>JANBXA010000726.1:52116500-53437500 GCA_030556225.1 Cricetiscus sungorus | reverse complement strand
TTGAATAGCGCAAATATCATCTGTGTCCTCAGAGAGTCATCCAACAGGAGTTTGAGTTTTTAAAAAGTCACTTAGATTGTTAGATTACTTACAATGATAGGCTTGTGAGTTATTTCATGTCCTTATGGCAGTGAATTAGATTGCTAAAGTACAACCTTTACAATCTATCACTTTTTCAGGTCTTTTATGTGGCATTGATATCATTTTAGCTATTTCAATCACTACAGTGAGGATGGGCTTTAGGAATTATTGATGTCTATTTTATAGTAATCTGTCAATGCAACAATGTCATTTTAGTGTAGCTCCTAGTTTGTATAGATATTAAAGAAAATGAAATAGGAGATAAAGCAGTTTAAAAGGCTTTATAGAATCACTCAGGAACAACAAATAATGACTACATGACTGTAATTTATCAATGAATATAGTACAAGTAGCAAATGAAAATTATTAAGTAATGAAGGTTATACAGGTTTGCAAAAAACTAAGGATTTACAAATCTGTAAGTTTTTGAGTTTGTTTATAAAATGTCAAAAGCACTCTCTTGTAGGAATCAAAATATTCTGAGTTTCATTCAAAACTTTAATTTAATTGGCTGTGTTTGGTCATTTATGTTTTCAATGTAAACTTCATGGATATGGTGCCATTTTTTTATTTTTATATAGTAGGTGAAAATGTAGCTATGAATTCACATCAGAATTTAATAGAACTGTTGTCAGAGCCAATAAAGTGAATATGAAAATGATTCAAAAATGCAACTATGCTTTCATAGCTCCAAGAATATTATTGTCCTAAAATGGCAGTTTGCTTTGGACAATGCACACCTACCAAAATATATTTAAAATATAGCTTTGCTGATTGTTGAAGTCCTCAACTTGCTAAAATCAGCAAATTAAATACACACTATACTCTTTTATACATGGCTATATATATTTTTTGTTTTTGTAAGCAATAATTTAAACTTTTAAAAATATTTAGATTATCCCATCATTTTCTTTGTAAGGATATTTTGCCTTCATATATCTATCTCTATCTCTATCTCTATCTCTATCTCTATATTTATATCTATATCTGTGCACTGCATGTATGCCATGTTTGTAGTCATATTGTCGGATTCACGCACTGGGGAGACCCCCACTTGACCCCCGGATGCAGCGATAGACTCCTAAACCATGGATGTGGGCACTTGATGCAAAACAGCAGAGGCTTCATTCAGGATCCAGCAACAGACCATAGACAGGACAGCCATCTGCTAAAAACAGGGTCTAGTTTTTTTTTTTTTTTTGTTTTTTTTTTTTTTTTTTTGATAGGTATTCCGCCATTCTCTTCCATGGCGCCAGGGGCTGAGTGAGTTCCCCTTTAGCAATCCCGTTTCTGTCATCCACAAAGAGGACGAATGGCTTGGTGACATCAGGGAGAGCCAGGGCTGCGGCAGAAAGCAAGGCTTGCTTGATGTTGTCAAAAGCCTGTTGTTGCTCTTGATCCCAATTAAAAGGGGCACTAGTTTTGGTCAAGGGATAGAGGAAAGCCACTAGTGACACAAACCCCAGGATCCATAAACTGCCTTAACCAGCAGTCCCCAAGAATTCTCGTACCTGGCAAGCCGTGCGCGGTACCAGTATCAGAGTCACTGCTTGTTTTCTTGCTTTCGTTAACCATCTTTTCCCCCCTTTGAGCAAGAATCCTAGGTAGGTTACCTACTGTTGGCAAATCTGTGCCTTCTTATCACAGGCTGGATACCCCAGCTGAGCCAGCTCTTTCAGTAAACGCTCTGTTCCCTGGCAGGGAAAATTTCTTCAGTCGCACTCACAAGGAGCAAATCGTTTACATATTGGAGCAGAGTTATCTGTGAGTTGGTGGCTCAAAAATGAGCTAAATCTTGATGTAAGGCCTCATCAAAAAGCATTGGAGAGTTTTTGAAACCCTGTGGTAATCTGGTCCAGGTTAGTTGCCTAATGGATCCAGTGTCCCGGTCCCTCCATTCAAAGGCAAAGATGTTCTGACTGGAAGGATGGAGCTGCAGGCAAAAGAATGTATCTTTTAAATCTAGGACCTTATACCATATATGATTAGATGGCAGGGAGCTCAGCAGGTTGTAAGGATTAGGCACAGTAGGTCTATGTCCTGAACCTACCTATTCACCTCCGGTAGATCTTGGACCAGTTGGAAATCCCCCGTGCCGGGTTTGAGGACAGACAGCAGAGGGGTGTTCCAAAGTGACTGGCACTTAATCAAGATTCCCTGTTGGAGGAGATGTTGAGTGTGGGGTCTGATACCCTCTCAATATTTTCTACTCATAGGGTACTTACAGACTGCCACGGGGTCAGAGGTGGCTTTGAATTCTATAACAATGGGTGGTCGCTGTCTGGCTAGACCCATACCCGCGGTCTCGGCCCAGGCTCCAGGAAATTGTCTCAGCCAGTCATCTCAATTGGAGGGCAATGCCCTCAGAATCTCAAATAGTCTATGTTTATCTTCTAAACTCATTGATAGGGTGTTTATCATGTGTTCCTCCCAGGTTACTTGAGGCCCCATCTTGGTCAAGAGGTCTCTCTCAAGTAGGGGTATCCGGCATTCAGCAATAACTAAAAATGGATGGGTTACCCAGCCTATTCCTAGGTCTACTATTCTTCAGGTAGTCCATGAGTATTGCTAATGGCCAGTGGCCCTGATCACCCAAGACTTTTTGTCAGATAGCAATCCTGCAGGTTTGAGCAGCACTGAGTGCTATGACCCCGTGTCCACTAGGAACTCAACAGGTTTCCCCTTCACCTTAGGAGTTACCCTAGGCTCTGAACCCCGTCTCCCCTATTCATCATCTTTAGTAAGAGCCAGAACCTTCTTTGGAGGTCCTCTTCTTTTCTTGGGGCAGTCTCATGCCCAATGACCTCTTTCTCGGCAATATGCACATTGAACCTTTCCAAGGGGGGTTCGATTGCCCAGGTTCCCTGTCTTTCTAAACTGATTCCTAGTCTGAGCCTGTTCCCTATCATTAACTACAGCGACAAAGATCCTAGTCAAATTTCTTTCATGTCTCCTTTCCCTCTTGTTCTCTCTCTTTCTTTTTCTTTCCTTTATTCTTTTTTCTCCTCAGTCTCTCTCTTAGGATATAATTTATCTGCCTCCTTTACTAAATCCTGAAAGGTATAATCCTGCAACCCCTCAATGCTCTATAGCTTCCTTTTTATATCTGTTGCTGACTGTCCAATAAAAAACATTGACACTGAGGCCCTCTGGCCTTCTGAGGTAGGGTCAAAAGGAGTACATCTCTTAAATGCCTCCATGAGACACTCCTAGAATACCAAAGGAGCCTCAGTGGCCCCCTGAACTAACTACTTCCCTTACCTTAGCCAAATTAGTAGGGCACCTCGTAGCCTCACGGAGACCAGCCACCAGAGCCCAGTTGTAGATTGTCAGTCTCTCCCTACCTGTAACCATGTTGTAGTCCCAGTCGGGCCAGTCAAGGGGAAATCCAGCATTTATGACATTGGAGAGTTTAGAGAGGGGTCCCTTCTACCCCGGGCACGTTTTTACGAGCCTCAAGGAGAATCCCTTCCCTCTCTTGAGTGGTAAAGAGAGTCTGGAGGAGCTGTTGGCAATCGTCTCAAGTGGGTTGATGAGAAAACATCAAGGACTCTACAAGGCCTGTTAGCCTCTGTAGGTCCTCAGAAAAAGGAGGGTTATTAGTTTTCCAGTTGCATAAAACTGCAGAGGAAAAGGGTCAGTACTGGAGTGGTTAGAGAGGCGCCTGGCCATCCAGCCACAACTCAGGAGGGGGCCCATTGGCCTGCAAAGGCAAGGCCTATGAGGCTTCAAGAGTGGTTCCTTGTCTGCTGCATGTCCCCTGTGCCTGCTCTGGGGCTGGTTCAGGGTCCTCTTGTCTTGGAGGGGCAGAGGGTCTCATCTTCCCTTGATCCTCTTCCAGGATCGTTTGTGGAGTCAAGGTTGGTGGATACCGAGGGGGGGTAATCCAAGAGGATGAGGTCCTGGGTGGGAGGATAAATCTTCTGTGGAGGAGCCAGTTGGGAAGGCCCCTCAAATTGACCTGGAGTCTGGACCACTAGAACTCTGGAATCTGGCTGGCTATTAGGCTGATGTACCCATGGCTTAACCTATGGGGGCGGATTCTGAGCTAAGTCCTGCCAAACCATGATGTAGGGTTCTTGGTCTAGGTGTTCTCGTAGGCCACTATGCGGTGCAGAAAGTTTGCCATGGCCTCTTTCGGACCTCAACCGACAGTCGATAGTAAAACTAAGGGGGTTGGCTATCGTCTGTCCCATCGTCACTTGGAAAGTCAGATACAGAGAGACAAGAAGGTGAAAGCAAAATGGAGTGCCAAATCAGGAGGACCCAATCAGATGGATCAGGGTCCTCTTCAGAGGAGACCACCAAGCATCCTTAGTTCTCCTCTCCATTCCTCCTGGGGCATCCCACAGGGTGGCAACCAGTGGTCCTCTAGGCAAATCTATCGACCATGACCTGATTATTCTCCCATAAGGTCAGGTGGCTGCAAACCAAAAGTGAACCAGAATCAGACGACATCAACAGATAGAGAAGACAGAGGAGGCACCTTTCTTACCTCCAAGGTCAAGTTTGCAGGTAGGGGGTGACCGCTGGATCCTGGATAAGGCCCCAAATGTTGGATCCAGTCACTGGGGAGACCCCCACTTGAATCCCGGGATGCAGCGATTGACTCCCAAACCACAGATGTTGGCACTTGATGCAAAACAGCAGGGGGCTTTACTCGGGATCCAGCTGGCTGGAGCTCAACTCACACCACATAATGGAGGAGGAGAGAGAGCCCCAAGCCCAATTTTACATGAATTTATACAGACAAAAACTAAGTGGGGGAGGGTATCTGGGATTAGGGGCTAGCAAGGTCCTGATTGGTTGGGGCCAGGTGGCCAGGCTCATGCTCCTTTTCTGGCACCTGCATCTGTGTTTCTAGGAAATGTTTTGCAAGCCCATCCCTAGGGGTCCTTCCTGGTCAAGAGTGCATGTTCTCAGGCTATTCTGGGACAAATGAAAAATTTCCATCTTAACAATATGATGGAAATTTTTGCAAACAAGACAATATTTCAACTCTTTGAATTTTTCTTTTCTCTTTCTCTTTCTTTCTTTCTTTCTCTCTCTCTTTCTTTCTTTCTTTCTTTCTTCCTTCCTTCCTTCCTTTCTTTCCTTCCTTCCTTCCTTTCCTTCTTTTCTTTTGCTGAATGGGAAGATGGACTTCAAGGCGTTACTGACATTTACTATGTTTATTTTTAATATGTCCAGTTTATAAAAAACAAAGCAAAACTCTCCTCTTACTGCTCTTCACCATGATTCTCTTCTAACTGATGTAAAGGGAACAGGTGGCCGAGGACTGCTGGGGACTTGGTAATGCCCTCCCTAAAAGTTCAACTTAAAATTATATTCAGCTGACCTAAGAAATGATACACCTTTTGATGTGAGACAGTCACAGCAAGTTGACTTTCAGATGCAGAGAGAAGACTGAGTGAGCTGTTGCAGCTGCTCAAATCTGTTTTATTCCACAGATTTTTTCTTATCCTTCTAAGACTGAGAAATTAGTTTTTGAGCCCCATGGGATTTTTCAAAGTCTGAACCCTTCTGAATTCTTCCTGATCAGTGATCCATAAACTTTGTCCTTTTTGCTTGCCACTTAAGAGACTACTTTGCCGTTTGGTTTCTCAAAGAACTGATTTGTATTTCTTCTTTTTGCCAGGAATGAAGTTGAGGTCTTTGATTTAGGGGGCTCAGTCATTTAATCTGTAGTATTTTGTAACTATTTGGGCATCTGATAAAGGTACAGGGATGCTTAAACAACTTTGTGGTTGTATCCAGCAGAGTGGGGACACAATATACACATGGATTTTTATTTTAATTTGTGTAACCATAGAGAATGCTAAGTCTTCAATTACTTGGTGACTCCTAAGGAGAATACTGACTAATTATTTTGTAATAATAAAGTGGTTCATCTAAAACTACATTCTACATTAATGTAATTAATTCTGTTTCTAAAACAGCAAGGTGCAAACTTTTGTCTACCATTGTAATTCCTGCAAACGGTGGCATAACAAACCTGTGATCACTACATGTTTCATGTCATTAAATTTATATCACACTAAATTACTATTCTTATATCTAATTTGAACCATGTATATATGAGGGCTTGTATTTTTGTATTTTCAGTATGTAAGAGCTACTACATTTTGGCTCTGGGTTTTTGTCTATTGTTCTTTTTTTTGTTATTTGTTTGATTGCTTGCTTGTTTCTTTCATGATCTGCTGCTGACTCTTTTGAAAAATTTAGCAGTAAAGGCCTCATTTTTGTCAGGTCTTTCTAAACCATAGAAATTTAAGAGTTAACTATGGAATTTGGAGTTGACAAAAGATTTTAAGCTGAACTTTTTTATTTAAATTTGAAGCATGCCATTTTTACATGTCAATATCAGTTCTCCCGCCCTCCTTTCCACCTCTGTTCCCTCCACCAACCCTCATTCTATCCCCTTTCTGCTTCTCAGAAAGCATACTTCCATGGGGAGTCTTCAAAATCCATTTGTAGCAAATCCTAGGCCCTCCCTGGTGTGTTGAGGCTGAGGGATTATCCCTTTATGTGGAATGGGTTCCCAAAGTCCATTCCTATACTAGGGATAAATACTGATCCATTACCAGAGGCCCTATAGACTGCTCAGTCCTGCTAGCTAATACCCACATTCAGGGAGTCTAGGTATGTCCTAGGTTTGTTTCCCAGCTGTCAGACTGGAGTCCATGACTTCCCCCGTGTTCAGGTCAGCAGTTTCTGTGGGTTTCTCCAGTCTGCTCTTTACCCCTTTGCTCATCACTCCCCCGTCTCTGCAACTGGATTCCAGGAGTTCTTTGGCTCAGTGTTTAACTGTGGGTGTCTACTTCTGCTTCCATCAGTTACTAGATGAAGGCTCTAGGATAGCACATAAGGTAGTCATCAATCTCATTATCAGAGAACGTTTCATATTTGCTTAAAGGTTTGGAAAAGTATCTTCAAGTTCAACCATGTGGGAAATTGATCTGCTTCATTCCATCAAAATTCACTAAGTTCACTTTTATAATATATTTGGGACTATAAACAAGTACAGTTTCATAATTTGTATTGCATAAATAAACAATTTGTAATCATTTCTTCCTGGTTTTCTGTTAAATGCAAATTTATCAAAATTTTAATTAGCATGTAAAACCCATGTACAGAAATGGAAATGAAATTAAGCTGTTTTCTTTTAAGCCATCTTTTATTTGGAAATTGCCTTATCTTAATGTATGCAAAATTGTCATTAAGCATGATAAGTAAGCTATGTTTTAATGGAGAAAAGTAAAAAAAAATATTTCAACATACAAATGTTCCTTTAAATTTTTCTCTTACAAACAACTCTTCTGCCGTGCTACTGTAAGTCAATCTAATGAAATTCATCATATAATAGACAAAGCAAACTAGACAGATGAGCAGCAAAAAATGAATATAAAAGCACAAAGTTGTAGGAAAAGGATTAATGTGAATTGGAAGAGTACAACAGACGGTAACCAAGAGTGCTTATATGATCAAAATTATTATAGAGATATATGTAAATGTCATAAAGAAATTCATCATGTGTAATTGATATATTCTTTAAAAATAGAGGTCAGAAACCATAGGGAGGCATGGGGGAGGGCATTTAAAAAGCAGGAGATTGAGGGCAGGTACTCTGAATGAGGAACAAAGAATAATGAAACAGGGAGGATTAGGTGGAGTGTGATATGGGAGGTCAGGGTAAAGGAAGAAGTATGGGAAGGAATAACTAACAATAAAATCTTTGAAAGAGCCTTATAGAAACCTACTATAGTAGATGCTTTCTAAAGAGATTACAACTGATTAACATGTAGAGTATAAGACTGTAGAATTCTCAGCCCTAAATGAGTTTTTTTTTTTTTTTTTTTAATCACACTCTTTTCTCCCTTGACCCAAAACTTATTGTGAAAGAGTGGGTCAAAATTGTAAGAACCAGGAATCATAGATGACTACAACAAAATAGTGTTTCTGAACATGACAGAATACTTGTGTGTATGAACTCACAGTGCTTATCACAGCATGCACAAGACTTGAACAAGATGAAGCTAAGCTGAAACAAACAAACGAACAAACAAAAGAAAGGAAGGAAGGAAGGAAGGAAGGAGGGAAGGAAGGAAGGAAGGAAGAAAAGCTGTGCATGGTGGAGGCTGGGAAGAGATGTCAGAAAGTCCAACCTAGTCAGATCTCTGTAATGGAACTGGACTTATAGAATGAATATATACATACACACATCACCACACAAATATGCATGTACACACACACACTCACACACACACACACACACACACACACACACACACACACACACACACAGAGGAAGGAGAGGGCTTATTCCAGTTTACAACTTTCAGGTCCATCACCTAGGGAAGTCAGGGCAAGAACTCAAGCAGGGCAGGAACCCAGAGGCAAAAACTGAACCATAGTCCACAGAGGAGTGCTGCTTTCTCACTTGCTCAGCCTTCTCTTTTAAACCATGCCATGCTACCAATTTGTGGGTGGCATAACTCGCAGTAAGCAGGACCCTTGCACATCAATCCCAAATAAAGAAAATGCTCCATAGGCTTTTCTGTAAGCCAGTCTTGAGGTAGCATTTTCTAAACTGAGGTCCTCTCTTTCAAATGGTTTCATTTGTGTCAAGTTAAATTAGCCAGCACAAGTAGATTGTCAATAGTTAAGAAACAAAGTCTGTATGAGGGGGTGCAGTAAAGCAACTGAGGAAATAGATGCTTCATGGTTGAGGAGGCAAGTTTTAATTATGAGAGAGAAAATAGCCAGAAGCATTTGGAAGAGTTCAGAGCAGAGACAACAAATTGTCTGGGAATCACCAGGGCCATCTGTGAGAGAGGTGAGAGTGTGGGGGCAGGGATAGTGGAGATAACAGGAGAGAGAATAGTGAGAGTTGCAGTGGCCCACAGGCAGGGCGTATGAGTGGAACCAGGCTCTGAAGTAAGAAGTAGCAGGAGGCTAGCATGGGGACTTTGAAGTGTACAAGAAGTTCTTGTGAGTAGAGACTGAGGGAGCCTGGAAGCTAGCCTGGGCTTTGATATGCAACCATTGGTGAATGTTAATGGAGAGAGAGCCATGTGTCCTTCCTGCCAGAGGATAAAGGAAATTATTCCTCTGGGTATCATTTCCTGTTTCTCAAGATCCTGAGGAAACCTGTTTCTCAAGATCCTGAGGAATGCTGGCTTTTGTCTAACTTACATTCTTCCATAGCTCAGTTTGAGTTCCTTTCTGGATATATATACACTTTCTGAGGCCTAACATTCAACATTTATTTTGTCCATGTCTTGGTCTCCTTTCCAGGTTACTTGCCTTTATCCACATTTGCCATCTATCACATGCATGTGAACTCTTTCTCTCTCTCCCTCTTTCTCTTTCCAGGTTAGAATCAACACTTTAAAGAAAATATTAGGTATCTGTGTCTCTGAGTTTAGTTCATTTTGATAACTGAGTTACCTATACCTCAATGTACATCGTGGCTTCTTTCACACCAGTGAGGAAATGGAGCTTAGATTTTTTTCAGTGAGTAGGGAAAATGTAATAATATACATAGTGGATATCTATTCATCTATAAAGAAAAAAATTATCTGTGAAATTTAAAGGTAAATGGATGGATCAGAAAAGTATTTTAAGAAACATGACTTAAATTTTTACCTCTTAGTGACTTTTGTCTATTGATGTATTGATTTTTGTATATAATTTAATGTTTATTTGGTTGTCATATAATGTTTTCCTTTTGTTTTCTTTTCATTTTCAAAAAGACTTGTGATGATATAGAATGATTTAATTAGTAAATTATGTTTTTATTAGGAAATTGCATGATATTTCTAATGAAGTAACTGTAGTACACTATAATCTCACCAGCTATGCACAGCTATATCTTATTCTGGCAGGATATAGATGAATATATGTACCAGTTTTTATTGTTAATACAGACAATAAAATGAGGATATATTACATTTTCCACTTTTGATTTTATTATTTTGACAGGATTTCACTGTGTAGCCCCTGAAGTCCAGAAACTTACTATATAGATTAGGCTGACCTGAATTCTTTACCTTTACTTATGAATTCTTGATTCATACAAATTATATATATGTATGTATGTATTTACTCATGCCAAGCTCAGAATATATTGTTCAGCAGATTTGCAGGAAGCAGCTAGTGGGAAAATAACATTTATTGGATTAAGAAAAAAGCAGGATGTTTACTTACATGGCTTTTAAGAAAGGGATTTAGATGAACGGGTCTGCCTATTTTAAATATTCAGAGATTAAAATTAAAACTGATTTTGAGAAGTTCTATATTATGTTGATGAACCCTTAAATATGTTGTAATTAAAACCTAAAATGGTGTGATCCTTTTATCTCCAAACAAGGTATGCTGACATATGTGTATTCAACATATTTGCACCTCAGCAATGGCTATATACAGGCCACTGTGTGGTATGAGACTACTGTGGGAGCTGCCCCAGCTTGCATGAGTGTTTTGGGGATCATGTTTTATGTCTCCTTTATTTTCAAGCAGTGTCTTTCTAATGAAGTTGTTTTTGTATATATGCAACAACATGGAAAAGGGACATAAATTTGAAAGCGAGCAAGTAGGTATATACGAGAAGCTTTGGTAGGAAGAAAGAGAAAGGGGCAATGATGTGATTGCATTTAAAATAATAGAAACAACAACAACAACAAGACTAAGGTGGAAAGAGACTGGACATCAAATTCTGAAATGCACATAAACACATTTATATTCATGCATACCCATACACACATTTACACAGAACCTCATGAACACAGGTGAACAACTCATACTCATCCAAACACAAAATGTTCAGTGGATTTTGGTAATGTACAAAATAAAATATCTTCTCTAGGCTCTGGCTTAGCAAGTCAAACAAATAATTACACTGCAATTTAGTCTATTGTAAAATATATAAGTTTATATTTAGTTCCATTATAATACTGTCTTTTATAAGTAAACCCTATTTTACTTAGGGCTTTATTTGAGTATTCATAAAAATTTTAATGTTTGTCATAAGACACCTTTATGGAAAATCGTCATTAATTATTTTTTATAAGGTTTTGGTGAAACTGGGCTTTATAATTACAGCTGAATAATTGGCTATAAAACTGCATGACACCCTTATTTTATCTTTTATCTTATGGTTTCTACCTTTTGTGTTTAGGGAAAGTGAATCAGCCTCCAATCATATGATATTAATGTATAATTTCTTCTACAATATTTTTCTTTCAAAAATATAACTCAAATTTATTTAGAATTTGTTTTAATGAGCAACATGTTATAAGTGAATTAGTATACTCCCAAAGCCTCACGATTACCATTATTCTGGTAATCTCCAAATTTAACCAAATTTTTCATACCAATTTTAAATGTGATTGTCATTGGATATTGTTTATCTAATCTTTATCATGTTTGTGAGCTTCCATTTTTGAATATACAATGCAATGTTTCAATTGCAGCTTCTGTTGCTACATAGACCATTGTGTAGAAGATTGGTGTTCTTACAAACCTAGGCAATGTGCAAGATGTTCTATATCTTAGTATCTTCCTTTGGAATTACTATATACATTATATAAACTTTTTAGATTACTAGAAGGATTAAATGAGATAAATTATGAAAATAAATTAAGAAAGTACTAAGGAGTAAACCTTATAGAATACTCAAAAAATGCTGACAAACACTATATCTACCAAATTATATCTTAAAATGCATAGCTTCATTTTAAGATATTTAAAAATATATTTTAGTAATTAATGTATTATTCTTTTATTTATATTTATTCTTTATTACTAACTTTAAATTTGATTATTTACAAAAATGGTGTCATTGTCCACTGGAATGAAATATTTATTCTACCTTTTTTCAGATTTTAAGTAAAAAAGTTTCTCAGTAAAATTTAATTTTTCTTCAGAAAATGCCTTTATGTTTTATTTTATGTTTATATTCTGTCACTGTGCTTTCCTTATTAAATTTATTTGTAGAATATTGCTGGGAGATGTCATTCTGTAGATGTCATTCTGTATATATGTTTCTCTTATTGGTTAATGAATAAAGCACGGCTGGCCAATAGGAAAGCAAGATAGGAGGGACTAGGAGACGAGGAGAGAGGATGTAGTAGGCAGGAGATTCAAGATGGAGGACAAAGATAGCAGAACACCGGACCCTCTCTCTAGTAAGAAGAGACGACATGGAAATACTAGATTAATGGAAATGGGTTAATATTTAAGACAGAGCTAGCCAATAAGAAATGCTAGTAGCAGGCCAACAGAATTATATCTAACACAGCGTCTCTGTGTGTTATTTGGAGCTGTTGTGGCTTTGGGACCAGGCCGGCAGGAAAAACAGGTCATAACAAAAGAATACTGTCTTTTGAAATGTATTTTCTAACTAAATTAAAGAAAAATCATATTGTGTTTCTCTTACTTTCTACATGTCTACACTAGCGCAAATTACTCAATCACTTATGCTTTATTTTATCACATGTAAAAGGTAGATTTATCACATCCTATCCCATACAACTTTTATGAGGACAATTATGTAAATTTTTCTAATTATTATATTTATTTTCCAGCTGTTTTACTTGAATTTTTCTGCACCAATTTCATTGCTTGCCACAAATAAGTTTTCCTCATTTCCCGTAATTATTCATTTTATTTCTTTTACATATTTTACACAAATGCTATAGTTACCAAAACATTTAAAACTGAATTATAGCCATGTATATTCACATATGTACATAAATCTTTTTTCTTGAAGGAGGATTATAATGAAGCTTGAGCATAGCTGTGCTTTGTTACACAGAATAGATGTCTTCTATTCCCAATTCACTCAGGTTCTTTTGCTCTTTTATTTTGAGAAATATTGCAACATTTAGTGAAAATTTGTTTTTGTGCATGTGTGTTATTTCACTTGATTTATTAGAGAAATCAGTTGTCATAAGAGATCCATTGATATTGGATCAAACTCATAGTTTAAGGACAAACCATACTTTGCCATGTATGTAATTAATTTAATAACTAATAAATTCCAGTAATTCATGTTTATGCTGTTGTATGCACTTGTATGAGTTCATTTGGCTTTCAGATTTCTCCAGACACCTTTTTTAAGTTGTTATAAAAGACATATTTTGAAAGAAAATAGATATTTTAATTGTTTTTACTCTGAAATGAATTAAGTAAATGTAAGGATGGAAAAATACAGCCTAACTCTCTAATGACCCCAGGAAGCTAGAAGTTTAAAAATAATAAATACCTTAAATTCCAGACTCTGTCCTCAGCTAGTAAATAGGTGAAAGGAAAGGTCACACTCCTTGCTGCCTATCTGACTTCCTAAATGGCTTGTGAAACCCTTGCCCCAGTGACCTAACCTAATTGCCATTTGTCACCCCACCTAGGAGCCTGCACAAATGCAGACCTCTGGTGCTATAGAAAACTGATGGGTCTATAAAGCACAGGCTTAGATGGTTTGAATTGATTGGCCCTTACCACATGGGATCTTAATGCTATGAGATGATTGGTTTACAATGTGCAGGCTTTGTTTTAAACCCTATAAAAGCTGTCTCAATTCTGTACTAGGGGTCCTCAGTCCTCTACCCCTGAATGGCATATGACTCTGGACCCCAGTGCACTTGGAATATAAATGACCTCATGCTGTTGCATCAATACTGCTTTTTTTGTGAGAGATTTGGGGTGTTGCCTTCTGTGGGTCTTCTATAATATAATGATATGTATTATTTTTAAAGTTAATTTTGTTATAAAATTCTCTGCAACTGCCATTTTTAAAGGTATAGTTTATTTTTCTGTTCATTTTCCCTATTTTCAGCTTCCCTTAAAATTCAGAGAGAGAGAAGTAATGAGCAAAGGGGTCAAGAACAGGCTGGGAAAACACACATACAGTTCATGCACCACAGACTGACAGCTGGGAAACCAGCATAGGATCAAAACAGGCTCCCTGAACCTGGTGTCAGTTAGGAGGCCTGTGAAGTTGATGGGACCTCTGGTGGTGGATCAGTATTTATCCCTAGTGTATGAATGGACTTTGGGAGCCCATTCTCCATAGAGGGATACTCTCTCACACTAGATACACAGGGGGAGGGCCTAGGCCCTGCTCCTAATGATGGGACAGACCCTATGGAAGGCCTAATCCTCCCTGGGGAGCAGAAAGGGGATGGGATGGGGTAGGCATGTGAAGATGGGAGGGAGAGGAAACTGGGATTAATATGTAAAATAAGATTTTTTCTAATTTAAATAAAAAAGAAAAAAGAAAAGATCTGAAGTTTAAGCAATAACTAATATTAGTATGTTTTTCTTTTCCTTTTTTTGTCTTAAAAAGCCATAATTAAAACAAAAAAACAAAAACTTAAAATGTTGTTTGTATATTTACTTATACCATCACTATATTATTTAATATTGTTGATCAATAATCTCCATTGGGGTGTATATTCTTAGGCTACATTTCAATATGAAGTTCAAATTGTTACAGAGACAGCCTGTTAAAAATCCTGGTGAAGGTACTTCTGTCAAGGTGTTTGACTCCAGCTAGGAAGACATGCTTACATGCCTCTTCATATTTTCCCTGTGTGTATTTGAACTTTTGTGAGCTAGAAGAAAGGTTCATAGCTAAAAAAAGAATTTCACCTTTTCCTGAATCTTGTGAGACATTCCAGTTGTCAAGGGACTAACAAGAAAATAAATATATCCCCTGGGTTCCTTTTAGGAATTGTATTTGTATTTAGCTGTTTCTAACAATTTTCTTTATTAATACATGTTATTTTGTAAAGAACCTTGCCACAAAAGTCATATTTTTTTGCATTTTTTCATTTCCTTCAAAGTCTTTTACTCTTTAGGTCCATTTATCTAATCAGTATAACTATGCTTCTATATGTCACTGGCACTCTGAAAGAAGCCAAAATAATAAAAATCAAAACATTTGCAAACAACTCCAAAACTGCCTGTTTTCCAAAAGTTTCAGTTTAATATGTTTCCTTATACTGAAATGAAATGGCAAGCATTTTTGCCAATTAACCTTGATATTTGGGCACCATTACCAATTACCCATATGGCTTTTTTTTTTAACCTGTGTAGAAGATGAAATCATTATTTGTCTTATACTCCTAAGTCACACTCTATCTTTTTCTTTTCCTTTTGCCTATTTTAAGGCAATTTTGAAATCAACTACTTTATTTCTTGTTGTACTTAGTGATAGTTATAACAACTGGTATTTTCAATTAATTTACAATCTGAGAACATATAGAAACAGGAGAGTTCTCTAAAAGTATAAGAAAGATAACGTACAATTATATTAATTTCTCAAGTCTAATTTATAATATTCATTCATTAAGATTAGGGAATTTTGCTCACAGTAGCTTTTAATAACATCAACTTCAGGAATAATTTTATAACCTAACAAAATGTTTTAGCACACTCTAGTGGCAAAATTTGTAATTTAGCCTAAAATAAAATCTTGCTGCTTAGAAAAACTAAGTAGGTTCAGATTATCTATGAATAACTAGCTATCCGTACTGTAAAATGTGCTACAAATATTTCTACCTTATAACATGCTATTATTTTATATTTACTTATGTGTTCTTTGGCTAGCACCTGGTAATCTCCTGAAACAAGGCTCAATAAAAATGGCTATGGTTCACTACAAAGAATTTCATTCATATCACCAATACCAATTTACTTCCATGTAGTTATTATGAAACCAATCAATTAATTCCATGTTATATTATGTTTATATATATATATGCATGCATATGTTTGTATGTGTTACAATTTTAATAGCACCTATTGTTTCTCACTTCTTAAGTGTATCTTAATCCTAATTCCATGTTTATTTCAAAATATTGCCCATTAGTTTTGGATTGCTGGATAGGTTCTTCTTTTATAAACCACGTAATTGTTATTTAATTGTTTTTCATTAATAAACATTTTCAGTGCATGTGATGATTCCTAGTATAGTTTGAGTGTATCCTAGTGGTGGCTTCCATTGGAAAATTTTCTGTAACAGTAAGAACACTCAAACACTGCTCACAGGAATATAAAAGAATACCTTTGGTACTGGAAATTTTCACATCCATCTACAACAGAGCCTGGACATTTCATTCTGAGGTTTTATGAAACAGAAATTACAGACTACAATTTCAAATAGAATTCAATAAATAGCATTAAAAGTCACAATTGTTTTATGAACATATCTATAATCTTAAATTTTTGTCATTTTTTATGGCAAGTACATTGAAACAACATTTTTATTACTCAATGTACCCAAGCATCTAATATCATGTTACATTCTACAAATGGATAAAATTGTCTTTTGTTAAATTTTTAGATTAAGAAATACATGTATCATTTAGGCACTAAAACATGTGCAGTTGTAGAACTCTTTTATAATGCATATGCATAATATATAATTCTTATATAATATGAACAATATTATATACTTTATCCCCTGTTCCTTTGCTGAAGGTTCAAGGCCCATGTTTCACTGAACTTTACAGCCTTTCTGGTCTCACTCTAAATGAATGCACAGTACCTCACCATTTCTCTGAAGAAAAAACTATTAACTTCCAATTTCCTATTCAGTAAAAGATTAACTTGCAGAATATATTATTAACCTTTTTATTAGCTGCTAATAAAGATATAAATAACTTGAAAAGTTAGTTGTACTTGATTGATCTCACAGTTAAAAAATTACAACACACATACATACATATATTTGTATAAGCAGCATATTTTGTAAAAAATAGTCCTTCAGATCTAAATCAGTTTTTCAAGTATTTGCTTTCCTAATTATCAAGTACATGTTACTTGGGAAATATGATTACAATGCTAAGTAAACAAAACTATCATTTCACAATTCTTTTTGTGTTACCAATTATCAGTTCATAACTATTTGCCAGTGTCATATGCTTGTATGCATTGTAGGGTATTTCCTTTTAAAAATTACCTTAAAATAACCAGTTCTGAACGATGAAAACCACCATTTATGATATAAAATTAGATGCTTATTTCAGGTAAATAGGACAATTACAAATGTTTGTTTTCTTAGTGTCAGTATTTTACATTGAGAGCTGTGATTTGACGTGGGTTTCTGTTTGTTTGATTTTTTTCCTTTAGAATTTCCTTTAAATTGAGAACATAAGGATTTCTTTTGTTTTGTTGTTTTTTAGTGTCTACTGCAACTAAGGCCAGCTCTCAGTTACAAGACTGTGGTTCCCAATATCAGGTAGCTTCACAGTGGAAGGATTTGTAATCTTAAAAAAGATAGATGATTTTAATCTTCACAGAATTTAAGGTGCCTAGACTCTGTTTTTATGGCAATAATCTTCCTCCTATGATTTCTCTATTTGATCCATTTGTCCTAGTGAAAATGACAGTTCCTTTCTGTTCCCTTCAGCAAAGATAAAAATGCTTTCTGAAGCTTAAAATTCTTATCTCCTCCTCAAGATAAACTTTTCACAGATTATAGATTATTTCAAGCTCAGTTCTTTGTCTACAATAAATTACTTGCTAAATCTAAATGTCAATAGTGAACTCCTGTGACTTAGAACTAAAATCTCATTAATTTATTTCCTGGAGCTGTGTTCCTAGGATCTTTTAAATGGAGGGCAAGACAATAATCTGTGGTGATTAGGGAGTAGCTTTTGAATACAGGAAAACCTAACAAGATTAAATAATAGAAAATTGAATATCATTTAGAAAACAGCTTTGACTACCTGGCACTACAGATCTTACTATTTTGCTGAGAGGTGAAAGAAATATGCAGAAAAATGTATACTGTAGCTTTACTTAGTGTGTTTCAGATTGATAGCAAAGCACCAAATAAGCCTTTAGTTTACTAAATTCCTCCAGGTTTTCAACAGGAAGGTATGCACTTGGTCAGTTCTGTTTCACATTATCTCAGTAAAGCTGAAATGAATGCAAATTCATCCATATTTAAAAGTTCCAAACAAACTATGATGGCAGATTCTAAATGTCATTTTTATTTCTCCTTTAATATTTTATGTTTCTTCTACTGCTCAGTATTAATGATGAGATGTTTGCAGTAAGGTGGCTGAAAAAAAGTAATCCAATCCTGTAGTTTTATTTTCTAAAATTTCATTAATGTTCTACTAGTTTTGGTGTTCCCAAAATGTGATATGAGGGATAATTTAGAAAATTTTAAAAAATCCTCACCTACTATACACACTTCTCTATAACTTGCATTGGATAGTTAGAAGTCCTTTGTGAGATTTGAGTGGACTGATGAAGTAGAAAAACAAGATTAAACATGATTAAAAAAAAACTTGTACAAATCCAACAAAATTAGCATTGTTGTTCCATTATACATAAATGCTAATCTAGTCAGTCTCCAGTGAAATAATTGCATTTTCCTAAAAGACTTCACTTTTGTTGCTTCAGCTCAAGATGTCTAAAAATTAAAGTACCTTTTCTTATTTTTTCTCAATATGATTAACTTACTCATTGCTATCTTTAAAAAATCATTCATTCATTCACTCTACTTTATGAGTATATATGTGTCTCAGTGAGTGAATGTAACATCTGTGGGAGCTTATGGAGGACAAAAGATAGTATTAGATCCTTTAAAACTGTAGTTCCTGTAGTTATCAGCTGCCCTGCATGGATGCTAGGAACTGAACTTAGTTCCACTGGAAGAAGAACATTCACACTGAATGATCTTTTCAGGCCTATTGCTGTCAGATTTTTCACTATCTTTCCTTAGTTTAAGAAAGTAGTTCTCAGAGAATCTTCCCTCCTTACAATTCTTATACACACATTCTTAATTTGGAGTTTAGGGTTTAATTAGAGAGACTTGCCAGCTGGGTTTGGATTTGGGTTTATGCTAGCATTCAGAAACTGGAAGAGGAATCATGCTGTAAGTTTGAAGTCAGCTTGAACTATATAGTCTGTCCAGCCTGGCTACAGGTTGTGAACATATAACAAAAAAATGAGGCTAGCTTTACATTGGTTTAATGATTTAAGATGAAGATAAATTCCCCACTTTTCACTATTAAATATTAATATTGTCAGCAAGTTGATATGGTACAAAGCACTTTGAACAGTAACATGAACATTTTTCTTTGAGTCACATCTTTCTATGTAGTGCTGGCTGTCCTAGAAGATTCTATGTAGACCAGGCTTATCTTGAATTCACAGAAGTCCACCTGTCACAGCCTCTGGAGTGCTGGGATTAAAGGTGTGCACCACTGTGAACATTAAAGGATGTACTTAAGGGAAGGAAGTGGAACAGTGCTACAAGGTCATAAATTTAGTTTTTAGAGTATAAGAGGTGAGATAGTGATGGGAGATGTTATTCTGTAAATATGTTTCTCATACTGGTTAATGAATAAAGCACTATGGCCAATGGGAAAGCAAGATAGGTGGGGCTAGGAGACAAGGAGGAAAGAGGAAGTAGTTAGGAGGAGTCAGCATGGAAAGCCGAAAGAGAACAGATGCCAGCCCTCCACTCTCGGATAAGATGACCACATGGAAATACTTAGATAAGTAGAAATGGGTTAATCATTAAGACAGAGCTAGCCGATAAACAATAATAGTAACTGGCGAACAGCATTATATCAAATACAGAGTCTCAGCATGTTATTTGGGGCTAGCGTGGCAGCGGGACCAGACTGGCGGCGGGGGAAAATGGCCCCCATAGGCTCATAGGGAAAGGCACTATTGAGTGGTATGGCCTTATTTGAGTAGCAGTGGAGTTGGTGGAGGAAGAATGTCACTGGGGGTGGGCTTTGAGGTTTTAGAAGCTCAACCTAGGTCCAGTAGCTTACGTTTCCTTCCTGCTGCCTGATGTTTCATATATAGAACCATCAGCCTCTCTCCAATATCATGTCTGCTTGCACGCTGCCATGCTTCCTACCATGAAGATAATGAATTAAACCACTGAACAGTCTCAATTAAAAACTGTTGTTGTCATGGTATCTCTTCATAGCAATAAAACCCTAAGACAAGTTGTAAGGAATTTATTTTTCATTTTTTATGTGTCCCTTTCAATAATGCATATGATTTTAATCATATGTATGCCCAACTATGATTCTTCCTAATAGGATAATAGAGAACAGCATTGTCTTACTGCACATGCATCTAAAACCTATCTAGGTCTTATTATTTGTTCTAATTTTCATTCCTGGAAACTCTCTGAAAACACTTAATAATAAACTGCCCCAAATTGATTGTTACCAGGGGCAGGAAAACTTACACTATTATTTAGAGGTGGGAATATGTGTAGCCAAATGCAAGTAGGGAGTATAGGGATTCATAGGGTGCTAAAGTCTTGTTTAGATAGGGGTGTGTGTACAAAGTACACAAAGTTAACAGCCTAGGGTGTCAAATGCTTATTATAAGATGGGTTTGTTGTTTGTATAAACCAAACCAAATGGATGAGAACTAAACTTATACTTGTCTTCCTCAAAAACATTTAATATTTTTTGTCCTTTACACACTTGGGAGATTATGTTACATTTGTATATCATTTCAACCACACACAGTACACGTATTATATACAAATAGTTTAAAACCAGGTAGCTTCGAATTTTCTGGCTTACTGATAGGTCACATCAGTTACCTTGGTTTGTTTGTTTTCTGTTACACTGACAAAAACAATTAAGGGAGGAAGGAATTAATTTGTATTATATTTTTCTGTCTCAGTCCATCACTGAGGGAAGTCACAGTAGGAACTCAAGCAGGCACCTGGATGCGAGAATTGAAGCACAGATCTTGGAGGAATGCTGCTTACTGACTTGTTCTCCATGACTTGCCCAGCCTACTTTCTTATTGCATCCAGAACTGTCTGGATGGTGCTCCCAGTGCCACAGTGAGCTTCACCCTTTCACATCAATCAGTAATTAAGAAAATGCACCCCAGACTTGACTACAGGACAACCAGAAGGATACATTTTCTCAACTGAGGTTCCTTCTTTCCAGATGACTCTAGCTTGTGTTAACAAATCTCATCTTCATTTACATTAAAGAAAAATTTGAAGGTGCTTAACTGGCACCCAAACGCTAGTAACATATTGTTACAGCAGGTTGCCGCGCCAGCCCCAAATAACACTCAGAGACTCTGTATTTGATACAATCCTGTTGGCCAGTTACCATTACTGTTTATGGGCTAGCTCTGTCTTAATTATTAACCCATTTCTACTTATCTAAGTATTTCCACGTAGACGTCTTAACGGGGAGCTGCGGCTGGCGTCCTCCTTCCTCCCTGGGCTACATGTCAACTCCAACTACGACTTCCCTCTTTCCTCCTCCTGGTCTCCTAGCCCCGCCTATCTTGTTTCCTATTGGCCACAGGGCTTTATTAACCAGTATGAGAAACATATATACAGAATAACATCTCCCATCAACATATAAATATAGATACTACAATTTAGAGTTACTATTTTGATTTATTTTCTTTCTTGGGGGATGCATTGACCTGGCAATTATGTTTAATCCATGAAATTAATTGATATTTTCTCCCCACCTAATGCTTTCATTCTAGAATATTCAACAGTTCTACTCATGTGATATGATTATTTCTTTGCACAGTCAGAATCCAAACCACTGAATGCCAACATTTAGAAAAAGAAAACTTAATGACAGAAAAGATAAGCACCTTGTTACTGAACAAAAATTATGTGCATAACAGAGTTCTTTGCGGGAAAGGAGACATTTGGAGAAAACAAAACAAACATTTTTATATCTGCCTGGTGAAATATAATACAAACATGAGTTTTTTTCTTACAGCTTCCTAAATCTAGACAATATGTGATTACTGACAAATTCAAGGTTAAATAATTTTTGTAGTATATAGGATTCTTGAATATATAGCAAAAAGTGAGTAAAATATGCCCAGATTAATAATGACTCTATTCTAGACTGTGAAAATATGGATAGTAATTATTTATCCTCCATTTACAAATGTACACGCTGTGAAGGCTTTCAGAAACAAACTTATACTACTTTTTCAAACAAATTAAATAAGTCTTAGTCAACACATTTGAATCCATGTATTAGTATCTTCTAGAGCAAATGTTGTGCATATTAAACAAGTATTTTTAGACAATGTTCATTGAGTTTCTTTACAATTATATTTTTGTTTTAGCGCTGCACCACACCACAGCAAGAAACAGGTTTTTCCAGTAAATAACACAATCTTTGGGTTCACAGTGTGATTGAATATCCTGCAACACAGAGCAATTTGCATAAAAATATATGAAACTTAACTTACATCAATTAACTGGAGTAGTCAGCTTTATAGAGACATGAAGAAAAAGAGCGTGCACAAGGGGCTGGGTGTAGCACAAATTCTAATAGGTCTTTACAATAAAATCCCAGAGTCAAATATAGGGGAAAATGCTGAGAGTGCAGAGAGATGAAGGAGCAAAACCAGAGTCAACTTATCCACCCAATTTCCCAGCTGAAAAGACTAAGCTCCTGTCTCCTTCTGCTTCACCACTTCCTCTCTCAGCCCGGCAATATCACTTCCTGTCTGTCTGAATAGACCTACAGACGTCTATGGTTAACTACTGGCTTGTTCCAGCCTTTAATCTTCTGGCATGCTTGATTTGTATTAACAAGATATCACTACACTAGAGGATAGGGTATTGAAAGTCATTGTTTAATGGATATAAAATTTCCTTTAGAAAATTTTTAAACACCGTCTGGACATGAATGTGGGTAGTTTCAGAAGAATGTGAATATTCTTCCTTTTTATTTATTCTTTGTGTCTTTCACATCTTGCATCTTGATCCCATTCACCTCACAGTCCCTTTCTATGCACCCTCTGCCCTTGCAATCTCCCCTCCAAAATGCAATAAAATAAAATTTACAGGAGAGAGAAAGGCAGAGACAGACAGAGAGATCTAGAGAGATATTTCATCTCGGAAACTATAAACTGTGAGTCACACAGTTTGCCATTTTATCCATGTATCTTTACTGGCAAGAGTTCACTGCAAAGAATCATTGGTCTGGTTTGAGGCCTTTGGTTCCTGCTACACTATTAATACTGGGTCCTCACTGGGATGCCTCTGGAATATCCTCTTGTTGCCATGTGTCCTGGAGATCGTACAACTTTGGGTCTGAAGGACCAGCCCCTTCACCTGCTCCAGCAGATCATAGATGGAGTGCATATTGGGGTGGACCAACTCATACTCCAGTTTCTGAGCCTGGGTAGTTGCAGGTTTGGTCAACCTGCCAGCTCTCCCTCAACCTCATGACTAGAGTGAGCTAAGATTGCCAGACTAGTTTACCCCTTGCATCAATGAGCAAGGGGTGACCAGTTCTGCGTTCTTGCCCTCAGTTTTGGCTATGGCACACCTACACCAATAGCACTGGCTCTATTATGTTATCCATGCAAGGTCCTGGGGCCAGTCTTCCAAATGTTGCAGCTTATGATCTCTGGGGCAGCTCGCTTACCCACCACAGGTGGTAAAGGCGGGGGAGAGGACAGCTCTCCCCTGCTCATGCCCCCATATGGAAGATGAGAGTCAGGGCTAGGTCTTTCATGCTAACATTTACAGGGAGGGTCACTTACATTTGCATTAATGTGGACCAGACAATGTGCAGGGTCGACTTTCCCAACTGCTGTAGCTGGTAGTGGGGAGAGTCAGCTCCCTCACCAGCCACAGATGAGGGTGTAGGTCATCTTTCTCTCACCCTCATCACATCATGGCAGATGAGTTGGGCATAGCCAGCTGTCCAGGCAGGAGCATGGCCCATTTTCCTGATTAGCTCAGAAGCTAAGGGGGAGGGTCAACTCCCTCATCCGATATAGTTGCCAAGGGATGAGAAGTAAGTAAGTGGAGTATCTCCCTCCTTTGCCCACACTTCTCCTCATGACACACAAGCTGTGGGGTCAGTTCTCCTATGCTCACAACTTCAGGGCCAGGCTGGGTGATCCAAACAACTTCAAGATAATTGGCTGAGACTACTCAGCTACACAGACTACTATAGCCAATAATTAACCATAATTTTAAATTTTCTTAGGGTCCCCATAAGATTAGCAGTACCCCCAATGAGTAGGATGTGGTATAGAAAACTATACACAAATCCCAAATATTGTTCATAAATATTTGTTTTCAACACTTGAAAAGAAACACTTATAAATGGTCAATAGTCACAGTCAACCTCTTTCTATAAAAAAGGGGGATATGATAAAGAAATGAGTACTTTACTATGGTGTTCTATTTTTTATGAATTATTAAAGCTTTCCTGAGGATTCAGAAAACAAACCCAGCCACAGCCTGTAGAAGCCAGGCACACACCTTTAATCCCAGCAACCAGAAACTAGCAGGTAGAGGTACATGCCTTTAATCCTAGGACTCAGGCTTAAGAGGTAGATGAATTTCTATGTGTCTAAGGCCACCCAGATCTACCTAAGAGTGAATCAGTCTAAAAGAGGATTATAGCTCACACATTTAATTCCAGGACTCATGAAAGCTGTATAGGTCAGTATCAGGATTTAGTAGGTGACATTCATTCTCCAGCCATGCTGAGGAGAGATTACAGTTTGAGGTTTGGTGAGAGCTTGTGGAGACAGCATCAGTCCACTCAGCCTGAGATTGAGGCAAGAAGCTAGTGACCAGCTGCTTTCCTTTTCTGAATCCTCAAGCAAGCTTTAATGAATCATAAACAATATATCACTACACTTTACATTAATATGGATTTTGGTTTATTGATACATATTTAAGATTAATTTTGTTATACTGTATTTATTTCTACTCATTTAAGGTATTTTGTTTATGCAAAATATTTACAAATATAATGCATAATTAAGAAATACAGATTAATAGTCATTTATAATAGTCAAATTACAGTCATATTAGTTAGAGATATAATTCAGATGGATAGATAATCTTCAAAAATGTTGTAAGAACTTTGGCTTTTCATGACAATGAGACATGTCTGCTCCTGGAACACCAATTTACTTCAACGAAGACAATAGGCATCGAAGAAACTCCATATGGAGTTTGTTTTCTTATTGGCAAAAACTATCCAATTGGGCAAGAAATTGCTCTTGACTGGACTGTTTGAATGTATGCAGTATAAACAGAACATGCAAGACCCACAAAATAATGACTGTTAAACAATATGGGGCGGTCTTTTAGGGTTCATGCTTCATGGAAAAGTCTACAGGACATAGGAAAACAACTGATGAATATTGCTATTACAAGGCAAAGCAGATTTTCAAATTTCCTGCTTCACCGAGAAGTTTGCCAGACACTCTAGGCCTATAGGCTAAATGTGGATGCCCAAACATTGCAGAGGAACTTTCGGTGACTGTTCAGGCAGCCAGATGTCTCTGTCATTTCTAAAATATTTGAACCTGCTTGCAATGTACTTCCTGTTTACCGAGGCAGTATTATATCCTTCTGGGGTCTTTGATGGAGTGAAAACAGATTGTCATAGTAATAGTTTTCCTTAGTTATGATAAAAGAAATTAAATATAAACCGAAATTCACGAAGATAGCACATGATAAGATTATTTTCTTTAATCTTGCCAAATGCCAAATTGGCTAAATATTGTAACTAATTCTTGCTTGATAACTGCTTTGTTTGTGTAAATTTACTATATTAAAATTAAAACCTTCCTTTTTATTCAAAAGAAAAGGGGAGATAATATCGGATGCCCTTCTGTATGCTGCAAATATATGTTGCTTTTATAGTTTTATGAATAAAGCTGTTTTGACCAATGGTCAAGGAAAATATATCTAGGCTGGAAATCCATAGAAAAACGTAGAGAGAAGGAAGGTAGAGTCATGGAGGCACCATGTAGCCACCAAAGAAGTAACATGCTAGAGCATTACTGGTAAGCCATAGTCTGGTGACAATACAGATTATTAGAAATGGGTTAATTTGTAAGAGTCAGCTAGCCAGTAATATGTCTGATCCATTTGTCAAAATAATTATAATGTAATACTAGCTTCTAAATGATTATTTCATAAGTGGCTGTGAGGACCTAGTTGGCAGGAGAGAAACCAGTCCAGTGGGACTGGGCAAGACAGAGAAAAACACCCAAGGACATGGTTGTCTGTGCATCAAGTGCTCATGTAATGTAGAAAAGGTTGTCAAATCTCCTAGAACTGGAATTACAGATGTTTTAAGTATCCATGTGGGTACTGGAAATTAAACTTGGGTACTGTTGTAAGAGTAGCCACTGATCTTAACCACTGAGAAATATTCTGGGCCCCTGAAATTGTATCTCAAATGAAAGTTATTTCTTGGAAGTGAGAGTAGAATAGATGGAATTTGATTTTGCACAAAGAAAGTTGATTGATGTTGCACATAGGTTTTTTTTAAAAAAACAGAATTTCTGTAAATATATATGTTAATATGTGAGTTTTTAACTTTTATTAATATCCTAGCATGGTAATAGTACAGAACTTCAGATAATTCCTTTGAGAAATATGAAACATGCCCTGTACTACATATATTGCATGCTTCAAATACTCAATGCTCCAGCAGAGGGAAATCTTGAGTTATAAATTAACATAGTACTAGAATGAAGAGGGAAAAGAGGAATCATTTTCTTTTCAGGCAGCAAACAATGACAATAATGCATATCATTAAACATGGTCCCTATACCTACTATGAACTTTTGTTTTAATGATTAGCTTTTGAAAAAATAGAAATAACCCTTAGGATCACAAATTTAGTAAGATGATTGTTAGTTGGATATATAATTTAATTTGAGATTTTAAAATTATTCTCTTTACACATAAAATATATTTGCTATCTGTGATGTTTTGTCTCATTATTTTATTTGATTTATGTTTTCCCTCCCTCCTCAGATGAACAATTTCAAACAAACTGCAGGATTTAATAGGAATTCCTTGCTTTTGCTTGAATTGAGTAAAACCATACTATATAAAATACAGGTTTAAGAATAATTTTTTTTCTGCAATTTGAGACAGCAGTTTTACATTATTTTGTTATTCTCTCTCTCTCTCTCTCTCTCTCTCTCTCTCTCTCTCTCTCTCTTTGTGTGTGTGTGTGTGTGTGTGTGTGTGTGAAAACAAGAGCAGATTCTCTCTGTGTGATTAAAAGACTGGATACCCAAAATCATACTGTTACAGAATTGTGTGCCTAATAGCAAAATGTTATATAAGAAATTCAATTTACAGGAAAAATATAAAATAAAATAATTCCCTTCGTACAGCTTCAGAAACATATACATTTTGGGATGAGCATGATAGAGAAGAAAAAGTTGACACTGGGTGTAGCATATTGTAAAAATTAAAATTATTTGAAACCTCTGCTGACTTTCACAATTTTAAAGAGAGGCCCTGCCTTCTAAGCAGAAGATTGGAGGAAAAAACCAATGCAATAGTCCCCTCAGCCAACTAACTCTGGGAATGTTCTCATGTCATCATGGAATAAAGCTGAGTAATAATAAATAAATAAATAAATAAATACATACATACATACATACATACATACATAAATCAACATCCATACTGAAGCAAATGACATTGATCTGGAAGCTAGAAAAGTCCATTTATAGTAGAATTCATGAGTTCTCTAACGTGTTGTGGGTCTCAACTTCATTCAGAGTGTAGTTAGTAAGGCACTTGTTAGAAAGCCTTTTCAAAGATATTCAAACTCCATATATAGAAATACAAATATATTTAAAAGACACAGATTATTAGGACTTATTCAAGAAGTATAAGAGTGACTCTTTTTCTGTGATATGAGAGTACACAGAACATATAGGTAAGGAGAAGAATCATAATTATAGGAGAACAATTTAGTGTACTGGATGATAGTTATTAATAAGAAATTAATACTGATTTTTAACAAAATTTTAAACTGATTTTTCCATTTTACTTAATATAATCCACGCAAGGTCACTTTCAGTAGATATTCTTACTATCCCTACAATAGATTTAAGAAACAAGATTAATAATAAACTTCCTTAATTTTGCATAGGTAGTAAGATTGAGATTTTGATAGCATCATTGTACATTTTAGCTATGCCTCACAAACTAGACCATGAACCCCCCACAGTCAACTACAAAGTTATACCCATTCCATAGCATTGCTGAGTAAGTACTCTTTCCTTGGCATCATGAAGCCATAATGCAAAAGATGAGTTAGAGTCACAGGATCTTACCTAAAGAGGAGTATATACAATCTTAGCATTTGTAAGTAAAGTTTGATTTATTTAATGACTCTTTATCTGGGAGCTTCAGTTTGCCAAAGCAACTGTATTTTGTCATAGTTTATAAACTAATTCATAGAATACATTCTGAATCCACTATAACCTTACATTTCCACTCTTCTAACTTAAACAAT
Organism: Cricetiscus sungorus; assembly: GCA_030556225.1. NCBI lineage: Eukaryota > Metazoa > Chordata > Mammalia > Rodentia > Cricetidae > Cricetiscus > Cricetiscus sungorus. Next base: position 53,409,106 of record JANBXA010000726.1, on the reverse strand, counting down.
TATATTTTCATTTTTATCTTATTTCCTTCCCATTTTATAACTGCTCATTTTGACAGTTTATAAACTATGAAAAAACTATTTATCCATTAGTGGACAAGTATTTGGTAACTTCTCAAATAAAATTTATGATTCACTATATATATATATGTATACATATCTATGTAATATATATCATATATGATATATGACTCCATTGCTTCTGTTTTTGAAGAAAATTTATTTATTCAATAATTTTTCACAGATTATAGATGAAGTATAAAATGGCTCTGAAATTATTCAAATAATACCTATAGAAAGCAAATAAAATTTCTTGGAATTTGATTTTGATTAATGTAAATGTATTAACAACTAAGTAAAATTTTAACATTCTACATTGTACACTAAGATGTTGATATACATCTATTAGAAATGACTTTTTGAAATATGCAGTACATTATTGTTATCTGCAGTAATACTAATATAATAGTATAGCAGAACTTTGAAAGTTTTCCAATGTAACGAAATTATTTTTGAGGAAGTACATATATTCAATCTGACTAAACATTGCACAATGTGTACATATATGGAAACATTATATTATACTCTTTGTTTGTGTACTTTTATGTTTCTTCATATCATTTACATTAAATTAAAAATAACTGTAACTATTTGTAATAGTAATATTAATTGTACATAAAGTTAAGTGAAACAATATTATATGTATGGTGTGTACCTATATAATTTCTAATATAGTAGTTATGAATTATTTGAGAAGTTAATACATAAGTGCAGTACATTCTCCTCACATTATCCTTCACTCCTCTTCTCCACTCCTCCAAGATGTGCCTTACTACCCCATGACAACTTCATGTTTTCTTTATTAAATAATAACCCACTAAAACAAATTTCTGCTGTTTATATATTAATGAGTATAGGGCCATCCAAAGGAGCATGAATAATCTATCAGGTGCCATGCTTTTTACTTTTTTAACATATTTTTTATTGATTCTTTGGGAATTTAACATAGTGCACCCCAAGCCCACTCATTATCCAATCCCTCCATATCTGCCCTTCAACCTTGTAGCATCTTCAGAAAAGCAAATTTATAAAGAAATGAAAATAAAAACTTCAATTAGCAAATCAAAACCAACAAAAAGTAAGATAAAAACAGGCAAAAAACAATAACAAAGCAAACTAAAAACAAAACAAAAAAACAATACACTCTTCCATCTCTCTTGCCATAAACTCTTTATTAGTGATGTTGGGAGCTGCAGTGTGTCATGCAGTATACTATTTTGTCTAAATAGGTTTACTTGTAAATATTCATTGTATAATGAGTTTGGGGTTAGGTTTAAGGTTTCTGGCTTATTCACCATCAATACTGTAGTCTCACTGAAACACCTCTCAGATATGTTCTTGCTCCAGTCATGGAGATCCTACAGCTATATTTCTGTAGAACAAGTCCCTTTACACATTCCAGAAGGTCATAGAGTAGTTGTTTGAATGGCTAAAATAAAGTCTGGATGGCACCTGACATGGTCAGTCCAGGCCTCTGGGACATCCACCTCAGGTGAGGGGAGGAGCCAGTTCTCCCACACCTGTGGTGAAGGATTGGCCCAGCTTTCCCAGGGCCAGTAAATGGTGGGCAGGTAAGCAAGTCCCTTGCATGGTTCATATAGACCCCTATGTTAACATGGTCAGAAGACCTCAACACAGACCTCAGTTGTTGCAGGACCATGGAACCAGACATGGCCCTCAGCAGTAACTTGGGCCTGGATGTCATCAGGGCCCCAGGTAGAAAAATAGGACACTCACTCTTTTTTTTGTGGCTTATGCCCTTTGTTGATGCTGTTTTATTTTTTTATTTAATTCAATTTTCATTTTATATGCTAACCTCAGTTACCTCTCCCACCTCCTCCTTCCCACCTACCATCCACTCCTCAGAGGGGGTATGGTCTCCCTTAGGGAGTCAACAAAGTCTGACATAACAAATAGAGGTAGGCCCAAGCCCCTCCCCACTGTATCAAGGCTGAGCAAGGTATCCCACCACAGAGGCACTCTCATCTTTATGGGCTCATTGGAAGCATGGTCCCTGAACTCCAATATCACTCAAAGTAGCAGCCCAGATCCTGCATATACACATGGTCTTTGATGGGAACATGAACCACAGACGTTAATACAGACCCTGGCTGCAACAGGGCCATAGACCCAGACATGGCTCCCACTGCAATTCGGGCCTGGACATTACCACAGCTTTGGGTTGCAGCACAGGCCACCTAGATATGTAGGGGGACATACTCTTAAAGTAAATTGATTCTGTTTCCTTGAGAAGCCACCAACTGTTGAAAGCTCCTCAGCAAAGAGTAGGAGCTCATATATTGCAGACAATCACAGATGTTGTGAGCTCTTAAATACAGTAATCCTGCTTTGTCTAGAAGATAGTGCTTCATACAAGTCTTCAAATTCTGGCTTTTATACTATTCCTGCCCCCTTTTCTGCTGTGATTCATGAACCTTATGGGAAGGGAGTATGATATAGGTGTCCCATCAATGGCCAAGTATTCCAAAGACACTTATTCTCTGTACATCAACTAGTTATGGGTTTCTTTGTTAACTAGTGCACACTGCACAAAGAAATGTCTCTGATGAGGTCTGAGAGCTGCTATTTATGTGTTTAGAAATATGAATTTAGAGAGCAAAATATCATGCCCATTTACCAATATAATATAGCAGCAGTCTTACAACCAGGGCCAATGACCTACTCAGCCATGGTTTCCTGGCTCAATTTATAGAACTAGGAATACATTTTACTGTGTAGAATGTTCCTTAATTTAAAAAAGTTATTGGTTACATATACAATAATGATGATTTTGCACCCATGTGTGTACCTTTCCATGCTGGTTATTATTGTAACTCTCATGGTTCACAGCTGGACTTGTGATGACATAATTTTCCCTCAGCAGCCTACACAGTACCTATATTAGGAATGCTAACCAGAAAAAAAGAGAAGCATCCTGATAAGCAGCAACTTTATTTTTTCCATGTATTGTGACCAAAATATACACTGTCTTCCACAAACAGGGTCTTACCGTCAAGTTCTTTGGGGCAACCAAAGACAAAGAAAATGACCTTTATTGTTTAGTAGGCCTCCAGGACACATCTCACTAAAAACTCAATGGGGGCTCTCTCACACTTGACATTGTATTTTAGCAACCTCTAGAGTTTGAGAGGAATATTATCCACTGTATAGGGTACCAATAATAGTTTAATATATGAATATAGATATTCATATATAAACATATGTTTATATGAAGCTTATAAAATAGTTTTCGCTATGACTTTTTCAAACAGCCTTAGCACTCATTACTTCACCAAAGCTTACCATCCTTTCTGCTCGTACATCCCTATACATTATTTTTCCTTTCCCCTTCATATCGCCTGTTCTTCTACTATGTCTCACCCTTTAGGAACTTTCTCCTTCTAGTTACATAGATTTTACCAATATTCCAGATTATACATGTAAGTATAAAGATTTGATGCTAGAATGCACACATAAGTAAGAAAACACATTTGTCTTTCTGTGTCTGTATTGCCTCACTCATATAATGTTTTCCAGGTCTATTTGCTCACCTGAAAATGTCACAATTTCATTTTTCTTTACAGATTACTAGAATTTAATTCTGTATTAATACCATATTTTATTATGCATTCATCAGTTAGTTGATGGATGTTAGTCTGTTTACATGTCCTAGTTATTGTGAGTAGAACAGCCATGGTCATGAGAAAGCATCTACAACCATAGTGGGATATACAGTCCTTTCTGTATATGCACAACAGTAATATAGCTGGGTCATAACATTGATCAATTTCTAGTTTTTGTGAGTCACAACCACATTGATTTTCATAGTGGCTGAGTTGGTTTGCACTTGCACCAACAGTGCGTAAGGGTTCCCCCTTCTCCATATCCTCATCTGCATCTGTTTACCTTTGTTTCCATAAATTAGATAATCTGATGAGAAATTGAATATTTATGTAACTTTAATTTTCATTTTCTACTTTGCATTATTTTTTCTTGAGAGAGTCTCTTTGCATTGTCTTGGCTGTTTTAGAATTAGCTCTGTGCACAAGGTTGGTCTCAAAATCAGAGTTCTGCCTGCCTCTGCCTGCTGAGTGCTAGGATTAAACTCATGCACCATCACAACCTAGTTTAATCTTCATTTTCTTGATGGCTAACTATGCTGAAAATTTTTAAAGTGTTTCCAACCCATTTTCATCACTACTTTAGAGAATTTTCTGTTTAGTTGATAGTCCATTATTTTTATGTTCTAGACACTAATCTTGAAAATGTGTTATTTCCCCTATTTTATAAGTTTCCTTTTCAGTATAATAGTCTTTTGCAATATAGTAGATCTCACTTTCATAAAGTTCCACTTGTTGATTGCTGGTCCTATTTTCAGGGTGAATAGGGTTCTTTTTCCTATTGAAAAAGGCTGTACCTGACTGAGCCTGTATCCTGAATGTACTCCCTACATTCTCTTCTATAAATTTTAGTTTCAGGTCCAACATTGAGATCTTTGATCCATTTGTGTGCTAGGTGAGAGAAAAGGATCAAGTTTGGTTCTTCTATATGTACTTTTTCAATTTTCTAAGCATCATTTGTTATCATTTCTCCAATGTGCAGTTTTGGCATATTAGTAAAAATTCAGGTGGTTTTGATATCTGAGATATACTGGATTTCCACATGATTTTTAAGGTTGTTTTTCTATATCTTTGAAGAACTGCATTGGAATTTTGATGAAGATTGCATTGAATCCATAGACTGTTTTTGGGTGGTAATTTTCATATGAATCCTACCACTTTATATGTGTAAGAGCTCTCCCAATCTTCTAACACATTTTTCAATTACTGCCCTTTGTGCTTTACCAATTTCATTATATAAATCTTTCATTTTCTTGATTAGACTTACTTTCAGTCATTTTTATACTTTTGAGTCTATTGTGAACAGGATTATTTTCCAAATTTCTTTCTCAGTCTGTTTTTCTTTGGTTTATAGGAAGGCTACTAGTTTGGGGGTTGCTTATTTTGTAACTTTCCACTGTGCTGAAAGTATGTATACAGCAATAGGAGTTTCCTGTTGGGATCTTTGGAGAATGGCTCACGTAGGCAGTCATGTAATCTGCAAATTGGGACACAATAAAGTTTTAAAGAACAGTTTTGGTATATTGACAATATGAAGTTTCATGCCTACTGGCATTTAGAACCTGAAGATATACTACATAATAATTAATGTCTTTCATGTGATTTTCTGAAATAAAAACATTTATTTACAGTAAGAAGAAAATTTCCATACTCTTAGTGCTGTAGAACACACTGCATTATCAAGGAATATTAAAATAATATTTCTCAAACAATTGAATATTGTATCAGGGATTTATCCTAGTTAAAATAGTTTATATCTTTAAGAAAGGATCTCTGTATAAAATAATAAGAGACCAATGATAAAACTGCAACATTTTTTGAAAAAAAAATGTAGAAAGCACAGAGATCAGGAAACAATGTCTGGCTTCAGAATTGTTTAATGTCACTTCTGCGGGCAGTACAACGGAAAAGGTTTTTCAGAAGTTTCCGTGTAAGCAGAAACATTTTTTTTTAAAGCTAAAATGCAAACATTTGTCAGCAAGTTACTGTTCAGAAGACAGGAAGTGAATTAGAAACTTGTATAAAAGTCTGTCACGGGAAAGAAGAACTGTTTATGAATAACAAAAATCAAAGGAAAATTTATGTTACTTAAAATATTTGCCTGCAAAAGAAAGAACATATTTGTAAAATATCTTATTGCAGACTGATGGGTTTTAAATTAAGAAGTCAAAAGGTTGATTTCATTGGTTGATCATCACTACCACATATAATTTTTATTCCTTAAAGTCCTCAGACATATTACAATGTACATAAATGCTATTTAGATAATTATATTATGGAAAATACATGAATTAAAATGTTAAACACTGAAAAAACCCTTAAAAATATTTAAACAATATAATGCAATTTTGTTAGAATACATAACAAAATATTTTTATGATGATATTTAAAATATATAACAGTAGAGTGTGAGTAGTGTTATGACTTATGCCTTGGTATAAAAATTTGACATTGAAGATATTGTTTAAGGGAGAGGGAACTGTGATGGATATGTAAAATAAGAAAAAAGTAAGAAAGATGCACATCCATGCAAGTTTATATATATATATGTATATACATACATATATATATGTATATGTTTAATTAACAGATGACTATTATATTTTCAATGAGAGTGTTAGTACCAAATCAAATCAAAGCAGAAGAAATTCAATTTCATGTAAAAAAAAAAGGAAACTAGAAAACCCATCCAGGCCATTATTAATGAAGAGAAAAAGTTCTTCTGTTAAAACTTATTTGGCACATGAAAATTTTAATCTATAGCTATTAACTAAAGTATTTTATGATTTAAATAAAATTTTACATTTGTATTTATATAGTTAATATAGTCAGAGAAGAAACAAAATGTACAAAAATATAATGAACTTTAAAAATTATTTTGTAAATATTTAATTACTATACAGAGTTCCATTAGGTAGTAATTATGGCCTATATTTTAACAAAACTCACACTTTTTCTGGTTCTGTTGTCTCCAAAGCAGGCTTGAAAAACTTTTAAAGGGAAAGGCTTTTATAATGATTGGTACAAATCCCCAAAGGCTACTGAAATTTGTTTGGTGGTTGTCTAGATAATGTATACTTGAGATAGTCCCTAAGAACTGTATGTCTGTAAAACCAAGAAGGTTTATTTTTGTTACTCTTATTGTTAATAATAATGATAAAATTTTAAATAAGGAAAATTCTCTTTACTATAAAACCACATTAAAATTTTCTTTGTGCATTTTCCTGAGATTTGAATAGTCAGGACACATTTATATAGCAACAGAAACATTTTGAAAATAACTAATGATAATAAGTTTCCCATTATTATATTTTGGAAATAGTCAATTAAAGCAAATATTTCATACCCAAGCAAACTTCATTATATATTTTTTTTTTTATCTCAAATACCCTATTACTAAATTCTCAGTGGAAAGGAGCACTCCTTCAATTATGATAATTTAATTATTTGTATTAATGTAATGAGTAACAAATTATATAAAGAAATGATTAAGTACAACTTATTTATATAGTAAAATGCAGTTATGAATCATTCATTCTCAGTATACATAAGAACTTTTGTTTACTTGAGAACTCTTCTATATTCAGATTGGAAATTAGCAATCATTTGTGAATGTTTACATATACACTGTAAAATGTCACAGCCTTTTTATAAGTATCCAAAAATTTGATAAGTCAAGACAAATGTGAAAACTTTGGAAATTACAGATAAGGTTTTAAATAAATGAGATAGTTTGACTGCTATCGTACATTAAGTATAACAGAATATGATCACCATTTTAAATATGAAATTAATAAATTACATTTGTTGTTCTTTAACTCAATTGTGCAAGGACTGTGCACAATCAGAAAGTGGAGATAAAAAAGGTTTAAAAAGTTTTTGAGAATTTCAGAACAAAAGTAAAAAAGATTAATCATTCATATATCGTCACCACAAAATTCACCACCCTGCGGGCATGACACAATATTATTTAATCTTTAAAATGAACTATAAGCTCTTTACTTTGGACATGGCTACTTTACAGTTTCTTGAATTCTTTTGAAAGCTGAATCCACAAAGATTATTCCTTCTTTTAGACAATGTTGTGTATCTTAAAATTTAGATATTAATTATAGGACATCAGATATAATCTTATTATAGGAATAATTTCTTCCACAGTATCCTTAATTTTTCATCATTGACTTATAAACTTCTTACTTTGATTGAGGAAGGCTTCCATGTTATTTAATAAAATATTATTTTAGTAATAGCTAATTAAGATACAATTCCATTACCTTGTATATTTATGTTTTAAAATATGCATTCCTTCTCATGTTTAAATAACAATTCGATTTATGTATACAATGGAATATAATCATACCTACTTCATCTTATTTACCCCCTGATTCACTCCATATACTATTCAACATGTTCCACTCTCAATGTTATATCATTTATTTTTAAGGATTTTTGTTGATTCTTTGTGAATTCTGCATCATGCATCTACCTTCCATGCTTATAATATCCCATCCAAGAGAAAACAAAAAGTACATGTAATAAGTTATTAAACAATGAAATACAAATTTAAGAAAAAAAAAAAGAAGCACCTTGCAGTGGAAGCTTCATTGTGTCACAGACTGTCTTCTAGTCTACCCCTTTGTCCAAATACCTTTACTTGCAAAAGTTCATTATAATGAGTCATTCTGCTTCCAGGTCTCTGGCTTCTGGTACATTATCAATACTGAATCTTCACTGTGACTCCTCATGGATATTCTGTTGTCCTGTGTCATGAAGATCCTGTAACTTTTGTTCTCGTGCCTTCACACACTCTAACAGTTCTTGGAGTGCATAGATGTTCAGCAGGGTCAAATAAAAGCCCTGTATCTAGGCCTGGGTGCTAGCTGATTTCCTCCTACTCTCTTGCCATCAGAGCCAGCTCTTTTGCTCCATTCAGATGAGGGGCAGGACAAGCTCTCCCTCACTTTAGTCCTCTGCCTATTCATCCACATCCATATCACAAGGGTTAGCTCTACTGTTCTACCCAGGTGAGGTACAGTGCCACCCTACAGAGTGCTATAGCCAGCAAGGAGTGACATCATCTCTCCTGCTCTCAAAGACAGCTCTCATGCATGCTGTAGGCTATTGGGGGGGAAAGGTGCATCTCCCCTGTGTCTCTACAACTGCATGGCTGATGAGGGGCAGGTCCATTGCTCCAGAGTTCATACACTTAGGTCCAGCTCATCCATGTCCCTTACACCAGGACCAGCTCTAATGTTCTTCCCATGAGAGGTGAGGAGGCTGCCCTCCCAAGTGCTTTAGATGATGAGGATTGAAGCCAATTCTCCAGAGTGCTAAAGTCAGTGATGAGGAGGACCAGTTTATCACAGCCCTTGGACTTCAACATGCCTCCAGGTTGTAGCCTGGACCACAGGACATTGCATGACCTTTGGTGGTTATATGGGTCACAGATATTGACCCAACCCTCTGATGTTATAGGGACCCAGACACGATCCTCAGTGTCTGCACTGGACAGGATAACTCAACGGCCTTGGGTGGCTGCACAGGCTACTCATGTTAGGCTGTTTCTCATCACATTTGCATCTCCATGTCTAGCTCTGTTCATAGAATACAAGCCATTCTGCTTGTCTTTTTCTACCATCTCTTGTAAGGATAAGTTTTCTGGCCCAGCTGGTTCCTGCCTCCCTTGAGCTGCCAAATCAACATGCAGATGATATATTAATTATAAAACTGTTGGCCATTATGTTACTCGTAATATTTCCCACCAGCTGCCTGGGTCCTGTTGCTGCTTCAGCCCCCATATAACACACAAGACACTATATTAATTATAAAGCTGTTTGTCGTTGACTAGGGCTTCTTATTGGCTAGATATGTCTTAAATATGAATTCATTTCTGTCAATCTAAGTATTTCTTAGTGGTCTTCTCTTACTGCAGAAAGGTCCAGGGACAATATGACTGACTCAGCATGCCCACAGAGAAGAGAAGAGATCAATTTCCTGTTTGTCTCTGCTTATATTCTGATTCTGCCAAACTACATCACTTCTTGTCTGTCTGTACAGATATCCAGAACTCTATGGATAGCTAATGGAAGTTTCTGCTCAGCTCTGTCATTTCCTGGGATCACATGATGATTCCTCTCTGCCTGCACTTCCAAAAATCTTCTTGTCTCCTAGTCCCACCTATCTTGCTTCCCTATTGGCCAACAGTATTTATTCATTAAGTAATATAATAAGATAAATGTTACAGCAGGTCTCCCCGCCGGCCTCCTGGTCTTGCCGCCATTGTCCTGCAATCACATGTGCCCCAAATAACACTCAGAGACTCTGTATTTGATACAATCCTGTTGGCCAGTTACCATTATTGTTAATGGGCTAGCTCTGCCTTAATAATTAACCCATTTCTACTTATCTAAGTATTTCCATGTGGTCGCCTTATCAGAAGAACATTCCCCATAAATATCTTCACCATATATTTGCTCACTAGCATGTGGCATTCTCTTTTGTGTCGCCTATGCCCAGCTAGTGCCATGTAGCTATGGGTGGGGGAATCTCACCATGTGGCTGTGGGCCACAGAGTCTCTGGTGTCTCCCACTGCCACACTGTATGCCACAGCTATGGGGACCCTTGATCATCATGTCTTTTTTGAAATAATATTTTATAACCCACTAATTCCAAGTAGTGTGCAATGTGTAAATGGGTTTGGGACCAAGTACTGAATCATGGAATTCCACTAAACCCTTCTCAGTGAAGGATTGAGCCTAGAGAACTTCTGTGCCCTGTATATTTTTGCAAGGATTGCACAGCTAACCGTGGTTGCTATGAATTCACAAATGCAGTAGCTATGTTATGCCTAGAAGACAGCATTTCACAGCACTCACCTCAGTTTTTCAGCTTGCACATCCTTTTTAACCCCTGTTCCATGCTGCTCTGTGAGCTTTGGTGATATTGGTGGTAGGAGGTGGTTGATATAGATGTCTCACCTAGAGATGAATGCTTAGTCTCTTAGTCTATGAACTTTCATTAGCCATGCATCTCTCCAATGACTATTTAGAAAGTACTATGATGTAATGGCCATTTAGAAAAATAAAAATAGCAGGTTTCCCCCTAGAGCCTATGACCTCTACTGCTGTGAATTTTGGAACAAGATTACAATAGTAGACCCATGAAGCAGGTTTTTTATTCTTTTTTAATGTACATTTTTATTTAAATTAGAAACAACCTTATTTTCATATCAGTCCCTGTTCCCTCTCTTTCTCATCCTCCCATGCCCTCCACTAACCCCCTCTCTGCATCCCAGTGCCCATCCACTCCCCAGGGAGGGTGAAGCCTTTCATGCAGGATCATCACAGTGTGTCACATCATTTGGGTCAGGGCCTAGGCCCTCCTCCGTATATCTAGGCTGAGAAAGTATCTCTCCATGGAGAATGTGTTTTAAGCCAATAAAATAATTTATGGGTTGCCCACTGATAACTTGTGCCACTATTACACTACTGATCATATCCTTCCAGACAATTTAGTATTTCAGCATACAGAGTCTAGTGCTAAGTAAGACCATTGAAATGTTTTCTCCCCCAGTAGCCTGAATACCACAGTCTGGAACTTTCAAAGGTAGCTAGAGGGAGGAAGTTTTTTGGTTTGTTTGAGATTTATTACTGTTATGTCCTGCCACCAAAGGATGCAATGTTTTCAGCAATAGAGTTTTACCACACAGTACTGAAAGACAAACAAGGACAATAACAGCAGTCTATGGTGTTTTTGAGACTATTGGATTGCCCTAACCAATAATTTGTAATTAAGTATCCCAAGTTTGCATTGTGATTTTTATGTAAAAGTTCACCTAGACTGGGAGTGATAAAATTATCCCAGGGAAGATAACTTTATTTGAATGGTTATTTCTCATTTTCTTTTGAATGTAGCTTACTAACTAGGGAATAGTAATAAGACTTTTTCATACATCTTCAATTTTGGTTAATTCACATTCTTCTCCTCTCCATTGTCCAGTGCCTACTTGATCTTTTAACCCTCAGTATTCACCATTCTTCTTTCATTTCACGTATATTTCACTATCCATCCAATTATTTTTAATTGGGTTGTTAGAGAGTAGGCTTTACTATTATTTATATTTTTCTTCCTCTGTTTTAGCCCTTCTTTCACCCATTGACTCTCGCCATACTCACCCATCCTCCGTTATCTAGCTTTCTGTTCTCAATATTACCTCCTGTACCCTCATTCCCTAATGTATCCCCAGAAAGGCCCCTTTCTAATTATCTGTATTCCATTTGTGACCTTAGTTAAAAAAAACAAAATATTGGTATATAAGATCTAGGTATGAGTAAAATTTTGATATTTGTCTTTCTGAACCAGAATTGCCTCTTACAATGATGTTTTTCCAATTACTGTCATTTTTTCTGCAAATTGGACTTTTCTGTACAGCTGAATAATAGTGCATTCTGTATATGTATTGCATTGTTTTTATCTGTTCATCATTTAATGACTATCTAAATTGATTTTATTTCATAGTAGTTCAGAAGAGAACAGCAATAAACATGTATGTATACGTGTCTTTGTAGCAGGATATAAAGTTCTTAAAGTTGATGCATATATTTGCTTCTCAGGGATAGAATATCTTTTTTGCTGTGATAATATCCTAAATTACTCTGTAACAAACTCACTAGTACCTAAATAATTAGGAGACAGAAATAAGAAATATTTATTTAATCATGGAACAGTAAGCAGAATTAATCACAACTTTTTTTTTTTTCATAGGATTCCACTTCTTCTAAGTAATACAAGGATGTTTAAACCTGAGACAGAGGGATAAAACAAGGCACTTTGCATGTTATTTGGGAACACAGATCTTCATAAATCTGTTCCTGTGGTTTCATATAGGAGACAAGCAAAAACTTTGTGCACCGAAGAGAAAATATTACCTTATAACTCAAGGTCATATATCAGTTCTGAAAATATCCTGGGTAAAATACATGGATGCCTCTCATTTCTGATACCTGCCTTTTAGGAACACAAGAGCCCATTGACTGCTATTTGTTGTAACCTCTGGTGAGCCTTTATTTGTTGTTCTAAAGAACTCCTTTTCCTATACTCACAAGCTCAGTGGATTTTCTGTAGAAGTCAGAGTGTAATGGTACAGTTATAAAGTTTTCAGTGCTTTAAGAAGCTTCATTATTTTTTTACTTAGGTGTCTGAAAGAGGAGCACATAAGAAGGGTTGTCTTTATAGAAACACCTTTGAAAAGAGATGCGATCTCTCACAAAAGGGAAAAGGAACAAGATCTCCTGAGCATATTGGAAGTGGGGGGGCAGTGAGTGGAGAGGGAGTTAAGATAAAGATAAGGGGAGGAGAGGAGAACATGTGGGACCAGGAAAATTGAGTTGGGGGAAAAATAGATGAGAGTGGATAAAAAGAGATACCATAATAGAGGCAGGGGGAGGGCCTGGACCCTACTCTAAATGACTTGACAGACTTTGATGATCCCTCCTGTATGACATCACTCTCCCTGTGGAGTGTGTGTGTGTGTGGGGGGGAACGGGATGGCAGGGGGCTCGCAGGCCATGGGAAGGAGGGAGGAAAAGGAAGGGAGGGAAGGAGAAGGAACTGGGGTCAATACATAAAATAAGAAAAATAATAAATATAAAAAATAAAAAGCAAAGGAAACATATAAATTAAAATAATAAAAGGAAAGAGAGATGTTACCATGCCTGAAAATTCTCCCATGATACTTATTGCCAGTAGTTAATATTTTTAGAACCCAAATTGTATCACTGTGACATTTACATGAAATCTTATGAGGTCACTTTTGTTGTCTATTTACTTTTGAGATTATGTAATATATTCCTCACTTCCCTATATAGTATCATCATTTCCTTTCCTTTCTTCCTTCTAAACACTCCCACATGTACCACATTGCTTTTTTTTCAAGTGCATGGCCTAATTTTCCATTAATTGTTTACATATATATGTATATATATGTATATATGCATACACACACACATCCTGATCAGTTTATATAATGTTACTTGTATGCATGATTTTATGCATTGACCATTTGTTGCTGGATTCCCAATTGGTGTGCTCTTTTCTGGGGATGGCTATTTTTCATGCTTTAATATACTTTTTCTATAGATATTCATGCAGGATTGAGGCCTCAGGGACTTTTACTCATTCTCTTTTGCATTTTTTTGGTGTCATCCTTATTCAACTCATGTTAAGTATTTTATTGTTAATTACCACCACCACATGATGACTTACTTTGATTTGTATTTTAGAGGTTAAGGATAATTTGCTGTTACAATTAAATTTATATACGTTGAATTTCCCAGACATCATTGCTTATATGACTTAAGACCTAAAAAATTTTAATTCTGTAGAGATTATAAAAGTCTATGTAATTGTTATTTTAAAAATACTATGAAGAATGAATTAAAACCCTGATTTATACACTTGGTTACTGTAACTCTGTAGCTAAGAATTAGTACATTAAATTTCTCTATAAAGATCTTTTGGCTGTTTAGACTAGCAACAGGAAAAGTAGTTGCAGTGAGCATGTTAGGACAGGATCTCATTAAAATATAGTGTGCAAATGTAAGAACAGATATGCCAATAATTTATGAAAGGGTAGTACAGTATGTCATTGTAATATTATCATTTTATTGTTATTGCCTTATTATTAAAGCCTTTAGAAATAACTGAACTTTTAATAAATAAGAAAATATAGTTACTTATATTTTCTGTCCACTTGAATGAACAAGAAAAAATGGAAGCACTGATATAAATTATACTCTTAGTTTACTACAGTACAAAGTGTGAACTTTTCCAATTCACACTTTTTATTCGATAGCATTTGATGATCTGATGAAATATTCTGACTTATTTGAGATTTGACATGAAATTTGTTTATTTTCAAACACAATATAAGAACTATAAACATGGGTTATATCTCAAAATCTTTACCTATAAGATGAAAGGACTTAAAAATAAAGTATGCTTTTTTCCAAATTTGAAAGTACTGTGTGTTTTCAGTCTGAAATGAAAGGGTTAATCATTCAGTGAGTGAATAAATTGAGTAAGATTAATAAAATAATTTCTTTGGAATTAAATGTAAAGAAAATATCTAAATTAACTAACAAAGATTGTGATATTAAGAGGCCATATTATAAACTTTAAAAAAGCTGATAGTGACTATTAAAAATTTTTTCCTCTAAATCTTTAGAAAACTCAAAAAGATTCATGACTGAATAAGTTAGTTCTATTTTAAGTTTATTTTTATTATTTTTAATTAATGTGGAAGGAACGTGTGCTGGAGACCACTGACGCCAGAGGCGATTGACTTCCCTAGAGCTTGAATTACAGGCAGTTTTAAGTCAACTAATATGGATGTTGAAAACTAAATAGAGTTGTCTGGAAGAGCATTATGAGCTCTTAACTGTGGAGCCTCTCTCCATCTCCTTAGAAAAGGTTTTAGTTAAAAAAAACATACTTATTAAGAAAGTCTTCAAATTATTCTGTGTATGCCCATTTATTAAATAAAAACAGCCACTAAAGATTATATAAGCTCACAATTACTAAATACTTTTCAAAATAAAAGTTTATAAGAATTTAAATCAGTTCACTCAAAACATACTAGCAGACAATTTAATAGATTTTATTCCTTTTAACACTGAAAGAACAAATTAGTTTTTCCTAATTTTCTTTAATGGTAAAATGGTATTTTATTACCTAAAAATTTAACATTTCAACAATTTTTATTTGTGAAAGATGTGAGGTCAAAATAAGGAAAAATATTTCCCAACTGTAATGTATCTTGATATTGAAACAAGATTCTAGTGTGGTGGACATATACTTAAAATTAGCCCTAACATTTCAAAATAGCTATACTTTTATATATTTCCATAATTCACTATGTTCATTTGATTATTTCTATTTTCTATTCTTTTAATTTACATGAAAAGCAATCAATAGGTCATAACTAAGTAAAGTACAATATGCCATAGGAGGGCAGGACATATACTTACCTAATTCTCATCCACACCAGTTTCTAAATTTCTGCTTTCTCCAAATTTTGAAAGTATTGTTTATAGCTAAAACATAAAATCTTTTGAATTTAATGCTCCACAAAATACATGTGCAGTGATGCAGTATTAAATAATGTAAGTGAGTAAGAGAGAATACCACATAATGAAAAAACATTTTTAGTGGAGAGATTATTTACATTGAGTTTGATACAGTATCAACAATATGGAGAAAATAAAAAACTTGTTTTTACCTTAATGAATTTTATTTTTCTTCAAGTTACTGAATTATGCTAAATATGATTTAATGTAGCAGTAGAGACATGCATGTATTAAAATCTAATGATTTGAAATTTCATATGAAATGCTAGAAAACTCACATAACATTGATTTTCATAATGAATTAGAAAGGTGACTGTATAGATAATCCATATATGACTGTATTTTCCACATGATTAACTTAGGGATTTTCTAAATAACTGATTTTTCAAACTATTTTTCCTTTTATACAAGCCAAGTTCTAAAAATATATATATTTTCATAACAATCCTTGATGCTTTCTGATATTTTGTTTATAATATCCAATGAGTTTAAAATCAGTAAAGGAAGTAAGATACCCTTTTAAAATGAAATAATCAGCAGTTTCTCATATAATCATGAATAAAATTCCCCCTATAAAATTCATTGAAAGCATTATTAGTTGGCTAGCAGACTTAAATGTTTTTGAGGGGATAGTTTTAAATTCTTGAATGACAGCTTAGACAAAGATTTACTGCCATAGGATATATGTTGTGGAACTAGCCTTTGATTGCCTGTTCCCTGAAATAACAAAGCTGGTTACCAAAGAACAATGGGAGCACAGATTATTGTTGACAGTGGAAACAAAACAGTATCATGAGATTTTCCACAGTATGGTGCAATGTTATCTAATGATAGAATTTCTCACCATTCCTTCCTTGAACAAACACATCTGTGAGAAAGCTTGGAATAGTAAACTCATATGCTAGAATTGTAAAAGTAAGTTTTGTTTGGGCATATCACTTTTAGATGAGATAATGTTTTAGAAGCTTCTTATATTGGCTATGTAATTGTAGACTTAAAAGAAGTTTATAAAACTATTGATCAATTATGTTTGGTAATCCCTTTATTCAGTAATTTGTTTATTTACTATATATACCAGACCTTGTATTGTAAATGGATACACAAATTTAAATGAAAAGACACATTTACTGATACACATTTTATGTAGTCCATACAAGTCTATAGATTTGTTGTTTTCTTCAATTTATCAAAAAGTAATGACTGCTTCCGTCAATAAATACACTGACATTTCAAAACACTTTGTATGTATTTGTGTGTGAGGGAGACAAAGAGAGAGACAGGGACACAGAGAGTGACAGAGACACTGAGAGAGAGATACACAGAGAGAAAGAGAGGCTCACTGTTTAGCTCTGGATAGACTGGAAACATGCCTTATTGACAAGGCAACTTTCAATACTGTGGCTATCCTTTGGCCTCAGCAACTCTATACCAGGATTACAGTCTATGTCTATGCACCACTATGTCTAGCTGATCTTTTTGAAATTGTAGTGTTTCTATAGTTAACTCATGAAATCTATATTTATTTGAAGTTTGTGGAAGATTGTTATGTTCAAGTTCAGGTTTCATGTGCTTTTTTTGTGGGTGTGTGAATGTGTGTATGTATGCACACATATTTCTGCCTGGACATATGATGTGAGTGTGGAAATCACAGTACATCTGTACAGAATTGGATCTCTCTTTCTACTTTGTGAGTACTGGGAAGGAAACTTGGGTTATTAGGTTTGTCAGTAAGTTCCTGCATCCACTGAGCACCAGCACTACAAACACTTTTAAATTAAAACTACTTATTTTTTAAAAAACAAAGATCATTATAATTATTAGGATACAATCTAGCAGGAGGTGTGGGAGGGAAATATTATAAAATATACTCTATGAAATTTTCAAAGAATCGATAAAGATGTTGTAACACAAGATTCAAGCAGAGGGTTTTTTTCCTTATTCTACATATTGATTTCATTTTTCTCTCCCTCCCTCACTCCCTTTCTCCCTTCCTCCCATGCCCCCAGACCACCTCCCATCTCACCCTCTCTTCTCCACAGGGAGGGTGATGCCTTCCAGAAGGGATCATCAAAATCTGTCAAGTCATTTGGAGTAGGGACTAGGCCCTCCCAGAGAGTTTTTTTCACTTAGGAAAGGGATCATAAAAAGGGGGATGGGGATAGGGAAGACCAGCCTCTGGAAAAAAGAGCAGCAGGAGAGAGGAGAAAAAAAAGGAGGGGAGAAACAGGAGTAGGGGGGAGAGAGATGGAGAGAGAGCAAAACAGACAGAGGAAGAAAAAGAGAGAGAGAGGGATGGTAGGTGGGTAGGGATCCTTTAAAAGGGAACATAGTGAATATGCACAGGTCAGTTCTCTTAGTCTCTGCAGCTGAGGGAGTATCCTGTCAGAATGACAAGGACAGGCTAGTACAGATGGCTGAATATTAACAATAAGTCTCCATTTAAGAGTGATAAATATCTAATGCAATTGCATAGTCATATATTACATATAACTTAAGTTCCATAAGAAACTGCTAAGCATTATGTGAAACCTCTTCTCCATGCCATATTACTTTGTCCAGCCTTGATGCAAGGAAAACTCGCCCATTGCTGGTGGAAATACAAGCACGTGCAGCCACTTTGGAGTTCAGTGTGGCGGCTTCTCAGAAAACTGGCAATCAATCTGCCTGAAGACCCAGCTATACCACTCCTGGGCATGTATCTAAAGGCTGCTCATTCATATCCACAAGGACACTGGCTCAACTATGTTCATAGCAGCATTATTTGTGATATCCATAACCTGGAAATATCCTGTATGTTTCTCAACAAAGGAACAGATAAAGAAAATGTGATACATTTACACAATGGAGAATTGTTCAGCTGTTAAAACAAAGACTCCTGGAAATTTGAAGTCAAATGGATGGAACTTGAAAAAGTCATCCTGCCAGACAAAGAAAGGCAAATATGGTACATACTTACACATAAGTGGATATTAGCTGTAAAATAAGAATAACTATACTACAATTCACAGACCCAGAGAGACTAGGTAACAAAGAAAGTTCATGGTGTGTGTGTGTGTGTGTGTGTGAGAGAGAGAGAGAGAGAGAGAGAGAGAGAGAGAGAGAGAGAGAGAGAGAGAGAGAGAGAGAGAGAAGGAAGGCACAATAGAAGAGACTTTTTGAGTGTGTGGGGATGGTAATATGAACAATTGGGTTGGAGTGGGGAGATGGAGAGAGTACTGAAACAGACTACTGGAAAGGGTCATTTGTGGGTCAGGTAAAATCTGGAGTAAGAAAATTCCTCAGGAATCTACAAGTATGACCCCACCTAAGACTCCTAGCAAGAGCAGACATACAGCCTGAACTAGCCATCTGCTGTGACCAGGCAATATTTCAATTGGAGAGAGCAGGAAACCAGCCTAGTTCCATAACCTTCATCCTACAATCTGTCCTCCCTACAGGATATGCTGGTATTTGTGACTAGCCCAGTTGTCATTAAAGAGGCTTCATCCAGCAACTGGTGAGATAAGATTCAGAGACCCACAGCTAAACAATAGAATTGAGGAATCCTGCACAAGAGGGGAGAAAGGTTTGTAGGAGGCAGAGGGGCCCACGAAACCACAACTCACAGAATCAACTAACCTGGGCTCATAGGGGCTCAGAGAGTGTGAACCAACATCCAGGAAACCTGCATTTATGTGATTGTTGTGTAGTTTGTCTTCTTGTGGAACTCCTTACAGTGGGAACAGGGGCTATCTCTGACTCTTATACTGGCTTTTGTACTCTAATCCTCATACTAGGTCACCTCACCAAGCCTGAATATATAAGGAGGTGCTTAGTCTTACTGCATTTTGATATGTCATATTTTATTGATTCTCACGCGATACCTACCATTTTCTAAACAGAAACAGAGAAGAAGCTTGTTTGGTGTTGTGGGGGGGATGATGGTGAGGAGAAGATAGAGGGGAAACTGCAGTCGGGATGTAAGTAAATAAAATACAAAAAATTAAAAGGAAAACCAACCAACAAATAAACCATAATGTATGAAGTAACCTTGAATTATTTTCTTAATAGATAATCAAACAGTTTTAAGCCTTAGAATGAACTGAATTAATAGGGATGAAGAGTAATATTAGAATGTGGGTGATAAAGATGAAAGCCAGTTGAGCTGACTGGGGTGCTCAAGATCTATTGAGAACAACTCCACAGACAGAATTTTCACATTTTCACATGTTATCTTTGGTAGTACATTTATTAATACTACACTGAGAAAATCAGCCAACTGCTTAGCAATAATCCTGATCTGTTTAATCCCATGAAGCAAAGATTAAATATTTTATTTCAGATTTGTTACAGGATATGCTATATGCTAAGTAGCCTCAATGTAATCAATTGTAGATTCTGATAGATTCCAAATATCTTTTTGCTAGAAATCTCACCAAATAAAATATGGAGCACAATAACATGCTACACTAGTTATTTTACCTAAAATATATATTTTGAGATGAATTTTATTTAAATGTTAATATAGGAAGCTAGTTACATTCAAAATGCACTGTAATTGGAATAGAGAAATGAATCCATTGTTAAAGTGCTTACTTAAGTTTGCATCCCAGCACACATTTAAAAGTTACATGTAATGTCTTATGTCTGCAACTTCATGTTGGGGTCCAGACACAGGAAGATACCTGGATCTCCTAAGCCCTGGGTCAGCCAATATAACAGCTCCAGGTTCAGTGATGGATTCTTTCTTAAAAACTTCAGTGGAAAACTGAGAAAGATATGCAACATTAATTTATGGCTTATACACACATACACACACACACATACACATTTGCACATAATCACACTCTCATGTTCAAAATTGTCTATAATTTTATATAAATCATAACTTGTATTTATAAATTTTGGTGAAGTAATAAACATTCTATAGACACTGAACCAAAGTATAATATTGTTTCATATGTAGTGTTTTCTACGGCAGCTTTAGGTGGACAATACAATTTAGCAGTTCCAATGTCATCACAGGTGTGATATTCTGTACATTTCAAGCTTATCTTAATTATAAAGCAATTTGTAGGTATGCATGTTTGTTTATAAATGAATATTTGTAAAAAAACTATAAAAACAAACATTTATATAGTAAAGAACACAACAGCACCGAAGCAGCTACTTTAGAAATACTCTTTTTAGAATATTTTCTTTGTAATTTTTTTTATGTCTTTCATATCATGCAACTTAGTTGCATTCATTTCCAAACTCTGGACCCCTACGTATCTCCCCACTGCCCTTGCAGCTTCCCCCAATAAAATTTAAGCGAAAAAAGAAAAACAAAAAAGAAAAAAATGGGGGAATCTCATAATGGAAGCTGAAGTGTGACATACTGAGTCACTGAGTACCCTTGCAAGTGTTCATTTCAAACAGTCATTGGTCTGGTTTGAGGTCCCTGGTTTCTACTACACTATCAGTGCTGGACACCACCTGTGACTTCTCTTGATTATCCTGCTGTTGCCTCGTGTTGTGAAAATTCTGCAGCTTTGGGTCTATAGCACCTGCCCCTTCACATGCTCCAACAGATCTAAGATGGGGTAGACATTGAGGTGGGCCAATGTTCTCTTGTTCTGGGCCTGTGTAGTTACAGGGTTGGTCATAATGCCAGATCTACCTTGTCTTCACCACCAAGGTGAGCTCTCCTGCATTGCCTTGACAAGTTCACCCTGTGTAACAATGAGGGGCTGGGCCACTTCTCTTGCTTTCATGTCCTCAGGGTCAAATCTTCCACATATATATCTTTATGGTTAGCACTCTCACACTTATAATCTTAGGAACAGCTTTCCCACCTGCCTCAGGTGTTGATGGGATGGTGGGTGGGGAATCTCTCTCTGGCCAATGCTGCCACGTAGCATGTAAGTAATGGGGAAATACTCTTTAAACTCCTAGTTTATAATGACATCTCAACTTCTTATACATTTAGCTACCTTGTTCCAGTAAAGAAATGGAGACTATCATTGCAAAGGAGTAACACACAGCCATAGCAAAGCTTCTTTTATTCCCAATAATACAAAATATCTGAAGAATTCTATTTAGGTTATAAGTCAAGCCTATCTTTTCACTAGAGTTTTGTTTACCTGGTAATTCTGAAATAGTATAGGACCTTTTATTGCCTAATTTCCAATTTTCCAAACCAAGTAAATAATTATTTACTATGCAATCCTTACAATGTTAACTATGAACTTCTACCTCAATCAAACTGGAAAACAAAATAATTTTCTTCCTGATCACACTGTAATTTCCTCAAGGTCATTTTTGCTGTTTCAAAATTATTTCTACCCCACAGGTATTTAAAAACAGATTTTAAAAGTATATTCTTTAAATATTTTCATCTAATAAAATGATCTATTTTTACTGTGTAGGGAAAAGTTTCTCTCACATCTACCAGTTCCTGAATAACCAACACAGAGACTTAATATTATTTATAAATGCTTAGCTAAAACCTCAGGCTTATTATTAACTAGCTCTTACAACTCATTCAATTTCTAGTGATCCTAGTGATCTATGTCATGTCCATCCCATTTTCTGTGTCACATTTATTCTTTGTCTGTCTGGTGACTCCACTGATTCTGCCCTTCTTCAACCCATCATTCCCAGTTTGACTTTCCTACTTAACTGCATCCTGTTCAGCTATTGGACCATCAGCTTGTTTAACAAACCAATCACAACAATTACTAGGAGAGATTTATCAACTGCAAACCATTATTGGAGTAGAAGGGTATGATTTGAAAAACTTGAAAATGGCCCTAAAAGGGGACAAGGACTTGAACAGTCCTATCAGCTGAAGCTGAAAAGGATTTAGAATGGGTAGAAAAGAGGATACTAGAAGCACATGTGGACCATGTGGATCCAAAATTAGACTGTATTCTGGTTATATGACCATCTAGGGAATAACCTTCAGGGATTTTGGTGCAGAGGGAATATATCATATTAGAATGGGTATTTCTGCCACATTAACAGAATAAAAAACTAAAAAAATATATAGAAAAGATCTCTGACTCTATTATAAAAGGTAAATTAAGACTTAGTCAACTAATAGGAAGGGACCCAGCAGAAATTATAGTACCTTTAATTAATGAGAAAGTTTCATCCTTTTGGAAAGATAATGAATATTGGCAGAGAGCATGCAGTAATTTTTTGGGGGGGAATTATTAGCAACAGTTATTCCAAAAGTGAAAGAATCAAATTCATAAAGAAAATGATTTGGATCCTTCCATGCATTGAAAGAAAAAACAGTTATCTATGGAATTCCTACATTCTACTCTGATGCAAACAAATCTGGTAAGGCAGAATATAAATCAGGAAAAATAAGTAAAGTAGTTCAACACCCTTACAGTTCTGTACAAAAGGCAGAATTGTACGCTATTCTCATGGTACTTATGAATTTTACAGAACCCATCAATATAGTTACTGACTCTCAATATGCAGAGAGAATCATCTTACACATTGTGACTGCAGAATTTATTCCCAGTGATACAGAATTAACTTCATTGTTTATACAGTTACAAGATACTACCAGAAATAGGACTCTATAACACACATGAGAGCCCATACGGGTCTGCCTGGCCTTCTAGCACAAGGCAATGATGAAATTGATTAGTTATTAATAAGAAGTGTGCTAGAAGCCTTAGAGTTTCATAAGAAACACCACGTGAACAGCAAAGGTTTAAAAAAAGAATTATTCTATCACTTGGCAACAAGCCAAGGAAATAGTAAGGAATGTCCTACTTGCTCATTCTATAAGCAAACTCCTTTACCACCAGGCAGTAACCCTAAAGGTATAAATAGAAATGAAATATGGCAAATGGATGTGTTTCATTTTGCAGAATTTGGAAAATTAAAATATATGCATCACACTCTAGATACATTTTCAGGGTTTCAATGGGCCACTGCTCTGAGCTCTGAAAAGGCTGATTCTGTTATCACACACTTATTAGAGGTAAAGACCATTTTGCACATACCTGCACAAACAAAAACTGACAATGCTTAGGCATATGTCTCCAGCAAATTGAAACAGTTTTTTGAGTATTATAACATAAAGCACATAACTGGTATACCACACAATCCTACAGGACAAGCGGTAGTTGAGAGATCCAATCATACTTTAAAGGAAATTCTCTATAAACAGGCACAAAGACACCCAAACACAGATTACATAATGCTTTATTAACATTAAACTTTCTGAATGCTAATGAAAAAAGAAAAACAATCAAAAGACACTGAACATGTCGCTACCTACAGAAGAGAAGATAGATCTCCAGAAACAATCATTCAATGAAGAGGAATCTGATTTATAGTACAAATATTTAATTATAGTAAACTATTTCTATACAGAAATGTTTTTCTCTTTACTATTTAGTATTCCTCTAGCCCCAGTTCACGTATACCAATGCTGGCTTTGGAGTTGGAGTTGGACTTCCTTCTCTACATTCAAGCATGTTGTTAAGATTAAATACACAGTTTCTGCCTTATATTACATAGCCAATTCATGTAAAGCAGAAGAAAACAAAATATGGGGACTCATTTGCTTATATGCAATTTTATCTCTGAAATCCTAATTTCCTCATATACATTTTAGTGCATATTGTTGCCTTTCCATATATGCATACCTTAAAATTTGAAATTTTACTTTGATATTGATGTTAATTTTTCCACGAGGAATAATAAGAATTCCTAACAGCAATCTTTGAACTCTCCATAAAGAAGATGGGGCCCCACTTCGTCATTTCCACTTGACTCAACCTGATGCATCCGGACTAAAACATCACCCTAAAACCGGTTTGAGACTGTTTTGTTCTAGACGGCTCCTAACTAGTTAGCTATAATGGTGCACATTCTTATTACACCATGGCCAGAATTTCAAATAGAACTCCTCTCAAGCATTTCCTGCCACACACTGACTAGCTACATATGTCACAGCCTGTCCTGTCAAGATATTTGATTGCTAAAAATTTTCTTTCTACAGGATCCCATGGAGCAATCATCATCCTATTTCAGTAGGAAGTAATCTTAAGATAACAAAGCCCCCTTTCCCTACTCTTGGCATTTAGGGAAAATATTCATCTTTTTTGGGTTTTAGTTAATTAGGGTTGGGTATTGAGGGTGATGCTTAGGCTCGGTATCTCTTTTAGACAGGGATAGGGTGTTGTTGTTCTGCAGCTGCTAGGGCCTAAGAAACAGAAAGACGAGATTGAGCGCCCACATGGAGTTTATTGAGAGAGGGGAGAGGAAAGAAGGGGGTAGCTGGTGGCCAACCAAAAGCAGGGAGAGAGAGAAGCAAGAGAGAAAGGCAACAGAGAGGGAGATGAGAGAGAGGGACAAGAGAGAGAGAGAGATGAGAGAGGGACCAAGAGAGAGATGTGCTTGGCACGCTTGCTTTAAAAGGGGGGCTTGCGCATGCGTAATCCAGTCCCTGCAGCCAGGTAGTTTGGGTAGCTAGGTAAGGTCTGACGTAATGATTATGTGGCCATAGGTGTCCCACCCCTCAGAGGCGGGGCCCACATACTGCCGAGCTTCAACATAGGGTATGGTTGGGAAAGGTATTGTTTAGATGGGATATAGGTAGATTAGTCTATCTTGCTTTCCTATTGGCTAACAGTGCTTTATTCATTAACCAATATGAGAAACATATTTACAGAATGACATTTCCCCATCAATCAAGGTGTAGAAACAGCTTGAATTTCTATTGAAGAAGAAAATATTAAAAAGGTGATAGATCTCATATATATTTCTCACGTATATTGATATAAAAAGTATATGTGTATATGTAGTCACATAATAAAATATTCATTCTATAAAAGGGAATTATGAAATTGATTAGAACCTGGGTAGAATTTGACAATGTTATGATAAATGTATATTAAACAGGGCACAAAAACTGTCATGATCTCAACATAAGAATGAATGATCTAAAACACTTGAGATGAATGCAGAGACAGTCTTTCAAAATTCCCTGCTTCACTAGAAAGTCTCTCAGATATTCTAGGCCTGTAGGCCAGACTTGGATGCCACAACAGTACAGAGGAAATTTGGCTGACTATCCAGCCAGCCTGATGTCCCTGCCATTAGGTAACATTTCATTTTTCTGAGGTCTTTATGGAGTTAAAAACTAAATAGTTAAACTTACAGTTTTCCATAAAGAAAGCAAAATTAGATATAATTTAGACTAGATTCACCCAGATGAGATAAATAATATTTTTCTAATTTTGCCAAATACAAATAAACTAGATATTGTAACTATAATTGTTAGTTAATACCTGTTTTGTTACATATACTTTATTATGCTAGAGTTAAAACTTTCTTTCTATTTAGACAAAAGAGAGAAATGCTGTGGATCATTCTTTTACACTGTGTGAATATATGATGGGAGATGTCATTCTGTAAAAATGTTTTTCTTATTGGTTAATGAATATAGCACTGTTGTCCAATAAGAAATAAAGATAGGCGGGATGCAAAGACTAGGAGGAGAGAGGAAGGAGTAGGGAGGAGATTCAAGATGTAGAGGCTGAGAGAACAGAAGTCTGGGCCCTCTCCCAGGTAAGATGTGACCGCATAGAAAGATTTAGATTAATAGAAATGGGTTAATATTTAAGACAGAGCTAGCCAATAAGAAACTAGTAACTGGTCAACAGAATTATATCTAATACAACATCTCTGCGTGTTATTTGGGGCTGGCAGGAAAAACCCACTCATAACACTTGATTATACTTTGGGTTAGATACACTATCTGATCTTAATGTGCACATGGCTATTTTCTGTGTCCTAGCATGGTTGATTTTCCCCTTAGGTTTCTGAATTAGTTATTTTACTATTGTTTTCACAAAATACCATAAACAAGGCAACTCACAATTTGTAAAAGAACGATTTTAATTTGGTTCTTGATTTCAGAATGTTAAAGTGCATGAACATGATGAAATGGAACAGATGATTATTCACATCCTGAACCACAAATATGAGACAGAGATACATACTGGGAATGGTCTTTTGAAACTTCAAAGCCAGTCATAACCAAATGTGCATGTACACCTATGAACACACACACACACACACACACACACATTAAAATACTTCCAAACACACCTAAATTAGTTTTCAGTAAATATCTGGGTATTGGATGACAGCTTAGTTGATAAAAATATTTTATCTCCACACTGATCTTTATATTGTCTCTACATTTTTTAATCTTCTCATGATCTGACTTAAAATAATAAACTATGCAGACTTTTTAATTTAAATTTTTACACCTAAAATTATTGTAATACTTTTATTTATATGTTTTTTTTTCAGTTTAATTAATCACTATTGTTATATAAAGAAAGAAAGAATGAAAGAAAAATAAAGGAAGGAAAGAGGAAAAGGAAAATGAAATGGCTGGGTAAAACTTTTTTTTAAACATTTGACATTCTTGTCTTTATCATGGACATTCTTATTCAAGCCACAACTATATTCAGACACTTACTTGCAGGTATTATCATTTCCCTTGCTTACCTCATTTTCATCAGTATCTTCTGTCCAAAAGAGATTATGTTATGACATTGAGAAATTTTGCTGGTACTAACCTTGGAGTTTTATTATCTAGTGTACATTTTCTTATTGCTAAGAGTCTATGAATATTGACAAGGAGAAAAGTAAACAACAACCTTACTCATCAGGGAATACTATGCAGGTTTGCAAGATATACCTATTTGTTAGTATTGACATGAATGTTACAGGAATGAGTAAGTATTTCCAATTGGATTTAAGTCCTGTTCCATGAAATGTAACCAATACTTGGCAGTATTGGTGGTGCCAAAAATATGTGCTTAAACACAGTAATAGGTCCCAGGTGAGAACGTTTTGCTATTATTCAATTAAGTAGATATTTTATTAACATTAACTTCTTATATCTACATTTTCTTTTTTATATTTCTACTCCCTCACTCAAGTTTAGTATCAGTTATCCATATAGCTTCCCTAAGTCTAATTATTTTTCTTCCAATTTGTTGTCTTCCTGCCAAAATTAATTCCCCCAAACATGCTCCCGCTACGCTAGTGTCTATAAAATGAATAGAGAAATAAAAAATCAGTTTAGAAAGACTAAGTATAAAAGGATAAACACACTATCTAAATTTCACAGACATGCAAATTATTTCCAAGTATAACAAAATTGTGATATGTAAGCAATTCTCTATGCACAATACCCTACATTCTTAGAATATTGCTCACATTAATACAATTAGATATTTTGCCAAAAGTCACTGGGCATCAGAACTTTGGGAGGCTGTGCCTTGTCAGAGGAAGCATATCACTGGGAGATTCATTTGAATCTTTACAGTATTACCCACTTCCTTCCATTCTCTACTTTGTGCAGGATATGAGTTCTCATAGCCTCCTGCTCCTACAGCTGTGTTTGCTGCTTGCTGTTTCATATTTCCCTGCTGTAATGGACTCTTATCCCTATGGAAACATAAGCCAAATTGGCTTCTTTCTTCTGTAAGTTGCATTTAGTCATTGTTTTTCTAATAGTAATAGAAAAAAGTTGCCAATACAAAAGTTGATACCAGGGTATGTGTTGTTGCTGTGAAGAACCTGACCCTGTGAAAGGGTTTAGAATTTTGGAAAGAAATGCAGTAGAGTATTGTAAGCAGAGCTTAACACAACCATTCTAATAGTAGCCTGGAAGACTGCAGTACTAAAAACAATGAGGACCATAAAGTACCAGCTTTAGAGGTTTCAAAGGAAAAGAGAACTTTAACATCAATTGGGATAGAGGCCAGTCCTGTAGTATTTCGATAAAGAATATAGCTGTATTCTGCTGAAGTTCAGAGAAGTTGTCTGGGGCTAAAGGTAAAAGCAATGAAATAATTTCTTTTGTAGAGGAAATTTCAGGACTGCATACTGTTGAGTATGTGGCTTAATTACTGTTGATAACATTTATTCTGATCCACAATAGCAAGTGGTGCAGAAAGAAATATAAAATTACACAGTGTGGAAGAGAAAAGAAGCCAATAGTGATCTTAGTGTTAAAACCAAGGTAGGTGTTGGAAGAGAAATGGTAATTGTTAAAGAGATCGATGCCATTAAGGAGAGACTTGCTTTGTACTGGAATCTAGCAGAGGGTATCTTCAGAGCAAGACAACCCACCTAAGCTGTCAAATTGTAAAAGAGAGCCTAAGACATTTTCTGCTCCGAGAAAAATGAATTAATAATAATAGAGAAGTACTGATAATTCAAGTGGGATAGTATCCATTTAAATTTGGTATTGGAACTTGGCAGTGTGGTCCATGTGCAACTACTTTTGAAGGAATAGAGGATATAGGCGTGAAGATGTGGATTATACTTTCAGTCTCAGAAAGTAGCTGAGTCAAGAGAGCAAGTAACAGGTGGGAGAGAGGAGGCAGTGAGAGGCCTTGTATGAAGCTGTGAAGGTGAAGGTAGTGTGGCAGTGGGGAGCCCTTCATGTTGGAGATGCTAAAGCTGTGAAACATTTGCCAAGAAAAGCTGTATATTGGGAATAAAACTAACTCAACAAACAGAGGTATAAGCTGTGAGCAACAAAGCTGGAGGAGCAAAGTTATGTATGCCTTTAAAAATTAAAGTCCTAGACTTTGTAATAGACTAACAGGGTTTGACAGTCGCCCTCCTGGGTTCTTGTTTTGGTTTGTTTTTTCCTCACTATGTCCTGATGCCTCTATTTTAAAATGGAAATGAATATTCTGTGAAATTAAATATTGGAAGCATATAACATGTTATTTGGTTTACTGAGGTCTACGATTTAGAAATTACTTTGAGTATCAAATAAAGACTGGGTATGGAGATTTTGAACAGTGTTGGAAACTGTAAACTATTATGGGGACTTTTAAAAAATTATTATTTTTTCTTATTTTACACATCGATCCCAGTTCCCTCTCCCTCCTATCTCCCTAATCCCCCTACCATCCCATTCCCCACCCACTCCACAGGAATGGCGAGGCCTTCCTGGAGGGATCATCAAAATCTTCAAGTAATTTGGAGTAGGGCCTAGGCCCTCCCTTCTGTCTCTAGGTTAAGGGAGCATCCCTCCATGGGGAATGTGTTCCCAAAGTCTTTTGGTGAAAGACCCACTGTATCCTTGGACCCCTTTATCCGAGAGACGAAACAGTGACCATTGGATGCAAGCACAAGAGGATATTTATTGCTCACACAGGTACCTGTGGGCACTTCAATATTTCTGGATACTGAGCACACCCAGGCCAAAACCTCAGAGAATTATATATGGTTTGGGCTGCAAAAAGCAGGCTTACAGAAGCAAATGCAATGCATGATTACAGGGATTTCATTGGTTCACTCAAATAAGGCGGTTGGGGTCACTCTGGGGCAGAGTTGTTTGTTGAGATCGGGTACAAGGAATTCAGTTATGACTATTTTAGCACTCTGGTATTACAATAAGACATTTCAAGGATTTTCTGTTCTCAGATAGCCCTGCTACTTGTAGACATTTCAAGGATCCTTTGTTCCCTCTTGTACTTGTCCCCACCTTGACCCTTTGCAAAAGTAGCTCAAGCAGTAGAAATGCATAGTGGTGGCCTTTCATTGGTACACCAGGGATACATCCTGGTTCCACTGTCAGAGGTCCCTTAGACTGCAGGCCTTCTAACTGAGACCCACGTTCAGGGGATCTGAGTTGGTATAATGCTGGTTTCCCAGATATCAGTCTAGGGGTTCATGAGTTCCCCCTTGTTCAGAACAGCTGTCTCTGTGGGTTTCTGTAACATGATCTTGACTCTTTTTCATTTCTTCTTTCTTTCTATGTTTCCTTCTTTCTTTTCTTATTTTACACATTGATCCCAGTTTCCTCTTCTTCCTCCCTCTCTCCCCCCTGTCTCCTTCCTTCACACGGCCTGGCCCCCTACCACCCTCGCATCCCATTCCCCTCCACTCCACATGGAGGGTGGTGCATTCCAGGAGGGGTCAACAAAATCTGTTAAGTCAGTTGGTGTAGGGACTAGGCTCTACCTCCTGCCTCTAAGTTAAGGGAGTGTCCCTTCTAAATGAGACCAATGTTCAGGGGTCTGCGTCCATCCAAAGTTGGTTTCCCAGCTATCAGTATTGGGCCTATTAGCTCCTCCTTGTTCAGGTCAGCTGTCTCTGTGGGTTTCTGTAGCCTGATCTTGTCCTCCCTCTCTGAATCTGGATTCCAGTTTGGCTCAGTGTTTAGCTGTGGGTGTCTGCTTCTGTTTCCATCAGCTACTAGATGATGGTTCTAGGATGGTACAATTTAGGGTTTAATCTCATTATCAGAGAAGGGTATTTAAGGTAGCCTCTCCACTGTTGCTCAGTTTGTTAGCTTGGGTCATCCTTGTAGGTCTCTGGACATTTCTCTAGAGTCTGTTTTCTCTTCAAACCGTTAATGGCTCCTTGTATTATGGTATCTCTTTTCTTTCTCCCATCTATTTGTCCCCTGACTCAAATTTCCTGGTCCCGCAAGTTCTCCTCTCTTCCCCTTCTCTTTCTCCTAACTTCCCCTCCAATCAATGTCCCCCTTCCCCACTCCCAAAATGCTCAGGAGATCTTGTCCCTTCCCCCTTCTGTGGGGACCTTATATGAGTCTCTTAGTTTCCTCCTTGTATCCTAGTTTTCCTGGAGGTGTGAATTGTAGGCTGGTGATCCTTTGCTCTATTTCTAAAAAACATATATTAGTGAGTACATACCATGTTCCTCTTTTTGTGACTTGGCTAATTCACTCATGATGGTTTCTTTAAGTTCTCTCCATTTGTCTGCAAATTTCAAAATTCCATTTTTCCCCTTGAGTAGTATTCCATTGTATAAATATACCACATCTTCTTATCCACTCTTCAGTTGAGGGGTATCTAGGTTGTTTCCAGGTTCTAGTTATTTCAAATAATGCTGCTGTGAACATAGTTGAACAGATGTCTTTTTTTATATGGATGTGGATTTTTGGGGTATATGCCTAAGAGTGGAATTGCCGGTTCCTGTGGTAGACTGGTTCCCATTTTCCAGAGGAACTGCCAAACTGATCTCCAAAATGGGTGTACAAGTTTGAACTCCCACCAGCATTGGGGGAGTGTTCCCCTTGCTCCACATTTTCTTCAGCAAAAACTGTCATTGGTGTTTCTGATTTCAGCCATTCTGACAGGAGTAAGGTGGTATCTCAGCATTGCCTTGATTTGCATTTCCCTGATGAAAGCCATTAAACTTTTAAGTGATACATCAAAGAAAGATTAATCATATAATAGAGGCAAATATGCTGTCATCATTCTGTTTTTAAAATAGTTTAAATTGAATTTTGTAACAATGTTTAAACTTAATCGCGTGTTAGCATGAGGCATTTGGGGAGAGTTTGTTGTAATGGTTTTGCTGTAAAATGTGTTTGGAACTCAGCTGAAGTGTTACTGAAAAGCATAGTGCTGGTAACAGTTCAACAATTCCTGTCTGCTCATACTTGCCACTCCTCTCCCTCTGAACTAGTTTAGCAATGAAAGTGGTATGGAACCTTGCATGCATATTCCATTCTCTTTTTCCTCCCTTGCTCTCAGCCTCCTTCTCTCCTCCTTTGCTTGCTCAACACCTTTTGTTTAGTATATGTAACTTGAAGCTAATATCTACTACTGGATATCTGACTGGAGCCACAGATACAGACTCTGTATTGTTCTTACTGAAACACAGCATGGAATTAAGATTAAACTTAAATAAAACAAATCTAAATTTAAAATGCCAAAATAGACCCAGGATACTTTTGTTTCCAGACTTAGTCAATGGGAAGAGAAAGAGAAATGATGTTAATTGAAACTAAAGCCATCTTGGAGACCCACTCAACATAAATGGTAATCAAATAGCTTTTAAAATAATAAATGTCCAAAAATAGTAATTGCAAGATAGAAATTATTTGTACTACTATAACACATCAGTACTTAATATATACAACTGTAAAACATTTGTTGGCTTTTACTTCTGTATGATATTGAATGTTGCCCACTCTTACTGTATTTGTTTTAAAAGCTCTTCTAGTGTTTATAATAGTAATTTAAAAATTAATTAAAAAATTTGTCAACTTATTGTGGTCTTAATTTTTAAATTCTATCATTAAGCTTGGAAAACAATTGATGCAACCTAGGGAGATGTATGTTTTATTTAATCATTGTTTTATTTGTACTCTTAGTAAAATTTATTAAAAGGCATTTTGTTTTAATTTGGGAAATAATTATAATAAATTATTATTGATTATAGTGTTATTGAATGCCAAGGCCACTTACTATACTAAGCTAAATAATAGATATATCCTTCATAAATAAATGTTAGTACCTACAAAAAATATGAATATCAAAGAGTAAACACCATGAGGTCAGTTACTACTGAATACATGGCATATACTAGGTACTGTTAACAATATTACTTATTGATAAACAATTCATTCAACTTTCTAAGATAGAAAGTGTTACCTACATTGTGAAAATAACAACAAAACTTTATTTTATAAAGTTGTTTTCTGACATTTTATATGCCTAATAATTTCAATTAATATTGAAATATTTCTGTGAACTATTTACAACTATTACTATTGCTTCCAATTTTAAAAGTAAAGAAAAGCATTAGAAATATGAGTTACCATATGAAGAAGTTAGTTTAAAAAAGAAATTTGTTGAGGTCAGACTGAGGCAGACTACTCAAAACAATTGTGTTCTGGACTTCTTTTGCTTTATTTAAATCAACTTAAACACATCAAATATGCCTTAGTATTTTAACCTTCTTAGATCAATAATTATGGTTAAAAATAACAGTAGAACTATATATCCAGCAGATTATTTAACTGCTTACAGGAGTAAATGGAACAAAATCTGAGATAGAGATACTGCAAAGTATTTTTTTCTATAAGCTCTATAAGCATGAACTAGAGTTCAACTTTTATAAGATTACTATAGTTGAATAAATGGCCAAGTAATCACCACAAAAGCTATTCTGTTAAGTTTTTTCAGGGGATATCAAAGAGGGTTCAGGCAAAAAGTTCATTATCTTCTGCATTTTTGTAACTCTCTTTAAATTCCACAATTGCTATACATCATTTTATGAATCTTCAGAAATTCTTAGGTTAACATTTATTCTTTGGACTTTCATATTTTTGTCTCCCTCTTTCTACATTTTCTTTTCAAGTTGCTCTGTTTATTAAATGCAAAATGGACATTGCAAATCTTTGCCTTTGTAAATGTGTTATGCTATTTACAATGTTTTCTTCCTGTTGGTTTCTAAAACTCCCATCCTTCATAAACACTTCCTGAATACAGACATATTTTTAAGAAGATAGTAAGATAGTGTCTGTCCACCCCTGAATTTCAGGAATGTAATCTCATACATTCTCAGGTACTTCTTTCATGTTTTATGTATGTTCTTTTTTTTTATTAAACAAAATAGTCTTGACTGAATATTAACATTGCTTAATGTAATTGTATAGATAGAAAAATAGAAGAATATTAAATTTTGTATATAAAGAATAAAAATAAAAAGCATATACTTGAACAGATCACAAGAAGACTAATATTATGTTTGAATAGAGAATATAAACATATTTTAAGAAAAATAAGTAAAAACATAACAACTGAGAATAATTTAATATGTTTAGTTTTTCTACTGTTCTTGTCCTCTGAATTGTCCTATATTATGTCTAGCTTTGGGCCCAGCTTACTCAGTAGGATGTTTCCTAATATCAATACATTTTATGTGAGGTTAAAGGACAAATGAGGGGGAGAGGGAGGAAGGAAAGGAACAAAGAAGCAAGGGGGAAGTGAGAAAAGTGTGATTTAATATCTTTC
This sequence comes from Cricetiscus sungorus, assembly GCA_030556225.1. Lineage (NCBI taxonomy): Eukaryota > Metazoa > Chordata > Mammalia > Rodentia > Cricetidae > Cricetiscus > Cricetiscus sungorus. The sequence goes on along the minus strand of JANBXA010000726.1, from coordinate 53,374,494 downwards.
AGAGCAGAATGAATGAAGTAAGTCCTCACTCTTTCAAGGAATGCCCTGTTAGCACCTTTGAGTAAAAAGAAGGTGAAGCTTTTACCAGAGGCCATCAGTACACAGAAGCAAAGACTCATAGTGCTTAGCAAATCTCCATGGCAACTTGGATACAAAATCCTATTAAATTTCTGGTGTCTAACCTTGATTCCCCAGGAGTATGTACTTCTGTTTTTTCCATTTATGAAGAAAAAAATGTGTCAAGGCTCAATAAATCCACTTCAGGAAAGCACACAAACATCAATTTGTGATTAATTGCAGCTCACAAACCTATTCACAAAGTGAATAGCTCACTGTGTTCTAATAATTAGGTTCTGATTTTTTCCCTACACACAGCCCACAAACTATGCAGGTAATAGATGAGAAAGAAAAAAATTCAATTACTATTTTAACTACATTTAACTGTTGTTTTCTAGAAAATTACACTTGATTTTCTAAAAGGGTTAGGTATTCTATAAGAAGAAACAAGTGTCAAAAACCAAAAAGAGTGCATTACATTATGTGAGATATTATAATTGTCATTATTTAATTTCAATATTGTTAATCATGTTTCAAAATTTTTATTAAAGGTAAAATAATAATGTACAAATATTGAGTGGTTGTAATTTATAGTTATAGTGATTAAATTAAGACCTAAAGGAAAACTAAAGTATACTTCTATTTACAGAATATACTTTCATATTTTTCTCTATCCTCAGTCTAACAAATCCTATTTATATCATTGTTTCATTTTCTTTCAAAAAGTAATTATTTTAAAATATGTAATTAACAGAAAATGTATAATTATCAGAAATCTATATTATAAAAATATATCAGAAAATGGGTAAATTTAGAGGAACTTTGTTATGTAATATTCTTTGATACTCTGAATTATCTATTCATCAGAATTTTGAGCATCATTTATTGTTAAAACATTGTCAAACATTGCCAAACATGGTTAACAATCACATTTATATAAAACTAAATTCACTTCTTATTTGTTTTTTAATGCCAGAAATACAACATGTGATGATAAAATCAGTACTTTGTACTTCCTCATTTTGTATCAGGATTAGTAATCTTGTATTATAAAATACTCTGATGAACCTAATTGCCACTAAGTATGAATAGAGAATAAACTAAAGATAATATCATGTACAAAATAAATTGAATTGTGATATTTTTGTATGATAATAAAAGTCATCTTTTTGCTTTTTTCAGTATGTGTCACAAAAACATAAAAGAGAAACTGTTCTTGTTCCTTACTGTTTAGTTATATTGCTATGGTCACCTTAAAATGTCATAGATGTAAAATGACCATGAATAGTTTTTAAGCATCAGGACATTTATGAAACAATCCTGGCTACTTAGATACATTTTCATTCTAGGGTATTATTCTTCTTTTTGTTTGTACTAAAATATTGTAGCATGTTTGTATAGTGCTATGAAGTGTGCTTTATGTAGAATTTTGAAAATAATTCTTCCATATGTCAAATTAATTCATTTTGGAATATATTTTGATTATACTCAACCAAGTTTTTATAATGAAGTAAAGGTGTGACATTTGGAGAGATAAAGCAAAATCTGAAAAGATAATAAGTATAAAAGTTTAATAAGAAAGAAGTAATTAAATGTCCACAAATAAACCACACAGTATTAGAAATTAGATCTTTCTATTTATTAATTGATTTATTTCTGTAGTAAATATGTTCTATTTATTATGAATATGCAAGGCAATTAGTCTAAGTTCTGTAGCTGCAATGATGAGAATCTCATAAAAGTTACTCCCAAATATATGAGAAATGGTCAATTCAGCAAGTGAGATATAGAATTGAGGAGTAGAGTAAAAATGCATGCAATTTTGATAGTATTACAAAGCCTCCATGTTCCAAATGTAACTACAAGTAAAGTGAAAATTCTGGCCAATACGAAAATGATTGATATCCTGGAACATGCCAAGTATACTAAAATGGAAATTACACTTTTAGATAGCATTCTTCATTTCCATTGTTTATAAACTGTAAAAAAAATTCATCAAGCTTTTCAGAGTTCTAAAAGAAATAATTTTCTTATTGTAGAAAGAACATAGTGACAATATTTATAGTTAAGGAAATTATTGTTAACAGATCAAATTGAATGTCAGAAGAAAGCTAGAAAATAAATCATTTAGAGAGAAAATTACCAAGAAAAGAGGGAGAAGAAAACATTGAAACAGACAAACCCATTCTGTGTCTTTAACAGCTGGTGTGAAAATACTTTGCAGTATTTAACTTTTCTAAGTGCTTATTTTTTGTATCAATATGTGGAAATTACACAATGAGGTTTTAGTAGAAACTTTGCTAACCACATGATCAAGGGGCATACAGTAGGAATTATTTTTTTTTTAGAAATGAGCCTTTCTAGCATATCTTCATTTTAAAAACCTGCTAGTAGCCTATTAAGACCACCAATTAATAAGTAGAATGTTATGAAACTGGAAAATTTATTTATGGCAAACAACACTTTCATTTATTAGTAGCCTATTAAGACCACCAATTAATAAGTGGAATGTTATGAAACTGGAAAATTTATTTATGGCAAACAACACTTTCATTTGGACAAAGTACTAGCCCACAGAATGGAAAAAATTATGAATTATACATCTGATAGAGTGTAGAGAGCTGCGAGGTGCTGCACCTTAAAGATGACACTGGCATCCGCCTTCCACCTTCCTGATGGTGAGCGTTCTCTGGTGTAAACAAGTCCTTATTTGGCTAAGCCTGTTCACTCTGTTTGCTTCTGCATTAGAGTAGCCTATCTGCAGGGTCCATGTGGCTCATTAGGGTTGGTCAGCACAAGGGGATTTAAGCCTGTGCGGCGTTCCCCTGGTGGGAGAAGAAGCTTGTTCAATGATCCTGAATAAATTGCATGAAGAAGATCTTCCCGGAGTTGCCTCTTCCTTGTTGGTCCAGGGTAGGTGCTTTACAATTGCTGGTCGAGGTTGGGCGCATACAATAGAGGATTATTATCTAGAATATATAGATATAAGTGAATATAAAAAAGTAATCTACTTAAATGCAATAAAACAATAAGCAGAGAGTTCTCTGAAGATGAAACACCCTTAAACATCAGGGAAATGCAAATTTAAAGTACTTTGAGAAGAATTCATTGCTGATTGGAATGTAAACTGGTATAGCAAGTATGGAAATCATTGTGGAGGTATTTCAGAAGTTAAAAATTGATCTATCTCAATCTAGGTATTCAGTTCTGGAGCATATATCCGAAGGACACTATATTTTGCTAGAAAGGGTCTTGCTCATTCCTGTTCTTGCTAAATTTATAATCGCCAGAAACTAGAAATAGCCAAGGTGTATATTACCTGATGGATGAATAATGAAAACATGGTACATTTACATAAGGGACTATGAGTCTTCTGTTAAGAAAACTTAACCTGTGAAAATTTCAGGTAAATATGTTAATATAGACACAACTTGTATGAGGTAACTCAGACTCCCCAAACAAAATATTGTCTGTTTTCTCTTATAAGTTAATATTTAATCTTTCAATATGACTGCTACAATATGAATAACGACAGATGTTAGGTGCTTAGTAGGGGACTAGTTGAAGGTAAGAATCTCCCAAGTAAAGAGAAATAAAATATAATGTTATAGAGAAATAAAGGGGAAACTACAATAGGAGGATTAAATGGAGAGGGGAATGTGGGAACAGAATAAGGAATGGGATATGAAGAGGAGAGAGATAATTAACATTAAAAATCCTTTGAAAAGGCACTTGGAAATCTGCTACTGTAGAAGATTCCTAAACTTAAATTGAGTCATCATATAATGGGTAAGACAATGCTCCAACTAGAATCTTCTGCCACCAAGTAAAATAACTTTTGTCAAGAATGGGTACATCTTCTTGAGTCATTGGCCACAGGATTCTCCCAGACCCCTCAAAACATCACAGGACATTGTCAAAGTTACCAATCAGAACCTGATAGTTAGTCCTGGTTGCCAAAAATACTACTTTCTTGTGTTGTGAATTATGGAGAAGTTGATCTGGTGCCCCACTAGAAGCTTCATCACTACTGACAAGTATTTATGATGCTAAAAGTTATGCTGTATATTTTTATAGAAGAATGATAATCATCAAAATCACCTAACTACAGATACTGTGACCTACATAGTGACCTTTTTTGCAAGGTATGTTGGTAAAATAGTTCATAAATGATATGTGACTAACCAACCAGTTTTTAAAAATTGGAATTAAGGTTCACTTCATGAGGTAGAACACACACATAGTACTACTAACTTGGCTAAGAACCTGAGACTAGATAGACAGATTATGGTCCAAGGGTACAACCCAAAATTATTATTCTACTTAGTAATAAAATGACTCATAGTGACATACAGCCATACCAATTGATCAGTACATCTTTCTAACCTCATCAGAGGAGCTGCTTGCGATCAGGAGAAAAGAACACAGTGACTTACAACTGGATAATGCACAGAGACTAGGAGATTTTGGAGCACTCACTCCTAAGCAGAATGTTTTCATCAAACCCCTCAAACTCAGAGATGTATGTGCAAGAGGAGGCAGAAGGATAGATACAACAGGACTGGTGCACATAGGAACTCACAGACTACATCATCAAACACAAGATCTACATAAATTCAAACCAGAGAACATTTTAGCAATGAAAAGAATAAGTAGATTTCTAATGCCACCTTAACTAAGAAGACTTTTGCAATTAATACCTGCTAGGAAGGAGAATATCAGTTTCCTCCAATGGAGTGTCACTGTGCATATCAACCATAATCTACAGCAGAACCCATACCCAGGAGTAACTCACCAACATAAAATCAACTCCATGTTCTTTATTTATAGGCTTTGTGTTTTATTTGAGCATTTTTGTCTCATTTGACTTTTGTTTGTTTGTGTTGATTTTCATTTAGTTTTATTTTTAGACAGAGAGGGGTAACATGAATTTGTTTGGGTAGAGAGGTGTGTGAAGTACCTTGGAGGAGTATATGATCAAAGTGTGTAACAGGAAAATTAATAATGAAAAGAAAAACAGCAACAACAAAAAGACATTCTTTAGAATAACTTGGCAAAGTGAATGTCAATGGAAAATAAAACTTCCAGTACCATAGTGGAGTGATTCTTAAATCTAGAAAATCATTATAAATATTATGAAGTCATTAAAAGAAGACAGAAAACAAGAACAAATAGTCATTTTTATATTTAATTTGATAGTCTGATTTGTCAATCCCCAGCTTAGGCTCAAGAACTCCCAAATTTGAAGAAGAACAACAAAAACACACATACCAAGAGGGAAGGGTCAGGGACAAATAACACCAGGGTTGTTTGATATAGCACCAAGATATCATTTTATTGCATATTTATAGTTGCCTCAATTTAGAACATATATAATACAGTATATTATATTAAATATTAACATAAATATTTATTAAAGGCATTATGACAGTTGGGCTGACAATGTTCCCCACAAGAACTATAAACTGAAAATTACTTAGTACCAGACATGAGAAACTTCCCATCCAGTGGTTGGTCATGGTAGTCCAAACCATACTTAAAACTGTATAGACTATTAGTATAGCTGGCATAGTTAAAAAAAAATATAAATCGAGTCCTATCCTGATCTATGAACAGTTATCAGTATGACAAGTTATACATAAAATTCAAGAATTGGCAGTCATATTTTGGAAGTAGCCAATCACTGTCTTATGGACTTAATACTCACTCAATTGGAAGGAAATCAAACCTGGTTCTAGAAACATGGTCAACTTCCTAAGGCTTGTGAACTCATGCACCTCAGAAAATAATCTACTGTCTCAATTTTGTTAAATATGCATATGTAAATTCCTAACTACATTCTAAACCTTATCCTAATATGTATAGATGAGATAATCTACAACCCCTCATCAAAGAAGCTTTTCTTTATAACAAATGGAGACTATCACAGAAAATCACAATTGGACACAATGCACAGATCAATGACTTATGGGAATCCAAGCCCCAATGGGTATATCTATAAAATATCTCCAGCATCTATGGTTAAGGGACCCCCTGAAGATAGAGATGAGGTATTTCAAGAGTCAGAACACCCAGAATTCTTCTGTGAACCAGTCTTTCCTAGAAATGGCTATATCATTAAGACAAGAACAATATCAAAAGACATGTCAAAATAAAAAGGCAGGAATTTTATGTTAAATTCTAAATATAGTACTTCAAACAAGTAATGACTTCTTACAGAGGGAGAATTTACCTCTCGCAAACATAACACCCTTTTGGTTATCCAACACAAAATGTTACTTATCTCAAATTAAAATTTATAATAGTCTGGCACTATAGCTTAGCACTAGAATAGTTGCCTTGTATGCACAAAGCCAATATGATAAATGCTATGAAGGTTATGGTGAAGTGCTATTCAATGGCTTGCTCAACCTCTAGCCAGGGACTGCATGGCCTACAGTGAGGTAGAGCATTCCACATCAATTATCAATCACATTCATGTACCAAGCCTTTGCCAACAGATAAATCTGGTGGGGCTATTTTCCCAACGGTGTTTCCCTCTTCTAAAATGTCTCTAAATAAGTCAAGTTGACATTCAGTTCAGACTATAAAAGAAATCTCTTTATACAAAATTCACATTCTTCTTGCTTTTGAATATTTTAAGTTGTTAACCTAGGACAGTATGACTGTAAATAGAAATTTTAAATGACAGATACTTTGTTTTATGTACAGATAAACATTATCTTAAAAGCATATTTTTTATGAAAGCATTTAGTATTCTATTTTGTATCCTTGAGAGAAACTCTGAGGACATAATGGATTAATGTGTTGTCTGATCCTTTTCATATATTTTTCAGGTCTTTTTTTTTTTTGAAGTCAAAAATATCTCTCCAAACTCAATGCTTTTAGGTGTTCCTTCTAAATTGGCTTTTCCTGTGTAATGCTGTTTAATGGGTTGTTTTTGAAAGCTTCAACTACTTATTGCTAATGTACTTACTTTCTAGTCCTCTATGTTGAAGGTCATAGCATGCCTTGCAAAGTAAAATTAAAAGCAGTAAATTATAATAATCACATATTTCTGTAAGCATGATGGTCTTTTTGATGTGTTTCTTTTAAATGGGAAACTTTAGTTACACTATTTTGTGGGGAGCCATGGCAACTGATGGGCACTACCAATATCCAACATTTAATTTTGAAAATTAACTGGCCTTTCAGTTTTCTACTAAAGTATATTAGCATGGCTCTATGATTAGTTAGGGTGAGTCACCTCACATTGTCTAGGCAAGCACAATATTTAGCAACACTATGATCATAAACAAAATTTATTCAAAAGCCACACTGGAGAAAAATTGTGAATAATATTGATTAAAATTAGAACGTTTTTGTTTATCATCCAGCTGACTATGAATATTAATTTTGAAAACAAAGAATATTTTGTTAAAATGTTCTCAGCTCCTTAAAAAAATATTTCCACAATAAAGTCATGAATGCTTATATGATAATGTTCACATCCAGATGTTTTAGGAGCTAATATGAATATTACTAAAGTATTTACCGAGACATAAAGTAAGGATGTATTTATTATACATTATTACAACATATATAGGAAAAATTTGCAACATTTGAAGAAATAAATAATTTAAAATTTGCCCTAGAGTTGAAATTAGAAATGATTGATCCTCCTGGTAAGCTATTAGAGTTAAAATGAATATTAACTTTGTCTGATTATTATATTAATTCTGTTATTTCTTGTTTGGAAGGTTAAAATTTATCAGTAGCTTAATGAAAGTAATGTAACAAAAGTATATTTTGACACATACTAATTTTATACTTACACATGAGTTATTTTTTTAAAATTTTGAAAAAGTATACTTTAGTAGAAATGAAAAATATTCATGGCTGACTGCAATATTGCCATTAAGGCACTGTTTTTTGTAGACTACTATTTATCAAGACTAGTCTTTCCTTTCCTGTAAAACTCATCAATAAAGATGTTAAATATATCATTTAGTTGTGACATGCATTTTAACTTGTCAATGTGATTATTTTGTTTTCTATTTATAAAATAGTTATAAAATAATTCTTGAATCCATAGGTTAAGAATAAAATATGAACAAATAATATTAAACTTATTTAATAAATGTTGTTTATAAGAGGTTTAAAATAATATAAAAAACAGTCTTGGTGAAGGTATGATTAAGGAAATGTAGTTTATTGTCAATTCTCCATTGGCTTAAGGATATATATATATATATATATATGTATATATATATATATACACACATATATATATGTAACATTTTACATGCCAACCACAGTTCCCCCTTTCTCCCCTCCCCCCCAATCCACTACTACCCACTCTTCAGAAAGTGTAAGGCCCCCTATTGTGGTTTAATAACAGCACAAAAAGGCTGAATAGATGTTTATTCAGGGAGAAATAACTTACAACATCAACAGAAGAACACCAGCAGGTTCCTGGTCCCAAGGATGCCTCGGGATGTTCTCCTGTCCATGTCCTGCCAGCAAGAGAGCATTCCCGGGCTCCTCCTCAAACCTAGTTCCACTAGGACATTTCTGCCCCTGTCTACACCCCCTAGTGGGCGTGGTCAGTACCACAGATGTGGACAAAATGAATATCTCACCACAGTCTCCCATGAGGAGTCAGCAAAACCTAGCACATTCAGTTGAGGCAGGACCAAGCCCCTCCACATCAAGGCTGAGCAAGATATCCCACCACATACAATAGGCTTCAGCTACTTCATGCACTAGGGATAGATCTTAGTGCAACTGCTAAGGCTTCCACAAATAGACCTGTCTACAAAACTGTCACCCAGAGTCTAAAGTCTATGATATGAACAATTATGTAATTTGATATCCAGTACTTCACATTAACTACGGAGTAATTTGTATTTCTATGAAAAGAAATTTTTCAAGTTCATTATTTAAAAAAATCTTTACTTTTTTTTATTTTATTATTATTATTTTGTTTTGGTTTTGGTTTTGCAAGACAGGATTTACTTGTATAGCTCTATCTCTACAGGAACTGGTGCTGTAGACCAGACTGGCCTCAAACTCACAGAGATCCAACTGTCTCTGTCCCCCCAAGTGATGGGATTAAAGGTGTGTGCCACCACCATCTGGCTGTGCAATTTTTTTTCTTTTTTTTTCTGGTGTGTATGTGTGGTTCAAGATGGGATGTTTCTGTGTAGCTTTAGCTGTACTAGAACTAGTTCAGCAGACTAGGCTGATTTCAAGCTCCAGAGATCCCCATGCCCCTGACTCCCAAGTGCTGGGATTAACAGTGTGTGCTACCACTACCTGAAACAAAATTCTTAAGTCTATTTTCTCATGTTCAATTTTCAGAAGAGAAATTGAAAACTAAGCAAAAGTTAATTGGCAGTTGCATTACCTCTGTGTAGAGGTACTTTAGATGTTTGTGAGATGCTTATAGAAACAAGATAAATTTGTTTTACCAAATATATATATATATAATCAATCCTTAGGGAGGGTGATGCCTTCCTGGATGGATCATCAAAATCTGTCAAGTCATTTGGAGTAGGCTCTAGGCCCTCCCACCTGACTCTAGGCTAAGGGGGGAGATGGAATGGGAGGGAGAGGGAACTGGGATAGATAATTAAATAAGAATATACATATATATATATATATATATATACATATAAGAAAGCAATCCTCTCTTATCCTCATCACAACTATCTTACCCCCCTAATTTTTTAATTTTTCATTTTTTATTACTGCAGAGTCTATATGGTATTCCCACTATGTGCATGTTTGGAGAGCCATCTACTATAGCATGGGTAGCCTCCCAAGGGCCTTGTTCCTGAAGAAAACAGACTTCTTTTCCAACTGCACAAGTTACCAATATCTGACTGCTGAAGATGAGAATTTATGGCCTCTTCTTCCCCACTAATTTTCAGATGGCATTTGGTTTGATCTTGTTTAGGTCTGTTATATGCTATCACGGGTAATGTCAGTTTTATTTTGTTAGTTGGTTAATTAACTAATTAAATTTCCCCTGCCAGATCATGGTTTCTCCTCCTTCCAACTTCTCCTCCCAGTCCCTCCCCCAAACTCCCATTTTCCCCATCCATTCTTCCTTCCTTTCCTGAAAAGTATAGTCTACCCATGTATATGTGTTGGTTCTTATGTGCATCTACCCAGGAATATCCGAAAAACACTGCTACACTGGCCTTGGCACTTCTTTGATGGCCTGAGAGAAGAGGTCAACAATGAACACACTAAATTTTCTGGGTCTTTGTGTTTACAAACATTTACCAAAAGAAGAAGCTCTTGCAGTGAGAAAGAGAGGCAGTAACAGATGAAGTATAAAGACAAGTAATTAGATACAGTTTAATAATTCATAAATTTAGCAGAATAAAAGTAATAGATTTGGCCCTAAAGACTATGACTTATCCTGCAACTGATTCTAGATCCTGTTAACAGTGCAAGTGTGATTTTCATCTAGAGTAGTTAACTGTAAAGCCAATTAGAAAGTGCCTCATTGAGTTCCAGCAGTATGGCATTTTTAATTTAGTGACCAATGCAGGAGGGCTCATGCAATGATGGGTGGTGCTATCCTTGGCATGATGGTCCTGCATTGTGTAAGAGATTTAGCCAAACAAGCTATGGGAAGCAAGCCAGTAAGGAGCTCCCCTCCATGGCCTCTGCACCAGTTCCTGCCTCTGGGTATCTTGCCAGTTTAAGTTCCTGTCTTTCCATCTCTCAGTAAATAGTTTAAAGTTATAGTTTATCATATAATTCAACAGTGAATCATTACCAATTATCAGAAGTTTAACTAAATATGTTTACAAGTTTAAATAACCAATATTCAAAGAAAAAGTAATGAGTGGTTTTGTGTATCAACTTGACATAAGCTACAGTCATAAGAAGAAGGTGCCTCATTTAAAAAAAAATGCCTCCATGAGATTCATCTGTAAGGCTTTTTCTCATTTAGTGATCAATAGGGTAGGATCCATACCATGGTGGGTGGTGATATTCCTATGCTGCTGGTCCTAGATTATATTAGAAGGCGAGCTGCACAAGCCATGAAAAACAAACCTTTAACCGCTCCCTTCCAGGGCCTCTGTATCAGCTCCTGCCTCAGGATCTTGTCCTGTTTGAGTTCTTATTCTGATTTCCTTCAGTGATAAGCAGCAATGTTGAAGTATAAGGAAAATAAACCCCTTCCTTCCCATCTTCCCTTTTGGTCATATTGTTTGGTCATAGCAATTGAAACACTCACTAAAATAGTGTTAATCACAACACAGAAGAAAACTATTTCAAACCTCCATTCTGATTTCTATTCTGACTGCACACACCAGTTTGTACTCCCTTAAATGATGGGTGAGTGCTGCCTTTTACCATACCCATGCCTCTATATATTGTTTGCCTTATGACATTAGCTATTCTAACTTCTATAGAAAGAAACCTTAAAATAGTCGTAATGCACATTTCTCTGATAGCTAAGGATGCTGTACATGTTAACAATTTACATCTCACCAATTTATTTTTTATTTTTGTTGTTGTTTTGTTTGGTTTTGAATTTTTGTTTTTAGAACTCTCTTTAGTTTCTTTCCCAATTTTTTTTATGATTTTCCTCTTTTTAATTATTATTATCTTTTCTTACATTACATATCAATCCCAGTTCCCTCTCCCTCCCTCCCTCCCTCCCTCCCTCCCTCCCTCCCTCCCTCCTCCCTCCCTCCCATGCTCCCCAAATACCCTCCCATTTCATCCTCTTCCCCAACTCCACAGGGAAGGTGATACCTTCCAGGAGGGATCAACAAAATTTGTCAAGTCAGTTGAAGTAGGGACTAGGTCCTCCCTCCTGCCTCTAGGTTAAGGGAGTATCCCTCCATGGGGAACATGCTCCCAAAGCCCTTTTGTGCACCAGGAATATATCCTGGTTCCACTGTCTGAGGTCCCTTAGACTGCCCAGGCCTTCTAACTGAGACCCATGCTCAGGGGGTCTGAGTCATTCCAATGCTGGTTTCCCAGCTATCAGTCTGAGGGCCTATTAACTCCTCCTTGTTCAGGTCAGCTGTCTCTATGTGTTTCTGTAGCCTGGTCTTGTCCTCCCTCTCTGCATCTGGATTACAGTTCGGTCAGTGTTTGGTTGTGGGTGTCTGCTTCTGTTTCCATTAGCTACTAGATGAGGGCTCCATGATGGTGGACACGTTAGTTGTCAATCTCATTATCAGGGAAGGTTATTTATGGTAGCCTTTCCACTGTTGCTCAAAACGATAGTTGGGGTCGGTCTAGATTCAGTTTTCTCTTGAATCCTATAATGGCTCCCTCTTTTATTCTCTCTCTCTCTCTCTCTCTCTCTCTCTCTCTCTCTCTCTCTCTCTCTCTCTCTCTTTCTCTCTCTCTCTGATCTATTCCTCCCCTGACTCAATCTTCCTAGTCACATGTGCTTTCCTTTCCTGCCCTTCTCTTTCTCCTAGCTCCTCATCCACTCACTGTCCCCTCCCCACTCTCAATATGCTCAGAAGATCTTGTCCCTTTCCCATCTCTTTGGTTCCTCCTGGTATACTAGTTTCTCTGGCGTAGGCCAGTGATCTATTACTCTATGTATAAAATCCATATATGAGTGAGTACATACCATGTTCTTCTTTTTGTGACTGGGTTACCTCATTCAGTATGGTTGTTTCAAGTTCAATCCCTTTGCCTGTGAATTTCAAGATTCCATTGTTTTCTTCCTCTGATTAGTATTTCATTATGCAAATGCGCCACATCTTCTTTACCCATTCTTAAGTTGAGGGACATCTAGGTTGCTTCCAGTTTCTTGCTATTACAAATAATTCTGCTATGAACATACTTGAACAGATGTCTTTGTTGCATGGATGTGGATCGTTTGGGTACATGCCTAAGAGGAGGAATGCCGGGTCCTGTGGTAGACTGATTCCCATTTTCCTGAGGAATCACCATACTGATCTTCAAATTGGCTGTACAAGTTTACACTCCCACCAGCAATGGAGGAGTGTTCCCCTTTCTCCACATTCTCTGCAGCATAAGTTGTTATTGGTGTTTCATTAGCCATTCTGGCAGGCGTAAGATGGTATTTCTGAGTTGTTTTGATTTGCATTTCCCTGAAAACAGCCTCATATTGGCACAAAAAATAGACAGTTAGACCAAGGGAATTGAATCCAAAATCCTGATTTTTGACAAAGCAGCTAAAAATATACAATGGGAGGAGGAAAGCATCTTCAACAAATGGTGCTGGCACAACTGTATGATAGTGCGTAGAAGACTGCAGATAGACCCATGTCTTTCACCATGCAAAAAACTCAAGTCCAAATGGATCAAAGACCTCAACATACATCCAGCCACACTGAAACTCTTAAAAGAGAAAGTAGCAGGTACCCTTGAACAATTTGTTACAGGAGACAGCTTCCTGAACACACCTCTAGTAGCACAAACACTGAGATCAACAATTAATATATGGGATCTCCTCAAACTGAGAAGCTTCTGTAAGGCAAAGGACACAGTAGACAAGATCAAAAGGCAGCCCACAGACTGTCAAAAGATCTTCACCAATCCTACATCTGACTGAGGGCTGATCTCCAAAATATACAAAGAACTCAAGTAAGTAGTCAACTAAACACCCTATTAAATAACCCTATTAAAAATGGGGTATAGAACTGAGTAGACAGTTCTCAACAGAGGGAATCAAAAAGGCTAAAAGACATTTAAGAAAGTGCTCAACATCCTTATCCCCATTTTCTTATCACTCCTCCCTCTTTGCATCTGGATTCCAGTTCAGCTCAGTGTTTATCTGTGAGTGTCTGCTTCTGTTTCCATCAACTACTAGATGGGGGCTCTATGATGACATATAAGGTAAGCATATACCCAAATGATCTACATCCATGCAACAGAGACATCTGTTCATCTATGTTCATAGCAGCATTATTTGTAATAGCAAGAGCCTGGAAGGAATGTAGATGACCCTCAACTGAAGAATGGATGAAGAAGATGTGGCAAATTTACACAATGGAATACTACTCAGCAGGAACAAAACCCCAAAACAATGGGATCTTGAAATCCGCAGGCAAATCGATGGAACTTGAAGAAATTCTCCTGAATGAAGCAATCCAGTCACAAAATACATGGTATGTACTCATATTGAATTTAGACATAGACCAAAGGATCACCAGTCTATAATTCATACTGCTAAAGAAACTAGGATACAAGAAGGAACCTAAGAGTCTCATACAAGTTCCTCCACAGAAAGGGAATGGAACAAGATCTCCTGAACATATTGGGAGTGGAGGGGCAGTGAGTGGAGAGAGAGTTAGGAGAAAGAGAAGGGGAGGAGAAGAAAACATATGGGACCAGGAAGATTCAGTGAGAGGATAAATAAATGAGAGAGAGAGAGAGAGAGAGAGAGAGAGAGAGAGAGAGAGAGAGAGAGAGAGAGAGAGAGAGAGAGAGAGCATAATAGAGGAAACTTTTATAGATTTAAAGAGAAAAGTGGCTCTAGATAAATTTCTAGAGACCTACAAGAATGACCCCAACTACCAATCTGAGAAAGGCTACCTTAAATGCCTTTCCCTGATAATGAGATTGAAAACCTGATTCTTCACTCAATATGAAAATATATTTTGTTACTAAAAACATAGCAGTGTATACTGCAAAATGTCTTGCTCTCATGGAACTGATATTGAGACCTAAATGTCCACATATTTAAATTAATATTTATATATTCTTGGTCATTTTACCATATACCTCATGAATTTATAATGAAAAAAATACATGCTTTTTACTTCATATATTTCCTTGTTAAATACATAACCATGACCACCTGGTAGTGGCACAAGCCTTAAATCCCAACACTGTAGGCAGAGGCAGCTGGTTCTCCTTGAGCTGGAGGCCAGTCTTGTGTACACAGTGAGTGCCAGGAGAGGCACACAAAGAAACACTGTCACAAAACTCAAATCAAAACAAAACAAAAACAAAAAAACCCAACCTAACAAAAACAAAGCAAAACAAAAATCCCACAATATTTATAAGTAATCACGATTTATAAACATGATGTCAAGGTATCTCAAATCTTTTAAGAGAACTGTTTTAAATTCACTTCATAAACATCATGGGAATTTTGTTTTTATTTTTTTTTTTATGTTTCAGTTTTGAGGCAGAATTTCTTGGTGTAGCCCATACTCTCATGGAACTCCCAATCTGACAAAATACACTGAGAAGTAAATCCTACAATTAAGTGGCACTTTGAGAGGTCACATTTACTACAGGTATATTCTGGAATGTGGCACTAACAGATCAAAGAAAATTAAAATTTAAAATAAAATATATTAATTAACTTTTAAAATATGTTGAAAGATATCTTATTAACATTGTTAATAGTGATAATAATAATAATAATAATAATAGCTAACACATAGGGCACACTATATTCTTAAATCAATTATTGATATTCTCAATATGAGAAACAATATCTTTACTTTTCATATATAAAGGAATGAAATAAAGTACATAGTTTTGTTAACTGGCCTAGGGTCAATCAGCTAACCGTGATGAAGCTATTATTTAAATCTGCTACATTTTTCTTTAGTCTATCCTTTTATGTCAGTAACAGGTACTATTTTTACTAACCTGGCATGTAAATGATATTATACTTTTTTGTTTTATTTTTCCCTGCTTAATATTAAAGCTAGTTAACATTTTTATTCATTTACTGTGTTTCTGCCCTCTACAATGAATTGCTTATGTCATGATATATTGTAGATAATTTTCATTGTGTATTGCAATAGATAGTTATAGTGAAAATTGTGTTTTGCCATCATTCTATATTCAATTATCATTTATCTTATTGAGAACTGGGCAATGTTTTGCCTCATGGAAATAATTATAAAATCAATTCTATTTTCATTTATGGCTTTGGGAATCCTTATATTGCTACACGAATCCTTCTCTTTTTCTGTATAATGTAGAAGCAATGGTACAATACTGGCCTCTAGATTTAAACAATTCTTATCACAGGGAAAAATGCATATTCTTAAATATTCATATGTAAGTATCTATAATCCTTTATATCTTATATGCCCATAATATTTCATAATACTCATAATTGTCTTTCATTCACGTACAATTATTATATAAGTGATATGAAGTTAGTTTCTCTTTGTATTTTCTGCCACTATGTATTTACAGAGGCTCCCAAACAAATTTAAATTCTTCTTTACTCATATTTTTATTGCTGTTATGATGTTTCCCACCACTACAATCCTAGATATGACTAACTACTGATCTACTTAATGTAAATAAAAAGTGATAATCTAGTTGATTTGTATGTCAAATATCATGGCTAATGAGAGTAAATGATATTAAGTTCAGTGATGATACTGCCTATTTTTGAGCCACATAAAAAGTGATTTCTCTTCTTCATTTTGTTACATTGTCACCCTATTATGATATTAATTTATTTTGAAATAAATTCTAATGAAATCATAATGGTATAAAAGATTAGAGTATGGGTATTCTGCCTTAAGATACTAAGGTACCACACAATCTTTTTCATTTTCTAAATTCTTTAAAAATGTGTAAGTATATCTGTTTCAGGAACTCAAATGTTTTCTAAGCAAAATGACTTCCTCAACAAGATTTCTTAAAATAGTAGGGGAATATTTCACCTTTGTTTGTGAGCTTCGCACATTGTGTAGTCAAAAACGGTGATGAAACTTGTCTTCACACTATTCTGTCTGCAAGTCAGATACATTTGTGTTTAATTCTATTCTCTGGCACTTCTTTTTGTCAAACATAAAAAATAGCAATCTTTGACACTTCTTTTTCTAATGATATAGAGTATAATATCTCAGGAAATTGGTGAAAGCAGCTTATGTTCTAAATGCATTTTACAGGCATCATTAAGGAGGGAACCAGACAAACTATGACACTGCTTGGTAACAAAGCTTTGCCAAAAGAACACTCACAACCAGTGCAAACCAACATCTGTAGTTGTGAATCTGCTTTAGTCATAAATCTTTTCAACTGACTTTGAGGAAATGTTATAGAAAGGTATATATGAAATCTATCCTTTAGTCAGTGTGCGTCTTATTAAGTATAATAGCAAAGGATAATTTTCATATGTGTTGAATATATTATAATTATTAAAATGCATCACATATCTACTGGGTTTACATGAACCGAAGTTAAAGTCTATATATGTGTTTAACTATATCACTATATGTGAATGTAGATTCAGTTTATACAAACTAAACTTTCCATAAATTTTCTCTCTGTTTTTCTTTCTCAGACCCTTTATCATCAGTGTATATTAGGGCTACTGATTTTTTAGTTAATCTTGCAGCCTGCAACTTTGTGAAAAGTGCTTGCCAGCTGTAGGAGTTCCCTGGTAGAGTTTTTCTATCATATCATATGCAAGTAATGAATGTTTGAGTTCTTCCTTACTGATTTGTATCCCCTTGATCTCCTTTTGCCGTCTTACTGTTCTAGCTATTACTTCAAGTACAATAATGAAGAGATATGGAGAGAGTGAACATCCTTGTCTTGTTCCTGATTTTAGAGGAATAACATTGAGTTTCTCTCCATTAAGATTGATGTTGGCTGTTGGTTTGCTGAATATTGCTTTTTATTATGTTTAAAGATGTTCCTGTTATCCCTCCAACTCATTTATCAAGAAGGGGTGTTTGTTTTTGTCAGAGGAGTTTTTTAGCATCTAATGAGATGATCATGAAATTTTTCTTTTTCAGTTTGTTTACATGGTGATTTACATTGATGGATTTTTGTATGTTGAACTATCCTTGCATCTCTGGGATGAAGCCTATTTGGTCATAGTGGATGATTTCTCTGATATGTTCTTGGATTTGATTTGCCAGTGTTTCACTGAATATTTTTGCATCAATGTTCATGAGGGATATTTGTCTGCAGTTCTCTTTCCTATTTGCATCTTTGTGTTGCTTGGATACCAAGGTAATTGTAGCCATGTAAAAAGAGTTTGGCAATGTCTTTTCTGCTTCTATTGCATGGAACACTTTTAGGAGTTTTGTAGGAGTATTGGTATTAGCTGTTCTTTGAATTGCTTACTTGGTCTTTATTTAATTTCAGTAAGTAATGTCTATCCAGAAAACTGTCCATTTCTGTTAAATTTCCAAATTTTGTGAAGTACAAGTTTTCAAAGTATAACCTGAAGATTTTCTGTACTTCTGTGTCTGTTATTATGTCTCCCTTTTCATATCTTATTTTGTTAATTTGCATGTTCTCTCAGTCTTTTGGTTATTTTGGATAAAGGTTTGTCTATCTTGTTGATTTTCTCAAAGAATCAACTCTTTGTTACATTGATGCTTTGTATTGTTTTTCCTGGTTTCTACCTTATTGATTTCAGCCCTCAAATTAATTATTTCCTGGCATCTACACCTCTGGGGTGACTTTGCTTCTTTTTGTTCTAGAGCTTTCATTTGTGCTGTTAATTCTTCAGTTTCTTCATGTGGGTATTTAGGGCTATGCACTTTCCTGTTAGCACTGTTCTTTCTATTCTTTTTTACTAGAACACAGATAGGGGAAATATAACAGTTTCCCGCCTCAGGATAAAGAGTTACCTGAAATTAATATCTGCCAAAAGAAAGAAGATAAATTCTCCCTAAAGATGATCAATCAAAATGGTTATCTGAATGGTTAGCCCTATTAACACACACACACACAAACACACATATATATCAAAATTATATATATATATATATATATATATATATATATATATATATATATCAATATCAAAATTCAGCCTCATACCTTCAGCAAACTTTTCTACTGCAAACTTCTCTTCCTATCTTTGGGTGCTCATATTATGTGTAAAATAGGGAAATTAGACTTGGAGAACCACAAATGAATGCAACAGAGAATAGTACCAATATGGGGTAATGCTAACCCTTGCAAAGCAGTAGTTCAGGGAAGATACTAATAGTGGACTTGAAAAATGCAGTGACAGAATCTGTAAACATAAAAAAACAACAAAGTCTCATAAAACAAAATGTATGTCAACCTTTTTACACCTTAATCCCCTATTGAATAGTACACTTAAGTACCATTGCAAGAAGGAGACTAATTTGAAAATAAAATTAAAACAACATGTCAATTCCAAAGCTTACAAGTGCCATAATAATGAGCTCCAATATGAATGAGCCTAAAGATGTTACAGAATGACAATTCAAAATAAAGTCATAACAATTCAAAGACAAACTAGTCTAATCAAGCAAAGAATTCAATTTAAGACACAAAAAATGAATTCAGTATAAAAAAGAGAGATAGAATTGATGCAGAAAAGTCAAACTGAAAAGAGGCCTAAAAATATCAATAATGCCCCTCAAAGTATTTCTTTTCTAGAGAGAAAAATAGAAATTATCAAACAACAGAATGAATTGCATGGAAAACAGACTTGGGATTAGAAGACAAAGTAGAGAAATAATATCCCTTAGTAAAGATTAATGAGAAATTTTTAAAAATATGAGCAGAACAAGAGTTGGAATATCATAAAAAGATATAAGATTATGGGCATAGAAGAAAATACCACAGTGAAAACAGAGAATATATTAAATTAAAGAGCATATAAAATTGTTCAGACTTACAGAGTGAGATGCCCATAGAATTTCAAGATGCCTGTAAAATACAAAATATTCAGGATTAAGAAAATCCCTGCTATACATTTTGGAGTTAAAGCATGAAAAACAGAATAATGAAAGTGCATCGAAATCTTCAAGAGAAAATGATCAGGTCGCTTATAAAAGCAGGTCACAAGAATGACACTAGATTTTCCAACAAAAATGACTATATCCAGAAGGGCCTGAAAAGGTGTGTTGCAAGTCCTCAATGATTTCTACTGTCAACCCAGGTTATTATACTTAGTAAAAGTATCCATTAAAATTGAAGGAGAAATGTAAAATTTCTGTACAATAAACCAGACCTATAGAGAAGTTCCACAAAGGATACTAAAAAAATTTCTTTAGTCTAAAGAGATTTATGTACATAACCAAGGGGGAACAGAGACTAAATATTGCCAGAACCATTTTGAGAGGTTGAAGTAAACACCATCAAATTAGCACAATGACAGAAATTTCTTTATCTCTGTGTTATCTCTTTATCTACCTATCAAACATATATGTGTTTATTTTACATCTCTGTGTGTATATCTTTTAAAAATCACTTTCAGCATTAAATAACTCGATTTACTAATAAAATATTCAAACTAGAAGATAGATTAAGGAATAAGATGTACCTCTTTTCAGCTTCCAATTAACACATAAAATGATCCATGATAAGACACTGCTTTTAGGGAAAAATATGGACATAGGTATTGAAAAAAAAAAAGATATAGCTACCCTCATATCTGACATAATGACCTTCAAACCAAAAAGAGGTAGGAAGTATTCAGGTGGAGTTGGGAGGGCATAAATATAAAAATAAAAAAGGAGAATCATGTTTTAACTGTTAGAGGCATGCAGAAGTTTTGTAATGTAAACTCTTGTTCAGTGTTTCATAAGCCAGGAGCAACATAAATAGACATACTATCAAATCTATAAGTATTTTATTATTTTTATGCCTTCTCCATAACATCTAAAATTCCAGCCTTTGTACTGAGGTATACACAAAAGCAATATGGGCTCAATATCATCTTCTATCTAATGATTTAAATTATTAAAGTTCATTCTTTTTATTTATGTATTTATTCATTCATTTTCTTATTTTACATATAGATCCCAATTCCTGCTACCTCACTCCCTCTTTTCCTCCCTCTGATGTTCCCCAACGACTTCCATCCCATTCCCCCCCCCTCCCCCCGTGGCAATCCAAAGTAAGGGTGGTGCCTTCCAGGAGGGGTCAACAACATCTGTTAAGTCATTTGGAATAGGGACTAGGCTGTCCCTCCTGCCTCTAATTTAAGGGAGCATCCATCCATGGGAAATGTGCTCCCAAAGTCCTTTTATGCACTTTGGTTCCACTGTCAGAGGTCCTTTAGACTGCCCAGGCCTTCTAACTGAGATCCATGTTAAGAGGGTCTGAGTTAGTCCAGTGCTGATTTCCTAACTATCAGTCTGGGAGCCCATTGCCTCCTCCTTGTTCAGGTCAGCTGTCTCTGTTGGTTTCTGTAGCCTGGTCTTATCCTCCCTCTCTGTATCTGGATTCTGGTTCAGCTCAGTGTTTAGCTGTGGGTGTTTGATTCTCTTTCCATCAGCTACTAGATGAGGGCTCCATGATGGTAGATAAGTTAGTCATCAATCTCATCAGCGAAGGACATTCATGATAACCTTTCCACTGTTGCTCAAATTGTTATTGGGGTTCAGTTTTGGAGGTCTCTGGATATTACTCTAGAGTCTGTTTTCTCTTCAAACCTATAATGGCTCCCTCTTTTATGGTATCTCTCTCTCTTTTATTTCCTCTTATAAGAAAGTTCATTCTTAATTACAAATGATGAAAGATATTTTTAACAATCTTTGTTCTTCCCCAATTTGGGAAAATTTTATATCTTATTTATTCTATAGTAATATTATATATACTTATTAATTTAAATGTAGGGCTCCATATTTTGAACCTTAGAATTAAATATATATTTTAGGTTTATATTACCTATAATTTTATCTGACCTTAGAAATGGAAAAACTGAAAATCTGAAAAATGTTGTGCTCAAAGCCTCACAGTTTCTCCAACTTTAAAAAAGTTGAATCTTAGAAGCTCATAAGTGAAATGTCTCATCTATAGTAAGGCCCTCCTTAGAAGGCCTAGCAATGAAGTTTTATTTGTACCATGATGTGGTTTAACAATGTTTTTTTGCTTTCAGTTTTGTAAAAATAGAATAAAATAAATCTAGCAGGCCAGTAATCTGATGTATCAATTTATATAAATCATGGAAGTGGGAATAGCACAGAATTATGGCGCTGAATTCATTCATATAGAAGCATCAAATGTGCAATGTGAAAAGTCATTGCAATACAGTTAAGGTTAATGGAATTCAAAATACATTTTCATGTGAGGATTCTTCTCAAACCATGACATAAAGATCTGTGTATCAATTTTTTTCTGTTACAAAAATAGTCTTTGACCATTCATGTAAATCAGAATAGCATATTAAATATCACTGTTTATACAGTTTTTGATTAAAACTGAAAAGAATCACGATCTCTAGGCACTAGAAACCATATATGTTGTCAAAATGTTCATTATTCTATACTGCCTTTCCTGTTTTCAGAAAAAAGGGTACCTGAAAGAAGAATGTGTTTACTTCCTGGCAGTATAACAATACCTGAATAACATAGATAGCAGACACCACTGCCAAGTATTTCAAAAGTTAAATTTATATCTAAAGCTATATTCTATTTCAGAACAATAACAATAACTATCAGGAATGTGTAATAATGTTAAATATTTTAGATATTTTAAGTAAACATTAGAGATGGAAACTAATGTGTACATTTCCTCACACACACACACACACACACACACACACACACACACACACACACATATGCCTGAGTGCATATATACACCAATACCCACATGTATACAGCAAAGCATGTATGCACAAATTCATAGTCATATATGCACATGTTCATGAGGAAGGAGGTGGGTGAGGTTGAAAGAATTAAATTTTACTATGAAATGAAGATTTAGATATCAAAATAAAATAATTTAGTCATATAACTTAATGTTACTTTAAAATGAATAAAAAAGAAATAGCTACACTTTCAAAAGTCTCAACTATATTTTTGGTGACCATTCATATCTAGGTAAATAATACTTCTGATTCTGTAATGGATTTGTACTACACAAATTCACCTATATTTGAAAAGAGAAATAAACAATCAAATACCTTGGTAATTTGTGAGGTTTACAGAAACATTATATTTTGCTTTTATATATTTAATGCCTTTCATTTTGACATGCATGTTACTTAATTTAGAATTGATTAACCAGATCTTACATTTTTCACATTATGTGTGAAACATGATTACAAAGTTTTTATATTCATGAAGATGATCTCAAAGTATTTGATACTATTCACATCCCTACAGAAACTCAGTGATTTTTTTAAAATGACTATGAGCAGATGTTCAGAAAGAATGTGTACCTTTTTCAGTAGTTATAATTTCCAAGTTTTGTGTGTAGGTGTGTGTGTAATGATGTTTGTAGAATGATAAAGGCACATAAGCATTATTTCATTCCTTTTCAGGATACAGGAAGAAATTAAGCTGCTTAATGTAAAGAGGAATAGGGGAAAGCATACAGAATTACCAGTATGTGATATATGAAGTGGCTTGCATTCAGAAATTATTTTATATTTGATATTTGCATCTAAATTTTTATCTATACTTTGAATGTTTTAAGGTAATTTTGGGAAAGCAATTAAATCTTCCATGTTGTTCAATGACAATTGTATAAATCTCTTTAATTGAATCTTAATTAGATTACTGAATGTAACTCCATTTAAAATTTAAGTGTTGAAACATATTTTGCCTCATGTATATGTTTCCAGGGTTATGGAAAATACATTGATATTGTGACTTGAATGTGATGGTAATTTATTAATCACCAAAGTGTTTAAATATGTGTCAATTGTATGATTGAGGCACAATTTGGTCTTCTGATCTGGGGTAGAACTCCTTCTTACTTCATGGCTTATCAAGGATCATCATTATAATAGCCAGTTGGAGGTAGGGAGGCACAACAGAAAATAATGTGAAATAAGAATTAGAGTTTCTGGAAGGAAATTGTGATTGCACCATTTATAATCAGGGTATCCTTGAGGAATTTATTAGATCTTTATTCTTTCAGTTTTCTCACATTTATAATGGAAATCGTAAGTATCTCATAGAGAATCACCTCCCCTGTGTCCACAGTCCTTGCTTGACTCAAAATATCATGCTGGAATGCACTATGTGAAAGGTGTTGATATGGATAGATTAATAAGAATTAAACCTATCTGCATCACTACAAAAATATTTGTAATCAAAATGGTAAATAAATTAATCATTATTAAAGAGCATTTAAAAATATATCTTGTCACATAACTCAGATGATCTGGAGCTTTCAATAGAAATCATATTTTAAACTTCTGTTTAAAACTGATAAACAAAAGGAGTATTTGTCAAATCATGGCAGGCAGGAAATGCCAAAGATGTTGACCTTCCCCTGGAAACACATGACTTCTATTGTTGGCAGTACAAATCTGGGAACCTGTATAGGAAGGATATGTGCAGACCTTCACTATCACAAGTCTCCCTAACTATCCAGGTTTAAATCATCTGAGACTGCACAGAGAAATCATTTAGTTGCAGGGTTGCTTAAGTAAATTATAAAGAGATTAAGCATTTGTTTCTACTGTTAATCTATATACTGAGGTTATAATGTTGTCTATGCAAAAATGATATAAGGGCTTTTTAAACTTCAGAATATTAATTGTCTAATTTTTCTGTCACATAAGTGAGAAAAATATGAATAAAATTCTATAATAAGAAATACTAAAGAAAATATTGACTTTGTTCTGATAAAATTTTTAAGTGATTATACTCCTGAAAGTCTTGTTGTTTATGAAAGATGATGAAGATAACTTTTTCTCAGAGTAAGCAAAATTGTACCAAAATGCTAGCACAAATATCAGAACAATGAAGGTGCTAATTTTCAAGCAGTTCTCTGTTCAGCCCAATCAGACACCTAAATCAACTTCCTGTCTGGCCATTTTCCTGGGTGCTCTCATTCATTCATTTAATTGATTTTAAATATCTGTTAGGTACAAGAGATCCAATCTTGTAGGTGTAGCTAAAGTCACCACTTATCACTGTATGTCTCATATGCCCAACTGCCTGATAATTATCTAGGCAGAGTGTTAACTAGAATTTATGCATTGCCTTTCTACAATGCTAACATTTACTGAATAAAACTAACTTCACAAGGTACAATGGTTTGTTGTAATTATTAAACACTATGTTTTTATAATACACATGAATTATAATGTATATGCAAGTTTGAGAACATATATTATTGAGCACCCCCTCCATGGGACTGCCACCCCTAACATCATTAGCATTTGCCTCTGTGCTATCTTGTCACCAAAATATAATTTAAATGTAATAACATAGTTATTTAACTGTGGTTTTAAATGGTTATACCAGCTTACCCTTCCCACCAGTAGAGTGTGATGCTCTGGCAGCAATGTGGGCTCTCCAACTCTTGATATGGTCAGTCATTTTTATTATATCCATTTAAGTGGGTAAGTGGTCATATTCAATAGTGATTTCAAGTTTTCATTTCTTTTTTATTTAAATTGGAAACAGTCTTATTTTATTTATAAATTCCAGTTTCCTCTCCTGCCTGTTCTCCCCCCTTGACCCCATCCCATCCATCTTCAGCTCCACAGATAGAATGAGGCCTTCTCTGGGGGATCATCAAGTCTGTCACATCATTTGGGGCAGGCCCTAGGACCTCCCTTTTGTGCCTAGGCTGAGAGAGTATCTCTCTGTGGAGAGTGGACTCCCAATGTCCATTTTTATACTAGGTATAAATGTTGTTCCATTACCAGGGCACCATAGATTGTCCAGGCCTCCACAGGAAGGGTGTTTGATTCTGTCCTATGCTGGTTTCTCAGATATCAGTCTGGGGTCCATGAGCTTCCCCTTGTTCTGGTCAATTGTTTCTGTGGGTTGCCCCAACATGGTCTTAACCCCTTTGCTCATCACTCCTCCCTCTCTTCAAGTAGATTCCAAGAATTCAGCTCAGTGCTTAGCTGTGGGTCTCTGCTTCTGTTTCATCAGCTACAGTACAGTGGTTTTCTACACAACAATTTGCTAGATAACCTTTCTTTCCTTGAGAGTTCTGACTGAGGCAAACACAGTTTTTTTTAAAAAATATCCAAATTGGAACTTGATATTTCCTACTCCTTTTCTTTCTCATTATAATAAATACTACCAATGTCACCTCTGTTGACAAATAATGAACCCAACAGGGCTTGTTTGACTTCTTTGTTTCTCTCCATCTCTTGATCCCATCTAAGTCATCCCCTATTTTGTGGGCTTTATTCTTGAAATATATATATCTTTCCTTTGCACTGCAATTCATCTTAATTGAAACTGTTCTAGTCAATTATAAACTTTATTCTCTCATGTTGTGTCTGACTCTATGCTTTGATTCCTGAATTCTCTGATCTGTTCTTTCTCAATATGCTCTTTAAAAAACAACATGTTTGAATTATTTCCTTAAATAGTGTTATGTTCATTTTCTTCAAAGAACTACCAACAATTTGTTGCTTTTGTTCTAACAAGCTAATTCCCTTTCCATCTTCCTTGCTAGAACTGGCACACTTGAAGGTAGAGAACACAATTACTTACTTGTCATTCTGTAGTGCTTAGTACAATACTTGGCATATAGAGACAACTAATAGATAATTTTTAGTTGAATGTATTATTGTGATTTAGCTTACATCATTATATTTACTATAATTATTCATAGAAGCTTTATGACCAAAAGTTTTAAAATAGTTTCTGTATTGCTTCATTTTTTTCTATTTTGCTTTTAAAAATAACCTTGCCATGGATTGGTGTCTCACACCTTTAATCCCATCACTCTGGATGCAGAGGCAGATGGATCTCTGTGAGTTCGAGGCCAGCCTGGTCTACAGGCTCCAAAGCAATACAGAGAAATCCTGTCTTGAAAAAAAAAAAAAACAACAAAAAATCAAAAGAAAACAAACTTATTATACACACCCTCTCCTTCATATTCTAACATGGTACTTATAATTAAAGGAAAAGCTATGTTTCAAACAGCTTTCCTTCTGGTTTAATTGTGGTATCAACATCTCCCTGCAGTAACTCTTAGATTAGGTTTTTCCTTATAAGAGCATTGGCAAGTAATAAAACTATAATTCAGTTTTGTAAACCTCCTTAATGGAAATTTGAAAACACAGTTACAAAGACACTCGGAGCATATTTTCTCCATCAACATTTCTAATTGAGAAAATGTAGTATTAATTGGGTGTGGTGACACACACTTGTAATATCATCAAAATATCATCAATTGAAGGTGGAGGCATGGGGAACTCAAGCTCAATAAAAGTCCAGGCAACAACATAAGCATTTGTCTTAAAAATTTGGAGTTAGAGAGAAGAGAGAGAGAGAGAGAGAGAGAGAGAGAGAGAGAGAGAGAGAGAGAGAGAGAGAGAGAGAGAGAGAGAACATAAAAGAGGGAGCCATTATTGGTTTGAAGAGAAAACTGAACCTAAAGAAATGTCCAGAGACCTACAAGACTGACCCCAGCTAACAAATTGAGCAACAGTGGGAAGGCTACCATAAATGCGCTTCTCTGATAATGAGATGGAAACAGAAACAAACACCCATAAATAAACACTGAGCCAAACTAGAATCTGGATGCAGAGAGGGAGGACAAGACCAGGCTGCAGAAACATGTAGAGACAGCTTACCTGAACAAGGAGGAGCTAATGGGCCACCAGACTGATAGTTGGGAATCCAGCATGGGACAGACTCAGACCCCCTGAATATGGGCCTCAGCTAGAAGGACTGAGCATTCTAAGGGTCCTAATACAATGGAACCAGGATGTATTCCTGGTGCATAAAAAGACTTTACGGGCACATCCCCCATGGAGGGATACTCCCTTGACCTACAGTCAGGAGAGAAGTCCTAGACCCTAGTCCAAAAGACTTGACAGATTTTAATAACCCCTCCTAAAGGGCATTACCCTACATGTGGAGTAGGGGGATGGGAGGGGAGGATTGTTGGGGTACATATGGGTGAGAGGGAGGGAGGGAGAAAGGGGCAGAGGGAGAGGAAACTGGGATCACTATGTAAAATAAAAATAAAATAATATAAAATTAAAAAAATTGGAGTTAGGATCCCAGAACCCCTGAATATGAATCTTAGTTAGGAGGCCTGAGAAGTCTATGGAACCAGGATGTATTCCTAGTGTAGGAACAGACTTCAGGAATCCTTTCCCCATGGAGGGATACTTCCCTAGCCTAGAGACACTAGGCCCTACTCCAAATGATTTGACTGACATTGATTATCTGTCATTGAAGGCCTCACCTTCTCTGGGAAGTGAATGGGGGAGGGAGGGGGCGTTTCGGGGCATGAGATGGGGGGCTTGTGTGGGGCAAGGGAGGATGTGAGGTAGAGGGAACTGGGAACAATATATAAGATAAAAAAATATTAAAAATAAAAAAGAAGTTTGCAATGTAAAAGAAAATGGAATTAGGAATAATGTAGTTCAGTGATACAACAGTTACCTAGTTACCTAGAACACATGTAGCTCTATGTTTTTCCCCCTAACATGCACACACATGAGAGAGTGACACATATGCACACAGACAGAGACATTGTCAGAGACAGAGGGGGGAAGGAGAGAGAAAAAATTTACCTTAGCAAGGGTTATAGCTAATGGAAAATGTAATTTATCTTCAAAAAAACTTTATATATATACCTGTAAGGTAGAGTCATCCAGAATATGTATTTTCAAACATCTCTATAATATATATTAGCCCCAGCATGTGCATTAGCACATTACTTCCTCTATTTACTGATTTTTGAATTGTGACTATAAGCTTGAAGAAATTATTCTAGTGAAATAATCTGGAATACCAGAGCTGTAGTTTCAATTAATTTTATATTTTAAAGGCTGAATTCTTATTTAAGAATTTTGGTAAAATTCAACTTGCTTTTCTCTGTGATTGTTCAGATAATAGATAACTACTTACTTCATTTTATTGTACAAGTTATTATTGTTGTCATATGACTGTAACTATGGGTCTTTTATAGCACCCCATTATTTTGCCTTTAAAAGAGTTTTTCTATATATTAATGAGCATACTCTCCAGTGAGTTTAAGAATTATCATGATTGGTAACATTATGACAATTTGATATTTGATATATTACAGAAACAAAAATAAAACATATGTAGTGATTGGTGTAGAGTCATTATTCTGGGTAACTACAGGCATGTCTCTCAAATTTTTATGATTTTCACTTATTCTTATTGTGTGCTTGCTTTTGCAAGGGTCTCATGTAATATACAGTTTCCAGTCACAGGGAAGACAGGATCTTCATTTCAGCCTTGGCTGCTTTGCTTTCCTTATCTTCATCTTGGACCCTAATATCTGTCTCTGCGTTTTTATTATTCTTGCTACAAAAAGTGGTTGGATACTCCCATGATACACATGCCTCTTTTGAAACATGTATTTCTATGTTTTTGATTATAGCATTTTATAGGGTTCATTGTTGGGTATCTTTGATGATTACTTTTATCATCTGTTTGCTTATATAGTCCTTTTTAGCAAATGAGAACCATTAGGTTGGAGCTCAGAGATGTTTACCAGGTTGTTTTAGTATGGTTTGTTACTCAACTATGTTGTGTTTTAGTAATAGATTCTCTCTATCAAGTTCTGGTTTGCAACTGTGCTGGATAATTTTATATTATTTTTGACACATACTAAAGTCACTGGGAAGAGGAGACCATAATTGAGAAAAATTCTCGACAAGATGGGACCCATGAGAAAGCCTTTGGGGAATTTCCTTGATTGATGTTTAATATTGCAGGGCCTAGCTCAATGTGGGTAGTACTACCCTGAATCTTGGCCCATGGGATTTAAAGAAAGCTGGTTAGGCAAGCCTAGAGAGCAAGCCATTAAACAGCACTCATCTCCAACTTTTATGTCAGTTCTTGCTTCCTGGTACCTGCTCTGAGTTCCTACCAGGACTTTCTTCAGTGATAGAGATTGTGATGTAGTACTGTAAATTGAATGAAACATTTTCTTCTCCAACTTGTTTTTAGTTATAATGTCTTACCATAGAAACAGAAACCCTAATTAGGAAAGGAATTGGAACCAGGATTGGGATATTGCTATAACAGGACTGATTGTGTTTTAGAAAAAGATTGTGGTAGGACTTTTGAACTTTTCAAGAAAAGAAACCGAGCATTCACAGTTTGGTGAAAATGTAAAAATAATACTGAAAGTAGTGCAGATAATGGATACCTTGCCTGTGAAGTTTTAGGCTGAAGCAAAGACACTACCAGCGCCATTGTATAATAGTATATGTTTAGAACAGGTAGTATCTGGTCCACTGAAACTTACGAGTTGTGATTAACAAGAGACTATCATCTCATGTACTACATAAACCCTGAATCTTTCTAACATCTTAAATACAATTTTTATTAATCATACTTAGAAAATCTATCGACACAATTAATCTCCTGATATGCATAAGCACTGTATAGGAGAGAAAGAGAAACAAAAGAAATGTATGTCATTAAAGAATGTCAAGCTGTGATAAGCATTTTATGTTCTCATTTAAATTTATAGTTAATAAATTATGTATGATTATTTTGGGGAAATTTATGCAGACATTGTAATTTCTAGTGCTTACTTGATTAAATTTATCAAAAATTTCCTAAGTTTTAGTAAGATCTCTATCAAATGCAGGGTACATAGTGTTACTTATCTCACAGCTTTTATTTTTTCCTCTTAATTAAGAGTCAAGCTAATTAGATGAAAGTGAGCAAAGAAGAGTAAGATAGTAAAAAAATGTAAGAGACAGAAAGAATCATTTAGGTAGCCAGTGTCTTGTACTTACTCAAAATAAATGATATAACTTTATTATGAATTATTTGGGGACTGTAAAAGGCATCAAAGATTAGAGTGTATAAGGTTGTGCTCATGATGGCTTAGGTAAGGTAGAAAAATTACTTCATTTTCAGTTTCCTTCATGGGATTCCCTCTAGTTAGAATCATTGGTTCAGAACCAAAGATATTTCACCAATAAACATTAAAATATTTGTTTTTCAGCTATACATTTGTAATGGCCAAAAACTGAAGAAAAAAAACTTATCTGAATGAATATCTTTTTCCTGGAACTTTCCTTTTGCTTAAAATGAATTATTCTGTATTTTTCAGCTACAACATAAATTTTTTGTACTTAGAAAAATGCAGGTGAAAAATGTATCACTAGGTGGAAGCCATAGATCTCTATATATCAACATATTATTGGTTCTTACTGATCATAATTTTCTCTAATGACACACTTTTAGACATAGCATGAATTTTTTCCTGCCTTGTCACTGTAGGTTAAAATAGTACTGGATAATTTAAATTTCATTTACTTCATTTTAAGAGTTTGTTGAAATTAAGGTAATTTAAAGCAGTATATTAAAATGCAATTTGAATTATAATGAAAATACTTGTTTTCAGTGTAATTCGTGCTAAATGGTAGCATGTTCAGAATGTGTGCTTTGTTTTTCCTTAGTTTAGGGAGTTGTGTGCTGTGGAGAAAGGGTAAAATTGGCCGATAGTAATATTTTTGTTATTATCATTGTAACAGTGACAAAATATTGTTTTTTTACTATTTATATTTTTTTTAATTTTACATACTAGCCATAGTTGTGCTCCATCTTCTTTTCCCACTTATCTCCCCACATCCTATCCCCACCCTCTCCTCCCAGGGAATAATGCCTCCCTTGAGGAGAAAACAAAATCTGGTATACCAAGTTGTGGCTGGACCAAGTCATTATCCCCAGCATCACGGCTCAATAAGTTAACCCACCATATGGAATCAGCTCCAAAATCTAGGTCATGCCCCTGTAACAAGTCCTATTCCCACCTGCCAGGGCAACCTCCCCCAACATATCAAGCCATATAACTGTCACCTACATTCAGAGAGCTTAGTTTAGTCTTGTGTAGGATATCCAGTTGTCAGTCCAGAGTCAATGAGATCCCACTTGTTTGGGTCAGCTGTCTCTGGTTTTCCCAATCATAATTTTGACCTCCACAACTGTTGATTTGATACCTTCTCCCTCTTTTCATCTAAGCCCCAGGAGTTCAGTAAAGTGATTGACTATGAATCACTGCATCTGCTTTCATTAGTTACTGGATGTAGGTTCTATGGTGACAACTAGAGTAGTCATTAATCTGATTGTAGGGGGAAGCCAGTTCAAGCAACATTTTCATTATTGCTAGGAGTCTTAACTGGGGTCATTTTCATTATTGCTAGGAGTCTTAACTGGGGTCAGTCATCCTTATGGGTGGCTTGGAATTTCCCTAGCACCTGTTTTCTCCCTAAGCCCGTAATGACTCTCTCTATCAGTATTTCTTTCATCACTCGCCCTCTCCATCTCTTCCCCAACTCCCAACTTATCTGGACCCCTCATGTTCCTATTCCCCTTCTACTCCCCTTCTCAGTTTACCTGGGATTTCTTAACTTTTTCCCTTTCCTGGGGCCCTCTGTATGTGTCCCTCTTTGGATTCTCCTTTTAACCAAGCTTGTTTGGGGTTAATGATTGTAGTCTGGTTATCCTTTGCTTTACCTACCACATTTGTCTTTCTGGGGTACCTAACTTGGGATGTTTCTTTTCTAGTTCCATCAATTTTCCTGCAAATGTAAAGATTTCTTTGTTTTCTGGTTTTGTTTGTTTGTTTGTTTGTTTCCTGCTCAGTAATACTCCATTGTGTAAAGTACCACATTTCCTTTGTCCATATTCAGTTAAGGGGCATATAGGTTTATTCTAGGTTCTGGCTATTACAAATAAAGCTGCTATGAACACAGTTGAGCAAGTGTCTTTGTGGCATAATTGAACAGCCTTTAGATATATGCCCAGGACTGGTGTAGCAGGGTCTTAAGCACATTAACTCTCACTTTTTGGAGAAATGGCCACACTGATTTCCAAAGTGCCTGTACAGGTTGACACTCCCACCAGAAATGGAGGAGTGTTCCTCTAGCTTCACATTATCTCTAGCCATTCTGATAGGTGTAAGATGGTATCTCAGAGTCATTTTGATTTACATTCCCTAGGTGGTTAATGGTGTTGAACAGTTTTTTTTTTTTAAATTTAATACTGTTTTTGTTATTTTACATACCTATCACAGTTCCCTCTAACTCCCATATCACCGAGAGATCCTCCCCATCCCATCACCCATCCACGCCTCAGGGAAGATGAGGCCCTCTAGGAGAGATCATTAAATTCTGTCAAGTCATTTGGGGTAGGGCCTAGGCCCTCCTGTGTGTCCTAGGATAAGGGAGTATCCCTCCATGGCGAATGTGCTCCCGAAGTCTGTTTGTGCTCTAGTGATGCATCCTGGATCCATTGTCACAGGTCCTATAGACTGCCCAGATCCCCTAATTGAGACCCACGTTCAGGGGTTCTGGGTAGGTTCTATGCTGATTTCTCAGCTATCTGTCTGGGTCCATGAGCTCCCTTTTGTTCACATCAACTGTTTGTGTGGGTTTCTCCAGCCTATTCTTGACTCCTTTGCTCATCACTCCTCCCCTCTCTATAACTGGATTCCAGGAGATCAGCTCAGTGCTTAGATGTGGGTGTCTGCTTCTACTCCCTTTATATATGGAATGAAGGCTCTAGAATGGCATATAGGGTAGTCATCAATCTCATTATCAGAGAAGGGCATTAAAGGTAGCCTCTGCAACATTACTTAGATTGTTTGTTGGGGTCATCCTTGTAGGTCTCTGGAAATTTCCCTAGTGACCATTTTCTCTTTAAATCTATAATGGATCCCTCTATAATGGCATCTCCTTATTTGTTCTCCTCTATTCTTCCCCTGACTCAATCTTCCTGCTCCCTCATATTCTCCTCTCCATTCCTTTTCTCTCCTTCTCTTTCTCTTAACTACCTCTCCCCTCCCACCTGCTCCCAGTTTGCTCAAGAGATCTTTCCCCTTTCCCCTTCTGTGGCAGACTATGTGTGTCAAGCTTGGGGGTCCACCTTGCTTCCTAACTTCCTTTGCAGTATGGACTGTAAGATGGTGATCCATTGCCTCATGTCTAAACTCCATATATAAGTGAGTACATACCATGTTTTCTTTTTTGTGACTGGGTTAATTAAGTCATGATGGTTTCTTTCCTTTCCATCCATTTGCCTTCTAATTTCAAGATTCCATTGTTTTTGGGTATTTTTTTCTCCCTGATGAGTAGCATTCCATATTGTAAATGTACCACATTTTCTTTAGCCATTCTTCAGTTGAACATTTAGGTTGCTTCCCCGTTCTGGCTATTACAAATAATGCTGTTATGAACATAGTAGAATGGATGGGAGATGTTATTCTGTAAATATGTTTCTCATATTGGTTAATTAATAAAGCACTGTGGCCAATAGGAAAGCAAGATAGGCAGGGCTCGGAGACTAGGAGGAGGAAAGAGGAAGTAGTTAGGAGGAGTCAGCATGTAGAGCCTAGAGGAAGCAAGATGCCGGCCCACCGTGATTGGATAAGATGACCACGTGGAAATACTTAGATAAGTAGAAATGGGTTAATCATTAAGACAGAGCTATCCCACAAGCAATAATAGTAACTGGCCAACAGGATTGTATCAAATACAGCATCTCAGCGTGTTATTGGTGCTTGCTTGGCAGTGGGAATGGGCGGCCTGTGGCAGCAGAGTAGGCGGCGGGGAAAATGTGCTCATAACAGTAGAACAGATGTCCTTGTTTCATGAATGTGCATCATTTGCTCATATGCCTAAGAGTGGAATTGCTGGATTTTGTGGTAGACTGATTCCCATTTTCATGAGGAACCACCATACTGATTTCCAAAGTGGCTGTACAATTTTGCACTCCCACATCCCTTTCTCCACATCTTCTCCTGCATCAACTTTCTTTGGTGTTTTTGATTTTAGTCATTCTGACAGGAATAAAATGGTAT
The DNA here is from genome assembly GCA_030556225.1 of Cricetiscus sungorus. Taxonomy (NCBI): domain Eukaryota; kingdom Metazoa; phylum Chordata; class Mammalia; order Rodentia; family Cricetidae; genus Cricetiscus; species Cricetiscus sungorus. Next base: position 53,339,775 of record JANBXA010000726.1, on the reverse strand, counting down.
CTCAGCGTTGTTTTTATTTACATTTCCCCAATGGCTAAGGATGTTGAGCACTTACTTAAGTGTCTTTTACCCATTTTATATTCCTCTACTGAGAATTCTCTATTGAGTTCTGTACCTCATTTTAAAATGTATTATTTGGTGGTTTTGGTGACAAGGTTCTCAAGTTATTTGTTTAATTTGGAGATCAGCCATCTGTCTGATGCGGGGTTGGTGAAGATCTTTCCCCATTCTGTTGGCTGCCATTTTGTCTTATTGACTGTGTCCTTTGCCTTGCAGAAACTTCTCAGTCTCAGGAGGTCCCATTTATTAATTGTCGATCTCAGTGCCTGTGTTACTGGGGTTATATTCAGGAAATGGTCTCCTGTACCAATTGATTCAAAGGTACCTCCCACTTTTTCTGATAATAGGTTCAGTGTGGCAGGATTTATATTGAGGTCTTTGAGACTTTTGGACTTAAGTTTTGTGCATGGCAATAGATATGGATCTATGTGCAGTCTTCTACCCACTAGCATCCATTTCTGCCAGCACCTTTTGTTAAAGATGCTTTCTGTTTTACATTGTATAGTTTAGTTTCTTTGTCAAAATCAGATTTTTGTAGGGGTGTAGGTTAATATCAATGTTTCTAATTTGATTCCATTGGTCTACCTGTCTATTTTTGAGTGAATACCAAGATGTATTCAGGACTATAGCTCTATAATAGAGCTTCAAGTCAGGGACGGTGATAGCTCCACAAGATCCTTTATTATACAGGGTTGTTCTGGCTATTCTGGGTCTTTTTTTTTTCCATGTACATTTGAGTATTTTCCTTTCAAGGTTTATGATGAAATGTGCTGGGATTTTGATGGGGATTCCATTGAATCTGTAGATTGCTTTTGGCAAGATTGCCATTTTACTATGTTGATCCTGCCTTTCCAAGATCATGGGAGGTCTTTCCATTTTCTGGTATCTTCTTTAATTTCCTTCTTGAAAGACTCAAAGTTCCTGCTACACTGGTCTTTCACTTGTTTGGTTAGCATTACCCCAAAGATATTTTATGTTGTTTGTGGCTATTTTAAAGAATGATGTTTCTCTGATTTTTTATCAGCCCATTTATCCTCTGTATATTATAAGGATACTGATTTTTTATTTAGTTAATCTTGTCTCCTGCCACTTTTCTGAAGGTGTTTATTAGCTGTAGGAATTTCTTGGTAGAGTTTTCCAGGTCAAGTTTATAAACTATCATATCATCTGCAAATAGTAAGTTTCTCTTCTTCCTTTCCAAATTGTATCCCCCTATCATCTTTTGTTTTCGAAATGCTTTAGCTAGAACTTCAAATACAATATTGAAGAGATTGAAAAGAGTGAACAACCATGACTTTTTCTTGATTTTACAGGAATTGCATTGAATTTCTCTCTATTTAGTTTGAGGCTGCCTTTTGGTTTACTGTATATTGCTTTTATTATGTTTAGATATAGATATGTTCCTGTTATCCCTGATCTCTAATACCTTAATCAGGAAGGGATATTGGATTTTGTCAAAGGCTTTTTTTTAGCATACAATGTGATGATCATATGATTTTTCTTCTTCAGTTTGTTATATGGTGGATCACATTGATGGATTTTTATGTTGAACCATCCCTGCATACCTGGGATGAATCCTACTTGGTCATGGTGGGTGATTTCCCTAATGTGTTCTTGGATTCAATTTGCCAGTATTTTATTGAGTAGTTTTGCATCAATGTTCATGAGGATATTGTCTGTAGTTCTTTTTCCTACTTGTGTCTTTCTGTGGTGTAGGTACCAAGGTAATTGTAGCCTTGTAAAAAGAGTTTGGCATTTAACCTTCTGCTTCTATTGCATAGAAAAATTTGAGGAGTGTTGTATTAGCTGTTCTTCGAATTTCTGGTAGAATTCTGCACTGAAACCATCTGGCCCTAGGCTTTTTTTTTTGGTTGGGAGACTTGATGACTGCTTCTATTTTATTAGGAATTATATGTCTATTTAAATTGCTTATCTGTTCTTGATTTAATTTTGGTAAATGATATCTATCTAGAAATTTGTCAATTTACTTTAAATTTTCGAATTTTATGGACACATGTTTTCTAAGTGTGACTTTAAGTGTCTCTAGATTCTCTAGTGTCCATTGTTATGTCCCCATCTTTATTTCTGATTTGCTGATTTGGATGTTCTCTCCTTTTTGGTTAGTTTGGATAAAGGCTTGTCTATCTTGTTAATTTTCTAAGAACCAACTCTTTGTTACATTTTATTCTTTGTATTGTTTTCTTTTTTTCTGCTTTATTCATTTCAGCCCTAAATTTAATTATTTCCTGCCATCTCCCTGGATATTTCTGATTCTTTTTGTTCTAGAGCTTTTAGTTGTGCTGTTAATTCTCTGATATTACTATCTTCCAGTTTCTTTATATGGGCACTTAGTGCTATGAATTTCCTCTTAGTACAACTTTCAAAGTGTCCCATAAATTTGGTTATGTTGTGTCTTCATTTTCATTTTGTATATGTGGTTGATTTTAGAGACCATTACAAGTGAAGCTGAAAAGAAGGTATATTCTTCTGTGTTTGGATGGAATGTTGTATAGATGTCTGCTAGAACTAATTGGGTCATAACTTCTGTTAGTTCTTTTGTTTCTTTTTTAAGTTTCTGTCTTGTGGTACTGTCTAGTGTTGAGAGTGGGGTGTTGAAGTTTCCCACTATAAGTGTGTGAGGTTTTATATGAGTTTAGAGTTTTAGTAATGTTTCTTTTATGAATGTGGATGCCTTTGTATTTGGGGCATAGGTACTCAGAACTGAGACTCGTCCTGGTGGATTTTTCCTATGATGAATGTAAAATTACCTTCTTCATCTCTTTTGATTGATTTTAATTTGAAGTCTAATTTTTCAGGTATTAGGATTGCTACACCACCTTGTTTCTTGGGTCCATTTGATTAGAAAATCTTTTCCCAAAGCTTTACTCTGAATTGTTGTCTGTCTTTGAAGTTGAGGTGTGTTTCTTGTATGCAGTAGTAGGATGAATTCTGTCTTCATATCCATTCTGTTAGCCTGTGTCTTTTTATAGGTGAATCAGACTATTAATATTGTTGAAAATTAAGGACAATAGATTGCTAATTCTTGTTTGTTTTGGATTTGTTGTTGGTGGTGGTATTGTGAGTAGATTTACCTTGCTTTTCCTTTTGGCTTCTGGTAAACTGGGATTATATATTGCCCATGTTTTTCTGAGTAGAGTTAACTTCCTTGTATTGGAATTTTCCTTCAAGAAATTACTATAGGGCTGGATTTGTGGATATTTATTGTGTAAATCTGGTTTTGTCATGGAATATGTTGTTTTCTCCATCTATAGTGATTGCGAGTTTTGCTGGGTATAGTAGTCTGGGCTGCCATCTTTTTCTTAAATGGCCTTTAGCAATTTGAATTTCTTGTGTTGTAGCTGTGTACCCCATTCTTAAATTGAATTATTTCATATTTTGATGTCGAGTTTTTCAAGTTCTCTTTGCATTTTGAAGTTCAGCCCTCTGTCAAATGTAGGGTTTTAAAGATCTTACTCCATTCTGTGGGCTGTTGTTTTGTCTTATTTTCTATGTCCTTTGACTTACAGATGCTTCTCAGTTTAAGGAGGTTCCATTTATTAATTGTTGCTCTCAGTGTCTGTGCTACTAGTGTTATATTTAGGAATGGGTTGCTTGTACCCATGTGTTCAAGGCTACTTTCCACTTTCTATTCTACCAGGTTCAATGTCACTGAATTTCTGTTGACATATTTGATCCATTTGAACTTGATTTTTGTGCATGGGGATAGCTATGGATCTATTTGCATTATTCTACATGTTGACATTGATTTATGCCAGCACCACGATTGAAGATGCTTTCTTTTATTCATTGCACAATTTTGGCTATCTTCATGTCTATTTGTATGCCCAAACAAGCTGTTTTTATTACTTTAGCTTCATAGTACAGCTTGAAGTAAGGGATGGTGATGCCTCCAGAAGTTCATTTTAGTACAGAATTGTTTTGGCTATCCTGGACTTTTTTCCCCATATGTAGTTGAGTAGTGGTTTTGAAAGGTGTGTGAAGAATTGTATTGGCCATTTGATGGGGATTGCATTGAATATGGTAAGATTGCCATTTTTAGTTTGCTGATACTACCTATCCAAGAACATCTCTCCATTCTCTGATATCTTCTTCAATGCCTCTCTTTAAGGACTTAAAATTCCCTATAATGAGATTGATGACTACCTTAATGGCAATTCTAGATTCTTTATCCAGTAGCTGATGGAAGCAGAAGCAGATTCCTACACCTAAGCAATGAGCCATACTCCTGGAATCCAGTTGTAGAGAGGGAGGAAGGATGAGCTAACGGGTCAAGATCATGCTGGATAAGCCTACAAAAACAGCTAATTTCTTCAAGTGAGAGCACACAGACCATGGTTGTAATGCTGGGGAACCAGCATTGGACCAAACCAAGCCCTCTAAATGTGGGTGCCAATTAGGAAGCCTGGGCAGTCTATGGGACCTCTGTAAATGGAACCAGTATTTATCCCTAATGCATAAATGGAACTTGGGTACCCATACCGTATGTAGTGATACTGTTTCAGCCCAGATACACTGAGGAGAGCCTAGGGCTTCCTCCTAATGATGTGACAGACTTTCAGGATCCCCCATGGAAGGACTCACCATTCTTGGGGAGTGGGTAGGTGGTGGGATGGGGGTTGGGGTGCATGGGATGATGGGAGGGAGAGGGAACTGGGATTGATATGTAAAGTAAGATATTTTAAAAATAAACAAACAAATAAATAAATAAATAGCCTTAAAGTTATTGTCATACTGGTCTTTCATCTGTTTGGTTAGAGTTACCTCAAGGCATTTTATGTTATTTGTGGCTATTGTAAAGGGCTGTATTTCCTTGATTTCCTTCTCAGCCCATTTTTCATTTATCATTTGTGTATAGGACGGCTAGTGACTTTTTTTTTTGAATTAATTTTGTATCCTGGCACATTACTGAAGGTGTTTATCAACTGTAGGAATTCCCTGGTAGAATTGTTGTGGTCACTATGTAAACTATCATATCATCTGCAAATAGTGAAAATTTGACTTCTTCCTTTCCAATTTGTTTCCCCTTGATCTTCTTTTGTTGTCTTATTGCTCTAACTAGAACTTCAAGTACTTTTCTTGTTCTTGTGGTATCAGTTTGAGTTTCTCTCCATTTAGTTGTTGTTAGCCATTCCCTTGTTGCTTATTGCCTTTATTATGATTATGTATGCTCCTTGTACCACTGATCTCTCTAAGACCTTTATCATGAATGGGTGTTAGATTTTGTTGAAGGCTTTCTAAACATCTAATGATAATTAATTTGAGCAATAACATCTGCTATTTCCCTGTTAAGTTTCTGTCTGGCTGGCCTGTCCTTTGGTGAAAGTGAGGTGTTGAAGTCTCCCACTATTAGTTAATGGGGGTTGATGTGTAATGTTTCTTTTACTAATGAGTGTGCTCTTGTATTTGGGATATAGATATTCGTAGCTGAGACACCTTCTTGAAGGATTTTTCTCATGATTAATATGAAATGTCTTTTTCAATCTCTTGTGAAAAAATTTACTTTGAAGTCCATTTTGTTAGATATTAGAATAGCTACACAAGCTTGTTTTTTATGGCTATTTGATTTCCCAACCAGATAATTTCTGTTTTTGAGGTTGAGGTATGTTTTCTGTATGTCTTTTTGGAGGCTAATTATGTTCATTGATACTAAAAGATATTAATGATCAGTGAATTTGGTTTTGTTTGTGGTAGTGGTTATGCTTATATATTTCTAATATTTGGGGTTTGCTGGTGTGAGTTTATGTATTTCCTATGCTTTTGCAGGCATAGCTTTCATTCTAGTACTTTCTGTAGGGATGGACTAGTAGATAGGTCTTGTTTAAATCTGGTTTGGTCATAAAATAGCTTGTTTTCTCCATCTATGGCAATTAAGATTTGCTTGGTATAGTAGTCTAGACTGGCATCCAGGGTCTCTTAGTGAACATCTGCCCAATAACTTCTGCCTTTCAGAGTGTCCATTAAAAAGTTAGGTGTAATTTTGATAAGTCTACCTTTATATGTCACTTGGCCATTTTCTTTTTCAGCTCTTAAAATTCTTCTTTATTATGTATGTTCAGTGTTTTTATTATTAAATGGCAAGTGGTTTTTGTTTTAGTCCAGTATATTTCATGTTCTGTAAGCTTCTTGTACCTTCATAAAAATATCCTGCTTTAGATTGGGAAAGTTTTGTTTTATGATTTTATTGATTATATTTTCTTCGACTTTAAGATGGAATTCTTTTCCTTCTTCTATCCTTATTCTTTGGTGGAGTATGTTCATAATGTCTCAGATTTCCTGGATGTCTTGTGTGAATAATTTGTTGGATTTAACATTCTCTTTGACTGATAAATGTATTTCCTCTATCATATCTTCAATGCCTGAGATTCTCTCTTCCATTTCATATGCTCTGCTGAATATGCTTGCATCTGTAGTACCTGTTTCTTTATCCAGATCAGATTTTTCATCTCCAGAATTTTCCTTGTTAGTGTTTTTTTTTTTTTGCCTCTATTTCATTTTTCATGCCCTAACTATTTCCTTCACTTCTTACATTTTATTGGTTTTCTTTAAGGAATTTATTGATTTCTTCCATTTTTCTGATTGTCTTTTTCTCTATTTCCTTAAGCACATTTTTCATTTCCTGTTCACGAGCCTCTATCATATTCATAAATTTATTTTTAAGGTTATTTTTTTTCTGCTTCATCTGTGTTGGGATGTTCAGGTCTTGCTGTTGTAAAGCCAATAGTTTCTGGTGCAGCCATATTTTTCTTCATGGTGTTGAATGTATTCTTACACTGCCCTTTATCTTAGAGAGACTGAGAGAGAATACAGCTAATTTGGCTTTAGGAATTAAATTCTAAAGATGATGACTTATTTGCTAGTTTTCCATTGAAGCCACCTCAAGAATTTATATGCCAGATATTACTATTTTGATAAACAAATTGTGCAGCTTTAATTTTCTGGAGATCATTTTCTCCTCTCCAAGCCAAACTTGTGCCTCTTCTGAACTGTGATTAAATTTTAAAGGAAGAAAGAGATGTGTAAACTTTTTTTGAGAAAGACTTTCTACCTGGTATAAAGAAATGTAAAAGAGATAGAATTTAGGGTCTCTTGCATGCTATGGTTGAGCTCTACCATAAAACTTCATCCCTGCACCAGGTGATATGATTCTGATTTTATTCAGTCATAAATACTCAATGTAATAGGTAACATGTTGAGCTTACATAAGATTTAGTAGTCTTTTTAGTTTGTGTTCAGACCTCCTGTCTTTTTCAGGTTATCATGTAATGGCCTAGAACTGATAGGACAACATCCTGTTATAAAATAAATATTAACAGATAAAAAGAACAGAATTGTTTGACCAAAGAATTGACAGAATATTTTACTATTTTAAGTTAATGAAATTTGCCCAGCTAAACTTATTGTTAGAGCATTTGCAATTTAATATTAACTTATTACTACTTATAAAATAATAACAGCACTTCCTCATATAGAATTTAAAGCCAAAATAATATAGATTGCATCTATTCCTTTCTAAGATAAACTGCAGATTTTTTGTCATTTTTATGTTATTAAAGAAATAAAAGTTTACCCACTAAAAATTTTACATGTATTTGAAATTTAATGTTATGTATGCCTTGCTGATAATTTCAATTCAATAAAACCATAATCCTCCATATTTATAAATTTTATTTAATGTACTATTGACACTTCTACAAGATTAAACCCTAATGGATTCTATGTAAGAATTGAAGTGTCCCAATTAATTAATGAAACTTAGAGGATCAAATTTGCTTTAATGCACACATTGTTCAGTAATGGCTGGTATCTATAGTATCTGATATGTCTATACTTGAATGATAAAAGACTTAGAATACTAATTAACACCTTGTGAAAATTGAGTTATTCCTTAAAGTTACCTAAATTCTGGGCCAAGACACAGTTCTATAATCGGAACTAAGCTGAATGATCGTTATTTTTCTTAGGAAAAATGTCAGATAATTGGGCAGCCAATTAAAAAGAAAATACAGATTTTTACCAACTACATGGAAAATATTCATTGTTTTATACAGTTTCTGCAAAAATTCACAATTAATGTACTTTGGTCAGTTGGTCCTAATATTCTCTTATGACTTATCAAACAGGTTTTTGTACCCCTTTTCAAATTTTCTCTTTAAAATGGCAACTACAGGTTACAAAATAATAATCTATTACAGTAGATGACTCCAAACACATAAGCATATGGACAACACAAAATGAATTGAGTGTTATTAAGAAGCACAAAGAGGAATGGTACAGAAAATTAATGATAGAAGGAAGCAACTAGGAAAAATTGAGTAGTAAGTAGGTTCAAAACACATTGTACAAATTTCTCAAAGAATTAGAAAAGGTTATAAAAGAAAATGGTATTTGATGGAACGGGTTTTTTTAATATATATTTTTTTAAATTTAAATTTGACACAAGCTTCTTTTACATGTCAATCGCAGTTCCCACACCCACACCCTCCTGTCATCTCTTGTTCCCCCCACCAAACCCCATTCCATCCCCTTTCTGCTCCCCATGGAGGGTGAGACCTTCCATGGGGAGTCTTCCAAGTCCATCACATCATTTGGAGCAGGGATGTCTAGGCTGAGAGAGTATCCCTTTGTGTGGAATGGGCTCCCAAAAATCCATTTGTATACTATAATCATTATTCCATATCCTTTTATAACAAACATCATTTGCAATTTTGGAAATATAGAAACATTAACAATTGTTTGTTGCACCACTGGTATCAAATTTAAGCAAGATTTTGTATTAATACTTTTTGAAGTCTTTAATATGGTAATTACACTTTAGAGTCTCCTACATGATAATTTAAAATCATTTAGTCTCAGCACATAGCCTATTTGTGAAAAAGTTGTAATAGTTCATATACACCTATCCTGCTTCAGTGAACTTGCTCATCATTTTTATATCTAACTGCACATAGCTACTAATTTTACTGATAATTCATTAGATATCAATCATAAACATTTTCATATACTTTGGTGAATCAATGTTATAAATTAGAAATGGTCACTTATCACCTGGGGGCTGGTGTTTCATGTATGAAAAATGAAATATATATATATGTATATATACATCCCAATTTTAAAAATCTATTATTCACATATATCAAAACTATCCAAAGAAAAGAAATGACAGAAAAGAGCTTTTACCTTTTGAGTTACAGAAAATAAATTCATATTTGGAAAACATAATTTATTTTCTTGAAGTTAATAATTAGAAGTAAGTGAATCCTAGTCTCTCTAAAATAACGCTCTTGTGTTCACTGCCTCTCCATTACCAAAGAACTTTCTTTGCAAGCTATTTTTGTGTTCATGTTAATAGCCAGCATTATACAGGAAGATTTGCTTTTGTGATTATTTGTAATAGAAAAACCTCATTGATAGACACAATACATGTAAATTCTATGAACATATAATTAGGGATACTGATACAATATATGTATAATTCCTTCCATTATTAATTTCTTCTGGCTATATTAAATGTGGAAAACCAAATTTGGAGCCTAAGTATTAAGAAAATATTATAAAGAAGCTTATTTTGTAACCTAAACTTTGTTTCCATTTTTTTTACATAAAATAGACTTTGCCTACTTTTGATTCTTTAGATATTCCTGAAGCTCTATCCCTATCTATGAATCTATGATATTGATTATATATATATACTAAATGTATATGTTATAGATGTATATGTTATATGTAATGTATATGTTATAAATGTATGTTATAGAGTCACAAAATCATTAATTTTGAACTGTATGAGTATTCTTAAATTAATTGTACCTATTTTCATGTAAATACCTAGTGATCTTTTAATTTAACTCAAAAAACCACTCAAATTGATAAAAATGTGACAAGTTAGAGTAAGAACAAATAGAGATCTAAATATTTATAATGCATGGTGATGGATCTGGAGGACATATATCCACAACAAAAACAATCAGAAATAACTTAATTCTGAGGTCTCTAAGTTTCTTAAGAAAGGTGAAAACAATATAAACAATCAAGACTAATAATGTATTATTTAAATTACATACCAATGTTCCCTAATGAATATAGCTTAGATGACTCACAAAGCAATAATTTCAAAAAACAATTATAAACACATTAAAATAATTCAAAATAGATATTAATGAAATGCCATAATGAAAATCATGAAAACAAAGTTGGATTAAATAAGAAGGCAACTCAAGATATGAAGTGAAAATTTAATAAAAAATAATTGATTTTTATTAATTAAATGCCTTGTTTGACATATATGTATAAAAATGCATTCTAATTGTCCTCACTTTCCACATTGTCAACCATTCTTATTCCATAAAATTCTATTTTCTATACTCATGTTTTTTTGTTTTGTTTTGTATACAATTTCCTGCCTTCCATTCATGATGTACTGTAATCTTTGAGCTGAAATAAACCTGTCATCCTGAAGGTTTTTCTTTCTTTTTCTTTGCCATTGTTTTATCACAATATGAACAATAACTATGACAGGAATCAATCACTGGAGTGTGGCCAATCTATCAGGAACCACACACTTAAGGAAAATTGACATGCCCACCCAAAGAAGAATTAGTCTTCCATACTCCTCAGTGTTGGGGTTTCCTTCATCCTTTTCAGTTCTCAACTGGAATATAGATTGGCATGATCTAGTATAGGTCTTGTGCAGGCCACTACTGTTAGAATGATTCCATGAATGCAGTAGTCATGTTATGTCCAAAAGAGCATGTTTTTGTAGTCTCTTAGATCCTAAATGCTTTTGATTTACCATGCTATGATGGTCCATAAAATTTAAGAAGGTGGTGTGATATTTTTGTTCTATTTGTGGATAAGCACACCACTAATACTTATTTTCCACATTGTGACAACTTGTGAGCTTCTGTATATTTGAAAACTGAGGCTGCATCTATGATCAGTTATGAAACGAACCTTGCCTGAACTCTGGCTGTTTCTCTTGGCTGTATCTTTAGAGCCTTAAGTTATTCTACAAATGTTTGATGATTTAGTAACTAGCCCTATTTAGCAAGATCAGCCTAGCATATAATCACTAGCCCCATCACCATAGTAACCTTTCTTGTTCTTATAATTTCTGATCTTTCCACCCATGTCAACATCCATTCTTTGTGATTTTCTATATTCTGCTTGCAAGAACATCTGGTCCTCAACTATCTTTTTACCTCCCCTGCACCTTTTCCTACATTTTAGCTTTGCTAAATATATAAGCTTTGGGTAGAAAAATAAAGTTTGCCACTTGATCAGAATCTTGCCTTGTGGTCAATTCCCCCACATCTCTTGACCTCTTGACCCTTCTTGGGTTTTTGGGTTCTAGGTTGAAGTCTCACGGGTCAAAGCACTGTATTATCCATATCCACTATACAAAGAAATTTCTCCAATGATGTTTGATTAATTGATTAATCCATGGGTATAGAAAAATAAATTTAGAAATAAGTTCAATGCTATATCCACACAACAAATATGAATAGTTGGTATACCCTTAGTTCTTGTGAGATCCGAAACTATGGGCCAGATTTATACTATAAAGTGCATGTTCTTTCTGTGGAACATGCTTTAAATTCAAACAGTTTATTACCCCTTTAACATTTGTGTCACAATTGTAAACATGGTCATATCTTGCCACACTGGTGTTTTTTTATAGTTCAGAGGTTTCACAATTGAGTAAGACTGTTGATAACTCCCCAGCCCCCAGTAGGTGGAGCCGTACCTATCAGTAGTATGAGAACCAGTCATCAGGGAGAAAACTTTCTAATAAGTACTGAGTTGATTTCTCTATGTGTTATGACCAATGTGTTATGTATTAACCAATTAAGTCTCCGTGTCAAGTTCTGATGGTTAACTAAGACCAATAGCAATAGATTATGAGTTTTCTGGAGTTCTCTTTGACTCTTTGACACCCCTGACCAGCAACTTTTAGGGAAATATCTCACACCTAGAATTGGCTTTTTTATTTGTTGATATATAAACTGCTGGTAATATAGCTACAATTAAAGTATCTTATATGAATACACACAAACGTGTGTGTGTGTGTGTGTGTGTGTGTGTGTGTGTGTGTGTTCATCTTATACAACCATAGAATTCTGTATGGCTTTTCCTTCATTCATTATTAGTCAGAATACAAATTGTTGGAGGCCCTGTTTAAAACATTGTGGCAGTTACTTAGAACACTTGAGCTATATCTATTTCATTTCTGGTATACACTCAATGGACTCTCTTTTCTCCTATGGACACAAATACTCATTCATGCTTATAGCTGCTCTATTTGTAATAATTAGGTCTTGGAGAAAGATTAATTTTTCCATCAAAGAATATCATTTCATGGGTAGTGAAATTCAGTATTTATGTACAACATGCAGCTGTAAAGAGAAATTAAATTTGTAGACAAATGAATCTAACCTTAAAAGTTTATTGTAGTGATGTGACCCATATATTCTCACTAGTATTTGGGACTTGAAATGGAATTTAAAGGTATATATTTAATGCAGAGTACCCATAGAACCCAGGGAAATAATTACCATTGCTTGAGAAAAGGGGTATAGATTGAGCACAAAGATATGAGGAGAATAAAGAATAATATGAAGAAGAATGGAGGCAGGGAAGAGAAGGGTGTTGGGGAGGGAAAACTAACATTAGTATATTTGTTTTGACATAATAATCTTCAATTTGATTCATATTTTCACAAGTGACAAGACTCTTATATGGATAAGTACTATTCTATTATGTTTTGATATTATTTCATTATTTGGTATTCACTGAAACTGTTTCTGGGAATAAGTTCATGGACTTTGTTGAGTTTATGAAAACAAAATATAATAGTGGAGAAATAGTGGTTGACTAGTCAATTTTCCAAGTCTTAGATGAAGTAGAATCTCCTAATATTTAATAATAAACAAAAATAATAATAATTTGTGAAGAAATATCAGCATCTGGGGACATAATTTTAGCTTACAGTAATATATGTGCATATTCATATTATTCAATATTAGGACATAATATTCATAATGTTCATATATGCACATATTCATAATAGGAATAAAAATATGTTTGCGATTTAGGCAAACATAAAAAAATTCACCTTTCATTTTCTACTAATTTCAATTCAGAAAAATTAATTGCTATTATGTTAAACACTAGTCCCTATTTTTGCACATAAATTTTCAGTATAATGATAAAGTTTTCCAAAAAAATACAATGACAGAGGATGTTATGAAGATGAAGATTGTGTTTGGAATGTCTGTGAAATATTCAGCATAGTGTTTTCTGGTGCAGAATTAATATTAATTAAATGTCACTGAGGTCTTGATTTATAGACATTCTCTGAGACACACTCTAACAAAAATCACTAATAGAGTGGTTGCAATTACTTTGGTGTACATGTGTTAGACAGCTACTTAAAATATTCACATAGTGCTTTTCCCTGAATTTTCTAGAAATCAAAAATGTGGGTAAAAGGATAAGTGATTATAAGTTTATGGTCATTCTCTCGAGTGCTTGGTAAATTTCCTTGAAAATTTTCATGATATTTGAATGTTTCAGTTTCTTTATTTCTGAATGGTATAGTAAAATTTCATTCTAATTAGACATTTCATATTCAACCTTAGTAGTTGAAAATAAGGTTATTTTTGTTTGTTTGTTTGTTTGCTTGTTTTGGTTATTGGATTTTTTTCGAGAAAGAGTTTCTCTGTGGTTTTGGAGGCTATCCAGAAACTAGCTCTTGTACACCAGGCTGGTCTCGAACTCTCCCATTAGGATCTATGTACAACAGAAGTAAGTGCCTGGATACCCATTTCAGGTACTAAAATTGCCCTGGTGGTGGGACTGAGGTGCAGTCCTACGCTCCCTGGGATGGCTCTGAAGAGGTCAATGAAGCACAGGGGTTGCTTTGAGGGAGAAAGCGAATCCGTCCACTGCCTGTGGAGGGAGTCACTGCTACATACGCATTGGTCCTGGGGACCTGGGGCTGGGCACGAGTCCAGTTTCCCGAATTAGAATTGGGGGAAGGGGTTTGCCCTCGACATCAGTCTTAGATCTGCAATCATTTACCCAATGCTGCCCACAGCGACAGCGAGGGCATAAGCCTGGTCTTCTAGTGGCACTCTGACTATTCATTGGACATTCCTTGTGAATGTCTTCCCACATCCTGGGTTCCTTGAAGGGCCCGGGTGGTTTAATGGTGGCAGCAAGTACCTGTCCCTTTATGAAATTCCCATCTATATCCCTGCAGATCATAATCATTGAGACTTTTGTTTCTGTGGGATCAAAGAGCCTCCTTGCAGAATTTACTCACATTCTCGAAGGCCATCTGCTTAACTATAGGCATTGCTTGTCCCATTCCTCCAAAGAGCCTTACAGCCAGCTGGATAAGCCGATCCACATACTCATGGAAAGGTTAGAAGGCCCTTGAAAGATTTTGGACAACTGGTCCCCTTCCACCTTGCTCGGAAGTGCCTTCCAGGTGCCCGTTGCAGCTGCTGCTATTTGAGCATAAAAAGCAATGTCATATTGCATTTGCTATTGGAGGGTAGTTGTTGCCCTGTTCCGGTTAACATGTCAAGATTTCTCAGAGGCTGCCTGGCCTAAGCGTTCATTTGGGCCATTTGTGAACATCTCTCCTGAAATTTTCCCCTCCAGAGCAAGAAATCTCCCGCGACAGAGTAGCTCCGCATAGCTGCAGCCAATCACTAGATTCAAAGCCATAAAGGGCTCAATGAGGGAGACAGTACAAGGGGGGGCTGAGTCCCATAACTCATAGCAGCTTCCTTCAATTGTTTAATATCTTTAAAGTTCAGGGGATCGTGCCATCGAATGATCTGTTCTGGGTTATTGGGGTCAGGGATCTCTAACACGGGAGCCACTATGGGGCAAAACTGAATTCTTCCGGTAGGTGCAATATTGAGATTTTGTGGGACAATATTATGTTGTGGAGTAATTTTTAGTTCCTTATCCCTGTCTAAATATGGTAGGGGGTGCGGGAGAGATCTCACTCAATTTTTCCGTAAGACGGGTTCTTTTTAATTTTCTCTTTAGAACATCAACTTCCTCAAGCAGAGATTCTTCCTCTGACCTTTTGGAGTCAGTTTCATTTTCTAATACACAGAGAGAGGGATGGAGCCTGGTTTTTGCCTTAAGGACCCAGGATTCTCACTGGTCCTTAAGCCTCTCATCTGATTGTCTCTTGGACTCAGGACAACCTCCTGTTGCCCATTTCTTTCTTATCTTCTTCATCACTGTCATCCTTCGAGCACAGTGGTCTCCTGGTTTCTGCCTCCTGAATCTCTTGCAGGACCTCCTTGGCGACAGCTACCTCCTGTCTGACCCGGACCTTGTTGGTCAGTAAGGTGTCTTTAAGCAATCTCCATAAGGAGAAGGTTGACAGTGGGAATGAATAGGGACCCTCTTCTCTCCGGGATATTTAAACCTCCAGTAATGAACCAGGGAATTTCCTTTTCTATGGATTTGATGAAAGCTTCCAAAGTCATACTCTTGATTGCGGTTACCTGTTTTTTCCAATAACTTTCTTATTTGATGTTGAAGTTCCATTTATCCCAGGAATTACCCATAGTTGCTAACACCAATTAGCCCCTGCCAACTTCATGATGACCCTGTCCGCTTACCTCTCTTTTACAGTCTTGGTGGGACCTCCAACTGCCACACCAGCTCCGCCTGTGTTCAATTCACACAGAGGGCAACAGGATTGAAGACACATACACACAGACAGTCAAGATCAGAAGGCTCTTTTTTTAACATTTATTTATTTTATGCTGGACATAATTATACATGCCTTCTTTTTTAAATGAAAACAAACATTTATAAACAATATTTGGGAATGTGGGCATTGTTATTTCCAAGCTGCTTCCTGCTGGTAGGGGGTGCTGTCATGGGGGAATCCTAAGAATACACAGAAATCCTGGCTGTAGTGGTCTGCAAGGCCGCATTGTCCCATTGACTTTGCTTCAGAGGGTCTTGCTCAATCAAACCACATTAGTCTGGAAGGGGTCCACAGCTTTTCATTTTCTGTGGAAACAAAATTAGAAATCCTTTTACCCAGTAACTTGTCCTTAGGCTTAAATTTTGAAGTCAAAGCGTATATATATATTGAATTCATCCAGCAGCATATTTTGCCTTCTTTTTTTATAATAATATAATTTAAAAATTTTACATGTGGATCCCAGTTTCCTCCCCCTTCCTCCCTCCACCCCTCCTTTCCTCCCTCCATCACTCCTTCCCACTCTCCCTCTTACCCTCTTTGCCCTGTGACATACAACCTGGCCACCATCCCCTCCCATTGCCCCACCCCAATTCCACTTGTAGGGCTATGCTATCCAGGTTGGGTCATGTAAGTCTGTCAAGTCATTTGAAGTAGGGACTAGGACTTCTCTCCTGTCTCTAGGTTAAGGGGGTATCCCTCCATGGGGGATGTGTCCCCAATGTCCTTTTGTGCATCAGAAATAGATCCTATTTCTGCTGTCTGAGGTCCCCCAGACTGCTCAGTCCTTCTAGCTGAGACCCATATTGGGGGTCTGAGTCAGTCCCTTGCTGTGTTCCTAGCTATCCGTCTGGGAGGTCCAAGCACCTCCTTGTTCAGGTCAGCTGTCTTTGGGAGCTTCTGCAACCTGGTCTTGTCCCCTCTCTCTGCATCTGGATTCTAGTTCAACTCAGCGTTTGGTTATGGGTGTTTGCTTCTGTTTCAAAGAGGTACTAGATGAGGACTCAAGGATGGTGGATAATTTAGTTGATGATCTCACTATCAGGGAAGGGCATTTATGGTAGCCTTTCCATGGTTGCTCGAATTATTAGTTGGAGTCAGTCTTGTTGTTCTCTAGACCTTTCTTTAGGTTCAGTTTTCTCTTTGAACCAATGATGTCTCCCTCATTTATGCCCCTGCTCACCCTGACTCAACCTATCTAGTCACACGTGTGTTCCGCTCTTCCCCTTCTCTTTCTCCTAGTTCTCTCTCCATTCACTGTACCCCCATTTCCTGTGTGCCCTGGGGAACTTGTTCCTTTCCCCTTTTGTGAGGGACCATATATGAATCTCTTAGAATACACCTTGTATCCAAGTTCATCTGGCAGTGTGTATTATAGGCTGGTGATCCTTTGCTCTAGGTCTAAAATCCATATATGAGCAAGTACATACCCAGTTCCTCTTTTTGTGACTGGGTTACCTAATTCAGGATGGTTTCTTCAAGTTCCATCCAATTTCCTGTGAATTTCAAGATTCTGTTATTTTTTTCTGCCGAGTAGTATTCCATTGTGTAGATGTGCCACATCTCATTTATTCATTCTTCAGGTGAGGGGCATCTAGGTTGCTTCCAGGTTCTCGCTATTACAAATAATGCTGCTATGAACATAGTTGAGCACATGTCTTTGTTGCATGGATGTGACTCATTGGGTATATACCTAAGAGTGGAATTGGTGTGTCCTTTGGTATGCTAATTTCCATTTTCCAGAGGAACCGCCATACAGATCTCCAAAATGGCTGTATGAGTTTACACTCCCACCAGCAGTAAAGGAGTGTTCCCCTTTCTCCACATCCTCTCCAGCATAAGTTGTCATTGGTGTTTCTAAGCTTAGCCATTCTTCCAGGAGTAAGATGATATCTAAAAGTTGTTTTCATTTGCATTTCCCTGATAACTAAGGATGTTGAACATTTTCTTAAGTGTCTTTAAGCCTCTTTAATTTCCTCTATTGAGAATTCTTTCATCAATTCTGTACCCCATTTTTAATGGGGCTATTTGATGTTTTGTTGACTAGTTTCTTGAGTTCTTTGTATATTTTGGAGATCAGCCCTTTGTCAGATGTAGGATTGGTAAAAATTTTTTCTCATTCTGTGGGCTGCCATTTGTTCTTGTCAACTGTGTCCTTTGCCTTACAGAAACTTCTAAGTTTGAGGAGGTCCCATTTATTAATTGTTGGTCTCAGTGTCTGTGCTACTGGAGTTACGTTCAGGAAGCAGTCTCCTATACCGATTTGTTCAAGGGTACCTCCTTCTTTTCTTCTAAGAGGTTCAGTGTGGCTGGATTTATGTTGAGGTCTTTGATCCATTTGGACTTGAGTTTTGTGCATGGTGATAGACATGGATCTATCTACAGTCTTCTACACACCATCATCCAATTGTGTCAGCATCATTTGTTGAAGATGCTTTCCTCCCCCCATGTATTTGTTCAGCTGTTTTGTCAAAAATAAGTTGTTCATAGGTGTATGGATTAATATGGGATTTTCGATTCAATTCCATTGGTCTACCTGTCTATTTTTGTGCCAATACCAGGCTGTTTTCAGGAATATAGCTCTGTAGTAGAGCTTAAAGTCAGGGATATTGATGCCTCCTGAAGTTCTTTTATTGTACAGGCTTGTTTTGGCTATTCTGGGTTGTTTGTTTTTCCACACAAAGTTGACTATTATCCTTTCAAGGTCAGTGAAGAATGGTGCTGGGATTTTAATGGGGATTATATTGAATATATAGATTGCTTTTGGCAAGATTGCCATTTTTGCTATATTTATCCTTCCAATCCAAGAGCAAGGAAGATCTTTCAATTTTCTGGTTTCTTCTTTAATTTCTTTCTTTAAAGACACAAAGTTCTTATTGTATAGGTGTTTCACATGTTTGGTAAGCATTACCCCGTGATATTTTATGTTGTTTGTGGCTATTGTAAAGGGTGATCTTTCTCTGATTTATTTCTCAGCCTCTTTGTCGACTGAATAAAGTAGGGCTACTGATTTTTTTTAGTTTATCTTGTATTCTGCTAGTTTTTTTGAAGGTTTTTATCAGCTGTAGGAGTTCCCTGGTAGAGTTTATTGGGTCGCTTATGTAAACTATCATGTTATCTGCAAATAGAGTTTGACTTCTTCCTTTCCAATTTGGATCCCCTTGGTCTCCTTTTGTTGTCTTATAGCTTTAGCTAGAACTTCAAGTACAATACCGAAGAGATATGGAGAGAATAGCCTTGTCTTTTTCCTGATTGTAGAGGAATTGCCTTAAGCTTCTCTCCATTCAGTTTGAGGTTGGCTGTTGGTTTACTGTATATTGCTTTTATTATGTTTAGGTATGTTCCTGTTATCCCGGATCTCTCCAAGACCTTTATCATGAAAGGGTGTTGAATTTTGTAGAAGGCTATTTCAGCATTTAGGGAGATGATCATATGGTTTTTCAGTTTGTTTATATGATGGATCACATTGATAGATTTTCATACGTTAAACCATCCTTACAACCCAGGGATGAAGCCTACTTGGTCATGGTGGATGATTTCTCTGATGTATTCTTGGATTTGGTTTGCCAGTATTTTATTGAGTATTTTTCCGTCGATGTTCTTTAGGGATATTGGTCTGTAGTTTTCTTTCTTAGTTGTATCTTTGTGAGGCTTGGGTACAAAGGTGATTGTGGCCTCATAGAAAGAGTTTGGTAATGTGCCTTCTATCTCTATTGTGTGGAACAATTTAAGGAGTATTGGAATTAGCTCTTCCTTGAATTTCTGGTAGAATTTTGCACTGATGCCATCTGGCCCTGGGATTTTTTTAGTTGGAAGGCTTTCCATGACTGTTTCGATTTCATTGGGCCTTATAGGTCTATTTAAGTTGTTTGTCTGTTCTTCCTTTACTTTTGGTAAGTGATAGTTGTTCAGAAATTTGTCCATTTCCTTTGAATTTTCAAATTTTGTAGAGTACAGGATTTCAAAATATGACCTGAAAGTTGTCTGGATTTCCTCCCTGTCCGTTGTTATATTTCCCTTTTCATTTCTGATTTTGTTAATTTGCGTGATATCTCTCTCTGCTTTTTCCTTAGTTTGGATAAAGATTTGTCTATCTTGTTGATTTTCTCAAAAAACCAACTATTTGTTACATTGATTTTTTTGTATTGTTTTCCTGGTTTCTATTTTATTGATTTCAGCCCTCAAATTGATTATTTCCTGACATCTACTCCTCCTGGTTGAGTTTGCTTCTTTTTGTTCTAAGGCTTTCAATTGCACTGTTAATTCTCTAATGTGACTATCCTGTTTTCTTCATATGGGCACTCAGTGCAATGGACTTCCCTTGTGACACTGTTTTCAAGGTGTCCCATAAGTTTGGATATGTTGTGTCCTCATTCTCATTGAATTTTAGGAAGTCCTTAATTTCTTTCTTAATTTCTTCTTTGACCCAGGTGTGGTGTATTTCTCATTGTTCAGTTTCCATGAGTTTGTAGGCTCTCTGCGATTTGTGTTGTTGAATTCCAATTTTAAAACATGGTGGTCTGATATGATACAGGGGACTATTCCAATTCTTTTGTATCTGTTGATGTTTGTTATGCCACCTATTATGTGGTCGATTTAAAGAAGGTTCCATGTGGAGCAGAGAAGAAGGTATATTCTTTTGTGTTTGGATGGAATGTTCTATAGATGTCTGTTAAACCCAGTTAAGACACAACTTCTGTTAGTTCTTTTGTTTCTTTGTTGAGTTTCTGGTTGGTGGTCCTGTCTAGTGGTGAGAGTGGTGTGTTGAAGTCTCCCACTATAAGTGTGTGAGGTTTTATGTGAGCTTTGAGTTTTAGTAGCATTTCTTTTATGAATGTGGGCACCTTTGTATTTGGGGCATAGATGTTCAGAATCGAGACTTTTTGTTGATGGATTTCTCCTGAGATGAATATGAAATGACCATCTTCATCTCTTTTGATTAATTTTGGTTTGACGTCTAAATTGTTATATATTAGGATAGCCACACCTGCTTGCTTCTTGGGTCCATTTGATTGGAAGATCTTTTCCCAGCCTTTTACCCATCTATGAGTGGGGGGTTGTGTACCGAGGCCTCTTGGTTCCCACATTTTGTAGCTTATTGTTATGTGCTTGTTTTCACTAAAATTTTACTTTAGTTATGAACTTTCATGTGCCCTAGCTTATTTTCTCTGTAATTTGTTAGTTTGAAAAGAAATAATATTATAATTTAATGCTCTGAATTTATATACACACACACATACATATACATACATATATATACATATATATATCCTTATTTCACATATTGATCACAGTTCCCACTACTACCTCCCTCCCACCCATGCCTCTTGAATCCCCATCCCATTCTGTTCCCCACCTACTCCTCAGGGAGGGTAATGCCTTCTAGGAGGTATCATCTGAATCTGTCATTTGGAGTAGTGTCGAGGCCCTCCCTTATGTCTCTAGGCTAAGGGAGTATCCTCCATGGGGAATGTCCTCCCAAAGTCCTTTTTTGAACCAGGCATTTATCCTGGTTCCACTGGCAGAGGTCCCTTAGACTGCCCAGGCCTTCTAACTGACACCCACTTTCAGGGTGTCTGAGTTGGTCCAATTCTGGTTTCCCAGCTATCAGTCTGGGGATCCATGAGCTTCCCCTTGTTCAGGGCAGCTGTCTCTATAGTTTCTTGTAGCCTGGTCTTGACCCCTTTTCTTATCACTCCTCCCTCTCTACAACTGTGTTCTAGAAGGTTGGCTCAGTGTTTAGCTGTGGGTATCTGCTTCAGTTTTCATCAGCTACTAGAAATAGAAGAACTCTGAATTTTTTTAATGTGTGTGTATGTGTTTGTACATGCAAGTAAATGTCTTAAGTGTGCCATGGATGACAGAATCCAGCATGAAGTGTATTTCCATAAAAGCCATCTACTCTGGGTGTTTTTAATATGCTATTGTTATATGTTTGCTTGGTATGGCTCTGTGAACCCAGGTGCATGACTACCATGACTTAGGTACAGATATTAAAGCATGACTTTGGAATTCAATCCTGTTATTCTACCTTGTGTTCTGGAAATAAAACTAAGACCACCATATTTGTGCAGAAAGTATTGTTTTGCCATATCTATCTATTTATCTATCTATCTATCTATCTATCTATCTATCTATCTATCTATTTTTGAGATATGGTCCTTTATTAGGAACTGGGGCTTGTCAATTTAGTGCGACTTGAATTAAACTCAAGGGATCACCCAACATCCATTTCCTCAGCCCTGAGATTTCAACTGTGTACTTCCACACAGTTTCTTAATTCTGGCTCAACAGAGGTCCTCATGTTTAAGACAGCCTGAAATAAGTTTGTAGTTAAATTTAAAAGTATAAAACTTTTAAAAATCATCTGGGCATGGGAGGATGTGAGGGAGAGGGAACTGGGATTAGTATGTGAAATAAGATTTTTTTAAAGCAAAAATTTATATAAAAATTTTTGTGTACACTCAGCAATATTATATCCTTTGTCATACAAACTTTGCATTACTGTTACAAATGTTTGTATTTTCTATATGTGTATCCATTCCAGAAGTCTTGGTGATCAATGCTACTTTGAATTCTTTCATTTAAGCTTTTATATAAAGGTTAAGACTGATTTACCACCATTACAATTGGTTTATGCATGTACATTACCAGTAATATTTGTATTCTCATGTGCTTTTGTGATGTTTTTTGAAGTTTACTCAGCTGGACTCCAAGGTCAAGCAGGCTGTTGGCGAGCTTCCCTTGTAGGGTGGAGTTGTTATTTAGGCTTTTGGTTAGCCTTCACTCTTGGCTAGGCTCCCTGCCTGGGTGTGGCCTCTCCCACCGAGTTCAGCATCTTGGGGATTCTAACTTGCTTCCACAGTCAGATAGTATAAATTAGAAGAACTCAACACTTGTATGAAGTTATTGGTGGCAATTCTGGTAAAAGGACTTGTGCATACGAGTCCAGAGTCACCATGAAGTTCTGTGTACTAATCAGCGTGATGCCCCCATTTATGTTCTTTGCTTTTGCCAGTAGTCCTGTTTCCAAAACGGAACATAATAAAAGTGAGCCCAGACCCTCCTGTTCCAAAATGGAACATAATAAGTACTGGGTGTCTTATCTAATGCCTTGAATGATTGCAATTGAACACTCACCTTGCTCTGTCTTTTTTCTCAAAGAACAATTGATTTCCATGGGATCTTTTCCTACATGGTGCTTTACTGACCCATGTAGGAGTAAATAGAAGCAAGTGCCATTTCTACTCTTAACAATTATCATTCCATTTTTATGTTCTGTCTGGGTTCTGTAGCCTTATACTATGTACTGAAATTTAAATAAAGGCATCCTTCTTTATGAATAATAGTTAAATTTGTGGTTAATTCAAGAGAACACTATTGTGGTTTAATAAAGGTAAGGATAAACAAATGGGCCAAATAGATGTTTATTCAGGAAGAAATAACTTAGAACATAGATGAACACCAGCAGGTTCCACTGGATGCTCTCCTATCAGCATCCTGCCAGCAAGAGAGCATTCCTGTGCTCCTCCTCAGACCTAGTTCTCCAGGTCACTTTCCGCCCCTGTCTCCACCCCCAATGGGCATGGTCAGGCCACAGATGAGAACAAAGTGAATCTCACTACAGACCAAAATTGTGGGCCCCTATTCTGGTCTTTCTGAGATCAGTCTAGAGTCACCATGAAGTTTTGACTACTAAGGCATGTGATGATTTCTGTCTTTCACAATGTATTTGTGTATTTCACAAATATTGCAATTTAGTGCATTTTCTCTAAACATAATTTGTTTTTTTAAAGATTTATTTATTATGTATTATTTACTTCTTTATTTAGTACTAACACATTTATTTTCATTATTTATTTATTATATATTCAGTTTTATTGATCTATTTATTTATTATTCATAATATTCTACCTGCATGTATGCCTGCATTACAGAAGAGAGCCCCAGATCTCATTATAAATAGGTGTGAGCCACCATGTGGTAGCTAGGAATTGAACTCAGGAACTGTGGAAGAGCAGCCAATGCTATTAATCTCTGAGCCATCTCTGCAGCCCCATAATTTGTTTCTGTATATTTACATATGCAACAATTACTGTCTGCTGTATCTATCATTCACAAAATTTACTTGTACAAACCTCAGTCTTACTGTTCCATATACTTTTTATTATTTTCTAATACAAGACTCAAGAGAAACATTCCTTATATCAGTATTAATTCCAAATAATTCTAATCTTCGTCTCTATAGTCCCTTTGGGTTTCCAAAGTCATTTTGTGATTATTACATCTGACTTGATAACTGAAATCATGTAATTCTGTTGGGATGTGTGTAAGTGTAATATCTGTAGAATCCCCTAAGAGAATATTAAATACAAATGTTTGGAATCATGGAGATTTCAGAAAATATTCATGAAATTAATTATCTCTTAAAAATAAGGTTGTGTAATAAAAATAGAATCTCTATAGAGTTCTATTATTAGCTAGAATGATGATTGCATTATTGAAGCAATTCTAATGAGGTGACCTAGAATGATTCAAAGACCAAATTTTGCATCATTTTTAGGTTATCTCACAACCATAAGTTATAATTGAATTCTTATAAAATTTCTTTTTAGATATATATTAATTTTAACATGAAATGAAGGATTTCATTTATGTCATTTTTATACAAATATGACATTCACTTTGAAAACATACAATGTTTTTCTAAGTCTGGCTTACTTCATATAAAATTATCATCTGTTTTCATCCATCTTCATGTAAATTATGTAATTTCATTGTTCCAAAGAAAATGTGGTCTCTATAAACAATGAAGTTTCATTCATCGATAAATTATGCTATCAATCTAATGATAATTGTTTATGTAACCATATAACATGGTATAAGTATAGAAAAGCATTTCCATTTCATAGAAGTTAGACGAAAGATCCTTTAAGTCTGTTATCAGTAGCTATGTGTACGCATCTACTTTCTGCTATGAAGGTAGAAGGCATATAGTTAAGTTACTTCTGAACTAAGTGAAATGATGAGAATGTTGCATTTAGATAGTAAACTAGCGAGGAAAGGGGTCATGACTGTGCTAAGAAGGAAATTTTATGTTATTGGTTATTTTATATTTTATCTGAATTACATCTTTGAAAGTGTAATTAAAAAAACCTGGACTTTCTCTTAATGAGAAGAAGGCAATATTTTCCCTCCACAGGATCCAAGAGTATAATGAAACTCACTGATGTGTCTGTCTTACATGCGTAAAAATAAATCTTGATTTCAGAACAATGGCGACTTCAGTGAATATGGAGCAGGTAGTTGTGAGTCCTGAAGAAAAAATTTGAGTTGTTCAGAGTGGAAATGATGATTTTGATGTTTAATATTAGAGAAACCAGTGCAAGCACATATAAAAGTTGATAATGAGAAGTACATAGTTCACTAATATGGCTAGAATTGAGAATCTCACAAAGAAAATTACAAGCAATTTAGTTGAATAATTTTAGGGTCCCTAATACACCAAGAAGTGAGAGAACCAAAATAATCTTGAATGCTTTCCACATACTGCTTGCTCACATACTTTATTCATCAATTGTGCTACTAGTCTCTCCTCCTGCTGGTCAGCATCACATTTCATGTTTAGCTAGTGCTTTAAACCTGTGGGACTAACAAAGAACAATCTTAACCCAATGTTGTTTCCATTTTTTTTTTTTTGAAATATGCTTCTTGCTTCACGTTTTTAACTTAATCTGAGAATAGCCTTCTAAGAGGAGGAACTGAAACATTATACTCCATAACACATTGTGCTGTAGTAATAGACCAAACATTCACAGGAATGGCTTTTTATGAAGTACAGCAAATTGTTCATAGCTTTTACTCACAGCAGAATTTGTCTCCTAATTTGCTGTTTTGAGTTGATACTCAGTAGTCACATTTTAGTGTGTGTGTGCAAATGGACTATTTGCCATTTGGGAAAGGACAACTATACATATTCCAAGTCACTATAATACTTGTAAGTCAGTTATAAAATAACAACTATTACACTGCATCAAATAATTATTGTGTAGCAGAGTGGTAATTTCTGCTTTAATGGAGGAGAGAGACAAGGGGAAAATATACGGCCTTAGTATTTAAAAGGCCTTAACATAGCACCAAAACCATGTTGCAGCACTTCATTCTCCACTACGGATATTATTCCATATCTACTGGATTCCAATAATATATCACAGTCATGCTAAAGCTCAACATATTTCTTAATCAAACACTCTCTTCCACTAGTGGTCATAAATCATGGTTGGTGAAATGATTTAATGTAGAATGAAATTCTATGAATTTGGGCAGGTATTCCTCATATCTTATATACATTAAAAGTTTATTGATATTACATTAGAAATGGACCACACATTTTTCCTTTCCTTTTACTCATAAATTCCTTCAATCCATGCAGGCCTAGGTCAGCTCTTGCCACATTTGCTATATTCTCTTTCATTCTGCCATCTATAACATTTAAAGTTTACTCATCATTCAATCCCAATTAAAACTTATTTGTTCATTGATTTTGTATTTTTATTTGGGTAAGATGCTACAAAAGTTTGTATAAGTTGTACTTTCCCTTGCTTTCTACTCTGCAGACATATTTGTTTGAGTTATGCTAAAGTTACATTTAATAAGTTCAATGCAATTTCCCTTGTTACATATGAAAGTTTACAAATAAATTGGATAGTAATTTGTATATGTTACTGGTTTCTCATTTGTATCAATACTATTTTAAAAGAGTTGTCAGCCAGTCTGCCCTGAGTTCTAGCTGCACGACCCACAGTGAAAGGGTAGAATCAACTCTTCAAAGATTTCCTCTGACCTACAAATGCCCACTATGGTAATTTAGCTCATATACATGTGTACTCATGAGTACATATGTGAATGCAGGTACAAACACACACACGGACAAAATAATTTCCATTTTAAAATTATTTATATCAGTGTGTATCTGTGTATGTGAGTGCAGCTATTCACAGTAGCTAGGAGAGATATCATATCCCTTGGAGGTGCACTTACAGGAAATTGTGAAACTCCTTATAAGAGTGTTGAGAATGAAACTCTGGTCCACGGCAGGAACCATACATACTCTCAACTCTGTGAGCTATCACTTTCTCTTCCCATCTATAAATCAATTTTTAAAGATGTTTAAAATTCACTTAAAATAGATAACACTTCTCATACTAACAAGTGGAAAATGTATGACAACACAATGGTAAATTTTTGCAGGTTTTAAATGAATAAAGTGGAGTGTTTTAACCTGTTTCTTTGAAAGATAAATATGATCATAGCAGACATTCTATAAAGTAGTAAAGATTAAAAACAACTTGGAAAATTAGAAAGCCCTTACCTAGGAAGACAGTCTAGTGTTTTCATTTTATTATGAAATTATCTAGAAGTGAGTTCCATGAAAAAAGTGCACACCACCTTCATATTGCTACTAAACAGTGTTTAAAGATAATAATATATATATGTGAAGATAACTCGGGTTGTAAAGGATTTTCCATAAAAACATGAGGAACTGAGGTCAATCTTAAATACCTATGTGGAAAAATTGAAGTGCCAGGTGTAAAGTGTGTGCTCCTATATCCAATCCCAGAGCTATAGAGGCAGAGAAGGAAAATCCCTGGGTTTTGATGGTCAGAAAATCTAGCTACTACAGTGAGCTCTATGTTTAGTGAGATGCCATCTCTAAAAATAACAGTGGAGAACAATGTAAGACAATACCCAAAGTTGCCTTCTTGTCTACATATCCATATTTAAACTGGATTATACACTCTAAAAACATGAATACATATACAAACACACACACACACACACACACACACACACACACACACAACTATTTGAAAGCATTTAAAACATATAACTTACTCTCTGATGATAAACTGCCACCTCTGCCAATAAGGAATAATGAAGAGAAAATTACATTGTTGATACATACATATAATATATAACTAACTTGCCATAAAATTGAAATTTAAAAATCGTCCACCATCTAATAAAACCATTGGATAGAATTAATTTCTGATAGACTCATGTTGCACGAACAAAAACAAACCTCCTATGCTTTAGGAATTATGTAAGGGTGGTATTGAAACTATTTGGAATATCTTTATTCAGTAAAATAGATTAAATATGCAAACTAAGACATACATAGATTATTTACACATTCAACAAATATATTCATATTTAATTCTTTCCAAAGTATGAACTGAAAATGGAGTAAAATTTGTAATGCTTTGACATTCTTCATAAGATTTACTCTATCAATATGTTTAGGTAAAATATACGTTTACCCTAAGTTTTGCTGTTAATGGTTGTTTATATATATTCATAATTAAAATAGTTGTTATAATTAGGAATTTGGGACTGACTTTCTGTTGTACCTAATTAGATGATCATTGCTTTATTTTAACTATATAATGAATTATCATGTTTGCTATTTTACTTTCTTTTTATTTATAGACCATTTTACTGATGCTATAAATTCAACCTTCAAGTTTTATGGTAGTTTAACACAAGCACAATAAATTTCATTTATTTGCAGTAGCTACACACTAACAATTATGAACTTGTAATTAATAATGAGGCAATCTGCCTATGTATCTCTAAGACTCCTTATTCATAACATTTTCCTCAAATGACCAACCTATAAGGGTTTTCTTAACTTGTTATTTTGAATTATACATACATGTATGTCTCTGTGTGTAGTATGCTCATGGTGCTTGCATGAGTGAGAATGCATCAGTTCTTCCTGGAGTTGCACATACAGAAGTTTGTTAGCTATTGGACATGGTTGCCAGAAATGGAACTTGGTTCCTTTTCAAGAGCCATCTTCACTCTTAACTGCTGAACCATCTCTCTAGCCCTCATGTAAATTTCTTAAATTAATATTTCTTCTTATGGTCTTCTCAGAATTCATCACAATGTATTTTGATAATTTTAACAATAAATTCCTAACCATCAACATTATAAGTCATGCTTGAATTAACTCTAACACATTTTTTTCTGCAAGGCACATTACAACTTCCTTGTTCACAGGATAAATCACACACAACTATGATTTGGGGAGCATTTTAAACAAAATAAATTATTAATCAAAGTTATGAAAGCCATAAATTTGCACTAAACAGACTGCAAAAGCTCTTCTTTATGCTATGAAATACAAAATAAGAAAGCAGAACAGTTTATCTGACTTTATACAGAAATATATGCTTATATAATCTTATAAATTATATCAAGCAAACCAAATTTTCCTACTTTCTCCATACGGGTAAGCAATGAATATGCCATGGAATACTATACTGCAAGGCTGTGGTGTTCAGTGATAGGTATAGTTAATGTAGTTTTATCTTATAATTTCTTCATACTGCTAATAGGTTTATTGGAGCCTAGCCTTATTGTAATAAAGGAACATGAATATCTGGAATATTTAAAGATTTAGTTTTGTTAATTATATCTAAACAACCTTCTGTTAACTATCATATCAGCAATTCCAAGATTATTATAGTTATTATATCCTATATTTAATTGTTAGATACACCCTGACTTCTCCTAAGAAATGCTCCATAATATGTGTCATTTTTAGGTGAAAGTAAATGCAAATTCACATTATTTTGGGAACTTCAGTATATTCTCTTATAAAAACAAGAGCATAGAATTGCTTTAAGTTAAATTACATGCTTTCAGTTGGTGGAATATTGGGTATAGGCACAAATTTAAATTGTACCTTCATAAATAATAGGTACTCAATAATCATTTGTAAAAATACAGTATTTGATAAATAGAATATAAATTCCCAGTGTTTTATTTAATTTCATACAAAATACAAAATGTTTTATATATATATAATTGTTATATATAATTTTTATTTAAGTTAGCAACAAGCTTGTTTTTCATATTAATTCCATCTTGTACCCTCTCATCCTTCTCTGTTCCCCAAACCAAACCCTTCCAGTCCCCATTCTGATCCTTAGGGAGGGTGAGGCCTTACATGGGGAGTCTTCAAAGTCTGTCATAACATTTGCAGCAGGACCATGACCCTCCTCCATGTGTCTAGGATAATGGAGTACCCCTCTATGTGGAATGGGCCCCCAAAGTCCATTCATATACTAGGGATATACACTGATTCACTACCGGAAGCCCCATAGAGGGCCCAGACCTCTCAACAAACACCACATTCAGGGAATCTGGGTCAGCCCTATGCTTGTTTCCCAGCTATCAGACCGAGAGATCATGAGCTCCCCTTGCTGAAGTCAGCAGTTTATATGGGTTTCTCCAGCCTGATCTTGACCCTGTTGCTCATTACTCCTCCCTGTCTGCTACTGGATTCCAAGTGTTCAGCTCAAATTTGATTTTACCATTGATTTCTACAAGACAGAGCTTTATATTTTTTCATTTATAAAATGTTTCTCCTTTAATTACACATATTTCAATAATAATTCATCACAGCTTGTAACTCCTAAAAAGTAAATGCTTGCACATATGTAAGAAGCATATTTTATTTTTTTGAAGTAAAGAAGGCTTAAAATGATAGTGACTGTATTTTCAGGGGTGTGTAGAGAAATAGAGCTGATAGAGTGAATATAAACATGATTTATTACATTGGATCAGAGCTTATAGTCTAACTATTTCTGAAATAACTGTCTCCAGAAGAAAGGTCTAAAAATTGAGAAGTTGTTTGGCCCTCAAGGTTCAGTGTCTCAAGGTTCAGTATACACTGGAACCTCAAAATAGTAGGCTCTAATACCAGTGAAGTAGTGGATGTGGTAGCAAGGCATAGGCAACCTGGCAAGAAGCAAAATTTACTTTCTTCCTTGTCCTTACATAGGCATCTATGAGAAGGTGTGAATCAGCTTTAGAGTGGGTCTTCTGACCTCAAGTTATGTAGACATAATGTGAATCTTCTTACCTCAAATCATCCAGTTATCTAAGAATCTTTCACAAGTCTGGCCAGCAGCTTTTGTATTTAGTTAATTCTACATACAGTTGTGTGGACAATAAGTATAGCCACTGGAAATATAGCCCTTTTCAACATGACAAAAAAAAATACTATCTTCCTAGGATGCTTCATTGCCAAATGAAAACAATAACCAGGTCATAATTACACCAAACTAGATATAACTATCACACACTGATATATGTCCATTTAATATTGGCTTAGTGGTTAATAACACTGGCTCTTCTTCCACAGGACTGGGTTTTGATTCCAAGTAGAGCCGCCTCCTGTAAAGCCCTACCCCAGCCCTCCAGAATGCTAGCACATAATTTGTGCTGTAACTTTATCTTCAAAATGTCATTCCTTCCTTTTATTAGGACCCAGAATAGTTAGTCCTATGGTAAAACAATGGATTCCATGACCATGGTTCCACTGTCACACCTCTCTTGCTGTGAAGTGAGTTTCTTGATCAGAAGCAATACTGTGTGGAATACAATGACAGTGGATAAGGCATTCTGTAAATCCACACATGGTAGTTTTGACAGAAGCATTATGTGCAGTAAAGGCAAATCCATAGCCAGGATAATGATCTACTCCTTTAAGAACAAACTACTGTCATTTACAAGTAGGAAGAGGCCCTATATAACCAACATGCTACCAGGTTGCTGTCTGCTCACCCTGGGGAATGGGGACATATCTGGTGCTCAGTGTTAGTCCATGCTATTGGCAGCAGTTGTAGCTAGATCATCATTGTGAGTAGAACTTCACATTGTCAACCCCATGTATAACCTCCAACTCTGCCAACATGGTCACTTTGTTTATTGACCCATCTCTGAGGGAAAAGGCTAACTTTCACAGGTACAGTCATATATCTACACTGCTATTGAAATCCTCTTGACCTTGTCACCATTAATGAGGTTATAGGAGACAGCATTATATGAGACACAGTATGTTCACATCCTTAGACCATTGGAGAAATTTATCCACTTCTCCAGATGTCCTCATCAATTTTCCAATCATGTTCTTTACAAAGTATGTTGACCACACCCCATGAATACATGAACAATCACACATCTAGACATTTATTTTCCAAAACAAATGCACGTGTTCTGCCTGAAGTCCTGCACACTGTGAAGATTTTCCTTCACCAGTGTGTGTCAGGGTTGTCCCAGAAAGGGGCAATTGTCCATTTCTGGGTAGTGCCTGCATAACATGTACAACCATCATTAACCAGACACTAGTCTTCCTCAATCAACCAATCATATGAAGCACCCCATGAATCTATAGGTGTTTGTTGCAAATGGCCAGCATTGTAATGGAAGTAAAAAATATAGTAATTTGGGCAACTTCTTCATAATGGATTGCTGCTGTGCACAACCTATTTTATGACTTGGTGGTATAGACAATACCTAGTTTATGATGGAAATCTCAGGGTACAAGGTAGCTTAGTAGCCCATTGTCAAAGACTCAGTTTCCACTAAGACCCAATATCAGTTCAAAAGCTGTCACTCAAAGGAAGAATAATCATCTACAGATGACAGTGGAGTCTTGCTCCCAAATACCAACGGTCTCTTCTGAGATTTGCTTATAGGGACTTACAAAGAATTCCAATCAGCTTCTCTATATGCCACTAATACCATTGGGTCTGCTGAATTATTTGGCCCAAATGTGAAAGCAACCTCAATAGCAGCCTGTATTTATTAAAGAGCCTTCTCCTATTCCAGGCCCTGCTTAAAGCTAGCAGTTTTCTGAGTCACTTGGTATATAGGTCAAAGTAACACATCAAAGTGAGAAAAGTGCTGTCTCTAGAACTCAGATAGGCCCGGTAAGCATTATGTGTCTATCTGACTGTGGATTGTACCAGGTACAGTAACTTAATCTCCATGTTAGAAGAAATATTTCTGCAAACTCCATATCACTGGACTCATAAAAATTTCACTGATGTAGAAAGCCCTTAAATTTTTGTTGTATTTATTTCACATCCTCTGATGTGCATATGTCTTAAGAACAAGTCCAAAGTGCTTGCAATCAGTATAATGAACTTTGTGATATTTCATGGAGGAGACAGGCAATCAAGATCACTTCATACAGGGATGGAGAGTTAATATATCAGTGAGGTAAAACTGCAAAGTCCCTTTTTTACATTTCTGTTTATTTTAAAGTTGTATTTTGAAATTGGCACACTGATTTAAGTTTTCCATAAAGCTCTTTCATATACCCTGAATTTTAGCTAATGGGCCTACTGTCTCTTACTTTCTTCCAACACCCTACACCCTACTCACTCAATACTTTAATCTCCTAGCATTCCGTAACGTGTTTCATTTTACCTGTATTCTATATTTTTGCTTTTTAAATATTGTTTCTGCCTTTTACATGTACATGTTTCCTTATAAATATGTTTGTATATTGTCTACACCTGCAAAAAATTCTTTGTAGTGTTGATGGTTGTTTCATTATGATGTTATATCATTCCTGTAAATGTTTTGCAAATATGTGTTCCTTAACTGTATACAATCCTAACCTAATATGTATATGTCTCAAAATATACACTCCAAACATAGGTATATATACTTTTCATATTCATATATACACATATGTATTTGTATTTGTTTATCTTGTTTAATACAATCAATAAGGCAATATTTCAGCCAAAAGACATCATTGTACTTTTCTCTCAGATTCCTAGCTCTCCTTCTCTACCTTAAACACTGGTAGACAATTTCTTCTACAATATTATTATTTTGGCCATTCTATAACTTTTCCAAAATCCCCACACCCAATTGTGGGCTTCTATTTTTCTTTAAACATCAAGATCAATTTATCATGTCTATATATTCTTGGATTTGTAGCCTTTTACCGGACCATGGTCTTTCTACTACTGGCCTTAGCCTTAAAGAGAACTGATTTTCTCTCTCCTGGCAGCTGCCAATTGCCAATAGTTCCTTATCTATGCATTAGAGTTCATGCCCACCTCTTCTCTACATGCTTTGATTTGTTTTGACTTGAAATTTCCCAGGTATTATATATGCTGTTACAAACTGCTGTGAGTTCATATGTTCAGCTTCTCTGTGGTACACTGAAAACATTATTTCTTTATGTTTATCAAATGTCTTTCACTCTTTATGCCAATATTCATGCTTCATCTTCTGTGATGATTTATGAACTTTGGAAAAGGAGATATTATGTGGATGTCCCACATACTCTGCACATTCTCTGCCCATTGATGAGTGGTGTGTCACTGTATTAATCTCCATGCTCTGGAAGAAGAAGCTTCTCTGTTGAGGGAGGGAAATGTACTAATCTATATATGTAGTAAAAAGTTATTAGGGGTTTGCTTAATACTGTGTCCATTTAGCAGATAAACAGGTTCAATACCAGGTGTGGTTTGCACCTTGTGGAGTTGAACTTAAATCCCATCAGAAAATGGTTGGTACTGCTTTATTTAAACTATATATGTACATATAAAACTATTATATATATATACATACATATAGCTTTTATTCTAGTTTCTATTACAAACTTATGCACAAGGCTGTACAGATGGCTCAGTAATTTTTGAAACATTTTCTGATCTTGCAGAGGACCCAATTTTAGTTCCCAGTAGCATCACGGTGGCTCACGACCATATACAACTCATGTTTCAGGGTATGAAACACAACAATCTGGCTTTCTTGTTCATCAGGCACATTCATGTATG
This sequence comes from Cricetiscus sungorus, assembly GCA_030556225.1. NCBI lineage: Eukaryota > Metazoa > Chordata > Mammalia > Rodentia > Cricetidae > Cricetiscus > Cricetiscus sungorus. The sequence continues at coordinate 53,305,293 of JANBXA010000726.1, read as the reverse complement.
CAAGCAAAATGCAAACACTTGTTTTATTAAATGTATTTGTCTCTCACACACTACAATCTGACTGTTTCCTCACTGTTCTTCCCAGCTCTCCCCACCCCACACACACACATCTCCCCTCCCACTTAGATCCACTCCTCCTCTGTTTCCCCTCAGAAAAGAACAGCCTTCCTCGGGATATCAACTGAACATGGCATAATAAATTACAATAAGTTTAAGCCCAAACCCTTATATCAAGGCTGGGTTTAAGTCTTTAAAATAACACTTCCAAAATTATTTTTGTATATGTATCTTCACTGCTCAGATATCTGTGAATAGTTGTCATGGACATACATTTTAGGGTGAGCCTCCTATCTGATAACTGAGTATCTCACCACTTCATTTTGTGGAGTAATAGCAAAAGCATTTTGTTAATGTACTACCATAACTGAGAATTGTTTCCTGTTGCATTGCTTCATATTTTAGTCAGTGTTGGTGTTTTGATGCTAATAAATAATATTTAATGTTTTTTGCATTTGTTGTTAATGATAGGTTTTCATATTTGAGCCTTCAATTTTTTTGTATTTTGGATTGTCTTTTTTGTACCTAGTTGCTTTTAAATCTGGTTCTTCTCAGAGAGACTCCTACAGAATATTACAACTAATAAAAATGCAGAGTTTTGGATCCCAGTCACAGTGGACGTATCTACACAGTAACCCCACACCTAAGGCTTAGGGAACATCATGAAAGAATCAGAATATCAAAGACTTTGCTGTCAGATTGTAAATCCCAGTAATGTCAGAAGTTACACCTATAAATTCTCAATAACATGACTGCACAAACAAGAACAGAACAAGGATCGCAAGGGACATTCCAAAATGGATGGGGGAAAGCCCTCAAACCTATACAAAGAAGTATAGGCAATTTGAGGATAGCTGGGAGCAGGAGAGGTTGTCTTCCCCAAAACAAATATATCAATTGGTTGTCCAATGCAGACAGTTCAACAGTGAAAACATATAGCATTTAACATTGTGTGAACAGAATAGGTTATATATTAAGAATATATATGTATGTACATTTATTCATGCAGCAACAGTGAAAATAGAGGCATGAATTGTAAAGAGCATAGGAAAGGGTATATAGGAGGATTTGGGTAGAGGAAAGGGAAAATAGAGATATTTTAATTATATTACAACCCCAAAATTTTACATACAAAATTAATTATTTGCTTAAATGCAAATATAATTAAATTTACTGGGTAAATAGTATAAATTCCCATTATTCATACCATGCAAATATGGCATACATATAATCAATAATGTATCTATTAATACATATATATCTATTAATAAATATATAATGTATAAAGATATTTGAGCACACAGGCATTTTACATACATAGAAAAAGAGAAAAACAGGCAGACAGATATAGTCAGAATTTTTAGTGAGAAATCCATGTGCAGGAATTTGAGAGAAAAATCTTTTATTAGACTAATATAATCATATTAAAAACAAATTTAATCAAATGTTTTGGTGAAATATATTTTTTCTAATATAAAACTATAAACATTGTTTATTACAAAACAGGAAAATCAAGGTATCTTCCTCATATTTCATATTTTTTCTCTAATAACACTAATAGCATACTTCTGTATATTTTCTTGTTATATTGCTTTGATCATGCTAAACTGGCAGTACCAAACATACACTCACAGGGGATAAATGAATTATTTAAGTGGATATTTAGCTCTTTGAAGGGAGTTTTATTTACCTTTCACTGAAAGAACTTCAGTTTCTTTTAAATATTACACTGATAACCTCAATTCTAATAATTCTAGTGAGTCTTTGTTTACTTCTGATAGTTTGAATGAACTGATACCCATATGCTCACCATAAGGAGGTGTTGCCTTCTTGAAGTTGGTGTGGCATTCTTGGAGGAAGTGTGTCTCAGTTCATTTCCTGTTGCTTGCTGATCAAGATGTAGTACTCTCAACTACCTCTAAACATTGTCATGACAATAGTGGACTATACCTGTGAAAATGTAAGCCAGCCCCAATTAAATATTTTCCTTCACATAAGAGTTGCCAGGGTCATGGCATCTCTTCACAGTAATAAGAACCTTAAGACACCATCTTATTACATATTATTTTCTTTAGGACTGAGAATTTGGACTATAAAATATTTGTCATGTCAGTTGTTAGAAAGAAGGGTACATTGAAATACATTTTTCTAACAATAAAAATACTCCTAACTAATAGCTATATCTTGACATTTTTCTACTTTGCTTATTTATAGACATCTAGAAGCACTTTCTAGTTTAAATTGCCCTTCTTCAAAACATTTCATACACTAAAAAACTGTATTTGTCTTTACTATCATCTTTTATATAGAAACCTGAGGCACAGGGCAATTTTTTCATGATTTTTCTCTTTGATGGAATTGGTAAGGAAGCTGAGAATTATATTACTTCAATTATTTTCCTTTAAGTAACTATGATTATTTCATTGTATATCATCATTTCAGAAATATTTATATGTGCAATTGTCCTAAAAAAATCTAGGAAGTTATTATAAATGCATTTTTACTCAGAATGTCTCAAATACTGTAAGTATCCTGTGGACCTCATCATTTCTGCATGACCAAGTGAGCACTAATCATATGTCAATGAAATAAAATTGTGAATTTAGATCTTGGGTTATTATTAACAGCTATACAAATACATTCACTCAGCCTTGATAATAATTGCAATTTCCAATTACCTGGAATGAGTATGAACTGAGAGTTGTGGGCACTCTAATATATGTTTATAATGCATATCTCTGAGACTGCTAAAAGTGCTGGTTATATAATGCTTTTGTAATTTTTTTGTTACAATTTGATAGGTAGTTAGTGTAAGAATGACTCATCAAATATACCTGCCAGTTGTTACTCTTTACATGAAACGATGTGTTATATAAGCAAATACTAAATAGAATTTTGTGACTATGAGCTCTGTGTTCCCTTCTATACATCATTATACTTTTACTAATGTTGGAATTGTAGTATATGAATTAAATCATTTAAATAAGTCAGCTTTTGGCTTTGTCCTATGTGGCCAATTTGTGTGGTATGCATAACTCAGCATGAATATACTCTTTCCTATATTTTATATTCATTTAATCCCCATGTTGAACATCACAGGTTTTCATTGATTGCATGAATTTGGGTGGGTGGATCATGAGTTGAGTGGGTGAGTAAGGATATGTGTGGGATTTGGAAGGAGTTGATGGAGAAAAAAAAACATGATCAAAATATATTATGTGAAAAAGAGTAATTTTTAAAAGAACAGTTAACCACCTCTGATTCTTAGCAAATATTTTTCTCATTCCTCTCCATTTTGTCAGCCAACTCTGCATAAGTTAATATATAAACTTATTTTTATTTTAATTGACAAATAATTATATACATATTAAGTTTTAAAATGCAATTTTTATATATGCTTTCTGTAAAAATATTTAGGCTAATTAGCATAATTTAACTTCCAATATTTATCATTCCTTCATGGTAAGAATATTAAAAATTATGCCTCAAGTATTTTGGAATATACAACCCCATAATTATTAATTTCAGTCGTTATACTGTGAATTGAGCAATAGAATTCACTTCTGACATCTGAATGAAACTTTGTCCTCCATAACAAGTTTTCCCGCTTTCTCAGTTGAAACCTTTCTTTAGCTCTGATAAACATCTATTTGATTTTCTATTTGTGTTAGTTCAATTTCCTTTTGATTTCTTATATAGATAACCTAGTATTGTGTTTCCCTGTCTTTTCATTTCCCCCTTAAACATAATGTTCTCTGGACTTAGTCTTGTTGTCACTAAGGACATAACTTATGTTTTCAAAGTCCAAAGAGTATTGAATTGTGAGAATTTTAATGTATTCACCCACAGATGAACACCTAAGTTATTTGTATATTTTCATGACTGTAATGTTTTAATGAATACAGTATCATTGATATCTTCTAAGTGCACAGATATCAATACTTTTGTGTATATTCCCATTCATAAGTGTTGATGTATATGAGTTTTATTTTTTTCAGAGGCTTTCATACTGTTGTCTTCAATGCCTTTACTACCTTACTATCCTGTCAAATGTATAGTTTCCTTTACTTGAACATTCTCTAGACACTTGTTTTACTTATTTAATGTGTTGTCATATAATTTACCCCCTTCATACCTCAACACATCCTCTTCCCAGTACCTCCCATGCCCCACATCTCTCTCTCTCTCTCTCTCTCAAATTGAAAACTATTTTCCCTTTTATTATTACCACTTTGTAATGAATAACCAACTAGAGGGCTTGTGCCTGGGAGAGGCTAATTCCACAACTCTCAACAGTTATTAGTTGCCTGTAGACCTTATTTTAGAGGATGGGGCTCCATCTGTATCAGTTTGTCTATTGATATTGATTAGGCAGCCATTCCTGGAACATAGTCTCACATCTGACTTCCTATTCCTTTGACACTTAAAATATTTGTGCCTCCTTCTCTGCAGTACTTCCTGAGCCTTAGGTGCAGGATCTTTTTAACAGTAGATAGCAGTTGCCGAGTGATATTTCAGTGTATATTTAATGTAAAGTTGTTATTACTAAAGATGTTGAACATTTTTACATGCATTTCCTGGAAACTTTATATTCAAAATTCTAAAATCTTACATTGGCAGAAATAAAAATATTGTCGAATATTTTTCCACAATTGATCAATATTGAACTCCAGGTATAATTATGAAAAGTGCAATTGAAGTTATTAATGCTGATATTTTTCTAAGATACTACAATCAATCAATTTCAAGTAGAATTAGTCAATTCACAGTAACTAAACTTTCATTCTACTTAAGAATCATTTACTACTTTTGTATTTTTAATTTCATTCTACTTAAGAATCATTTACTATTTTTGTATTTTCAATTTCTTCATCAACTGCTGCTCTGGAGTGTGAAAGAATGCTTTCACATTCTTGAAGAAAGTTCAAATAAATGTCTTAGTCAGCAGCAAAGTACACTGGCAAGTAGATAACTGTGATAAACTAAACTGATCAATTTATAAAATTGACAGTAGGTTTAGTATAGTCTGTACTTTATTTTCTTAATTTTACATTTATTTAAAATAACTATGATTTTATATCTCTATATGCTTATTAATATGCTACATGTCCCTGTCAGGTTTTATGTGCTTATCAATGTACTTTTATAAGGGTGGAAAATGAATATTATTTTATAGAGGATTTATTTCATCCCATGTCAATGTATGTATAGCTTTCTGCAGTTTAACAAATGTATGTATAGTATCTACAATGCAAGATTTATATTTATGAAATATTATATTGAAGTTGTACCCAAAAACTAGGGATTGGATTTTTCTGTTACACTGAAATCTATAATTCACTTCCAAGTTGGCCCTGGCTTTTCTTAATTTCCAAATATTTTAGAAATTAAATTAACTCTACTTCTTTAAAAAATTTAGACATTAACTTGTATATAATTTTTAGATATTAACTCAAATTATTGTGTAGAATTCAAACTGAAGATTTTCCTGCTTTGAAAGCAAGGTACTCAAAAGTGGAAAATAGTTTCTGAAGAAAAGTATTTTGTTGAAAATACTAAAAAAACACATATGGGTGCATACACACACACATTTAGAGATAATTTAAATATTTATTTTCATATAAAATAAGGAAAAACTGAAAATTAGAAAGAAGATAGTCTACTTTTATTATTTATGGTTAAAAATAATATAATGTATATATTTAGTTTTTAAAATGAAATGAAAACAATAACCAATTTTATTTGATTGTATATTATTTCTGCTGTAGAATATTTCAGAAATCTAATACTTCCAAAATATGTCCCTAGATTTTATGTGATGTTATCTTGGAATTGAATTTAGTTAAACATAAATTTTTGTTTAGATTATGAAAGCTATAGTAACTTTGCAACTTGCTTCTAGGAAAGAATAATCTTGTGCTTAATTTCATCACAGTGGTAAGAGCACATGCAAGGGTGGAGAAAAATCAAATAATTACACAGGAAGTCAGAGAATAGCTCAAGAATCAATCTTGATATTTTGTGTTTTTCTGTTTCATAAACTGTTGGGTCTTATAACAACATGTTAATCCTTTCTATGATAAGTTCTTTAATCACTTTGCTCTCATAATTTCCATCCTTTCAAAGTTCCACCATCACCCCTCCGTGACTACCTAGCAGAACACGTTTTCATCACATGAACTCAAGTGGCCTATATTCATACTTTAGCATTTGTTAGAGTTACATTGGTTGGGATTCAGTACTCCTTATTCCTGTTACGCACCACAGACACATGTATTAAAACTCTTCATTCTATCCAGTTTATACAATTACTGTTTCTTTGTGCAACATTGTATTTTATATATAGTGGGTTTAAAAGGTATACCCTGAGTCCTAGGTGTTCACTTGGAATCTTACATACTTAGCTAATAAGAAAGGATTCCAGATTTAGTTGTCTGGGCACACTGGCCATATGATGGGCTGAAGAGATAGCTCAGAGATTAAGAGCACTGACTATTCATCCAAAGGTACTGAGTTCAATTCCCAGCAACCAGATGGTAGCTTACAACCATGTATACTAAAATCTGGTGCCCTCTTTCTGCCTTCAGGCATAACTGCAGACACAATATTGTGTGCATAATTAATAAATAAATCTAGAAAAGAAAACTATTTGAGGTTTTATTCAGTTATTTAGAGTTTGCATGATGAGTAATCTTCACAAAGTGTCAAAGACAGGTGACTATAAATATTAACACCACGGCTAAAGAAGCTTTGGAAAATAGATTAAAAATTTGGAGATGACAATAAATTTCCCAAAACTCACAAAAGGAACTCTATATTAGTAAGTATTTAATGACTTTTGAATATCAGACAAACCTGAATTATACAAGGTTCTCTACAGAATATAGTTAATGGTGTGCATGACGGGAGAGGAGAGGCTAGAGTCAATTTGCCATAAAGTAATAGTCATGCTTACAAAAGCAAGATGGAAAAGTTGCAATTTGATTCATGTATAACTGGAGATAAACGCCAAACATAGAAGAATTTCCTTCTCTAAATTCTTTTTAAAGTAGTTCTAGATACTTTAAAATAAATTCAGCTTCTCCATATTGTAGCTGAAGAAAGTGAGATGCCAGGAAGTGACTTTTCCAGGGTCACACAACTAATTAACTACAAAACTGAAATTCAAATCTTACAAATTCAGTATTGGTGTCAGGGATGTGCTAAGATAAGTTCCCCTTTATTACAATTACTATAGATCTGGCTATACATCAAAATACATTGCTCGATGTTGGTATTATACTATTGATCTATGTTAGTTTGAGTTAGAAATATTTGCCTTGGCATAAAATAGTCATTCTGAACCAGATGTCAAAGTATTTTGGATACTACTCAAGACTGTGGTGAGTTTGAGTTAAAAAAGATGTCCTTCTGCATCCTTTTATAAAGACTTCTGAACAAAGAAAATAAGCCTTATCACTGCCTGTTGTAAGTACAGGGTATGATAAAGTGGTGTTTGTATAGGCAAGAGGCCAGAATGATGTGTTCATTTTCAAGCTATGGTCAACGACAGAAAACATCTTTTTCACGCTAACTCAGAGAAGCACTGTTTCTCCATATGTTAGCTTAAATTAGTTGCTATTCCTACAGTACTACGTGGGATGAGTGTGTGTGTGTGTGTGTGTGTGTGTGTGTGTGTGTGTATGTAGGAGTGTGGGGGTGTAGTCATGGCTAATCAGCATGATCTTATGATTTTTGTAGCTTCTATTTTCAAGTAGAATGTTTATCCAGAGGCATTCACATTTTCAGAAGAGCTTTGCATATAATAAATGCAGATCTGCGAAAGGGGAGTAAGAATACGACACTTTTCCTTAATGAGCTATATTCAAATTTTACATAAGAAGAATCTCAAAATAGATCATAACGAATTCACCATGACACATTCTCCTGGGACAAATTGGCACAATTTTGGAAGTGGGCTACTGAGGAGTGAGTATAACAGTAGACAAGGGCAGGGGGAACATATAAGTGTCTTTAAACAGGTTGCTTTTACTCACATGCCTGTGTTTATGTAGCAGCTATGCACTTTGACATCAAAGAAGCTGGGCTAGGTATTTACGAGTTCAGGAGTGAGGGCTGTGAGTTTGCGAATCTAGCAGCTGGAGTGTGTTTGTGGTAGCTGCTTTCCTGTGCTAAGCTGATTTACTTGTTTAAGGTCTGACCTCATCATCCTGTCAGTATGGGTTCCCACCTACACTGTTAGCAGCAGCTTTCTGCTTTAGCTAGGCTGGAAGTATTCACAGTGTATCACAGGCAGAGGGGGAGGGGAGAGAAAGCAAGAAAGACTGCTCTCTCTCTCTCTCAGCACTTGTGCTTTTGTTAGTTCTACACAAGAGGCAGAGAAACAAGAGATAACAAAGGCTCCATTTCCTTTCTGTTAGAGAAGCCTTTTGTCTTTCCTCCGGCAACAATGTCAGTGTCCGGCAAGAAAGAGTTTGATGTGAAACAGATCCTGAGGCTTCGCTGGAGATGGTTTAGTCATCCTTCTCAAGGATCGCCAAACACTGGAAGCTGCCTTCAGCAGGAAGGATATGAGCTTAGAGGGACCCCGGTTCAGGGCAGGTTGAAGAACCACTCACGGGACAGAAACGGACTGAAGAAAGGCAACAGTCCTGTCCACCACAATATACTGACGCCGGTGCCAGGACCAGCCCCTACCCATCAAAGAGTCCTTCAGAATTGGCACCAACAAAACGTGATAGTACATCTTCAAGCAAATGAAGACACTTCTAAAGCCGCTCCAGAAGAGAATTTGCTCAAAGAAGCTTGTGAGAAGCGCTCACGAGATTTGGAGATGATGGGGGATGACAATATAGAAGATTCTAGAGCACGGTAGGAATTTTTGATTATAAAGTGAAATCGTTAGCTTAGATTAACTTATTTTACAAAACTCTCATTTTGTGCTAAATAGAAGTGTTGCAGTATCTCTGAGTTTCTGAGCAGCCAATCAGGGTCCTTAAGAAACCCCCACCTCTACTATATGAAAGAACACTAATCGCACATACTGTTTTTTTTTAATTAATGGGGAGTTGTTTTTGCTATGGTAGGTTTACTTTCGTTACAGTCCCGATTCATTCAGAATTCTCTTTCGGTTTTAAGAAACATTTCTTTAAATTACTAACCTTTGTAGTTTTCTTCAACAGCTTAGCTGTTCCAGCAGTGAGGATTGTTTTGACAAGTTCATTAAATCAGAACTCTTTCTGATTTTGTGAACAGGGCTAACTTTGACAAAAATAAATCCAAGGTTTAGCTGCGGAGCATATCCTTGTTTACTGCTTAGGAAGTACTAATAGTCTTAAAATCGTGTTTCTTTTGAAGTAAGAATATAATCCTTGGCAATCGTGAATCAGTCATTTTAAGTAGCATTACTTTCACAGCAAGTTTGTAAACATATTAATTAGACAAGAAATAAAAAAAAACTGCTCACAACAGCAAGATTTTAAAAGGGGAAATTCCAAGAATTTGAAGACATTAAAATGAATTAAGAAAATGAAATGTGTGTTTTGGTATAGTACATTGCCCATTTTTTGTATTGCCATGACAAATTTTATATTACAAATTTGATTAAATCATAACTGAGTTTTGAATTGGGATTAAGTTTTTGAAGTGTTGTAGAATTAAAGAATGCACTTTGATGTACTGAAAAAACATATAGTAACCTGCAATGAAACTATACTAACTTCTTTGGAAATCTGGATGCTTGACAGTGCATTCATGTTAAGGGCTGGGATATTATCCTCATCATATGAGTTTGTTCATTGTTCATGTATTTAGAAAATTCTATCTTATCTGGGACCACCATCAATTCCATAACAGGCCTCATGTTCAGCAGTTGTCAAACATACAATTCATACAATTGTGTAGGAACCCTGAGGCAATGTGAGCAAGCCTAAAGCTGTTGGCCACAACTCCTTGCCCCAGATCTGCTATGGGTACTCTTCCTGCCCACTGGAGTTGTCATTGGTACTCTTCCTGTTTTGCTAATACACACCTGGTGGGAAGGAGCTAAGCCTGAATATCCTGTTATTTTTCCACTGTGCTATAAGGCAGTATTTAAGGCCACTCCACGGCATTCCCACATTGCCATTGAATGAAAAAAAAAATGTTGTCTTATTTCCATGAGTTCAAAGCAGAGCATCAAAAGAAAACAAAGTATGTCAACATTATGATAGAAAAAATACATATTCACAATGACAGCTTTAAAGGAACTTGGTCTTAATGAAATGTATACTTGTAAAAAATTGTGAAATGAATTTAGGCACAATATTTGATCACCTGGAACATAGATCTTTTAAAATAGCAAGTGTTTATTTGAGAGCTTATATATTTTTTCTTTACCCAAAGGAAAAAAAAATATAACTATTAAGATTGAAACTGAATTTAGCACAATTAAAAGACATTCAGAATAATATGGAATTAGTGTTTTATCAATTCAAAACAATTTCCTGAAATTATTTTCATACTCTTTAAATGAAAATTTAAAGGTTAATGGGTATTTAAATTTTTCTATGTACAAACTTTAAAAATACAATGTTGTTTCCTAGGTAAATTCTTTGGGTGTCTGGGAATAAGCTGAAAATTATAGAAATGAGTCTAATAACGTAGATGCTAGAAGAAAATGACAAGCAGTTGTCCAGTCTAAAGCATCACCAGGTGATTTTACTTATGGTTTTGACATTCCTTATGTTCCAGAGAATATTACTGATAATTGAATTTTCATAGGAAAGTTAATATTTTCTTAAAATGAACACAGGAAATATTTATACACGTGCCAAGACTATCAAGGCAGAAGGGGAGGATTAAATTTAGGAGCTTATTAGTTAAAATGTTATGTCTAACTATTCTTTTATCACCTATTATAAATTTCCATGTTTTGTTACAAGAGTGCTCAAAGAAAAGCTTTAGGATTTCTAGCTCCTTTAATTCTCTGTTCTGTAGCAAGAGTGCAGAATTACAGGAAAAGACTGTCCTAAATTGGTAGCAGCCTGCCATATCCTTGATACAATTCCTTTGACTACAATGAAATATAATAAAATAAAAACATTAATCATTATGGATAAATCCCCAAACATGCATGGGAGAATACTGATACCTCAGCAAAGAATGCTTTGTAAGGCATTCCACTTTCTGTAAATATAAAAATTGAATCCATAATGAGCTAATTTATAAAGTACATTTGTTATAAGTACATTATAAAAAGATGAATTAAATTAATTCCCCAAAGATATTAAAGTCACTGTATTAAAGTTTTATTAATATGTTAACATAATGATTTAAAAATTCAAATGTATATTTATAAACTTGAGTCACAGTATGTTAAATAACTGCTATCATGTTTAATTACTAAAAGGATGCATATATCAATCAATATTCACATCATCAAAGTTCTAAATTCTTTTGTCATTTGATTTTTATGATAGTTATCTGCCCTCTCTAAATCTTTGCTTTTCTATAACTACCTAGTTCAAGAAAATATTTTATCTCCTTTTGTTAACCTTAAAATTCCAATGAGAAACATTTTAATAATACAATGTGATCATGCTGAGTGACATGATATTTAACTATAGCCATAGCTAATTACTCTTAAATAAATAATTGTGCTAGTGTTTAGTTGGGAATCTAAGTGTTAATATTAATCCACATTGTACTAAACAGCAGTTAGCAAATAAAATGAATGTGACATATTTATGGTATCAACACACAAGTTTATGTTATCAATACACACCATAATAGAAAGCTTCCAGTTAAAGAGTTTAAAGACACAAACAGAATGGGGATCATGTCACTGTTCTGTTGGACTTAGAAGGCTTGGAAAAGCTGACAATTATACAGATGTATTAATTTGCATATATTGCTAGTTTGGGAGTATGAGGTGAGACTCAAAATTCTGTCTTCAGTGATTACTTTCTATTTTTCAAGTGAAATTTACCATGAAAAATTTTTGTTGTCATTGTAGTTATCAAAATAGAATAGGACATGTGAACTCTATTAATGTAAGTAATTCCACAAATATTGATTATCCATTATACTCAGGAATTTTTCTAGGTGTTAGGAGTAAAATGGAGTAAAAAGTAATAACCTGTTTTTTTTTAATAACATATGCATAGTATGAACTTATATTGACACACAGAGAGGAAAAGAGGTGGTTAATGAACCAAACATAAAATTTAAATGGCTATAAATGGTCTTAAAGAAAATTAAAGGAAATAGAGTGGAATAGGTTTTCCTTCAGACAGTGGCAGTTTTTCTGAAGCTATGACAGTTGGGCAGAGATTCAATTGTAATGAAAGAAGCTAAGCTTCAGTTTAACAAATGCTAGGCAAGTGAGAGGTCACTACCCCTATTCCACAGAAGAGTCCTTAATTACTATACATCATTTCTCTTTTTTCCCCCCACACAACCAACTGAATCATGGACAAAACATCCTCAGATTAAATGGTGAACTAAAAATTTCACATTGCACTCTCTACTGTGGTGATGTTATGATTACATTCATGTGTTTTGGACACAGAGGTGACTTCCCAGCCATCCTGTAAATGTGGCATTGTGCTATCTGGGAACTGCACATTCTTCTCGCACACAGAATCCCTCACTCACAAAGTCCTATGTCCTTTGTAGGAAACATAAATATGATAGTGTCCAAGAGTTTTTTTTTTGGCAAAATATTCATATAAAGACAAATTCAGAATGGGCTTGGTCCAAACCTATCTGCAATGTGGAATCTACTTGGAAAATATTTAAGCATAAGGGAAAACCTGAATTGAACGTGTTAACACTTATTCTAATATTCTTTTGAATACAATAAAAAAGCAGCTGTATAGCAGGCAGGTGCCAAGAAAGTAAAACAGTAATTTCAATGACTCTTTGCCTGAAATTTACTAGGTACGTTCAAAACGAGTGCATCTTCTCGTAGCATGCTCAACAGAACAGAGACTAGAGGTTTTGGAAAGTAATACTAATAGGATAATAGTAATGCAAGAATGAGAAGGACTTCAGAATGTCATTGTTATCTTTATTTCTGGACATGAAACATGGTTTAAGAAAACAGTTAGATGTGCAAGTGAATATTATATTGAGAAGTGTAAAATATGTCTTTTAATTCTTCATTAGTGTAAGGTTCCTTTAAAATGAATTTAAGTTGCAGGATAGGATGATGTGTGTATAAAACATCATCAATACAATGCTGATGCTTAGTTAGAATATACAGGAACCTGATAAGTATCTGTGAGAAAAAATAATTTACCTTACATTTGTTAAAAAGTTATTTAAACTTATAAATTACATCTTTTATATATGTTAAAAATAAATTTTCATCTTAAAATGACAATTTGAAAACTAAATGATTATTTGCAAACAAATGAATAAGAGAAAAATGGTAGTTTTTTAAAAGTGATAGGTAAAATAATATTTATAATTTCTCCTTTTACAATGAATATTATAACTGCTTATTTTTGAATGCCTGCTTCAGTGCCAAAAATATAGTGAGATTCAATTGATCAGCCCAATTTTCCCCTAAAATAGAATCTCTTCTTTCCTTAATAAGAAATTGTACTCTTGTGTTTGTGTTCTCATACAAGCAAAATAAAGCATATTTGTTATCTGGGGTAATATGCATGGTACATGATTTAAAACACACAAAAATGCATGGATATTTTTACTTAAAAAAACAATACTAGAATGTATTTGAACCAGCAATAAGTGCCTCACTATTTTATTTCTTAACCTTTCCTCACACAAACTTATTCTAAGCAGTTTAAAGGATTAATATAACATGATAACATATGGATAATTTAGGGTTAAACACCTCGTGGACTTTGGCAATGGTAATTCAGTTAGCAATAATAACTCAAAGTCACCATTATCCTTAAAAGGCAGAGTTCCTTTGCTGTTAATAAAACTTTTGCAAAAAAAAAATAAACAGTTATTTGTATATTAATAATAATTGGAAATTATCAGCTAGGGAAGTATAATGATTTATAGCAAAGGGCCAGTCAACTGGTGATGATGTGGTATACCTGAATGTTATTTTATTTCCCCAAGTACACACCACACACACACGCACACACACACAGACACACACACACACACACACACACACACACACACACACACACACACACACACCTCTTATATGACTCTTTATTCTCTGTCATGCTTTCCTTGTAAAGTTAGTATTAACATGGATAATGGGTATTTCTCTGGGAATTTTTTTCTGGGTATGCTTTATTGCATATAGCTATGCAAAAAATATTGTGGTTTTCTAATGAACAAGGCCCTGCATTTAACTTTACACTGGATTTCAAATGGAAGAATTAGGAATAAAATACAGTAAATTTTTATAGAAGAGTTGAGGTTAAATTTTCTTAAATGTGATTTCAAACAAACTATATGGAACTGTATGGGTTCCCAAAGGGTTTTACTGAATATAAACTGTTTAATACATAATTTAAATTTAGTGAAGTAATTCCAGACACTTAGAGATGGAATCCTTGTCCAGTTTTTCAACTTCATTTATCCATAATTTTTTTTAGTGTGTGTATAAATTTAAATACTGTGGTCTTCATGTTAAATATATTTACACCCTTTTTACTTACTGTAATTGTCAGTTTCTTTCTGACAATCAAATCCTATGGTTCTTATAGGTTTCTATGTCAACACTAGTAAACCACAAAATTCTCAAAAGTATTTTCTATTTATTAATTTGTTTGTATTCTTCCACAACCTTTAAAATAATACTGTTGTTGATTCAGTTTTTTCAAATGAATATGTCATATTTTGTGCAAGATAATATTCTAAAGGCAATCCTAGCGGAGGTAACTGGAACTCTAATAATAACATGGAATTGTTTTATTCTGAAGAAGTTACTCATGGTTATCATTTAAGGTGTACTTATTATATGATCACAGTTTTGCTTTAGAAAAAATCACATTTTAGTGATTAAAATGCCATGTAGAGTAGTGACAGAGTAAATATTATTGATATTTTCAAACAAAATTCACCTCTACCTTTAAAATGAATTTGCTGTATTGCTGTCTAATACTTATTTTTTGGAAGAAAGTATTGATATATATATATATATATATATATATATATATATATATATTCATTGCATATAATCTTTAGATTTTAATGGTAAATTGATCATATAACCATTGAGTATATTTTATTTATGGTCAGCCTATTAATTTCAGTTATTTTCACAAAGAGGAATACCAAATACATAGCCATATTGGGAGAGACATAATATTTTCTAAATTGTATATTAAAAAAAATAACAACTTAAAGCAAGTAAACTAGAAGTAAGAAAATCAAAATCAAATTGTTTCTTGTTATCAAACTGTAAGGATGGAAAAAGAATTGTTGACTTTTAAAAAAAAATCATTGTATATATGGTGTTCTGGGAAGTCTGAAATATGTGTTTTCAAGTAAACAAATAGGCACAATAGTTTAGACAGCATTGTTATTTACACTGGCATAGATAAATACAGATTATCAAGTTTATGTAACTTTCAGAAACAAATCTTTAATCATCTAATTATCCTGCTTTTATTATCCTATCCTATGTTGGTCACAGTGACTTACCATTTGTTTATTTTCAAATATCATTGTAAGAAATGTACCTCACACTCTTTTCTCTTGCTATTCCTATTGAATCCTAAGTAACCAAAGTTTAATAGTACTTACAAACACTGACATCCTACAGGAATATTTAATGAAAGGCAATTCAAAATGCAAGTCTCCAATAAGGTTACTTCCCATTTGCATATTTAAAATACCTTAATATTCCAAGTTCTATAATACCTGGTAATAGAGATTCATTGTCCCTGAATTTCAAAGAGTAACATGTCAGGATTTCAAAACACTGAGAAAGTTGGTTTTTTTTCTATTCATTGTATGTTATAATTTTAAACTGTACCATTGTTAATGAATATACTTACTTTGTTCTTATTAACAAATACTTTTAAATATTTTATAAAATAGTCTTAGAGCGGACTAAGAGACAAAATGTCATGTGCTTTTAATCCCTCTTTGAATGAAGATGAAGCCAATAATATAAAATGAGACACACCAGAAGACAATAGATGGCTCTGTTTCCTGTCATAAAATTTAACTATATCATTGAATCACAAATCTCTAGGTTAATAATTAGCTATCTTAAATCTTAGGCACTTCCTGTTTCAAGTTTATTAGTCCATTAGTATATAATACTCAGTTTTAATGAGAATAGACATATAATGTTCAAAATAGAAGGTGTGGTATGTGAGAATTCATCTCATTGAAACTAAGATGTAATTTAGATGTTAAAACTTTTTTAGGTCAAGATTTTTTTATTTTCATATCTAAATTAAATTAACCAAAATAATAGTGTATTGCAAAAATATAAATAAGTAAAGGGAGTTGAATAGAAGTAGTATTCATTTTATTTGGTAAAAAGTCCATTTATTTACCTATATGTTTTTATGTATAAAACTAAAAGTCTGACTCTGGAGTAAAAGTAGCAAAAAAATTACCAATATTGTAAAGCTTATATTTAAAGCTCAACAGGAACATAAATAATAAATCACCCCTATAAGCCTCTATGACTATAAATACTGTAACAAAGTAACCTGAGAGAGAGAAGAGATACTACAATTAGATTTTTCTTGGAGAAGCTCTGGGGTTTATGCTAACAATTTCTCATAGTATTTCTAAAGGAAAATTCTTGTCAAATATTTCAGAACATTACTTAAGCTTTGTGCCGTTTTGATATTTAATGGGCTTTATTGAGTTGTACTGTAGAATAGCAAATATTTTAAGAAGTTTACAATGCAATAAGGGGGAACACACTTCCCCCCATAAAAGCCTGAAATGCAATTACAACAGCAGCAACTTGTTTTAGGTCCTCTGGTGTTTAGTGTAGGGCAGCAAAAATTGAAGGAAGTTTAGTGATGAACAGTAAACACGGAAAGGCTCAATTCAAGAACAGAAACAGATTCAGCAATGTGGAAAATTTTTATTTGATTTCCATTTTCCAGCATCAAAAACAAAATAACCAATAATGTACTATTATCACTAGGATTCCACTCAACTCTCTAAAGAGCAGTTTCAAAGATTTCTAATATAATTCTGTATATGCTGCAAATATTTATTCTGCCAATCATGTTCTGTCATAGTACTCAAAGATTTTTCTGACTTCCCCAAGTCCCACAACAAATTTTCATAGATATTGTATATGAAAGGATAAGTAGTACTGCTGCACAGAATTTTGATCATTTTATTTCCACTGAGCTGTCCATGATAATTTCACTTTAAAATGTCATGGTGTTTCTGAATTGGAAAAGATTTTTAAAGAAGTATACAGATATAAAAAGTAAAACCCTAGTATAAAATGACCACAGCTAATTCAAGGGGAAAAATCAAACTTTAAACACAATTTCCTAACTTCTGGAAGCTTTCCATGCTACTTTCTCAATTTCATGTTTGACTCCTTCATTTTGGAAGAATTATGAGCCTGAAGTTAGCATTATAGTTGAAATTAGAAAGCATAAAGCTTGAATTTCAGAGAATGTTGTAAACTTAATTAAATGTGCCCTTTTAAAATGGAATACTATCATATCAAAGTTTCCCTATAGAAGAGATCTGGGTAAACTGGGGGCAAGAGCAGGGGAAATAGGGGAATGTGGGTGGGAAATTGAGGGAGCAGGGTAGGTGGCGGGGGAGAGGGAATAACAAAAGTGATATATTGATGTGAAGGCATTTCGGGGTTAGGGAGGAACCTGGTGCTAGGGAAGTTCCCAGGGATCCACAAAGATGACACGTGCTAAGACTCCTAGCAGTAGTGATGAGGGTGCCTGTACTGGCCTTTCCCTGTAATAAGACTGATGACCATCCTAATTGTCATCATAGAACCTGCATCCAGTAATTGATAAAATTGGATGCAGTAACCTACAGCCAAGCACTGGGAGGAACTCCCCAGGAATCCTCCTTAATAAAGAGAGGAGGAGTTGTATGAGCAAAGGTGGAGGTTAGGTCATGCCCGGGGAACCCACAAAGACAGCCTATCTGATCTTATGGGAGATAATGGACTCTGTACCAACAATTAGGGAGCCTGAATGGAACCAACCTCAGCCCTCTATATTTGTGACAGTTGTGTTGCTTGGTCTGTTTCTAAGGCTCTTAGTGAAATCAGGACATGTACCTGGCACTTAGCTGGCTTTGGAGAACTTGTTGCCCGTGCTAGATTACCTCACCCAGCCTTGATGCAGTGATAGGAGCTTGGTCCTAACTCAAATTTATGTGCCATGATTTGTCCAAGCCCAAGGGAGTCCTGGCACTTTCTGAATAGAGACAGAGGAATACATGGGGAGGGGGTTAAATGAGAGTCACGGGGGGCAGTAGGATAGTATAGGAGGCAGGGGAAACTTGTTGGTATGTAAAATAAATAAATGTTAATTTGTAATGTTTTAAAAAGCAATAAATATTTCATAAGCCAACTTTAATAAAAAAATATACTTCTCAAACCATTACAGAATGGATATAGTTAAATGACCTTCCTTCACTGGACAAAATACATAAACAAGGTAGTCAATTTGTAAGTAAGTATTAGTCTTTATAAATTGTATATTACAAAAGAGAAACTTTGCAGATTCTGTAAAATTTAAAAGTCAGGAAAGAAGGATTAAATATTTATTTGGCTTCTGCCTGTGATTAGTATAGATAGCAAAGAACTAAATGAGCTGCTATTTGGGATTTTTTCTTCTATTGTGTTTTGGTTTTGGTTGGTTTGATTTGGTTTGGAGTTTAGACAAGACTTTTTATTTCATACCATATATTCTGGTTATGGTTTCCTCTCCCCTTTACTCCTCCTAATTATCCACCATCTCCTCTCCCATCCTGATCCACACTCTTTCTTTTCCTCATTAGCAGACAAAAATTTGTCTAAGAAATAAAAATGAAATAAAATACAGTAAAATGAGAGTAAAACCAAATGAATCAAAAAAGGAAAAAATAAGAATAATAACAAAAGGTTTGGGCCAATCCTTTAAAGTGGTTTGTTTCCTCGGTGAGACTTCCTTGGAGGGAACTAACTTTTTATTTGCAAGTGGTTATCAATTGGAGACCACTTTTGGGTTAGGGATGGAGGCATGTTTCCACAGCTCCTCTCAGCTCTATGACCTTATCTGAGGGAGACCTAGGTAGTTCCTGTGCATGAACAACACAAATCTCTGTGAATTTATATATACATCAGCTCTGTTGTATCTAGAAGATCATGATTCCTTAGCATCCTCTAACCCCTGTAGCTCTTATACTTTCTATGCCTTCTCTTTTGAAGAATTCTCTGAGCCTTCAAGTAGGAATTTGATGAAGACTTCCCTTTGAGGTTTTGTATGTTCCAAGATTTCTCACTCTCTGCAAATTTCCTGGTTGTGTGTATCTGTATTTATTCTCATCTGCTGCAGGAGGAAGCTTCTTTGATAGTGGCTGAATGATGATTGAATTTATAAGCATAGCACAATGTCATTCAGAGTCATTTCTGCTATGTTCCTTTATCAAAGCAGTAATATTTGGCATTTTCTAGATTCCTGGCCTTCTCAGTCTCAGATTTATGGCTACCCAAATAGCGTTAGGTATGGGTTCTATCTCATGGAGTGGGACTTAATTCAAATAAGGTATGTATTAGTTGGCTACTTCCACAATTGCTGTGCCACTACCGCATAAGTGTATATTGCAAGTGGGTTACCCTTGAAGATCAAAGAGTTTATAGCATAATGGAGAGCTTTCTCAGTCATTAAAGCCTAGGGTCTGTTCCGTGCACTTTCCTGCCAGCCTAGTTCCACAGCCATGTCAGTTCAAAATAACACACAGAGACACTGTATTAGTTATGAAACTGTTGACATGTTACGAGTGTTTCTTATTGGCTAGCTCTGTGTTTAACTATTAACCCATAATCACTATTATATGTATTTCTACATGGTCTTATCTTTCTGAGAACACTGGATTCACATCCTCTCTTCCTGAGACCACATTGTGACTCTACTACGTTTCCCAGAATCCACCACCTCTCCTAGTCCCACCTATCTTGCTTTCCTATAGGCCAATAGTACTTTATTCATTAACCAATACGAGAAACGTATTTACAGAATGACTTCTCCCATCATCTCCTCTTTTCTGTCTAAAATAAAAAGAAGGGTTTTAACTGTATCATCATAAAATATATAAAATAGTTATCAAATGAGAACTATATATAACAATATTTAGTCCATTAACATTATCAGGAAGTAAAGAAAATATTCTATCATCTATTCATTCTTTGTGATCTATAGTTTTATATGTAACTAATCTTGAATCCTAAATAAGGAAAACTATAACCCTAACTATTTGTCTTCAACTCCACCAAAGACCACAGAAGGTTGATATATAACTCTAGAAATGACAGAAAAATAAAATGTAGTTTTAAAGGAAGAACTGTATTTTTTTGACTATTTGCTAGAATGATATAGTGAAGTATAAAGAAGTCCTCAATTCCACTACCAGATATTACTTATGAGTTTCACTATCATCCACTGTTCATTCTGTTTTTTTCCTCCAGTTAAACCTTAATGGTTTACTGTAGGAAAGCAAGGTAAGGAGATGCATAGACCCCAATATATATTTCATATTGCTTTCATATTGTTTTTATTTCTGGACAATTCTGCAAAAATCCTTTAACTTTTCTGATATTATATCCAAGACTATAGATCTTTTATATACTAAATAAAAGAAACCACATGAGATGTTTATATTTTATTTTCATTTCAGGGAATAGGTGTGGATAAAGTATCAGTATGTTTTCATACAATATAGTTTAGGCATTTTCTATCCCATCCCCCAACTCCCAGAGCCTCCCCATTTCTCTATGCTCCCAATTTTATGTTCTTTCTCTGTTGAGTACGCCCCCCCCCCAAAAAACATATCAAAGACCAGTAAGAGAAAGAAAAACCCAAACAAAATACATAAAATACTCCAAATATACAAAATTTGAATCTATTTTTGTGACGCAAACTACTCCTGGATCTGGGGACTGCCCTAGAATGTGGTTGATATACCCAGTGACACCCTACTATAGAAAATTTACCTTTCCTTTCTTAGCAGGTATCAATTGAAAATCCCTTCATGATCCGTGGTGGGACTTTGTGTCACCCACCCCTGCTTAGTGCTAGAATTTTGTCTGGCTTGAACCTGTGTAGGTCTTTGAGTTCATAAGTGCATCAGGCCTGCTGCTTCAGGAAAACACTGTTTGTTTGGATTCATTCACCATGTCAGGTTATTACGACCTTCCCACCTTCTCTACTATGTAGTCCCTTATTTGATAAATCATCACATTTAGTACTCTTTGCTCCAATTAACTGTTCTCTGCACAGTTTCCAGTTGTGGATGTCTCTATTAATTACCATCTGTTGCAAGAAGAAACTTTTCTAAAGAGGTTTGAGTGACACACTGATATAAGGTTTCAACAATATGCCATAAGGAATCATTTTATTACTAAATTCTCATAGCAGAATGATAGTAGCAAGATTTCCCCTAGGACCATGGCCTCATTAATCGTCTTTCATTTGGGTTCTACCTTATGGAGTGTCTCTTAATCCAATCAAGCAGTGGCTGTTTATTCCCATAACATTTGTGTCATTATTGCATCAGTTTATTTTACAGGCAGATTATTAAAGTAGGTTACAGGGTTTGTAGCTGGGTGGTACTGACTATTATTTTTCTCCTGTGGTAACATAGAAAGTATCTTCCAACACCATGAACTCTAGTCAGAAAGAGTGAAGCTTCTGGTTGGGCAACACAAAATATTTCCATGTTGGATAACATAAGTAAGTGTTTGTCTTCAGCAATAGGTAGTTGCTATCAGGTTACGGATGATAACCAATTGCATTGACAATAACCTATGATGTTTGGGGGATGCATGAGATACTTTTGGCCACTCTACAATATGTAACCCATTTCTAGCATGGTAGGTTTTACTTGGCAAAATGAGACATCTACTTGGAACATTGTAACCCCTATTATATGATGAACCTACTTAAATCCCTTTCATATATCTATAGCTATATCTATGAAAACTACTTTAAAAGATTCCTAAAATACACACACACACACACACACACACACACACACACACACACACACACACACAATCATTTTGTGTTTAGATTATTTGTATGCTATTATCTCTGTAATTTCCAGCTCCTGAGGATTCTCAGCATTACACATCATCTATTGCATTCTATGATGAGAAATAAAGAGGGTGTAATACTATTTTCTAAATTCAATATCATTCCCCTCTTCTATTTCTTTGATGATTTTTTGTTTGTTTGTATCTCTTATGTAATCTTAATTATGTACTCTTAATGTCCTTGTAGTGGAACTTACTATGTAGATCAGGCTGTCTTTGAACCCACAATAATCTATTTGCCTCTACCTTCTGAGTGTGGTTAAAGGCATACACCTCCACACTCTGCTCACTTGTTTATAATAATTGGAGATCATATATATATATATATATGCATATATATATATGATTTTTACAAAGAGAAACTTGTTCCTTTAATGTCTCTTCTGCATACAGAAAATAAATTTATCTCTTTTGCAAAACCATCACAGTTTTTTAATTTCTCTATAATCTTATGTGTTTGATATGCCTAATGTACAAATTTACATTTTATGACTTGTAACAAGAACATAAACTCTGATTTGTTGTCTTTCATAGTATTATACATTACTTTATCATATATACAAATTTTCTCACATCAAAAATTCACATTGTGTCATTGTGTTAAGCAGATGCTGGCTAGAAGCTAGAATATTTACATGTGCCATTATAGATAAAATGCAGTTTCTTGTTAAGAACTATATTATTTCCTATTTCCATCAATCGAGTGGTATTTCATTATCATTTACTACCTAACTTTGGTTTCCTTGATGTAGTGCAAGGCAAAATTTACAGACATTTAGAGAAGAAAGCCTTGTTATATATGTTTTTTGATATTCATTTCTTTAATTTTGCCAGGAAAATAGAAATAATTTTAAAAGCTTGACTCATTACACGCTAACATTTTTCTGCATTATTAGGCATTCTTTACCAATTTATACTGATAACATGGTCAGATCAGAATAGTAGAAATGCTGGATTGAATAGCATTGAATTGATTGAATAGAAAATGGTTGATTTTAACTAAAATAAGATCAATATAACAGTTTTGCATTTCTTTTTATTATATTACCTTTACATATAGGCATATCACCAAATGAGTATTATCTCAATTTTGAGATACCCGGTATCTGCAATCATTGTACCAGTGAAAAATTCTTTTGTACCAAATTTTACTTTGCTTGTCCTTAAATGGACACACATCCATTCCCACTCTTTCTGCTCTCTTGGCATTTTTCCCCCAGGGCTATATATCTTTATATAAATTATTATTGAACTTTTGTAAAATAATCAGTGAGTCCACTATAATAGTAAGAATGTTTTAAATAGCAGCCTGCATTGTTTAAAATTGAATATGGAGAGTCATATTGCAAGTCCCTTGAGATACTGAGATGGTGCTATTATTCATATCACATAACAGAAGCTATCTCTTGTCCAATTTGGTCTTTATAGCAGACTTGCTTTTGATCATGGAGGGCAATTTGGTTAACAAGAGGACTTAGAATAGAAATTATGTAACCAAGATGATACTGACAAGTTGATTATTTCTTTTATGTTTAATAAATAACAGAATGCTTTTTATTGAATAGAGGATAATATTTTAAAGTATAGTTATACTAAAATATAGCTAATTCTAGCAAACATACACACTTCTACTGTAACTGAAAATATCTCAGGAAATTTTTTAATATATGAAAACAACAAATTGTGATTCCACATGTGCACCTTATCCACTAACAACAAGGAATTAACAATGGTGAAGTAGTCTGACCTAAAATAATACTAAACCATATACCATTTTGTCAATCTATCTTTAATTTTCATAATGATCTGTTATTTAAAAAAACAGAAATAAAAATTCTTCAGTTTAGTTTCTTGAATCAATATCCCAGTAGTTCAATACAATTTCACCATAGTCAACACTGAGTTGACTTATAAATATAGCTTGTTGCTCAGCAGTTTCAGAAGTTTTCCTCCCATCTTTTGATATTTTACTTTGCTGCTGGTTCCAAATGTAGAGATTAATGAGTAATTGTTATGGATAACAGACAGAGTGTGACATTGTAGTTAGTTGTTTTCTCTGACATCATCTTTGTTTTTCTAGTCTATGTCAGTTTGTAGTCAATTTGTTAAAATATTAGTCATCACTGCTTTTATAAAAGCTATCACAAATGAAAAAGACTTTGATAAGATTTATAATATGCTAAATGAGTAAATAATTAGTTGATATAAAAGTGGAATTTAATTTTAAATTAAGGAAGTCAACTCCCCAACATATTTAATATAGGAAACAAAAAAGTTGCTGCCTTTCAAATGAAATTTGTGTTTCTTGCACACTCTATATAGAAAGTCATGATTGAGTGCCTTTGAAAAGTATCTAATTCCAAGTCACAGTTCTGGTATTTAATGCTGTTATTAACACCAGTGAACTATTTAATTTCTGTGAGCCTCAATTTCTCTCATCTATGAAATGAAAAGTAGCTACAAGTATTTCATATGATTGTGCAATATTTTCTGAGACAATAAATTGAAAATTTTGAAATATTTCCTTATCTACCAGTGTTCAGTGAATGTTATATCAATTCATATATCTGAATAACATTAGAATGCATTTATATCTGACTTATTTTATTTCTGATTCTCTGAATTGTGTCATAAAGTGATAAGTAATTGTTATTTTCAAATTCCTTCATTTCTCATAGCAAAGGGTGTCTATAAGACAGTCTATTATAAAGATCATTTGCTAAACTTAATTTATGAAATGATAATGTTTAAAAGCTAATATTTTATAGTATTCTAAGCAAAGAATAGAATATAAGAAATTCAGTCTAAATACAGGGAGTGATACTTGGTCTTATGGCAATTTGATATGCAATGCTTCACTGATGCTTATGGGAAGCCTGCCTCTTTGTGAGCAAATATGGAGGAGTGGTGGATTGAGGGGGAGTTGAGGGGAGTTGGTAGGAGGATGTGGGAAGAGAGAAGGGAGGGTAGGCTGTGGTTGGGATATAAAATGAATAAACAAATTGAATAAATAACTAAAAATAACCAAATGTCAAAATGTGGGGAATTAATATAAAATAGTTTATAATATATATGTATATATTTAAATGTATCATATGTATATATATTTAAATGTTTCTAAATCAGAAGACTATAAATATGTTATGTATTTACTTTTTTATTAAATTATTTACTCCCAAAAGGATGATTTGAAATTTATTTCTCAGAAGAAAAAGGAAATTCAAGAAGTATTTTGTTGTTTACTTTACTATTAGGTTGTTAGGGATGGAAATTCGGATCCAGTGTCCAATTCTGTCATCTTGACCTCCTAATCTGTAGCTACCACACATAAGTAAATCTCCATACATGTTGGCCAAGCTAGTTGTCCAGATCAACAATGCCTGTTGGTAGCTTTACTACATGGAACATGGCATCCATCTGATGGCCAGGTTCCAAGTGATGAGACCAGTGGGGAAAGAGATGATTCCTTCAATATCTTTTTAGTGAGCTAGTCACTGGCATCCATATGCTCAGGGGAGTGTTTGTATACATGGAACCCACAGTTATTAATGAAGTTCATGCTGGTACCTACCACCAGTTCTTACACATCACATGGCTCATCACAGGTAAAAACGATGTCGTAAATAACTATACCCATAGCCACTACATTTCTGGCAAAAAAGGTCATTGACCTTGTCTTGGAGCAAATTCTTAGGATGAGAGACTAGTGCATAGGTCTTCATGGTTTCCTGGATTCTGTAGCTTTAGCAGGGGGACTGTCTTCAGGTTCAACCTCCCTGCTGATGTAGTGACTCTGTTGATTATGGAAAGAAGTCCAAGCTTGGGTTCTCCATGTACATAGAATCTAGGTTTTCACTGCTGTTGTTGAGCCCTGAAATTCTATACTCATAATCCACACTACCCTGTAACACTCTGATTATGGCATCATATGCTATCTATGACGTCTGTCTTAGAAACCTCAATATTAAGGATTCAAACTACACTACACTCTACCTTTTTAGCTAGATCTCATCTTCCATCACTTTTTTCTTCAGATTTGAGGGGCCCTAAATGTTCATCTTACAGAATTCCAGACCAACCTGGTGTCCTACCAATGAATTTATTTCCTTCTGGCCACATATACCCATCATCTAAACTGAGAAAGCCTAGAAAGAGCAACTTTCTGTAGCAGAGATCACCAATACCTGCTTTGAGCCCAACAAGCAGATGGTGGACTGTGACCCTCTCTATGTGTTCTAGAAGCACACTCTGAAAATGAATTTAGTGAATGTTTTATAACATAGGTAAATTTATTTTTTTCTCTAAAAGCATCTTAATTCGTGCTTCATGAAAATGGTGAGTTTTTCTTATTTAGCTCACAGCTATAATTTCTCCACCTCTATATTAGCATGCTAGAGACACAAAATTAATATTACATAAAAGAGAAAGCCATGAAAACTCTTCTCAGTTTGGCAGCATTCTCTGAGATCCTTAAAGCTTTGGACTTTCTCAACGTACTCTATAGTGTCTTTTAGGAGTGTTTTGATTTCATATTACACTTAGACTCATTTTTTATGTCAGTAGGCTCTGAACATTGTTAAAGAAACTAAAGTAAAGCTGACTGCAAGTTGTTTCACACCACTAAAAAGCAGTAAAAGTGCATGTTGAAAGCACCTCCATACATGATTCTTAAGTTCAAAACATATTTGTAGAATGTATAATAAATGTATGAAAGGTCAAATTGGGAGCACACTAGACCCACCTATCCACGATGGAACACCCTGAGTCCCCTGTCTGCCTGATTTCTGACCCCTACCATTGGTCATCTACCAGAGCTCCAGGCCCCTGCCAGATATCCTCCTATACACGGATCATCCCGAGTCCCTTTCTGCTGGATATTTAAACCCCATTGCTGGGCCTCTGCTGGAGGCCTCTGCCCGAGGCCCACCTATCCATGCAGGACCACACTGAGTCTCCAAAGGCTTGATCTTTGACCCACATCACCGGGCCTCTTCTGGAAGTGAGTCTGGGACCAGTTCTGGTTGAATTCACCCCACACCCTTCTCTGGGAACTCCCTGGATTGGCCCCAAATCTTGCTCCCACCTGTGTCCTGTCCTCAGCAAGAGTGCTCCTGGTGCTCTGATACACACAGGCCCCCTGCTCCATCCCGCAGAGCCTACCCTCCCCCCACCCTGTGCCCTACCTAGCCCACTACCCCACTGGTCTGGTTGAGCACTGAAACAGAGGGCTGATACAACAATCCCACCACCTCCTGGGAAATTCCTGGTGCTGCTCTGAGAACACTAGACCTGCCTATCCACATGGGAACACCCTGAGACTCTGCATGCATGATCTCTGACAACCATCCCAAGGCCTCTGTTGTAGAGAACTTCCTAGATCTGCTCTCAGCGCACTAGACGCGCCTGTCCACATGGAACCACCCTGAGTAACTGACTGTCTGGTCTTTGATCCAATATCCAGGCCTCTGCTGGAGCACTACCCTGAAGCCTCGCCTGCCTGATCTTTGACCCCCATCTCTAGGCCCTTGCCTGAAAAGAGACCTCCTAGAGAGCTTGAATCACACAGAGCTATAGATATGTAACTTCTGACCCACCTAAGCCCACCAGGGGAGTAAAATATATATATATATATGCGTGTGTGTGGTATGTGTGTATATATATGTGTGTGTGTGTGTATATATATATATATATATATATATATATATATATATATATATATATATATAGAGAGAGAGAGAGAGAGACCCCACCTGTACACACTGGAAGAAGCAATGGAAAGATGGCAATACAAGAAAACACCTAATAGGAGAAAGAGAAGCATGACACCACCAGAATCTAGGGACTCTACAACAATTAGACATGAACACTCCAAAGCAGGTAAAGCAGAAGAGAATGACTTAAAAATGTCTTCATAAAAATGATAGAGGCCTTCAAAGACGATGTGAGAAAATCCCTTAAAGAAATAGAAGAAAAACCAAACAAAAATTGAAAAAAAATGAAAGAAATAGAGGAAAACACCATGCAAAAAATGCAAGAAATGAAGTAATATCTTAAAGAAAGTGCAGAAAGTCAAGAAAGTACAATCAAACAGGTGAAGGAAACGGTTCAAGACTTGAAACATGAAATAGAGACAATAAAGAAAGCACAAACTGAGGGGATGCTGAAAATAGAAAAACTGGAAATACAGACACAAGCATAACCAACAGAATGCAAGAGATGGAAGAGAGAATCTCAGGTGCTGAAGATAAGCTAGAGGAAATAGATTCATCTACCAAAGAAAATCTTAAGTACAACAAATCCTTAACACGAAAGATCCAGGAAATGTGGGACACTGAGAAAAGGCCAAACCTAAGAATAATAGGCATAGAAGAAGAAGAACAAGCACAACTCAAAAGTCCAGAAAACATATTCAACAAAATCATTGAAGAAAACTATCCTATTATGACAAGGGCATGCCCATGAAAGTACAAGAAGCATACCACACACCAAATAGACCGGACCAAAGAAAAAAATTCCCCTCAACACATAATAATCAAAACACCTAGCATACAGAATAAAGAAAGAATATAAAGAGCAGTGAAGGAAAAAGGCCAGGTAACCTATCAAGGCAGACCTATACAAGTTACACCTGACTCTCCATGGAAACTCTCAAGGCCAGAAGGTCTTGGATAGATGTTCTACAAGTACTAAGTGTCCACAGATGCCTGGCCAGGCTACTATACCGAGCAAAATTCTCAATCACTATGAATGGAGAAAACAAGGTATTTAATGACAAAGCCAGATTTTCACAATAGGTATCTACAAATCCATCCCTACAAGTGGATGGAACTTGAAGAAACCATCCTGAATGAGGTAACACAGTCACAAAAAGAGGAACATGGTATGTACTTGCTCATATATGGATTTTAGAGATAGAGTAAAGGATCATCAGCTTATAATTCACAGCACTATAAAAACTAGGGTACAAGGAGGATTCTAAGAGACTCATATAAGGCCCCTCACAGAAGGGGAAAGAGACAAGATCTTCAGAGTATATGGGGAGTTGGGGGGCAGTGAATGGAGAGGGAGCTAGAAGAAAGAAAAGGGGAGGGGAGGAAAGCACGTGGGACTAAGAGGATAGAGTCAGAGGAGGAATAGAAGAGGAGGAGGAGGAGAGAGGGAGGGGAGAGAGAGGGAGAGAGAGAGAGAGAGAGAGAGAGAGAGAGAGAGAGAGGGAGAGAGAGAGAGAGAGAGAGAACATAAAAGAGGGAGCCATTATTGGTTTGAAGATAAAACTGAACCTGGAGAAATGTCCAGAGATCTACAAGACAAAAGGACTTTGGGAACATATTCTACCTAAAGGTAGAAGGGAAGTCATAGTCTTTATATCAAATGACTTGACAGATTTAGATGACCCCTTCTGGATGGCATCACCCTACATGTGGAGTGGAGGGGAGGGGAAGTTTTTTGGGAGGTATGGGAGGGTAAGAGAGATGAAAAGAGGCAGGCAGGAAGGGAGGGAGGGAAGGAGGGAGAGAGGGAGAAGGAACTGGGATCGGTATGTAAAATAAAATAAAAAGTATAAAAATAAAAAAAGATAGGTCAAAATGAAAAATACATCTTAAAGTCTTGCTTTCTATTTGTTTACATTCCAAGTAGAACATAAATTATGTGTACCAATAACTATAATAATTCAGTAATTTCTAAATAACACTAAATAACATGTTTTGAACTAAGTTAGGAAAATAAGCTTGCAAGAACTAAACTTTTAATCCCAGTATGTTTACTGCTGGTGTGTGTGTGTGTGTGTGTGTGTGTGTGTTTGTGTGCGAATACATACTTCTCATTTGAAGTATATAATTTAGGTGCCTACTACTTTCTTAAGTGTCTAGTTTTGTTATGTATGAAGGAAATGTATTTGTATAGAAATAAAATCACAATACTTAATGTGCTTACTGTCAAAAGCATTTGTCTTTAGAATCATATCATAATATTACTACATTCTTCCATTAATACTCTCCTGACTTGAAGTTAGGTAATCAGAGACTAGCTTAAGGACAAGTAGAAAAATATTTCACAGCCCAAATATGCTACCCTTGTACATCTAGCTGATATTCTGTATTTATTTTTGGAGATTACTTCCTCTCTTTCAAGGCTGTCATTGTCTTTTGTTTAGCTGTAAATAGCCATGGCCTTTCTGTTACTACTTTCAATAGGAAGACATTCATTGTAGACAACAAATACACTTTTCCATGTTATTGGTTCATTGTTTTATTGCTGCAAGTATGTTTAAAGTTAGGTCTAACTGCTTCACATGTTTAAATGTACAATACTATATTAACTATAGAATGGTAACTATACAATGTTATTGTGTAGCAGGTCTCTGTAAATTTTCCCTTGCATAACTGAAACTTTTCACCCAATCTGCAGCATTTCCATGATATCATTACACATAACCACCTAGAAACTACTGTTCCACTCACCTTTCTATTAGATTGGCTCTTGAGAATATATGGTATTAGTTGAATAATGTGGTATTTTTTCCTGTATAATTCTATCTAGCACAAAAGTCATTCAAATTTATCTATATTTCACATCACAGGATTCTCTATATTGAATAATATTTCATTTTATGAGCACACAATGATTTATCCATTAACACATCTGTGTTAATTTTGGTGTTTCCCTATTTGTGAATAATGTTGCAATCAATGAGTTATTAATATTAGTGTCAACTTCCAGTAGACAAGCCTCTGCTCATGCCTATATGGAGTTATCTAGATATCTAGTGATTGAGTTATTCCACTATTGATGAGCATATGCCAAGTGCTGTGGTACTATCCACCAGTGCATAGGAAAGCTATCAGCTACTGTAGCCTCAAAGAAAGTTGACTCTACTTTTCTGAGCAGACATCAACTGCCAATAGAATCTTAGTGAGGGTAGAAGACTGCTTTCCCACTTCCCTAGTTCCCACTGGAATTTTCCATGATGAGATATTATGCTGGTATTATGAAGTGAGCTACAGCTACTGTGAGTTCATGTATGTATCAACCATGCCATGTCCTTTCAGTCAAATTAGATCTAAACTTCCTCAGCTGGGAGAAGACTGCTGAGCCTCTCCCCTAGATCACCTGGAATTTTTAAAGGTGTGATCTTATGTGTATAGTATGAAGTCAGCTACAGCTACTGTAAAATTCTGTGTGAATCAACCATGCCATGTACTTTTGACCAGAATAGATTCTAAAGCTGTTCCTCTGTACTCTAACATGCAGTTGTATTGTCTGTTTTTTTTTTTGTTTGATTTAACTATTAGCAAAATTTTAAAACATAGATGCCTTACATCCCTAAGCTTTGAAAATTTCGATTTGCTCACGCTTCTTTTTTTCTTGGATATTCTATTCTAGATTTAACCTGAATTTGATGCCATTCATTTAAATAATGCTTAATATATCTAAAACTGAGGGTACAGATAAACCTAACCAGTAGAGAAGCAGAAGGGTCTATTGTCAGCAGTACTCCACAGTCTCTTCACTATGTTATCATGCTAAAGTATCTGAATATTTTCATAGTCAGTTTTGTCACTTGTATTCCAACCTGTACTGTGAACTGGTCACAGAAAGTAATTTATCCCATTTCATATATCTGAACTTGCTATAGCTAGCAGTTATTTTAGAATAATTTTATAGCATGTTAAAATAGAACACATTATAGTTTATGTTCATAGTTACATAATACACACAGACATAGTATTCTTCCTTGATTTTGATGTTTCCACAAATTTCAAAACCAATGTTCTGTAAGCCTCAGATGAGGTAGTTTAAATATCCTGTTTGAGCTGAGCACTAAATCCTCATTATTGTACTTGCCATTTTTCTTTAATAGATAATTCTAAATGACCTCATCTAATAGCTCACATCATTTGGTCTGTTGTTGTTCATTTGCTATGTAATGTCCAAAATATTGAAGAAATATTGAGATCATGTGAATTTCTTACACATTTTGGGACACTGCTTTACTACTATGGTGGTTTAGAATATTTTTTTCAGTTTTACTTTTGAAATTTCATTCACGTGTGTTGTACTTGAGTCACTTTGACTGCACCCTTTCACCCATCTTTGTGTGTCCCTCCCACACTACCTCTTAAACTCATGAAATCTTCTTATTTAATTCCTAACATTTTATTATATTCACATATGTAATTATAAATAGTGCTTGATGAGTTCATTTAATGTTGATCATTTATATATGTTTAGGGTGTACCACTTAGATTTGGATTATCTATTTAAGAGTCCATCTCTTAAAAACCATCCATAAGAAAGGTTCATCATTGGACATACATTTTTATAATAACTATATATCAGATATTTCTATAGTCTGCTTTTATACAAAACTAGTATTGCTCTCAATAAATAGTCTCACCCCTTCATTATGGAAATGAATCCCTGGAATATAATTAATTCATCAACAACATATATTATTAATATATCATGTGCTATCCTCCCACTTCAACTAATTCAAGGCCCACTTTTCCAATTGTTCTCCATCCTACATTTCTCTAATGTATTCACAACACTAATCACTGCTGAAATCATCTTGTATATTTACTTGTGTCTCTGTCTCTTTCATGCCACAGTAAAAGCACCAGTGAAGTAAAATCTTGTATGTCCCATTGTTTGGTACATAGAACATGCGTAGAAAACCTTTTGGGTTTTTGTTTTTTTAACAAAATAAAATATAAAATGATAAAACAAAAATCATCACCTTGAAGTTGGACAAGGCAAACCAACAGAAGTAAAAGGCACCCAAGAGGAGGCACAAAAAGCAGATACCCCCTCATTCACACATTCAGTTGTCTTATAAAAATACTAAACTGGAAGCCATAATATACTTGCAGATTACATTGTACAAATTTGGAAATCCCTGTGCATGCTGCTTCAGTCCCCATGAGTTCCTATGAGCTTTGCTTATGTTGATTTAGAGGGACGTGTTCTCCTGGGTTCCTGCATCCATTTTGTCTTTTTCACTATTTCTACCTATCAGTAAATAGTTTAAAAATGGTATTTATCAGAAAATTCAATGGGGAATCTATAATAATCACTAGAAGTTTAAGTTATAAATGTTTGAAACTTTAAGTAATTAATATTTTAAAGATGCAAAGTTGTGGTTTGTTTTGTGTGTCAACTTGACACAAGCTAGGGGCATCAGAAAAAGGAGCCTGAGCTGGAAATGCTTTCTTGATCCAGCTGTAAGGTATTTTCTCACATAGTGATCAATGGGAACTGATCCAGCCCATGATGGGTGGTGTCATCGCTTGGGTGGTGGTCATGAATTCTATAAGAAAGCAGGCTGAACAAGCCATGGAAAGTGAGCCAGTAAGCAGCTCCTGTCTATGGCCTGTGAATCATCTCCTTCCTTTGGGATTATTCCTTCATTAAGAAATAGCAATGCTAAAGTGTAAACCAAGTAAACCCTTTTCTCCCCATATGTTTTTTGTTGGTCATGGTGTTTCCTCACACTAATACAAATCTTAACTAAGACAAATTGGCACCAGCATAATGCAGTGTTGTTATGACAGACTTGACCAAGATTTTTAGGAGGATTGTGGGAGGATTTTGATACTTTGGCACAGACATCAATAAGAAATTCTGTGGGAATTTGGAAGTTAAGAACATTCAGAGAAGTGCAGGGATGGAGGTTGGCTTGCAAAATTTCAAAGGGAAGTTTAAAAACTCTATCAGGGCTATTTGTTATTTTGAATTAATATCCTGATGTTCTGGTTAGGTGGGGATGAAGAATCAGCTGTGATTAACAAGATACCAGAACTAGTAAAGCAAAATTTTGCTTTGCTGGGACAACTGATGCTGGTTAGTTGGAGTTAAGAAATTAACAGTGACTAAGAAGAAGAGACTAACATCACTGAGGTGAAATCTTCTGGGAAGTGTTTCCTGAGAGCATAGAGAAACTGTGTTTCAGAGGTGGTCATGGTTGTACCTCATGTTGGTAGCTGGACTTGATAATGTCTAAGTGTCACTAGGTGGTACTGGTTTTGAAGGGATGAAGGGGTCATGGAGAGAGACTGAGGCTTGGCACTGTGAAGGGCCAGTAAAAGCCATTGGTAAAGTTGCAGCCTCAGTAGCAGTGAATGCCCAGGACTGAAGGAAGAAGTTGAGGCTGGGTGACATGAAAAGAGCCTAGGAGAGGCTACTGATGCAAGTGCAGCCCAGTTACAGGAAGAGACCCCAGTGTTTTGGAGATGCTAGTACCATGGATTGATCAACAAGAACAGCAGCAGTGGACTGGATGCAGTTGTAGCCTAGAAGACAAGTTGTGTTTGATATAGGGCATAGGTGGAGAATTGAGTGGATCCAAGCTATTGGATGGTTGAAATTTTGTTTTCCTTTACTTGAATGTGTCCTGTTTTTTCTTTTCTCCTCTTGAAGTAAGACAGTATTTTTCTGGAGATGACAGTTGAGACACTTGAATTTTAAAACACTTTGGATTTTTAAAGAGATTAGCTGTTTTAAAGGAACTGAAAATTTACTGTGTTTGAATTTGCAAAGACTGTTTGATTCTTAAGTTATTTAAGACCTTAGGGATGAATTAGAAAGGAAGAGTTGTGGCTTAATAGTAATGTTTTTGTGTGTCTAATTGACAAAGGGTTAGTTGCACTTGGTGGTTTTGTGTGTCAAATTGACACAAGCTAGAGTCATCAGAGTAAGGAGCCCCATCTGAGGAAATGCCTCCTTGAGTTCCAGCTGTAAGGTATTTTCTCAATTAGTAATCAATAAGGGAGGCCCAGCCCATGGTGGGTGGTGCCATCCCTGGGCTCCCCTCCATGCTCTCAACATCAGCTCCTGCCTTAGGGAACCTACCCTGTTTGAGTTCCTTTCTTGTCTTCCTTTGATTATGTACAGTAATCTGGTAGTGTAAGTCAAAAAAACCCTATCCTTCCCAACTTGCCTTTTGGCCATGGCATTTTTGTCACAACAATAGAAACCTTAACTAAGACAAATGATAAAGTATACCACATCAAAATCAACCAGTATGGTTTTATTTATTTATTTATTTTAAATAGAGAATCCTAACCTGAATACTAGGCTTTTTTGATTGTTGTTTTTTGTTTTTATAAGACAGAATTTCCCTGTGTAGCTTTGGAGGCTGTCCTGGACCTCGATCTGTAGACCAGACTGGCCTCGAACTCACAGAGATCTGCCTGCCTTTGCCTCCCAAGTGTTGGGATTAAAGGCGTGTGCCACCAATGCCTGGCTGGATACTAGCCTTATTAGAAGAATTCTGGATTTTGGCTTAAGGATATGATGTTGTTTCTTTCACCATGTTGGCAGCATTTTACTAAAGTAATCAATATATGGAGTTGGACAATGTTTGAAAACCAGAGCACTATGGGAAATTCTAATTTTCTACTCAGGGGATTTATACAATTCTGTCTCTGTTATATCATCAAAATGCATTAATCATGAATTTTACAATGTTGTAATTGAAACCAACATCATTACTGAATTTATTATTTCCTGTATTGTCTTCAGATTTCACTGATGACCACTGAGAAACTTTTATATGAAAATCTTACTGACTTATAAAAATCTAGCCAAAGAAGTTTCTCTTTATGTAAAATAATATGTATTATTTCAATAATCCACCTAAAAGCAGACTCCCTCACAATGAATTTGTACACTTAAGGTTTTATAAAATTTATGACAACATGCTTTCATTTTGTATTGGTTTATGCTAAGTACACAATAAACTTTAATATTCAACTATAAAAACTAATTTGCTGTATATACCAGCAACTAACTCTTTTATTTTAAATATTAAATTGTGTATAGAGTTTTTTTTATAAAGTTTTCATTCTGATTGTTTTTGTTCATTCATGTATAATTTAATATGTTAAGATAACAGTCACTATATTTAATAAAAATGAGAGATATATTATGAAAACAGAATTTTTATATAAAAATCAGAACATCTTTATTTGGGTACTCATATATACATAAGTATTTGTCATTCAAAAAGTAGGAACTCTTATCTTTCTCTTGCTAAAATAACTTCTAAGGCTAGATATTATAATCCACCCTACCTTTATAAGTATTTTCTTGGAGCTTTGTTTCTGATATTTTTGGATTGAGGGGCTGTACTTTTAGACCAGTGATCAAATTTCTGTTGATGCCAGAGGAGAAAAAAAAAGATAAGTAGACAATTTCGGAATCTGTACTCTATGCAATTTAGTTTTCAATAGCTCTTAAAGTAATATCATTCATTGAGAGGTTTGCGCAGGTGAGAGCTTTTGAATGCCACTGTGCTGTGCTGTGCAATTGAGGTTCTTATAGCACTCTTTTTACGAAAAGACAAAAATGTTAAATTTAATGCTGTTATTTTGAGAGATGGAAGTACAAATACATATTCAAGTTATTTGTTAAACGTTATTCCTTACTGCTCATAAGAATGTTTATTCTTTTATCTAGTCCATCAATTTTTCTTAAAGTGAAATATTAGACATTATATTCTGTTTTTTTCAATATTCCTTTATAATTAATTTTTAATATACTGGACACACAGTGCTCAATGGTATCATAAGAAATAACCAATACATATCACACAGAAGCAATAAACATAAATACAGAATTGAATCAGGCAAAAAGTTATTCTTAATAAAAATATAAAAAAAGTTTTCTATAAGAAAAATATTTGTTTTATAAAGAATGTGTATCCCACAGTTAAAGAGTAAATATAAGACTACTACAAATGAATAAATTTTACATCATATATAACACTAAAATTATTTTTAAAGCATTTAAGCATAGCTAACATTAGAGGAAACTTTTGTTTTATTATAAAAGTCATGTGGTGGTCTCTTGTTATGATTTTGCATATCTTTAAATAAGATGAGAACTTCTTAATTTAGTAATCATTTATCAAGTTGAGTAAGATAATTTCTATTACTAAATTTTTAATTTCACAAGGAATGGGCATTAGATTATATCAAATGTATTGTTTCATTAATTGGCACCTTTATACTTTTATGTTAAAAGATTTTAAATATTTGCTAACTTTTAAATATTGAATCAATTTTTATAGGTTAAATTCCACTTAGTCATTGCATGTATTTTTTAATATGCTGATATTGGGTTTTTGGAATTGTGTTGATGATTGTTTTGTGTTTGTATTCATGAAATAAGTACTTTTAAATTTTGCATTATAAATTTTTCTGAATTTTTCTTTTTTTTCCACACAGAATAGAAAATATGTTTGGTGACATTTATGTACATAGTTAGCTTAAGTTTTTATTCTTCCTCCACATGCTTTTTTCTATCTCTTTTTCCTCTGACACTATTTATGTTGTACTACAAGTATTCTCTTGTTTTACTTTTATATCACATATATTGCTAACCTGTTTGTTCCTCCTTTGAAGATTCATTTTATTGCTCTCATGGAATATTTTCTAGGTCCTGAGGTTCTGCCTACACTGATTTCTGCACATACACACACATCCATGCACACACACACACACACACACACACATATGCTTTTGCACACATATACATTTTAAAAGTTAGTTTCCACACATGAGAGAAAGCATGAACTAAACATGGATGGCCTGCCTTAATTATAATATTTTCCAGTCCAGGTCCATATGTTACTGAATTTTAGGATCTGACCTGTTTTGTTCCAGCTTCTTAGCCTTGAATTTGAAATAAAGGCTCATAAGGATTTCAAAAACAGTGAGAAAACTATGTACAAAGCAAATAAATAATTCAGTTAAAAAAGAAATATGCATTTGAAATGGAAAACAATACTCATAAATGAGGGTGATCATAGGCTACCATTTCTTACTAGTGGTTTTCCTTTGTGAAGTCCAAGAGAAGGACTTTGGTTGCTAAGAGATATAGTATATATTGTTCTCTGTTTTGGAATATGGAAGCCTTTGATTAATATTGCTCTTCTTTCCTATAATATTTCAACTTTTAATCTTATTTATGTCAAAATATGCATAGACATAAGATGGTAATGAATAGATTCTAAAGGTGTGCTTGCAGGATAGAGAATTTTATTAAGCATGTACCCCAGACAATTTCAGGTCATGCTATTTCTACCCTTACTTTTATATATACAGGTATTAGGGATGCATAGTAAGGGAAATCTGGCATTAGGGAAATGTCCCGAGATGTACAAGGATGACCCCAGCTAACAATCTAAGCAGTAGTGGAAAGGCTACTTTAAATGCCCTTCTTGAGAGATAATGAGATTGATGACTATGTTATATGCCATCCTAGAGCCTTCCTCTTATAGTAACTGATGAAAGCAGAAGCAGACACCCACAGCTAAATACTGAGCTGAACTCTTGGAATCCAGTTGCAGAGAGGGAGGAGTGATGAGCAAATGGGTCAAGCCCAGACTGGAGAAACCCACAGAAACTTCTTACCTGAGCAAGGGGAAACTCATC
This sequence comes from Cricetiscus sungorus, assembly GCA_030556225.1. Classification (NCBI taxonomy): domain Eukaryota; kingdom Metazoa; phylum Chordata; class Mammalia; order Rodentia; family Cricetidae; genus Cricetiscus; species Cricetiscus sungorus. Next base: position 53,266,563 of record JANBXA010000726.1, on the reverse strand, counting down.
GACTCCAGGCTATTTGGGAAACCAGCACAGGACTGACCCAGATTCCCTGAATGTGGTGTTAGTTGGGAGGACTGGGCAGTCTATGGGGCCTCTGGTAATGGATCAGTATTTATCCCTAGTATAGGAATGGACTTTGGACGCCCATTCCACGTAGAGGGATACTCCCTAAGCCGAAACACGTAAGGGAGGGCATAGACCTTGCTTCAAATGATATGACAGACTTTGAAAACTCTCCATGGAAGGCAACACCCTCCCTGGGGAGCAGAAAGGGGATGGGATTGGGGTTGTTGGGAGGGGTATGTGTTGACATGTAAAACAAACTTGTTTCATATTTAAATTAAAAAACGGTGATTCATATAAACAGTTCAATATAAGACATAATGATGGCTAAGAAATGTTTCAAAATATGTTATCATCCTTAGTTATTAAAGAAATTCAAATTAAAAAAAAACTTTGAGATTTCATCTCATCCTAGTCAGAATGGCAGAGTTTACCAAACATCTGAAAATTGTCCTAAGTGGAGAACATACTTGTTCCTTTGTTCAGAGAGTAGTGTGCCTTAGTACTTAGTACTTAGTACTTAGTACTTAGTACTTAACCTCAGTACAGGTAGGGATCCTAGGTTGCCAACAGGTATACCTCTAGAACAGGACTAGGATCTCAGGTAGTCAGGTTCATTATTAAAGGTGTGTGTGTGTGTGTGTGACCTAAGTCAATGGGAGTTTCAGGTTGTTAAGTTACTTCTAATGTTTATCTGTCTCACATCCACTTTTTTGAAAATATCTTTCTCTATGGATGAATAAGATTTCTTGCATACTGTTAACATATGAATAAAATTATCCATTTTTTGTTGCTAGGCATTTAGTTTGAATACATTTCTTTGGTATTGTGAATAAAGCAGAATATATATATATATATATATGTATATATATATATATATATACATATATATATATATATATATCTGAGGTAAGATATAAAGTTGTTTGGATATATACCCAGACGAAGGAATATAACTGAGTTATAAGGCACCCTTATTTTAGATTGTTTTTGTTGTTATTATTATATTATTCCCCTAACCTCAGTAGGGCTTATTATCTGCTTAGGCATGTGCAATTTACCTGTATTACAGCACCAGATTTGAATTATTTCCTGTGGAAGAGGCCTCAGATCCCATCAGAAAGTGATTGGCTATACATATATAGATCATATCCTTATAGCAAAATTGGTCATATTTTCTCTGGGAGGTTAGAAGTGTAGTAAGTGATGTCCATTAATGTTGATGAAAAATTTCCTCCAGAAACATATTCTGATATCTCTAGTAATTACAACATTATACACTCCCATAAGCATTGAATAAATGTGTATATTTCCCCATTTTCACTAGCATTTTTGTTGTTTGTTTGTTTGTTTTGTTTATTTCTTATGATGATATACATTCTGGATGGGGTAGAATGGTATTATAAACTATTACAATTTGAATTTTGCTGATAGCTAAAGCCATTGTACCTTTTGGGAATATTTATTGTATTTATTCTTTAGAAAACAATATTTTATTTAGTATGATTGATTAGCAGAAAGAATTATTTTTCAAATCTTGCTATGAATTAAATATACTAAACCCTTGTTTGATGTATAAATGGTAAAGATTATCTTCTATTTTATGTTCTGTCTATTCTTTCTGGAAGTAGCTACTTTTGCTGCATATAAGCTTTTTAATTTCATGTTATCATGTTTATTAATTATTAGGCTCATTTTCTGTTTTAATTAAGCTACTATTCAGAAATTTTAAAAATTCAATCTATATTCTGAATATTTTTTCTCTTCAGTTTTAGTATTTCCAGCTTTGTGCTAACATGTTTGATTCACTTTGAATTGATTTAGAGATCTTTAGCTCATATCTTCTGCAGATGGTTATCCAGTTTTGGGGGACTTTTTATTATATGGACTGTCTTTTTCCTTAAATACGTTTGAGGGAGGATCAATGTACAATGACACAAAAGCCATCTGTAAGCAGGCTCCAATAGGACTGTGTGTCAGACTCAACATATTTGAGAAAAGGAAGGAAAATGAAAATCAGAAATAGCACAAAATAAGGTTATGTTTTGCTGATTATATGCATACATATAAAAATGCTAGTTGTAGTGTTGTTCTGAATAAAAGTACTGCAACTTCATTTGAAGGGAAGTTTGGGCAGTAATAACAGTGAAACATTTATTATTATAGAGAAAGTTTTAATTTAATTTGCTCAAATATGTTGCATATAGCAGTCATGACTATATTAACACTAAACACCCCCACATGCACATATTTGTATGTGTACATGTGTATGTAGAAGATTGAAATGTATAAAATAATGATATGATGAATCATATTCTCATTTTTTCTTAACTTTCAGATTATATGCTGAGGAACCCGAAGAAATGAATATCAGTTCTGAGGATCACTTCCATTCTCAAAACCATGCAGATCATACTCTCAGTAAAATGGGAAACTATTTGAAAGAGAAAAAACTGTGTGATGTGCTACTTATTGCTGGACCTCTCAAAATTCCAGCTCATCGGTAAATATCATTGTGCAGACAGAATATCCAAAAGTCACAAATATAAATGAGAACTCTATAAACTCATTATAAATTGGATGAGGGAGAAATCATTTTTACTTTGAAATATTGAAAAATTATTATTTACTTATCTAATATTTAATAGAGACAAAGATGGAAATTTTGATGATGCATATAAAACAACATGAACTTTAAAAAAGTTCAGTCTATTTAATTGTCCTTTCTAACATAAATACAATTTAACAAATTGTGATATTTTGTATGCTTGTTTTGAGAAAGGGCCTTACTACCACGGCGACCTAGAATTCAGAGAACCTGCCTGAGATTCAGGGCATTTGCAGCCATGCCTGCCAATTGTGAACTCCTTGTGGAGAAAGCATATTAACAAGTTTCTCGAACTTATTGGAAGTACTGCATGATTAATTGTAATACTATTGACTGATATTAGAATTGATTCAACCTTTCTGTTTCTAGGTTGGTTCTCAGTGCGGTGTCTGACTATTTTGCTGCAATGTTTACTAATGATGTGCTTGAAGCCAGACAAGAAGAGGTCAGGATGGAAGGAGTAGATCCAAATGCACTTAATTCTTTGGTTCAGTATGCTTATACAGGTAAGCTCTCATTGTGCAATTAACTAACATTAACTCGACATTATGTCAGTGTTATAATTATTTATGATGTACAAGTATGCAAATATACCATTTAGCAGTTTCTAAAACTGGTTAAAAAAGACAAAATAGTAAACTAATCACTGTATTATAAAATATAAAGACCAATATTATCATGCTAAGAAAATATGGCATAACATTCCTTAACTCATAACATGAAGCTTCCGAGAATCATTTATGTAAGGTTAACAATTTAAAGTTGTATAAATTTAAGGTGGTATTCTCATGTATGTACAAAATGTGAAATTATTAATATAAAATTGAAATGCAAGCTTTTCTTAAGTCAATACAAAAATACTGTTACCATTCTTTAAGATATTCACTATTTATTTGCTATAGTTATTTTGTATAATCTTGTCTGACAGCCTTTTCCCTAATTATTTGTGTGTAAACGAAGAGTCCTTTGTATTTCTCAGTTTTAAGCCATAGCCCTAGAGAAGCTAGTGAATATTAAATTGTATACAATGCCATATAAAGGGCAAAAAAATAGTCAGTTAAAATATCTGTGTCTTATTTTATGTGATATATAATTATTCTTTATTAAATCAAACCATTTAGGTGTCCTGCAACTGAGAGAAGACACCATTGAAAATTTGCTGGCTGCAGCATGTCTCTTACAGCTGACTCAGGTCATTGATGTCTGCTGCAATTTCCTCATAAAGCAGCTTCATCCGTCAAACTGCCTAGGGATTCGTTCATTTGGAGATGCCCAGGGCTGTGTAGAGCTCCAGAATGTGGCACATAAGTATACCATGGTAAAATCTATTGTAATAATATATATGCTCCCTGATAAATCCAAAACCCTATATTAATGTACATAGTTTTCAGCTAACTTGTACATAATACATATTTTTAAAACCTTTGTTCAGTTAAATAATACTCAAAACTTTCATTTTAGAACTTAAATCTCTAAACTGCAGAAAATTAAAATAGTGTTTATTATTAAATTGAACAACTCTATTTCCAATTGAATCTATATAATTAAAAACATTACTTCTATGACTTTGAATGATTAGCAGTTTATTTAATAAAATTGTACTAATTAGGATTTCTGTTAAAATTATGTATTACCCGTTTTATGAAAATTCTAGGACTATGGATACAACTCACTTTGTAGATTGTTTGCTTAGCATGCACGACATTTTGAGTGTAATCACAGGTCTTTCATACTGGACACGGTGGCTAATATCCATATTCTAGCCTGTATTCTATAGGTAGGAGGATCAGGGGTTCTAGGTCATCCTCAACTCTGTAAAGAGTCTGAGGGCAGCCTGTGACACATGAGACTCTGTCTCAGAAAAGTGAGGAGAAAAAAACAAAAAGCAATTAACAACAGGTCATCAATTTTAGTAACTCAAGTTTATTTAACTGCTTTTATGTACTAGAAAAATAGTGTATCGTTAAAACCAATTTTCAGTTCACTCATTGAACTTTAAACATCCCTCTTAAATCTACCAAATCAAGTGAACATATCAGTACATCCTACTTATTTAGAATTTGTACAGCATATACCATCTTTATTTAATTGGAATCCAGTAAAATGAAATACAGAATATAAAGAGGCAAAGAAAACTGGACAATAGATATCAAGTAAAATCTTTCCAATAATCAGTAATAATTCTTCAATAAAAATAAAATGAAAGATCTAACTTCTAAAGCAATAGATTACTGGATAGATGGGTCTCTTTGAAACTTTGTCAAGTGATACATACTTTGAACAAATTAAATTGCTACAGTGACTTGAGGTTTTAAAAAGAGGCAATTGCATACTAATGAACAATAGACAACTAAATGTAAAAGTACTCAGTATAAATGCAGGCTTTAAGACAAATACATACATACATACATATTTATGTACACTTAAGCACTTTTCTAAAACTTAGCACAAAGTATAGGAATTATCTAAGATTCTGTATTATCTTCTTCCTTTTTTTCTCCATCCCCACGAGCTCATTATTCTGAATTTGAAGTTTCAGATATAATCTTGAAACAATAACACCATGTGTAGAATCACATTATCATAGATTGGTGCTTTACAATGTGTTACTTAGTCATGCTATTTATATTCCTGTGTCCTAAATACGGAAGCCATACAATCTAAAAGAACAGCAGTTATGTAGTTTAAAGGTTAATCTTACCATAAAACTCTTACCATAAAAACCATGAAAACTTCCTGTTAAATTGTTTAAATTCTTGAACTAAGTATTAACAGTTTCCTGTCTGGTATCTTACCTTGCAGACAAAATACACTCTGATAAACAACTTGAATTATTTTTGTTGCTCAAAGTGAACTTGCCTTCCTCTTTGCATTGTGCTATCCAAACTGAGTGTCAAAGCAGGATGTCCATAAAAATGCAATAGAGCCCTGTCCTGTAACGTAACACCATTTCTAATATTATTAGTATCTTTTCTGAATACAGTACAATTAGAAAACATATACTTTATAATATTTTTACAGTTCTGTATTAATAGGATTAGAATGCAAATAATTACATTCCAATAATAATGTTAGCCAAATTTGATATTCAATTATTGTGTCTATCCAATATTATCAAAATATCTCTTACATTCTAAGAGACTGTAGCTTTGCTGGACCTCAAAACCACTTAACAGTACATCTTGTAGTCACTTAAGAATCAAGACTGTTGCCCAATTGTGTACTCAAATTGCTTTTAAGAGAATAATGTGACAAACAGCCTTACTGCCTTTGGATTTCCAACATAATCAAATTTCACAACCCAAGACAATGGATTCATACCTAAAATCTGAAATTATATACTCTTCCAAGGCCTTGACTTAGACTATTCATATGTACCATTTGCTGAAAGCAGCAACCACGGAACTGAAAGCAACTTCCTAAAATCTAACAAAGTTTGAAAGCAGTGAACATTTGTTGATAAACACCTATGTTTGTTGTCTGGATCAGTAGGGACTTAACATCCTATAAAACTCTGTTAATGATTTCAAGAAAGGACACCATTCCTTCTCCATGTGATGTTTTCTATGATGTAAAATAAATTCACAGCTAAGTTTTTTTGTCAGTAACAGACACAGAGACTCACACTGACAAACACAGAAGGAAAAACACAGATATTCAGGAACAGATTCAGACTCATACAGCAGACAAAAAGGAACACAAAGGGAACAATTTAAAGCAATTACCTTTCTACTGTACAAAGTTCCACAGTGGCATGCACAGATGTTTGAGCATAATACATTTACTTTTTTGTTTGTTTGTTTTTCAAGACAGGGTTTCTTTGTTTAGCTTTGGAGCCTCTCCTGGAACTTTCTCTGCAGACCAGTCTGGCTTTGAACTTACAGCGATCCACATGCCTCTGCCTTCTGAGTGCTGGAATTAAATGCATGCGCCACCATCACCTGTCTAATACATATAATTTATTTACATGAATATATACTACTCATTATGTTTTAATATTCTTATAAAGCAACAACTCTGAAGTGATAACAATTGGATCACAAAGTATAATCTATGGTTATATGTTACATATCATGTCAATAATTTCTTATCATTAAATTAACTCTCAATAGAGGCATTTTAAATAAACTTCTCTATGATCTACACTGGCATTGAGTAAATTTTACACACTTAATTTTTCTGTCACTGGCTTCTAATTTTTATTTGAGGAATAAATACAGTTTCATAATTTACATCTGGTAATAGTGACAGTCAATCATATATTTAATTTTTATATTGTTTTACTTTAACATTTATATAAATACTTTATCACCTAGAAAAGACAGTTGTGTAATTGACCAAAATATAGTAAACGTGATTTCAGATGTTAATGTTTGAGTTCAGAATTTTCAGTGGATTATATAGGATATCCAATAATGGGTACTGCCTGTTTCTCATTAGAGTAAGTCTATCTCCTCATAAGATCCAATAATGATGATTTAACATTTGCATCATTATTTACGAATGTGTGAAACAGCATTGCAATGATTACTGTAAATGTGAAGAATGTTAGCCAAAGTGGTCTGCTACAAGAAGAACATAATTCTGTCTCAATGGATTGCCTTAATCACAAAAAGGTTCATTGTCTAAATGGGCGTCCCCATTAGGGAATTTACAGCATCAGTGATTCGTTATGGATTTACCATCCTTGTATTTTACTTTATGGGAATTTTGCTACTTAGTCTACTGTTACTAATGCCTAAACTAGGAGTAGAGGTAATGTAATGATTTGATTTAGTCAAAGACCCCCAAATAACTAGAATCTGTTTTAAAAATTCTCCAAGAATATCCATTTTATATGCAATTCAAATTACAAAGTAAATAATTAATTCTGTTTCAAGAGTATAATAGTTTATTATACTTAAAGTTTGAAATATCAACCTCATAAATATTTGAAATAACCTGTTTTAGTGATATGTATTTAAGACTACATGTGGAGTGGGGGGATGGGAGGGGAAGGAAATCGGAGAGCATAGGAGTGTGGGGAAGAGGGAGGGAGGTAGGGAGAGGGAACTGGGATCCATATGTAAAATAATAAAAAATAAAAATAAAATAAAAAAAGAAAATAAGAAGAACTAGAGATTATCATGGTGCTTTGGAGAAAAATTGAAAGAGCTTTTTGTACTTTGATCCCAGATGAAATATATGTCAGTTACCAATGGAAAATTTAAATAAGACATACTAAAATGTGTGGTATGATCTTGGTTGAAGTTAACAAAATAAAATACTATATACTTTTAATTTACTAAGGAGATTCTCAGCAACCGTGTAAATTTATGTTGTTTCTTTCATAGGAACATTTCATTGATGTAGTAAAGAACCAAGAATTCCTTCTGCTCCCAGCTAATGAAATTTCCAAACTTCTGTGTAGTGATGACATTAATGTGCCTGATGAAGAAACAATTTTCCATGCTCTTATGCAGTGGGTAGGTCATGATGCTCAGAATAGGCAACGAGATCTGGCGAAGCTGCTTTCTTATATCAGACTGCCATTACTTTCGCCGCAGGTATGGAAATTTATTAAGGTAATCTAAATTAGACTTCTAAATTACCACTAGGTAGCAGGCCAGTCCTTTTCATTCATTTTTTTTTCAGAGAATGTATAATGATGTTGTGTATAGGATTCACTTTCTAGAACAACATATTTTTTAATGAAAGGTATTAATAATGGAGAAAAAGAAATGGAGCTTAAAAGAATAACCTGCAGATGATCCTGAACATCATACTATCCATCCGTTTCAGTTTTCTTCCTTGCCAAATAAAATAACAAGCCAGGAAAATGACTGAGACTCCTTTTCTGATTCCACTCACCTTCTAAGCAAAGTGGTAATAATCAAGATAGCAGCTTCATGTAGGAGGCTTTAGGAGTCAGATACAGGACTATACCTATAAATGTGGGCAATTATCTCCTGTAATTGAAATCAAGTCCCTGTCTTTTCAGAAGTACTCATTATAATTATATTCTCATTATATATAGTGAACTAAAGGATTATAGCAAAGATATTCTAAAAATAAATGTCCTTAGTTAAGACCCAGGATTGGCTCATTTGTTGTTCAATTTTAATGTGAAATTTCATTCAAATGCAGTGCAGCCCCATTGTATAACTGAAACATTGGCATTAAGAACAGTGTATCTGTTGTAAACTGATATACATTAAATATGATTTGTATAATATAGACAAACACATTTCTTTTACGAATTTCCTATGTTTTGAATCTGGCTAAAGTGTCCCAAATCATTTACTTTGGAAAGAAAAGAGCTATTTTAAAATTAATACATTTCATAACATTCCCCAATTAAATGTTAATATTGTAAAACAAGTGCTAATGTACTTGTAAATTCTCTCTTAATTTTCAGCTGTTACTTATTTATATGTGTTCAAATAAAACATTATTATAAAATCAAGAAATATGCCAAATTTGTTTTCTGATGTGTCTGTTAACTCCGATTCTAAATGGAGAAAAAAAATAATTGCCTGACATTATTTATTTTTTAATTTGCATACAATGTAATCAAGGTTCTCCTAATGACATTTTGTATGCATCTATTATACTTTGTTGATATTCACATTACTGGCACTTCCCTTGTCACCCTCCTAACTTTATTCCCCCACAAATAGATATGACACAAAAGTAAAAGTGATAACCCCATGAGAACACTCACATATAACTGAATATAGATTTTGTGTAAGAGTGGGAAAAGAGATATTTGTCGTTTTGAACACCCAAGAATCATCTTCAGTACCCTCCATTACCTTGCAAATGGTATTTACTAGTTCTTCTTTATGGCAGTATGAAACACTATTTTGTTTTATCCAGTAATCTGTTGGTGCTCATCTAGGTTTATTCCATATCTTAGAATTTTTGAATCATGTTGCAGCAATCATGGGTGAGCAGGTAACTATCTATGTAGAATGTTGAATTAGATTTCTTTAGATATATTACTGGGATGATGAAACTAAATTTTATAGCAGCTCTATTCTATATTTTTGAGGAAATTTCATAATAATTCCCTTTTATTAGATTACTTTTGAGGCAGTGTACAAGGGTTCCCTTCTCTTTACATCACCCAAATATATATTTTAAATTTTGAATTTAAAATCTTTTTAAAAAATTTTCTTACAGGTATATATTGATGATGTCCATACGGACTGCAGTGAGATGGAATGTTAGTGTGGTCTTAGTTTGTGTGTCCTTGATTACTAAGCATGTTGAAACTTGTATTCATATGTTGATAGTCCATTTGTGTTTTTTAGTTTCAGAATTACTGTTCTGTTTAATTTATTTGTCCTTTTATTGATTAGATAATTTATGTATTGGTATTTAAATTTTCCAGTGTTTGTTGTTGTTGTTGTTTGTTTTGCTTTTTTGTGTATTCTAGATATTAATCCTTGTTAAATGCATAGTTGGCAAAGAATTTTCTTGCATTCTGTATAGTTTTGTTACACTTGTTTTCTATGAAGCTTTTTATTTGTTTTATGTAATCTTGTTCTTCAGTTCTTGCTTTATTTATTGAGTCTTGGTCTTCTTTTCATAAATGTCTTCCTAATGTCTCTACCTTGAAGTGATTTCCCCTGTCTTCCTCAGTTTCAGTTGGTTCTGTTAAGGTCTTTGATATATTTAGAATTGATTGGTTCAGTTTAAGAGCATGTGGATATCTAATTTTCCTCCCTCCATGTGCTAAAAAGAAAATCTTTGCTTTTGATATTTTTTATCAAAAGTTAGGCTGTAGGTTAGTATATTACTCAGTTCTGTATGGTGTCCCATTACTCTACCACAACTCTGTGTCACTTTATTTCTGTCTCTGTCTCTGTGTGTATGTGTGTGTGTGTGTGTGTGTGTGTGTGTGTGTGTGTGTGTGTTCATGTGCAGGTATGTCTTGTGTGTACATATTTTTGTGCCAGAATAATGTTTATTTAGTTAAATGGTTCCGTACTGCTATTTGTAATTGAATGTTATGATACCTATAGTATTCTCCCTTAGCATTTCTTTGGGTATTTGTGGTATTTTATGTTTCCATTTTAGTTTTAGGATTCTTCATTCTATTTCTATATATGAAGAAAACTATTGTCATTTTGTTTAGAATGGCACTGAATCTGTACATTGCTATCATTAATATATACTTTCTTATAATAAGAATTACTTTCTTCTCTCCTTTAAAGTTTTTCTGGTAGAACACTTTGTCCTCCTTGAATAGATTTATTCCTAGGTACTTTACTTTTGTAATTGTTATGAATTGAATGTTTTCCTCAGCACAATTGTTATTGGCATTCAAAAAAATCTACTAATCTTTCTATGTCAAATTTTTATCTTGCTATTTTTCTGAAAGTTTTCATCACATCTTAGATTCTTGTAGTCAAGTATGTAGAACCTTTTAATATATAATCCCAAGCCTGTAGAAATAAATGAAATTCTTTTCTGTTTAAATCATGTTTGTATTTTTTCCTATTTATTTAGCTTTTAGTTCAGTTTATTGAATAGGAGTGAAAAGAGTGGCCACTCTTGTCTCCTCCCTGCTTTTAAAATAAATGTTTTAGTATCTTACTATTTAATAACTGCCTAAATAATGAAGTTTGACAGTATTCTGCATGTTTCATTGCTCTATATATGTATGTTTGTGTGTGTGTGTCCACATGAACAAAATTTTGTGCCACTACCATGCCTATTTTGTCACAATAGTTGTATTGTTCCTTATAAAATTAAATATTAGGATATTTAAATCAAGATATGAATATACCTTACATATTCTTTATTATATTGAGGGGTGTTCCTTCTTCTTAAATTTTCTTCAGAACTTTTTATCCTGACATGATGTTGAAGTTCATTGAAGGCTTTTGTTTCTGTTTTTACATCTATTAAAATTATCTTATAGCTTCTATGCGTGAGTCTATTAATGTGCACATTTGTTGATATACATTTGTTATACCTTTGTCACATATCTGAAATGAATCATTTGATATTATGTGACAGTTTTCATGTGTTTTATTGAGAAATTTTGAGTGCAATTTCACTAGGGAAATCTGTTTAAATTATTCTATTTGTGTGTGTGTGTGTGTGTGTGTGTGTGTGTGTGTGTGTGTGTGTGTGTGTGTGTTCCCTCTCTGGTTTTAGCTTCTTATAGTATGTTTTTTTTTCAGAATTCTATGTCTTTCTGCTTTATTGAATGGTCTGAGACATATTTATTCTAATTCTTCTTTAAAGAGCTTGTAGAATTCCTCAGTGAATGTGTCCAGTCTTGTCCTTTTCTTTGTTAGAATAATTTGATTATGCTTGAATCTTTTGGCTCACCATTTTTATGCTATTGTTAACACTTCTCATAAACTCTGAATTTGATTTGACTATTTTGTATTTGTCTAAGAATTTAACCCTTATTGTAGGCTTTCTAGAAGCTTTCAAGTAAACATTTTGAAAATATTCACTAATGAAAGTCTGGTTTAATCTGTCTTTAAGTGTTTATTTTTCACCTATATTCTTGGTAATTTGGCCCTTATCTTTGTTTATTTCATTGATTCTTTCTAATGTTCTTCTAGTATCCATTATGTTATTTTCTGCAATAATTTTTGTTATTTATTCCTGTCTATTGATGTTGAGTTTAGTATGTTATTAATATTTTTATGGTATCAAATGTATTTTCTGTTTTTTTATGAGAGCATTAATATCCCATTTGAACTTCTTTGCTATCACATAGTTTCTAATAATCTCTTTTGTTAATTAAACTATGAACCTACATACATTCTCTGAGAATACATACATATGCCATAACATAATATCAACTGCCTTCTTGAGTCTACTGTTCAGAAGGCAATACAGTAGTAATATCGAAGGACAGTTATTCAAATATATATATATATATATATACATATATATATATAAGCATACACACATAGATATATAATGTCATTCTCAAGATTCTAAATAAAGATAGGATAGCTGAAATGCAGCATTTGTAGAAAATTTATTTTTGTGTGAACATGAGAATCTAGGCAACTTATTGGATTCTATAATTTAATGACGTGTAAACTGGCCTTAGAACAGCAGCAAGATATTTTTTATGAACTTGTTAGAATCTAAGTTCTTAGGCCCTACACTGAACAGCCAAATCACTGTCTCAAATCAAGCTTAATAATATATACCTTAACCTATGCATCAGATTTTCTTAGGCATGCAAAAACCTGAGAAGCATTTGTGTATGCAAAGCTCTTAAATTTACAGCTCTTTATGTAGTTTTTATATTTTCTGCAAGTATTAATTTAAATGTTTCTGTATTAGAATGAAGGTGTCATACTTAATCACACAACTTTTGTTTTCTCATCATTAATAATGCTCTATGCCTAAAATATGTTTTATCTAAAAATTTCCTGATAATGTTAATAATAGGCAATGTTGTGGGTGTGTAGACATTCTAAGACAATTTTATACATTCTGAGCAAACACTACAGCAATAAAATATATGGAGATGATAAATCTATAATGTATTTTTTGAGCAAAGTTGTATAGCTTAGTCTTTAAACCTATGTCAAAGACCATTTTAAAGAGATGCTTGCAGTTTTATCAGGCAAATCAAAATATTAATTCACCAGAGAATTACAAGTTGAAATAAAACAAAACTAAAGTTAACCAGAAATAAGGAAATGTTAGCTGGGCATTGGTGGTGAATACCTTAAATCGCAGCACTTGGGAGGCAGAGGCAGGCAGAGGCAGAGGCAGACCTCTGTGAGTTCGAGGCTAGCCTGGTCTACAGGAGCCGGTTCCTTGATAGTCTCCAAAAGCCACAGAGAAACCCCATCTTGAAACCTCCCCCACCAACAAAAGGAAATGTTATATAAATTTTATGGAAAGAGATTAGCAATTTTACTCCAGCAAACTTGTTTGGTATTTCTTTTGATGTGCTATGCCAGTGTTGATCCAAAAGTTAAAAGAATGCATGTCAGCATTCTGAAATGTGTCCATGAGTTTTCTTCAGTTCTTCATCTTGAGAGTAATATTTTATCTATATTTCATCATTGTTATTTAGGAACTAAATTGCATCAGATAATGATAGTAGCACTCATTTTGATTGTCTTGACTAATAAGTAGTTACTCACATATGTACATCAGCTCACTTTAAAAAGCATTTGCTTACTTCTGTGTATTGTTAAAGATACAGTACAATGTCAGGGGATAATATCTTAACAGAGCAAGTTCCCATGACATCTCTGATAGCTCAAATATATGAAAATATAAACTTCTTGCATTAGCCACAAGCAGTAGATGAATATACTCAAATTTGTGTGGCTACAGCTAGTCTCTTTGATTACTTTTGCAATTCTTTTTATGTGTCTTTTTTCATACTTAGTCTTTCATGTTATTGATATAAACCATGTACTTTCTGATGTTGGACTCCTGATAAATGTGCTGTACATCATTACTTTCCAGTTGCTTGCAGATCTGGAAAACAGTTCGATGTTTACTGATGATCTGGAGTGTCAGAAGCTGTTAATGGAAGCTATGAAGTATCATCTCTTGCCTGAGAGAAGATCCATGTTGCAAAGCCCTCGCACAAAACCTAGAAAGTCAACTGTGGGGGCACTTTATGCTGTGGGAGGTATGGATGCTGCTAAAGGTAAAAGCAATACATTAATTAATTGGGAAAATATCTCCATTTGAAAAAGAAGAGATATTTCTAACAACCTCCACGTTGTGAGGATGCTATTAAATCCTTGTTAAGTAAGTGTATCTGAAGCTGATTTTATAAATAGGGTAGCTTGTGTGATTTTGTAACCTAAGTTTCCTCCTTATCTTTTGGATCATAAAGTGTTAAATACTACCAATTTAACAGGGATTTTACTTTATGAACACAATTCTAGGTTTGAACATTAAGTTTTTTCTGTCAATTTTTTTTTCAGGAAAAATTTATCTGTCTGTCTGACTATTTTTGAAACAGAAAAATGCATCAAAATGTATCTTGGAACAAATGTAATAGTGAAGTCTAGCTATTGCTCTCAAATCTGCTACATGCCTAAAGACTAAGTATAAAAATACTGACATTCTGACAAAAGATCATCAATTCAAATTTGCAATAAAATTTGATTTTTTTATAAATAATTATTTCATGAAATTAAAGAATCACTTACTGAAGCTAGTATCCCCCATTCTTGAACATATTTTTATCAATGTCTTTCCTAGTTGCATGACACTTTTTCATTTTTACAATGCTTTTGGTTTAAACAACCAAGCAAATATTTTTATTATATTATATATAAGGGTGTTTTGTTTTCATACATGTTTGTGAATAACATGCTTGTAGGGTACCCATGAGTATAGCTGGCAGTAGACTAGAAGAGACATCACATCCCTTGGAATGGAGTTACACGTGATTTTGAGCCATCATGTGGGTGTTGGGAATAGAACCTGGGTCCTGTGAAAGGGCAGCTGGTGTTCTTGCCAGGTGAATCATCTCTCCAAACTGAAGCAAGGATTTTATGATTGAGAGTTTACTGTGAAGAAACTAAGCATACTGATAAATCATAAGCTGACCTTTCATTTGACAGATTGGCAAAAAGACCTAGAACTTGCAGGTTTATCCTAGTAACAACCTATTATTTCCTTTGGAAATTGGAATAGAACATAACAAATATGGCAATTAATTACAAAGCTTGTTAACTTGGTGAATTTTCTATTATTGTAACAGAGTATCTGAGGTGGGAAAATTGAAATGATAAAAATTTATGAGCTAGAAGGACAAAAAAGAAAGAAAACAAAAATATCAAAGAATATAGAGGGGCAACTTTGGTTGATTTTTATTAGTGTCCATTAATATTAATTGTAGAATACAGTGGTTTCATTATGACACTTTCAGATGTACACATAATATATGATTTTTATTGTTATTTACTCCTATTATCTTTTTTCATCTTTTGATTTTTTTTTGATAATAGCCGGCTTTAATGATAACTAACAGCATTGTGAGACCAAAATTAGTCCATTGTGAGAGTAATTATTCATCATCTTAGCAGTTTTTGTAAATCAAATACCTTAAAATTATCATATTATAGACTATTTTTAATATATAAACTCTATAAAATATATATTAAATTTAACACCTCTGTAAATGAGATTGTCAATGAAATTTTTTTCAAATTGTGGAACTATTTCATATTACTAGTGTTCTCCAGAAAATAACAACTGCTATAGGATATCATAATTAATTTCAAGTTTGACAAGTTGGTGTTTTATTGCTTTGATATTGTCTTGATTTTTTTTCCATTTTGGTTCAGCTTTTGCTTCCATAGATTAGGCCAAACTAAAAGATAATGGCACTCCTCCTGCATCAGCCTCCCAAGTGCTGGCATTACAGACATGAGATATTATACCTGACTTTATTTCACCGAATATAGTAACTTTAACTACTTCTTGGTACTTAATTTAAAACATAAAGGTACTATGTATAAAACATAACTGTAATTAGCAATTATCTTTGTGATTTTTTCTTCCTGTGCTGGGAATCAGTCCGGAGATTTACAAATGCTAGGCTAATGCCTTTCATTTTGAGGGTCTCTGAGTTCATGGTATATAAGTGATAACGTAAAGCTCTATGGAAAGTTGCCAACCATTACGAAAATATTAAGACCTAGTACTTTGCAGTACCTTTGGAAAACACTTTATAAGTCTGACAATAATACTGCAAGATAGCTTCTATTACTTCTACTTTGGGGAATTTAAGATTAGATAATATTGAAATGCTATTAAATATATTCTCCCTATTCTCCCTTGTCTTTTCTGTCCAAACCCTCACATGCACCCCATCCCTATCTCTCCAAATTCATAGCTTTTTTTCATCAACTGTTACTGCATGCATGTATGTATTTGTGTATACATATATATTGCTAAATATAACCTGTTGAGTTCAATAAATAAATAAATAACTATGATCATGTATATGTATGGTCACTATTCTAGAAGAGATAGTAGCAAAATACTCCCTACTCTTTGTGGTCTCAGGTTCTTGAAAAACCAGAGTAAGAACTTATGAACAATAATAAAACAGTAAAGAATTAGGTACACAAATAAGTAGTAAGCAAAAAACATGTGAAGGGTAGCATTTGCTTATAAAAATCAGTATTATATTGAAAAAGTATTTACCATTACAGTTTTTATTCACAGTGACCTATATGCCTTTTTTTATAATATATTGTTTCAGATACCTTAACAATGTCTTTTGAAATTTCACCTATTAATGCCTAGTATTATAGTACTCTGTTATTTAATTTTGGTTCTGTATCATGCAATAAATACAAAATTACAACTAAATACAGATATCACAAAAATGTCTGAAGCTAACTTTAATGACTACAGTGTATCATAAAAGAACCCTCCAAAAACTGTAATCAAGATTTGAGTCAAATTTTAAAATTCAAATAGTTTAATTATCAGTGAAATTGAGCAGGAACTGAGAACATCTTTAAAGTTTAAGATACTGAACTACTAGTCACAACTTTTGTAGCTAGCCTAATGCCCTGAAAAACTAATTCTGCACAAAGTAGGTATCTATATATTTCAAGCTCAATTCTTTTTGTGATAGCTTACAAAAGTAGCCTTGTGGAATATGGTAACCTATTACATTTCCATTTCTCTCTATATTCTCTTAATATTATCATAGCTTAATTTTGAATTCTATCTGAGTTGACTATGATAATTTTCGCTGATTATAAAGAAAAATAAAATAAATCAGAAGAATTAAAAATATTTGTGAACATTTTAATAATTAAACAAAGAAAAATATTCACAAAAAACTGCAATCGTATAGGAATTTGTATGTATTTCATTTCTAACTGTGTCATCTAACTATGCATAGTACATAAAAATGACCTAAATGAAAATAAATTAGTAATGGATGCAATACATGCTCTGCCTAACTATTGCCTTTATATTCACACTTAGACCATAGCCTTACAACTGTCAGTGACACTGAAGATGTTAAGTTCATTTTCATTGTTTTAATGAAGTATTTTCCCCACAAATCTACCAGTAAAAAACACGGAGGAAGTGTTTTTGCTTGCCCCTGTGTTAAACTATAGGCGTGAATAAGAATTCAACTAACTTTCATTTTTTATTAGAAGCCTAGCCATTGCGAAAAATCAGCCTTAACTGAAAACACTCAGCAGCAATTTTGAGTGAGTGACAAATTGCATTGTTTACTGAAATGAATAATACATCATAAAAATAGTTAGGATTTACTATTGCACTAGTGAGCGTATACTACTTCACTAAATTGGTAAGCCAGATGTTTAAATCTAAATTTTCATCAATGAGGTAATTCTTTTTTGTCATTAAAGAGGTGAATTTTAATGGTTCAGTGGTTATGAGCACTGACTGCTCTTCCAGGGGACCTGGGTTCCAGACATAGATATTTATTTCACAACTGTTAGATTTATTTTAATGACACCCTAAAACTCAGATGGAAGGCCAGCAGGGTCTTGGCTCAGCAGCTATAGAAGAGCACTAGAGGTAGGTCATTTCACGAAGGCACTTGTGGATGGGGAGAGCAGTTCAGCCCTTCTTATTTTTTCATATAAAATCTGGATAGGAGAGCTCAAAGGTGAGGGACATAGAGAAACCATTCTTGACAGCTGAGAGGTACAGGGGGTTGGGTCCTGGTAGCACACACACACACACACACACACACACACACACACACACACACACACACACACACACAAAGAAATTATTAAATTATAGAAAAATACAAAGTCAAGAATTATCATAATTAAAATTTCAATTCACTGGCTTCAGTAAACTATAAGAGTAAATATTAATTCAATCAACATTTTACATAAACATGCAATAACAGAATCTGAAATATTGGCTTTTTCATTATATTTGATGCTTGAAATCGTATTGGTACCACCAGTAATATAGCCACAATTTAATTTCATGTTATATTTAATATTAGCATCAAAATCAGATTTTGATGACATAAGCAACATATACTATTTTCTGCTCAGTCTTCCAGTTTAATTCAAAAGTGGTGGAGTTATGACTTCCTGCTTGCCTTATATTCAGTTAGTATTGCCACCTGAGCTATTTATTTTAGTTTGAGCTCTCTTTCTTTGTGCTATGCTTCAAGTTAAAACACATAATGTGAAATAACCCAACTTAAAATTTTAACATGATTTTATCATTGCTAATTACATATTTAACAGGTACTACTACAATTGAGAAGTATGACCTCAGAACCAACAGTTGGATCCATATCGGCACTATGAGTGGTCGTAGACTTCAGTTTGGAGTTGCAGTTGTTGATAATAAACTTTATGTTGTGGGAGGAAGAGATGGCTTAAAAACTTTGAATACGGTGGAATGTTTTAATCCTGTTACCAAAACCTGGGTTGTGATGCCTCCTATGTCAACACATAGGCATGGGCTTGGTAAGATATTTAATGCTATGTAATTTCTCAAAAAATGTACAGCAATGATTTTAATATTAGATCTAGCAGCATTTTATGAGGGGTTGTTCAATGAATTACAGTGGCTTAAAGGTTCTGGTAAGGTTAAGCAAACCTGAACAGCCCATGGAAATCTCCAATGGTAACACAATGTTACATTTTAATTCTATGCCCCTTCTCCCAACTTTTGAAAGAATTCCATTATATAGAAGATAATAATTTTCAGAAAGGATATTTTATACAGAACATAAAAAGCAGAAGACCACTTTCTCTGAGCTCAGCTGAGAGTGAAAATTTTTGACAATGATAAATTATTATAAGTACTAGTTAGAACATTATGCCACTGACAAAACAAGCATATTTGCATTCACTAAAAGATTTTGGATACAGGTCCAGGATAAATATATTTATGACTATCACTTTTATCAGATATCTAAAGTACAATTAAGGCAGCATATTCTAACTTTAAGAATGAGTAAGGTTGTATAGAACATTGGCGGACTTTAATCCTCCTGAAAAATTTGTCAAGGTACATTGTTTTCTTTATACTATGTTCCATGTGCTTTAAATGTTATAGTATTTGAAAAATAGAGCATTAGACTTGGTTTTTCTTATATAACACTCATTTTAAGTGTATTTTAAATTATGTATAAGCAAATATGTCTATGTCTGGGTTTATAAATATGAAAATGTTGCCTTGGAGATCAGAAGAAGGTGTCAGATCTCTTGGAGCCGGAGTTACAAGCAGTAGTTAGCTACAAGACATGAGTGCCAGAACTGAACTCATCCAGTACTTGACAAGATCAGAGTGCACTTTTAACTACTGAGTTATTTCTCTAATTAACACAATAAGCTTTCATATGTCATTTCCAGAATTAGAATTTTCTCACCATTCCTTTAGATAAGTTGTTTCTGTTATATCATATACAATGTTATATCAATGTAATTTTTATGCATGTGCATGTTCTAGAGATAAAGAAAAGCAAGCTTTTAAATATATACTGTCTAAAATAATGTTAGTAATCACATATGTGAGGTGGATGTAGAAAACAAAATGAGAGTCAGATGAAGATGTTAAGTGAAAAAGGAGGCCAATTCTGAGGGGCAGAGTAGGAGCATTCATAATTTTTTTAAAGAAACATTCAGCTAAACATCAAAAATGAAAAGCTAGTGTATTAAGGAATCAAATAATTGAAATAGGAATTTAAGAAAAAAAATCCCACAACATTCCACATTAAGCCTAAACGTAGTAGTTTATCTTATGTTAAGTATCCGATCTGGCATGTGTTTGCATATTAAAAATGCAGAAATTATGCCAGAAAAAGTTTAGTTTCCATTTTAATTGCTTCCTAGTATTATACACTACTACATCTGTTGATTTTTTTGTTATATAAGAATGATAGCTTCTTGTTGTATATACTGATCAGCAGAAGTATGTCTATGATAGTAAGGCTATATTTAGCCTCATGTAAGAATCAATTAATTATCCACATGGGCGTAAAACTATTTAATATCAAAATACAAAGTTTGTTTTAAGCAGCTGGTTTTTTCAATAGTGAAAATACATGCATTGCATGCGGCATACATAGGTAACCCCTCATACTATGATATCCTTTAGGTGTAGCCACACTTGAAGGACCAATGTATGCTGTTGGAGGTCATGATGGATGGAGTTATCTAAATACAGTAGAAAGATGGGATCCTGATGGACGTCAATGGAATTATGTGGCCAGCATGTCAACGCCTAGAAGCACAGTTGGAGTTGTTGCATTAAATAACAAGTAAGCTTAAATAGACTAGGTCTTTGCTACCAGAACTAGTAATACAGAGTTATTGTGTTATGATCATCAATCAATAAACATTCTACATTATCAGAACATACTTATTAACAATTATAAATGTCCTTTTTTAGGAACTTTCATTCATTATGGTAGAAAATCGTTGTCTACAATAAATGCTTCATTAAGTATTTTATTGACTTTTTTTGCAACTTAGCCTTATCTCAAAAGAGTCAGAGTCTGCATTTTAATGAAATCTTTAGTAAAAGTGAATACACGTGAATTTGAGGAACACTGTTGTAGATAATCATTTCCAATTTACCCTACATAAATGGCACATTTTTTATTGGCATTTACTTTAAATTTATAAAGTAATTTGCCTACCTATGTTTATTAATAAGGTAAGTTTTTGTTCAGCAATCTGTCCTCTGAGAGTTTACTGTTTTTAGTAATCAATTCCATCTGGTTTTGCCCTTCCTGAAGACTTACTTTTCCTTGATACCATGAAAATAAACTAATAACCTTTAATGAAATACATCCAAGCATTGAATTATTACCAAATAATGGTAATAATTTTATTTTTTCTTATATTTTGAGATTTTAATTGCATCATTTCACCCTTTCCTATCTTCCCCCACCAAACTGTCCCATATTCATTTAATTTCATTCACATTTATGATCTCTTTTTGATTAATTGTTTATATATATAATATTACTAAATATAATCTGCTTGGTCTGCATAATGCTACTTATATGTTTGTTTTCAGAGATATGAAAGCACTCAAGGTACCATATAAGATAGCTTACATGATAGGAATTTCATACAATAGGGTAACCAGTGTCAAGAACATCTGTGATTGTGGATTACTATGCATAAAACAACTTGAACATATGAATAATCTCAGTAAAAAATCAGCACAGGTATATTTTAGAAATCGACACAAAAAGAAATAGAAAATAGGCAAAGCAAATGGAGGTCCCTATTCATGATATTTTGGGATTTTACATAATCCTAAACTGTGTGAACTAACCTTATGATATCAAGAATTCAGTTCTATAACGCCTTCTGTATACCATACCAAACTCAGATCAACAGCTTGAATTTATTTCATTTTTTTTACCTAGTTTCTGTTCTTTTAAATTAAGTGTGAAAGGAACCTACAAGCATATGGTGTAATAACTGTTTATCATCTTTATCATTACAGTAAAAATTAATTAAAGCATTATATATTAAAATAATTGACATTTATAAGTCACCAAGGCAAGATTAATAGCTAAATTTTCTTCCTATGGAAAATCCACTATCTTAATTCTACTCTACTTCTTTAGTTGGTTTATATAAATATCTTTCAGGAAAAATATGTCATACTAAACAATTCCTACATAACAGAAAGTGTGAAGTGAAGCAGTAGGAGCTCCTATAACTACAACTTATTTGAAACTTACTGTTGGGACCATGTACAAAGACAAAACCTCTTGATATCTTCTGACTTTCTGAATATATTTGTTTTCTAGACCTTTTAGTGTGAAGATACGTTTACTTTGACAAAAAGAAAACGCAAGAGTGATGTTTGGCAGAGACTAGGCTTTGCCAAGTGCCACAAATAAATACTCATTCACTAACTCAATATTTCTGTTGCAAATAGTGATGGATAAGAACAGAAATTATAAAGTGTGAGAATATATTAATGCCTTCATTCTCATTGTTGTAAATAAATTTTGTGTGAATATGTGCATGTGTGTGTGTGGTGTGTGTGTGTGTGTGTGTGTGTGTGTGTGTGTGTGTGTGTGTGTGTGTGTGTATTTTTCTAGGCTCTATGCTATTGGTGGGCGTGATGGAAGTTCCTGCCTCAAGTCAATGGAGTACTTTGACCCGCACACTAACAAGTGGAGTCTTTGTGCTCCTATGTCCAAAAGACGTGGAGGTGTAGGTGTTGCAACACACAATGGATACTTGTATGTTGTAGGGGGACATGATGCCCCTGCTCCTAACCATTGCTCCAGGCTTTCTGACTGTGTAGAAAGGTAAGTTTTTACCCATGTGCTTATTTGAAGCTACTAGAATGTAATCTGATGTGTTACAGATTATATATTTTAAGTAGATTGTTTCTATGCTTAAACAAAAAGTATTCTGTAAAAGACCCTTAAAATTTACTATGTAACTTTATGAAATATATTTGTTTAATTACATTATAAAGTAGTGACACAAAGGAGAGGAAATAGTAAGGACAGTTTATGAAAAGGTATCAATCAACTCATGAGATTTAAATCAAATTAAGTTCACTGTTTCTGAACTCATCTCAGTTGTCAAAATGATAAAAAGAAAACTACTGCCAAAAATATAGGCTGAATTTCAAGATAAAATTAATTTAATTTTCTAAACAATGACCTTACTTACTGCAATAAGTTTTTCTCCATTCAAAGCTAAGTTTGTAGTTGGTTGTTTTTACTCTTTGCTCTATGGGGGCCTGCCACCCAGTTCCCAAATATACAAGGAAATATGTTCTTACTTATGAATGTCCAGCACTAGCTGGCTTATTTCTCAACTGCTTTTCTAACTTAAAGTGTACTGTATCTCTTTAACTATGTTTTGCCGATAGGCTTTTTACCTTTCTTTATTCTACATATCTTTCTTTCCTTCTTACTTTGTGACTAGCTGTGTGGCTTGTGGCTGGACTCTGATATCCTCTCTTCTCTTTTTCTCAGCCTTCTCTCCCTTCTCTTATTTATTCTCTCTGTCTGGCAGTCTCACCTGTCCCTCTCCTGTCTTGCTATTGGACACTGAACTCTTTTTAAATAATCAGGTGTTCTAGACAGGCAAAGTAACACAGCTTTACAGAGTTTAACAAATACAACATAAATAAATGCAACACATTTTTGCATCACTAAACAAATATTCCACAGCATAAATGAGTGTAACACATTTTAAATAATATTTCATAACATTTTGCCTTTTTGTCTAAATAAAAATGAAAGGTTTTAACTTCAACATAGTAAAACTATATGCAACAAAACTGTTATCAAATAAGAATTACATTTACAATTAAGTCCATTTGTAGTTAGTAAATTCAGAGACAATACTCCATTAATTATCTTATCTTAGTGATTCAAAAATTCTATACATAATTTACTTTATTATATATAAGAAAAACTATAACTCTATCAAAGACCACAGAATGATGAAATATTACCTAACAACAGAGACATCTGTTTTCCCTCAACAGTTACTGAACATTCCTCTGCAATGTCGGGGCCATCTTCACCCTAAAGGTCTAGAATACCTGGCAGACTTTTCAGTGAAACTGGAATTTTGAAGGGCTGTCCTCCCTTGTATTGACAAATCTGTCAGTTGCTTTCCTCTATGTCCTGCCAAACATCTGGCTGACTCTTATATGAAGTAGGAATCTCAAAGGACTGTCCTAGCTTGTCTTGACAGTCTTTTTCCTGTGTGCTATCCTTGATACATTGAAAGCAAACTCCTTATGGACTTTCTTCGATGCTCATCATCCTTTTATAAAGTAAATTGGTCCTGGCAGGAGTAGATACTTCTTAATGTCATGAAAAACGGTAGGTTATTAAACATCTTACACACCATATTCTGTAGGTTTTTGAAGTATTTTAAGTCTAAAATATACCTGTTTGACCTTGAAAACATACCTAATAAAAGTTTGATTGTTATAGATTAACTACTAGCCTCACTTCTTAAATATACATTGCAATTTTTAAACAAGCAGCATAATCACGATACACCAATTGCAGAAAATAACATATACAATATAACAAAAATAACTAAATTTATATCAATATTCTAAATTCCATGCCAATGCAAAATATCTGGGATTAATAATTGTCTTTTTATCTTTATTCCTATATTTCTCTAAATGATAACATACATCTATAATCTAACAAATAACCAACAACCATCTATTCCATCTCTTGGTATTGTGAGCCTTAGGTTCATCAGACTGTTTCCTGTTGAATGTGGGTAAAGGCATCTTGAGAGATCCCTGAGACAAGTAGGCTAATTGCCAACTCCTGGGAATGCTAGCAGTAACATTTGTTGATAAACATCACCTGTCAATATTAAGGAGTTCTTCCTCAATCAAAACTGTCCATATTAACCTGGAAGGTATTCACAGCCTCTCATTTCCCATGGAAATAAAAGCAAAACCCTTTCTCCAAATCAATGCCTTTTCACTTCTTTGTAATGTTAATATAGCCATAATATAGTTCACAATCCCATGTCTGTCAGCAGCTGTCATTTGCTTAAAAAAAGCATCATTGTCAATACAGTAACATACAGGATCTAGACTCCCTGTATATTTCCTACCTCCACATTGCTTATTCTTTTTTAAATATAACTTTATTCTGGCTTTAAAGACTTTCTATTATTCTAAAACTATTTTAATAAATGTTTACTTTCTCTTTTCTTAAGCTTATGTACATGGTTAAATACATTGTAACCTCTTTAGAGATTTTTCCATCTGGACTTCTTTTATGTTGTATCTTTTAGCCATTTTTGACTGCATGAACCTTTAAATGGCTAAGAGACACAACTAGGATCTCTGATGTGGCTTTGATGGTTGTCTCTGCTCCACTACTTTGGTTTGTGAGAGTCAAGCTTAAAGCCATAAGCTTTAAGGTGTGTTTGATCAGGAACTGCATTCAATTCCTTAGAGCTCTAGAATGCATTTTTTTTAACTTAGCCCTTTGTTTTTAAACTTAACATACTGGCTGCTCCAGGGTTTGCTACAAGGCAGACACTATTAAAAGAACCATGTCAGTTTTTTGTTTGTTTTGGGTTTTGTTTTATTTTAAAGCTTTTCCAGGCCCTACATGGAAATTTGGGACCCAAGTTGGTAGGTCACAATGTATCTGTTTGATATTTACCCTTCACTCTTGGGGGGCCTTCCACTCAGCTACCAAATAAATACACTGTGATTTTTCTTACTTGTGAATGGCTGGCGTTAGCTTGGCTTCTTTCTAGCCAGCTATTCTTAAATTATACCATTTCCCCTTTAATTATGGTTTACCTCTGGGATTTTACTTTTTAATATTCTTTGTCCTTCTTTCCTTTTTATTGCATGGCTGCCTGGATGGCTGGCCCGAGCCGCCTTCTCTCCTTTTAATTTTCTTACTCTTCTTCTCTCATCTACCTCCCATTTATTCTCTCTGCCTGTCAGTCCCGCCTATCCTTTCATTTGCCTAGCTATTGGTCATTCAGCTATTAGACCAATCAGGCATTTTAGACAGGCAGAGGAACACAGCTTTAGAGTTGAAGAAATGCAACAAAAAGAATGGAAACTCTTTTTGCATCATTAAACAAATGTTTCATGGCATAAATAAATTAACACATCTTAAAATAATATTCCACATTATAAGTTATTTGAATGAAAAACATTGACTCAGACAAATAGCATATGTGTAGCTTAAAATAGAAATTTTTCTGTATTCTCTTCCAAAGTGGACAGCATGTATAGGCACAAAAATAATTAAAATAGTGTTAATTTATCACAAGTCACAAATTTTCAGTTTGATCTCAGAAGACACACAAGATATAGGGAATATGCCCTTAAAGAAATTCTTGGAATAGGTAGAATTTGTACTTTGTAGACATTGGTAATTCCTTTTACACACACACACACACACACACACACACACACACACACACGAAAACATGTACACAGATGTCTCATACAGTTAAAGGACTTTGGGAGCGCAATCCTCGTGGAGGGATGTTCCCTTGAACTAGAGGCAGGAGGGAGAGCATAGACCCTACTCCAAAGGACTTGACAGATTTTGATGATATCTCCTGGAAGGCATCTCCCTCCCTGTGGAGTGGGGGGAGGGTGATGGAATGGAAAGTGGTCAAGGGGCATGGGAAAGAGGGAGGGGAAACTGATATTGACATGTAAAACAAGAAAAACAGACAGACAAACAAATAAATAAATAAAACATAAGGAGAAAACTGAAAAAATGCATCATTAAAGCCAATGCACTGAAGAAAAAGAAGGTTTTTCTAATTTGCTGGTTTGATTATCTGATGACCAGTCCTCACTAGAGGAAGGGTCTTATTTTAGTTTATAGTTTATAGTTCAGTTTCACATTGGAAATTAGAGCAAAACGTAGAGACAGAACTGAAGCAGAGACTATGGTTGATCACTACTCACTAGCCTGTTCCCCAAAGCTTACCAACCTTGTATTTTTCATACAGCCCAGGTGCATCTGTCCTGGAATGGCACTGCCAACATTGGGGTGCAATCCCCTCACATTAGTTATTAGTCAAGAAAATGGCTTCAGGCCAATCTGATGGACATGATTCCAGTTTGTGTCAAATTGACAAAAACTAATTATCACAGCAGAAAAAATGCTTTATTTTCTGATATTATTATTTCTTGAAAAAAACACTTCATTTGCCCATTACCCTGGAATTCTCTTAACCAATATTTAATACAGAAAAATTTAGTTTAGATGATTCCCAAACAGTATTTATTTTTTTCTATAATGTTAATTAAAAGGTTGCAGTTCAAGAAGTCAAAGAAATTACTTCCTATTATTCTTTTATGTATGCAATGAGCCCATGAATAAATCTCCTGGTTTCAATATCATTAGAAATTTCTATTTTAATTAATATGTATTTAAAGATTGTGTCTATATAAACTGAAGGGATTTAAAAACAGGGAGATAATTGCTGCTATTTTAAATTGAATATGATGGTTGGTCAGTGTGTTGCTTGATTACTACTCTATGTCTTTACAAGTTATAAAATACTAATTATTTTATTTTTTTCTTAAATTCAGTATGTTTTTTTGGCTGGCAATATAGCTATGTGCTAGAGTTAGCACACTTGTCAACCATCTTAAGAACTTAGATTTATAAAACAATGAACTTAGATTCAATTCTCAAGATTGCCAGTGATGAAGAAATACACCAAAACCACAGTGTTTCAACACTTTTTGAATTAAACAATAACCTGAAAATATTAATACTTTGAGATTTATTCATGAAGAAGTATAAAAGACTTGAAATTTTATGTATGTATAAGGAAACACTTTTGTGTGTTTTCACATTGTACAAGTAAGCATTTTAGTGTAACTCACTACAGCCTCATTTACAATATAGCTCAGTAAATACAGCACATGGAGAATCAACTGTAGATTTTCTTGTTCTAGGACTCAAAATGCCATAACAACTTAAGGTGACACAGTAAGGATACTCAATAATATAAAAGATACATAGAGGTTGTCTTGATAATTTGTAGTTTTCTGATTGTTTTAAAATATTGAATTGATATCAAATTCAGATACAAGTTAAAATAAGTTATTCTATATATCTACTGAAATGCTTTAAGATTAAAGGATGTAATCATAACATAGTAAAAGATGATATATGGAAAAATACTTTCAATGTGCTTCTACAAATAGGTCAGTATTAGAGAACATTTCATGTATACTTATGAATTTTCTTAACTTCTTACACTTTTTAGATTCAGTGTTACATATTTCTAGCATACACTTTAAAGTTGTGGAAAATTTTTACTATGGGAGGTTTTTAATACCAAATTTATATAACATATGAACTGAGTATGGTTTAAAGAAATTCACGGTACTTCGAAAAGGAAGTGCCTTTTTCCATATACTCTGCGCGCCCTCTAGTGGCTACAGTTAGTTATGTGACGCACATGTACTTTAATGAAAATTCTTGTCTTGTATAGAAACCTACAGTTTATATTGCTTTTCAATATTTCACATTATGTGTTTTACACAATAACATATTTTATTAATGCCTATTGTTTTTCATTGGAACGTTACTGAATTTTGCCTCTCAATTTTCTTTCCAAATCTCTTAAGATATGATCCAAAAAGTGATTCATGGTCAACTGTAGCACCTTTGAGTGTTCCTCGAGATGCTGTTGCTGTGTGCCCCCTTGGAGACAAACTCTATGTGGTTGGTGGATATGATGGTCATACTTATTTGAATACTGTTGAATCTTATGATGCTCAGAAAGATGAATGGAAAGAGGTATTGTAAAATCTTCAAATTAGTATGTCTCAGAATTTAAAAAGTTTTTAAAGTTTAAATTTGGAATTAATTTCACTTTATTCCTCTGGACTGACACACCAGATCTTTTTATTAGCAGACAAGTATCCAAGAGTCCTAGATTCTGGCCTTGGCTCTATTAGTGGCTCATTGTTTGATCACTCAAAGCATAAAAGAATACTAACAGAGAATGAGAGTATATGTGCCAAATTCTTGTGCTCCATTATTTTATTTAACCCTCACAAAATTTGTGAGAAGTAGTATCGTTATCTATACTTTTTCAACTGATAAAATTGTGCCAAATGTAAAAACTTATCCCAAAACAACTTGCCTTCTAGCCGAGATCTATTAGCATTCTAGTCTACAGTGATCTCAGCTGCAGTTTCCTTATTTTAGGACAAGGCGAAAGTTATGTCAAAATAGGTAAAGACTCTTTGAACGCCAACCTTTTGGGTGATGCTAAAGACAGTGTTTCTTTTGTTACTTGTGTTTTAGGAAGTCCCTGTGAACATTGGAAGAGCTGGGGCATGTGTTGTAGTTGTGAAGCTACACTGAAATCCTCATTAGCTAAAGCAATGAAATGGAATTATCTCAAGAATGAAGAAATATGCTCTTTTATGAAGTTGATAAGCAAATTCAAATGCTGTGTTTTTCATTCTCATGTATAGTGGAAATCATTAACATTCATAAGGCTGAAAAAAGTGAAATGTGGATTACATGTTAGTGTTGAGTGTATGTACTGAATCAGCTTATAATCTAATGAGAAATCTAATAGGCCATGGTTAGGCTCATTACCATAAAATGCTATGATACCTAACAAATTTTGGTAGTGGACAGTATTTGAAGGTGATGAATGCATTAACACTTTAATGTAAGTGTCTAGGAAGTAAAAAACATTTTCTACTAAAGGTACTCTACTGTTGGGAATAACTTAATATAAAAAATGACAGAAGCTTTGAAGCAAAAAGTATGGTTTCAAACAATAGCTCACCCAGCTAATAATACCTCATATTTGCCAAGAAGGAAGAGATTTTTGTGTCAGTGAAACAGATCATTTATTGATGTAATTTGCTCTACTGATCATACTATGTCAAACTTTTCACAGGTTATATTTTCAGTTAATTAACTGCCAAAATATATGTATAGATTTTCTAATCTATGATGTGTTATGATGGCCAATTAATTTCAGTAAAATATCATAATGTCGCATATACAATCTACAGACTGTAACAATGAATATCATATTGATACAAACTGTGCCTGATCTTCAGAATGTGAGGGCCTCACTTGTACAAAAATTATTTCCTCAAACGTTTAATGTGTTCTTCATAAACACCTTCTCTTAAGTTAAAAAACTGACAAACGATTGTAAAGAAGATTATAGTTGAGAGTATGAAGCACAATGATAACACTTGGAAACACCAAAATGTCTAATATACACAGTCAATTCTATAATTCCCTTTGCCTGATTTTCTTTCATAATCATGTCACCCAGTAGTAAATGATAAGGACATACATACTACAAAATTATACTTTTGAAAACAATAAATTAAAAAGACTATGTGAGTAGCAATTTAGCTTTTATCTATATTTTCATTTATCCTACCTAATGTTAAAACATGGTGAAACATTGAAAACTCATGTATATGAAGTAAACTTTTCATGTAAATGTTCCATTTTAGAATTTCTATAATATCTTGTCTTAAATGAACTTTGTATTGTAGACTATCAAAGCAACAAACAAAATACACAGAGATGCTTATAAAATGTTTAGATGAACAAAGTTACTTGTACTTAGAGGAATTGAATTTAAATAAAGTATTCCCCCTCTGGCTATAAAAACTGGTGCTTTTAGAATATGCTGAATGTATGTTGAATTGTCCTCCTTAGGCTGTATTGCCTCAATAGCTAAAATATTTGAATGCTAATATATTACTCCCCTCCTTTGTTTCTTATTTTGTCTACAATTTTCAACAGAGCTACAGATTTTTCCACACATAGAGGTGAGAGGGACAGGCTAACATACACAAATAAGACACACAAGACCTTGCTGGAATTTAGTGTTTATTATTATCACCATATTTTTAAATGAGTTGCTTTGGGATATTTCCTACATGTACATACTCTATGTTAGTCATATTCACACTTCAGCTACCTTCTCTATTCTTCACTCATTCTTATTAATCTCCTCACTTTCCTTAGCTAGCCCTTCTTTTCACGACTTTTATATTTGTCTTTTTTAACTCATTGGGACTGTGGGTGTCATATAGGAAGAGTGGGAAGTCTATGAGACCTCTGGCAGTGGAACCAGGATGTATCCCTAGTGCACAAATAGACTTCAGGAGCCCATTTCACATGGAGAGATACTCCATTACCCTAGATACATGGGGGAGGGCCTGGGCCCTACCCCAAATGACTTGACAGATTTTGATGATCCATCATAAAAGGCCTCACTCTCCCTGGGGAATGGATGGGGGGGAATGGGATGGGGAGTCGGTGAAGGGCATGGGAGAGGGAACTGAGATTGATATGTAAAATAAGATTGTTTCTAATTTAAATATAATAAAAAATAAAAAATAATAAATTTCAGTAGTACTGTTTAGGGTACAAGGGTGAGAAATTGGTTATATGTTTGAAATTAAGTTTTTAATCAAATCAATGTGAAAGCACATAGTTTAAGGTGCCAAGTTAAATATGCTTGTGAACAATTTCGCAAGTTACATGTTAAAAGACCTATTACTCATCACCAATGGGCCATTCTGTAGTAATGATTATATGGAACCAACAAGGAACCAAGAAGCTAACAGTGTCCATACTAATGCCTAATCAAACAAGCAGACATGGAAGACCATGGTATTAAAAAAAAAAATCCAGCTTGCTTCCTTTCTGTTTAAATGTTATTGATTTCTAGGAGAAATGCATATAACACCTAGGGCATTGAGAGTACTGGAAGATGCTATGCAAGCTACATAAGAGTAAAATATTCAGCAGTCTTACCCAGCTTTGATCCCTATAATACACTATATTGACTGGCCTAGCAAGATATACCCATTGGTGAAATAGTGCCACTGATGTTCTAGGGAACAACTAAACACTTTCTGATTGGATTACCAACCAATCCACGAGCTAGTCCCTATACTTGGTAACAATATTGGGGCCAAAATCCTGACACTAGACACATCATAGGCTCTATGAGAGAACTTACTATTATTGTGAAATGGATGCCTAATGGCTTCTGGCTCTAACCACAGACTAGTATATCTCTCAATACTCATACAGAAGCTTTTTATTAATATTTTTTAATTTTTCCAAGAGATAAGAATATATAGTAAGATGTGTAACCTTTCTTCATGTGGAAAATATGAAACTGTAGAATACTTAGCCATACATAGTGTATTTACATCCTACTCCATCTCCCCAAGTCTCAAGTCTCTTGGAATAAGAGGAGACAGAAAGCTATGTAAGAGGCAGAGCTGGTACATGACTACACTGAAATGGTGTTTTCTGAACCAATAGTAACATATGTCATCTCCCAGTGGTTGTGACAAAATGCACAACAAGCTCCAGTCAAAGAAAATCAGAGCCTGGTGGGGGGGGAAGTGGGGACAAAGTCCCTAGCCAAGAAAAAATGGCCATTGATAACTCCTGAAATAAGGAGAGTCAGTTTTCTTTAAGGGTGTGATTCCTGGTAGATTTATTACACTCTTGGAGGAAGCCCCAAACCCAATATGGTATATTCATCTCACTAGCTTCAGAGAAACAAAACGTGTATGAAGTTAGATAGATAGGGAGGTGGGAATGAATCTGGGAGGAGTTATGTGGCCTATGGCTGTTTATTCACAAATCAAGAAGAATAGTATGAATGGGTAATCGGGATTTATGGGAAGGAAAGTTACAGTAGTTATGTTATGACCATTGCAATCATGAACACCCAGCAGTGCTGGTTTATTTCACAACAAGAAACAAAGATAGAAAAGGTATTATTTGGGAAGTAAAATAGAATCAATGGAAGTAGAAGGGGTATAAAAAGGGGGTTTAGTTTTTTGTGGATTTGACCGCAGTTCATTTTACACATGTATAAAATTGTGAAAACAGGAAAGGAAAAAATATTTGAGAAGAAAAACTGAAATGGCATATTGATCAGATTTGAAGAATTAAGTTTTTCTGAATTTGTTTTCCCTCTTTGAAACCTGAAGGTTTTAAGAAAGGAATTGAGTCTCTTAGATTTAGAGTTATAAACAGTTGCTAATGGCCATCTTTGTGATAGGAAGGGGTCAGGGTCCTCTGCAAGGGCACTAAGTGCCCTTAACTGCTGAGAAATCATGCCATCTACCAACCTTACACTCATTTTATTTTATTTTATTTTATTTACTTATTTTGCAGCAAATATATATATATATTCCCATTTTACGTTTCAATACCAGTTTTCTCTCCCTTCCTCCCTCCCATGCCCCCTTGTCCAACCTCCCCTACCCCCAGAACCCCTCTCATCCCATCCCCCCAATAAACAGGGAGGGTGATGCCTTTCAGGAGGGATCATCAAAATCTGTCAAGTCATTTGGAGTAGAGTTTAGTCCCTCCCTCCTATCTCAAGGATAAGGGAGTATCCCAACATGGGGAATGTGCTCCCAAAGTTCTTTTGTGCACCAGGGAAAGATTCTGGTTCCACTGTCAGAGGTCCCTTAGACTGAACAGGCCTTCTAACTAAGACATGTTCAGAGAGTCTGAGTTGGTACAATGCTGGTTTCCCAGCTATCAGTCTAGTGCTCCATGAGCTTCACCATGTTCAGGTCAGCTGTCTCTGTGGGTTTCTGTAGCCTGGTCTTGACCCCTTTTCTTATCATTCCTCCCTTGCTGCAACTGAAGGCCAGGAGTTTGGCTCAGTATTTAGTTGTGGGTGTCTGCTTCTGTTTCTATCAAACTCCTAGAATCTAGTTGCAGACAGGGAGGAATGATAAGCAAACAAGTCAAGATCAGGCTGGAGAAACCTACAAAAACTGCTGACCTGAACAACGGGGAGCCCATGGACTCCAGTCTGATAGCTGGAAAACCAGCATAGTATGGGCCCAGATTCCCTGAATGTGGTGTTACTTGGGAAGACTAGGCAGTCTACGGGGCCTCTGGTAGTGGATCATTTTTTTTCTCCCTAGTATAAGAATGGACTCTGTGAGCCCATTCCACATAGAGCGATACTCCCTCAGCCTAGACACATGGAGGAGGGTCTGGGCCTTGCTCCAAATGATATGGCAGCCTTTGCAGACTCCCAATGAAAGGCTTCACCCTCTCTGAGGAACAGAAAGGGGATGGGATAGGGTTGGTGGGGATAACAGGGGAGGATGGGAGGCTGAGGGAACTGGGATTGACATGTAAAACAAGCTTGTTTCAAATTTAAATAAAAAAGAACAGACACACTTAATACTTTGTAGATTCAATTTTCATGTCTTATTGTGGCCTATATACCAAGAGAAGTGAAAGGTGCTAGCTTTTTGGGGGTCTGGAACAGAAGAAGGTTCTTCAACAGGTCCAGGCTGTATTATAGTCTGCTTTACTCTTTGGAACTTACGAACCAGTGGACCCAATGCTACTTGAAGTGTCAGTTGCAGATTTGCAGATAGGGATACTGTTTTGAAATTTCTAGTCCTTTAGAGGTAAACTAGAGGAGAAGACATTTGATATTGTGTGCAAGGCTTTAATGTCTGTCTCCTGAAAACAACTATTACCACTTTGAGAGACAGATCTTTGCCTGGTATTGATTTTATATATATATATATATATATATATATATATATATATATATATATATATATATGCAAGGCTTGGTCTAATCGAGTCCTGAAGGTACAAACAAGTTATAAAAAGAATTTGCCCAAATTCCTATTATTTCTACTGCTGTTATAATGCTGACTCTTTTCAACATGCATCTATGGCCTCAAGGTGTGTATCTTATGATTAGGTGACTTAGGAAGAGATACAAAGGCCCAATTTACTGATATACGTGTGTATTTTGATGGCATCATCCAGAAGCTGATAGTTGCATTGCAATCCATTTCCTGTGCAACTCTGATAGACACTGCCGAAAAGAAATTTTCACAGTGGTCAGAACTTAGGCAGTAGATGAGGTCACACATTTTGTGTAGAAGGAGAAATGACAAGACGAGAGATTGTTCACTGGTTCATGGGCTGTAGCCAATAGATTGTCTTGGATGATCCGGTAAGTGGAAAAAGCATGATTGGAAAATTGGTAAAAACAACATCTAGGAATGAATTATGTGAATGTATTTCTCCAATTAGGGGATAAATATGAAGATAACCTTTGTCCCATGCAAATCCTCATCAAGAGACTTTAATGGAGAAGTAGTCACATAGATAATATGCTCCATTCTGTGGACAGTCAGCTTCCCCTGCCATCCCTGTCATCACTCAATGGGCTATTGAACAAGGTGGCCATGGTGGCAGAATGAGGGTTATATGTGGGCTCTACAACATGGACTATCATTCACAAATGCTGATCAGGCTACAGATGCTGTTAAGTGACAGAGCTGCCAATAATAGAGAACAACATTGAGTCTCTGACATGTCATTGTTTTCTGGGGGTAAGCAGCCAGTAACTTGGTAGCAGGTTGACTACATCAGAATACATCTTTTATGAAAATGACAATGCTTTGATCTTACTTTAATAGATATTTATTCTGGTTATGTAATGCTTCTCCCCAAACTACCATCCATATTCACTATCATAATATTCTATATCATGTTGATTCTGATGAAGGAATTCACTTTACACTCAAAGAACTGCATCAATGGGCCCATAATCATAGAATCAAATGTTCTTATTATGTTCCCCACCAAACAGAAGCAACTGACCTCATAGAATGATGGAATAGCATTTTGAAGACATAGTTAAAGCATTATTTATGTGTCAAAGCCCTAGTGGTCTTGGGCAGAGTTCACCAGAAAATATTATGAACTTGGGGTCATACCATATGATATGGTCTCTTCCATAGCCAGGATCTATGAGTCCAGGAATCAAGAGGTGGAAACGGGAATGGTTTCATTCACTATCTCATGCCTAGTGACCACTAGGAAAAAATATTTGTTTACTGTTCGAACAACCTCAATATCTACTCCCCTAGAACTTTGGTTCCAGAGAACAGAAGACTCCTGTCAGGACACACAACAAACATTCCATTGAACTGGAAGCTCGGAGTACTTCCTGGCCACTTCGGTCTTCTGATGCCATTAAGCCGACAAGCTAACAAAGGAATAATAGCATTAGGAGGGATGATTGCTCCAGATTACCAAAGGGAAATAGGATTGCTTCTCCACAATGGAGCAGAGGAAGATTATGTCTGAAGTGCAGGGGATTCTTTGGTATATATCTTGATGTTACTGTGTCCAGTAATTAAAGTCAATGCGAAACTACAAAAACAGATTCCAGAAAGATGACAGACTGATAGACCCTTTAGGAATGAAGGAATGTTTAAATCCCCCAGGAAAAGAACCAGTATCTTCTGAGGAGCTCTCTGATGGTAGAGGAAACATGGAATGAATTTTAGAGGAAGGTTATAAAGACCAGCTAAGGCCACATAACTAGTTACAGATATGTGTACGCATCTACCCCTGCCAGCAAGGAAGACGAGACTCCAGGAAGATCTTCTTCATGCAGTTTTAATCAGGATCCTTGAAACATGTTCTTCTGACCCACGGGGCCCAGGGGACCCCTGAACAGGCTTAAATACCCTTGCGCTAACCAACCCCTGTGAGCTACGTGGACCCTGCAGATAGGCTACTCTAACGCAGAAGCAGACAGGCTGAACAGACTTAACCAAATAAGGGCTTGTTTACACCAGAGAGCGCTTACCCTTGGGGAGGTGGAAGGTGCAAGCCAGCGCCACCTTTAAGGCACAGCACTTTGTAGCTCTCTACAGATATGGGAATTAAAAGTCATATGATTGATTTTCGTTACTAATGTGTTTGTGCGAATATTTCCATTCCTTTCCTCAAATTCTGTATCATGTAATATAACATCAATTGAGATAATCTCAGTTATCATTATAATTAAGCTTTGAGATACTAAAAATTCTCTCAAGGGACTTTGCCATCTATTCTAAAATACATAATGTCCTGCAGTTGTATATGAGATAGTTATATCTGCTAGAGTCCATGAGAAATCCCATAAATACCACCAGATATTCATTCAATCAGCAAGAACATTTATTTACTATACCAGCATATCTGGGATGGTTCACCTATACAAAATGGTGATGACCTTGAGTGGAGCATGCAGGCTCTTTTAAGCACAGCCAACAGGTATTTTAGGGACAGTTAGGTTACTATCTTATTGGCAAGCAGCACTTACATTAGTACGTTTTTGACGGGCTGGGGCTACAGTTCTTCCATATTTGGGCATGTTTGATCAACTTCCAAGGTCAGGTAAAGGATTTATCATTATTTGGTCATTGCCTCCCAGGCTTGGTACATGCTATCTATCCCTCTCGTCCCTACTGTCAGGAGCATTGAAGATTGATTGTCCATTGTTTGTGGTTCTTTCAGAAAATGCTTGCTCAGTATTAGGAAACTAAAACTGAAGCCTGATCTCTGACAGGAGACTGAACTGCATGGTATGATATCTGCTCTGTTCTCTCAATATTATGTTAGAAGTAATTATGATCTGATTTTTTTCACTTAAAAGTTAATCATAATATAAGGACATATGATTTTGTATCAAGTTGACAAGTGATAGAGTTTTAATGGCTTTTCTTGGTCATCAACTTGGCTAAATGTGCAATTAATTAAAACCCAATCCTCTAAGCCCACCAGCAAGAAATTGTTAGCTGTTTGGAACATGTGAAGTCAGAAGACCCACCTTAAAACCTTATCATCTGGACCACATCTTCTGGTGTTAGCTTTTGTAAAGGACAAGGAAGAAAGAAGATTTTGCTTTTTGCCTTCTTGTCCTTGTCCTTCCTCGCTAGTTTATTCCTTCAGTAGCATAGAACCTACTTCTAGATTCTGGGGTATACTAAAATCAAACAGAGACATCCATCATTGTGAGACTCAACAACCACTATATCCTTGTACTTTTGATTGGGAGACATGAAGAGGGCAAGAAAGTCCCTATTCATACACTTAAGCACTGAAGAATTCAGGAAAATTAAACACACAGCCATATCTTTGATGGTCTGAGGTGCTTAGCAGTAGTTTGCAACCAGGTAATCCTTTGATACATATTAAGCCAGGCCCAACACATATCAGATGGGAGATGTCATTCTGTAAATATGTTTCTCTTATTGGTTAATGAATGAAGCACTGTTGGCATTTTTCAGCTTTATATCTAATACAACATCTCAGTGTGTTATTTGGGGCTGGTGCAGCTGGGTCCAGGCCAGCGGGAAAACCTTGCTCATAACACATATCTTTCCCAGACCCTTTCCTTCTGATTGTTGAGCATTGCTTTTAGACCATAAAATCCATCCTTATGAGTGTAATCACTTGTACTTTATAATAGCCTAAAATGAATTCTATGTTATCTTAGTGCCACAGGTGGATCCTGACACCCACAGACATTATGTTTACTTCAGCTATCTCTGAGTCAATAGTATCCATTTTTGTGAAAGAAGCCAGATGTCCTTTCTCAAGAATCTCAATGTAAACATGTCTTAAATTTGTTGTGCACTCAGGACTGAGTTAATTGTTATCAGAAAATACCCCCCCTCATTGTGCTGTGCAAAATATGGCTAAATTAAAATGATCTTGGTCAGACTCTAGAAGTTCTGGTCCAGCACCAATTAACAAAACTGTGCTGATAAAAGCTTCATTCTTAACTCACTCTTGTTTATTTTTCCTACTGTAGAGCCTGCTGGATCCTCCCACAGAGAAAACTATTGCTGGAATCATATGACTATAACATGTAAAAGTATCTATCTATCTATCTATCTATCTATCTATCTGTCTGTCTGTCTGTCTGTCTGTCTGTCTGTCTGTCTGTGTAATATATATACACATAATCAATGAAGCTTTATAGGGTGTTCTAGAAGCTATCAGAAGTTTTATATTTTTTTGATGCATTCAGAGCACAGTTCTGTACATTTGACACAATAATAACTGTCAAAATTAGCAATAAATTCCCTGTAAGATTCATCAGATTTCTTCTTCTTTTACATCAAAACAACCCTGCATTTTTCATC
This sequence comes from Cricetiscus sungorus, assembly GCA_030556225.1. Lineage (NCBI taxonomy): Eukaryota > Metazoa > Chordata > Mammalia > Rodentia > Cricetidae > Cricetiscus > Cricetiscus sungorus. The sequence goes on along the minus strand of JANBXA010000726.1, from coordinate 53,227,427 downwards.
CAAAATAACTTACTCAGTCCTATAGTTCATAGCTTAGCACAGATAATAAAAATGGTCAGATTTGCTGCAGACATCTGTCTCTGAATGATTTCTGTTACTGCAACTCAATATGACTAGGACTATGCCTTGTTACTTTCTGGTTTGTCTGGATCCTTTGCTCAAAAAAGTGATATGTTCCTGTGTTCACTAACTTCAAAAAATAATTGGAAATGTAAACAGATATGGATTTTGTTTCCCTTAAATATTTTATTAAAGTTACTGAAGAATGTAATCTGGAAATTAGTATTTCATACTAAGAAAGCAGACAATACTGATGGAAACTTATTTTGTCACATCTTTTGCAATCTCAGATATTCTCAGTAGGTGGTGATATGCAACCATTTTCTGTCTCCACTTCCATCATCATATGAACACTGTTATCAGCATCAAACTAGGTGGCAGCTTTTCCATATACATCTCAATGTTTCACAAATTTATATCTTTCTAACCTCTTATTATCTTACAATCTTAAGAAAAACAGACACTTAATGCCCCTCCCACATGCACACGAGAGAGAGAGAGAGAGAGAGAGAGAGAGAGAGAGAGAGAGAGAGCGAGAAAGAGAATGGAAATGTAGTTCACATTTCTAGCAGTGCAGAGATAAAGATTACAAATATTTTCCTTACAAACCATATAGCCAGTATTTGGAATTTTAACTACTACACAGTTTCTGTAGTAGCTTTTGTATTCAGCTAATTTACATAAAACAGGCATATAAAATATGTTAATGAAGGAGTTTTTCTCTTTTATGAAAAATGGTAGGAAATCAGATAAAGCTCAAATTTTAAGTAGCCCTACACATACACATAACATAGGAACTAGTAGGGTCTGGTTTAGAATCAGGCTGAGGTTTGCCTCACTCCAGGTTCCAGCTTCTGTTGCTGTGATCACCTCCTGCCTGAGCTCATGTGTGTGATGTTAGGGTAAACTACATAGGTTCTTATAAATTTAACCAGCAATAGATAAAATTTATTTTATTTTTCAGGAATTACTATAGTTCACAACCAATATGGCAACATATATGTTCATAGATTGTTCAGGAAATTAAAAAGTGTAGATAGTATGATTGTTTTGCATGTTATTTGACTAGACCATAGTATCCACTTAAACAAACATGAAAGCCTATATTATTTTGGATTTACTTTGTAAATATGGCTAATCTTAAAATCAATAGACTTCAATTTGAGGATTACCTTGATTGTATTGGTGTGCTTCATTTAACAAGATGAGAAGCCTTAGGAGAAAAATTGAAATTTCTCCATAGAAAAAGGAAATCTGTTTCAAAATGGTAATAATTCTTCATTTAGATTTCCCATCCTGTCAGTCTGCCCTACAAATTCCACACTTGCCAGTTCCCACAACACATTTGCTGATGTCTTAAAATAAATCACTTCTGGTTCTATTTCTCTGGAGAGCCATGTACACAATATGTGTACAAATTTAACACATAAAAGAGGCCAGTTATATATTTGTACAAGTAACTACAGTTTCTTGATCTCTCCTGTTTAAGGGAAAACATATTACAGCCATAATCATGAATCAGATTTCACTTTCTCCATATTCATAGCCTATATCAGTATTTCCCAAAAGGAAGTAATTTTCTTCATTCAATTGGCAATATTTGCAGATATATTTAGTTGTCAAAACTGATGGATTGGATTCAAAAATCATTTATTAAATGGAGATCATAAATGTAACTATGTATGTTAAATTGTGAGTAAATATGTTAAATACATATATCTTTATGTAACAAAGAGCTATCCATTCAAAATGACCCTAATATGAACATCATAGAAAGCTGATCTATTAGAATAAATTATAGTCCACTCAGAATCTTCTCAAATAGTTGTTGGAGTCTCCATGTCAAAGCATAAGACCACTATGAACTAGAGCTAGCTAATAAAAACAACCTCAATTTCCTTAAAGAGTTGAATACATAATAAAAACAGGATACATATAAACTATGGAGCACTACTCACGTTTAAGGAAAATGAAATTTGCAGGTAATTGGGTGGACTTAGCAAAGATTATATTGAGTAAGGTAATTAAGACCCAGAAAGAAAATTGTCTCATGTTCTTTCTCTTTTGCAGTCCCTAGCTCCAAATTTTCAGATATGAGTATATAACATGGATCAACTTCAGAAACTAGAAGAGAATGAAGGGACCTCTAAGTGGGAAATATTGGGGTAGAGGTGATATTAAAAATGAAAGAAAAAAGGGAGGGAAGGATTTTCAATTATTTGGGGGTAATAAGGTTAACACAGGAGAGGAAGAAGAGAGAAGAGTCAAATAACATGGTTATTCATAAAGTCGGAATGAAAATATATTTGTTATATATTTTGTATTTACTGAAAATTATGCTACACAGATATATATCATATAATGTATGTGTGTATTTATGCACATACATATCACATAATATAAATGTATATTTACACACACGTATCTTAAAACAATTTATGGTTTCACTGAACATATGAAACCATAAACTGACAAAAAAATCCATAAACTAAAGAAAACTCAGTATCATATCTAAGAAACCTCCTTTCAGATGGTTGGTCAAGTATGCTATTTGACTACTAGAACAATATAGGCTAGCAATTGATCTTGCCTTTGGATGCCTCTCAGAGTATGACAGTAAGCCCTTACTGATGACAATACTACGACACAAATCTCAGAATATTTCAGTTAGATTTAAACCTAAAGCCTCCTTCCAGTAGTTAAGCTTCAATGACACCAGATAATTACTATGCAAGCTGCCATGAGAGAGAATCAATCAAGTCTTACCCAACTCTGTCAATTGTGAACCACAACAATAACCAACATAGCACAATATCTGTAAAGGTGTAGTAAGTACATTAATATGTTGGTGGTAGCAATAGCTGCCTAAGTGTAGTTAAGGCCCACTAAAAAGAAGGGAAATTAAACCTTGGCACCAGAAGTTATGAACCTCAGAAAGAGAATCTAGTACTGTCATTTTGTTGACTGGGTTAAGCCTGTAACTACATTAAAAATCTTATCCTCATACTTATAAGTAAGGATAGTTACCACCCCTCATCAAAGAAGATTTTATTTACAGCAAATGGAGACAATCGCACACACACACACACACACACACACACACACACACACACACACACACACACGAATAAAATGAAGAAATCAGTGGATTGTGTACACACCCACTCAATGGATATACCTCTAAGATGACTCCTTTCATCTATATCTCAAGGACTATTGCTGAAGACACATATGAAAGTTTCTAAGAGCTAGAATGCTAAGAATTCTTATGTATAACTTACTCTCTCAGAAAAATATGCATAAGCAAGACCTAAACAATTACAGTATCAATAACATGGTAACATGGAAGGAAAAAATATCATGGGGTTCTGCCTCTATAAAAGAAACTAATGACTGTTAAGAGAGGTAGAATTAGCTTCTCCAAGTTTTGACCATGCCATTGGTTATCCATTACAAAGCTGTCAGCCCTAAAAGTATATACACAGAAACAACACATACAGACTAGCAGGTGTATTTATATGTTACACACAAACACAGACACACACACACACACACACACACACACACACACACACACACACACACACACACACGTAAAGAGAGGTTATTGATTTGAGAATGAACATGAGGGACACTGGAGGAGCTGGATGTAAGAAATGGAGTTGTGATGTTATGTCACTATATTTTAACTAAAAACTAGAGTTCAAAATTGTAAAAAACTGAGGACCACTATTTTCAACCCTTAGTATCCTAATAGCAACACACATATTAGGGTTTTCCTGAAGAAAAAACTGCTATTATTAATGCCTATCAGTAACCAGGGCAAGGTGACACATACCTACCTTCTAGAGTCTTAGTGGGTATGTTGTGATGTCCTATTTCTAACTAAATTAAAGTGATAGGAACATTGATGCCCAAACTAGAACCTTCTGGTGTCTTCTCTTTTTCTCTCTCTTTTTTAATCGGCCATTTTATCACAAAACTCTATTCCCAATTCACTGAATCAGGAAACAATCTGGGTGACTTTAGCATAGTATACACATTTTAATTTTTCAACTTTCATCTTTATTTGTTTCCAATGAAGAAAAATAAGTTTCCCAATTACATCCCAATATTTATAATATAGTGTAATTTGAATCTTTCTTTGGGGGTACAGTAAAGAAATGCTTCACTAACAGACAATATTTTCTGAGAGTTAGATGATGTGAAATATAAATTAAAATTTAAGTAGATGAGTAGTTAGCACAAAGAAAGAGGAAATAGAAGACACAATGACTGGACTGTGGTAAGCAAGGGAGAGTGTAGTGCAAGATGAAATCAGAGTCTGGAAATCTCCAGATCATATAGCTCCCCTCTTAGTCAGGATATACTGAAGTGTACGGACATACAGAGCTAAGATAAATTGTTCAGACCTCACAATATGGTTAAGAAAACAGATTGACCAGAAATTACAAAAATAAATGTGTAAATGTAAAGTGCAATAAATACTGTGAAAACAAATATCAGATGTGAGATTTTATGACAAAAGTATACAATGTCACAAAATGAAAGAGAAGAAATTCACACAATCATGATTAAAAAATGACTAATCAGTAGTATTGAAAGAGTGTTGATATAACCCAATAAGTTTTCCTTTTCTAAGTTAAAAAAAATTCTACTGTTCTCCCACCACAGTGGAGGAGTGTTCTCTTTTCTTCACATCCTCTCCAGCATAAAATGTCTTTGGTGTTTTTGATTTTACCCATTCTACCAGGAGTAAGATGGTACCTCAGAGTTGTTTTGATTTGCATTTCCCTGATGGCTAAGGATGAGGACTTTCTGAAGTGTCTTTCAGCCAATTTAGATTCCTCACAATATGATTGTGAGAGCTCCACTTAGAGAGCATGTTAAATGACACCAACACTAACATATCCACAATTACTGTTATTCCCTTTTAGGATAGGAGCTATTTTGGACAAACAATATTATCACTGACTAGAAAATTTCACTATTCCCAATGTTTTTACCTTTTATTCAGTTTTCTTTCAAAGTTTCTCCCTGAGGAATGCCTACAAACTCTTGCACTAATAGGGTTCCAGGGGAGGTCATTGAGGTCTTATTTACTGTGTATCTTTCTCAGGACACTATACTGAAAGTTTTCCAATGCCTGACTGTCTATAGTAAGACCAAGTGTCACTTTGGAGAAAATTCTATGCCACCCGATGTGACCTCTGACTATATAGTCTTAATACTTTTGAGAGTGTTCATATGTCAGTAAAATAGTAGGATCAAATAAGAGAAACAGTTGTCTGTGTGAGCTAAAATGGAATTTAAGTGTATCATATATAAAGAATGGGAGCAAGTCCCTTTCTTGCTTTCTTGGTCCAGTGCCAGATTCTTCTTTTGGAAGAGACATTGTTGTGATAGTGTTGAAAATGCTTCTTACTTGAAATTTTTAAACACTGCTGCTTCCCAGTGTTAATATTGATGCTTCCAAATGTGAAAATGCATATAATTATCACCATCACCATTAAGCTGCCATTGCTATTATTTTTTTAAAAAGATAAATGTTAACCTTATTACAAATGTATATTATGATGGAAGTTAGAAGAAACTTAAAAATATTAAATGGCATGTTCTCTGAAGTAGATCTAAGCAATACTTCTATAAGGTCTAATATTTGGATGCTCTCAGATACAAATCCAATTCAAAAATGAAAAAGAAATCATCATAGCACTGTAAGTGGCTGCTTCATAATTGTGTTGATGCCATTTGAACATTAGAGACCACACAAAATTGGCAATGGAGAACTGAGAAACTTCAAGACTCATCAGATACATTTTTTTCAGTAAAATGAAAATAAGTAAACAAATATCCTAACAGTGTATGAATCCTCATTTAAACTCATTATATAAAGAATATAATGCATCCTGGTTTGTTTTATAAACTATATTTTGTAGACCATGCTTAAAATATCAAATTAAGAGCATAATTACTAGTTCGGAACCTAATAGAGCTGAGTATATCTGGATGTTTTGATTAATCTCTATTTTTTCTTGTTCAAGTTAAGTTATTGTTTTGTGCACTAGCATAGAAGTGGTATGAACAATACATACAATTGAGGAATCTGACTCTGTCACATTGAAACATTATCAACACATCTCATTTAAGGATATTGTGAATAACTTCTGTTGAATGAGATACACTAAGTTTGAGCATGATTAGTGTTGATGGCTACATGGAGTATGCACAAAATTGCTATGCAATTAAATCAAGGGACTCATATCTGAGTTGAGTTAAATAATTTGATTTTCAACTTGACATACATGTGAGAAAAAGTGAAAGAACACATTTTAAAAATGATTCCACTGTTAGAAAAGACTTCAAAATATGAGGATAATTTCTGCAATATCAAAATTTTCAAATAAAGATATTATTTAAATAATTCTACCAAATTCAATGAGGCATAATTATTTTACTCATTTGATAGTAAATAAAACATCCTAAGTTGTTATGAATGTTTTCTTATTTTTTCGTTGAATAAGTTTGTTTAGAAAAATGTATTCTGATCATACATTCCCCTGTTCTAACTCTTCCCAGATCTTCTTCACCTCAATTATTTGCTCTGTGTGTGTGTGTGTGTGTGTGTGTGTGTGTGTGTGTGTGTGTGCGTGTGCATGTGTGTGTGTGTGTGTGTGTGTGTGTGTGCATTCACATGCTTACAAAGGCATGTGGAGGTCAAAGGACAACTTGTTGGAGTGTGCTCTTTACTTTCATTATTGAACTCAGGTTTTTAGGCTTGGCAGCATGTACCTTAAGCTGTTGAGTCATCTAACCAGCCCTGTAAGTGATTTTACTTAATTTTTAGTTAACCTCCAAAACAAAAAATTTCACTATAAAGATTTTGAACATTTACATTTTATTTTGCTCATAAAGTGCTCATTGGCTTCTGTGGGTGATATTTTAAATTCAGTTGAAACTTTTAATCTATAGATAAATTAGTTTACAGTAATAATAGGAATACAAATATTATTGGAATAGTGAATGATAAGGATTTCACCATAAAATAATATTTTGCAGAATGTTTTTGGAATTGTTTATACCAGATATAATTCCTAACTACATTCCTTCCAAATACTCTAATATTCTGTCATTTAGTATAACAAACTACTAAAAGTATACTAACAGCATTTTTGACAAAAAGAAATTAATAGAACTCTTAATTGTAGTGAAGTTTCTATTGAATAATAATGTTTCAGAGATTTTTAATTTTTTTTTGGAATCAGTTGCTATTCTTTAATTTACCAAGAATGAAATACTTATTTTTCTTGCTTTCAGTGAGGACTAGTAATTGAAAATGAAATTTGGTATCATACCAGCAAAGGAAAAGCCATGGCTACTTAGGAATTTGAGACCAGAGAGTATTGCGGTTTAATAAGGATCAGGATAAACAATTAGGCCGAATAGATGTTTATTCAGGGAGAAATAACTCACAACATAGACAGATGAATGTGGCAGGTTCCACAAGGATCCTATCCTCTCCATGTCCCACCAACAAGAGAGCCTCCGATCCCCTCCTCAGCCTTTTCCCCCAGGTCACATCCAGCCCTGTGTCCACCCCCAATGGGTGTGGTCTAAGCCACAGGTGTGGACAAGGTGAATATTTTACTATAATTCCCCTTTTAGTCTAAAGAAAAGATTTGGGCTTGATACAAAAAAACTATATACAAAACAGTGAATAACAAGTGTGCTCTAAGTAAAGGAAAATCGAGAATAAAACGACCTACATATCTAGTCCTAGGGTGAAGGCATAATGGAGTTTACAATAGAGTTATCCTAAGCTGGAAAGCTGAAGTCTAGTACCAAATATATATTATTAGGAAGAGAGAATAATAGTTGTGATAGTTTAATCTACAACCTCATCAAGACCTGAGAAGGGAAATAATGATACTAGGGTAGACAGGAAGTGCGGATGGGCAACTTCCAAAAGATGCAACAAGGACAGAAATAACAAGCTACCTGGGCAGTCACCCAAGGTCTCACAGCAACGTTGGTACAGTCAGTTAGTTACAGCTAAGGCCAAGATTACTTGACAGACCACAACAAAAGCAGGGAGGTAGAAAGGCTGTCTTACCCTGACTTGGCAGGGTTGAGCAGTCTTCTATGTTTGTCTCCTGCAAGCACATAGGACCTCATGTCCAAATCAGTGGTCAAGGTGGGGGAAGTTCCTTGCCCAAGAGGCCATTAGCCAAAGCAAGGATGAACTCCAGAAGGAGCAACAACAGTGTCCAACATACTTTCGGGAAAGTTCACAGTGCTGTCAGGAGCAACAGTGTCTCATGTCAATGGAGTACTAATATAAAAACTTTTAAATGCCATGTTCTGCAGGTCTATGAAGTGATTGAAGATTAAGCATCTATGGCTGACTAATCTCATAGGTAAAGGAAACATGGGTGAGGATAATCTGTAATACTCAGGAACTTAGCTAAAAATCCTGATTAAAACTTCCTTGAGTAAAGCAAGGAAACATACCTAAACAATATAACTATGCACATGTAAATTCCTAAAGTAGAGGTAGAATAGAAATGTCTGGACAAGAGGTAGAGCTCTAAACGACAGCAAGATAAATATCCCAAATTGTATCAATATACAAAATTTCTTGAACACAAGTAAAAGTATACATACATAGAATATGTCAAGAATAATGTGCCTAAAACATCATAAATGGAAATATTTCACACAATATGACAAAATATAATATACAATTCTTCCAGTACATAGGTTACCACAGATAAGAATATATAACAATATAACAATATAAGCTGTTATAATATATAACAATATAAGCTGTAATCTGACTCTTACTAAATAATTCACAAGAAGATAGGTTAATCTACCTATATCCATTCTGAACCATACTTTTCCCAACCATACCTTATTCCTGTCTAAAAGAGATAAACGAGTCTAAGTATCATATACACTTTTTAATTTCCTGAAACCTGGACATCACATGTCCTGGAAAAGTTATAGCTCCAAAGTCTTTTTTAAAAGTAAACTTTATTTAGAAATAGAGACTTGTTAAACTTTCCTAGGTGAGCCTCGAACTTGCCTTCCTTTCCTCTAGGCTCCACCTGATTTTGAATATTCTGTTAAATATATTGTCTTTAAAAGATGGAAGTCTTTACTTTTTGAAGAAGTTTCATTTTGAAAATGGTCTTTTGAGATGTATTTATTTTATTATATATAAATATATCTGAATATTTAGCCTGCATGTTTGTATGTGTATCATGTGCATGTCTAATGCATGAAGAGATAAGACATCAGATCACCTAGAACTGGAGTTACAGATGACTGTGAGCTACTGTGTAGGTGGTATTTAGTGAACCCAGGTCCTCTCTGAAAGCAACAAGTGCTCTTAACTGCTAAACTCTCTTTAGATGCCTGAGATTGATTTTCTTGTTTGTTTTAGGGATTTGTTGTTGTTTTGCATTTTGTAATATTTGTCTAAGAGAAGGAGGTCTGAGATACATCAAATCTTAGAAAAAGGAGATGGAACTCCCATGCAAGTACTAACTCGACCCAACCCTGCTTAGTTTCCAGTATCTGAGGAGATAAGGCATGTTTAGCATTGTGTTATCATTTGCTTTTTAAATGGGAGTGATCTTCTTGGAGGGAGTGGGGAAGTCAGTCAAGTGCCTTAGTGTACCTCTGGAAATTTGGGCTTTTTCCACGACTGATGGATTGTTGTGCTAGGAAGACTTTTTTTTTTTTTTTTTTTTTTTTTTGTCTTCCTGTGTAAGGTGTATCTTTGCTTGGTGCGGCTTCCGTTCTACCAGCTGCCACATGTAAAACCCCTCTTTGTGAGTCTTTTCTAAGTATCCGGGGGAGGGGCATGGGGTAAGGCAGGGAGTGGACTGTAAGACAAAGCAATTGATATGAATTTTCTAGATAGCTTTAGAGAGCCAGGATCGTGTGCATGAGACTCCTACTTAGTCTCACTTCGGGAGCTGGGAGAAAAACATGTTCAGTTGACTTTCTCCTATTTTAATAAAATAAGAAAGTTGCACACTCATGCCCCTTCCTCCTTTTTAAACAAGTGTTATCATTGTTGGGATTAGAACGGACTGTTGTGGATGTAATTTCAAACTTAAAAAAAAACTTGAAAAGGAACAAAAATGGAACTGATCACATTAAAATCACCAAGAGCTAGAGTGAAGAAGAATCAGTTCTCTCTAACAGAAAGGAGTTGAAAACTAAAACAGTAAACAAATATCCTCATGAACCTATCCCTACAAACTTCTGGGCACATCATAATTTTCAGTAGTCCTCTCTATTAAAGTACTATGAAATTTAACTTTGATTATTCTATATATCATTACTGATGTTAATTTCAGCTAGAGTGTTTATGAAGATTCATAAGAAAGTAAAAAGTAGTCTAAAGAAGTTAAGCAGGGTTGGGCCTGTACCTGGATGGGAGGAAAGTAAAAAGTAGCCCAATATACACTTCTGTTAGCAATAGAAAAGCCCACAAAAAGCAAATTTAAAACACATAAAGGCTAATGTAACTCTGAATCTCACTTGTACTAGGTGCACTATTTCAGGAAATGAATATGCCAATTATACTAGCTCAAAATCTGCAATAGTTGGTATAGAGAATACATTGAAAAGTTTTACCAAAAAATAAATCTTTAAGACATATTAATATATTTGTTTATTGGTGTTTGTAACAATAATGTGAAAGGGACATGAATTTGAGAGAGTGTGAGGAGGGGAATATGGTAGGGGCTGGATGGAAGAAAGGGGAGGGGAAATGATGTAATTATGTTTTAATTTAAATAAAAAATTAAAAATATAATAAGTAAATAAATAAAATAAAATGAACTAGTTTACACTCTAGAGCAGGAGATAGCTCAGGATTAGTGTAATACCCTAGCCGATAACATTCCTTAACTTAATTCTGCTGTTACTCCATTCCCTCTCATCCAAATGCAAACTAATTTAGTATTCTATCAACATAGTTCAAGTAGTTTTTAAAATAATACATACATTTTGTGTTTAAACACACGTACATATTATACATTTACATATTGATATTTTATATTATATACTATATTTATATAAAATTTTTTTTGAAATATATGTGTTTATATTTGACATTCCCCTTCATCTGTAAAGTATTATAGTTTATATTTGCAGATTACATCTCAGGTTCACTGTATTCATTGACCAGGTGCATCACAATCACTGGAATTACCTTTATAAAGCAAAGCACACTTAACAAACACAACAAGAATCTTTGGGAATGGACTTGCATCTGCTTTTTCAGAAGATTATTAATCATAATAAATATTCCAAAACACTTTAGTGGTGATGTGGAAGTTGTATGATCAGAGACAGAAGCCCTATGGCATGTGCACTAGAGGAAAAAAGAATTAGTTTCTCTTTTGGCAAACAGCATATTCAAAACAAAGCCTTTTCTCTACAAGCAATGATTTCAAAATATTTCCCTTTCCCGAAAACAATCTACTTTCATTGTAGAATAAATAAAAATTCAGCAAGAGGAAATTAAACACATGAACTACCTCCCTCTGAAATCAAGTTATTTTCAAACCATTACTCATACTATTCTTAAATCTAATCTTAAGAGTAATTAAAAGTACATTTTTCATTCTCATTAAAACCTTTTCTCAATGTGAATTCCACATTTTATGATGTTTTTCATATGAGAATCTTTGGTTCTTTAGAATATATTTCATAAATCTTCCAAAATCAAATTGGATGACTTTAATAATATTAGCCAAATTGTTGAGTAAGATAGGTTACAATCAAATGCAGTGGCTTTAACACAGCTATTGTATTTGATATAACAAGCAAACTTATGATAAAGAAAGAAACTCTAATCCATGTGGAAAGCTACTAGTCTTCCTGAATATCATATTGCATCAGGTCACAAAAGACTTCTTATACTTAGAAGATGCTCAAAAATTTATCAATAGCCAGAGGATTTCTTCAGTGTGACTGAATAAAATAGATTCTCTAAAGAATGTATGAAGGAACACTGATGCAGAAAGTTTCCTTCTTCAAAAATGAATGACTATAGCCACAATGAACTTGTTTGTTACCTGACTCCAATTTCAAAAGAAGATTTTCCTTACAGTCGATACCAATATGAAGCTATTACTAACTGTCCCACTTTAAAGAAGACATGCTTTCTATAGAACATAAAACCTCAAAATGTCAATGACGTTTTTCTTCCTCTTGTTAGTGATTGAGTGTTTTTGACAAGAGGAAAGCGTATACACATTGAGTCATAAAGGACACTCACTTAGATAGAATTTCTCAAGGATGTCTCAGTAACAATGTCCTAGGCAATTAGCCTTGGATGTGACCCAAGAGAAAAAAAGCTTCCATAAAGCTCTGGAAATTTTATTCTAAATTCAGATGATAGACAAAGTAAAAGTTCTGAGATTTATTAATAAGTTTTTAAAATGTCAAATGTCTATAATAAGGGTTACTTTATACAGAGGACTACAAACCATTTTGCAAGAATTTTCTAATTTACTTTAGACATTCTTATACACCATGTGTATTTTTCCTGAGGATTTAGAGTCTGTGGGTATATAATACTTTAAATTATCTGCAAAGTAGTAGGTTATAAACCTAAGATAAAAACATGTACTACCTTACACTAATGCAGACCTCATTCTGTAGAGTAGTAAGAAGAATGCCATTTTATAGAAGTAAACCCAGAAAAGAAAGGAGCTCATAGAAACAGTGGATAAATGCATTTTAATTGTTAACAACCAATTTAATTATTTTTCTCTAGGTGAAATTTAAAAACAATCAATTAAAAGTGTACATGTATGTAAACGCAATCCTAATTAACATTTCAACATTTTAAGTATACTACAACACTTCTACAACTCTGCCTTTTCTTAGTCCTGACACCCCAGTGCAGATGCATTTTTGAAGAGATTTTTTGTTATTGTGTTCTATGATGTATGTATATATGTGTTTGATTATATGTGAATCATGAGTGCAAGAGTCCACAGACAGACATCATAGTGGTCATTGCATTCACTACAGATGGAATTACAGGAGATTGTTAACAACTCTATGTGGGTGCAGGGTGCCGAATTTCATCCTTTAAAAGAGGACCACATGCTCTTAATTACTGATCAATCTTACTAGACCATCAAATGCCATTATTATTTTTATGTTAGAAATTAAAATTTTCCTGTCCTGACATTTTTAAAATTAAAATCATAAATGTACATAATATTTCTCCTGGCTTCAAGAATATTGTAATGACTAGTCTTGGTCGTCAACTTGACTGCATCTGGAACTAGCTAAGTCCCAAACTGGAAGGTGCATGTGTGAGGGATTTATGCTGAATTTAAGAAGGATCCATTTCTAATCTGAATCTTGATGCAGGAAGACACACCTTCCTGGACACACCTTCTGATGGAAGCCTATGTAAGGATGTGGGAAATGGAAAATTTTCCTATTTGCTGGCTTGCTCTCGCTTTACTAGCAAGTCTATTCCTTCACTGGAATAGAGTTTGCTTCTTTGTGGTACTGAAGATAAACTGAGAAGTCCAGTCTTGCAGAATGAACAATTTCTGGATTCTTGAACTTTTCATCCGTAGCCAGTCATTGTTTGATTGGTTGAACAATATCCTGTATGTATTTTTCAAAATAAATAACTTTGTAATTAATAACTAAATAATAATAAGCAATTTTTAAATGAAGAACAAATTCAGAAATATTTGACTTCTTATCATCAAAACTTACTGTAAAATAGCCGTAATCCAAAAACTGTAATGCCAGGAAAACTTGAGTATACCAATAAAATAGAGTGGTGATTAGGTGATTACATCCATCATTTTTTACAAGATATTTTTAGATAGGTGGCACGACCATTCAATAAAATGAACTATGTTGTTAAAAATGAAAGTAAAAAGCAAGTATTCACATTCAAATGAATTAATTATGCCTGCTTTTAACACTATAAAAATCAGCTCAAATGCACCAATGACCGAAATGTAAAACCTAAAACTCTCAAATTCTTAAAACTAACTAAGCTGATAGATAATGAGGTTTGGCAGTGGTGATTTTTCAAGTACGACATAAAAAGCAAAGTCTATGTAAGAAAAAGATAAATAGATTGTACTTCCTGGAGTTTCTACATACTTACAAATAGGAGAAATCAAATGAGTGAAAATGGAAAATGGGAATGAGACTAACATAGGACCTGGCAATTCCACTCTCAGGCATACAACCAAATGATCCACATCCATGCAACAAAGACATCTGTTCAACTATGTTTATAGCAGCATTATTTATAATAGCAGGGACCCAGAAGCAACCTAGATTCCCCTCAAATGAAGAATGGATAAAGAAAATGTGGCACATTTACACAATGGAATGCTACTCAGCCAGAAAAAAACAAAACAAAACAACAACAACAACAAACATGGAATCTTGAAATTTGCAGGCAAATGGATGGAACTTGAAGAAACCATCCTGAGTGAGATAACCCAGTGAGAAAAAGAGGAACAGGGTATTTACTCACTCCTATACAGAATTTAGACATAGAGCAAAGGATCACCAACCTATAATTCACAACGCTGGAGAAACTAGGATACAAGGAGGAATCTACGAGACTCATACAAGATCTCCTGAGCATATTAGTGAGTGGAGAGAGAGTTAGGATAAAGAGAAGGAGAGGAGAACATGTGGGACTAAGAAGATTGTGTTGGAGGGTGGGACTAGGAAGATTGTGTTGGAGGATGAATAGACGAGAGCAAAAAAAGAGATACCAAAATAGAGGGAGCCATTATAGGTCTCAAGAGAAAACCAACTCTAGAGAGATGTTCAGAGACCTACATGGATGAACCCAAGTAATAATATGAGCAACAGTGAAAAGGCTACCTTAAATGTCCTTCCCTGATAATGAGATTGATAATTAACTTATATTCCATCATAGAGCCCTCATCTCGTAGATACAGAAGTAGATACACACAGCTAAACACTGAGCTAATCTCCTAAAATCCAGTTGCAGAGAGGGGGGAGTGATAAGCAACGGGGTCAAGACCACACTACAGAAATCCACAGATAGCTGACCTGAACAAGGGGGAGCTAATGGATCCCCAGACCGATAGCCAAGAAACCGACTCAGAACCCCCTTAAATGGGTCTCAGTTAGAAGGCCTGGCAGTCTAAGGGACCTCTGACAGTAGAACCAGGATGTATCCCTGGTGCATGAAAGGACTTTGGGAACACATTCCCTATGGAGGGATACTCCTTTAACCTAGAGGCAGGAGGGAGTGCCTACTCCAAATGACATGACAGATTTTGTTGATTCCTTCTGGAAGGCATAACCTTCCCTGTGGAGTTGGACAGATGAGATGGGAGGGTGGTTGGGGGGCATGGGAGGGAGGGAGGGATACGGAACTTGGACTGATATGTAAAATAAGAAAAAAAATAAGAACCATTGCAGCAAAACATAGTGAGTTTCTGGCACAACAGACAGCCCTTAGCAAGCTTAGAAAACAGTTTCTGCTTGTTTCCATCAGCTACTAGATGAGGGCTCTATGATCGTGGATAAGTTAGTCATCAATCTAATGGAAACAGAAGCAGACACCCACAACTAAACACTGAGTAGAACTGAAATCCAGATTCAGAGAGGTAGGAAAACACCAGGCTACAGAAACCCACAGACACAGCTGACCTGAACAAGGAGGAACTAATGGGCCCCCAGACAGATTGCTGGGAAACCAGCATTGGACCGACTCAGACCCCCTGAACATGGGTTTCAGTTAGAAGGCCTGGGCAGTCTAAGGGACCTCTGAGAATGGAACCAGGATGTATCCCTTGTGCATAAAAGGACTTTGGGATCACATTTTCCATGGAAGGATACTCCCTTAGCTTAGAGGCAGGAGGGAGGGCCTATTCCCTACTCCAAATGACTTGACAGATTTGTTGACCCCTTCTAGAAGGCATCACCCTCCCTGTGTTATCGTGGTTTAATAAGGATCAGGATAAACAGATAGGCCAAATAGGTGTTTATTAAGGGAGAAATAACTTACAACCTAGACAGATGATCACCAGCAGCTTCCAGTTCCACCCAATGTTCTCCTTTGCAAGTCCTGCCAGCAAGAGAGCATTCCCAGGCCCCTCCTCCAACCTAGTTCCTAAGGTCACTTCTGCCCCTGGCTCCACCCCCAATGGGCGTGGTCAGTACCACAGAAGGAGACAAAGTGAATATCCCACTACACTGTGTAGTGTGGTGGGCTGGGATGGGAAGGTGGTTGGGGGCATGGGTGAAAGGGAGAGAGGAGAGAGGGAGGGAGGGAGAAGGAACTGGGATTGACATATAAAATAAGAAAAAGTAAATTAAAAATAAAAATATTAAAAAAAATAGTCTGCAAAGAAACTAGCCCAAGGTTTTTGTTTGTTTGTTTGTTTATCCCTGGAGGAAGAGGTTACATTGTGTTTATATTGGAAAGAAAACAAATGTGCTTTCCATCCAGGAATGTATGATACTCAAATATCATTAAAGGATATCACTAAAGTGTTTTTTTAAAGACAATAAATATATGAAAGTTTGACGATTCAACTATCTCCCAACACTTAGGAAGCCATAACAAAATCTTCATGCTTGAATTGATGTAGCTATCCTATAAGATAAGATTTGTGTTCCCCTCATGTAAGTTCTGCACCATTCAAACTCAAGTAGTTTCAGTTCTATTGTTTCTGAAAAATTGCTAATATGTATACCAGAAAATATAAGTGTTGATATGAAGGAACAAATTTCTAAGTCTCCTAGAAACTACTGATTTGTACACTGTCTTGGCAGAGTTATTTAAGTTTCAAAATTTCTGCTTTCTTATCTGTCATCTTAAAGAGGAATATATGTACCATGACAATATTACCATATAAAATAGCAAATATATGCAAAATAAAATTAACTATAATTTAAAATCATTTTTTTATGTAAGTATAGTTATTCATTTATTCATTTATCAACTTATTAATGGTTAAATAAGTTAATACCTCAGAACTTATAATGTATGTCATGATGATGCACCTTCTTATTGATAATGGATGCATATAACATCAGTATTTAACTATTGAAATACATGATCATAATTAGTTCAACCTACCGTGCCATATGTACCTTTTCTTTTTATTGTTCCTAGTCAATCCTGAGAAGCATAAAGATTAAAAAAACATAAGAGAAATCTTAATTTTTTAAAATTGTTCACGTCAACAGAATTTTAAAGTATATATATTAGGCTTTTGTGACAAAAACAAATACATGGGCAACAAAACAATTCCATTGTAAATATATTTGTGCACAAATTAAAGTTAGTTTCAGTGTTCAAATCATATAGCACTATGGTTTTACCATATTATTTGACTTGTATCCTCTAGATTTGTTTCTTAACAATAATAGGAATCCACCAAAACGATGAATAAATAGTGGTGTGTATATTTTACTTGGATAAAAAAAGTTCCAAAATTTCACCAGACATACAAATATCACATATAAAATTTACAATCATCATCTTTTTGTCAATTTATTCCATCTCCATTTTGTTCTATATATGACAATCGATTATCTCCAGTAGAGATAGTATTTCCTAACAAAAGGCAAGTAAATTGGTCTTCAGTCATTTTTATTTCAAAGGCTTATTTAGGAATTAATATTTATTCTAATCTAATCTCATTTTTAATTTTCTTTGCTACTTAATTTGATATGGTCCTTAAAGCAGTAAATCTGGTTCACTTTGCAATCTATTCAATATGTTGTTTCCAGCTGATCATTGTCTTTTAAGACTTACCCAACATTTATCCCATAAATTTTGCATAACAGATTTAAATAAAATTTTTACTTTTGGAATTTCACTGGTCCAAAACAGTAAACACATATATTAGGAATAACATTTTCACAAATGTATACTATCCATTGACACAGTATTATTGGCATGTTAAGAAGGCTTATTAGAAGAGCTTTTGGTATGAACAGGTCATATTTCTCTTCAGTTAAGATTGCTTTTTTCCAAAGTGGCTGTGCAAGTTTGCACTCCCACCAGCAATGGAGGATCTTTCCCCTTTCTCCATTTCCTTCTGAGCAAAAACTGTCTTTGGTGGTTTTCATTTTAGCCATTCTGAGGGGTGTAAGATGGTATCTCAGAGTTGTTTTGACTTGCATTTCCCTAATGGCTAAGGTTGTGGAACAATATATTATGTGTCTTTCAGCCATTTTAGATTCCTCCATTGAGAATTCTCTGTTTAGTTCCACACCATACTTTTTAATTGAATTATTTGGTGTTTTGGTAACTAGCTTCATGAGTTCTTTGTATATTTTGGAAATCAACCCTTTGTCACATGTGGGGTTGGTGAAGATCTTTTCCCATTCAGTGGGCTGCTGTTTTGTCTTGTTTTCTTATAGATGCTTTTCAGTTTCAGGAGGTACCATTTATTAATTGTTGATCTCAATGTCTGGCTACTAGTGTTAAGTTCAGGAAGTGGTTTCCTGTGCCATTGGTGCAAAGGTACCTCCCACTTTCTCTTCTAAGAAGTTCAGTGTGGCAGGAATTATGTTGAGGTCTTTGATCCATTTGGACTTAAGTTTTGTGCATATGGATCTATCTGCAATCTTCTACACACCCAAAATCCAGTTATGCCAGCACCATTTGTTGAAGATGCTTTCTTTTTTCCATTGTATAGGTCTAGCTTCTTTGTCAAAAATAAGGTGTTTGGTTTAATATCAGGGTATTCAATTCAATTCCATTGGTCTACCTGTCTGTTTTTGTGACAATAACACCCTGAGAATACCCATAGAAGCAGCTGACTAGAACAAGTAGGAACACATGGACCCTAATCTGATAGCTGGGAACCAAAAAAGGGCCAAACCAGGCTCCCTGAACATGGATGTCAGCTAGAAGGATTAGGCAGTTTATGGGGCCTCTGACAGGGGAACCAGGATGTATCCCTAGTGTACAGACTTCCGGAGCCCATTTCCCATGGAGGGATACTCAGTTAGCCTTCAGACATGGGGGAGGGCCTGGTCCTTGCCTCAAATGACTTGACAGATTTTGATGATCCCTCATAGAAGGCCTCACCCTTCCTAGGGAGTAGATAAGGAATGGTATTGGGGGGGCTATGGAGGGCATGGGAGGATGGGAGAAAGAGGGAACGGGAATTGGTATGTAAAGTAAGATAGTTTCTAATTTAAATAAAAATTATAAGAAAAAGATTGCTTTTTTCCTTTTGTCACAGATAATAGACTCTCTGTGTTAATGAAATGAATGTTATATAGAAGCATAAAAATGAAAACACAAAAGCAAAATAATGAAACATAGAATTATTTTTGTGTTTTAAATACTTCTTATTTTAGTGAATTTTTTGTTTGAATCATTCAAACATCACCATATCCCTTTTTAAATCTTTCAATATGACCCATTTAGTAAATTCATGACTTCTTTTTTAATTGTGAGTGATATGTATCCTACCAAGTCTATTTAGTGTTACTAGTATGTCACTTGTTTAAAATTGACCACTTGGGAATGTATAAACTATCAGGAAGTTCACTCTCAGAAGCAATTTATTACCTGTAGCTCTTCATCTACTGATGGAACTTTGTGAAGTTTCCTTTATCAAATATGGAATGTCTACCGGTGCTATCATTAGCCAGGTAATGTTTTGTCAACCATAATTTTGAGATTCCCAGAGACTATTATTGATGTTACATATAAAAGACTAGCAGCAGGCCTCATTACTCCCTGGTTCTTCTTCGCTCTTCTGCAAAGTTCTGAACCTAGGATGTATCAGGTATATTATAGATGTACCAATTGGAGCAGAATACCCGACGATCACTTCACCCCTGCATTTTGAGCAGTGTGGATCTCTGAAATAGATGCTGTTTTTGGCAAGTAAATTGCTGAGTGGCTCTCAGTATGTAGAATAATGCAAATAAATCCATATCTATCACAATGCATAATACCCAAGTCCAACTTGGTCCAGGACCAAGACCTCAACATAAAACTGATATATTGAACCT
Organism: Cricetiscus sungorus; assembly: GCA_030556225.1. Taxonomy (NCBI): domain Eukaryota; kingdom Metazoa; phylum Chordata; class Mammalia; order Rodentia; family Cricetidae; genus Cricetiscus; species Cricetiscus sungorus. The sequence goes on along the minus strand of JANBXA010000726.1, from coordinate 53,207,318 downwards.
AATAGAAGAGGAAGTGGGGAATGACCTTGCACATATTTTTGTAGGACACAACTTCCTGACAAGAACACCAATAGCACAGGCCCTAAGATCAACAATTAATAAATGAGACATCATGAAACTGAAAACTTCTATAAGGCAAAGGGCACCATCAATAAGACAAAATTGCAGCCCACAGAAAGGGAAAAGATTTTTACCATCTCCACATCTGACAGAGGGCTAATTTCTAAGAATATATATATATATATATATATATATATATATATATATATATATAAAGAAACTAGACATCAACAAACTAAATAATTCAATTAAGTATGGGAGCATAAATTTAAACAGAATTCTCAACAGAGAAATCTAAAATGGCCAGGAAGCACTTAAAGGAATGTTCAACATCCTTAGCAATCAGGTAAATGCAAATCAAAATGACTTTGAGATTCTATCTTACATCTCTCTGAATGGCTAAGGTCAAAAACACAAGTGACAGCTCATGCTGGAGAGGCTGTGGATCATGGGTAATACTCCTACACTGTTTATGAAAGTGCAAAGTTGTACAGCCACTTTGGCAATAAATATGGCATTTCCCAGAATCTATCTACTTTGAGACTGGAGATAACTTAATGGATGATGGAAGGAGAGTAAAAGTCATCTACCTTTGTACTTTAGTTCTCATTCACTGTTTCTGCAAGGTATGCAGTTAAAACTCTGCTTTCTATTTTCCTTAATAGACATATTCCAAAGTAAATATGTATTGAGAAAGAAAAGAACTAGTTAGATAAAAGAAGTGATGCTTATGCAAATGTTTACCAAAGAGGTGTGTGTGTGTGTGTGTGTGTGTGTGTGTGTGTGTGTGTGTGTGTGTGTGCATCAAAATGTTGTTTATGGGAAAGAAGTTTATAAAAACTACTTAGTGCTATCTTTCATATTATCATAATTCAGAATATGAAGTTTTGTGTTTGCAATTGAAAAAACAGTGACTATCTCAAGAGAAAATGTTTAAAAACTCTCCTCTTGTCAAAATTAGCCACAATTCTTCAATACTTTCTGGAATGACATCAGTTTTTGATTAATACTCAGAGCTTTAAAAATGTTGATTTTGATATTCACTTACTAAGAATTTTCTAGCATTGCTATCAATGTATAAGCAAAATTTAAGGTCTTTATTTAATCACTTCACATGACATCTGATGGGGACTGAAGAATGTGTTGCTTACCCAGAACTGGCAAAATTCACATAGCAATATGTCATACATAACCAGAAGACAAATAGCAAAAATATAGAAAATATTGATCAAAAAACCTATATTCTGAAACCCCCATTACCTGGAATGAATTTCCAATAAATCTCACATTGTATTTTCAAAGTTTGAAATTTTTAAATAAACATGGTCTTTGTTCATTGCACCACTTTCCTTAAGAGACTGAGTTTTAAATGAAAAGTTTATCTCAAGTTAAAAAAAATAGGGAAATATTGATGAGTGGTGAGAGCAATAATTATCTGTTGATATAAGCATTAGCTTTTACAATACAGTTAGAAAGTGTACTGGTTTAGTGAAGTGGCAAGAATAACTTCTCCTTTAGGACCCATGACCTCCCCAGCTATGGGAAGTTGTGTAGGTTTATAGTGCAAGACATGAATTCCTGCTTATTCAGCAGCCTTTAACTTCAATTAGATAGCTGTTGGTTACTCAAAAAAAATGTCACTATTTTACCATGTGAAATATCAGGTCAGAGTAGCCATTGTTGTTTTTAAGCTTTACAGATTGGCAGGATTATTAACTGTTTTTTACACTTGGAAGCATTCCATAGAACCATAATTTTGATGGAGGAATTTTAATGGGGATTGTATTGAATTTTAAGATTGTTTTTGACCTAGGTCTTCTGCATATATGTTATGGCTGAGTAGTTTGGTGTTCTGGTGGGATTCTGAACAGTGAGATCAGAGACTCTCTTTGATTATTTTCATGGATTGGGGGACCCCGCTCCTTCTATTGGGTTGCCTCATTTAATCACAACATTGATGTGATTGTATATGCCTGGGCTTATTGTAGCTTGTTTGTTGTGCTTGGATGATGTTCCTTGGAGGCTTGTTCATGTATGAGGGAATGCAGAGGGAGTGGATACGTGAAACAGGGGAGATTAGGGATGTAATATATGACAAAATAAAAAAGTAAGGCTATCGTGCTTTAATAAGGATCAGGGTAAACAAATAGGCCTAATAGATGTTTATTCAGGGAGAAATAACTTACAACCTAGACAGATGAACACTAGCAGGTTCCACGGGATGCTCTCTTCTCCCTGACCGGTCAGCAAAAGAGTACTCCCAGGCTCCTCCTGAGACCTAGTTCCACAGGTCACTTCTGCCCATCTCCACCCCTCAATGGGCTGGGTCAGTGACACAGATTCAGAAAAAGTGAATATCTCACTACATAAGACCCCTCTAGTCTCATCACAGTCCTGTAGTAAGTCTTTTTGCAAGGATCTCTCCTACTCTATATCCTCTGCGAACTCCAACAAAACTATGTTTGGATATTCTTTTAGCCCATTATGAATATTTTTAAAAAAGCATCCAATAACTGTAAATATTCTCTACCTAAGCCTAATATGTCTGCAACTCAGGAAGGTAATTTTCAGTCCCTTTCCTGTCCCCCAATAGCAGCTCTCCAGTCTCACCCCAGTGCTAAAGCAGTCTACTTGCAGGTGCCCAACCTTCTACTTTAAGTCTATTCACTAGAGATTACCTCTTCCTACAGACACAGGGTTCCCTTAGCCTTTCTGTCTCTAGCTCTCCAGATTATGCTCTGTCTTGTTGCAATCTATTTGCAGGAGCCCCTCCTCTAATATCTTTTCAGTATCGAATGGAATGCTCATGTGTAATTTGTCTTTCACTCTGTTTATTCGGCTGATCATTTTTGTTAATTTATATATGTTGAAAAATCCTACATCTCTAGGATGATACATTCTTGATCATGAATAATATTCTTGATGTTTTTTGAATTCAGTTTGCTAGTATTTCATTAAGAACTTTGGCATCTATGCTTATGAAGGATACTGATACATACTTTGCTTTTTTCATTGTGTCTGTGTGGATTAGGTACCAGGGGAATTTGACCTCATAAGAAAATTCAAGCAATGTCCTTTTAGTTTCTGTTTGGTAGAATAATGTGATGAGTGTTGGCATTAATTCATCCTTGAAGATATGGTGGAATTGTGTGATTAATCCATCTGGCCCCAAGCTTTTTGTTTGGGAAACTGAATTACTGTTGTTCCAATAGAGATTATGAGTCTGTTCATGTAATTGCTTATATGATCTTGATTTGACTTTGATAGACCATATTTATCAAGAAAATCATCCATTTCTAATAGATTTTGGAGTTTGATTGAGCACAGATTTTCAAAGTATGTTTGTCTTCATTTTCTGGTTGTAGTCTGAGTCTATTGTCCTATCCTTTTTAACTCAATTTTAAAATTAGAAACAATTTTATTTTACATATCAATCCTAGTTCCCTCTCCCTTGAATCTTCCCATGCCCTCAACCAACCCCCCATCCCATCCCAGTTCTCCTCCCTGGGGGGATAAGGCCTTCAATGGGGGATCATCCTTTGTGGCATGGCCTAGGCTCTTCCTCATGTGTCTAGGCTGAGAGAGTAACCCTCTATGTGGAATGGGATCCCAAAGTACATATGTACACTAGGGATAAATTCTGATCCACTTTCAAAGGCCTCATAGACTGCCCAGGCCTTCTAACTGACACCCACTTTCAGGGTACCTGGTTGAGTCTTATGTTGGTTCCCCAGCTGTTAGTCTGGGGTTCCTAAGTTCCATCTTATTCAGGTCTGCTGTTTCTGTGAGTTTCCCCAGCCTGGTCTTCACCCATTTGCTCATCACTTCTTCCTCGTTACAAATGGATTACAGGAATTTTGCTCAGTACTTAGCTGCAGGTGTCTTGCTTCTCCCATCATTACTGGATGAAGGCTATAGGGTGACATATAAGATAGTCATCAATCTTCTTATAGAGGAAGGGTATTTATCTCTAATTTTATCGATTTAGTTCTCTTTTTTAATTAATTTAGCTAATGGTTTCTCAATTTAATTGCTTTTCTTAAAGTAAAATCTCTTTTTTCATTGACCCTTTGTAGTATTTTTCTTAATTGTTATTTGTTTCTATTTTATCAATTGAAGACCTGGGTGTTTGTGGCGCGCCAATCCCGACCCGCAGGAAAGACGGCAACCACATGAGGATTCTTCTCAGATCACACTTTATTGGAGCCTCTTGGTTGAAGGGAGAGCTGAAGGTGAGGGGCTATCAGAACTAAGTTAATTAGAACAAGCTGCAGCTGAATATCAAGGAGAAAGGTACGGATGGCGACGGCCTCCTGCCTATAATGTTTCTATGGGAAAAGCCAATGTCCCCATTGCACCCCTAGAGCCTTAATAAGGCTCATTGCACCAGGGATGGTGTGGACAGAGATTGTCAGTCTCTAAGAGCAATTAGGACCCCTCCACATGGCCTTTGCACCCCCTGGGGAAATTACGTTGCCCCATTGCACTAGGGAAGGCATGTGTGAGATCTCGATAGCACAGCCTTTGCACCTCCCAGGAACAAAATAAAGGTTCCATTGCACGGGAGAAGGTGTGTTATCAACAGCAGGCATCCTTCGATCGGTCCACACATCATGAGGTGGGGGCCTGAACGGGAGTAAGACCACCAATATTGCTCTGGTCATATTATAATAAAAAGGGGGAAATGTAGGCGGCTGCCCGTAGGACGCCATTACAAGATGGCGAACTTCCTCTTTCTTGTATACCTTATTCGGGCATACGCCAGCTTGGGGGGCTGCACTCCAGAGCGCCTGCTCGTTCCCTAGCCAATCCTGTGGCTCCAACACTGAGGCGAGGTCTTTTGAGCCAATGAGACCGTGACCCGTGGCCTAGTAGGATATATAAGCAGCTGTCCCTTCCTGCCCGGGGCCCCTCACCTTCAGCTCTCCCTTCAACCAAGAGGCTCCAATAAAGTGTGATCTGAGAAGAATCCTCGTGTGGTTGCCGTCTTTCCCTCGGGTCGGGATTGGCGCGCCACAACTGGTGCCGAAACCCGGGACCAGGTGAGGGGGTTGAAGAGGATTCAGAACTCAACACACGGAGCGGCGGTACCGGTAAGTTCCCTTCCTCCTTGTAATGTTTGCTTACGCTTTCTTGTTTGTTCTGCTAGTCATAGTAGTATATGAGCATCAAGATAGTGTGTTGGAGGCTGACACTTATGAGGGAGGAAGAGAGAGGGAACAGAAATATAGAAAAGGAAAGAGGAAAAGACGTCTGATAAAACTACATCTGTAACTTGGCCAAAAGAAAAACCCAGGGACTCTAACGAGTCGTCTACTAAAAGATTGGTGCCTTTGAGGAATAGAAAGCCTCAAAAGACGGGAGGTGCCATACCCAAAAGAGGGGGGACTCCACAGTTAAGGAAATACATAGAAAGGAATTAAAAAAAAAAAGGATAAAGAAGATAAAGGGGACTCCCTTTATCCAGTCCTCGAGGAATTTTTAGATTATGATTATCAGGTGACGAATCCTCGAATGATGGATCCTCAGGTGAGGAGCTATCAGAACTAAGTTAATTAGAACAAGCTGCAGCTGAATATCAAGGAGAAAGGTACGGATGGCGACGGCCTCCTGCCTATAATGTTTCTATGGGAAAAGCCAATGTCCCCATTGCACCCCGGGAATCTTGGCCTCCCTCTGCGCCTCCTTCCTATGCAAAAATGGGAGGAAACTGCCATTTTATAAAAAGGGATACAAGGAGGCACCTGGCCTCCGCATTCCCTGGTTTTTGTTTTGAGAACTCTCAATGATTTTCAACAGCTGTTGGGAGAGATTAGCTAATGCCCTTCTGCTGGCATTGCCATGGCCCAATCTGTTCAAACGGCAACACCCTTGGCAGTTAGTTCAATTAGGTTGTGAATGGAAATACCCCGGGTTATGTATTACTAGTGTGCCCTTTCGTAATGCTTCCCGTTCTGCTGAATTATCTCGAGATTTATCCCAGTATTTAGCAGGAACCTGGTCAGAAGAATGCGGCGGTACCAAAAAGGGAGGAGCCGCTCTGGGTCCCTGCCCCCGTGCTGCTGAATTATCAACGCCCGTGTGGACCTGTCTTTTGCAGGAGGATTTGCGTCCTGGCTTTCCTCGGCCCTCTCCTACTTCAAGGAATGGGTGGGAATAGGAATGTTTGGCATTTTTTGCCTGGCCGGGTGTTGTTTTTGTCTCTGGCTCATTTGTAGACTCAAAGCCCAGCATACCAGGGATCGAAAATTAGTGGCGCAGGCCCTTATGGCCATGGATGCTGGAGTGTCTCCACAGGCTTGGCTCACTGCCCTTAAAGAATAGATCCTCTAGTCCACAGCCATTGCACCCCTAGAGCCTTAATAAGGCTCACTGCACCAGGGATGGTGTGGACAGAGATTGTCAGTCTCTAAGAGCAATTAGGACCCCTCCACATGGCCTTTGCACCCCCTGGGGAAATTACGTTGCCCCATTGCACTAGGGCCAATCCCGACCCGCGGGAAAGACGGCAACCACACGAGGATTCTTCTCAGATCACACTTTATTGGAGCCTCTTGGTTGAAGGGAGAGCTGAAGGTGAGGGGCCCCGGGCAGGAAGGGACAGCTGCTTATATATCCTACTAGGCAACGGGTCATGGTCTCATAGGCTCAAAAGACTTCGCCTCAGTGTTGGAGCCACGGGATTGGCTAGGGAACGAGCAGGCGCTCTGGAGTGCAGCCGCCAAGCTGGCGTATGCCCGTAATAAGGTAAACAAGAAAGAGGAAGTTCACCATCTTGTAATGGCGTCTTGCGGGCAGCCGCCTACAGGTGTTATTACTTCTTTTTGTCCCTTCTCTTTGTGTATTATTTCTTCCTTTGTTCTATAACTTTCAGTTGTATTGTGAAGTTCCTAATACAAAATTTTCCATCTTTTTCTTTGATGTAGGCACTTAGTGTTATGTACTTACCTCTTTGAACAGTCTTCATTGTGTCCCATAAGTTTGGGTATGTTTCTCCATTCTGAAATAGTAAAATGGACACATTTTCCCATCAATTACAAAGAGACTATATTCAAATGGCAACCACTTACAAAGAAAAAATTATCAGTTTTCTCCAAGTGGTCGTCCTTAGTATGTAAACCACAGGCCTCATGTCCAGAAGTAGATGGCCAACACAAAACAAACACAAAGGTGTTTTGTTAGATTTTTGGTAGATAGTTTCTGTCTCATACTGTCTTTTCTTTTCTTTGACATTTTTTATCTTATGGGTCTTTTGGTTGTATATTATAATTTTCAATTTTGTGTTTTTATTGTATGTATATCTTATGCTTTTCATCATAGTTTGTATTTTGTTTTATTTACCCTTTGTATGTATTAGTTTTGGGTAGGTGAGGCAATGTGACATATCAAGGAAGATCTGGGAAAGAGTAGCCATGATCAGAATATACAGTATGAATTTTTAGTATAAATAAATGAAAATTTTAAAAATAAAGCATATATCTTATAAAAATACTGAAGAGTTTCTGAGGAAAAAACTATCCAGATCATTTTTAAATGTTCCAAAATAGTTCTGTGAATCTCAAAGGCAATGAACTTGTCAGGATATGCTCTCAATCAGCAAAAATCTGAAAAGGATTTAAATGTCACTTCTGGAAAACTTCAAAATCTGCTGAAAGCAGACAATAAAATCTATGGCTGCATATATTCTGTCTAGTCAAGCTGTGGCGACATATACACATATCCCCTCTTATAGACTTAAACATTGACTAGTTTCAGACCAAATAATTAAATTAAAGCTGGACACTAATTCAACTTAATTGAAATGCTGGTGGCAAGAAATGACAAACAGTTAACTACATTGCACAATGATTTCAGAAAGTCACTAATAAAGTACAAAAGCAGCAGAAAGAATAAACATTGGGAACAGGGAAGAATTCAATTTCCAGGATTACTGCATTTAGCACACTACCTTCTTGCCCAAAACATTTACTAAATAAAAAAGTATAAGTCAGTCAAATAAATAAAGTGTGGTCTGTGTCAAAGGAAGCAGCAATAGAAACTTATCCTAAGGAATCTTTGACACTGGACTATTTGGACAAGTCATCAAATTAGCTATGGAATTCAGGCTTATATAATTAAAGAAAATCATGTATAATAAATCAAAAGGAACTGAGATAATGGTAACTTACCAAAGCAAAAACATCCATAAAATAAGAGTGTTTGTGAAATGCAATCAAATTTTATTCTGTTTGGTATCACAAATACTAGAACTGGAATGATACAGAGATTTTAATAGCCCTGGCACAAGATGGACACAGTCTGTTAAGGTTTTAGTAACAAAAGTTATACAATTTGTTGCTTTGTGGGTGACAAGTGGAAACCCAGTGTAATAGAAACTTCATGTAAATAACCTTTGTTGCGGCAGGTTGTTCCCGCAGGCGCCAGCCTGCTAGCCTGCCCCCCGCCTGCCGCCAGTCTAGGCCCACTGCCGCGCCAGCCTCAAGTAACACTCAGAGACTCTGTATTTGATACAATCCTGTTGGCCAGTTACCATTATTGTTTATGGGCTAGCTCTGTCTTAATTATTGACCCATTTCTACTTATCTAAGTATTTCCACGTGGTCGTCTTATTGGGGAGCCGCGGCAGGCGTCTTCCTCCATGGTCTACATCTTGACTCCTCCTTCCCACTTCCTCCTTCCTCCTTGTCTCCTAGCCCCGCCTATCTTGCTATCTCATTGGCCACAGAGCTTTATTAACCAGTATGAGAAACATATATACAGAATAACATCTCCCATCAAACCTTAGCAAAGACTCCTGGTAGATGGGGAATGTGAAGCGTGAACTGGCCATCTACTATAACCAGGTAATGCTTCAAGTGAAGGAAGTGGCACACCATTCCAACCACAAATGTTTGTACCTACAGTTTGCCTACATGAAGAGTATCCAGGAAACAAAGCCTAGCACTATCCTCATGAAAGTTAACCAGAGAGAATTTACCTAGCAGCTGATGGGAGCAGATGCAGAGTCCAACAGCCAAACATTGGGCAGAATTTGGGAAGTCTTATGGATGAAGGGAAGGAAGGATTGAAGAAACCACAGGAGTCAGTTGTATCACAAGAACATGGCCCAAAGAATTGACTGACTGGGACTCATGTGGGTTCAGAGAGATAATGGTAGCCTGTAGGGGTCTGCCATAGGTCTTTTGCATATATGTTATAGAGGAGTAGCTTGGTGTTATTGTGGGATTCTTAACAGTGGGAACAGAAGCAGTCACTGACTATTGCCTGTTTGTGGAGCATTTTTCTATTTGGTTGCCTCACCCAGTCTTGAAATGATGGTATGTACCTGGTTGTATTGTAGCACATTGTGCGATGTTTGTTTCATGTACCTGTAATGTCTGCTCTTCTGAGGGGAAGTGGAAGGGGCATGGATCTGGGGGAGAGGGGAGGTTGAGGGGAGGCTGTGGGGAAGGAAGTCAAACTGTGATCTGTGATCTGGAGTAAGGCAGATCATCTCTGTGAGTCTCAGGCTAGTGAAATCCAGGACAACCAGAGATACATAGAAATCCTGTCTCACAAATAAACAGAAGAAAACAAATAAACAAAAATTCTTAAAAAGCTAGGTAAGAATGGAAATCACCTTTTAAAGATCAGGATAAGATACTATACAGTAAGATGAAGAGAAAAATTATTCCTACTTTTCACTCCTACTAAACATTATTTAGAAGCCCTAACTATTACAGTGAAATGCTAAAAGTAAGACAGACAAAATGGTTCAGTGGATAGACATGTGTGTGATAAAAGCCTGGTGATTGAACTTGGTTTCTAGATTACACGTAAAGGTAGAAGAGAAACAACTGAAACAACTGATTTAAAGAAAACAAAACACAACAAAACAACAACAAAAACAAAAACTAAAAAAATCCACTCTTATAACTATTTTACAGTTGTCCTTTGGATATTAAAATTATTTTAAAACACTGTAAATGGAAAGAAAGTGCATATGCATCTTGTTAAAAATCTCAAAAAAATCTTGATCTCAACATGATAGTTTATAGAAAATTCTGAATCTAATAAGAACTTAGAAAATGACAGATGAGAACAGGGATTGGCTCTGATCCAGGTAAAACCTACATGCAAAGGGGAAATTCCACAGCCTACAGAGAAGATTAAGAAAAATTCAGATGCAGGATTGAAACCAGATCTGGTGTCAGGATACAGCATATAGTGCTGGTATATTCCAAAACTTGCAGCAGAAGCTGTAGACCCAGGCTTGAAAGTAACACAGACAATTGCCATTTCCCTTGGTTACTCAACATAGCTAGAAGTGTTGTTGACAACACAAACTGTATTGCTAATAACATCATACTCTGGGACAGAGAGACATCTATTGCAACATGAAAGGGAAATTTTATCCCTGTTGGCTAGCTTTTATAGTGCCAGAAGGAGCTATGAAAGCTTCTGGAGAAGAAATGTGATTTACTAGTATTATCACTTGGCACAAGATCATACAGATTACAATACTGATCTGTCAGACAAGATGTACTCACTGAAACAACAGTCATCCAGTGTTATGGCCTAACTAATTTCTGGTTTTACCTGAAGCCTGAATCACAGGAGGGAATAAATGCAGGTTAATGTAATCTAGGTCAAAAGCTCTAGCTTGGGAGGCTATAGTCTTTAGCATAGAACTTGTTACTCTTATTATTCTAAATGGTCTTTTTGTCAAATTCCCTTTCAAATATAGTTTATACCCATAGACATAGGTGACCTTGGTCAGAAGAGCTTCTGTTTTGTAGAAGAGACATGTGACTGGTTAAAGTGTTGAGGAGAAGAGACTAAACATTCACTTTTATGCAGAACATCTTTATCAACTAACTTTTCTACCCCATCAAAGCTCTGGACACATTGCCCAGTAAGAGCATAATCTGTAGGAGCTGGGGGATTTGGAAGAGTGCTGTGAAATAGTGATTTATGGACATGACACAGCTATTACATACATAAATGCAGGTGATGTGGTGATGTGTTCAAGATCTGTACATAATCGAGTAAATTACAATTCAAGCCTAGATGGTGGAGGAGCTGTCAAAGCTTACCACCTTATTGAGGAGCTAATGGCAGTTTGTGGCTTTATAGAGATATTTTTCTTGTTTTCTAGTAGCTAGCCCTACACCTATAAGCATAGGATCTCTACTGATCGGACTTAATTGGTTATTAAAATAAAAGTAGTTAAGTTGGAGTGTAACATGTTAAAGCAAATATCAGTGGAGTTGGAAAATGGAAATGATGACTGGAGATGAACATGTTCCTTGTATTATGTCATTAATGGCAAATTTAAGTACTTTCATGTAATTGTAACAAAATATGTATAATATCTGCTTGAGGAAAACTATAAATCTATTAAAATAAATTAAAGGAAATATAAATAGATGCTTCATGTTCACAATATTTTCAAGTAAAAATTATTCCACTTAACCTATTTAATAAAAAATACAATACAAAACCCCTATAAGTCATATCATGAATATTATATAAGAAAAGTACAAATTTTCTTTAAAATTTAGACCTGGAATAACCAATGAAGCAACAAAGGAGAATAAAAAAGTCAGAACATTAAAACTCCAAAAATTCAAAATCCATAAATCTATAGTAACATAGTATCTTTAAATAAAGAAGAGTAGACCTAGAGTCATAAAATAAAATCAAATAATCTTGGTCAAAGGCAATGAAAAATGGAAAAGATATTTAAATCAGAAACTTGAACCAGAAAAAATCATACATTTCCCTGCAACATTATGAATGGAAGCATAAACTTCAACACTTAAAAATTAAATCAAAATAGATCATGGACATGATTATAATATTAATGACTATAAGACACCTAAAAGAGGACTATGGTTTTGTGGTGATAAAGTTTATATTTACATCACCCAAAAATATCAGAATGAATAATATAAACATTTGGTAAGTAAGATTTGAAAAAATGAGAACCTAGTCTAGAAAAATAAATGTTAAGGGAATAAAAATATAAGTCATAGATGGTTAAAAAACAGACTTCAATTGCATATCTGATAAAAGTAGGTTACTTAGTAATGAATTTAATTTCAAAGGCAGGTTAGAAATTTCTTAAAAGCTTAGAATATTTTATAGTCATTTAATTCAGGAATTGCTAGAATTGTTGTCCAGTGTGTACTCAAGTGAATTGAAATTTATATCCAAATAAATATAGGTGTATACATATAGAAAACTTATAATTAATTGCCAAAAAACCTGTTAGCAATAGGATATCCATTAACATGTTAATGTGTAGGGAATGTATAAGGTATTCACATAATGAAAAATGATAGAACAATAAAGAAAAATGGATTAGTAACGCCACATTATAAAGTAATAATGTGTGTGTGTGAGGGAAAGGGAGAGCCAGAGAAAAAGAGAGAAACACAAAGAGAGAGAGAGAGAGAGAGAGAGAGAGAGAGAGAGAGAGAGAGAGAGAGAGAGAGATAGAAAGAGAGAGAAGAGAGAGTGAGAAAGAGAGAGAGATCAAAAAACTGCATGTTTTGCAATTCCAACTATATGCTATTCTGGGAAAGGTAATATTAGGTGAATAGAAAAATACCCATGTCAATATGATCTTAAAAGTCAAAGTGGGGTTTTGATATAATATTAGAGAAATTCTGTGAATATAACATTATTTTATTTAATAAAATTTATATAAATTTATACAATATAGATGAATATTAAGTTATAATGCAAACAATGTACTTTTCCTTAGTTCTACTATTAGTGCTTGCTTATTACCCTGATGATAAAATGTTTCATATATAAGAAAGTGGGAAACAAAGAACACAGAGGACAGGTTGAGATAAGACATAATCCATTTCCTGCTATAGTTTTCTGTAGGCTGAAATGTCTTCAAAATACTCTATAAATTATAAAAGTAATTAGCAAAGAATGTATATCAAAATATCCTTGAAAACATTATATATATTAAAAGAAGACAGATACAATAAACTTCATATGTGGTTCCATTTATATTGTATTTTTAGCATAACAAATAATTGTAGTCAGAAAGTCAGTATTTGCAATGTAAGATCTGTGGAGTTTACAGGTAACTGCTCAAAAGAATTGGCTTTCTTGGGGAGATGAAGATCAAAATCTGAAGAGGTGGCAGCAGTGAGGAACAGGCTGAGGTAGATGCCCTTCTTGCTTTCCAGGACCATGGTGAAATCTAGTACAGAGTGCTGCTGGGGGCCTTGTCTTGTTCAGTAGAAGTGCTATGGCTGGGCTCTGACCTAACATTTCTGGAGCCTATTGCCACAGAGGGACATACAGAAGATCATAGTCCAGCTGAGGCCATATTGGTCTTAGTGTTTCAAGCTGCCACTGGGGGGCATGAAGGCTATTGTATCCTCTGATCCCAATCAGCGACTTTAGGCCATATCTGAGTCCATGGCCCTCTTATAGCCTTTGTAAATGTCTTTGTCTCCTGTTACCATAAAAGGCTGAGTGTGTACCCAGGGTCTCAGCTGCCACCTGGGGACATGTTGGCATTTGGGGGACATGCCACCACTGGTGCCATGCCAATATGGGTGATCTGTAATGCCAAGTAAGGGCCACAATGACATATAGGCCTAGGGTGCTGCCAAAGATCATATCTGAGTCTATGGTCCAGTAGCCAGAGTCTGTGTTGATGTCTGTGGCCCATGTTGCCACCAAAGTCCACACTGAAGCCAAGGATCTGGGTGGCTGTTGGATAATCTTTTTGTATTTGCACTGTGAAAACATGTCTTTGCCAACACACCTTCTGATTTGTTTTATAAAAGCTGAATGGCCAATAACTAGTAAGTGGTTGGGCATGACTCCTGGGCACAGAGAGAAGACAGATTAATCTAAGTGCAGGAGAGACTCCAGAGGACAGGGAGAAGGAACATGAGGTGAAAAAGGGGCAACAAGTTAAAATGTAGATTAATATAAATAGGTTAATTTATGTTATAAGAGTTAGTGGGACAAGCCTGAGCTATAAGTCTATCTTTCATAATTAATAATAAATCTCCATGTCATTTATGTGAGCTACAGGTCCAAAGAAAAGTCCAACTAAACTGGACCTCCACCCATGGCCTTTTGGTGACTAAGGACTGTGCTGCTGCATAGCTCATATAGATCTGAGTGACATGCACTACCACCTGGGGCCAGGGTGTTGTGGGGTACTGATCTGTGGCCAGGGCCTATGATGATTGTTGCTGGGATCTAACAGCTCCTCAGGGGAGGTGGTGAGAAGGCACTGGGTCAAGGAAATGGATGCCAGAAGTCAGGTAAAATGCAAACAACAGACTTGTTTATTCATCAGTGGGGAGAACCTTATATGCCCTCTTCTCAGCATCTAGGCTTGATTCTGATCCATTGCATAGGTACCCCTCACTGGCTAAGCATGAACAGGACCTTTGACAGAGTCCATTGTTAGGACCTCAGGCAGACTCCAGGTTGACTTATCTCTTGTCTTCATAGGCCTTATATTCCTAGAGCTAATGTCTGAGATTCTTATTGCCATCGAAGGACATGTGGATGTCCGGGATCTGGCCCACACCTGAGGCCATGTGGTGGTTCAAGATCTACACTGCCATTGGGTTCATGCTGCTGCCAAGATCCATATCTGTGTCTAAGTTTCAACCACTGCTTGGGTCTGTATTGACTTGCATTGCCCCGTGGGATCACTATGGACCATGTGGATGTCAGGGGTCTGGGTCACAACCTAGGGTTAGGTTAAAATTTTAGGATTGAGCTTCTGCTAGGGCCTGCACTGCCATCTGGAGCCATGGTGTCATCCAATCATGGGCTGTTGCTAGGGTTCTTTGTGGATCTGTGGCCCAACTGGGGCAGCAGTCTGTATTGATGTCTATAACTCTTGTAAATCCTAATTGCAGTGAGGATAGGTCTGCACAGAATGGGCCCCTCACCTCACTGACTACAGCATTAGGAAGAACTGGACTTGTCCTCCCTAACTTCCACACTGTGCTGAGCAAGTCCTGCACTGCCCCAGGGCAGCACAGTAGAGGTACCCCTGATGATAGGGGTGCTTGTAAGCTGGACCTGAAGCCTGGAAAGTATAAGAGTGAGCCCCAAGGTTTATCACTTGGTGGCATGGGTGAGGGGGAGATATTTCACTTGCCTCTCACCCCTGACCCTTTGCTACCCACTGCAAGTAGGAAACGCTGGTGCAGGGGTCATGAGAATGGGGGAATTGATTCTGTCCCTCACTGCCTGCCCCACTCAGGAGAGTAGAACCTGCACCTAGCTCACATAGCACAGTGAAGTTGACCATCTTGACAGGGGCACAGGTGATCTGGCTCCTGGAAAGTACATGGGAGATCTGACCCCACCCTTCATCTGCCAAGTGGTAGAGTAGGGAAGGGAGATATGACCTCCCCAGACTCCTGGTCTTTCCTCTTATGGCAGGTGGTAGAGTTGGCCATGAAGTTACCAGAGTGGAAGAACTCACCCTGACACCAAGCAGCAGCAGTAGCACTAAGTAGAGCAGGCCCTGAATCTCAGCCAGGTAGCACATCAGAGCTGATACTTTTGACAGGGCACATTTAGGCTGGCCCAGGGTGCATTCAAGCAGGACTGCACCGCTCTTCATGTGCCATGTGTTGGTGTGGGAGAGGAAATAATTCCTTCCTTCCCCTCTTTGCTATGAGCAGCAGGTGAGAGAGATAACTCCAAGGCCATGAGAGAAGGGGTATGGCCCTGTTCCTCACCAGCTGCAGCATATGCAAGTGTGAACATGGCACCTTACCTAGGAAACACACTAGAACTGACTCTGTTGTCATGGACACAGGTGAGATGGGTCTATGGATGTGAGAGCAGGAGAATTATCCTAGCTACCTCCATCATATTCTGTGAGATAGCAAGGATAAGGGAAATATGCCCCTCACCCCTTGCCACCTACTACAGGTAGAAGACCCAGCCTTACAGGCATTAGAGTAAAATAATTGGCTTTGCCCCCCAACCAAGTGCAGCAATCCAGAAAGCAGGTTCTGCCCCTTATCTGTGCAACACACTGGAGGTGGCCCTGGTGCTATGAAAGCCAGTAAGCTGGACCCTAGTTTATAATAGCAGGGGAATTGGCCTAGTTCATTACTGTCTGCTTCATTGGCTATGCTAGCCTTAGTAGTAGTAGAGAGCTTTTCCAGGTGGTGATGATGAAGGTAAGCTGGCAGCTTGACCAACCCAGAAATCACCCAAACCCAGAAACAGGACTGCAGAGTAGCCCATCCCAACACCCACCCATCTATAAACTGCTAGAGAGAATGAAAGGACACGTCCTCCAGATCCAAAGCTACATGATCTCCACAACACAAGGCCAAAACAGGATATCCAAGAGGAATCCCAGTGAGGGACCAGCATCAAGGGTGAATGAAGCAATAGCCAGGGGTCTCAAACAAGACCAAGTGCTCATTGCAATGAACACTTACAAGTAAAGACATGTGGACTTATGGGTATACTGTATGAATCGCTGGACCGCTCTACAATTCCCATGTCAAGGTTTTTTACAATTTGTCTGTGTTGTATTTGTTTGTTTGTTTTATGCTTGTTTTTTTGTTTCAGTCTTTGTTTTACTTTTAAATGTTGTTATAGCATTGGGGAGGTTGCAAGGGTAGAGGATAGAAACAAGGGGATAGGAGATGAGGAAGATGTGGATGCATGATGTGAAATCCACAAAGACAATAAAAAATTAAAAAAGAATTAGTATTCTTTTGAAATAGGTGACAACATTATAGATTTGAACAGTATTGTTTATATCATCTTTTTGACTATAACTCGATTTGAATAATATTTGCATTGTAGTGTTGAATTCATGACATTAGAATTATACCTCAATAATAGTACTAATAACAAGAGTAGTGAAGTTATGCTGAGATAATCCTATGCATCATAAATAAAGAACTATTAAAATACTTCGCCAAGTTCTCCTTCAATCTATGAGGACTTTTGTTCTCTAACATAGATTAAACAGACAACAAGTTCTTATTCATATTTCATCACTCCAATGTTTGGAGTGAGATCTTCTTAAAGATGTTAACTGTATCTAAGTTTCCATTCAACCATTGGTAGTATCACCACCTGCTTCCACAATTACATCAAAGATGAAATGATATATGAGACACATTCAGCAAATCTCACTCTTACTGTACTGATATGAATGTAACATGGATTTTTTTTCTTATCAGGACCAATAATCAGTTTACCTTAAGAGAAGGGAAAATGCATTTAAGGATAATTTTTTACCAATTTAGAAATCCTACAAGATCAGAAAGAAGAAAAAAAATTGATTGGAATTGATAATAAGTACATAGCTAATTTTATACTGGCATATCACCAGTGGAATATTTCTTAAGGGAGAATTGTGCATTTAGCAATGATCTAGGGTCAGCTTATCACCTCCAATTTTGCAAAACACATTTGTCATGGTTAATAACATCATTCCATTAATACATAATCATTAATCTAGGATTTGAGGCATTTTCACCTTTGCTAATCAATAGACTCAAACTTCATAGGACAAATGAAGCTTATCTACATGGAACACTTGAAGATTATTCTCCTTCAATTAACAGTCTTAAAAGCTTTCTTTAGATAGCCACGTAGGTGCCCTTCATGCAGGAAGTGTTGTTAAATGTACCAAAGGTCATACTGATTATCCTCTATATAGTACATCATCTACTGGAAAGGGAAAAATTAAAGAATCCAGCACAGGAGAATTTAATTGACAGAGCCTTGTAGTATAAATACTGTCTGCTGACATTTTGCTAGAGAAAGATCAGTTATACTGCCATATCCAAATTTAAGGAAAGCAAAGAAAAACATAGAGTAGGATGGTAAAGAAGGAAACAGAATTTGATTTACAAGTAGAAGTCTTCCATAATTGCAGAAATTATAGAAAGAATTTTCTATCTATGGAGACAACTGAATAAACCTGTTTTCCTAGCTCACTATACTGGCATACTAATTCTAGATCTTAAGTAAACACATTCATTGCTAGCCCCCCTCAAAAAAAATTGGCAGTCAGTAATGATTTGTTATGTGCATTAGCAAATGAATGAGTTAGAATGAGTAAATGAAATAAAATAGTAAATGAGTAGGTATGTCTGACAAATCTAGCATTTAATTACTTGAGGAAAGAGTATCTCATTAGTTAAGGTGTAATGGCAATGTATCTCTCTATAGGGGGGATAGAAATTGAACATTGGTTCTAAAACATAACTTTTAAAACAGTGATTACATACTAATTTTTTCTTCTTTTTCTCCATACTTTTCATTGTGTGTGTAGGCATTCGTGTGTGTGTGTGTGTGTGTGTGTGTGTGTGTGTGTGTGTGTGTGTGTGTGTCTGTGATAAGATTATATCACTTATCTCTTCACCAACTCACCCAGAAACTGTAGCTCTCCAATTTGGCTAGAATATTTGACCAGCAAGCAAACTTTCAATGTATTCATGTGAAAGACCCCCACTCAAGGCTAATAGCTTAAGGCCTGGCTTAGCAATGGTATCGCCATTTTGCAAGGCTTCCACATAAACAAGTAAAAGTACAGGACAAGGTCAGTACTCACAGGCTGCCAAATAAGATATCTGTGAACAAATATTTGGCCTTGGGGAGGGAGCAGAGAGCTCAGAGAAAAACCCAAACATGAGCTAAGTCAGCTATTATCAGATCCCCAAACACGTAAGAGGCTTGTCCTCGGATAATCCAATGTCTTATCTGAGCTGGCCAATGGGACCCCTGTAACTATGCATCTCGCTTCTGTACCCATGCTTTTGCTACCCAGCCCTATAAAAGTCCCTCTCCCCAGCCTGTGGGCGCACAAGTCCTCCGAGAGATTTTGTCGCCCACAGGTACCTGTGTATCTAAAATAAACCTCTTGCAGTTTGCATCTGCATCCGTGGTCTCGGCTTGGTCTTTGGGTCCAGGGGTCTCTTCCTGGAGGGAAGTCCTCTTCTGGGGTCTTTCATTTGGGGGTTCGTCCGGGATTTGAGACCCCCACCCAAGGACCACCGACCCACCATCGGGAGGTAAGCTGGCCAGCACTCTTTATCACTGTGTCTGTCTAAGCCTTTCTGTCTACATCTGTTTCAGTCTGAATCTGTATGCCTGTATGTCTGAATCTGTACCGTTTCGTACGACCTGGCCAAATTGTTTGGCATCTGGCGGGACAGGGAAGGAGCTGATGAGCTCGGACTTCTCCCCCGCAGCCCTGGAAGACGTTCCAAGGGTGTCTGGAGTCCGATTTTTCGGAGCTCAATCTGTATCAGAAGGTAGGAGAAGAGGGATCCGGACCCTTGAAGTCTCCATCTTAGTTTTTGCTTTTGGTTTTGCACCAAAGCCGCGCTGCGTGTGTGTTTTTTTGTTTGTCTTTGTGTTCTGTTAGGAGTGTGTATTCTTACTTCCCTACTCCTCGGCCCCCCCCCCTTAACCCTGAGCGAGTGTCCTTGGGTTGCCACTCCACAGCTCCTCGGGATCCTCCTCCACCAAGCAACCAGCCGCTGAATACCTCACCCTCTTAAAGGAGAAACCCCAGCAGGAGAAACCCTCAAAGCCTGTTTCTGCACCTCCCCTGTCCTTCCCCCCTTCCTATGCAGGGCCGGAGAATCTAGGTGCTGACACGAGATTCCCCGGTCTCCTTACCCATGGCTGGGCGACTCTGGGGTAGACGGGAGCCCACGCCTGATTCCACCTCTCATGCTCTCCCCCTGAGGGAAGGCCCAAATGGCCATACCCAATATTGGCCTTTTTCTGCGTCCGATCTTTACAATTGGAAAAATAACAATCCTTCCTTCTCCAAAGACCCAGTCACCCTCACTAACCTAATTGAGTCTATTCTAGTCACCCACCAGCCCACTTGGGACAACTGCCAGCAGCTCTTGCAGGCTCTGTTGACCTCAGAGGAAAAACAGAGAGTTCTTCTAGAAGCCCGGAAGAATGTCCCAAGCGACAACGGCCGCCCCACTCAACTGCCGAATGAAATAGAGGTGGCTTTTCCCTTGAATCGTCCTGACTGGAACTTCACCACGGGTTGCAGGTAGGGGACACCTACGTCTCTATTGCCAGTTGCTCATAGCGGGTCTCCGTGCGGCAGCCGGCCGCAGTACCAATTTGGCTCAGGTTAAGCAAGTGATACAGGGACAGGAGGAGACGCCTTCAGCTTTTATAGAGAGACTTAGCAAGTTGCAAAGACTGGAAGGTCTTCAGGGGTATACTTTACAAGACCTCCTAAAAGAGGCAGAAAGGATTTTTAAAAGAGGGGGGAAAGAATCAAGGATGTGAAAGTTGAAAAGGGTTTGAGAAGATGAAAGAAAGAAAGATTATGGTGGAGAATGCAGGAAGCCCAGGAAGAGAGAGACAAAAAGAAAAATAAGAATTAAGCAGGCTGCTGGCCACCGTAGTCACCGGACAGGACAGGAAAGGAGATAGAAAGGGAGTCTGGAAGGGGACCAAGGTGGACAAGGACCAATGTGCCTACTGAAAGGAACGAGGACATTGGGTCAGGGACTGCCCCAAGAAGCCTAAGGGCCCCCGGAAGCCAAGATCACCAACCTCCCTCCTGACTCTGGAGGACTAGGGAGGTCGGGGCCAGGAGCCCCTCCCTGAGCTCAGGACACAGATGGCAGCAGCTTCCTGGCGAATGGGGAGCGGAAACCGGGAGCAGCAGTGACCACGGAGAGGAGATGGAGGTAATCTAGGCGAAAGCCCTTCCAGCAGGCACCTCAGCCCAGAGAGCTGAGCTCATTGCGCTAACCCAGGCCCTTCAGATGGCAGAAGGTAAGAGACTGAATGTCTATACAGATAGCTGATACACCTTTGCCACTGCCCACATACATGGGGAAATCTACCTGAGGCGAGGGCTGTTGAAAACAAGGCTGAGATCCTAGCGCTGCTAAAAGCCCTGTTTCTGCCTCAAAAATTGAGCATTATACATTGCCCTGACCATCAAAGAGGCAACAGCCCAGAGGCGAAGGGGAACCAATTGGCAGCCGCAGCCGCAGCCGCAAGGGAGGCTGCCCTGAATTCCCCCAGCACCTCCTCAGCCCTTCCTTTGGCTTGCCCAGAGGAAATTCAGGCACTCAGATGCTCCCTGCCATATAGTCAAGAGGACATAAATCTCCTAAAGAAAATGGGGGGCCACCTATGACCCCAAAGAAGGACATTGGATTTTCAAAGGAACAACCGTTAGACCCATGAGACAAACCTATGAACTGATAGACTGTTTACATAAACTAACCCATCTGGGCCCCCAAAAGATGAAAACTCTCCTAGAACGCCAGGAAATGGGACAATACCTCTTAAACAGAGATGGGGTCATAAAAAAGTGACTGATGAATGCAAAGCCTGTGCCCAAGTAAATGCAGGCAGGACCAAGCTCGGACCAGGGATCCGAGTGCGAGTGCATCGTCCCGGCGTACACTGGGAGGTTGACTTCACGGAAGTTAAGCCTGGACTCTATGGGTACAAATACCTCCTAATGTTCATAGACACCTTTTCAGGATGGGTCGAGGCCTTCCCCACAAATCATGAAACAGCAAAGATGGTGACCAAGAAGCTCCTAGAAGAGATCTTCCCCAGGTATGGGATGCCCCAGGTCCTGGGCACTGACAATGGGCCCGCCTTCGTCTCCCAGGTAAGTCAGTTGGTGGCCAAGCTTTTGGGGATTGATCGGAAATTACATTGTGCATATAGACCCCAAAGTTCAGGACAGGTAGAACGCATGAATAGAACAATTAAGGAGACTTTATCCAAATTGACGCTTGCAACTGGCTCTAAAGACTGGGTACTCCTCTTACCTTTGGCCCTATATAGGGCTCGAAACACTCCAGGACCACATGGGTTATCCCCCTTTGAGATACTATATGGAGCTCCACCTCCATTCATAAACTTCCTTAATTCAAATGCTAATAGCCCCTCTCTGGAAGCTCATTTGCAGGCACTGCAGATTGTGCAAAAGGAAATCTGGAGACCCTGGCAGCAGCCTACTGAGAGCAGCTAGACAAGCTGGTGGTGCCACATCATTTCCAGATAGGAGACACTGTTTGGGTCCACAGGCACCAGTCCAAAAACTTGGAACCTCGATGGAAGGGCCCCTACACTGTCCTTCTGACCACCCCAACGCCATTGAAGGTTGATGGCATTGCTGCTTGGATCCACGCCTCTCACGTCAAAGCTGCCCACACCACCAAGGAGGCGAAACCGGACATGGCACCGACATGGAGAGTCGAACGCACCCAAAACCCCTTAAAGATAAGATTCACCCTTAATTATCATATGGGCCCTGCTGGAGTTGGGCATGAGACAGAGCCCACACCAGGTCTACAATGTGACCTGGACCATAACTAACCCTAGGACAGGACAAATGGCCAATTCCACCTCCCTGCTGAGTACCCTGACAGACGCCTTCCCAACCCTCTATTTTGACCTTTGTGACCTGGTAGGGTCATCATGGGACCCCTAATAATCCTTCTCCTCATAGTCCTGTTTGGACCCTGTATTCTTAATCGGCTAGTCCAATTCATGAAAGACAGAGTATCTGTTATACAAGCTTTAGTTTTGACCCAGCAATATCACCAGCTGCGGCAAATAGATACTGAAATTCCATAATTACTCGGAGTAAAAGATTCCACTCCATGATAAGAAGAAAATGGGGGAATGAAAGACCCCCACTCAAGGCTAATAGCTTAAGGCCTGGCTTAGCAATGGTATCGCCATTTTGCAAGGCTTCCACATAAACAAGTAAAAGTATAGGACAAGGTCAGTACTCACAGGCTGCCAAATAAGATATCTGTGAACAGACATTTGGCCTTGGGGAGGGAGCAGAGAGCTCAGAGAAAAACCCAAACATGAGCTAAGTCAGCTATTATCAGATCCCCAAACACGTAAGAGGCTTGTCCTCGGATAATCCAATGCCTTATCTGAGCTGGCCAATGGGACTCCTGTAACTATGCATCTGGCTTCTGTACCCATGCTTTTGCTACCCAGCCCTATAAAAGTCCCTCTCCCCAGCCTGTGGGCGCGCAAGTCCTCCGAGAGACTTTGTCGCCCACAGGTACCTGTGTATCTAAAATAAACCTCTTGCAGTTTGCATCTGCATCCGTGGTCTCGGCTTGGTCTTTGGGTCCAGGGGTCTCTTCCTGGAGGGAAGTCCTCTTCTGAGGCCTTTCACATGTGTTCATCTCCTAGCATTGGAGTTATAAGAGCATTCTGGGAAATCTAAATTTAGGCCTTTAATTTGCATAGCAAATAGCAAATAGTTTATCTACTAAAAAATCATTCTACCCCTTAGTTTTATCGGTTTGTCATCTATCTATCTATCTATCTATCTATCTATCTATCTATCTATCTATCTATCTACCATCTATCATCTATATAACTGTTTATCTATTTTGTTTTACAAGAAAAGATTTCTTCATGCAGGATTGGCTGGTTGGCTGTCTTGGAACTAGCTCTTTAGAATTTCTAATGCTTCAGTCTCCTCTTCCTGAGTTCCTGGTTTACAAGTGTGTATCATCACTTCAGATTTCTCCTTCCTTCCTTCCTTCCTTCCTTCCTTCCTTCCTTCCTTCCTTCCTTCCTTCCTTCCTTCTTTCCTTCCTTCTTTCTTCTTTTTCTTTTTTTAATGCAGTGCTAGGAATCTTACCCAATGTTTTCTTCATCCTAAGTAAGCATTTCACCAAATGAGCAATATTTCCAGCCTGACTTACTTGGATTAATGATGGGAAATGTTATTCTGTATATATGTTTCTCATACTAATTAATAAAGCCCTGCTGGCCAATAGGAAACTAGATAGGCAGGGCTAGGAGACTAGGAGAAGGAAAGAGGAAGTAGTAGGGAGGAGTCGAGATGTAGCCCCGGCAGGAAGGAGGATGCCCGCCACGGCTCCCCGATAAGACGACCACGTGGAAATACTTAGATAAGTAGAAATGGGTTAATAATTAAGACAGAGCTAGCCTATAAACAATAATGGTAATTGGCCAACAGGATTGTATCAAATACAGAGTCTCAGAGTGTTACTTAAGGCTGGCACGGCTGTGGGCCCAGATTGGCGGGCTGGCTGAAACATACATGCTACAGATTAAGGTTAATTTCTGTTTAAAATTATATTACCAAAGTATTGTACTAGTTGTTTTTCATTGCTGTGACAAAACACCATGACCAAAAGTCTCTTGCTGAAAAGGTAATTTTGGTTTGCAGTTCCAGAAAGATATGAACCATCCTGGCAGGTAGGCATGGTGGCAAAGAGTAAACATGGCTGCAGGAGCAGGGAGATGACAGCTCACATATTCAATTGCAAACACCAGAATGGGTGAATGAAAGTAGCACTAAGCTTTTAATATCAATGCTTGACTTCAGTGACATACTTCCACTAGCAAGGCTGAAGCATCTAAACCTCCAAAAACAGTGGCACTAGATGAACAATGTAACCAAGACTATAGAGGACTTACCTCCTAGAAACTACCACATTTATTCATTGTAAAAAGTATTAGGTTACATGATGACAATTTCCTTGAAACCATGTAATTAAAAATCTAGGGATAGCATTTGCATCTTTAAAATATCTATGGTTCATAATTTAAGGAAAAAAACATTTCAGGGTCTTGATTATTTTCTTAATATAGTGATGCCCAGTTGATTTCATTGTTTTCAAAGGTCATTATTTCAATTTTATTTACCACTGAATAAAATTCATAAAACACATTTTCTTTGAGTTTATCTATTGATAAATGTCCAGACCAGATCCCTTTCTTAGATATTGTGAATGGTGAAATTATAAATAGGGATGGGAAAATATGTTTATGGTATGTTCATTTAGACTCATTTTGTAATGTGCCCAGAATTGTGTCATATGGTAATACTAGTTTCAGCTATATGAGAAAGAAACCTCCAACGTGATTTCAATAATGGTTGTACTAATATATCAGCACTAAATAAGAATTTTTTCCATTTGTATTTTATCTTAGAGAAATGTTCCCACACTAAATTAGGCCACTTATAGTTTTGGTATATAGATCACTTACATGCTATTTTCTGTGTTTACATATTCTGTATATTAATTTCTGTCATACATTTAGTTATTAATGATCTTATCATATTTAATTGATTTTCCCCTTTGCTGTGAAATCTTATTACTTTCATATAGTCAAAAATGTCATTTTTTGACTGACCCCAACTAACAATTTGAGCAACAGTGGAAAGGCTACCATAAATGGCCTTCCATGATAATGCGATTGATGACTAACTTATCCACCATCATAGAGCCCTCATTCAGTAACTGATGGAAACAGAAGCAGACACCCACAACTAAACATTGAGCCAAACTGGAATCCAGATGCAGAGAGACAGGACAAAACTAGGCTACAGAAACCCACAGAGACAACTGACCTGAACAAGGAGTAGCTAATGCCCCCCCCCCAGACTGATAGCTGGGAATCCAGCATTGGACTGACTCGGACCCCCTGAATATGGGTCTCAGCTAGAAGGCTTGGGCAGTCTAAGGGACCTCTGAGAGTGGAACCAGGATGTATCCCTGGTGCGCAAATCTCTGGACTTTCAGAGCACGTTCCCCATGGAAGAATATTCCCCTAACCTAGAGCCAGGGGGAAGGCCTAGTCCCTACTCCAAATGACTTGCAGATTCAGATGACCCCTCCTGGAAGGCATCACCCTAAATGTGGAGTGGTGGGGAGATGGGAGAGGAGGGTTGTTATAAACTTATGTTGATTAATTAAAAGATTATTCTTGGTGAGCAAAGTACAATTAGCCCATATGAATTTATAAACTTTGTTTCACACTGTTTTACAGGATTTATAACTATGGGATGAATATTTTAATATAGATATCTATATTACTGCATAACTTATCATGATTTATTTATAAAAGTTTCAATAAATCTTTATACTATTATTCTAAATTGAAGTACATTCTTGTTCTACATTAATTCTACTTCAAGTTCCGCAACCAAGTAACAGAAAAAAACATTCAAATTATCTATCTTGTGTCTGTTATTCTTTAATTCCATCCAATTCTTGAATGTATGTATGTATTTGTGTTTTTCAAATGACTTATCATGGCAAAGGCATAGTGTTTATAATCCTTGAAACACACTTTCGGTTTGTTAATTTCCTTGGGAGTCAATATAAAATACTTATGTCTCCCTTGAAGTCTTTTCACAAGTTTTCATTGTCTTGGGAAAAAAGAGGCAATTCTTACAGATATTAGGATTTGGGAATTATTCAACAACTACTGTCATACACTGATTAAATTTCCTGGGTAAAACAAAAAGCTTAACGTAATTCTATTATATGAACCACAGAATACGCAATTATTTTTGTTTGTAACATTTGGTATTCACATTCAATCATCTTTTAGGAGTTATAAGCTTCTACTCTTGAACAATAGAATAGTACAGACTGGTTTGTCAAGAAGTCAATAAATCTTATCCACAAATATTTGTTTATTCCACAAATGCGGCTGTAATAATTCCTTGTTACCTGACTATCACCTCACAATCACATCAATGTCAAATTAAAAAAAGTACGCTGGACTTTAAAATTCTTAATTTTAAGAATAATATGAAATCTATGATTGAACTGAAATTGTAGTGATCATTACCCATTGCAATATTTTAGTTTTAAAAAAACTGACTTATAGTTTATAAAACATTATTAGAAGTACTTAACTTTTTGTAAAATCTTTAAAAGTTCACAAAAAATTGTTTGTATAATCAAGTTTAATGAAGGCATCAAAGAATTTTTCTGAAACCCAATAGCTCATTGGAGAAACGACATCTTTCACCACTTCACAAGATTCAGAAAAACTATGTTCACATAATCAGGGGTAAAAAAGAGTATGTTTAATTAGCAGGATTCTTCTCATTTACCATTTTAATAATGAGGAAAGATAATTGCCTTATAGAAATTCATGGAATATACTGAATTAATAAACTATTCTAATATCATTTAATATTCTATGCTACCACTTAATGAACCATTCAATGACAATTATTTAAGCATTGACTATTCAGAATTAAAGTCAGTAACAGTTCTTTCAAGTTTCCTAGAATACTGTTGTGAAAAACTTCCAAGAAGGGAAGAATGAAAAAGAGTATGAGCAAGAAATAAATATAAATCAACAATAACAGAAAATCTTCATCAATTTCCCAAGTGACAAACTGGGTAACAGTTTTAGTTGAATCAATTATTACAATAAAGTATGACTGATGAAATACAATGTGATGTCTCTGGTAACGTGTATCTAAAGGGAAATTCTAATAATGAGGAACATTAGCTCAGTACAAAAAAAAAAAAAAAAAAAAAAAAAACAAACTTTGAAGCCTTTCTTCATGATACTGTTAAATTTTTTTTCTGTAGGAAGCAACCAATTATTAAAGTGTATTCATAATGTTCATCTGTCTTTTTACATATAACATGCTATTTTAACTCTCATCTACTATTTTTCTAAATTTTAATGGAATTTGTTAGAAATAAGTTCTCTTGGAGCAGTGGTGCAAATCTAACCCCTCAATAAGACTCAGTAAGCTATTGATAAGACTTTTCTTTTTCAACACGGAAAGAAATCAGAGTGTTTATCTAGAAAAAAAATGTAACTAAACAAAATGATACCAATGGAATGACTTTGTATATAACATCAAAATTATCCTGTGTCAGCACTTTAATTTCTAGTCCCTATATAAATCAATCACATTGTATCCATATCTATATTCATAGCAATCTTTTCAAGACTGAATTCATGTAGGAATCAAAATAACAAGTATCAGTGAATGTCTCTGATATGAAAATAATGTATACATCATGACTGCTAAATTAAGTTAAGGGAACATGCCTAAAATTATAAAATCATTTTCTAGAAACAAACACAGAGTACACAAATTCATGAGCTTATTCAGACCTACTTGAAATAATTACTTAAATTACCTATTTTAACATACATATTAACCAATGGGCTTAGCATTTTTAAGAATAGAAAGTAGATAATAAATTAAGTGGCTACAATACCATTTGAGAAGTTGGTATTACCTTATCTGTCCTTCCATAGGTGTGTGGTCTCTAGCATCCTGTCTGGAAACCCCGGCAGGAAGCTCTTCTCTTCTCCAGGTGAAGAGATATGAGTCACCACTCGTTAAATGCTTGCTGTATGCCTTACATTAATGATATCATAGAATTAAATCCTCTCAAAACAACCCTGTACAATTAAGGATCATCTGGGGCATCACCATCATGTAAATTTCTATTATAGAGCCATACTAACAAAAACAACTTGTTATTGACATAAAAACAGACAGGTGGACCAATAGAATCAAATTGAAGATGCTGATATCAACCCACACACCTATGAAAACCTAATTTTTGACAAAAAAGCTAAAAGTATAAAATGGAAAAAATAAAGCATATTCAGCTGGGCAGTGGTAGCGCAGGCCTTAAATCCCAGGACTCGGGAGGCAGAGGCAAGTAGATCTCTGTGAGTTTGAGACCAGCCTGTCCTATGAGAGCTAGTTTGGACAGCCTCCAAAGCCACAGAGAAACACTGTCTCAAAAAACAAACAAACAAACAAACAAACAAAAAGTAATTCAACAAATGGGGCTGGTTTACCTGTGTGTCAACCTGTAGAAGAATGTAAATCGATCCATATTTATTGTTATGTATAAAAGTCAAGGCCAAATGGATCAAAGAACTCATTATAAATACAACCATGCTGAACCTCATATAAGAGAAAGTAGCAAATACTCTTGTGCTCATAGGCACAGGAGATCACTTCCTAAACAAAGTACCAGTATCACAGACACTGAGAGTAATAATTAATAAACTGGACTTCCTGAAACTGAGAGGCTTCAGTAAGGCAAAAGACAATCAACAAGACAAAATGGCAGCCTAGAACATAGGAAAAGATCTTCACCAACAGAGGGGTGATCTCCAAAACATACAAATGATTCAGGAAACTAGACAACAAACTACCAAATAATCCAATTAAAAACAAGATCTCCTGAGAATATCAGGAGTGGGGGGCAGTGAGTTGAGAGGGAGCTAGGAAAAAGAGAAGGGGAGGAGAGTAAAGCATGTGGGACTAGGAAGATTGAGTCAGGGAAGGAATAGACAAGAGAAAAGAGAGAGAGAGAGGCAGAGAGAGAGAGAGAGAGAGATAGAGAGACACACAGAGAGACTGAGACAGAGAGAGAGGGGGGGAGGGAAGGAGAGACCAGAGAGACCATAAAAGATGGAACCATTATAAGTTTGAAGAGAAAACTGACTCTAGAGAAATATCCAGAGACCTATAAAACTGAACCCAACTAACAATTTGAGCAACAGTGGAAAGGCTACCATAAATGGCCTTCCCTGGTAATGAGATTGATGACTGCTTATCCACCATCATACAGCCCTCATCTAGTAGCTGATGGAAGCAGAAGCAGACATCCATAGCTTAACACTGAGAATAACCAGAATCCAAATCCAGAGAGGGAGGACAAGACCAGGTTACAGAAACCTGCAGAGACAGCTGACCTGAATAAGGAGGAGCTAATGGGCCCCCAGACTGATAGCTGGGAATCCAGCATTGGACCAACTCAGACCCTCTGAACATGGATCTCACTTAGAAGGCCTGGGCAGTCTAAGAGACCTCTGAGAGTGGAACCAGAATATATCCCTGGTGCACAAAAGGACTTTCAGAGCATGTTTCCCATGGAGGGATACTCCCTTAACCTAGAGTCAGAAGGGAAGGCTTAGTCCATACTCCAAATGACTTGACAGATTTAGATGACTCCTCCAGGAAGGCATCACCCTCCATGTAGAGTGGGGGGGGGTGGGATGGGAGGGTTGTCGGGAGGCATGGGAGGGTGGCAGAGAGGGAGGGATGGACGGACAGAGAGGGAGTTTGGATTGATATATTAAATAGAAAAAAATAAAAAAATTGGGTACAGATCTAAACAGAATTATTCATAGAACAATCTCAAATGATGGAAAGACACTTAAGGAAATGCTCAACATCCTTAGGCATCAAGGAAATGCAAATCAAAACAATTCTGATACTATCTTACACCTATCAGAATGGCTAAGATAAAAAATACATCTGATATCTTACACTGGAGAAGATGTGAAAGCGAACATTTTTCCATTGCTGGTGGGAGTGCAAATTTGTACAGCCTGTGGAAATCAGTATGGCTATTTCTCAGAAAATTAAGAATCAACCTACATCAAGACCACTTTTGGTCATATACTCAAAGGATAATCACACCATAAGGACATTTGCTCAACTATATTCGTAGCCACATTATTTTTAATAGCCAGAACTTGGAAACAAACTAGATGCCCCTCAACTGAAGAATGGATAAAGAAAATGTGGTACATTTAAAAAAATGGAATATTACTCAGCTGTAAAAAAAAAATGACATTCTAAAATTTGCAGGCAAATGGACGGAGGTAGAATATACAGTCCCAATGAGGTAACCCAGACCCACAACGAGGAATGTAGTTGGTATGTACTCACTCATAAATAGATACTAGACATGCAAAAAACACTCAGCCTACAATCCACAAACCCAGAGAAAACTAGGACCCTTTGCCAGAAAGAGATGGAAGCAGATGCAGAAATCCACAACTAAACATTGGTCAAGTTACTTAAATACAATTGAAGTGAAAAGAGTGACAATATGAACAAAGGGGTCAAGATCATGATGGAGAAACTCAAGAATCAGCTTAACCAAGCTAATAAGACATCACTGGCTCTGGTCTGACAAATGGGGAACCTATATAAAACCAAACTAGACTCCCTTAATATAGGTGACAATGGTGTGGCTGGGGCAATAGATGAGGCCACTGGCAGTGGTCCCAAGATCTAACTCTAATACACAAACTTACTTAGTGCATCCCATTCTATATGAAGAGATAGCTTGCTTAGCCTAGACATGGGCAGGGCGTGCCTTGAGTCAGACTTAGTAGACTTCCATGAGGAGGCCTAAACCTCTTCAAGGAGCAGATGGTAGGTGGGGGAGTGGGTGGAGAGGAGGGAGGGGAACTGGCATTGGAATGTAAAAAATGAATTAATAATTTATAAAGAAAGAGTTTGTTTGGCTTGTATGTCTAGAGGGATAATGGTCCTTGACTGTAAAGCTGCTGTAGCAAATGGGTTGCAGGAGTCATAGCTGAGAGCTCACATATCAAACCATAACCAAAAAGCAGATAGCATGAACTTTAGATGGATTATTTTCTAAACTTGAAAGCCTGCCCTTGGTAACATATTTTCTTTACCAACAACACACTTCCTAAGCCTATCCAAACATTGTCAGCAACTAGGGTACCAAGTATTTAGTAAGCCAAGAATATAGAAGCGATCTCATTCAAAGTACCTCTGATGGGAGATGTTATTCTGTGAATATGTTTCTCATAATTAGTTAATGAATAATGCAATGTTGGCCAATAGGAAAGCAAGATAGGTGGGGCCAGGAGACTAGGAGGAGAGAGGAAGGAGTAAGGAGGGGTCAGCATGGAGAGCCTAAAGAGAACAGCATGCAGGCCGGCTATCCAATAAGATGACCACGTGGAAATACTTAGATAAGTAAAAATGGGTTAATCATTAAGACACAGCTAGCTGATAAGAAATGATAGTAGCTGGCCAACAGAATTATATCAAATACAGTGTCTCTGTGTATTATTATTTGGGGCTGATGCAATGGTAGGACCAGGTAGCCAGCAGGGAGGAACAAAAGTGGGACCAAACCGGTGGCGGGAAAAACCTACTGGTAACATACCACAGTCCATATAGGATATTGAAGGTTTTCATAATAAGGAGATAAAATTCTCACACATGGTTTCACTGTAGTTAGAAAACACAAAAATCATGATGACTGTAAGAGGATGATCAGTGAGAAAGAATATAAAGTCATTAACAACTGGAGTAGAGAAATATTGTGTGAATATGTTGACAATACAATAAAGTTTTCAGGTGTTGATACTTAACTCTGTCCACAATGTAATTATAGTAGAGGTAATAGTCTATTTGACTACACTAGAAGGCATCAGAAGTAGCTTATAACATCTATTAGAAATAGTTGATTTTCAGACTGTACTGACTGATAAATTTTTGAATAGTAACCACAAAAACTGAATAAATAATATCAAGTGATTCAAGAAACATCTCCTGCATTGATTTTAGTGCAATTTAACTTTGAAAGGAAACGCTAAATAAAAAGAGCAATGCAAGGTACTCATACCTATTTAGTCGAAGATTCCTCATGATTTGTGGGAATTAAAATTACCTGTTTGTCTGAAGCAAAAGTGCTATACAAATACACTCTTACAAAAGTTATATTTGAATAGACAATATAAGAGCGGGAAGTTTAGACCAGTCTATGGGGCCTCTGGTCATGAATCAGTGTTTATCCTAGTATATGAATGGACTTTGGGAGCCCATTCCACATAGAGGGATACTCTCTCAGTCTAGACACATGGGGGAGGGCCTAGGCCCTGCTTCAAATAATATGACAGAGTTTGAAGATCCCCCATGGAAATTCACCCTCAATGGGGAGCAGAAAGGGGATGGGATAAGGGTTTGGTGGGGAGAGTGAGAGGAGGGAAGGGATAGAGAATTGGGATTGACATGTAAAACATGCTTCATTCTAATTTAAATTTAAAAAAGAGTAGTAAAGCATGAAAAAGCCAGACAAAACAATTACTTGGAGTCTAAACAATTAAGATTTTCAGTCATTCAATTCATTCTATTTTTCTTTCATGCTCAATTTTGTGAGGAATGCTACACTTTCTAAAAATAGCAAGGGGAGTAAAATCATTCATTAAACATTCTTTAATAACAGACTTGGCAAGATAAAATTGATACTTTGAGAAAAATATTTTGAAAGTACAGGAAGACTGAGTACAATATAGCATAAAGAAAATAAGGATGAGAGTATAGCAAGACATTTACAAATTTGTAAATATATATTGTATAGAAAAGGTGGTAGAGGGACAAAGTTTGTTAAATATTTAATTTTTAAAAATGAAGGAGGTGACTGCAGCAATGCATCAGTAGCTAAGAAACTGGCTGCATTTTCAGATGACTATGGGTCAATGTATTACTTTAATTCTAGGTGATTTGATGCCTTTTTGGCCTCTGTGAGCACTGCCTGCAGACATATATGCAGACAAAATATCCATATACTCGGAAAAAAAGAAAAGTTATAATTAAGTGAGGCATGGTTTTTAGAGAAAAAAATTAAATCACAAAAATAACTTTAAATTTCAACTATGGAATCTGACTGAAAAATTACAATCTAGATATCAAAGGATGCCAGTTTTTGTTTGGTTGTTTTTTACGTTTTTGGAAGAACCCTTTAGTTTCATATGTTTTGAATCTGGGATATATGCAATATTTAGTATATTACTATTGAATGTTCAAGTTCATGTAAAAGTTCACATATGTTTATAAGTAATTTTCACAATGATTTTGAAGAGATAAGAAAGCATGAACAATATTTAACTAACATTGGAGTTTGCTATCATATTCAAAATTACATGGTAGAGTAAGATCAAGCAAAGGATGCAAGAAAAAAGTATCCAGCCCAGTAAAAGTATCGGGAAATTAAAATATTATCAAACTTAATTATTTTTTAAACTTAAAAAATTTTATTAGTTAAAAATGATATGATTTGTTTTGGCAATCGTGGTACATACCTTTAATCCCAGCACTTGGGAGGTAGAGGCTGGCATCTATCTGTGACTTTGAGTCAAGCCTGGTATACACAGCGAGTTCTGAAACAGGATCCAAAGTCATACAGAGAAACTCTGTTTCTCAAACAACCAAAAAAAAAAAAAAAAAAAAAAAAAAAAAAAAGCAAAAAAGAAAAAGAAAGAAAGAAAGAAAAAGACATTATTTGAATACTAATGACTTATCACTGTATTCATTGACTAGTTCATTACTTAACTCTCCTCAGAGAAGCTTATTTTTGCTGGAAATATATATTAACACAGAGACCCAGGTGCAGGAAAGAGACAGCAGAGTACTCAGCCTTAAATGGAACATCTGTATCATATCCCCTCTTGTCAAATCTAAGGAGTCATCATAGACTTGAGGACACACAGATTGGAAGAGCCAGAAGTGGTGGATGACCTCAATGAAGAAATGCTTTCTAGACACAACAGAGAAGTTGCACATATGAATGCAAAACAGTTGAGACAGGATGCACAAAACTTGGGAAGTTCATGCCTTACAAAATTCAGGAGGGAAAGGAGAGTGAATACCAAGTCCTACCCCAATCACAGAAACACTTTCTAGTAAGTATCTTGGGGGAGAGACAGTTTTCTTTAAGGGTGTGACCCCTGATAAATTGTCTGTATTCCAGTGGATGGCAGCATACCCAAGAGCATTTGAGCAGCATAAATTGAACTCCATGTGATAAGCAAAATCAACATAAAACTATTAAATTGTACATTTTCCTCAATACACCACATCTAAGGAAGATGGATAGATATATTATGAGGACAGACAAAACTGAATGAAGGTGCTAATAAGGAAAATGGAAAATGTATAGGGTAGATATGTAATACTCTAAAAAAGAGATATCAGCACCTTGTGCTAATGAATAAATCAATGTTGTTAACTCTTAGAGATCAGTAACACTATAGCAGTCAGGGCATACTTCTTTTCTTCACTTAAACTAATTTTATACTATTATTCAAAATCACTTTAACTAATATTTAAATTGTATTATAAGTTTGATTCCAATTCAGCTAAATGTTCTCATTCATCATTGTGGGGCAGCTGGGATTCTGCCTTTCATTTTCTCACTTACTAATGAGAAATCACAGACATTTAAAGCAGTTTCTTCAGAGCTTCACATTCAATCTGGGAGCAAATCGTGGCTTAAAGCTCCTTTGTGACTTGTGATGCTAAGAAATAATGTAGTTCCTCTGATAACTGTCAATATAATCTCATTTCAATCTGACTAATAGCAATATTTAGCACAGAGTGTACAAAATTCTGTATCAAGAGTCCAGAGTATGGATTGCAATTCATATTAATATTTAGAAATATGATTAATCTGTCTGATTTAAGGTAATATTTCCATCCAATAAAATTATTCAAAAGAATGAAGAAAGGTTTCCATTTTATCAATTTAATAAGACTTTCAACAGATAAGGATCTTAGTTATCATTCATAATGATAAATATAAATTCCATATGCTCTCCCAAGAAGATTTCAATCCATTATTTGATTATATATTATAATATCCATTATTTTAGATACAATTACTAAGCCTTAATCAATAAATAATAATTTTTCATTTTACTGTAATTTTATTCTATTTTTTATATTGTTGAGTGGGCTTAGAGCAAATTAGTAAGTATGAAGAGGACTTTACAGACAATAAAAGTCACTCATGAAGTGACTTGTTCACTCTATCTCTCCTAATGAGAAATGAAGGATTATCATGTAGACACACACCTTATACATACATTAATGGAAACTCCTTATCATCTTCATCTTGAATTTTCTACACTTCAGCTCTCATTTTCATGGTTTATATTTCACTTTGCAGGTTAGGTATGCAAGCATTACCATTATCTAATTTTCTACATTTATTTCTGCTGTGTCTTCAAAGACAATATAGTCTTACTGTTCCATTCATTTTATACAGTCTCATCATTTAGCTCAAGGTCTCCTAGAACTATCTATAGCCAAGATCAACCTTTAATTCATGGTCCTTCAGCCTTACATTTGTGAGTGCTTGAATTATAAACTTGAAATATTATGCTTAGAGGTTTCATTCTATTGCTCATTTAATAGCATTGTACTTCAGTAGGCTTACAAATATGCTTTGTTGTTTTCTTTAAAATATTACTAGTATTGACAGATAATTTTCACAAAAGACAAAAGCCTAAGTATTATACAGATATAAAATAAGTAAGCAATGTTTTCCTTTAAATTATTAATGGAGAAAATTACAAAATAAAATATTCAAAGGTGAAAAAATTTAAACATAAATTCATTTTGAAAATGTTGAAGGCATTTGACCTTTAACCTTTTCTGTAATGGCTAATAAATTCAAGTGAATCTATAAGTCAGGATAAGTATGTCAATGCACAGTATTTTGTTAGTAATTCATAATTCCCACAGAGGTATTATACTCCTAACAGTATCTCAACCAGATTACTCAGAAATATAAATTTTAACAATACAGAAACATTTTCCATGTAAGTATTTAGGTTTTTACTCTATCTTTAGAAATTAGGCCTCTATTTCCAAGATGCTGTGATGATGAAAAAAGCATTTTGTAACGTGACTGCCTCAACCCTGCAAACAAGCCGCACTAATGCTGAAGCTTAACCAAATAAGGACTTGTTTACGACAGAGAGCATTCACCATTGGGAAGATGGGAGGTGGAAGCCAGCGCCATCTTTAAGGTGCAACACTTTGCAGCTCTCTACAGTTCCCCCTTTGTGTTTTATTAACACAACAGTCAAGGGTAGTGGTCTGGTCTCCAGTAACACAGTGAACATTGTAATGACCCTGAATCCTGGTAGTCAGCCAAGTCAGTGCCACACCCATCTGGTATCTTTTTCATGGATGTGGGGCCTCAGACACCAACCCATATGCAACCACACTTGCCCTTCTCGGAGTTGCTCACTTCCAGAGCTAACTCAGAGTGCAATGCTAAGCCATACAACCTGAGCGTGAAGGATCAATTCTTGTTCATGACTGTGTGCCATGCTTGGGGAGACTGCCTTGCCTCAATGGCTGTAAATGCCTGGACAACCATAGCTGCATGCCACTTCTGAGCAAACCTCATCTTGCAAAGGCACCACAGGCCCACAAAAGGAGAGAAGCAAAAGAGGACAGCCATGGTTCCCATTCCCGCCCACTCTTTCAGATGATCTATGGCTATGGCGAACCACGATGACAACCTGGCAGCCAGTCCTGCATCCGCATGTGTTGAATTTACTGCAATGATGGCCACTTGCAGCTATACCATTAAGTCATCAAAGTCGGCAGACCAATTTCCTAAAAGATGGCTAGACAACTGTCGTGTAAATTTTGTATACTGAACGCTGGTAACACACAAACCTGGATATTTCATTTCACATCTATTTGCTCCTGCACCAGATTAATTCTTTGGTTTACAATCATAAAGCCTCCTTTTGGTTGAGCACCAATTGTGGATTGCACGTCCAAGGCGGTAGCCACATTCTTGGACAACTCATTTAGCTTAGAGGCTGTCTGCACCGATGTGCTCATAGCCATGGCAGCTGTGACTGAACCCACAACTGCAAAAGAGATAGCTGCAACTATGGCTGCTGTAAGGGCAGCATTGGTCTCCTATCTCCCTGCAGACCTTCATCCATGCTTCAAGTCCTTTACTTTTATAAGGGGTAATAGCGGCCCTACATTCTTTTGTACATTGTTCATAGACAAGCTGTTTAATCAATGGCATAGCAGCATTGGGATCACCAAAAACTCTCCCTGCAGCCTCTACCAAAGGGGCCACAAAATATGAAAATGGTTCCATTGGGCCTTGCAGTATCTTAGTGAGGTTATCACTCACCTCTCCCTTATTAGGTAATGACTTCCATGCTTTTCTGGCAATCTGATTTACTTGTTTAAAAACCTGTATTGGGTATCCTGTTAGTTGATTTGCAGAGCATCCCTCTCCAAGCAACATGTCCCTGTTCCATGCTGCATTTCTGGCTGTCAGATTAGCTGCAACCTGTTCATTGGCATACTCAATAAAGCTTTCCAATTCAGATACTGTCTGGGGCTTAGGCATGCTCGAGCCAGCCTATTCCAATCACTAGGAGTCATGCAATGCCTATTTAGAGCTTTAACTTGAGCTACAGTAAAAAAAAAAACTGAAATTCCATATGTTCTCATGGATTCAGCCAAAGCCTTGATGACCCTCAAGTCTAACGGCTCCTCATATCTATTGCCTTGGGCATCCTGGAAAACTGGATAGACCAGACTTAAGTCAGTTCATACAGCTCTCCAGACCTCAGGGCAAAAGGAACACCCTGTACCTTGGGCCCACCCTTCCTCACTCTGATAAGGAGAAGGTGCTGACAACATTGTCCTGGGAGGGTCCTCCTCCTCCTTATATCGCCATTTCCCCTTTCCTTCCCCTCTCCATTCTTTAAGGGACTGTTTCTGAATCTTTTCTATGAGGGCCTGTATTTCTTCCTCAGAATCTGTTTCGTCCATATCTGACTTTTCTGTACTCTGAACCTCTTCTGATCTTTCTTCATGTGGCATTTCTAGGGCAGCTTTCCCGTTTTCCATCACATCTTTACAGTACCTCTGGTCTTCAATACAGCTATGCACTAACTTCCAAACAGGTCGGCCTCTGGACTTTAGCGGCCCTTGTTCCCAAGCAAAGTCAAGATCCCTGCCTAAATTGTCCCAGCACACTACCATGCGGTCTCCCAAAACTGGGAACCAAGGTGCAATGGCATCGCACTGGCTCAGGAACCTTATTAGTGTGTTTTTCTTTATTTTAAGTTTCTTTGACAAAAGTAGCTCCTGAAGAGCCAGAAAAATTGGATGAGACTGAGAAGTCCCCATTTCAAAAATTTTACTTTTGGTTCATTACAACTTCTTGCTCAATGGCTGAGACTTTATTGCTGCTTATTTCCATGGGGTCCCAACTTACCTGGGACTTGACTGCCTTGTCCGAACATGGAACTTTATTGCTCCTTACCGGTGACCTTATTGCCTCTTTACCGAGGGCCTTAGCTTGGTCCCAATTTACCTGGGATTTACTAGTTGACTGCCCTGACTTCAGAAAGTTCTGAGCCATTCACCCAACGAGAGGTTCCCCCCATATGGGCCACGAATTGTAACGTGACTGCTTCGACCAGCAAGGAAGATGCAACTCCAGGAAGATCTTCTTCATGCAGTTCATTCAGGATCCTTGAAAAATTTTTCTTCTGACCCTGGGGAAATGCCTGCACAGGCTTAAATCCCTTGTGCCATCCAACCCCAGTGAGCCACGTGGACCCTGCAGACAGGCCACTCTAATGAGGAAGCTTAACCAAATAAGGACTTGTTTACTCCAGTGAGCACTTAGCTCACCATTAGGAAGGTGGGAGGTGGAAGCCAGGGCTATCTTTAAGGCGCGGCACTTCCCAGCTCTCTACATGTTTAGAATCTGTCTTTCAGATTCCTTAGGAATTAAAATCGATGTTTAGGTTATTGGTGATTCATTTTTCCATGTGATGTTTTAAATGATTCATGAAAGGATTAAAAATTATAAAGGCATGTATGTCTTCTATAAGATATTCATGGCCAAGATCAAAATGTGTCCTCCCCTTTGTGTCTCTTTATAATGTAGTAAATAACTTTATTTTCAGTAATGTGCAATTATTTAAATCGCAGATCAAGACAAATGTCATCAGAAATATTGTAATGAGCTTATTTAATCAGTATTATTCCTATCCAATTCAAGGGAAAGTACCTCATTATATGTATTCACCAAGTATAATTGTAACAAAGCATACTCATTAGTTAAGTAGCACAAGCAAGTCTTTGTTGATATAACATCTCATTCCATCATTTGTCTACTTACAGTGCATGCCTGAAGCTATTCTAGTTTAGTTTTACTAGTGAGCATCAGCACATTACTAAATTGGTCTTAAATTAACTTTTACATAAAAAAGTAACAACTATTCTTTTCCTATGGTTGTAAATTCTTGCTGTTATTTGGCTAGGAAATGAATGTGTAGAGCAGTGTTTCATGTTTTGGAAATTTGTTTCTCATTCTGGTGAAGTTTGGATGTGTAAGAACTTTAAAAAGCTGGGACTTAGGTGAGAGGTTGCTACATAAAAGAATGCCTTGATCTCAGAAGAGATTAATGCTGCCTCACAGTGTGTTCCTGTGATAGTTCATTGTTTCAAAAGATGGAAACTAGGCCCTTCTCAGACTCTGACTCTCTGTTTTGCATATGCTATGCACTCTTCTGAGAATGCTTTAGCCTTCTGAAGCCATCTGCTAGGAAGTTATTGTTAGAGGTAAAATGGATGGGGCCACTGGGTTCTTG
Organism: Cricetiscus sungorus; assembly: GCA_030556225.1. NCBI lineage: Eukaryota > Metazoa > Chordata > Mammalia > Rodentia > Cricetidae > Cricetiscus > Cricetiscus sungorus. The sequence goes on along the minus strand of JANBXA010000726.1, from coordinate 53,167,208 downwards.
ACTCCAAACCTCCATAATTAAGAATGAAATAAAATCATTTTATTTTTAAATGGTGTAGTGTGACATTTTATTTTAAAAGAGAAAATGGAAAAATATGCTACGACTGTTAAAATTAGAATGAGTATTTGAAAGTGATTCAAGTATGTATGCAAATAATATTAATGCTGAGTAAATAAATCACATTCATTGTTGTTACTATAGTTAGATTAGAACATTTTTTCCTGAATAGTATCTGTTTATTTTTCTCTATTAACTTTATAAAAAGAAATTAATTATGAAATAGTGGGGTCTAAATTCATCAATCTGAATTAGTAATTCTTTATTGATTTCCCATAGTATTTATTTTAATAAGCACAACAAAACTGTGGAACAGATGGACAAAAACATCCACTTCATGGTCACAACTGCAATAACAAGATTACAATATTAGGTAAATCAATATGATGCAAACAAAACCTAGCATACAATTCAAAGAGTGACAAAGATGAAAAGGAAGTTCAGAAGTAAAGTTATCTATGATGGAGTCATCAGTCATCACCATAATGAATGGGAAAAAAATCCACACAAACAAAAAGAAATTTCAGTCGAAATTGCTTAATTATACAAAATATCTGTAGTGACTTGTTAGATTGAAAACTCCTTGTATTTTATGTATATAAAACCAGTTATTATCATTGGGACACTCTGTTTGCATGTCCTCTTTTAAAGCTGAATTTGGAGACACATTGAAATCAATATATATTTCTTTAGAACATTGTTATTTGAGTAGGTGATTACTATTGCTATATGGAGACTTTTTTCAAGGGCTTCCTAGTGCACTCAGAAGCTATAACTATTATTCTTCTAATCTAGTTCATATGAAAGCAATTCAGTGAAATTTAGCTTGATATAGTATGATAGTTTGAAAAGATCAGTAGCACTTAAGATGCAATCTGACATAATATTTTAGCAAGTGCACAAATGACATTGTTTTATTCTTGCTGGATTTCTACCTATTGTTAAATTCTCCAAAATTCAAAATTACTTCAGTGATCGTATTTTGATCAAAACCTACATTGAAAGAAAATGAAAGGACGATATTTCATATGTATTTACACTGGAGTGAATCTTGGTGATGTGTTAAATGAAATCCTTCATCAGAGATAGAGGAAAAAGACTATCCTTATACACATGGGTAAAAATATAGCCCTATTGTTTTATGGAGTCATAGTTCTTTCAGATATTTCACAATTACCAGCCTAAAAGATGTATTGAGTCCAATTCTATGTATGATGAACTGAACCAAGACTGGCAGGTTTATGTTCATGCACATTCTCTGCAATCTAACATTCCTTCGTCTAGAGAATGTTAGCAGAGCAGAGAAACTCTATAAACTAATGCAGCTTAGAATTATGATGAAGATATTTGAGTGTCCTAGAACTTACAAATGTCATTTATAAATTATGATAACGACCTTAAGGTAAAGAAGAGTAAGTTTGCCTTGTTATTCCTAGAGTTATTAGTGTAAATGTCAACAATTAGGAAAAAACTTTTGAAAGATTCAGGACATTCTAAAAATTGAAGTTATTTTCAACTCAATAGATTGGGGAGATACATATGAATTTTTCTCCTAAAATGAAGTTTCTAATTAGAATTATATCCTATGGCTCCATTCACTACGTGATACAAGAATCCAAATCCAGTTGCAGAGAGGGAGGAGTGATAAGAAAAGAGATCAAGACCAGGCTACAGAAACACACAGAGACAGATGACCTGAACAAAAGGGAACTCATGGATCCGCAGACTGATAGCTGGGAAACCAGCATTGGATGAACCCATACCCCCCAAACATGGGTCTCAATTAGAAGGCCTAGGCAGTCTTCTAAAGGACCTGTGACAGTGGAACCAGGATGTATTCCTCGTGCATGAAAGAACTTTGTGGGCACGTCCCTCATGGAGGGATACTCCCTTAGCCTAGAGATAGGAGGGAGGGCCTAGTCCCTACTCCAAATGACAGAGTTTGATAATCCTTCCTGAAAGGCCTCATCCTCCCTATGGAGAAGGATGGGAATGGGATGAGAGGAGGTTCTGGGGGCATGGAAGGATGGGAGGGAGAGGGAACCTGGATTGATATGTAAAATAATAAAATATTAATAAAAATTCAAAACAAAGATAAAGAATCACCCATTTCTAAGTTCTTAAGTTATTAGGTACTTTAGGTTTGTAAACCCTATATAGATTGAAATAAAACTCCGAAGCTTCCTTTTCAAACCTTTGAGATTTGAAGTCTTTCTATAGCAACATTAGCAAAGACATTGACAAATTATTATGTTAACTAATTGAGCAGAAATACAGGACATTTTTAAGATGTTAAGTATCAGCATTAAACTAAAAGAGTTATAAAATGTAAAGAGTCCTTCTGAAATATGACTAGTCTCCCTAACCAAAAAAATCTAAAACACAAATTATTTTTAGAGGTATGTGCAGGAGTGGTCAACTTTGTAGAGAGTATCTCAATAAGTACTAAGACAGAACTCCTGATTTGGAAAAATAATGTGTTCATGGTATTATATAATGCAAGTCTATGAGCAAAGGAGGCTGACAAGCTGATTTAATAGCAAATATTCCTTTAATGTTAGAGATAGTTTGTTCCTTGAAATCTTTGATTACATTTGCTCCCATGCTAAAGTAGTAACTTTGGAGATCTTCACATCCCCTCCTTGGCAAGAATCCATTTACATTTTAGAGTAAATATGAAGTCTCTTATTCTCTCCAGCAGGGTTGATAGACAGGTACGCCAGCTGCCTTCTCCTGTGATATGAACTCAACTGAATACAAGAGCACAATTTGGTGCCCACTGTGTCAATTTATGGGAACTAGGGGACTAGGCCGTGTACCTAGTACTAAGTTGGCTTTTCTGAGTGCTGTTGCTCTGGAAATAGTGATGGGATTTTAATGACATTTAGTCTGTGTAATATGGTATATTGCTTTAATTCAAGACTTTTCTGCTTGAACTTCAGAATGAATGAAATCTATCCAAAAGGTTTCTCAAATGAGGTTATAGATGATGTGTACATCTTGACAGAATGCCTTAAAAGAAATTACTAAGTAACATGTGAATACAAAGCTCTGTATTTCTTTTTCATTGAAAATATTTCTAAACAATCTCTTTGTTTCTGGAATAATATGTTGAACATGAACACACATGCATAAATATATACTGGTATTTTATACACATTTCTGCTATTATGTTTTATGTAGAAATAGCTAATCTTCCCATAATTGACCCCAAGTACATGGTGAAATTTTCTTTATGTGTTCTGCAAACTTATAAAAAGTATAAATATGCTGGCTCTTCTGTGACTTAAGATCTCTATTGTAGACACAAAATCAATTCTAAATGGTAGGCAGTCAAACACAGAGACTTTCCTATACAATGGTATGCATTTGCAAACAAAATTTAAATTGAAAGATTAAATTATGAATGACACATTAAAGAAGCAAGTATTGTTCATGCAGTGAAAGATTTTAATAGTAAGAGGCAAACATGCCTAGTTAGATAGTCTCTCTCCAGGTCATGCATGACTTACTTGACTTAGCTACATTCTTAAGTGAACATACCCAAGAAAAAAAATATATTCTCTTTCAAAGTCCCTGGGTTTTGCTATGCTTCAGTTTGAAAACTAGAGTATGTGTACAAACTTTTCCAGATGTAAGAAAAGGACAAAGGACAAATTTAGCACAGATATAATTTTTCTATTCAGTTTAGCTTCACAGAAAAAACAATATAGTATATGTTTTTCCAAAAAAATAGAAGATGGAAGTATCAGATTTTGATCATTAGGCAGTGAAATAATACATTATTGTATTATTCCTCCTGAAATAAACTAGGAGCATATCAACCACTTTTTATTTTCGTACTTTAACAAGTAAACTAAACGGGACTGTAGAGAGCATTCAGTGGTTAAGTGCCCTGGTTGCTCTCTCTGGGATCATGATTTCAATTCACAGCAAACTCATGATGGCTCACAACCATTTATAGTGGGATTTGATGCCCTCTTCTGGAATTCATATAGAGGAGTCATACACATAAAATAAATAAATATTTTAAAAGTAAACCAATCAATGTTCTGTCTTTTGATTTATATGTAAGTAATCACATGTATATACTAATTATTCTCTTTTCAATTATTACAATGTTATTTTTATTTATATTACAAACAATCTTGCTGTACACTTCAATCCCAGTTTCCTCTCCCTCCTCTCTTCCTTTGACCCCCCCCCACCAATCCCCTATCTCATCCCCTTTCTGATCCCCAGGGAGGGCAAAGCCTTCCATGGGGGATCTTCAAATTCTGTCACATAATTTGGAGCAGGGCCTATGACCCCTGCTATGTGTCTAGGCTGAGAGAGTATCCCTGTATGTGGAATGGGCTCTCAAAGTCCATTTGTGCTCTAGGGATAAATACTGATCCACTACCATAGGCCCCATAGACTGCCCTGTCCTCCTAACTGACACCCATGTTCAGGGGGTTTGGGACAATGCTATTTTAATACAATACATGAATAACTTCTCAAACAAATTAGAATATATTCATACAATAGATCAGTATAAAACAGAGTGTTATATTAGAAGACTGTAAGTCTGTGAGATTGACATGTTTATTATACGGTGTCAAGTGAAGCCACCAAAACTTGAAACTATGTATGTAATATGATGCTGACCAAGAAAAACTCTTCACAAAACTCCAAAAAAGATACATAATAAAATAATAACAATAATTGACTATTTTTGAGGGACAGTGATAGATAGTAATTTCTTTTTTATAATTTTCAAAAAATAAACATTTCACTTTTGGAAACAAGCATATAACAATTTAAACTTTTGCTTAAAAAATGATGCTTAAAGTGGACTGATTCAGCATGCAGTGAGTAAATGGAGAAAGGAGGATTAAAGAAAAAAAGTACATAGCATGTCTGTGGCTTCAAGATTAGGGTGAGTGAAAAGGAGAAAAGGGAGATACCATTAAAGTGAAAATAAATGGACTGAAACTGACTCTCTTCATGTGATAAATCACAAGTAAAGTAGCATTTCATTTCATGCATGCCACATTTTACACTCTTTATATTGGATGCTGTAAGGATTCAATTTTCCAATTATTGTTCCAGGATTTTTATATCTACTATCAAATTCTCTTTCATTACTTTATTCATTTTTTTCATCCATTGAGCTACATGAATGCCTTCTTCAACAAACATATCATTTCAAAATATGCAGTTTTAAGTTCTTACATCTGAAATTTTAGATACTGTTAATTATGGTCCATAATATAGTATTTTTGTAAAGAAAACTGCTTCTCCCTTCAGAATGTAGTTAGAGTAAATGAATTTTGGTAAAATTGGCTCTCTGAAGAGTATGTCCATAACTCTTTGAAGCTCTTAATATGTGTATAAGCTCATTAGATGTTAGAATTCACTCACAAATTCATAAACCCGTGGCATTATGGACTTGAAGAAACTTGCTAAAGTTTCTAAGGATAAATAAGAAATTTTCAGGTGGAATCAATCATTCAGTTAAAAATATCAAATAATGGAGAAAAGCTCAATGATACAACAAAACACTAATTTACCTGTGTTAAGAATAAACAGCTCCCTTTTCTTTTTTGGTATATAAACTGATAAACTAGTTAAGTACTTAGAAAATACACTATGCATTTTTACAGTACATATTAGGAAATATTTTAAAAGAAGGAATAAATGATTAATTACATATTTTATAAAACCCTAAATCACTTAGGAATGAATTAGCTTCATACTATATAGAAGTATGATTGAAATACATATTTGGTATGAATACAAGTTGGTAAATTTCACAGTAACATCTCAAAATATACTCTTCCTATAAATTCTCAGAGTAATATTAAATATAGTGATATATATATATATATCAATAATTATCCCCCTTAAGAGGAAAACATTTGTACATTTATAATACACAGTTACAAAGTTAATGATTATTTCTTTCATAGCTTTAAAACCACAATATTAATATACATAAAACTCTATTCAAAATATGAAGTATCCATATTCCTTAACAAGTATAGTTTATGGATATTGATTTAAATAGTTAAAAATTATAAACAGCTAATTAGATATGATGAAATTCAAAATTATGCTAAATATTAGATTTTCTTTTTTATTTTGAATTTTTTTGATTTAAATTTGAAACAAGCTTGATTTACATGTCCATCCAAGTTCCTGCACCATCCTGTCCATCCATGTTTCCCCCACCAACCCTCATCCTATTCCTTTTCTGCTCCCCAGGGAGGTTGAAGCCTTCCATGGTGAGTCTTCAAAGTCTGTCATATCATTTGAAGCAGGGTCCAGGCCATCCCCTGTGTGTCTAGGATGAGATAGTATTCCTCTATGTGGAATGGGCTCCCAAAGCCCATTCATGTACTAGGGACAAAACTGATCCATTTCCAGAGGCCCCATAGACTGCCTAGTCCTCCCAATGAACACCCACATTCAGGGGGTCTGGATGATCCTATGCTGATTTCCCAGCTATCAGGCTGGAGTCCATGATCTCTCCTTGTTCAGGTCAGCAGTTTCTGTGGGTTTCTCTAGCTTGGTCTTGACCCTTTGTTCATTACCCCTTTCTGTCTGCAGCTAGATTCCAGGAGTTCAGCTCAGTTTACTTGTGGGTATCTGCATCTGCTTCCATTGGCTACTAGGTGAAGGCTTATGAAAGGGCCCTGCATTCTCTCTTTGTCCTCCATTTTGAATCTCCTCCTCGCTGTTCCCAGAAATCTCCTTGTCTCCTAGTCCTGTCTATCTTGCTTTCCTATTGAACAACAGTGCTAATTTACTAATCAATAAGAAAAACATATTTACAGAATGACATCTCTGATCATCTCTTTTTTTGCCTAAAATAGAAAGAAGGGTTTTAACCTTAATATAGCTATATATATAATATACATATTATATATAGCATATATATATATAGTTATCAAATAAAAACCATAGTTAACAATATTTAGTCTACTAACATTTAACAAGATTTAAAGAAAATATTTTATCAGCTAACCTATCTTTGTGAATCTAAAGTCCTATATGTAACTTATCTTTAATCCTAACTAAGGAAAACTATAACCACAACTATCTGTCTTCAACTCCATCAAAGACCACGGAAGGATAATATGTAAACTCTAGAAGTGACAGAGACATCTCACCCTCTGTGAGTTCTCCTATAGATTTCTCCTGCTATGTTCCCTCTTCAGCCTATAGGCCATTGTGTCTGGCAGACTCCTCAGCAAAGCAGGAAACTTTTAATTGTCCATCTGTATTGGCAGTTTGTCAGGCACTTATCTCTGTGGCCTGAAGAATGTCAGGCAGATTCTTCCATGAAGCAGGAACCCTATAGCAATGTCAATCTTATTTAGCAGTCATTTTTCTGTGGGTCCTGAATGTCCAATTCATATAGCATAATGTCAAACAGTCCAGACAAGTGCAGCATCTTGTCTAAATGGCTAGTTTTGCCATACTGGAAGTAAACTCCACAACAAGTTTCTTCAATGTCCAACATCCTTTCTCACACAGGTGTTGTTGCCAGGAGCAGTTATGTCTCACTGCCAAGAAAAACCCTAAACCATTTTAAATTCCACATTCTGTAGGTCTGTGAAAGGTTTGAAGAATACCTATTCATCTCAAATACATCTCTATATATCTAGAAATCATAACTGACTTAACTATAAGTTTTGACTGATATAGTTAACTATCATAATTCTGTACTAAATTATATATTACATTTCTAAATGTGCTATATGAACACAATGCTTAACAAGAGGAAAAATATACATATAACAAAATCAACCTTAAATTTGTATCAATAAAGGAAAATCCATTTCAAAAAAAGTATACATTTTCATATCCTAAACCCCCTTTTTTTACCTTTAAAAAGAGATTGGTTGTGGTCATTAACCATTTATAACTAACCCCAATTACATGAAAAACAAGCATTTATGAACCATATTGGGAATTTGCACATTTTTCTTTCTAAACGGTTTTCTGTTGGTAGGGGGCTCTGTCATGGGGCTGCCTTGTACCAACTGCATTGAATGTTGGATCACCTAAGATACTGTTTCAGGGGGGGTCTTCCTTGATCACACCATGTTAGTCTGGAAAGAATCCACAGCTTTACATTTTCTGTGGAAACAAAATTAGAAATCCTCTTCCCCAGCAATCTGTCCTTGGGATTAAATTTTGAAGTCAAAGCATTTTTAAAATATATAAATTGGATTAATCTAGCAGCATTTATTTTAACAGTTGTTGCTATTTTCTCAGCAGTTAAATAATATAAAGAAAACAGAATCGCATACAGTATCCAAAGTCTCTCTGTGCTTTCCATCCTTTTTTCCTCTCTGCCAAGTTGACAAGACCAAACGGCAGCCCACAGACTGGAAAAAGATCTTCACCAATCCTACATCCCACAGAAGGCTGATCTCCAAAATATACAATGAACTCAAGAAACTAATCACAAAAACTCCAAATAACCTTATTAAAAAATGGGGTACAGAACTGAAGAGAGAATTCTCAGTAGAGAAAATCATAAAGGCTGAAAGACACTTAAAAAAGTACTCAACATCCTTAGCTATCAGGGAAATGCAAATCGAAACAACTCTGAGATACCATCTTACTCCTGCCAGAATGGCTAAAATTAGGACCACCAATGACAACTTATGCTGGAGAGGATGTGGAGAAAGGGGAACACTCCTCCACAGCTGGTGGGAGTTCAAACTTGTACAGCTAGTTTGGAGGTCATTATGGTGGTTCCTCAGGAAAATGAGAATCAGTCTACTACAGGACCTGGGAATCCCACTTTTTGGCATATACCCAAATGATCCAAGTCCATGCAACATAGACTTCTATTCAACTATGTTGGTAGCAGCATTATTTGTAACAGCAAGGACCTGGAAGCAACCAAAATATCTCTCAACTGAAGAATGGATAAAGAAGAGTAGTACTATTCTAAAGAAGAGTAATACTACTCTGTTTTCACTGAGTAGTATTCCATTTACACAATCTTGAAATTCACAGGCAAATGGCTGGAACTTGCAGAAACCATCCTGAATGAGGTAACCCAGTGACAAAAAGAAGAACATGGTATGTATTCACTCATATATGGATTTTAGACATAGAACAAAGGATCACCATCCTATAATTCACACTGCCAGAGAAAGTAGGATACAAAGATTCCAAGAGATTAATATCAGGTCCCTCATAGAAGGGGAAAGGGACAAGATCTCCTGAGAAGGGGAGGAGAGGAAAGCACATGACACTAGGAAGATTTGTCTCGGGAGGAATAGACGAGAGAAAGAGAGACAGTGAGACAGAGAGAGAGAGAGAGAGAGAGAGAGAGAGAGAGAGAGAGAGAGAGAGAGGAGAAGGGAGAGAGAGAGAGAGAGATACCAAAAGAGGGAGCCATTATATGTTTGAAGAGAAAATTTACTCTAGAGAAATGTCCAGAGACCTACACGACTGACCCCCAACTAACAATTTGAGCAACAGTGGAACGGCTATCATAAATGCCCTTCCCTGATAATAAGATTGATGACTAACTTATTCACCATCATACAACCCTCATCTAGTAGCTGATGGAAGCAGAAGCAGACACCCATAGCTAAATACTGAGAACAACCAGAATCCAAATCCAGAGAGGGAGGACAAGACCAGGCTACAGAAACCTGCAGAGACATCTCACCTGAATAAGGAGGAGCTAATGGGCCCCTAGACTTATAGCTGGGAATCCAGCGTTGGTCCTACTCAGACCCTCTGAACATGGGTCTCACTTAGAAGGCCTGGGCAGTCTAAGGGACCTCTGACAGTGGAACCAGGATGTATCCCTGGTACACAAAAGGACTTTGGGAGCATATTACTCATGGAGTGATGCTCCCTTAACCTAGAGGTAGTAGGGAGGCCCTATTCCCTACTCCAAATGACTCGACAGATGTAGATGACCCCTCCAGGAAAGCATCACCCTTCAAGTGGAGTGGGGGTATGAAATGGGAAGTGTCGGGGGTAGAGAAGGGTAGAAGAAAGGGAGGGAGGGATGGAGAGGGAACTGGAATTGATATGTAAAATGAGAAAAACAATTAAAAAATAACAAAAAATGTAATATATAGTTTAGTATGGATTATAATTACCTATAATAGTCAAAACTTATAGTTAGGTGAGTTTGGTTTTCTATATATAGAGAGATGTATTTGAGATGGATAGGCATTCTTCAAACCTTTCATAGACTTACAGAATATGGCATTTAAAATACTTTAAGGTTTCTCTTGACATTGACACATAACTGCTCCTGGCAACACCACTGATATCAGTTAAAAAGACAGACATTGGAGAAACACATTATGGAGTTTACTTTCAATATGGCAAGACTAGCCATTTGTGCAGGATATCGCTCTTGACTAGATTGTTTAACTTTATGCTGTATAAACTGAACATGCAGAACCCACAGGAAAGTGACTGCTGATACAAGATGGGCATTGCTATGGGGTTCCTGCTTCATGGAAGAGTGCCTAGGAAGTCTACAGGACACGAGAAAACTGCAAATACAGGTGGACAGTTTAAAGTTTCCTGCTTTGCTGAGTAACCTGCCAGAAACACTATGGCCTATGGCCTATGCCTGTGGCTGAAGATGGAATATTACAGAAGTATTTCAGATTACTGGCCAGGCGAATTGTCTCTGTTGATTCTAGAGTTTATGTATTATCCTTCTGTGGTCTTTGATGGAGTTTAAGACAAACAGTTATGGTTATAGTTTTCCTTAGTTAGGATTAAAGATAAGTTACATATAGGAGTTTAGAATCACAAAGATTTGATAGGTGATAGAATATTTTCTTTAAATCTTGTTAAATGTTAATGGACTAAATACTGTTAACTGTGGTTCTTATTTGATAACTGTTTTGTTATATATTTTGCTATGTTCAGGTTAAAACCCTTCTTTTTATTTTAGACAGAAAAGAGGAGATGATGCGAGATGTCATTATGTAAATATGTTTCTCTTAGTGGTTAATGAATAAAGCACTGTTGGCCAAAAAAGCAAGATAGGTAGGACTAGGAGACAAGGAGGATTGATGACAAAGTAAGTAAGAAAGATCCATATGTAGAGACTTGAGGGAGTATACTTCCGGCCCTCTCTCCAGTAAGATAAAACTATGTGTAAATACTTAGATTAATAGAAGTGGGTTAATATTTAAGACATAGCTAGCCAATAAGAAATTCTAGTAACAGGCCAATAGCATTATATTAAAAAATGAAAATAAAAAGATCACATATATTCAAAATATTATGGCACAGGAGAAGAGAGCATAGCGAAGAAATATCAGAACAAAGCAAGAATGAAAACCATTTGGGCAAACTCTTAACTCTGAATCTCCATGGCTGATCTTTAAAAGCTTTTCAGATCTCCAACTGCTTTTAGCTTTGTTGACTGTAACATACTTCTTTCTATTGAGATATTTCTATTCCCTGATAGAACCTCTCCTTGGCAGGTATCCCATGCACTGGCATCTCTAACATTTTGGGGTCTGCTAGGCAATACAGACTTTACCTTCACAGCTTCATGCATTGGTCTCCCCAGGCTACCATGCAGGGACACCCCTGACCCTGATGTGTACTGGCCTCAACAGCTTTCCATAGCTGTGGAGGGAGACTTTATAACCACTTTCTTCTATCCTTGACTCTAGATCCTGAACCATGAGGCCAAAGCTGCCATGTTCTTCTGCTTGCTGAGGATAGAACATGGCTTCCTCATTTAATTTTAACTTCACTAACATTTGTTTTCAAAGGTTTCCTGCTATGTTAAGATTGGCTGCCCTGGAACTTGTTGTATAGATTAGAATGACCTCAAACTCAGAGATTTGGCAGCCTCTGCCTTCCGTATGCTGGAATTAGTATTACCACCATACCTGGGTCTAATTCTTTAGTTAATTACTTTTAATAAATCAGAAATTTAGCTGGGTGGATTTTTGCCCTGAGGTCACCACTCTCTTCATTCTATTTCTTTATCCCCTTTAACACTGGATTTAGCTCCACTTTTCTTCCTGGTGCTAATTTTCTCAAATTTAAATTGTTTTTTTTTTCTGGCTCAGCTTGCTCCTTTTCATTACAAATCTTCATTAGGATTAACACTAATAAGTACACAACAGAGTCTGCACTGAGCTGTTCTGAGTTTTTCTCTGCCAGAGGAATTAATTAATCCAACACTCTTCACTTTATTCTCAAGCAGACTTTCTGGACAGTTGCAAAAAGCAGCAACATTCTTTACCAAAATATCAGAAGATAAGTCTCTAGGTCACATACTAACATTCTTCTATGAAACCTCTTGAGCCAGACATACATAGCTCAAATCACACTCAGCACCAATGTCTTCCATGCTCCTAATAATATGACCCATTATGCAGCCCTTAAAGTGTTCAGCCACTTTTCTAATTCACAGTCCCAAATTCAATATTTCTTTGATCAAAAATTTGATAAGGCCTGTCACAGAAATACCCTAGTTCCCAGTATCAACTTCTATCAGAGTAAGGGTTTCTATTGCTGGGAAGAGACAACAGGACCATGACAACCTTAATAAAGGAACCTATTTGAAAGGTAATTAAGATATTAAGGTTGAGTCTTAATAAGCAAGACTGGTTCTCATATAAGAAGTGCCTCTTTATTATTGGCTACTGACTTTTTGATATTGTTTTGATAAGAGCACCAATTAAGATATCTGCTATGCTGATTTAATGATTAAGAATTGTCTTTCAACTTGGCATGATGATACACACATTTAATTCTAGCATTTGTGGATGGCAGTGGCAGGTCGATACCTGTGAGTTTCAGACCAGCCTAGTTTAAATATTGGAATATATGCCAGACAGAGCTACATAGTAAGACATTGACTTAAAATAAATGAATAAATAAATACACTTTGGTTCTGTTATCAAGATAAATGTTGGAGGAAAATTTCTAACTTCTATAGAATAATGTAATTAAACATACTAAATCAACAATATAACATGAAAAAAATCATATAATGATGATTTTGAAAATGTCAAGCATTAGGATTAGTATTTAATTGAAGGAGAAAAAGCATACTCTTTGTTGCACTGAACAGTAAAGGCAGGCCCAATTTGAGAAATCTGCACTGTGAAAACACAGTGCCATATCTGGGCAATTGAATAAATATCTAGATATTTTTAATACAGAGTTAATTTAAAAATTTCATTTTTATACTCTTCCAGATTTTATCTCTGTATTTGAAATCAGCAAAACAACTAAAATTATAACAATATAAGGATTTTAACACCAGTTTAAATTGATCGTTTTGATATCTAATTGAAAGAACAAGTTGATAATAATCATTTTCTAATTTAATGAATTTGTCACTATTGGATTTATTTTTAATTATGAATCAGTGAAATACAAACTGAAAAATAATGACTGCTTATGTTAGTGTCAAGACAATCTTTCTAGGTGATAGAAATCTGATTCTTTTGCATGACTTTGAAGATATAATTCTTATTTTTCATGGCAACTACTGAAAGGAAAACAAATAAACACAACTATTATTTGTGTTATTTTCTATTAAATATCTATTTGCTACCAAACTATCAATACTTTAAAAAAACAATGTTAATTTTAATCTTTTTTTGTTTTGTTTTGTTTTCCAAGCTGTGACTGTTTATTAACTGACCAGATTACAAAAATACCACAGGCAACACCTTAGTTCATCCTTCTAATAAGCCTATCTGGTCTTTCCTGTTGCCAGCATCGCAACCTTCCATAATGTAGGTTGAATTTTTCTTCATTCCACCTCATATAGAAGACAATTTGAAGGGCCACAGGAAGTTGTTGGCTTTCTTGAAGCATTTTCTCACTGTGTAGATCTAATGGATCAGATCCTCCATGCAGATAATGCAGTATTTACAATCAAGGAATTGTCCATCAAGGCAATTCTCTTCTAACTAATTTTGCCAATGCCACGCTTGTGGATGAGCTCATTTACTGACTTCAGGTTAGGGTACTCCCATGCAATGTATGGTTCCACAATACTCAGCATATTATTTGAAACCTTGTTGAGCTTAACAAAGAAATTTTAATCTTCATACAAAGCACTTCATATGATCAATGTAATGGTGAGGTAAAAAATTATACTTAAGATAAATAATGCTATGCTATATTGGTTATTCTGGATTTTGCTCAGTATGTGCTAGTTCCAGGTCAGAAAATGAATAATCAGTAATCATTGGTAATAGCCATTAGGATTGTAACTTAGAATCTAAATAAGTCATACTTCAAAATCCTTTTTGATGACAACAAAACTTAAAAAATTTTGTCAGATTTCACCATGGAGAAGATCTATTAATGATTCTATGATGGGACTCCATGACTAAATTGGAAATTTTGCTAGATGACAATAAGTAAAGGAAATCTGTCATTCTGTGTACCTCTTAATCTATACTTCATTCAGTGTCAAACTTCTTCAAAATGTAATTTTTGTTTTTGAGTCCATTTACATGATTTATTACATATATTAAAATACATTTGTTCAACCATCCTAGAATCACTGGGATAAAGTGAATGTGATCATGATTGATTATCTTTTTGAAAAATGCCTGCATTCAATTTATAAGTACCTAATTAAGAGAATTTTTACACGTCTGTTTATCAGGAACATTGGTTTATACTTTTGGTTTGGTTCTGTCTGTACAATATTCTGGCATTAAAATAATCCTGGCTTTGTAGAAGAAGTTTGGGACAACTCCTTCTATTTCTTTATTTAAGAGAAAATAATATATATTGGTTGTAATTCTTTGAAAGTCTGGGATAATACTACTGTGTGTCCACCTTTCTTAGATGTAAAGCTATTTATTCCTATTTTAATCTTCTTGTTTGTTCTGGATCTGTTTAAGGTGTTGTTATCATCTTCATTTAATTTGGTACTTTGAATTAACCTAGGAATTTCCCCATATTTTAGATTTTCCAATTTATTCAAGTGCAATTTCTTAAAGGATTCCCTATAATGTTGTGAATTTATTTAATGCCCGTTGTAATATTCCCCTATTCATCTCTTATTCTTTTCATCTGTGTACTCTCTGCCATTCTCTCTCTCCCACCTCTTCCAGCTAACTGTGCTAAAGGTCGATTCATTTGTTCTTTGTTTTTATTTCATTCATTTCTATTCTGTTTCTTTTGTTTCTTCCCATATACTGGATGATGGGAGACACCTTTCTGTAAATATGTTTCTATTATTAGTTAAGGAATAAAGGACTGATGGCAAATAGGAAGGCAAGATATCTGGGACTAGAGACAAGGAGGATTCTAGGAGAGGTAGTAAAGAAGAGTCAAATTGTAAGACATAAGAGAAATGTTCCAGGACAATTTCTCTGGTAAGATAAGACCATGTGGAAACACTTACATTGATAGAAATGAGTTAATGTTAAGACAAAACTAACCAATAAGAAGCTCTAGCAATTGGCCAACAACTTTATGACTAATAGAGTCTCTGTGTGTTATTTTGGGACCGACACGACTGCGGGACCAGACTGGTGGAAAGCGACTGCGGGACCAGACTGGTGGAAACTACTTATAACAACTGTATTTAGTTTTGTTTTTTCTTGTTTTCCAAAATTCTGAGTTCAGTCAGTAAGTAATTTATCTGTAGTCTACATGATTTTTTTTAAGGTAGCCACTTAGAACTATAAATCCCCCAATTAGGACTCCTTTTGTTGTGTCTCAGAAGTTTCAATGTATTGTATTTTCATTTCCATTTAGTTCCAGGATTTTTTTTTTTATTTCTCTCTTGCTTTCTTCTTTAATTCATTTATTATTCCACAATATGTTGTTCAAATTCCATGAGTTCATGTAAGTTCTATAGAATCTTTTGCTATTAATTTTTAAACTTTATTATATTGTGATACTTTCCTTCTTGTATTTGTTGAAACTTGTTTTGTGTCCCAGTATGCAGTCCATTTTAGAGAAACATCCATGGGCTGCTGAGTTGAATGCCTATTCCTTTATGCTTGTTTGTAAAATTGGGGTCCATTTGATGTAGGATATCACTTAAATCTGATATACCTGTACATTGAGATTTTTATCCAGCTTGTCTGTCTGTTGAAGAAATTAAGTAATGAAACCATTTACTTTAATTTAGTTGGAATTAGTCTTCTACTTGATTCATATTTCTTGTAAAACTGTTTCTAAGATTTCTACTTGGGTAATTGAATTTTCATTTCTATCTTCAATTTAGCTCATATCTTCATCTATTGTGGGGGTCCCTCTGAGCCTATTGGCCATCAGTCTGAAAGGTGAAAGACACCATGGGCAACAAAGGCTTTGCATGTGGCTGATGAGCATGAATTAGAGACAGGTCTCCAGCAGACAGACTTTGGTGAATCAGCTCAACCTTATGCTAGAGTATAAGGAATATATAGGATTGGGGAGCTGGGGGACAAATCCTAATTTGCGTTAAGGACCATGCTCCTATCACAAGGCTTGATATGTGATGGTAGGGTCCTAGTAAAGCTCCTAGTATAAGTTCTTTTAGCAAGGATCTGTGCCAAGGGTCAAGTTAAAAATGAATCAGGCTTATGAGACTGACAGGATGCCCACTGCACTGAGATTGAACAAAATGGTACAGAAGACTGCTTCCTGAACATAACACCAGTAGCAGAGACACTGAGATTGCCAATTAATAAATGGGTCATCATCAAACTGAGAAGCTATTATAAGGTGAAGGACACAGTAAACATGACCAAACAGCAGCCCCACAGACTGGGAAAAGACCTTCACCAACCCCGCATCTGATGGAGGCTGATCTCCAAAATATACAAAGAACTCAAGAAACTAGTCATAAATACCAAATAACCCCGTTAAAAGGTGGAGTACAGAACCAAATAGAGAATTCTCCACAGAGGAATCCAAAATGGCTGAAAGACCTTAAGTGGTCAATGTTTTAGCCTTCAGGGAAATGCAAATCAAAACAACTCTGAGATACCATCTTACTACTGCCAGAATGGCTAAAATTAGAAACACCAATGACAGTTTATGCTGTAGAGGATGTGGAGAGAGGGGAACACTCCTTCATTTCTGGTGGGAGTGCAAACTTTTATATCCATTTTGGAGATCAGTATGGCATTTCCTCAGGAAAATGGGAATCACTCTACCACAGGACCTGGCAATTCTGCTCTTAGGCATATACCAATGATCAACATTCATGCAACTATGTTCAACTATGTTCATAGCAGCATTATTTGTAAAACAAAAACCTGGAAGGAACCTAGATGCCCCTCAATTGAAGAATGGATAGAGAAGATGTGGCACTTTTACACAATGGAATACTACTCAGAGGGAAAAAAAATGAATGGAATCTTGAACTTCACAGGTAAATGGATAGAACTTGGAGAAACCATCCCGAGTGAGGTAACAAAAAGGGGAAAATGGTATGTACTCATTCATATATGGAATTTAGACATAGAGCAAAGTATCACCAGCCTATAATTCACACTGCCATAGAAACTAGGATACTAAGAGATTCATACAAGTTCCCTCACAGAAGGGGAAAGGAACAAGATCTCCTGAGCATATTGGGAGCAAGCGGGGCAGTGAGTGCAGAGAGAGTTAGGAGAAAGAGAAATGGAGGGGAGGGGAACATGGAACATTTGGGACTAGGAAGATTGAGTAGGGGGACAAATAGATGAGGGAAAGAAAAGTAAAAATAAAAGAGATACCATAAAAGAGGGAGCCATTATAGGTTTGAAGAGACTCTAGAGAAATGTTCAGAGACCTACAAGGATGACCCTAAATGCCCTTCCCTGAGATTGCCTATAATGAGATTGATAGCTAACTTTTTGCCATCATGGAGCCTTCATCTAGTAGCTGATAAAAACACAAGCAGATACCCACACTAAACACTGAGTTGAACTCCTGAAATCCAGTTGCAGAGAGGTAGGAGTGATAAGAAAAGAGATCAAGACCAGACTACAGAAACTCACAGAGACAGCTGACCTGAACAATGGGGTGATCATGGACCCCTAGTCTGATAGCTGGGAAACCAGCATTGTATCGACTCAGATGCCCTGAACATGGGCCTCAGTTAGAAGGCCTGGACAATCTAAGGGACCTCTGACAGGGGGACAAAGATGTATCCTGCTGCACGAAATGACTTTGGTAGCATATTCCCCATGGAGGGATACTCCCTTAGCCTAGAGGCAGGAGGGAGGGCCTAGACCCTACAACAAATGACTTGACATATTTTAATGATCCCCTAGAAGAATATCTGTAGAGAGCCGTGAAGTTCCATGCCTTAAAGTGGCCCTGGCTTCTGCCTTACACCTTCCAGCTGGTGAAGACTTTCTGGGTAAACAAGCCCTTAATTGGTTAAGTCTGTTCAGCCTGTCTGCTTCCGCATTAGAGTAGCCTATCTGCAGGGTCCACGTGGCTCACTGGGGTTGGTTAGCTCAAGGGTATTTAAGCCTGTGCAGGGGTCCCCCTGCTCTTTCTCCCTCTCTCTCTCTCTCTCTCTCTCTCTCTCTCTCTCTCTCTCTCTCTCTCCCTCTCCCTCTCTTGCGGGCCAGAAGAAACATGTTTAAAGGATCCTGATTAAAACTGAATGAAGAATGAAGAAGTTCTACCCGGAGTTGCGTCTTCCTTGCTGGTGAGGGCAGGCGCATACAAATATCCATCCTTGTGGAGTGTGAGGTGGGGGTGAGATGGGAGGGTTGGTTGGCAGGCATGGGAGGGAGAGGGTTGCATCCATATGTAAAATAACAATGTGAACATTATCTGCAACGTATGAGAGATTGTCAGTTCTTGTGGATTTCATTCCATTGAAAAACTGTTTATTCACTTGCACCTTCAATCTGGACCTACCTGCCTTGGTGTTTGCTGTTAACCTATACTGACCTACATGGTAGGGTTATCCTCTATCCTCCACACTTCTCACGTGGTTGAACAAGTGTTTTTTTTTTTTTTTTTTTTTTTTTTTAAATGGTTATTGTAGATAAGCTTACCTCCCCACCTGGCATCTACCCCTTCTCAACTTTTCCTTATGCTAATCTTTTAACGCTTAAAATAAATCCTGGTTGAATTCCTTGACTCACTCATCCTCTGTGAAATGGATGTTCCTACACTTCCCTAGTAGTGCTATGTTCATGGCTTCCACAGGAATCCAACAGTCCTTTTCCTTTTGCAAAGTGTTGTGCTTGCTTTCTCTCAAATAACCTTTAAAACTGTCTTTTTATAGCAAAACAAAAACCAAAAGGAAAAAAAATTCAGATGTTATTTTTTTTAAACATTTATTTATTTTATGCTGGACATAGTTATACATGCCTTTTTTAAATGGAAACAAACATTTATAAACAATATTTGGGAATTTGGGTGTCGTTCTTTCCAAGCTGCTTCCTGCTGATAGGTGGTGCTGTCATGGGGGAATCCTAAGAAGACGCAGAAATCCTGGCTGTAGTGGTCTGCAAGGCTACATTGTCTCATTGACGTTGCATCAGGGGGGTCTTGCTCTATCAAACCACATTAGTCTAGAAGGGATCCACAGCTTTTCATTTTCTATAGAAACAAAATTAGAAATCCTTTTCCCCAGTAACTTGTCCTTAGGTTTAAATTTTGAAGTCAAAGCATTTAAAATTATATATATATATATATATATATATATATATATATATATACATATATATATATTGTATGTATGTATGTGTGTGTGT
This sequence comes from Cricetiscus sungorus, assembly GCA_030556225.1. NCBI lineage: Eukaryota > Metazoa > Chordata > Mammalia > Rodentia > Cricetidae > Cricetiscus > Cricetiscus sungorus. The sequence goes on along the minus strand of JANBXA010000726.1, from coordinate 53,147,463 downwards.
GTGTGATAAACACACACACATATATATTATATATATACATATATACATATATATATATATATATATATATATATATATATATATATATAATCCAGCAGCATTTTCCCCTTCTTTTTTTTAAATAATAATATAATTTAAAAATTTTACATGTGGATCCCAGTTTCCTCTCCCTTCCTCCCTCCAACTCTCCCTCCATCCTTCCTTCCCTCCTGCCCTCTTACCCTCTTTGCCCTGTGACATGCACCCTGTCCACCCTCTCCTCCGATCCCCCCACCCCCATTCCACTTGTAGGGCTATCCAGGTTGGCTCATGTAAATCTATCAAGTAATTTGAAGTGGGGACTAGGATTTCTCTCCTGTATCTAGGTTAAAGGGGTATCCTTCCATTGGGGAGGTGTCCAAAAGGTCCTTTTGTGCACCAGAAATAGATCCTGTTTCTGCTGTCTGAGGTCCCCCAGACTGCTCAGTCCTTGTAGCTGAGACCCATATTCAGGGGATCTGAGTCAGTCCCTTGCAGGGTTCCTAGCCATCAGTCTGGGAGGACCAAGCTCCTCCTTGTTCAGGTAAGCTGTCTTTGTGAGTTTCTGCAACCTGGTCTTGTCCCCTCTCTCTGTATTTGTATTCTAGTTCGACTCAGTGTTTGGTTATGGGTGTTTGCTTCTGTTTCCAAGAGGTACTAGATGAGGACTCCATGATGGTGGATAATTTAGTTGATGATCTCACTATCAGGGAAGGGCATTTATGGTAGCCTTTCCATGGTTGCTCGAATTATTAATTGGAGCCTGTCTTGCAGTTCTCTAGAACTTTCTTTAGTTTCAGTTCTCTCTTCAAACCAATAATGGCTCCCTCTTTTATGCTCCCCCCTCACCCTGACTTAACCTATCTAGTCACATGTGTTTTTCTTTCCTTCCCTTCTCTTTCTCCTAGTTCTCTCTCCATTCACTGCCCCCCATTTCCCATGTGCTCTGGGGGACTTGTCTCCCCCTTTTGTGAGGGACCAATATGAATCTCTTAGAATACACCTTGTATCCCAGTTCGTCTGGTGGTGTGTATTATAGGCTGGTGATCCTTTGCTCTAGGTCTAAATCCATATATGAATGATTACATACCCCATTCCTCTTTTTGTGACTGGGTTACCTCATTCAGGATGGTTTCTTCAATTTCCATTCACTTGCCTGCGAATTTCAAGATTCTGTTATTTTTTTCTGTAGAGTAGTATTTCATTGTGTAGATGTGCCACATCTTCTTTATCCATTCCTCAGTTGAGGGGCATCTAGGTTGCTTCCAGGTTCTTGCTATTACAAATAATGCTGCTATGAACATAGTTGAGAACATGTGTTTGTTGCTTGGATGTGAGTCATTTGGGTATATACCTAAGAGTAGAATTGCTGGGTCCTGTGTCTCTTGTAATATTTTTTTTTAAATATGAGAATGAATATGAGAATGAAGTGTTCCTATTTGTAGCATTCTTCATTAAAGTCTTGCTTCTCTCAAAATAAAAGGAAAGAAAAGGAACATGTATAAAAATGTTTAGCATCATTAGCTCAGGAAAATATAAATTAAAATATTTCATCTTACCCTAGTCCAAATGTCCAAAATCCATAAAACAAACAGCAGAACATGCTGACAAGGATGTGAAGAAAGAGAAAACTTTGTTCACTGCCAGTGGCTATGTAAACTTGTATACCCTCTGAGGGAAATCTATGTGGAGGTTTCTAAAACACTGACAATCTGACTACTGCAAGATCCAATTACACTAGTCTTATGCATATATCCAAATGATGAAACATAGTATACAAGGGATGCCCATTCATCCTTCTTCATTGTTGCTCTAGTCATAATATACATGAGGCAAAATTAGAAACACCCTAGATTGCCATTTACTTACAAATGTATAACAAAATGTATAATCAAAATGTGGTATATTTTAACAATAAAATATTGTTGTGATGCAATATTATGAAAATGTCTCTCACATTTCAAGAAACTGGAACTTTTACTGGACCATGTAGCCAGAAATCATAATATACCTTGAGGTCCCTTCATAATTAAGGCCACTGTCCTACTATGTGTTCAGCCTGCTCGTTTAAGCTCCTTTTAAGAGAACAATGTAATTATCAGTTTTACTTGCCTTGAATTCACATGTAACCAGATTTTACAATGTAAGTTAATCTCTATCTATAATCTTAAGTTAATGTATGACCTAAAACAAGAACAATGTGTGTGAATCATTTCTTGAAATCAGCAAATGAAGAGTATGAAAGCAATCTCTAGATTATTCTGTGAAAATTAAACTCAACATTTATGAATATCTGTTGATAAATTCTGACGTTTGCAAAACTGTTTGTATGAGTCAATTGCAGATCAATTGGAGCTAGTGACTTTATCACCTGTAAAACTCTGTGAAAGATTTTTTGCAACTAATCCCATTCCTTCCCTGATGTAATACTGTCTGTGTTGTTCAATTATAGAGTAAAAAGAATTATTTGCTAGAGCAGTCACACAACATACAGATATATAACAGACAGACAAGACAGACAAAATTACAGCAGACAGACACATCCAGATACACAGCAGTCAAACAGTACATACACAGATACAGAGAAGACAGAAATACTTTCATACACCCGGACTTACAACAGACATAAGGAAGACACAGGTAAGACACAAGCAGCAGACAGAAGATGGAAGATATTGGTGTTATTAAGTAGAAAGTTCAAGGCTGCTTTTGCTCTTGGTAAAGTGACTCCAGGGGAAAGTATTATTTTTTAAAACTAATGTGTTATTGGTAACTCATAATTTATCACTAATGCATTTACTTTTCTTAGAATACTATTCTGCTTTTTAAAAATTAAAATTGTACTTTTCAAAAGTCAAAGGAGCTATGAAAATTATCTTGAGTGATATAGTTGAGACACCAAATGTCAAATATTGTATGTTTTCTCTTATATGAGAACATTAGATTTTTGATTTTATGTATGTGTGTTTCAATCAGAATAACCCTATAATTTAACTGGCTAGTAAGGGACCAGATAGAAGGACATCTTCCAAGGAAGTTGATATAAAACATAGTGTTACAGAGAGAGAAAATAAAAATTAGAATAAGAACATTAAATGGGTACAATGATGGGAAGACTATAAATAAGGCAATATGAGAAGTGACACCTAGCAGTAGAGTCCTTTTGAAAAACCATATTAAACACAACTCCTATGCAAGCTTCCTAAAATATATACATACGTGAAATACATTTAATTGGCATCACCAAATAATGGGGAGAAACTATGCCTCAACTAGACATCTCACCAAATAAAACCTCCAGCATCAGTAGTCATTTACATATTGTTTTAGTCATGACCAAAGGCACGTTATAGACCCACTATCTACCCAAATCACAGGCTATATTGCCAAATCTCTTGTTTTCCTTTCATGATCTAACAGTAAGGCCCTATTGCTGAAGAAGATACTCACTTATGCCATCAAACATGAAGAAACAGAGTTGTCCCAACGAGAGGTTTCATTGCTACTGACTAAGATTCCTTGTACTAGAAGGTAGTTTGCATGCTACCAGATGAGAAAAGTAATCATCAATATCATATAACTATAAACTCTGCTATCTTAATACAGTTACCTACCCACAAGACATACTCATACAATGACACCAATGATATGAGAGTAACAAACAAGGTTTTATTGTATTTGAACTTCACTCTATGAAATTGAAATAATTTCTGAAACTGCTAACATGGCCAAGAAACAAAGAATAAATGTGTTGTTTCTAAAAAGGTCAGGACAAGTGGCCTAATGGAACTTCCTGAGTCTGGCTAAGTTTGGTCACCCGTTGTTGACTTGTAACCTCCATATGAGAGTGACTTAGCAAGGCCTGATAGTAAGACTGCCCCCTGCTTAGCTAATCATTAGCTAGAAATGATATTGGTCTTTTGTCTTCACATCAACTTACCCCATCATAAGATTCCTACCCCCTACCCTAACCCTATATAAGTACCTGCTTGATGCAATAAACTGAGTTCCTGCCTGGTTCCCTGTAGCTTCTGATTGTCCCTGGGCTGGGGAATAAGTAGGCAGCACACTCACCTTTCCTAGGTCTTCTCTGCGAGGGGAATTGCATCAGTGACCTCCTGCACACTGCATAGTTGAGTCATAGGCCCTAGGGGAAACACTACTACTGCTGATTTGCTAAGGGAACATAGCAATAACATGATTCCTAATTTCATATTGTTAAACCTATAAATCAGAGCATTGTTTGGCCCTCATTGTGAATGCTTCTTCTTATTCTTTTTTTTTGTTTGTTTGCTTTTTTAAATATTTATTTATTTATTTATTTATTTATTTATTTATTGGTTTTTCTATATTGCTTTGGAGCCTGATTTGGAACTCACTTTATTGACCAGACTGGCCTTGAACTCACAGAGATTCATGTGCCTCTACCTCTAGAGCACTGGGTTCATAGGCCTGTGACACCAATGCCAATTCCCTATGGAGGGATACTCCCTTAGCCTACACACAGGAGGGAGGGCCTAGACCCTACTCTGAATGACTTGACAGGTTAATAATCCACCCAGGAAGGCATCACCTTTCCTGTGGAGTGGGTGGGGAATGGCATGGGAGGGGGGGTTGGGATGCATGGAAGGGAGGGAGAGGGAACTGTAAAATAAGAAAAAAAAATAAATATATATTTAAAAAATAAAGACTTCTTGTACTAAGTAATTAACAGATTGTTTCAGAACTGCAAAATTTGCAGGTAGTGAGTGACTTTGGAGTACTAAGTCCATAAGAGTATGTAATTAGCAAATCCCTTCCTTAGAGGACCATCATCTATGGTGAAGAGGTAGAGGAAAGATTGTATAATCCAGACATGGTAGATGACAAGAAGGAAACAGTTTCCTCCAGACACATCAGAATTAATATACATATGAGCTCACAGAGATAATGAAAGCACATACAATACCTGCATGGGTTCAAACAAAACAAAATCCCATAACTGAGAAGGAGAACTGAGCACAAAGAACCATGAATGACCAAGAAGATATTTGAAGCAGGTAACTGTTAAGAAATGTAAAATCAGTTTTCTTTAATAGAGTGATACTGGGTTATATCAAACATGTTCCACAGCAGACCATATGGTATGGAATAGTTGATGAGCAGAAAATGGACCCCATGTTTTAAGCAATTTTGTAGTGTTTCCTTTTTGATGTTGTTTATTGTTTGTTTTAATAAGAATGTTTGAAAGGAAGTAAAAGTAAGAATAAACAGAAGAACAAATAGAAAGTGAGAGAGTGAGAGTGATTAACTTGGAAAATAAAGAATTTAGATTATTACTACTTAAAGAAAGTAAGGTTACAAACTACTGTTCATAATGTAATCCTTATTATCTCTCTACTTGAATTCACGTTTAGAACAAAGAAGTGAGTTTTGGAGTCAGATAACTGCAGAAGTTAAATTGTGGCTCACAAACTTGCCAATTATGGATGATAATAGAGAAATAACAGATCTGAGCTGTATTTTCTACATTTTCAAAATGAGACTGATATTTTCTAAATAGAGTTAATTTTAGAATGAAATAATGTAATGAATTTGAGTAGTACATTTAGTTTGGTTACTAGTAAACGACAAACTGATACATGTTTAACCAGGTTTGTACACAAAAAAGAGAAATTTATTTCCAGAATTTGCCAATTTCTTTGGTTTAAATATCTCACTATGGTCAAATTTCAAATTATTAATATGATACATCTGAAAAAAAGTTGGAAGAAATGTGTACAATACAGTTTCAGAAGCTGGTTATATCTAGCTGGAGTATAACTAAGATCTACAATAAACTTGCATGGAATAATACAAAATATCCATGCACTCCAAAACATGTTTAAAAACCACAAGTTGTAATATGCTATATTTTGTACCATGCTTACATTTTATTAAACATTTCTCTTAAGATTTATTTATTTTTATTATATTAGTATGAGTTATTGCCTGCCTGTATGTATTTGCAGAAAATGCATATCCTGGTTCTCATAGAGGCCATAAAAGAGTGTCAAATAGCATGGATTTGGAGCTACATAAAGTTACAAGCTTCCTTGTTGGTGCTGGAAACTGAACCCAGGTTCTCTGCAAGATCAGCAAGAGCTTGTAACTGCTAACACATTTCTCAGGCTTGAAAAGTTTGAAAATTCATGGCAATTAAATAATCTGAAATTGGGGGAGATATATTAATACGTAATCCAAATTTCCTTCCAATATCATGTACGCGCCTGACCCTGCAGCCAAGATGATGTGACTCTGGGAAGATCTTCTTCATGAAGTTTTAATCAGGATCCTTGAACATGCTTCTTCTGACCCGCGGGAGACCGAGGGACCCCTGCACAGGCTTAAATACCCTTGAGCTAACCAACGCCAGTGAGCTACGTGGACCCTGCAGATAGGCTACTCTAACACGGAAGCAGACAGGCTGAACAGACTTAACCAAATAAAGGCTTGTTTACTCCAGAGAGCCCTCACCAATGGGAAGGTGTAAGGCCGAAGCCAGCACCACTTTAAGGCATGGTACTTTGCAGCTCTCTACAATATCATACAATGTAAGAAGGAATTGCACACAATTCCTTGGTGGAGGAACAACATAGAACAGTATATAAAGTACAGTCTCATTTTAGTTAATTTTAAAAAAAAATCAGGTCATATATTTGAAGTATTCTGTAGATGAAACCAAACATCAGATGTTTGTGGTAAAACCATGCTTGCTTTAATTTGTAAAAGTTGTGCTATTTTTTACTTAGGATCAAAATCTGTACACAACACCTGAGGATGGAGTTTGTGGAGTATGATGAGAGAGCTCATGCCTTTCATGTGCAAAGGCTTGAGTTTTATCCTTAGGATCAGAAAAATGTTGAGTGCAAACATCTTATGAAAACTCAAATGAGGGACACAAAGCTCAAATTTTTTTAAGATAAATATTAGGCTTATTTTTTCAACTAATTTACTAAGTCAAAATCTAAATTATAAAATTCATATGAGGGAATTTTAAGAAGTTATCTCCAAAATGTAAACAATGATGCATTTACATAATATCATCATTGAATTAACATTTACTTAGTATCCTAATTTCTACTCTTTAAAATAACATATAGTGGGGGAATAGAAGAGTAGGACAGGTCTTTCTAAAGGAGTAATTAAGATTGTTTGCAACCTAGATAACCCTCAACTGAAGAAAAAATAAAAAAAGATGTGGCTCATTTACACAATGGAATACAACTCAGTGGGGGGGGTAATCTTGAACTTCACAGGCAAATGGATGGAACTTGAAGAAACCATCCTGAGTGAGGTAATCCAGTCACAAAAAGAACAACATGGTATGTACTCATTCATATATGGATTTTAGACATAGAACAAAGGATCGCCAGCCTATAAATCACACAGCCAAAGAAACTAGGATACAAGGAGTGACATAAGGTCCCTCATGGAAAGGGAAAGAAACAAAATCTCCTGAGCATATTGGGAGCGAGTAGGGAGGCAGTGAGTGGAGAATGAGTTAGGAGAAAGAAAAAATGAGTTAGGAGAAAGAGAAGGGGAGGAGAGGAGAACATGTGGGACTAGGAAGATTGTGCCAGGGAACAAATAGATGAGAGAGAGGGGGGGTGAGAAAAGATAAAGAGATACCATAATAGGGGGAGCCATTCTAGGTTTGAAGAGAAAACTGACTCTAGAGAAATGTTCAGAGACCTACAAAGATGACCCCAACTAACAATCTGAACAACAGTGAAAAGGGTACCTTATTGCCTTTCCCTGATAATGACATTGATAACTAACCATCATAGAGACCTCAACTACTAGAGGATGGAAACAGAAGCAGACACACATAGCTAAACACTGAGCCGTACTCATGGAATCCAGTTGCAGAGAGATAGGAGTGATAAGAAAATGAGGTCAAGACCAGGCTACAGAAGGCCACAGAGACAGCTGACCTGAACAAGGAGGAGCTCATGGACCCCCAGACTGATACCTGGGAAATCAAAATTGGACTGACTCAGACCCCCTGAACATGGGTCTCAGTTCAAAGTCCTGGACTATCTAAGGGACCTCCGACAGTGAAACAAGGTTGCATCCCTGTTGCATGAAAGGATTTTGGGAGCACATTGCCCATGGAGGGATACTCCCTCAGCCTCAAGGCAGGAGGGAGGGCCTAGTCCCTACTCCAAATGACTTGACAGATTTTGATGACCCTCTTGGAAGGCATCACCCACCCTTAGGAGTTGGGAGGGATAGGATGGGAAGGGAGGTCATGAGGCATGGGAGGGAGAGGGAACTAGTATCGATATGTAAAATAAGAAAAAAATGATAAATATATATATTTTTAAAAAAAGATTATTTCCTGTGGAAGCACTATCTCACCATGACTGTAAACATCCAATGTGTTTATGAGAAAACTCATTATATGCATTCAGAAGGTACCAATTCCTATCTCCAATCTCTTCAAATAAAATATTTCCAGAAATAGTATTATGGCCTTTTATTCATCTCAAACATTTCATAATTGTATTTCAAGTGTTTTTCTAAGGTTTATATGTGAATATCTGGCTGACAATATATTCTTGTAGCTAAAAACCTCGGTGAACTTTAAAATACCAAGACTTTCAAAATGGGGGAACATTACTTTTATTACCATTAACATTTCCTGAATAATATGTTACATCATAGAGGATTTTCAGCTATATACACTTGTATAGAAGTATTGAGTTTCTATTCAAATGAGAATTTGAAATGTTGTTTGCATGAGAGTTTATGGAACTTTTTCAAGGTTACAGAGCAGAAACTTTTGACTGTCTTCACAGATCCAGACTTCACTATCCTATATTAGTTCAAAAACATCTGGTAAATAAAACCTACATGTATATCATGATCTTTATTTGTATTCTAATGATCATTCATGACCTTTACTGTCATTTTTATATCACATATTGAGTTATGCTATACAAAATATGTTATTATAATGTCATCTTATGCTCTAAATTACTAACATTGTCATGAACCATGTAACTGTTATTCTAAGTCAGGAAGTTACAATATAACTCCAACTCAAGGAGATCTAACACCCACTTCTGATCTCTATAGAGATGTGCACATGCTGCATGTACCTTGAGACAGAATCACATACACATAAATAAAAAGAAATCCAATTACAATGGAGGCAGAAAGTTATTCTTGGACCTGGAGACTGTGTGAAAAAAGTTCAATAAATTATAGTGTGTAGGTATGGTTATAAACTATTGTCTTGAGTAATAATAAATATCTGTAAAGTAGGAAATCCTTGTTACTCAACAGAAATTCAAAATTGGGACTAAATTTCCTATCCAATTAATGGGTTTCTTCATTTTTAACAATAGTCTATATGATTTTACATATGTAAAAATATGGGTATTACCCAACAGGTGAATGAATTGATATGGTTGAAAGAAATCATAGCAGTGTTTCCTCCTAGGAATAAAGCAAACTCTTAATAGTAGGACCATGAATTACCTTTCCCAGCTGTAGAGTTTAGTCTTGTTGGTAGCCTCTATTTCTACATCTTGAGTGAATTTAAGTATTTTCCCCAAATTTTATGTCCTAAGATTTTTTTAAACTTATTTTAGAAAATGTTCATCAGGAATCCTCTGGTTTTGTTTTTGTTTTATTTTAGAAAGAATATCAGTCTGCAACTTTAGCTGGCCAGGAACTTGCCATCTAGTTCTGTTTTGCTTCAAACTCATACATACTCAGCTTCTGAAGTTCTGGACATGAAGACATGAATCACAATGCAAGGTTGTACTAAAGCCCTTTCATACATGGTGATATCCTTTAGTCACATCGACTTAAGGTTCACCCTTGAGAAAGTTTAATTATGTATATGCAGAACTATATTTAAGTACAGGTTTCTGATTTTGATTTTTTATACAGTTACCATAGAAAGTTATTAATTAAATTTATATCTTTGAAAACTCTGTAAGTTCAGTCAATGAACTTCAGGATACTAATTCCAATTGGGAATTTCTGTCTTCCCCAAAAAACATGATATAATAGAATTCTCTCCCATAGTCTTTGTTACCATCTTCTATAAGTAAAACAGCAATAAGTCACTCCACATGACAAATTACATGTATTGAGAGTGAAATATCTCACCTGATGTTTGCATAATCTTAATGTAATATGATTACATTAAAACAATTGTTGACATGACTAATATTTTAATACAGAGTTTAAAGCCTTAATTTTATTGTATGTAATTAAGAAAAAAATATATTTCACATTTTTACCTATTTCTTAAAGTTTTATCTATTGCAGTATATGATTATCTATAAGCACAATAACTTGACATATTTATCTAATACATTGCTTCTATAATTTTAAGTTCTGTGTATATATTAAACAAATACAATTGCAACCCAGAATGGTTTTCATATGAATATATTTGTTCAATTTTTAAACTTGACAATTTTAAAATGAACTTTTCTGAAGAGCATAAGCTAAAGACTCAAGTTTGAGAAGTGTAAGCAAATAAAAATGTAATTCAGATCTAAAGAAGAGTTATGCTACTCAGAGGAAAATAAAGAGAATTAATTTGCATTTTAGTAATCGGTGATAGGGGTTATGAGGTATCAATTATGTTCCACATATGACCTTTTTAAATTTCTAGGTAATGTACCTCAATTAATTGTCTGTGGAATCATAAAGAACCTTTTTCATTGCAGCATGACTATGAAAAGTAATAAAATTCTTTATATGCAGCTCAAGTATGAAATGTACAACTGACCTTAGCACTCAGGAGTAGCTCACTGTGTAACTGCAGATTTTCTATTGGCATAAATTGCCACTTAGTTCAAAGTATGAACAGCTCAACTAACAATTTCTAACTAACTAGTCACAGTAAGGTTTGTGAATTCAAAGTAATGGCCATGCATTTAGGGCCATATTCCATTACCTACTGCATAAATATATAATTAAAAAAAAGTATTTTTGAAGCAAATTGAGTTCTTATTGAAGGGTTTTTGTATTGGCTTTAAACTTTTCAAACACTGAAAAAAAAAGAACTAGAAAATACTTGCTTGTCATTCATTTACTTACTTTAATATGTGCAAATTAACTCAGGTTTTGAATAAGGTAAGTGATAATAAAAACAGGCAGTTACATTGTTATACAAATCTAAACATCTCTCTTCTAGCGTTTAAACAATAAGTAACAATTCAGAAAACAAATTTAGTGCTACCTTATGGCTATGCTTGCATTGGGAATATGCTAGCAGGAAAATAGAATTTTTTGAGAATATATTTAGTGAGAAAAATGGGAGAAAAATAGCATAGGATTCAATGAAAATATTGATAATTGAGGAATATTCTCATCTCTTACATCTAGTTTCAGGAACTCCACACAAATGCATAAACACCATTTCTGTAAGGAAATTACACAATTCAGGTACCTTATATGTTCTACTTTATCACTATAGAAGACTTTAATATAAAATAATACTCTATTTAATTTCCAGTAATTGACTTGGCATTGATATGCTCTATCATATGTTTGAACTGTAATAAAACTGAGTTATCACCTATTTATAGCCTAGAATAAGTTAATTTTCCATTATGGCTTTTCTGAATTTCAGGGCTATTATTTCCAGCTCATTCAAAATTCCAGATTCTATTTTTATATGGTTAAGAAATACAGTACACATTTGCATGCATACACACACAAACACATGTAAAGTTTCATTCATATAATTTAAGTTTTTCATGTTCTCCAAAGTTGTAGGTTTAACTCAAAACTTTCAGTTCTCAGTTTGAAATAGATATCAATGTGTTGTTGGCTAGCAAACACTGAGAGGCTGCCAACACAATATAAGCTATTACTATAGTCCTTGATTTTTCCAACAGAGTTTGATAGTAAGACCCAATTGCTGAAGAGACACATTTTAATACTGCAAATAAAGAAATCAAGCAGGAACTGAGCTGAAAACTTCTTCCCTATAGGCTAAGGTTCATAGTGCCAGGAGGTACAATGTAAGCAGATTGGGGGAGAAAAGATAATAATCTTATCAAGATTTGAACTCTGCATGCTACAATACCACTTGGCAGACAAGATATGTTCTCTGGTACAGTTGTGACATAAATGTTTGGGGCATAACCAGACACTTCCAGATTGGATTTAAAGTTAGCTACTTTGGGCAAATTTTGTCTAAAAACATGGTCAAAGTCTTTAACTAGGTAAACTATAAGCCAAAAGTGAGGCATCTACTAATCTATTAAGTTTTTTTTTAATAAAGTGACATGAAGTAAAGCTGCCTACTAAATATTTGCCAATATTTCTCTCAGTCTTGTTCTAATGAACATCTTTTCATAGTGAGCAATACTTGAAACAGAGATTCAAGTTCTGGGAATATGCAACTGTGGAGTTCTTTGGAAAATAGGATATCTATATCACCCCATCAAGACGTAGGGAAACAGCTTGGAAGAATGGATAGGAAAGCTGGGAGAATGACTGCTTTGACACCTTGTGTTCTGGGTAGGATATGGACATTGCTATTATAAACACAAAATATTCACTAAATAAGACACAAAATACAAGAAGGATGATTGTGAAAGATGAGGAGGAAATGACAATTATGAAGATAGTGAACATGATGATCAGCTGGAGTGGCATGAGCATCACTGAGGGCACTAGAGGGTGAATAGATCACATGAGCTTGTACAAATGTAAGAAATTATCAAAAATGTTAAAAATATAAAAATATATGTGTTTTCCTATTCTATCTGCTTAGAATACTTTTCCTATTCTTTCTTTCTAAGGTAGTGTCAATCATAAACACAAAGATATTTTGTAATACAATTGATTAGTTTGCTTATTTTCACTAAGGAATTAAAGCAACTATTATTCTAATTTATTATTAAAAGATATGTATACATCTCTGCCATTTTTTGATATTTGGAGGTTTGTTTTTTAGTCATAATTTGTATAACCACTGCCTTTGCATAATGCATTTTTTTCTGCAGTATCTGGGATTTGTTTTAAAGCTTGTTTCTTTTATGTTCTTTGATTTTGTAGTATTTAGTGCTCAGATCTTTTACTCATCTATTTGTGTTTATTAAATGCCTTTGAAATAAATGTTATAAACCCAAAGACACAATTGAAATGACTAACTGTAAGCTTATACAGAATGTATGGGTTTAAGACTAAATACTGGCAAAATTTCACATTACCTTAAATGATTAATAGATTCAGTATCACGCATAACAAAATTTCAGAGAATATTTATAAAATATAATAAAAGCATAATCCACTAAGTATTTTTAGAGATCTGGAGTAGTCAAAGGGATCCTCAGTAAAAATCAAACATGAAAGCATAACATGTAACAAGATAAACAAAGAAAACAGCTGTAATTATGTATTACCAACAAAATAGACTAATGAAAATCATATTGTATACAATTGTTTTCAGAAATAAATATAAATTTATTAATATTTGTTTATTTTTAAAATTTGGTTTATGTAAAGATTTTCATTATGGTTATAACATAGAAAGACCTTTAACTTTCTTTTAATTAATGGAGGAAATACAGCAGTATGAATTTTTGTGCTTGGTGAGATAATCAATGTTTATTTTAAACTGCCCATGGATCTATCTGTGAACATTAATTTCTATAAGATTATTTTAGAGATCAAGTGCTATACTTTATCTTAAAGAGAAATGTATTGTTTATAATATACCTTAAACAGGCTCATTTTTCCAGAATTCAATTCAATAACTTAGTTAGGCATGTTAAAATCAGAAGGCATGTCACCAAATACAACATATATGATAATGATGAATTATTCAACCACAAATGGGACATCAATATTACTCCAAACAAGCAAGGCCCAGGTACTATATTAGAGAAAGGGGCAAAAATATTTTGGGAACCAGAGGCCAGTAAGGACCAGTGCAAGATTGCATTTGCTGGATATGACTGCACTACTGTACTCATGAACACAAAAAAACTGTGGTAGCCTGCATATTTGTCAATTGTCTTTTTTAGTCTCTCTCTCTCTCTTTATATATTTTAGACACTCAACCTTTGTAGCTAGAAAATGCACTTTTTACATTTTTGAGTTTCCTCTTCACTTGCTTGCTTTGTTTCTTGTCTGTGGAAGCTTTTAGTTTGAGGAGGTCCCACTTGTCAATTTTGTATACTAATTCCTATTCAAATGTCCTTTCCTGTTCCTATGTTGACTTCTAGTACTTTAAGGGTTTCAACTTTCAAGTTGTGGTTTTTGATTCAGTTGGAGCTAATTTTTTGTTCAGTGTGAGAGATATGGATCTAATTTCATTCTGCACATAGATACCCAGTTTCTCTAGCATTATTGAAGATGACTTCTTTTCTCCATTTTATATTTTGGCAGCTTTGTGAAATGACATATGGCTGACGTGTTGTATACTCATGTTTAGGTCTGTTTTCTGTTTTTTTGTTTATGTATGCTTTGATGCCAGTGACTTATTACTTTTATAACCAGAACTCTATGATATGTCTTCAAAACTGAAAAGGTAACTGTCACACCAAATCTAGTAGATTCTGTGAAATGAGTTCCACAGACTGAGATGATAACTTGAAGGGAAAGAAATCTCCTGGAACTGGTTGTGAAATCTCTCAGCCAGAGAAAAATATTGGGCTGTGGTTCTTGTGACAATTTTTGTTTGTTTTCTATTCTTTTTTCATATTAATGAAATGTTCCTGAAAGCCAATGCTGACATTTCAAACAAGAGATATAGATAAGAAGCCAACCTATGAGATGGGGTCATGACCTCATCTCCAGAAAACCCAGGACTCTCCAAATCATTCACATCATTCACATAAGTACAAATAGTAAAACCTTTTTCAACAATAAAATTTCACATGGCTTTACATGTGTCATCAAGAGTGGGTTTAAGTGTCTGTTAACAAAACCTTTTAATAAGAAAGAGTTGAAATAGTTAAAATAGCTCAATATTTCAAAAAAACTCATAAGAACTAATAATAGATATTAACAATAACTGACCATAAAAATATATTAATTTGAATGAAGAAATATGTGGTTAGCCTTGGATTATTCTATGTTAACCAAGTACAGTTCTATGTTTTGATTTTTCAAGAACAATTTTGTGTGATTTCATGTTTTGGATTTCTGTGTCCCTATGCCAAGTAACAATAATGTCATATGTTTGGGTTTGCTTAACAGAAAAATCCCCTGAATCCCCTGAGAAAATATCTCTATAAAAAACATTGCTTGAGAACTGTGAAATACATTCAGATTCTAACTGCCTCTGTTTATGTCTGTTTGTCATTGATGTATCCTTACCCACCTAGTCTTCTCAAACTCTCATCCCAGGGACCCCTATACCCGACTGTGATAGTCCATGGTAGCTAACCATTCCAGCATTACTCCTTTTGACCTGTGAATTCTATGGTATGTTACTTACCCTGGAATAGATTGGTTATAGAAGTGAATAAGTATGTTTAAGCTCATGAAAATCACCAAACACTTCATTTTCCCAAGGGATATGTTTACCAAACTCTAGTAATTTTTTTTTTCTCAAAATGGATATAATCTATGCATCAAGTAAAAACAAATGATCAAAATGCAAAACACAGTCCCCACCTGAAGTTATAACAGTCTAGAAAAATTTCACAGGCAAAAAGGAGTTTCAGAAATAAATCAGTTTTAAGAAGTTCAGATTTAGCCTATATCATTATCAAATATAAATACTCTAGATTCTATTTAGAATTTCTGATGCATCAGTTTCATGTTTGACATTCCAGCAACAATAATAAATCAATTATTACACAGGAGAAAATTAATGCCTGGTATTATAAAGATAATCAAAATTCTACTATGCCTGGGAAGGTCACAGGCTTTAAGAGTAATAAAAGGGAAATGAGATTTAGCTTCCCTTTAATTATTTATGTCTACACCCTCAGATTAGTGCTAATCCTACCTTTGGTCATGGAGCTTTTATTTACAATAGGCTGAGCTTAATGTAAAAAAAAAAAAAAAAAAAAAACCGTTTCTTTTTACAGGGGTCAGTTTTAATTGTTGAGTGCTTGACTTTACATAAAACATCTATAACATTTACATAAAACATCTATCACATTCACTCCAAAGCCCTAGACTACACTAAACAGGTGTTTATACTCTTCCTAGAAGCCATAGTTTGTCAAATTAAAATCCCAGTGCAAAATGGAGGATACTTGTCCTATACATGTTGATCAGAGATGTCCTGGAGTACATCAAACAATCCAGGATACAGTGGATGGCCAAAGCCCATGAGTGTGTTGAAAATATAAATTAAACTCAGTGAGTTATTAAAAATAGAACATGAGGTTCTGAAATTTGGAGCAGATGTTGATGTGGAGATAGATCTAGGAGAAACTAGGAAAAGGGGCTGATACAAATATGACCAAAATACATTGTATGAAGGTCTCAAATAGTTAATACAATTGTTGTATTTTAAAAGATTAATTGGAAAAAATTAAGTGCAAGTTAAGACTCATATCAAACCAATTTGAACAGTTATTCTTTCCCCTGTGACATGCACCCTGGCGACCATCCCCTCCCATCGCCCATCCCCATTCCACTTGTAGGGCTATGCTATCCAGGTTGGGTCATGTAAATCTGTCAAATCATTTGAAGTAGGGACTAGGACTTCTCTCCTATCTCTAGGTTAAGGGGGTATCCCTCATGCGGGATGGGTCAGCAAGTTCCTTTTGTGAACCAGGAATACATCCTGTTTCTACTGTCTGAGGTCCCCCAGACTGCTCAGTCCTTCTAGCTGAGACCCATGTTCTGGGGGTCTGAGTCAGTCCCATGCTGGATTCTCAGCTGTCAGTCTGGGGGGGTCCATTAGCTCCTCCTTGTTCAGGTCAGCTGTCTTTGTGGGTTTCTGCAACCTGGTCTTGACACCTCTTTCTGCATCTGGATTCTAGTTCGACTCAGTGTTTAGTTATGGGTGTTTGCTTCTGTTTCCAACAGGTGCTAGATGATGGCTCCATGATGGTGGATAATTTAGTTGATGATCTCACTATCAGGGAAGGGCATTTATGGTAGCCTTTCCACGGTTGCTCGAATTGTTAGTTGGATAGACAGGTAGATCAATGGAATCAAATTGAAAATCCCGATATTAATCCACATACCTATGAACATCTGATTTTCGACAAAACAGCTATAAGGAGACAATGGGTGAAGGAAAGCATCTTCAACAAATGGTGCTGGCACAATTGGATGATGGTGTATAGAAGACTGCAGAGAGACCCATGAATATCACCATGCAGAAAACTCAAGTCCAAATGGATCAAAGACCTCAACATAAATCCAGCCACACTGAACCTCTCTTCCAAGAGAAAGTAGGAGGTACCCTTGAACAAATTGGTATAGGAGACAGCTTCCTGAACATAACTCCAGTAGCACAGACACTGAGATCAACAATTTATAAGTGGGACCTCCTCAAACTTAGAAGCTTCTGTAAGGCAAAGGACACAGTAGACAAGACCAAATTGCAGCCCATAAACTGGGAAAAATTTTTACCAATCTTACATCTGGCCGCTGCACTGTTATTTGCTTCCCAATAGCAAATTTAATAGCAATATAATTTTATTTGTGTACTCCATTAAACATTTTAAAATGTAATTTAACATATCATTTTAGTAAAAGATAGTCTGTAACAACAATTCTTACAGAATGTATGTATTGCACATTTTTATATTGTACAGAAAATGAAGTGTGCTGATGTCTTGCTTATGATCTAACAAATCATGCCTGAAGATCAGAGTTCAAAGCTAGCCACACTAGTCAGCCATACAGTCCAGGCAGTGGTGGCACATACCTTTAATCCCAGAAGTCACACTAGTTTGTCACAGAGGCTGGATGGTGGTGATACACAACTTTAATACCAGCACTAGAGAGAAATATAATACAAATACAGGAGGAGACAGGAGTCAGTCAGTTTGCAGTCATGCTGAGGACAGAATTGCCCCTTTATGGTCTGAGTGTTGGTAGACATAAGTATTCTCTAGTGGTTGGCTGCTTTGCTTCTCTGAACTTTCAGCTATTCCCCCTAATATTTGACTCTGGGCTTTTATTATTAATACCAATTAGGATTTGTGTTACAATGAAGCCTAGTTAAAATTAAATCGTGTACTAAAATAAATCCAAATGTAGTTATTTGTGAAGTATCTGAATTTGAATAAGTTTAAGTATGTTTTGAATTAAGTTACCTGGTACTCCATACTTCATTATTTGCTCAAGAGTCTCTCATATTAAGAAATCTTGATTCTTTATTATTTAAAACAATTTAAAAATTTTAATACCATTTGATCTTATTCTTCCCCTCCCTGAAGTTCATCCAGATCCTCTTCCACCCCCTACCCACTTAGCTTTAATTCTTTTTTCAAAATATTAACAAAAACACAACACAATCCCCAAACAAAGAAAAAAGTAACATCCTCCCCCCAAAACTGTAACCAAATAAATAAACACACACACACACACACACACACACACACACACACACACACTAAAACAAGCAAATGTAAAACTGGCATTCATTATACATTGGTCATTTACTCCTAAACATGAGGCCTGCACTGAAGTGGTTGACATTCTCAGTTTTACTTCATTGGAGAAAACAAATTTTCACTCTCAAAATTATAAGTGACAGTTCACAGTTGGGTTGTTAACCTTTACTTTAGTGGCTTGCTTTCACTTATTCATTCAATTTAAAAAATATAACAAAATAAAATATAAGATAAAACAAAATTATCTCATCAAAGTTGGGTAAGACAAACCAACACAAGTAAAAGAATCCAAGATGAGTCACAAAATATAGAGATCCACTTGTATACTCATTTAGGAATCACATAAAAATGCTAATCTGGAAGCTACTGAATATAGACTGAGGGCCTGGTGCTGACCCATGCAGGCCCTAAGCATGATACTTCAGTCTCTTCTGAGTTCATATGAGCTATGCTCATGTTGAACTTAGAGGGCCTGTTTTCTTGGTGTCTTCCATCTCCTCTGGCTATTATACTCTTTGTATCCCTAAATTGAAGAATGAACAAAGATTTAGTACAGTTACACAATGGAGTATTATACAGCTGTTAAAAAGTAGCCCCTCCCCCAAATGATGTCTCAGACTTTAATGATCCCTCATGGAAGGCCTCACCCTCTCTGGGAAGTAGGTAATGGGTGGGATTAGGAGGTCAGTGGGGGCTATTGGAGAATGGAGGGAGAAGAAATTTTGATTGATATGAAAATAAGATTGATTCTAAATTAAAAATATCAACATCTGAAAAAATTACAGCATGAAATTTGTAGTTAGATGGATGGAACTTGAAAAAAATTACCCCAAATAAAGTGTCCCAGATCCAGGGAAACAAATAAGGTATGCACTCATTTATATGTAGATAACCAAGCTACAAACTATAGAACTATAGAAGGTAGAGATAGAGTAGGTACTAGAGGAAACAGATATCTTTATAGGACATTAATAGAATAAATAATTATGGATAGATAGGGGACTGGAATGGAAGTATCATGTAGGGATGGGGGAGAAAGGGCTATGGGAAAAGATATAGGGAGATACAGCTAAAATTAAGGGATATTTGAGAGATAATATAGAAACTTAATACAGTAGAAATTTCCTAAAATATATACATATATAAAGGCAATGTAAATGAAACCCTAAAATAATGAGGAGAGAATCCCAAGCAGCCATCTCTTATCATCAAACAGAGCTTCCAGTAATTCAGATTTTGGCCCAAAAAACTACATGGGAACCTCCAAAAAAACCAAGGATGTTGCCTGGATTAAAGGTTGCTCTTCACAAATTGACAGCAACACACCATCGAAGAAAACCACACATATATATAATTCATTGACCATGAAAATACTGAGTTACTGCTTAATAGAATTATTGCCTCCAATCCTAGATTGTTCTAGCATCTTTGGTACAGTGAAGTACTCAGCATGCTACTGAAAGAGAGGCATAAACACCAAGCTAACCAAGCCAGCCATAAATTCTTTATCTATGATGCTGCCTACAAGATGTACTAGGGAAATGGTAGAACAAATCTTGTGTGAGTAACCAACCAATAACTGCTTTGAATTAAGACCCATTCAAAAATATGGAACACATGCCTGACATTGCTTAGATGACCTATTACCTGAGATTAGATATAGTAGGAAACTAGAGTAAATCCTAATATATTTTAAGATAGTTCCAGTGTTTCTTATTTTATGGATAACACAATCCTTTCTTAGTAACTCATACCTCATACCTGAGTTCTTTATATTTAAGATGAACTTTAACCTGAATCATTAATTAAGTCATGGCTAAGTCAAATTCATGTATGATAAGTGTCTTTATATTTTAGACTGTCAACATAGATTTCAACATTATAAATAGGTGTAGTGACAAATAAAACATAAAGCAAACAATTTCGCTAAAATAAGGCTAGTTATTTTAAAGTAGTTTCTAAAGGGTGAGTCTACAGAGCTGAAGAGATAGCTCAGTTGGGCAAAGTACTTGTTACAGAAGTCTGATGGCATAAGATCTAATAGCTGTCATCCACTTCACAGTCAGATTCAGTAGCTCAGGTAACTATAATTTCTAAGGAATATAGCAAGCAGACACAGAAATCTCAGAGGCAGCAAGCCTGGTGTATGTAATACTGAACAATAACGAAGATCCTGCCACAATCTAGGTGGATAGAATATGATGACTGGCACCTGAAATTATACTCTAACTTCCCCATGCATGCTGTTCACTTCCACAGACCCCAACTCTCCAGGAACATAAAAACATACATGCATATGTATAAACATCTTATACCCAAAACATTAAGAAAAAGAGTTAGTATACAATGTATTTCTTAGAGTTAATAATCATAACAACTCACACAATAATATTATGGTTTGGAGCTTTAAATTTAAGGATTTTTCTACTTTGATTTTTCATACTTAAAAGGGCCTAGGATGGTGATGGGAAAAAGAATATAAATATTTATAAGAATGTACCAAAATTAATTTGGAAATTTCTAGAATCCAGACAAGTTAAAGGCTTTTAAAAGCAATAAAAATAAATATATAAAAGGAGAACTATTTTAAGTCACTTCTTATCTCAGTTTGAACTATGGCTAATCCGAGTTCTGCTTTTCTTTTAACTTGGCAGTGCATAGCTTGGTGTTGAAATGTTTTGCTCCTGTCACTATCCACTATAAGGGAAACAAGTTTTATGGTACTGTCTCATATCATGATGACATATTTAACTGCAAAGTATTAATACAGTCTCCTGGAATTTATATCAATAATTACCACTAAATGTGATACTATGAAAAATGTAATACTTTAATATTCCTTTAATACCTCTCCCAAATTTAAACCAACCAACAATATCACTAGCATGAAAATTGGGAGAAAAGGAAATGGCAGTTAATTTTAAGTTTTTCTTCATTTGTTTACTAGCTAAGGGTCTGAGATGGTAACATAAATTTACTAGTAAATTTTGGTTTTTCCAAAGGAGTCACTAAACAAACATTTCTGGGCAAAATACATGCATGTGGCTACTAAACACAGTCTCCTTAGCAAATAATATCTATTTTGGACAAAGTTTACTGGTTTCACATTTTCCTTCATCAGCATGAATTTAAGTTGTGTGCAAGTACACACTTAAAAATGTTCAGATTTATCGGTTATAATGGCTTATGTTCTCAGAACTGGAAATCATGATTCCACAGACTTAATTCATGTTTCCTGTTCAACAATGAAAGTGCTTAGACATTATCCTCTTGGACCCCTGAACCTCATACCACAGCCCCTGAAATTCTGAGATTATAAAAATACCCCACAGCATCCAGTTTTCTTTAGTATTTTAGTGAGTCAAAATAAGAAAAGGCATAATGAGGTTCATTGGGAAAAAAGCACTAAAATTTTAAAAATGTCACCCATAAAGGAACTGGGGAAATTATTCAGTCAGTAAATTACTAGCCATAAAATCATGACAAACTGAGTTCATATCTCCAGCACCCATGAAAAACTTGAGCATGGTATTTATGCTAGTCAAATTTGTTTTTTCAACTGGACACATATTTGGAAAAAGATTTTCTCAGACAAGAACTTGGGTACATCTAACCGGCCTCTGGTTACCCCCTAGAATGGGAATCTTGATATGATATTGTCAAGCTGCTTATGGCTGTGTGCATAATAGTTTATCTCTCCAGGTCATTTCAACTGTGGAAAAGCACCTATTCATCTTTGATTCTACCTCTCAACTGAAACCACACAATAAATAATGTAAAAAAAAAATCACTTTACATTTTCAACAAAGACAGAACTTAATTTAAAATATCCAGAGTATTCTCTTTTGAACAGAATTTCCCACAGAAGAAAAGTTATTTTATTTTCTAACACTTTGATGTTATTTTCACAATTGCAAACATATATAGAATGTTTCAAAGAACCAGACCTGATCGTATGACTATATGAGCTCTCAATTCCACCACACCTCAATAAATTCATTAAAAAAAATTACTACTGTATATATAATTATATAGCATACTCTGTCTACCTTTCAAAAAAAATAATGCAAAATATATCTGTAAGAAAGCCAAATTTCATAAATCTGATAAGTACCTGAATAAGATATATTCAGGAAAAAATGTAAGAATTTTCAGACCATAATTTATAAAATAAAATTATTATAAAAAGTGCTGTTGTGGAAATAGAGAATACAAAACACTTGACAATATAAGCATAGAGAAAGAAATTCCAAATAATCTCAAACTTATAAAGTGCTGGAAATTGCACAGAAGAAAACTATGACAGATATAAAGTACAACTTTGATGGGCTCATTAAAAGGAATACATAGCCAAACATGTGTTCAGAATGTGTGTGTGTGTGGGGAAGCTAACTTGTGAAAACTTACAGAGAAGCAAAGATGATAATTATGTTAAACCTATATCCAGAAATCATGTATGCCATAAGGGAATACAAAGGAGATTATAATATGGTCCTAGAAAAACAATTTCTATGTATCTTATATTATTATACAAAAATAAAGAGAAATTCCTTTTCAAATAAAAAGAGCTTTATTCACCTGGTTTTCTGACTTACACACTAAGTACAAGAAGCATCATATTGATGAAATAAATATGTATTAAATTAAGAAATGAAGGACTTACTTTGATTTGAGTTTTGGGGTCCTCTAATATGCAAGATAATTTAATAGTAATAGGATCTTTTATTTCTCTTGTGATTCATATTTGAGCTTGAGTCAGTGTAAAAATTGTCAGGTAAAAATAGTGACAGGGTTATTAAATTGCCTCCGGATAGATAGAAAGATAACTTCAAAATGTCACTTTTAATATAGAATTATTAAAAAGGAACAAAAATGACTCCAAAAGAAGGTTTTAATAATTCTATGTTTCAAACAAAGGGTCATGGTTTAGAGTATTAAAAGGGAAAAGTTAGCTTTGTTCCCTTTTGGAGAAGAAAAGTAATATATATGAGACTGCTAAATTTAGATATCTGTAACACTTGAACAACTCGAGAAATAAAAGTATTCACACAGGAAAAGAGGAGCATGACTCAAGTTAATGAACACAGAGCACTACTGTACTTTACATCTAGCCTTACTTCAAGGAGCATATCTTTCAAAATGTAATCAAATTTCTTCTTGAACATATACTGTTTCTTGCATATTGTCAAATATCTTACTTTTGTTTTTGTTAAATTAGCCTACATGTACGTTAACCACTGTGAAATCTGAAAATACTAAAAAATATACCTTCTCATGATGTCATTTGCAAAAACTACAATAAATGTTCAGATTTGGGAGTGAAATTGAAACAATATTCTGGTTTCCTGTTATAATAACCTCAGATTTAGCAAAGAGCTAAAATTAGATCAGCAGTGCTTTTGTATTAATACAGGACCTTTATGGATTTCTGGAGAATGGAGATGAATGTACATTCATCCCGTGTTATCTGCATGAAATTGGTTTTAAAATCCCCGTGGACAAGAAAATCTATGGACAATTAAATTCCTAATATAAAATCGTATGACATTTTGTGTATAGCCATTGCACATCCTCCCATGTGATAAATTAACTCTAGGCTACCTATAAAAATTAATACAACACAAAAATATACTTAAAAGCTGTCACACTATATTTTATACAAAAATGACAAAAATTTTGATATATGATTATATTTTCTCTATGATTAAAAGGTTTTACTGGATATAAAGTGAATCTAATATTACAGAAGAAACAAAACTCTATATACAATAGCGAAAATTGTCAAATTTGAAGGAGATAAATTCAGTGAATAATGTTAATAAATTGAGTTCTTTAGAATACTATAGAAACACAGTTTATATCTAGATAGACATTATAAATAAAAGTAGACTAGGATCCTGAATAGAAGGATAAGAGGCAACTTTATAATCATAGCTGAAAAAATAGTAATTTTAGCCTGTCTTCCAGTGCCCTACTCAGAGCCTTCTGAGGACTGGGGTCTGCCTGTGGGGGAGACCTTCCAAGGAGACCAGCCCATCCAGTCTGTCTGTGTCCTAGTCCCACCTCCACCCATGGGAGGGGTTAAGTGTGGGCCTTTTGCTGGCCCACCTTCTGGGATCCAGCTTAGAGCCTGCTGAGGCTTGGGGACTGTGTATATACTGGGGAACCTGTCCCAGAAGAACAGCACATCCAGAGACTTCCTGCATCCTAGTCCCACCTCCACCCACATGAAGTTATAGACTTGGGCCTGTTTCTAGTCTGCCTTCTGTGCCCTGCTCAGAGCATCCTGGGGGCTGGAAACTATGCATGGGGTAACATGTCCCAGATGACCAGTGCATACAGAGACTACTCGAAGAGGAGAGACATCTGAATATTGGACCTGCTTGCAGCTACTGGAAGAGAAATTTGACCCCATATGCACCAGGAAAGGGGTAGACTTCACTGGTAAACACTGGAAGAATGAATGGGTAGATAACAGTATAAGACACAGTCAACAACAGAAAGATCAATATAACTCGACCAGAGTATAGGGACTCCACATAAACAAGACCTAAACTTCACAACACAGATGAAGCAGAAGAGAATGACCAAAAAACAACTTGATGAAGATGATAGAAACTCTAAAAAAGGAAATGAGAAAATGGAAGAAGGGACAAAAAACAAAATATATTTTTCTTTTTAATTTTTATTTTACATATTGATCCCTGTTCCCTCTCCCTCCCCCCCCTCTCCCACCCTCTCATGCCTCCCCAATGACCCTCCCCTCCCACGCTCCCCCAATCCACATATAGGGTGATGCCTTCCAGGAGGGGTCATCTAAATCTGTCAAGTTATTTGGAGTAGGGACTAGGCCTTTTCTCTTGTCTCTAGGTTAAGGGGGTATCCCTCCATTGGGGATGTGACCACAATGTCCTTTTGTGCACCAGGGATACATCCTGGTTGCACTGTCCAAGGTCCCTTAGACTGCCCAGGCTTCTAGATGAGACCCATATTATGGGGGTCTGAATCAGTCCAATGCTGGATTCCCAGCTATCAGTCTGGGGGCCCATTAGCTCCTCCTTGTTCAGGTCTCCATGTATTTCTGTTGCCAGGTCTTATCTTCCCTCTTAGCATCTAGATTCCAATTTGGCTCAGTGTTTAGCTGTGGGTGTATGCTTCTGTTTCCATCAGCTACTAGATGAAGGCTATATGATGGTTGATAAGTTAGTCATCAATCTCATTATCAGGAAAGGGCATTTATGGTAGCTTTTCCACTGTTGCTCAAATTGTTAGTTGGGCTCAGTCTTGTAGATCTCTGGACAGTTCGCTAGGTTCAGTTTTCTCTTCAAACCTATAATGGCTCCCTCTTTTATGGCCTCTCTCTCTCTCTCTCTCTCTCTCTCTCTCTCTCTCTCTCTCTCTTTCTTTCTCTGTCTCTCTCTGTCTCTCTCTCTGTCTCTGTCTCTCTCTCTCATCTATTCCTTCCCTGACTCAATCTTCCTAGTCCCACGTGCTTTCCTCACTTCACCTTCTATTTCTCCAAGATTCCTCACCACTCACTGCCCACCAACTCCCTATATGCTCAGGAGATCTTGTCTCTTACTCCTTCTGTAAGGGACCTTATATGCATCTCTTAGAAGCCTCCTTGTATCCTAGTTTCTCTGGCGACAAACCAAAACATTTAAAGAGTGCAAAGCTTAACAGGTGAAATAGAGACAAAAAACAAAAACCAAAAACCAAACCAAAACAAAACAAAAACCCACATTCTGAGGGAAGGCTAGAAATAAAAAAGCGGGGTAGACCATCAGAAACTGAAGATGCAAGCATAACTAATAGAACAAATAAAATGGAAGAGAGAATCTCAGCCATTGAAGATACTCTAGGAGAAACACATTCATTGACCAAAGAATATCCAAAACACAAAATATCCAGGAAATATGGGATACTGTGAATAGACCAAACCTAAAAATAATAGGCAAATAATAAGCATAAAAGGAGGTAAGGAAACATAACTCAAATGTCCAGATAATATATTTAACAAAATCAAAGAAGAAAATTTTCCCAACCTAAATAAAGACATGCCAATGAAAGCATACAAAGCTTACAGACCACCAAAAAGAGTGGACCATACAATAATGTCCCCTAACCACATAATAGTCAAAACACCAAACATACAGAATGAAAGACTATTAAGGACAAAGGCCAAGTAACATATAAAGGCAAACCTATCAGAATTACACCTGATTCCTCCATGGAAACTCTGAAGGCCAGAGTTCGTGGATAGATATTTCACCAAAACTAAGAGACCATAGATGCCAGCCCAGACTACTATACCCAGCAAAGCTTTTAATCACTATAGATGGAGAAAACAAGATATTCTCTGTCAAAACCAGTTTTAAAAATACACATCAACACATCCAGCCCTACAGAAAGTTCTGGAAGAAAAACTCCAACCAAAAAAAGTTATCTACACCCACAAAAAGAAAATAAATGGCAATGGATAATCCCATATTACCAAATGCCAAAAGAAACATGGGAGAAAATCCACATAATACCACCACCACCAACAAATCCAAAACAAACAAGAATTAACAATCAATGGTCATTAATATCCCTCAATACTAATTGCCTTAACTCAACTATAAAAGACACAAACTAACAGAATGAACACAAAGACAGAACCCATTCTTCTGCTGCAACAATAAACACACCTCAATCTCAAAAACAGACTTTACCTCAGAGTTAAGAGTTGGGAAAAGATTTTCCAATCAAATGGACCCAAAAAACAACCAGGTATAGCAATCCTCATATCTAACAAATTAGACTTTAAACTAAAATTAATCAAAAGACATGAAGAAGGTCATTTATTATTCATCACAGGAGAAAGCCATGAAGATGAAGTCTGAAATCTGAACATCTGTGCTCCAAATATAAGGAAACATTACTAAAATCCAAATTGCACATAAAACCTCACAAACTTATAGAGGTAGATTTCAACACCCCTTCTCAACACTACACAGAAGCACCATACAGAAACTTAAGAAAGAAACAAAATAATAACAGAAGTTTATGACCCAATTGTGTTTAACAGACATTTATAGAAAAATCTATCCAAACACAAAAGTATATACTCAGCAACACGTTTATTATTTGCAGATGATATGATAATTTACATACGTGACCAGAAAAACTCTACCAGGGAACTCCTATAGGTGATAAACATTTTCAGCAAAGAGGCAGGATAGAAGATTAACTCAAAAAAAAAAAGAAAAAAGAAATCAGTAGCCCTACTATGTACAGACTATAAAGGAGCTGAGAAGGAAATCAAAGAAACATCACCCTTTACAATAGCCACAAACAACATAAAATATGTTGGGGCAAAACTAACCAAACAATTGAAAGACCTATAAAATAAGAACTTTCAGTCTTCAAGAAATCAAAGAAAATACCAGAAAATAGAAAGATCTCTCATGCTCTTTTATAGGCAAGATCAACATAGTAAAAATGGCAATCTTGCCAAAAGCAATCTACAGATTCAGTGCAATTCCCATCAAAATACCAATGCAATTCTTAACAGAACTTGAAAGCACAATACTCAATTTTATATAGAAAATCAAAAGATCCAGGATAGCCAAAGCATCCCTGTACAATAAAAGAACTTCTGGAGGTATTACCATCCCTGACTTCAAGCTCTACTATAGAGCTATAGTCCTGAAAAGAGCTTGGTGTTGGCACAAAAATAGATAGGTATACCAATAGAATTAAAATTAAAATCCTGATATTAACACACATACCCCAAAATACCTGATTTTTGTCAAAGAAGCTAAAATTATTCAGTGGAAAAAAGAAAGCATCATCAACAAATGGTGCTGGCATAATTAGAAGCTGGTATGTAGAAGACTGCAGATAGATCCATATCTATCACTATGCACAAAACTTAAGTCCAAATGGATGAAAGACCTCAACAAAATTCCAGCCACACTGAACCTCTTAGAAGAGAAAGTGTTAAGTACTATTGAATGAATTGGTTCAGGAGATTGCTTTCTGAACACAACACACATAGCAGAGATACTGTGATAATCAATTAATAAATGTGACTCCTTGACACTGAAAGGTTTCTGTAAGGCAAAGGACAGAGTCAACAGGACTAAATGACAGCCCACAGAATGGATAAAGAAATGTATCTACCACACATCCGACAGAGGGCTGATTTCCAAATTATACAAAGAATTCAAGAAGCTAGTTACCAAAGCACCAAATAATCCAATTAAAATGTGGGGTATAGTACTAAATAGAGAATTTTCAATAGAAGAATCTAAAATGGCTGAAAGGCACTTAAGAATGTGCTCAACATTCTTAGCCATTAGGAAAATGCAAATCAAAACAACTCTGAATTATCATCGTATTATTGTCAGAATGGCTAAAATAAAAAACACCAATGTCAGTTTATGCTGGAGAGGATGTGGAGAAAGTGGTACACTCCTCCACAGCTGTTGGGAATGCAAACTCCTACAGATAATTTTGAAATCAGTATGATAGTTCCCCAGGAAAATGGGAATCAGTCTAACACAAAATTCAGCAATTCCACTCTTAGGCACATACCCAAAACGTCACATTAATACAACAATGACATCTGTTCAACTATGTTCATAGCAATATTATTTATAATCACCAGAACCTGGAAGCAACATACATGCCTTTCAACTGAGGAATGCATTGAGAAAATGGGGTATATTTCCACAATGTAACACTACTCAGTGGAAAAAAGCAATGGAATATTTAAATTCTCAGGCAAATGGATGGAACTAGAAGATACTATCCTGAGTGAGGTAACCCAGTCACAAAAAAGACAAAAATGGTATATCCTCACTCATATATGGAGTTTAGACATAGAGAAAAGGATTACAAGCCCACAAGCCACTGCACCAGAAACTCTAGGATACAAGTTGTACTCCAAGAAAGACATACATAGTCCCCCTGAGAAGGGGGAAGGGACAAGATATTTTGATCAAATTTGGCACATGGAGGAAGGGAGAGGAAGTTAGGAGAAAGTGATGGGGAGAAAAGGAGGGAAGAGGAGGACCTGAAGGAGTAGGCAGATTGAGTCAGGGAAGAATAGAGGAGAGCATGAAAAGAGATTCCATAATAGAGGGAGCCAATATAGGTTTAAAGAGACATCTGGCACTAGGAAAATGTCCAAAGATCTACAAGGATTACCCCAGCTAACAATCTAAGTAACAGTAGAGAGGTTACCTTAAATGCTCTTCCCTGATAATGAGATTGATGACTGACTTATATGTCATTCCCGAGCCTTCATCCAGTACATGATGGAAGCAGAAGCAGATACCCACAGGTAAATACTGAGCTGAACTCCTGCAATCCAGTTGCAGACAGGGAGGAGTGATGATAAAAGGGGTTTAGATCAGGTAGGTAAAACCCACAGAAACAACTGACCTGAACAATGAGCTCAAAGACCTCAATTGATAGGTGGGAGGCCAGCATAGGACCAATCCAGCCCTCCTGTAAGTTAGTGTTAGTTAGGATGACTAGGCAGTCTATGGGGCCTCTATTTATGCCTAGTATATTAATGGACTTTGGGAGCCCATTCCACATAGAGGGATACTCTCTCAGGCTAGACCCATAGAGGAGGGCCTATGCTCTGTTACAAATGATATGACATGCTTTGATAATGCCTCATGGAAGGCCTCATCCTCCCTTGGGAACAGAAAGGGGATGGCATGGGGGTTGGGCAGGGGCAGGGGAGGAGGGGAGGGTGAAGGAACTGGGATTGACATAAAAAGTTTGTGTCAACTTTAAATAAATATATTATCATAAATAAGTTTAAATTATTACTAAGATAAATATGTAAATGTATTTTGATAGTAGACCAAAGGAAACATTGAAAAGTTGAAGTAGTTATTTATTACCACAATATAAAGATTTAAGCAGATGTAAAGATTGTAAAAAGCAAACAAAAGATGGAAAGCCTAAGAACTAAATTTACATATATCACTATTACTACTTTGTAAAAAATAGACTTTCTGTCCCCTTCCCCATACTATAATTGACCAAATCATTGAAGAGTCAACAGAGTTAGAGCAGAAAAAAAAATGTACTTTCATAAGGAGTTAACATGTATCAAGTATCTACAGTCTTATCTTTTGAGACTGAACAAGTATGTATGTTTCTCTAGGCTAATAATGTATCCCCGGAAGATCTCAGCCCACTTTTAGCTTTATTTAAGATCTAGTTTTCAAAATAAAAATCAATTGGAATGATGAAAAACAAAAAAGAAAACACAAAAAGAATATTAATTTTAGTTTTTCTCATTTTATTTTAAAAATCTTTTACAGTGTTTTTAATTATATCCAGAGCTTTTATATTTGCCAGGGAAGCTCTCTATATATTATACTGTCAGCCTTAGCATAGATGTCCAATTGCATAAACTGCAGATTTTTAGAAGCACTAGTTTCTGCCACAATACTAAGTGATCAAAGGAGAGTATGAATCATCAAACAAGAGGGAGCTTTGTGTGAATTACAATGATTCAAGCAATTGCCATTAATGAAACTGAGCACAGATACAACATTTAATAATGGGTGTGGTTTAGTACAGTGAAGTGCTGAAAAACAATATAGGCAAGCTGCAGAGCAAAATTCATTTACTAACTAAATAATTACAGAGTGCCTGAGGACTGGGAATTACTGACATGAGACCAAATAAATGTGGTTAACAAAATTACCATGGCACCTGCCTCCTAAATGGTAGTAATAAATGTTCAACAATTTTCATGTAAATAATAATAGGTCAATCACATACAGGACTCCTGTGGAAGGAAGTCATTTAAATGTAACTTGGATTAGAGAGACTCCTGGGATTTTCATAAAATCTATTTTCTAATAATGAAAATGAATCGGTTAACCAAAGTAAATATTTCTTATATAAGTTCTATGTGCACAGACCTTTAAACAGGAATGGCACTTAGTTTTCTGTGAAACTCAAGAAGGTCATTTTGTGCTAAATTCAGTGATCTAGGGAAATGGGGTTACAAAATTAATTTGTCTTAGTTTCTTCTCTATTGCAGTGATAAGATGCCATAAATAAGGTAACTTATACAAGAAGGAATTTATTTAGAGCGTACAGTTCAGAAACTTAGAATCTGTGACTTTCATGATGGGGAGTAAGCATAGCAGCCAGCAGACAAGCATGGTACTAGACCAATAGCTGAGAACTTGATTTGCAAGTAGCAGACAGAGAGATAGACAGAGACTGAAGAGTAGCATGGGCTTTTGAAACCTTGAAACTCACTTCCTCCAAGAAAGCTACAACGCCTAATATTTCCTACAATCCACACCACTAGAAAACCAAGGAAACAAGGAGGACCTTATACGAGACATACAAGGTTCCCCTGAGAAGGGTGAAGGAACAAGATCTCCTGAGCAAATTGGGACTATGTGGGGAGGGGAGAGGGAGTAAAGAGAAAGAGAAGGAGAGAAGAGGAGGGGAGAGGAGGACATGACAGAGCAGGAAGATTGAGTCAGGGAAAGAATAGTGGAGAGCAAGAAAACAGATATCATAATAGAAGAAACCATTATAGGTTTAAAGAGAAATTTGGCACTAGGGAAATGTCTAGATATCCACAAGGATAACCCCAACTAACAATCTAAGCAGTAGTGGAGAAGCTATCTTAAATGCCCTTCCCTGATAATGAGATTGATTAGGTAATGAGTCTTCATCCAGTAGCTTGTGGAAGCAGAAGCAGATACCCATAGCTAAATACTTAGCTGGACTTGTGGAATCCAGTTGCAGAGAGGGAAGAGTGATGAGAAAAGCAGTCAAGACCATGGTGGAGAAACCAACAAAAACAGCTGACCTGAACAAGAGGGAACTCATGAACCCCAGACAGATAGCTGGGAAACCAACATAGGACTAATCCAGAAACCCTAAACATTGGTGCTATGTAGAGAGCCACGTAGTGCCACACCTTAAAGTGGCCCTGGCTTCTGCCTTACACCTTCCAACTGGTGAAGACTCTCTGAGTAAACAAGCCCTTAATTGGTTAAGTCTGTTCAGCCTGTCTGCTTCTGCATTAGAGTAGCCTATCTGCAGGGTCCACGTGGCTCACTGGGGTTGGTTAGCTCAAGGGTATTTAAGCCTGTTCAGGGGCCCTCTCTCTCTCTCTCTCCCTGTGGGCCATAAGCAACATGTTTAAAGGATCCTGATTAAAACTGCATGAAGAAGATCTACGCAGAGTCGCATCTTCCTTGCTGGCGAGGGCAGGCGCATACAGATGGTGGCCCGTACAGGGAATTTTTCAGATCAGAACTTCTTGCAGTCAGGGCAGCGCTGGAAAGTTCCCAAGGTAAGTTGGGACCAAAATTAAGGCCTTCGGTAAAGAGGCAAGAGGTCTCCGGTTAGGAGCTATACAGTCCCAGGTAAATTGGGACCGAGTTAAAGACTGCAGAAAAAAAGTCTCACTCTGTCTCTTCCTTCTGCCTGCAGATCAAGACGTAAGCTCTCAGCTACTGCTGCAGCACTATGACTGCATCCCTGATATCATGCCCATTGCCATGATTATGATAGACTGAAACTGTAAGCAAGTTCACAATCAGTTCCTTCCTTTTATTAGCTGCCTTGGTTATGTCTTTTCACAGCAATAACAATTATAACTATGAGAGAAAATTATAGAAGAAAGTGTATATTGCTCATAGATGAAGAGGGATAAAATTCCAAGGTGATAGGGAAATGTGACAGCAAGTAGCAAGCAAGGAATCAGGATGAGGAAACTAAGAGCTCACATCTTCAAAACAAGCAAGAAATAGAGTGTGAATTCTGTGCCCATTATTACCTGTTTATCCACATTCTTCTCGTCCCCATCCATTATCCAATTTTAAAGGCATGTTTATGTTTTTCAGGTATGTGTTACAGTAGCACACTATGTCTCTAGTAGCAATATTTTTACTTTATTTTATTTTTGCAGTTTTAACAAAATACTTTGGCAGGGGCAATTTATAATAAAGAAATTCTTGGCTTTTGCTTTCTTTTGAATTCTGAAGACAGGAACATTGAATACCAAGGTGCCACACCCTAGCAAGGCCAGTGGCTGTATCACCATTAGACAGAAGTTGAAAGGACAGACAAGTAGATAGGAGTGAATATACCATTTTCTAATGTCAAAAACTGTGAAAAATATGCTGCTAGTTTCATTCATTTAAACATTTAAACATTTCAAATTTCCAACTTTTAAATGCCGTTACAGTATAAATTATGTTTCAATAAGAGCTTAGTGAGAGACAAACATTAACATTTTAGGACACTAGAAGTAATATACCAAAATTAAACTAATAAATCAGGGAAATAAGCATGAAAATACAAAGCCACACAAAGTGAATTAGTTTTAAGACTTTTGGCAAACTTTAGTATTATTAAACACTTTAATTAACTCTTTCTTAAAAGTTTTCACATTCACAGAGTTCTGCTTTCATGAATGCCTGTTGTTCTCTTATGAAGCTAGTGTTACTAGGAAGATATTATAAAAAGTAAGGATGGGAATTAAAGAGAAAAGCATCATCAATGTCAGTTAAAGTAAGTTAAAAGTTCTGCTTAGAATTATTGCAGGGATTAATAAGGGTCAGGATAAACAAATAGGCCGAATAAATGTTTATTAAGGGAGAAACAACTCACAACACAGCAGATGAACGCAGCAGTTGGAACCAGATGCTCCTCTCTCCACATCCCGCCAGAAAGAGAGCATTCTCTGCCTCCTTTGGAGACCTAGTTACACAGGTCACTTCTGCCCCTGGCTCCACCCCTCAATGGGTGTGGTCAGTGCCCCAGAAGCAGACAAAGTGCATATTCCACTACATAGAATAGCAAATGTTGTGTTTGTAATTCTCTTTTATTTTCAAAACAGTGGTAGCAGAAATCAGTTTTTGGTCAGATTTCATTTAGCTTGCAGAAATTGATGCTCTGACTCATACATACATGTATCCATATATATATATATATATATATATATATATATATATATTTCATGCTATAGTTTAATTAAAATACACCTGGTACTCAAGTTTTCCAGTAATCACTTTTATCTGAGTTTTGTGTTACATAGAATTTATCTTTAAGTAGACACATTGCTTTTAATAAATGAAAAGGTAACAAATACCATGATTTAATAATTATGTTTCTTCCTTGCTAATCACAGTCAGCAGATTAATGTAAACTAAGTGTCAGAAGAAAATGGGATTCAATGAAATGAACTAAATTATGATTGAGTTGAATTAATAGGATGGATTACATTTAAACTTCCAATAGAATACTTAAGCCAGCCTATATGGAATATCAACATTTTTGCTTGATATATATATATATATATATATATATATATATATATATATACATATCGATATATGTAGTTCAATTTTGCACTTTGAAGTTCCTAAGGCATTCTGAACAAGATAGCCATAATAAATCTCAGAGGTTGTGATGACTTTTATCTATCTATCTTTCATCTCTCTATCTATCTGTCTTTTTAGAAATGGGACTTCTCATGTGATAGAAACAAGTTAGAATATAATTTAGGATATTTAATATCATGTACATATTTTTCACTATTGATATATTTATTTAAAAGTGAATCACTTGTTAGTTCCCTAATGTAGTTTTTTGTTCTTTTTCTAGCCATTCTGAAATAAAGATATATGCCACCACTCCCATCCTAAAACTGTTGTTATTTTTGAAACTCAGATAATTTAGTTACAATGGAATGGTAAGTTCCAAAAAGAAAGTGAATGTTTATTCTTTTAGGACATTTTTATTGGTTGTTTTAATTTCAAACTATGTGTTTTCATCATATTCATTCTCCTTCCTCCAGATACACATCCATTTCTCTGTCCATCAAATTTTGTGCATACACATCACACACACACACACACACACACACACACACACACACACACACACATAAAGAACCTTCAAGACCAATCTGTGCTGCACAATTATTCTTGAATATGCAGTCTAATACTCTTGGACATGAGGTATTAAACTGGAGAATGGACAACTTACAAAGAATACACTCTTAGTAAACAACAACAACAACAACAAACTACCTCTCCTTTTCCCAGAAGCTTATAGTTGTTAATATCTCCACAATGCCTTGGTTAAAAGGGAAATTGTGTGCCAAAGTCCAATGCCATGCCAGTATTTGATCTCTCTTGAGTTTGGAAACTTTGAGTACACACTTACACCTCTGTTGAGATCATCTGTGCATTTGCCCTGCTGTGTTCAGAAGATAATGTATCCTCGATGCCACACACAACCTCATTTTGTGTAAAACCATTGAGTGTTTGGAGTCTTTTGAGAATGAATGTTCTGTTTTCTCTTTTTCTCTGCACCCTGGCCAGTTGTGGGTACCTGTGTCAATCATCATATATCCTTAGAAAAATATTAAGGTTAGGGTTAAGGTTAAGTTTAGGGTTACAGTTTGAGTATGAATTGATCCTTGCATTTGAATTTATTATTAGTTAGTTTAATATTATATCCATTTAGTAAGATAGTGGTGGTATGTCATGAGCTACCTAGCCATAGGTTCTTGACCCAATAACAATTCTGAGTGTGTTTTTGTTTGTTTGTCTTGTTTTTTGTTTTTCAAGACAGTATTTCTCCGTGTTGCTTTGGAGCCTGTCCTGAAAATAGCTTTGTAGACCAGGCTGACCTTGAACTCAGAGAGATCCACCTGCCTCTGCCTCCTGAGTGCTAGAATTAATGGCATGTACCACCAATGCCCAGCTCCAAGTCTGTGCTCTTTATTGTGGAACAATATTTAAAGTGAATCAGAAAGCAGTTGGTTACTCTGAGGACAGAGACATTATTGCACCAGCCATTATTTGTGTAATTCATGAGTAGTTTTCTTCCCATGGTAGCTTGCAGCACTATGAAAGTTACCCAATAGAGATGAAGCTTAAATATCCCTGACAGGTAGAATTCAGTGTGTTCAGATTCAAGTATGTATTGTCTTCAGCAATAGAATCTTTGTGTAAATTTCTGCGGTGTATACATGTGACATGAAATTAATATGTGTACCATGCAAATAACTAAAAAACACAGTTAAAGAAACAAAGGACCAAATTAAAACCATGGACTAGACATCTAAACAGTTCTCAATAGAAGAAATAACAAGGCCTAACAATTTCTTTGAAAATTCTTTGAAATTCTTTGTAATCATCTTACAATTTATGGAAAATTTAAACTACTAACACTTTTTTTTCACCCAGTGAGAATGCCTAAGATCAATAAAACTATTGACAACCAAAGCTGACAAAATTGTTGATTAAGGAAACTTCACTATTCCTGGGAATGCAAAGTGTTATAGCGACTCTATAAATCAGTATGGGGAATCCTCAAACACCTGAATAATCTATCATATGGCCCAGTTATGCCAGTCCTTGATATATATACCCAAAGGACTTGTCATCTTATTCCACATATACTTCCTCATCTATATCCATAGCCATCCTATTCATAATAGCCAGGAGATAGAAGCAACTTAAAAGTTCTTCAACAAATGAAATGTGTAATGGAAATGTGGTACATATACGCAATGGAACACCACTCAGCTATAAAGAATAAAGGTGTAAAATTTGTGGGTTAAAAGAATGGACATAAAAAGGTGATGTTTTGTGAGGTATTCCAGGTCCAGAAACATAAATACTGCATATTCTTCTTTATCTGCTGTCTCTGGTTCCAAATCTTCAAGTGTGGAATACAGTATAGAATAACTACATAAATGAAGAATGTATAAAAGAACCATAGGAGGAGGAGAGAGTTTGAAAGCCAAATAATAAGATCCAAGTGGTATGAAATGGGAAATGGATTAACATGGAAGAGGCTCCAAAGAGGAGAAAGGGAAGTCAATGCAGAAAGAGGAGGGAAAAAGTACAAATAACACAAATGTTGTTTGATAAAACCTCAGAGGATCATGTTGTTTTATATTTACCTAAAATCATATTCTTTGTCTGTATGTCTGTCTGTCTGGCGCTCTCTCTCTTCTCTCTCTCTCTCTCTCTCTCTCTCTCTCTCTCTCTCTCTCTCTCTCTCTCTCTCTCTGTGTGTGTGTGTGTGTGTATGTGTGTGTGTGTATCTGTGTGTGCATAGAAATTATAAGCCAGCTGTGTTGACAATGCACCCCACAAGAACTAACAAAATTTTTAGAAAAATGCACACATGCAAGCATACACAAATAGAAATTTGAAATGGAGTCACCCTATAATAGGACAATAATGCCTCTACAAGACATCGGAGATTAGCAAATGAATTTCTATTTTTGTAATGACATTGAATATAACATAAACTTATTAAATTAAAAGATAAAATCCATTAACTTGTTCATTAACTTGTTTAAGTATAACATTCACAATATGTTGCTATTTTATAAACTATTAACTGTATCGGATGTTTAGAACCATATGAGCATTTGTTCTAAGAAATAGAACTACCAATTTTAATATTAAAATGTATTACTACATTTTATGTATATTGTTAGTATTTAGGCATTTATAATGCTCTGCCTTTGGATATCCTGACAGGATTCATCCTTAGCTACAGCCACAAAGAGTACCTGTGCCTTGATGGGAGACGTTATTCTGTAAATATGTTTCTCTTACTGGTTAATAAATAAAGCACTGTTGGCCAATAGGAAAGCAAGATAGGTGGGACTAGGAGACAAGGAGGAAAGAGAAAGTAGTAAGGAGGAGTAAATATGGAAAGCCCAGAGAGGTAGAAAGCCAGCCGCTCTGGCAGGTAAGATGAGCCATATGGAAATACTTAGATAAGTAGAAATGGGTTAATCATTAAGACAGAGCTAGCCGGTAAGAAACTATTAACTGCCCAACAGCCTTATATCAAATACAGAGTCTCAGCATGTTATTGAGGGCTGGAGTAGCAGCGGGACCAGACCAGTGGCAGGGGACAAAAAGTG
This sequence comes from Cricetiscus sungorus, assembly GCA_030556225.1. Taxonomy (NCBI): domain Eukaryota; kingdom Metazoa; phylum Chordata; class Mammalia; order Rodentia; family Cricetidae; genus Cricetiscus; species Cricetiscus sungorus. Next base: position 53,108,952 of record JANBXA010000726.1, on the reverse strand, counting down.
CTCATAACAGTGCCTATTCACTATGCTCCCTTTAAAAAGGGCCTTGCACACCTCCCATCCTCCCCTCTTTCTTCCCTTGTCTCTGTCTATCCCCCTCTCTATAATTCTCTCTCTCTCTCTCTCTTTCTCTCTCTCTCTCTCTCTCTCTCTCTCTGCTTCTCTTTCATCCTTTCCAATATTCCTATCCATGGAAGATAGTCTCCACCCTCCCTTCCACCTTTGTTTATAATTAATTTCCTCAGCTTGAACTCTGTCATGTCTATCTCTCTCCAGCCCTTTTACTTTTTTTTAAAAAAATTACAAAATATATTATTTATAAAGTCTTTGTGACTGTTATTGTTATCTTGTGAATTTAAATTCTGACAGATATGAACTCTATCTTATCTTAAATATATTCTTCATTACATTCCTTGTACTTAGGAAAAAAACACGACTATTGCATCCATTTTATTCTCTCTGTATTCCTTTGACATCTACCCTGTGCATTCCTTTCACCTATTCACCTTGCCGTATGAGTTAGGATTTCTATTTCTGGGTGAAAAAAAAATGCCATGACCAAAAGCAACTTTTAGAGGAAATGATTTATTTCATTTCACATGTCCCAACCATAGTCCATCATAAAAGAAAATAAGAGTAGGAATTCAAAGCAGGAACCTGGAGCCAGAAACAGAAGTTGAATCCATGAAGGAATGATGCTGACTTCCTTGCTTCTTATGACTTTATTAGCCTGCATTCTTACTCAGCTCACTACCATCTGTCCAGGAATGGTAGTGCTCAGTCCTATCGCATAAGCCATTGATCAACAAAATGCCCTACACACTTGCCTACAGACCAATATTATGGAGGCATTTTCGATATTATATTCCTTCCTCAAAATGACCATACCTTGTGTCAAATTAACCTAAAAATCGCCAATAAACTTGCTAATTATTTTATAAAGAGCATTGTTGCAATATGAAAGAAGCTTCCATAGGCTTCTCTGCCAAGTATACCTAGCTACCCACCTCTGTACTCTCTTATCCATATTCTTTTATGATATTATGAATTCAGTTTATATTGCTTGCTTAAACTCAGCCCCCTCCAATGCACATGACTTTTCATTCCTTCATTATTACCAAGCTATATGCTTCTGGAGAATTTTGACCTTTCCCTACATTCTGGAATCACCAGAGAAAATATATTACTATTCATTACTACCAAGGAAAACAAAAATACATTGTTTTCAAACTGTTTCATTAAAAATTATTATATACAATATATTATAGTCATAATATTTCCCTCCTCTTGTTTCTCTCAGATTTTCTTCATCTCCCTTCTCACATAACTTCATTCGTTCCCCTCTCCTGCTCCCTACCTCCTTCCATTTCTCTCAGAAATATAATTAAGAAAATCAAAACTAACAAAAATAAATAAGACAAAACCAAACAAAAACTAATCAACAACAAAATAGTATATAAAACACGAAGTTGCTTTTGGGATAGTCACTTAATCCTGCGTATAGAGTGTGGCCTAGAGTTTGGCTGATATACTCAGTGACACTCACCCAATGGTCACGTGAAAACCCCAAATTTGTAGCCATTTATTCAAAATATGGGTTATTTAGGACCCTTCCAAATCTATTGTGTGCCTCAAGGTGGAGCTATTTCTGTTGAATATTTACCTACTTAGATTATATGTATTGTGGCTTCAGTTACTTTGTGCTGTAAATGAATTGCAGCATTGCACCATCAATTTCTTTTAAGTACAAAATTTATATAACCATCCTACATGTCCTCCTTAATAACTACATTCATATATTCAACATATTAGAAGTCCTAGGATATCTTATACACTGACTTTAATGAAATTAAGACTCAGTCTCTTATCTTTCTCTCCCAAATTTGAGTCACAGAAATTATTTCAATAAATGCATATTCTACTATTTCTATTTTGAGAGAAAAATCTTCATAATTGATAAGATTCAGGCATTATCTGGTCTCCCCACTGTAACCTGACAGGATGCACTCAGGCAGTACCCTGACTAGCCCAGGGTCTTATGGCTTCTATGTCACTATGTAGTCTGCACACAGGTGCAAAGGTTTCTTTAACAGGCAAACTCTGGCCACAGCCTCCATAGCCACAGAGAAACCCTGTCTCAAAAAACGAAAACAAACAAACAACAAACAACAAAAAAACAAATACAAGTTCCAGTTCTGACAAGTGGACTGGCTAGTGTTATTTTTCATTACATTCTTTTCACATGCATATCCTTTTAATGTGATGAGACCTATTCATGATATTCCAAGAGAGACCTCTGTTCCAAATGCTTAATATTTTAGCGCATAACTATCATGTCTTCTTTCAAGACTTTACTGCAGTATTGTCTGCTTGAGCAGACTTTTCAAGGAGTAGTTTCAAATAATATAATTAATATTTTTGGTTTCTCTTCTTTGCCTTACTTTTATTCAGAAGATATATTTAACATAAAATCGTCTATATAGTTTATTCATTTAAACATTATTTCTCTTCCTACTATAATTCAAACTTCATGTCATGAATTATTTTGATTACACATAGATCAGTAGTTGACATTTTAGAGTTATTCAAAAAATTTTGGGAAAGAGTAGCTTATGTAGAATTTGAATATGTGCCTGGGATTTTCTAAAATGTAAAAAAGAAGTCAACTTGAATTTTAACATTGCAAGTAAAATCTTTGGGGTTAAGATCACTGTAATTAAGATTACTCATAAATATTGGTGATTCTTTATTTTACATAATTTTAAATTATCATCAATTTATGTGATATGGAATTGATATATTTTGACTTTAGGAACTAATATAACTTTAGCACAGAAAGGAAAGAGTACAGGAAACCAAACTGTGTGTATATGTAGCTGTATTTAGGTGGTATTTGGAGCAATATCACAAATTACTAAGAATCACCCATTATGTCAAATGACTAATGGTTTTCTGAAACTCTAACTTATATGATACCTAATTATAAAGTTGCTTATTCTAGTTTGTCTCAGAAATATTCTCCTTTGTTTTTTACTAGTCCTTAATGTCAATCACAATATATTTCTCTCATGTTGTTTTTATTAGTATAGTCTTTAGAAATAATATTATTGATAAACTTATAGATGTACTTTTAAAAATAAATAATTTTTATCAAGTATAAGTATGATAAAGTATATGTATGTAAAATAGTGTATTACAAATATTATGGTTATTAAATATAAATATGTAACAATTTAATAATTTACACTTTAAGTGTAACAGAAATTAGTTTCTAATTTAATAAAATCCTCTTTATTCTAAATCATACCACCCCACTTAAATTTAGAATGAATGCAAGTATGAACTTGGTACTAAATGTAATTTCTTTCTTTTCCCACATATGCTTCTTCAATTACACATTTTCATTCATGCTGACTCCAATGTGACTGAAATTATTTGGTAAGTGTTGCAAAGCACTATAAAGAGTGATACATTCCATGGCATCCCTATGCCAAGTATCAATGAGCAAAGTGAGTCTTTACTTGACTATTTACATTTGGCCTTCCCATTATGATGTACAATTTGTGTTTAAGTTACAGAGATTCAGATGTAAAAAAAATTCTTGACATTTAAAAAACAATACATGAACAAGTTAACTTCCTGTAGGATTTGCGATATGAGCCCAAAATAAGTATATCTTTTACATGCCTAGTCTTTCAGCAATGAAGTGGAAATAAATCTTTTGCTCCTACTCTATAATTTGAAGGAACCAATTTGGGTGTGATTTATATCCCAGAATGGACATTACACTTTGACACACTTTTTCATCATTTTATTGAGAAAGTCACTTTCTGTTTGATACACACCATAACAGAGGTTATTCTTTCAGAAACTACAAACATATTTCTTTACCGTATATGTTAGAAAAATAATAATCTGTTATAGCCTTGTGATATACTTTACCACATAAACACAGTATAATAATTTTTAAAATGTTTGTATTTGTACTACTATTGTGATCAACTTGTTTTACTTAACTTGATGAAGGATAAGTCTATATAACATCAAAGACTGTCTCGCCCAACCAGGCTGTACTATCTATCTGATTCCCCAATCAGCATCACTAACTGTGAACCAAATTTTTAAATGCCTGAGGCTATTGGATGCATTTCTCATTCAAACTACACACTTAAGAAAAAAGCTGTACAATATATTAACTTTAAGATACAAAAAATTTATAATGTATTAAGAGTATTTCTTGGTGGTAGAATATTTGCCTTGTATATGTAATGGACCAAGTTACAACCCCAGAGTTATTAAAAAAGAAGGAAAATAGTAGAAAGTTATATAATGAATGAGTGCTATTGTACCATTATAAAGACAAAAGACAAAGTAAATGAACTCACTAATAGTGGTAGACCAGAACAATAATGAAAAATAATAGAGAACAACAGAACATATGTAACAATTATGAAGTCTACATAACAGTAACATAGTTTGAAAATATGTAAATAAAAATCAAAATAGAGCTAAAATTAAGAATCGTTGGCCCCCTTACCTGGGCTACAATAATGCATACCTAAGAAGGAAGCTTATGTAGCTATCCTAATAGCTAACAAAATAGATGTCAAACCAAAATTAATAAAAAGAGATGAAGATGGGTATTTCATATTCATCAATGGAAAACCAGCTAAGATATCTTGATTCTGAACATCTATGCCCCCAATACAAGGACATTCACATGTGTAAAAGATGCATCACTACATCTTGAATCATTCACTAACCCCCAACATTAATTGTGGTAGTCCCTAATGGACTGATATAAGCAGACAGAAACTAAAATGACAAATACAGACATTATGATTCAAATGAACCTAACTTCTATCTACAGAACATTTAGACCAAACACAAAAGAATATATATCATCCCAGCACCTCATGGAACTTTCTCCAACATTGACCATATGCACAAATATGAAGCCAGTCTCAATAAATACAAAAACTTGAAATAATCTCTATTTATTATCAGACCATCATAGATTAAAGCTGGATTTCAACAATAGAAACAACAGGAAGCCCACAAACTCAAGGAAAATGAACAATTCTCTACTGTGTCACCACTTGGTCAAGGTAGAAAAAAAGAAAAAGTAAATAAATACTTCTTAGAATTCAATAAAAATAAATGCACAACATATTCACTGTTGATTGTTTTGTAGAAACATTTAAAATCAGAAGGGCTGTAAAGATGTAACACAAATTCTGTGAGGTAACAGCAATCAATCTATCAAAACCAAAACTAATGCAGAAATTAGAACTTTTCATAATGAAAGCAAACTTAAAGAATACTTCATCAATAACTTAGCACTGTAGGGCATACTAGAAAGTATATTTCAAACTGAAGGGAAGAACATAATGAAGAGACTACAATGGAAAATGAAACCATACCAGGATTGTTAATCAAAACAGTTAAAAAGAAATCACAAAATCAAAAAAAATCTAGGAATTAATACAAGCTGTCAATAATAATTCTGAATATGAATAGTTGTAATTTTCCAACACAAGGAGAAACACTAGCAGACTGGACTAAGACAGGATACACATTTTTGTTGCCTCTGTGATATATAACTCACCATCAAAGATAGACTCCACATAAGGATAAAAGTTTGGAAAATGTACTCCAAACAAATGGAACTATGAAACAAGTGCTGCTTTATGATTTTTGACAAAAAAGACTTCAACCAAAACCTAGTCAGGAGAGTTAAGGAAGATCACTTAATACTCATTAAGGGAACAGTATTTTTGTGAAGGGAGAATTAAAAATTCTAAACATTCACTAAACACAGGTGCACTCAATTTCATAAAACTACTAGAAAAAAAGTTATAAACTAACTGCAACACTATAATAGCAAGATAACTTTAAGAGCCAAGTCTTAGAAAAACAGAGGCAATGGGAAAAAAATAAGCAGATAAGCATCGAAATTAAATAAAGCAAAAATGAAAAGGACTGAACAAACATCTACAGAAAATTTCACTTAAATAATGAAGACTGTGCACTGTTCTTGGCAGCTAATGGAGCACATTCAAAATAAAAACAAAACAAGAAAATTAAAATACATTTTCCTGATCACAATGGAATAGAGCTAAATACCAGTAGCATAAGAAACTACAAAAAAAAGAAAGAAAAAAGAAAAAAAAACATGCAAATTTATAAAATTAAAAAAATACTTTTACATATTTGAAACAAAGAGTCCCAGGGAAACTTAATAAGGAAATAAAAATAAAAAATAATCCTAGAATTGAAAGAAATTGGAAACATATTACAAAAAATATCTATGGAGTAATGAAGACAGCCCGAAGAAGAAAGTTTACAGGTCATAGGATTGTCATTTTTCAAATAATAATTTGATTAAAACAGTAAGTTGAGCCTAAAATAGTATACAGAGAGAAATAACTAAGATGCGGGTAGAAAATAATGAAATAGGAACAGAAAAAATACAAAAATATATAAAAAAATGAAGAAGACATCTTTCAAAAAACAAAGATTTATCCATCTTGTGGTGGCACAAGATGGTAGGATTTGCTGAAGTCGGCAAAGGCAGGAGGATCACGAGTTCAAAAGACTTACAAACCCTTTGTCAGATTTAACAAAAATACTGATAAGACCTAAATAAATAAACTTAGACATGTAAAAGGTGATGTTCTCAAAGAGCCCATTCATAATGCAGAATATCATAAAGAAATAACTTCATAATTTAAAACGGTATATCACACTAAATTGGAAAAATTTAAAGAAATAGAAGAATTTCTAGATGCATATAACCCACAACAATTAAATGAAGATGAGCTAAAAAATTTAAAGAGACATAAAATCAGCTATAGGATTGAATCAGTAATAAAATGTCTCCAAACGAAGAATAAAAGGAGGATGAAGAGAAGTAGGAGGCAGAAGAAAAGACAGAAAGAAATCAGATGATTTACTGTAGATTTCTACTAGACTTTCATAGAAGCATAGCTAACATAATACTCCTCAAATTAGTCTATTACTTACCAAAGAGGAAACTAAGCCCAGGGCCTTGTGCTTGCTAGACAAGTGTTCTACCTCCAAGCTAAATCCTTAACCTTAAGCTCATTTATCTTTCTGATTCTGGTTTTCCTCACTTAGGAAGATTGTTCTGAGCTTCATTCATTTAATTTCATCTATTTTCGTAGCTGAAACATAGTTTGTTGTACAAATGTACATTTTTATTTCATTCATGCGCTGTTTTCAATTTCTGGCTATTGTGAACAAAACAGCCACATCGATGGATAAACAAGTACTTCTGAAGCGAGATGTAGTCTTCTGGTATATGTTCAAGAGGAGTAGATAATATTTTCAGCTTTTAAAGAATCCTCTACATAGATTCCCATAGCAGTTTTACCAGTTTACACTCCCACAGACAATGAATAAGTGCCCTTCCCCCACTCCTCTCATTGTTGCCATCGTGTGCTGTCACTTGTTTTATTAGTCTTGTACATTCTGACAGGGGTGAAATGAAATCTCAATATTGTAGCAATTTATGTTTCTTTTATGGCTAAGGATGTTGACTTCTTTTAGTAAGTTTGTCTTAGCCATTAATGTTTTATTTTTTGGATGGGGAGTTGGTGGGGAGAATGGGAGAACAGGAGGGAGAGGGAACTGGGATTGGTATGTAAATGAAGATTGTTTTTAGTTTAAATAAAAATTAAAAAAGAACTCTCTTTAATTCTACACCCCATATTTAAATTGCAATATTTGTTTTCTTGATATTTAGTGTTTTGCGGTTTGTTTTGTTATTTATATATTCTAGATACTAACCCTTTGTCATATTTATGGGAAACAGGAACAAGTCCCATGCCTAACATAGAAGCTATGTGCAATTGATACCTGCTAGGAGAGGGAAAGTCAATTTTCTTAAATAGAGTGACCCTGCATATATCAATCAAACTCCAAGGCAGATATTGTGTTCAGTAGTAATTGACAAACATGAAACAGACTCTGTGTGTGTGTGTGTGTGTGTGTGTGTGTGTGTGTGTTTGCGAGCGTGCATGCATGCATGATTATAGCTTGATTTTATTTCCAGCCTGCTCCTGCAGCTGATTAGCTCCAAATAAATGCATGTACTCTATATTAATTATAAAACTGTTTCCAAATGGCTAGGTCTTCCTTAATGTCTAGTTCTCTCTTAATTATTAACCCATAACGATTAATCAGCATATTTCTACATGGCCTTATCTTACCAGAGAACTCCTGGCACATCCTATCCTCCCAGTCTCTTCCTGGCATCCCTTTGCCACCTCTCTTTCTTTTCTCTCCCCAGCCTGCTCTTGGTCTGGTAGCCCTGCCTATGCTTCATATCTGTCTATTTGGCAATCAGTGTTTTATACATTAACCAATAAAAGAAGCATATATACAGAAGTAACCTCCCTATCATGTTTTCTTATGGTTTGATATTTTTTGTCTTTTCGGGTTTTGTTTTCTTGCTTCACTTATATTTTTATTGCTTTTTATATAAGAAAGAAAGAATATAAAGTTGGGTTTGTTGGGAGGTAAAGAGAGCTATGTAGACATGGGGGAGGGGAAATATGATCAAGAGATAATGTATGTAATTTTTAAAAAATAAAAAATGTAAAGCTAAACTATGTAATCACAGATACAGAAAACTGTTTTGGAATTGTGCTTTTATATATTTTACAATAAGTTACACCTTCTAAATTCAGTTTAGGATGTTTTCTAAATGTTAGAATGTATATATGTGCATATGTATACACAGATGTATGTATAAATGTGTGTATACATATAAACTAATAAGATTCAATTGTACACACAACCTACTAGTACGAAAATTCCCTTATAGAAATATCAACTCACATTTTAGAGGTTTTACATGTGTGGACCTTATCTGTTCTGGACCTTACTTATTAAAATGGCAGCCAGGGAGTTCCAGGCTTCATATACAAATTTTTTCAGTTTTTCGTTTTAGAATAGAGGGTAAATTTCCAGTTCTTCTTGTGCAGGTGACACTAATTCATGGATTATTCCAGAATTGTAACACAAAACATATACACAAGATAGTTTTCTAACCTAGAGGTAGTTCAAAACAGCAAACTTGGTTAGCAATATGGTTTCTTCCAAAAATTCTTATCAAATGGGGTCATGCAGATGTGATTAATAATGTGGACCTTAAAGTAGAGAGAATGTATCCATTAAATAAGTGCCAATGCATGACTATTTCAAAGTGATATAGAAAGTCAATTACCAGAAGAGAGATGTAACATAAGGTAAGGCAGTAGAATTTTGAAGTGCTATGCTGACTTGATTACAGAGGACATACTCATAAATCCAGAATGTGAGGGGCTGCTAGGAGTTCAGAATATCCTATAGAACTTACAGCCAATAAGGAAATGAAAATCTCATTGTACAACTGTATGAAACTAATTTCTGACAACAAACTAAATAATTCAAGGAAACTCTTTCCCAGTGCCTTCAGTTAGAGCAACTCTGCAGTCACTTTATTTTAGCATGTCTATTCTTTACCAGAACTGTGGTCTACAGAGGTGAGAAAATAGAAGAATGTCATATAAATTAATTTATAATAATTGGCCATGATAACAGTAGAAAAGAAGTGCAGTCAGTTTCATTGCAATTATTAGCCATTGCTAAAAATTATTTTATTCATGGTACACAAATGACACTATATTTAAAAATTTTTCCAGGCCTGTTTTATTTCTTTGATATCCCCACTATGATAAATTTAACTTCTAAAATATTAACAATCATTTTCCTTTTGAAGAAAAGAATGGAAAATTTTTAAAGAGAAAGTATTATATACTACTGTAGTTATATTGAAACTCTGCACTCAGTTTCCGTTTCACTGTATTTCAGGCTTGAAATAAAAAAAACTTCATGATTCAGTCACATGAATTCCTCTGGGAGGAAAATAATTCAAAGTCAAGAAACAAAAGAAAAGAAGTTTAAATGGAGCTTAGTTTGACATCTCAGTAGTAATGTCAGAGTCACTTCACTTTAATAGATAAAACTTTTATTCAAACCATTAAAATGTCTCCAAATATATAACACTTGGTATTAAAGTTTACAACTTACTTGGCTTAATATTGTAGTCAGTCATAAATAAGAAAACTTTTGTTTAAAAATTTAGTTAAAATCATTATTGTATAAGGAGTTGGCATCTGTCAAAAACAGGTGAGTGCATTTTTATTAAAGAAATGACAGTAAGTCATCACAAATAGTGACTGTCAAGGAAAAATAAAAGATATTGGTGAAAGCACAGATGTAGATATTGTTTAGCTCTATAGCTATAGTTTTTATCTTTATGACTCATATGGACAGGGATTTAAATTAATGCCACAAACTGTAAACCTCATTTCAAAAATAAAAATCATATTTTAATAGTTTTAAAGGAAGACTAAACTTTCTATATCATGTTTTTCAAGCTTAAACTTGTCACTTATTTGTCAAATAAATATTTTTGTGAAAATATAAAGTCATAGACTTTATCACTGACAATATTTCTTTCATTTATACAGTTACACAGTTACTTATTTTATGTAATCTGTGTTGCTACAACCACAGGAGGACAAAGAGTGAAATACAAGAATTTATGCAGTGTACCAGCAGTAACAACAAAACCATAATTTTCTGGGCCCCCACCTTTGTTTTGTCCTAAAGATGCCATCTAAAGTAATGGCCAGTGGGCCAAATAAAATTAAGTATTTTGGGGAACGTCTTATAAGTTGTATGATCACTTGCTTGTGGCTCTCACTAGGCAGACTCTTCATAGCCAGTAGGAAAAAATTAATAGGCAATTCTGCCATTGACATCAGCAAAGATATTTTTGCTGCCATTTTCTATTTGGGAAATGAACTAAATAATGTGAGATGAAATCACAGAAAATGACTTAGAGTGCTAAAATGATGGCTCAAATCTAAAGTTCATGCTGTGTTCCCAAATTTTTCAAAAACATGCACTTAAAGATTGTTAAAGGAAAGACTATATGGTGTAAATCTGATTCAGATCATAAACATCCTTTCAAGCATCATAATTCAATTTTAACAATATGTAAATTAGTTATACTTTATTTCATTGTGCATCTGCTTCTCTTAGCATAGGCACCTTTTATTTTCATTTTTCAAACTGTTAAGTAAACTTACTTAGGAATAATGAGAGATATATTCTGAGTTAGACTGATATAGTGGTTTCCATATTTTCAATGTTCAAATTGTCCAACTAAATTCTAATGATGTAGGTTGAGTGATAGAAAGAAAATAGACAATTTTTAACATGAAGTGTTCCCTTTGTCTTCTTTTTCTCAAATTCTTTAGATTGTGTGAAGATACTAGAAAAGTCTAATGGACATTAGGAATGTAGAGCCCTGAGTACAACCTGCAATGACTTATCCATGTATAAACTTACAGTGGACATAATATTCCATGATACCACTTTCAGTTTACAGTATCACAGGAGCCAATAACGAATATAAATAGTTATAAAACTCCATGAGAATTTCTATTTTCTCAGAAATTTTTACTCCTTTTCTTAGGTGAATAATAAGTGCCAAAATTGACTAAATGAAGAGACATACAATTCTAAGTATACCAAGTGTTCAAATGTGGAACAGTCCTTTTCTTATGGAGTCATACATAAATTTTGGTATTTACTCTGTGTCATGAATAATAATATGCACAGAGTATGCGGTCCTAGGATACTTCACTCAAGACTCTGCTATCCACCTTTCATTAGTGCTCAGTTATGCACCACCTAATTGCTTATTTCTGTAGTTTCTTCCAAGATTAAAATCTTTGAAACTCATTAAGGCACAGAGTGTTTGAAGCCTGGTGAAACAACACAATGGTCTACAGAAAGCTGCAATGTTCCATCCTTCAGGAAAGCTCTGTAAGCTCAGATAATGAACAGCTCAAAAAATAGCTGAAACTGACTCCAATAAATAGGTTCCTCCGTTCTGAAGCTTATAGCAGCAAAAAGAACTTATCAGATACAGTATTAGAGACAGAGATGCCTAGAGGACTCTCAGACCAACCAAGCAGACAAGAAGAAGCAGAGGACAGTCAAACAAACTACAAAAGATAAAGATATGTTGAGATTCCTGAAAAAAGATTAAGAACAATCAAACTACATACAAAGTACATTCTCCAACCTTTTGTGCTCTCTGTAGGTAATGAATTTAGTTCCATGCTGGTTGTGGAGATGCACCTATCATTAAGAAATTTCTGCAAGTACAAATTACCTCTTAAACATATTCATGAAAGTAACCACAATAAAGCTTTTTGTTTCACCAAACTGGATTTTAGTGATACCCATGCTTTGGTCTATTGGTTATTTCTGGGGTGAGTACATGTTTGCTCACTGCTGGCCAGAAAATACATCGTCAAACAGTACCATGCAACAGATCCTTATTTTCTAGTATATACTAAAATTTAGTTAATGTATTTTGTTGTCCATCCTTTTAGAAGTCTCAACTAAAACTCTATCCCAAAATTTCCCTATTGCCCAGAACAAAAAAAAAAACAAAAAAAAAAAAAAACAAAACAAAACAAAAAAAAAAAAAACAACCAACCAACCAAACAAACAAACAAATAAACGTCAGTAACTAACTCTTTTGGAACTAGCTTCTAGGTAAATAAAGACATTTTGATTGTGCAGGAATTTTCAACATCCAATATTTCTCTTCCATTCGCCAACTAAAAGGTCCAGCTAAACATTTTTTGGGGGCTTAATTCTTTCTATAAGCAGCCAAACATTTTTTTTTACCATTTAAGTAAACTAAAGCAAAACACCACATTTCTTATGAATAACTATACAGTTATAGCCTTGTAAATTGAAGCCTTGTGAATCTTCCTGCAGGAATGATGAAAAAGATTTCAATTTCCTTTTTTATGGGAGAATCTCCAAAAAGCACTTAAAGAAAAATGCTGGAATCCAAAGGCACACAGAAAATAAAACATTCCACTAGAGACTCTCAAGACATTATTAGTGCAAGCTATAAACCCAGACTTTCATTATTTACTGAAAATCATAATATACATGGTTATATTTCGATTTTGATTAGTTTCCCTGGCAGTGTCCTTAACTTGTTCCTTTACAATACTTGAAAAATTAAATAATTCATGATAAGACAGACCCTAAGCAAACGAGAAAAGCAACAGAAAAACAAGGATAATAAGCCTCCTTGTTTACACATGCTTTAGACAACAGTGTAGCAGAATGAGCACTTTGCTCTGGGGATCCTTATTTGATTCTGAATGCATCACTATTTTTTAAAGGTTTCTGTATGTGAATGCTCCTGTGAGTTTAAATGTTTTCCTTCCTAACTATATTTTCCCTCCTCTAAGTAGAAAATAAAACCTGCCATTAGGCATAAAAATGCAAAGGAATTTAATGACATGCTTGCTTTTTAAGTCCTCCCTGTGCAACTGTAGTTAAATAGTAGTTACATAATGAGAATAATTGGGCAAGAATTTAAGGCAGCTGCTTCATAGATCATGCCTGGGCTCTTTTCATTTACTAAGCAGAGTAGGTAGTTTTATCTAGGGAAAATTGTTATTCAGGCAAGGAACTTATGCCACCCTGGAAAATACTGATTAAAATAAACACAGCCATATACAAAGAACCTCTTCGTTTAAATAATGACCTTTTGTATAAGGCTACAACCAATATTTGAGAGCCAGAGATAAGAAACTAGATGAATGATTTTTTTTCTTCACCCAGTAGATAGCTTATAGTGTTTCCAACAGAATAATCTAACTACTAACAACACATGCAAATATGCACATTTTCCAGGGAGTTGATAAATATAGTCAAAATAGATTAGTCCCATGTGGCATAAGACAGGATAGAAAACAACAGGCAGTCCCACTTAAAGGCCAAATACATGGTTCTATAACCTAGGCCATAATTAAGTCTAATGCTTTGAAACTGGGGAAACTAAGATAAAAAAGTAAAAAAGAAATGCAAAAGATGGTGAAAGTATTCATCCATTAAGAAAGCTTGCTGCTCTTGCAGAGCAAAGGCTTTTCCTTCCCAAAAACCAATTTGGGACATTTAAGCTGTAATTTGAGGATCAGGTGATTTGACACCATCTTTCAGCTTCTGATAGCAGTATACTTGGATGAGGAAACACACACACACACACACACACACACACACAGAGAGAGAGAGAGAGAGAGAGAGAGAGAGAGAGAGTGAGAGACAGAGAGAGGGAGGGAGGGAGGGAGGGAGAGAGAGAGATATCAATAAAAACACAAAACCACAAGCCGTAATACACACACAAAGGACCCGTGAGATTAAAAATAGTCCCTGACAAAACATTATGAGACAAATAACCTCCAAAGACACCACTGCATTCATTTTGTGTTGGCTAACTACTGCTGGGCATGAGACTTGCCCTTAAGATTGTTTTTTTTTTTCCTAGTGACTCTCCTTTGGAGATAAGTTATTATTCTCACAAGCTTTGTGCAAATTTCCAGGCAGGTCATTGTAAACCAAGGAGTTTATAGATGGGTTGATGTTTACCTTTCTCCTTTGGTAGTGTGCAAAGTACCTTCCAGTATCATAAACACTATTCCATAGCACTCTAGGTAAACACCAGCTTAGCTTCTCCAAATTCAATGATTGACTAGGTATTGTCTTATGCAATAGGGTATTAACATTAGTTTGTGGAGAACAATCAATAATCTTGGCAATAATCTGGTACTTCCTCCATTATTTAGATCACATTAAAATATATTTATATTTTACAAAGCTTCTACTACATTACGTTTCCCTATGACTCCTCCAGTGAACCTTAGAACTCTCACTCTGGAATTTACTACTCCCTTTCCCCCTCCTAGCACTCCTTCCCTACTTGATACTCTTGTTTCTGCTCCTTCCACATCCATTCATTGCTATCTATCCTATTTCTCCTTCCAGGGAGTTTGATAACCCCACCTCCCAGTCTTTAACTCTATACCTAACGGTATAGGTATATGGTAGTTACATGGTAGCTTGCTTATTGAAGGCTTAACAGCTAATAGTCACATATAAGTTAATATTTATGTTTTTCTTTGTGGGTCATTCAGCATGATTTTTCTAGCTCTGTCCATTTACTCTACTTACCAGCACATTATATAATTTCAACTTTTTAATAGATGAGTAACAGTCCATTGTTTAAATGTACTAAATTGTCTTTGCCCATTCATCCCTTGGCAGATAGCTAGGCTGTTCCCAATTTCCAGCTACTATGAATGGAGAAGCAATAAACATGTTTGACCAAATATCTCTGTAGTAATGCAGTGTCCTTTGGGTATATGCTCAAGAGCGGTATAGCTGGGCATTGAGGTAGAATTATTCCCAACTTCCTTGGAATTCCCACAATGATTTCCATAGTGCCCAAAAACTTTTCACTCCTACCAGCAATGGACGGGGGTTCCCCTTATTGTAAAACCTCATCAGCATGAGGTATACTGTGTTGTATTGAACTTGGACATTTTGACAACTGTGATGAAATCTTATTCTCTCTTTATATCTCTTGTTCATCTTTTTGAATGGGATTTTTTATGTCCAGATTTTTGAATCTTTTGTAGATTTTAGATGTTAGACTTCTACCAGACATGCACTTTGTAAGTTTTTCAATGCTGCACTTTATCAATTTGCCTAAATGATGTCATCCTTCTCCACACAGAAGATTTTAATTTCAGGAAGTTCTGTTTATGAATTGTTCTCAGTACCTGTAATATTGGTGCCCTATTCAAAGATTTTTCCTGTGTTAACGAGTTCAATCTTATTCCCCACTTTCTCTTCTATCAAAATCAGAGTATCTGGCATTATGTTGATGTCCTTGATCCATTTGAAGTTTAGTTTTGTGCAGGTGATAAGTTTGGATCTAGTCACATTCTTCTAGATGCCTCATCATTTTTCACCAGTGCCTTTTGTTGAAGTTTCTGCCTTATCCAGTGTATTTCTTATTTCTTTATCAGAGATAAAGAAGGATGTCTAAGAGTTCAATTTCATTCCATCTTCAGGTTGTTTCATAAATTTCTTTCATTAATATCTTAAAGTTTTTGTCATACATGTCTTTCACCTGCTTGGTTAGAGTAACCCCGAGTTTTTGTTTGTTTGTTTGTTTGTGGCTATTTGTGAACGATGGTGTTCCCCGGATTTCTTTCTCAATCTGTTTCTCACTTGTAAAAGAAAGGCTTCTGATTTTTTAGTTTGTTTGAAGAAGGAGAAGAAGGAGAAGGAGAAGAAGAAGAAGAAGAAGAAGAAGAAGAAGAAGAAGAAGAAGAAGAAGAAGAAGAAGTGTTTTATCTTATCTTAAAGATTTCGCTATATCATTCAGGAAAGTCAGGACAGGAACTCAGATTAGAACCTGAAGGTAGGAGTTGATGCAAAGGCAATAGGGGAACACTGTTTACTATCTTATTCCTCATGGCATGCTCAATTTAAATTCTTTTTTTAAATTAATTTCTATTTAAATTAAAAAATCATATTAAATAACAATCTTAGTTCCCTCTCCCTCCAGCCCTTCTATTTCCCACACCAACACCCTATCTCCCTCACTCCTCAAGGAGGGTGAGGCCTCATTTGGGAGAGGTCATCAAAGTCTGTCACATCTTTTGGGGAAGGTCCTAGGGCATCCCCCATATATCTAGGTTGACAGTGTATCCTCTGACAGGGAATGGATGCCCAAAGCCCATTCATGTAATAGGGATAAATACTGGTTCCACTGCCAGAGGCCCCATAGAATGCTCAGGACCTCTAACTGACACCCACAATCAGGGAGCTTGTTTTGGTCTTATGCTGGTTCTCCAGCTATCAGACTGGGGTCTGTGAGCTCTTATTATGAAAAGAGAGAAATTAGTGGAAAATATATTCAAAAAATAATGCTGAAATACTTTCAAAGCCTGGGCAAAAAAACAGAAATCCAAATTAAAAGGTCTATTTGATATCAAATAAGATAAATTCAAACTGAGTTTCAGGGAACCCATTAAATAGTCAAAAATAAGATATAAAAGTTGTCTTCCTGGATTATAACACTTGTCACCAAGTGTGATAAACTGAGTATAATCACTGAAATTCTCACGATGGAAGGATCAAATCAGATCATTCAAGTTGTCCTATATCCTGTACATATTGCTTTGTCATGTGCTCATACAGATATATACCACATGTGGGTAGATAAAAGAAATTACAAAATGTAACTTTAGAATAATACTGATCAAAAGAGCAATTGTAAGAAGTTAATATTATGTAGTACATCTCATTTAATGGAATTTAAATGAGTAAATGACATCAGATATCTCAGCAGAAACCTTAAATCCCAGAGGAGCAAGGGATAACATATTTAATATCCTGTACAAAGTAGTAAAATAAAATGAAAAGAAAAAAATTAATCTTCAAAAATAGATGGCTCTGTACTCATTTCTTAAGTGATATGAGTTAGAAAAGACACAGGTATAAATATTAAAATGTTATAGAATACCAGTAGGCATGTAAATATAGATAGGGGAATTTTCACAGAATCCTACCCAAAATTGAAGAGCCATAAGTATGTAATCTGCTGAGAGAGGGAGATTTACTCTTTTTCAGGGAAAAATCACTTGATTGGTTACCCCATTGGCCAGCCCTATTAACATGTGCACACGAGCAACATTAAACTGATTTTCAGGTTGTGTTTATATATGTATTTATTTATATGTGTGTATATCTATTCATTTTTATATAATATTGTTAAATTTTTAATTAAATAAAATTAAATTCTTTTGTAGGAAGGACTAGTATAACTTGGTATATCATAAAATTTAATTTGTTATCTACTTAAAATAGCTGGTTATAATAAAAAAAATTATGTAAGCCACAGGGCAGTCACAAAACAAAGATGAAAAGAATTCTAATTTCTAGAGTTTAGTTTTTCCACTGCAATATTCTCAGAGGGATATTTTCTAGTGAATAATAAACCTTAATATTATTCTCTGTATGGCATTCCGTAGGAGATATTTGGTTTTTTTTTCCCCTAGTCTTTTCTTCTAGGACAGATTATTTAATGCACCCAACAAAATTATCCACAAAGGTATTTTAAATATATACAGAAGAGTTAATATCTCTTTAAGGGTAAAGCCTAATCCCTCTTCTCTGTAAGTATACTTGGCATCTTGCATTTAAAGAGTCAAATGAAGTAGAAAGGACAGTAAACATCCTCACATATAAAGCCATAAAAATCTCTATGATGTGATTTCTTCTATCTTGAATCATTCCCTCTGGTTTAAATTTACTACTTTATTGTAAGAAGAGGGTCCATAAGGGAAGGAACAGACTCTTCAAACCAACAATTGACCTTTTGGATGTTGATTCCTTCAGTTCCAATTGAGTATTAAAGAACTGAAGGTCAGACTAACATCTTAAATGTGACCTTTTTCAAAACTCTAGTCTGAAAATACCCAATTTATTCAAGTACTCTTGGACTCCTGAGTCATATTTACATGTCTGACATCATAAGTGTTTGATGCTTTAGTGGCTCAATTATGAGATTGCTTATGATAAAGCAAAATACAGCTAATGAAACTTGGATTATCTTCTAAACCAGTTAACACAAAACCAAACATACCTATCTAAGCAAAATTTCCATAGTCTAATTCATATCACATTTACTAGATTGATAGTTTTTTAGATATCATCAAATTCACTATGTAGCTGATGATGAACTTAAATCTCCTGTTCCTCCCTGCTTCTACTCCTTATAGAGTTTCTCCAAAATATTTACTTCAAATTACATGTATTTAAATAGTCCTTTTCACAAGTTGAGTTCAACATTTCCAGGTTTTTAACAATGCTTTGCAAAATTGATCACTCATTAGTTACCAGGCATACTAAGACTTATTCCACTTATGCTTAGGTTTTATGCTTGGATTTATTGTTTACTGGAATTTAAAATTATTTAGATACCACCTACAATGCTTTTTTTTGCAAATATATTTGATTATCTAATCAATCATTATGGTAATTGATGGGAGATGTTATTTTGTAAATATGTTTTTTATACTGGTTAATAAATAAAGCACTATTGGGCCAATAGGAAAGCAAGATAGGCGTTGCTAGGAGACTAGGAGGAGGAAAGAGGAAGTAGTAAGGAGGAGTCAGCATGTAGAGCATGGAGAGAGCAGATGCGGCCCGCCGCTCTGGCAGGTAAGATGAGACACGTGGAAATACTTAGAATAGTAGAAATGGGTTAATAATTAAGACAGAGCTAGCCCATAAACAATAATAGTAACTGGCCAACAGGATTGTATCAATTACAGAGCCTCTGAGTGTTATTTGGGGCTCTTATGGCAGGACCTGGTGGCCTGCGGGGAGGAACAAAGAGTGGGTCAGGTGGCCGGAGGGGAAAAACCTGCTCGTAACAGGTAATTATTAACCCTATAAAACTAAGTGAGAATATTGAACACAGAGTTCCAAAGTCCTTGTGATGACACTTATCTTTTGAGTTCCTTTCTTGAATAAAACACAAAGCTGCATAAAGAATATATTTAATCAACAACTGATGTATAGCCCCTGATATCCTCTGGTCCTTTATACAATTAATAAAGGTTCTTAAATTGTCAAAAGAAGCTTACTATTGTTATTTCATTCTCTGTCACTTTCAAATCTGTACTTATCTTTTACAATTAAAGAGAAAGTTTTAATTGACATGAGCATAATTCCTTCAAAATATAAACACTAGGGAGGCCAGAGCCTCTGTCTACCTGTGTTTGTAGGATGTGAGATTCTTAGTTGCCAGCAAGTACTCTCAGTGAGCAGAAAGATATTTGTACAGATATGATTCTTCATAATATTTCTTTCTGTCTTTTTTTCAGCCCCTGCTCCCTCTAGCTCTCTACATATTGAATCTTCCTATAAGTCTATTTATCTCAGCACAGTTTGAAATAGAACTTGTTTATTTACTACTGATTCTAGTTATAAAATAAATATTTGTGTTTATCAACTTGCCTTGGTTGATCTTTGACCTAACAGAGTTTGGAGGTATCAGTCAAAGGCCAAGTGATGGCTATATTATTAAAGTTTACATTATAATGTGTGCCAATGGGCTCTTATAATCATATAAGGAAAAGCAGTATTATCCAGTATTGTCTATTACCATATTTACATGTAGTGTTTTCCATCTTCACATTTATTTGCTTTTTGTTAGGCATTCTACTTTTAACAGTAACGGAACTCTAAGCCAGCATCTGAGATATTTCTTGGTCTACCCTCAAAGTTACAGGATGATGGCAAGTACCCTGACTGTTTCTCAACTTCCATCCTTCAGACAAGCAAGACATAGTAAATGAAATATTTTCATTTTATTCATAATTTTGTGTTTAAAATAATAAGTAAAAAATTCTAGAGAAGTGGAATTAAGTTTATCTTCCATGTTTTAGCAATAAATAGGCCATTCTTGAGGGTAGGAACTGAGTACAATTTGCTTAAAGTCATTAATTTCTTCCTTCAACTGAAAAACGACAAGAAAACTGTAGTACTTTAATAAGGGGAAAGATAAACATAACTTTGGCATGAAAATGAACGTGTCCTGTAATAATTAGTATGTTTACTACTCAGATTGATGTACTCTGTTTCTCTTGGACACAAGACCAGCTCTGTTTTATGTAATACAGGAGTGTGTTAAACAAGTAAGCAAATAGATACAAAATAAACGGCAAGAGTGAGAAGCTGCAAGTTGTCTGTATTACTCTACTAGCAGATGACAGGTAATTCAGTTTCTGTCTTCTCTGTGCTAAGCAATGTCAATCACTACATAAATGCTAGCAAACACCAAGATCAGTTGTTTCTGCCTTTACTAGTCATTAGCAGTGTGCTTGCAAAGTGAAGTTTGTCAGCTCCAGAACAAGAAAGAAGGAAAATAGCCAACATAAAAGTATACATGGAGATTTGTTTCAATAATCCCATGAATGATACACTGTGAAGACATCCAGATCTTTTGAACAGTATTTGAGAAAGCTGATATTCTACAAAACCAGCTAAAAGTGATACCAACTATATCTGTATTAATAACACCTGTAAACAATATTTATTTCTACAGTATAATAATTTCAGTTATAGGATTCTGGGATATCATTCCCCCATAAATATTATATAATCCAATAAAAATGCATTCTTATGTTTTAATTCCTTCTCCACAGGAATGTAAGTAAATCTAATGTTTATAATAAGTCAAAATTCCTCCTATTGTTTTCCTTCATGGTGTCTGTTCCTTGAATTCAGATTTTTACTGTACCTAATTTTCACTGTATATAAGTAATAAATACAGGCTACTGACAGACATCAATTTTGAGAAAAACGTGACAAGTGTTATTCCACATTTTCTAAAGTAATATCTAGTAAAAAAAAAAGTGAAGAAGCAAGAAGTCTCTAACACAGAATGCTGAGTGGCAGGAATTTTGAATTTCCTCATAAAACCAGCTGGGCAAATAAGATGAAAAAAAATGAAACTGTCAAAATCAAGATAAAAAGATTAAATAAAATCTCAAGACACACTATCTGCAACTTTTATTTAAAGAATAACCCAAGGTTTTAACAGTTTGTTTTGGAAGATTATTGTGGTTAAAGTGCTTCTATAAGCCTACTTTTTCCACATAGAATAATTCTAAGCACTAAACCTCAAAATATTTGGAACTGTAGTTTAATCAAAATAGAAGAGATGAGGATTTATTTTTATCCAAATATAACCTACCTCTACCTCTCTAATAAAAGGCTTCTTACCATAAATCCTAACCTAATTCAATTTCTCTATCCTACTGTGTTGTCAAAGACAAAAATTAAACAAATGAGAAAATTGATTTTTATTAATTAGGGAGAGTATTTCGGATCTGAAGATTTAGGTGTCTCAGTAAGGGAGTTTTTTTTTTCCATAACACATTTGTAGGAATGACATGGCAACTTACAGCTGGGAATGAATATGGCTGGAAATGTTTTCTTTTCAGCAAAAGTTACATTCACATAGATGAAGAGAGAATGCTTTGCTCTGCTTATCTAGTTTTAAAGACCAGTTCAAATCTCAACTAATATTACATAGTACATAAAAGGACAGTTGAAGGGTTTGTAGTTGTATCAATATGTTAAGGCAAGAACAGGTAAAGTGTTCAGCAGTCAATATATGGTAGTACTAAGAAACAATAAAGATCTATTTTCTACAAAGTGTGGTTCAAGCATGATAAGTAGACAAAGAAAATAAATAGAATATAAGAAAGAAAGGACAATCTAATATCAGAGTCTCGTTGAAGCTCCTTTCTAGCTGAGAAGCAAGAATTCTAACCTAATTAACAACTGTTTAAGCCCTTCTTCCATCCAAGATGATACTGTACTTGTGAAAATATAATACAAATTTGGCTGATTATATGTCAGACCTCTATTAATCTGATGCTACTTCACATAATCATATTAAATAAAAGTATTTCTGAATGAGTTTTCACATCGTATTATAAATATATTTGTACCTATGTACGTATGTATGTTTGTATGTATCCAAATATGTATATTTTCTCATGATGACACTGTAATCTATAAAATGTTGAACATCTTATCTTAGAAATTAACTGGTATTCTGAAGAACTATGTTAAGATTTTACATTAAGACTCTTTTACCAATTTATCAGGAACAAAATACTTTAAAAACATTTTTTGCAATTCTAGAAAATACCTTTTTAATTTCAAATGGTTGCTAGTTAGTATATTAAATTGCTTAAACTAAGATGTGCTGGGGTCTAGTAACAATGCTAGTGCTACATTCTCAATATCCATATTACTAGTACCATTACTGATTCATAGGAAATAAATTACTGCTTCCATAAAGGATCTCACAGAAAACATTATTCTGATGGCATTTTATGTCATTCCAAAAGGTAGTATGCTTATGTTACCTCATATTATTTTGTGCATGTCAATTTTTTTGGAGATAAGAGGCTTTACTTCATTTAAATGTTGACATCACAGTCCATCACGATAGTAGTTAAGACAGGAACTCAAAGCAGAAACCTGGAGGCAGGAACTGATGCTGAAGTTATGGAGGGGTGCTGCTTACTGACTTGCTCAGCTTGCTCTATTTATTTTCTTATACAACCCAGAATAACAAGCCCATGGTTGGCACTACCCACAGTGAGCTGGGCCCTTCTACATCAATCATCAACTATCAATCAATAAAATGCACCCCAGACTTTCATACAGGCAAATATTATGGAGGCATTGTCTCAGTTGAGAGTCCCTATTCCCAAATGACCCCAGCTTGTGCCAAGTCAACATAAAAATGACTAGCACAAATGTCCCCTTGTCAAGTTGGCATAACAATACATCACTTACTATCTATCACCTCTCCTTTTTCTTGATAATCTCCAAGATCTCATTTTAATATTAACATCAAAATATGAGCTGTCTCAACTTTTGAAAGTCTCAAAGTCTTTAAAGTAGAAACACTTCAGCCAAAGTCTCCTTAAAATTCCGAAGTATCTTAACCATGGGCTCCTATAAAATAAAATAATTAAGTTACATACTTTCTTATTCAAGAGGTAAGGCCCCAGGGCAGTCACAAACACATGAAATCAAAACCAGTGGCCAACAGTGGGAAGCTCAGCCTCAGATCTCTGGGACTCCTGATCTGGGCTCCACAGGGCTCCTCATAGCCACACAGCATCCCCATAGCAATGCAACATGTTGCATAGGATCAGGCTGGCTCCGCTCCACAGCTGTTGCTGTCCTCAGTAGTTGTTCCACGGTAGTGGCATCCCAAAAGTGCTAGGGTCTTCTGCTGCAAGTGGGCTGACATTCATCAATAGATCCTGGGCCCCCTTCATATTCCCAAGCTCCAACTTCTCTCCATGATCCCTTCAGTTCGGGGCTTCAGCTTAACTGAGGATAAATCTTCATGAATGGCCTCTGCCAGCCTCTCTTCAGAAATGTTACCTTGATACATAGAGCCTAACCTCAGCTGTTTCTCATGACCCCTTCATGACTAAAACACAGTGCCTCCTGGGAAACTCACACATTAGCAAGTTCATCAGCTAGCATGAAGTACAACTCTGGAATACAGCTTCTCCATGCTCCCCATAGCTTTTCCCATAGCTTTTCTTTTTTACAACACTTAAGACCACCATCCCAGGGGTGGCACCACCAATGAGCTGGACCCTTCCATATCCATCATTCTGCAGGCAAATCTTATGGAGGCATTTTCTCAATTGTGAGTTGCTCTTTCCAAAAGACACTAGCTTGTGCTAAGTTGCCTTAAAACTGGCTAGCAAGGTTAGTTATTTCTGAAATTATCCATTTAATAGTGTTGAATAAGGGTTGACTATGGGTAACTAAAACAATACAAAGGGAAATTAGCTAAGTGTGAATGCTTTATACAAAGTCTTGTCATCAACTAATACAGATAATGCTTATTTATAATTGAAGTTCCTTGTTCCATCTCTTTGAATCTGGCAAGTAACTTCTATCACTTCCAAAACAAACAAATCCAGGGGTCTTGTGTCTGCCTCTCCAATGATGGAATCACAGGTATGCACTGTTAGGAGTAGGTTTTCCCACTGGCCTGGGCCCACAGCCGTGCCAGCCCCAAATAACACACAAAGACACTGTATTAGATATAAATGCTGTTGGCCAGTTGCTTGTTTCTTACTGGCTAGCTCTGTCTTAAATTTTAACCCATTTCTATTAATCAAAGTAATTCTACATGGTTTATTTTACCCGAGAGGCAGCTGGCATTCTGCTCTGTCCAGTCTCTCCATGTTGACTCCTTTCTACTACTTCCTCTCTCCTCCTTGTCTCCTAGTCCTGCCTATCTTGCTTTCCTTTTGGCTAAGAGTGCTTTATTCATTAACCAATAAGAGAAACATATTTACAGAATGACATCTCCTATCAGGGCACAACTACAGTTAGCTTCTTACATTAGTGGGAGAGATAAAATTCAGGTCCTCACTTTACCAACAGAGCCAACTTTCCAGCCACTTACATACAATCTCACCTCAGGAAGCAGGTGACCAAATGACCAAACAGTGCATCACTACCTCTATGGTTCATAAACTTCTTTTTCTAATTTATCCATTGTAACACTCTTAACTGGTCCAAGAGATATTTTAGGTCATTACTGACTTTTTTTTCTTTATGTCCAGTATAAAATACAATCTTGATCAAATACTTAATGTTTATGCTTTGAGTTGTGTCAATTGTTTAAAACATATAACAATCAATTACTTTGTGTTTATAAATAATTCTTAGATGATAAAAAATTTTAAACATTATAGAAGCTTGGATGGTTCCAACTTTTCAAAAGTATAGCTCAGGGGGATTTCATGTAATTCTTGATTTTCCTCTCCTTGGAACACATGTGGAAGTCAGAGGACAGCATTCAGGAATCAGTTTTGCCTTTCACAATGTGTTTTAGATTCAGACTATTAGGCTTGCTTCACAAGTACTTTTAAACCATAAGCTATGTCACAGGCCTTATATCATTTTATAAACTATCACTGTATTTACTTGGCTGGTATGGGGTTACTATTATGAACTTATAGAATTTAGCATCACTTAAGAGACCCATTTTTAGGGAATTCTGAGAGGGACTATCTAAATTAGGATAATTTAGGTGGGAAGACTGACCTTAATTTTGGGTGGCACAATTTCATGAGCTGGATTTGTAGTTTAAATAAAAAGGAGAAAGTGAACAGTGGAATAGAATTTATCCCTTCTCCTCTTGAATGCAGATGCAGTGAGGCCAGGCCAATGACCT
Source organism: Cricetiscus sungorus (assembly GCA_030556225.1). Lineage (NCBI taxonomy): Eukaryota > Metazoa > Chordata > Mammalia > Rodentia > Cricetidae > Cricetiscus > Cricetiscus sungorus. The sequence goes on along the minus strand of JANBXA010000726.1, from coordinate 53,083,181 downwards.
CATGCTCCTGCTACCATGTTGTCCCAAGAATGATGTACTAGACGCTCAACTGTGAGCCAAAATTAACCCCCACTTCCTACCTTCTTTGTTCCTTAAGTTGGGTATTTTGTCACAGTAATGAGAAAAAAGACAAATACTTAGAAATGTGACCAAATACTTAGTACTTAGAAATGTGACCATCAGCCATTGCTGTGATAAAACTGCTATTCTTAAGCTTTGAAGCTAGTTTGTTAGATGAATGTGGGAGATGTTGGAATTTGGGTCTTGAAAAATCCTAGAGTCCTCCAAAGAGAGCTTAATGGGCTACTTTAGTAGGAATCTGGTAGATAAACTTACATTACGTGATAAATGCAGACAGTGGAAGCTTGATTCATGAGATTTTAGAAGGAATCAATATGAGCTAGAGACTTTAGAGTTGCAATTTGGGAATGAATCTAGTTGTCTTACTTGTGTACTGAAACTTGAGAGTCATGGAAAGGAAAATGTAATTGACTACTTTGTTTTGGAAGAGGAAACCTTTAGATAGAATGCATAGGCAGTATGCTTTCCTGATCACTGACCTTATTCAGGTCTGCATTCTGACAGAAACACACCAGGGTGAAAGATAGGAAAAAGGGATTGTCTGGCTTGTTGTTTTTGTTGTTTTTGTTTTTGTTTTGTTTGACATACTGAATTCAAATTAGTGTAGTCCGAATGTGCACCATATCCATTTATTAAAGCAACAGCCAAAGTTCCCCACTAGGCATTCTGGCCTCTTTAGCTATGGGTTTTTGACCAAGTTTCTATATCACACATTAATTTTCTCCTGTGGAATGTGCCTCCAATTGTAAAGTGATTGATTCCAAAAAGTCAGTTCATACACTAGCAATAAACCCTGTTCCCACTGCCAGTGGCCACACAGACTGTCCAAACCACAGGACTGTCACCCACATTGAGATGGCCTAAGCAGGCTCCTTAGCTATCAGTCCAGAGTCTGTGAATTACCACTAACTCAGTTCAGCTGTCCCTGTGGATTTTCCCATCATGATCTTGGCACCTTTGTTCATATAATCCCTCCTCTCCCTCTTTGACTGTACTCTAGGAACTAGGCCCAGTGCTTTAGCTGTAGATCTCTGCCTCATATAGTAGACTTTGTTGACGCTCTATAGAAGGCTTTACCCTTACTGAGGAGTGGATGCAGGGTTTGGTGGGAGGAAAATAGGGAGAATGGGAGGAGGAAATATGGTTGACATGTAAAATAAAAATCTTTTAAATAAATAAAAATCAAAGAAAGTGATTGGTTATACCTAGAATCTGCTATCTGCAAGGATTTTTTTTAACTTTTCTGTTTTTTTGTTTTACTTTTTTCTTTTCTTTTTTTTTTGGGGGGGTTCTCTGCCTCTTAGTGCTGGATTAAAATCTATGCAGCCATGTCTGTTTTTTCCTTATGTTGGTGCCCTAACACTTGTTCAGAAAGTATGGTCACCCTCTGAGAGCACTCTTCCCAGGCCTATGCCTAATTTACTTTTATATAAGCATTATAAACTTTCTTACTGGAACAGCTATTATTGGAATACCAAAGATATTCATAAACTGTGTGCTCATTTTCACTTGAAAATGGCAAATGACGTTTTGTCTTGATTTCTTTGATAATCCATAAGTCATAGAAGTAAGTGGTGTTCAATTTCCAATTATCTGTACAGTTTCTATTCTTAATTTTTAGCTTTATTACACTATGACAGACTTTGTATACAATAAAATTTGTGTTATGAACTAAGTTGTGGCAAATTGTAAAGAAAGTTGTATCGGTTCCTGTGAGCTCATATTCTTCGACTATTGAACTGCAATATTCTGTTACTGTCTGGTAAGACAATCTGGTCTATGGTGCACATTAACACTGAAGTGTTTCTGCTGGATTTCATTTTAAGTAAAATTTATTGAAATTTGGGTTTGAAATTTATCATCTATTTTATATTAGGATATCCATATTATTTTACATGGATTTGTTTTTGATTCTTGAAATTGGGAGAGCCAAGAATTAGTAAATATTTATTTGAATTAGTACATACTTACTTGTACATATAACAGCTTATTCCTAGATTAGTCTCTTTATTGATATCTATTGTTCTTTATCTCTTTTGACTAATTTTTGTTTAAGTTCTAGTCTAGCAGTTGTTCAAATAGTTGAATTTGCTTAATTTAGGTTTTTTACTTGTTTAATTTTACTTTTATGATTTTCTTTTCATTCTTAGTTCAAATGTTCTTTTCAATAAGGTGTGCTTCTTCGAGCCAGCATATAATTATATTTCTAATTCAAACAGTTTGTCTGTGCCTTATAATTTTTGAATGGAAATCATTTACATTTAGGATTGACAATGCGTTTTGTTACTTCTTGTAATTTGGGAATGTGGCTTGGTCCATTTCTTTACCTTTTCTTTATCCTTTATTAATAGTAGAGATTTCTTGGAATGTTGTGGAGGACAGGATAGAGTCTTTCCTGCATCTCTTTTGTTCATCTCTTCTTGTAGTGTCTATTCTTTTATGTGCTATCCTGATTAGACTTCCTTCCTCATTGATATTTAATTTCCCATCAACTATCTTCTGCAGTGATTGTTTGGTACATATTAATGGCTTTAATTGGTATTTATGAAGTACCAATTAAATTGGCATTTAATTGGTATTTTCTCATCAAAATTAGAACACAGCTTACTGAATCAGTCTTGCTTCATATATATATATATATATATATATATATTCATCATTTCAAATATGTTATTCTAGGGAAGTGGTTTTCTAGCATTCTGAACCTTTGGCCTTTCTATATAAGGTAATGCTTTTCTGTTTCCACTTTCAATAGTTAGTTTTATAGTGCTAGTATCATAATCATAATTTACCTTGAAGAAATTCTCCTGTCATTTTCTTTTGACGTTCCATGTGCTTTCTTCTGGATACCCCGTTATTTCTCCAAATTTGGGAATATTTTTGATAAATTTCGTCAAACATGTTTTCTGACTTATTTACTTTTAATTTGAAACAAGCTTGTTTTACATGTCAATAGCAGTTCCCTCTCCCTCCCCTCCTCCCTTGCTCTTCTGACCCCCTATCCCATCTCCTTTCTGCTTCCCAGGGATGGTAAGGCCTTCTATGGGGAAACTTCAAAGTCTGTCATATCATTTGGAGCAGGACTTGGGCCCTTCCCATGTGTCTAGGCTGAGGGAGTATCTCTCTGTGTGGAATGAGCTCCCAAAGTCCGTTCATATACTAGAGATAAATACTGATCCACTACTAGAGACTCCATAGATTGCCCAGGCCTGAAATCCATGTTCAGGAGGTCCAGGTTAATCCTGTACTTTTTTCCCAGATATTATACTGGGGTCCATGAACTCTGCCTTGCTCATGTCAGCTGTTTCTGTGGGTTTTTCCAGCCTGGTCTTGACCTCTTGCTCATCACTCCTCCCGGTCTGCAACTGAATTCCAGGAGTTCAGCTCAGTGTTTAGCTGTGGGTGTCTGCTTCTGCTTCCATCAGTTCATGGATAAGGGTTCTATGATGATATATAAGGTAGTCATCAATCTCATTATCAGGAAAGTGCATTTAAGGTAGCCTCTCCACTATTGCTTAGATTGTTAGTTGGGGTCATCCATGTAGACACCTGGACATTTCCCTAGTGCCAGGTTTCTCTTAAAACCTATAATGGTTCCCTCTATTAAGGTTTCTCTTTTCTTGCTCTCCTCTATTCTGTCCCCAACTCAATCTTCCTGCCCCCTCATTTCTTCCTCTCCCCTCCTCTTCTCTCTCTCCTAACTCCCCTCCCCCCTTCCCTGATCCCAATTTGCTCAGGAGATCTTGTCCCTTTCCCCTTTTATCTCTTCTTTCTAATAAATGAATCCTTATGTATGATCTCCAAGAGTCCCTTAAAATCATATTCATTTATTGACCTTGTCATTATTTAAGTTTGAATCTAGTATTTTTCTAGCTTTGGTCCCTCTTCCTTAAGATCTTTCTTACTTAGTGTCACCCTTGCTGTGAGGAAACACCATGACAAAAGCAACTTACAAATAAAGTCAATTAATTTAGGTTTTGCTTACAGTTTCAGAGTAACCATCATGTTGCCAAGCATGGTAGCAGTCAGGAAACAGGGCTAAGATCCTGATCTTCAGGCAGCAGGGAAAGAAAGAGACTGGGCCTGGAATGGGTTTAGAAACCTCTTCCAACAAGGCTACACCACCAGACCTTTATATATATATTTTTACATATTGATCCCAGTTCACTCTCCCTCTCTCCCATGCTCGCCACCTCCCTCCCATCCCATTCCCCTACCCACTCCACAGGGAGGGTGCGAATCCTTCTTAAGTAGTGTCACTAACAGGGAACCAAGCATTCATAAGAATGAGCTTATTGGGACCATTCTCACTCAAGCCACCAAAACTAGGTCTAATCTATTCTTGATATATGCTTGATTCATAGTGTTTTTCATGTAAAAATTTCCATTTTTATTTCAAAATCTTATTTTATTTACTGACTCTATCAGTCAAGTTCTTGACTTTTTTATATATAGGGCTTACTTTCAAATCCCATTTTCTGGTTTCTCATTTATGTTGCAGATTTTCTTCCTGAAGTCTTAGATTTTTTTTAAAGTTTATACATTTGCTTGATTGTGTTTTATTTGAAATTATTTTTCATTTATACAAGCATTTTTAAAAATTCTTCATCCAGAGTACCAGTGATTTCAGTATTTTTTAACTCAGAATCCAGTAATTGGGTATTATAGCCTTAATAAATTAATGAAATTAATGATGCCTTTATTTTTCATATTTTGCAGCATGAGAACATTACTTGTACACTGTTGCTTCTGATGTCCATTTTGTTTTACATGGGAGTTTTCTTTCCCTTTCTCTGCCCTAATTATGCCTGCATCTCTTGCTTTCTCTGGGACAAGTTTATAAGATTGTCCTACACTAAAGGACAATACCTACAAATCTAACACCGAAATAGAAATATTGAGAATCCAAGATACATAAATTATGTACATGAGGCATACATTTTATTTAGAATATTATTATGGGAGTGTGATATAGTATAAATAAGAACCCAAATACTAATTCTTGTGGACCTACAATAATCAGTCTTTAAGTTTCAGCTGGATGAAATTTGCATCTCTATATTATGTAGTTGCTGGATTTCCTGTATTCAAGGGTTAAAATTAAGTTATATGTTCTATGTTTCACAATTTCCTCATGCTTTACATTACAAAACTTTAATACTGAAGAAAGGTAACTGGTCTCTTGAACTTATCTGCCTCCAAATTAAATTTATGTATACTAACTTGCATTACACTCAATTCTTGTTTATTTTAAACCAAGGAGGAATGTTTTGTAATGGAAATTCTCTTCTGATAAATAACTATGATACCATATACTCTTATATTGTTATGAGAAAGGATTATTATGCCCCTCATTGATGAAGTTCAAACAATACATTTTCTAGAATAAGATATTGTTTATACATTTCACCGGCAAACACTTTGGCTGATACCAAAGTCAAATGGCAGTAAGTTATTAGGCTAAGTAGTGGGGGTTGGGGAAAACAATTCACGAATTTCTGAAGAGATGAGGAATTGTGCTCTCTGTTTTCATCTTTTTGTAGTTTTTGGGAGGCTGTTTCCAGGCTCCCAAATAAATACATGGCAACTTTTTCTTACTTATGAATGCCCAGCCAAAGCTTCATAAGTTTCTAGCTTTTCTTACTTAAATTATCCCATTTTTATTTAACTATGTTCTGCCTCTGGGACATTTACCTTTCTTTAATCTATATATCTTTCTTTCCTTCTTCCTCCATGGATGTCTGTGTGGCTGGTTGGCTGGCCCCTAATGTACTCCTTTCCTTTTCTTTTTCTCACTCCTTGTTCTCTTCCCTAGATTTCTACTCCTATTATTCTCTCTGCCCACTAGTCCCATCTATTGCTCTCTCCTGTCTAGCTATTGGCTATTCATCCCTTTATTAGAGGAATCAGGTGTTTTAAGCAAGCAAAGCAACACAGCTTTACAGAGTAAGAGGAATGCAACATAAAAGAATGAAATACATCTTTGAATCATTAAACAAATGTTCTACAGCATAAACTGATGTAACATTTTAAACTAATATTGTATAACATCTGTGTCTGTTCTCTGTGAGATTAATACAATGAAATGGGGGTGAAATGAGACTTGTTTTGTTTTGCAGATACTGGTTTTTATTTGTTGCATGTAAATTTCATGTGTATAAAATTCTAGATTATTCCATTAGTGTTTCTTATAATACACTAAAATGGTAATAAAACAAATCAAGTATTTCTCAAAAATAGCATTCTCTGATAAAGTACCTGGGTTCACAATTTGGTTCTCCCTTTAGAAACTGCGTGAAAACAGGTACCATATCAGCCTCTTTAGCCTTCCATTTATCATCTGTGAACATGTTAACATAATTGCCTCAAATTGGAGGTTTAATACTGAATATGTATATCATAGTTATATATGGTTTTATATATACTTACATGGCAATACCTTAATGTTCATCCATTTATCATTCTATATAATGTATGTCTTGTTGCATGAGTGATAAAATATAAACTGTTCATATACCTTGTATATATTTTTGTACATTCCTTAACAACTCAAATTCAAGAAACAATATCAGCAATAAAAGTCAGTAGTCCCAGACACCTTCATTTCTGAGCACATTTATTTCTGTTGTAGACTTTGAATATAATCTATATTACATGAGAAGTTTAAAAAGTGAACATTACAAGAAAATCATAATAAGGAATGAATGGGTCCAGAAAATGCACACAAGGACAACGTTTGAATGAGTATAACACAGCACAGCTGTAATAACTTTTAAAACATTTGTTGTTGTTGTTGTTTCTGTATTCATTTATTTCACATAGAACATATTCTGGCAGCATTCTTAAGAAATTAATTATACATGTTTTTTCTATTTTGCAATTATTCCCCAGTATTTGAATTTATAAAACCAAGAACAAAACACCCTTCTTAACTTCCTTAACCAAGTATGTGCCATATGCGTGATGGAGAGCAGAATCTTTTTTTGTATGTATTCAATTGGTTAATACTTCTTTGTCAGCAGTGAAGTTGTTTCAAGGTTAACTAATTATATCCTGAAATACTCAAAACAGATCGGAAATAAGATATGGTAGTCAGATGTTATAACTTTTTATTCACAGTTCAAGGAAATAGTCTTTGTATGTCAGTAATATGAAAGTATGGGAAACTTCAGTTCAGAAAACTAATGATATAGGCTGAAATTTACCTTATTTTAAAAAAGATAAAACGTTTTGTGGCAACTTAATTTCAGTGATTATATTTATCTGTATAAGAAAAATGTCCACCAGTTTTAAGTAGTCATGTATTTAATAAAGTTATAACACAGCTAATTCCATAAGAATTGAGAAAGCCGATTATATGTTGTAAAATTCACATGGTTTCCTTTATCAGTCAGAATAAAAATCACAGTTCCTTACTTAAAAAGTCTATACAACTATAAAGACTTTCTCTGGAATCCTACAACCAAGGTTATCTGTTTTCTGAGAGTAACATCTATTTTGTGTTTGAGGGTCTTTTTAAGATATAGAATCTCCCATTGAGCAAAAGAAAGAACAATAGTGTTTATTATAACATAAATCCAAATTAAACCAAAAAGCAATATGCATGCATTTTTAGATTTTTAGATGAATTCCTTCAATTTTAAAGTTCAAATCATTTTAAACTTTTCCATTTGTAATAATGTAAACTACTTGTGGTAGAGTTTTTAATTTTTATTTTATGATATGCTAGCAATAATTAAATGAAAACACCTAAAATAAAACAGTGATTTAAAAAAAGGACACAGAATCTCACTATGTAATCAAGGCTGGCCTTGAACTAGTGAACATCTGAGCTGTTTACGAGTATGTTTTCCTACTGGCCTGATCCCACAGCCGCATCAGCCCCAAATATCATGCAGAGACACTGTATTAGATATAAAGCTGTTGGCCAGTTACTAGTGTTTATTATTGGCTAGCTGTGTCTTAAATATTAACCAATTTTTATTAATCTCAGTATTTCCACGTGGTCTTGGCTTACCAGAGAGAGGATCAAGACCTATGTCTTCTTGGTCCTATATGTTGAATCTCCCTACCTCCTCAAATCCTCCTTATCTCCTAGTCCTGCCTATCTTGCTTTCCTATTGCTCAACAGTAGTTTATTCATTAACCAATATGAGAAGCATATTTACAGAAGATGACATCTTCCATCTTCTATTCTTTTCTGCCTAAAATAAAAGGGTTTTAACCTCAACATAGCGAAATATATAACAAAACGGGATCAAATAAGAACCATAGTTAATAAGGTTCAGTACATTAAAATTAAGCAAGATTTAAAGAAAATATTCTATCATCTATTGATGGGAGATGTTAATGAATAAAGCACTGTTGGCCAAGAGGAAAGCAAGATGGGGAAACTAGGAGACAAGGAGGATTTGAGGTAGTAGGGCAGAGATTCAAGATAGAGGACTGAGAGAGAAAAATACCAGGGTCTCTCTCTAGTAAGATGAAATACTTAGATTAATAGAAATGATTTAATATTTAAGACAGAGCTAGCCAATAAGAAATGCTAGTGACAGGCCAACAGAATTATATCTATTACAGCATTTCTGTGTGTTATGTACAGCATTTCTGTGTGTTATTTGGGGCTGATGTGGCAGTGGGCCCAGACTGGCAGGGGAATTTCTACTCATAACAATCTATGCTATGCTTTTGAGTCTAAATTCCTATATGAAACTTATCTTTAATCCTAATTTAAAAACAAAAAAAAACTATAATCATACATATCTGTCTTCAACTCCATCAAGGACCAAAGAAGGATAATATGTAAACTCTAGAAATGACAGAGACAACTCACTGCCTGGCCAGTCACCGGAAATTCTTCTGTAATGTTCCATCTTTAGCCTGTAGACCAAATTGTGCCTGGCAGACTCTTCAGCAAAGCAGGAAGCTTTAAACTGTCACACCTGTGTTGGTAGTTTGTCAGTCACTTTTCTCTGTGTCCTGCAGAATGTCTGGCAGACTTTTTCATGAAGCAGGAACCCTGTAGCAATGTCCATTTTGTATCAGCAGTCACTTTCCTGTGTGTCCTGCATGTCCAGTTTATACAGCATAACTACAAACAGTCCAGACAAGACCAATATCTTGCGGAAATGGCTTGTCTTACCATATTGAAAGCAAACTCTAAAATGTGTTTCTTTGATGTCCATCTTCCTTTCTGAGACAGGTGGTGTTGCCAGGAGCAGCTGTGCCTTGTTGTTAAGAAAAACCCTAAACAATTTTAAATGCCATATTCTGTAGGTCTTTGAAAGGTGTGAAGAATGCCTATCCATCTCAAATACATCTTGAAAACCTAACTAACTTAACTCTAAGTTTTGACTATCATAAGTAACCATCTATAATCTGTACTAATTTATACATTACATTTCTAAATGAGCTATATAAACACAATACCTGAACAAGAGGAGAAATATATGTATCACAAAATTGACCTTATATTGTATCAACAAAATCCATTCCAAAACAAAGTATTCATATCTATACCATAATCCCCTTTTTCCTTTTAAGAAAAGATTGGTTGTGGTCATTAACCATTTATAACCAACTACATTTAAATGAAAACAAACATTTATAAACAATATTTGGGAATTTGGGTGTTGTTCTTTCCAAACTGTTTCTAGTTGATAGGTGATACTGTCATGGGGATCCTAAGAAGATGTAGGTATCCTGGCTGTTAGGGTATACAAGGCTGCCTTGTCTCAGCGGTTTTGAATGTTGGATTACCTGGAACATTGATTGAGGTGGTCTTGGTTGATCAAATCATGCTAGTCTGGAAGGAATCTACAGCTTTTTATTTTCTATGGAAACAAAAATAGAATTTTCCCCTAGTAACCTGTCCTTAGTCTTAAATTTGAAAGTTAAAGTATTTTTAAAATATATAAATTTGATTAATCCAGCAGTATTTGTTTTAACATTTGTTGCTATTTCCTCAGCAAACAATTTAAAGACAATACAATAGCATATAGTATTCAGAATATTTCTGTGCTTTCAATTTTTACATGTTTTTTATTATCTTTTCTATTTTTATTTTTTCATTTTTTTTGAGACAGAGTTCCTTTGTGTAACTTCTGTCTGTCCTGTAATTAACTCTGTATATCAGGTTCACTTTGAAATTTAATTCCTGAGTGCTGGAATTAACGGCATGTGCTATCATATCTACTTATTCTCTCCAGCTGCTAATACACACCATTGAATTGTTAGCAGCACTTTTTAAAGGCCTGTTATTTTTTGCTGCTATGATGAATCAGGAAACTTTGAAAATTTCTGCTTGTCTCTAGCAAAACAGATTCCAACCAAGAAAAATGATGCTACCAAGAAGCCTTGCATGTCTCTGTTTTTTGTTTGTAAAACCCTTTCTAATGTTTTCATCATGTTTTAAGTGAAAGTTCTCAGGTCCACATTGTGGAGCCATTTTGTTATGAGAATGTTTTCCCAGCAGCCTGGTTCCAGAGATGGGACAGCCCCAAATAACACACAGAGATGCTCTATTAGACATAAAGTTGTTGTCCTATTTCTAGTGTTTATTATTGGCTACCTTGACAGGAGATGTCATTCTGTAAATATGATTCTTGTATTGGTTAATAAATACAGCACTGTTGGACAATAGGAAAGCAAGATAGGTGGGATTAGGAGACTAGGAGGAGAGAGGAAGAAGTAGTGGGGAGTTTCAAGATGTTGGAGGAACAAGGTGGTACGCCGGTCTCTCTTTCCTATAAGACCACGTGGAAATACTTAGATTAATAGAAATGGGTTAATATTTAAGACAGAGCTAGCCAATAAGAAACTAGTAACAGGCCAACAGAATTATATATAATAAAGCGTCTGTGTGTTATTTCGGGCTTGCAAGGCTGTGGGACCTGGCTGGCAGGTAAAAACAGCTGGTAACAAAATGGCAACCTACATGGACCTAAGAAATTTCACTTAAAACATGACTAAAGCTTTAAAAAAAAGGATTTTAGAAACAAAAGAACAAAGATAAGCAAGGCTTCTTGATAGCAGCATTTTTCCCAGTTGGACTGTGTTTTGCAAGAGTCAAGCAGAGACTTGCATGGCTCCTTTAAGGGAGGTTTCCTGACTCAGCATAAGTGGCAAAAATCCACATGGCCTTTAAGAAGGCTGCTAAAAATTGAATGGTGTATACAAGAGCTGGAAATGACAGTAACCACATCTCTAAGCCGGCAACATGCTGCTGGATGGCAGCATAGATCAAGGCAGTGAGCACAGCTCTCAGTTCTGGTGGTAAAGGTACTCACCACCATCTTGTATAGACTGTGACTAATAGAGCTGTGGCTTTCATTTGACCAATGTTGTTTACCAGATAAAAACTCCTTGCCAGAAAAAAGATAAAGATTTACAGTAAAGAAAGATTCAGATTAATAAAAGCCTCTAAAGATTTACAGTGTGTTTAAAAATATACGTAGGCTTGGGAGAGAAATAGAAACAGGATAAAGTGGTTAAAAATATTAAAAAGAAAGAGGGTAGATGGGTATTGTAGCACACACCTTTAATTCCAGCATATGGAAGACAGTGGCAAAGAGATCTCTGTGATTTCAAAGTAAACCTGGTATACAGAGTTAATTCCAGGACAGATAAAAGTACACAGAGAAACCCTGTCTCAAAATATGAAAAAATAGAAGTAGAAGAAATAGAGTAATAAAAAAGCCATGTAAAGATGGAAAGCACAGGGAGAATCTGGAACTGTACAGTAATATATTTTGTTTGTATCATTTGACTGATAAGGAAATAACTGTTAAATGAAATGGTGCTGGATTAATTCAATTTATATATTTTAAAAATGCTCTGACTTCAAAATTTATGTCTAAGGATAGGATACTGGGGAAAAAGGGTTTCTATTTTTGTTTCCACAGAAAATAAAAAGCTGTGGATTCGTACCAGACTAACATGGTTTGATCAAACAAGAACCCCTGAAGCATTGTCGGTGGGACAAGGCAGGGTTACAGACCACTAAAGCCAAAATTTTTGCATCTTCTAAATATATGCTATATATTTTACATCACCATGACAATAACCCCAACAAGGAGGATGCAGTTTGGAAAGAATGATGCCCAAATTCCCAAATATTGTTTGTAAATGTTTGTTCTCATTTAAATGGGGTTGGTTATAAGTGGGTAATGAATACAACCAATTCTTATTAAAGGTAAAAAGGGGATTATGGTATAGATAAGAATAGTTTTTTCGAATGGAATTTCATCTATTCATACAATATAAGGTCAAATTTGTGATATGTATATTTCTTCTCTTGTTTAGGTATTGAGTTTATATAGCTCATTTATAAATGTAATGTATAATTTAGTACAGGTTATAATTACCTATAACCATCAAAACTTATAGTTAAGTTAGTTAAGAATTCTAGATATACAGAGATAGATTTGATATGAATAGGCATTCTTCAAACCTTTCTAAGACCTACAGAATATGTCATTTAAAGTCGTTAAGGGTTTTTCTTAACAGTGAGACATAACTGCTCCTGGCAATATCACCTGAGTCAGAAAGGAAGATGGACAATGAAGAAAAAGAAATGCATGATGGAGTTTGCTTTCAGTATGGCAAGACTAGTCATTTCGACAAGATACTGTTCTTGTCTGGACTGTTTGTCTTTATGCTGTATAAACTGAACATGCAGGACGCACAGGAAAGTGACTACTGATACAAGATGGACATTGCTCCAGGCTTCCTGCTTCATGAAAGAGTCTGCTAGACAGTCTGCAGGATGCAGAAAAATGTGACTAACAAACTGCCAATACAGGTGGAAAGTTTAAAGTTTCCTGCTTTGCTGAGGAGTCTGTAAGACACACTATGGCCTATAGGATGAAGATGGAACATTACAGAAGAACTTTGGATGACTGACCAGGAAGTTGTGTCTGTCATTTCTAGAGTTTTTATATCACCCCTCTGTGGTCTTTGATTAAGTTGAAGACAAATAGTTGTGGTTATAATTTTCCTTACTTAAGATTAAAAATGAGTTACGTATAAGACTTTAGACTCACAAAAAGGATAGATGATAGAATACTTTCTTTAAATATTGCTAAATGTTAATGGATTAAACATTGTTAACTGGTTCTTTTTTGGTAACTGTTTTCTTATATATTTTGCTATGTTAAGGTTAAAGCCCTTCCTTTTATTTTAGACAGAAAAGAGGAAATGATGGGAGATGTCATTCTGTAAATACATTTCTTGTATTGGGTAATGAATACAGCACTGTTGACCAATAGGAAAGCAAGATAGGCAAGACTAGGATACTAGGAGGAGAGTGGATGAAGTAGGGAGGAGTTTAAAGATGTAGAGCAAACATGGTAGTATGCCGGTAAGATAAGGCCATGTGGAAATACTTAGATAAATAGAAATGGATTAATATTTAAGACAGAGCTAGATGATAAGTAACTTGTAACAGGAGAACAGAATTATATCTAATATAGTATCTTTGTGTGTTATTTGTGTCTGTCACAGCTGTGGGACCAGGCCAGCAGGAAAAAATAGCTCATAACACTATGCCTTAAATATCACTATGTAATCATAGCAGGCCTTGAACTAATAAACACCTGAGCTCAGTTTCCTGGGTTCTACAAATCTCAGCTTGCACTACCACATTTTGCATCTCTTTGTTACCATCTCATATCTACCCCAAGCTTTTTCCTTTCAGCTATACTTACTTCCTTGTTTTTAATTCAACATATCTGAAAAGTACTGCTCTTGTACCAATCTACTGCTAGAAAACTCTTGATAAATTCATGATGAATTTCTCTCACCCTACTGGTCTAGCTTCTTTTCTCTATGAATTTCTTCATAAGAACTTCAGGGTAAGAACTTACAATCATCAACCCTCTTATTTTTGCTTGATTACATTTTTCCTGTTTATCCCTCACTAACATTATGATATCCTCTTGGAATCTAAGGGAGATTGGTTCTGTAAACTCATGGACTCCAAAGTACATAATGTTACAATTATTTACATAAAATAAAGACTATTTAACTATTTAAAGAAACTGGAAAATATGTCAATATACTCCTCCTTTACTCTAATAACATTCATACAGTAGGTTATAAGAAGATTAAGGATTGTCTATACAAGTAAAAAGAGATATTTATCTGAGAAAAAAGTTTTATTTGACACAGTAATACACATTAACATTCAGACTTTTTGAAAAATCATTATTTTCTGAAAGCTTTATATTATATTTCCCTATTTAACTATAAACTTTTAGTGCATTAAACTATGTAAATAAATTTTTGTTTTCTTCAAAATTGCATTTGTTTACTATTTCTTATCAATAAATATATTTGTGAGATTTATTTATTTCTTTTATTCATTTTAGAATTTGTTGTAATTTGGACCTGGAATACTATTTTTTCATGTATCTTTGTTTTACTTTGTAAACTATTTTCAGTATAGTCACTGTCTAATCTGGGTGGAAATGGGAGAAACAAAAAAAAATCAAAATAAGAAATGATTTCTATCAGGTTATATTTCAAATAGGTCATTTTAACTATTCAAGTTAAAATCATGATATAATTTTAAATTATTTTCCAAATTCATCTTTAAGTATATAAATGAAGACACTGATTCAATTATATATAAATCCCAACTATAAAATTTGATATTTTGCCCTTGTTTCCATTTTGGGAGGAATTTTATTGTTGAGGAATTTTGGGAGGAATTTTGTTCTTTGTATCTTAGATTGATTGTCCAGTAGATCAAACCATTCTCAAACTGACTATCTGAGGTTGTCCTTCAATATCTGACCTTCCTTGTACCTCAACATTTCTAGCATTATAGGCCTGTATAAAACACACAGAAACCTCAATTGTAAAAATCATTTTACTAACCCTTGTCCTTTTGACTTTAAAGGTCCATTACCATTTTCAGAAAGAATGTCCTGAAAACATTCTATGTTTCAAAGTCATGATGAATGAGCTTTGATTAAAAGTAGCTTAAAAGAATAAAAACCCCTAATGTGTTTTATACAGTCACTGATCAGTTACTGACATGCAATATTTCATCTTCCTTAGGGCATTAATAGATGTTTTGTACCTAAAAACAACAATCTGACTGATAGTACATTTATCATTACATGCACCATAAAAATAGAAAGGACACAAATTTGTTTTTGGCTTTTAAAGACTAATTATTTGTAAAATCATTATTTGGCTCTTGAAGAAATTGATATGTTAGACTTCATTAGTGACCCTCAACACTTTTAAACTAGTATTGTATTTCTGTTTCCTGTATTCCTAATCTTTACTAAAAAATAGTTTAGTGATGTTGGTGACTTCATATAAAAGATGGTAGCTTATATTTTCCATATTAAATTTAATAGTGTCACTACTATTATTCATGTCATGTGTTTATACAACCCAATAATAACATTCAAGTTTTTACTTACTAGTTGAAAGCTTTTGATCATGGTACTCACTGCTTATATATGTTTCTTTAGATAGAAAATGATACAAGTATTTTCTTTATAATGTTATTGAATGGATTACATTAATTACTATAGTTAAGGCACACAATAAATGTTAACTCTTACTTTGTGTTTTAAGGTCAATGACAATTTGCTAATTCATAAAACTATTATATTAAGGCAAAATAAAATGTAGAAAAAGTTATGAAATTAAAGAAAGCCATATTTTATTGCATGTAAGGTTAGTTTTCTTTTATAAAAAAAGAAGAAAATATCACTCATTTTTAGGATTTAGAAAGGTATTTACTAATTGGTGATTTAAGTTTGCCTTCATAAAATGGGTGTTAATTTCCCTCCTGTTGAGTGATATGGTATAGGTCTCCTGCAAAAAAATCTGCTGGAAAGTAATTTGGAAAATTTACTTCATATTTTTTATTTAAAAAGTAATATTACAAGTAGACATTTCCATCAGTCACTTCACAACAACTAAGTAATAGTATTTTTATTTTACTTTGTTCTAGGTGTTACTTTATGCTAATATTTCAATTCTTCTAAATTTAGTTAGCTTTTAAACTTAATATCCTCCAGATATTTAAAAAAATTGTAATGTTTGTGCTATCTACTCTGATTAAAATGTACATTTATAGCTACACAGACATTCCAATAGGCAGTGAATATCTATACATCAATGGAGAGGAAGGTCAAAAAAGATTTTGGAGGTGTTTTCTCTGAACTGTACAAAGAAAGATTAAGGTGAGGAGGACTCACTATATCTTTTCCAGGTGAGTAGACCCAAAGTGCTGGGCCATGAGTTTACCACAGGATTTTAAGAACTTCATGCCTACCCTACCAGGATGGACCCTGCCCATTGCTAGTATTCTTTCACTCTTAGTTACCTTCCATCTCTTCTACTCAGAGAATCTCAAGTCAATATGATAGCTCTGCCAGCTCATCTCTATGAGATAACTAGGGACTAACTGAACTGAAAGAACATATTGAATCTTTGCTAGAAGCTAACTTAAATGAAACTACAGAGACATGAGAATATGTTGTTTCTCAATAGACTTTTAAAATATTCTGGTCTTTGCAGACACACTCATGTGAAAAAGCTATTAATTAAGTATCATTATAGACAAACTCATAAACATATATTATTATAAATGTGAGCCAGTGTTCATAAACACAGATCATTACTTTCCTGCCTGGTATTACCACGAGTTTCTCTCATCAGTCAATAATCTGATGGAAGCATTCCTACAATACCTCACTATCACAAGCACACCTAGCACATATAGCGAATGACTTTCAAATAATCTACTGGGAAAAAGGCTTCTTCATGGTATTCTTTCTCATTGCTTTGACAAAATTCCTTGCTGAATTTGAAGAAGACTAATTGTTTTTTCATGGTTTCTGTCTATCATGATGGGAATAACATGGTGGAAAGCTCTGAGGGGAGGAACTATGCAGCAAAGACATTTGCAGACATGGTGGACACAGGACGCAAAGGATTCAAATGAGAAAACAGGTTATGAACCTTTTAATGCTAAGCACTAGTGACCTATTATGCTAAGGTAAGTCCTGGTTTGGAAAGAACCCACAACCTCCCTAAACATTACCACCAGTGTAGTACTAAGTGTTAAAACATTGATTCTATGGGGGCCATTTCAGACTTTACTGACAACACATGATTTGAAAAAAAAAATACACAAATAAAAGTGGTTCAAAGAATTAAATTTTTTTCTGCTTAAAGAACAGCTAAGAATTTATAAATCATTCTAGAGGAAAGGACTTGAACTATGTACCCAAATAAGTACTAAGTGTTCACAACAGTGTGGAGTACCAAGTGTTCAGAAATATAAATATATAAAATACTCTATTTTTCTGATCTTTTCCTGGTCATCCAGAGTATTTTATATGACTAAAATGGAATAACTATGGTAGTGTGTATACTACCTAGAATTTTAAGCTATTCATTTACTCCAGAATATATAGGCAATATATATATATAGTTTTTGTAAACTAAAGGTAATTTTACCTCCTCTTTGGAAACATCTCTGACTTTTAAACTATACGAGCAGCAAGCTCTTGAACTCTCTAAAACAAGCATCCATAATTTCTTTTGGAGCTGTGTAAATTGCGATGATATAGTGTTTTGTCTTTGCCTAGTATGAGATCACTTTAGTTAGAACGTTTTGATGCAAATCACATGAGTAATCTTAAAGGGCCTTAAATGTAAATATTTATCTTTGGTGAAATTATCAATTAAAGAACTGTGCACTAAATGGGAAATACTATGCTTCACTTAATTAATAGCAAGAGACAAACCATATTTTGTTTTACACAAAAAAAACTCAAATTTTCAGAAATATAATTGCTAGTGGCTGGTGATAGAAACAGCCTTAAAATGAGAGTAATTATGAATTTCTTGAATTATTTCTGATAATGAACTATGTGTGGGAATATGACAATATCTTAAGCCTTGACTTAATGGTACAGATTTTTTTGTGGGGGGCTTCTTATGGGAGAGTCTAAGTATAATTATATTGAATCTAACGAAGAATTCTT
This sequence comes from Cricetiscus sungorus, assembly GCA_030556225.1. Lineage (NCBI taxonomy): Eukaryota > Metazoa > Chordata > Mammalia > Rodentia > Cricetidae > Cricetiscus > Cricetiscus sungorus. Next base: position 53,065,080 of record JANBXA010000726.1, on the reverse strand, counting down.
ATAATTAAGGAAGAAAACTTTCATTGCCTTTCCTTAGATGTATACTCACAAGAAATTCTACTACGGTGTTAGATGGCATGTCAGAATAATGTTTTCCACAAAACCTTCATACTATTATAATGAAAAGTTTGTGTGTAGATATTAATTTTTACAAGATTATTTTCTTTGTGAAGAAAATATTAACAATGTTCTTATTAATGCTTAAAAAGATCAAGACAGTACGCTACAATTTGCAACCATTCCCTTTTCTCATCTCAGCTTTGTTAGTGCTATTGATTTATTTAAATTGGATGGCTGTCTACTTGCTAGAGAATTATAAATTCATAACCATTATAAATTAAACACAAAATTAACCCCTAGATCCAAATTGCAGCCCAACTGTAAAACAGAAGCTCCAATTTAGGAGCATTTTGTCTACTGAGTGTCTTTCAGAGTAGGCCCATAAGAATGGCATTAGTCCTTTTAGCTTGAAATTAAATAGATTTTGCTTCACTGTTGTTGTTTTAAAACCAAACTGCTGTGAAGACAAGGTATCTTTCATATCACCTTTTCATAGTGTTTTCTTTTACTATTGTATTAATTAAAAAAGATATGTAGCCATATATTAAGGTAAAACCTGATAGATCCACAAAGCATTGTAGAAAATGGCCATTGACCTCTACTCTTCATGTTTTACTGCTTGGAAAAAGGGCCCACCCATATCCTTTGTGTGCTCCAGTTCCATCTATCTCTCCTGAGTTAGCCCAAGAACTCTATGTTCCATTACTGCCAGCTGAATATGGACCCTACCCTCTGAACCAATGAGTGACTCAATTTGCTGCCTGGGAGCAACAACACAAATTTCTCCTAACACGATTTCTTTATATGTAGAAACTGACTAGAATGAATGCCCTACAGTATGATCTTATTATATTAGCACATCCAAATAATAAACCGAACATTTATAGTATAAAAAGAAGAGATAGCCAAGGACTATGGCAAAAGATCATTACTTCAGTCATACTTTAGAACACCAGATTTGTAACTGTTTGATATAATACTAATTATATGTATGCCAGTAATGTAGCACCTTCTTTCAATTTTATATTAAAAGGTTACATATTTTAGAATATATCTAACAGCTCCTTCTACTAGGTGCTCCACCAAAATGAAGCCAGGGACAGCTGGATTGCCAAGGTAATGAAACTCAAGAACAAGAAGTTGTAGGAGTTGAGTGTGGAATATCTCAAATGCTGCCTGAACTAAAGATGAATTCAGATCTCAAGGTGAAGCTGTGAGAAACCGATATAGCTGCAAGCCAAGGAAACTGTAGTGGTGGCAAGGAAAACTATCATAGTTTTTGCACCAATTTTTCAGCTGATACCTTTTATGAAAATTCAACTCAGCCCAGTATATGAAATAGAGAAAAAGTGAAGTTGAAAGTCTGTAGTCCATTCCTCAGAGGAGGATTCCCCCTTAGCCAACTTGAAAAGGCCCATGGGGAAAAATAAAAGTAAAAGCCCAATTAACAGTCATCCTGACTACTGTGCAGGACAGCATGTTTTGAAGGCTTGGTCTTCGCAAGTAAAATCATGGAGAACATGATTTTTGTGAGACTGCATGGCAGCTGGGCCATCTAGGTTAATTTAGAGGATGCAGAGCAGAACTGCTTCTTGTCAGAGGCAAGGATGTTAATTATGAATTTCCAGAGTTTCAGTTGTAAACAGAAATTACTAAAGTGGGATTCATAGAAAAATAAGGAAAAATCAATTGTATTTTGACAATAAATTGTACACTAAATCAATATAATAAATTTTAAATTATCACAACACTGACAAAAACATAACAATATTTGTTTTGGATTGCCAGAAGAAAAGAACCATTTATGTTTTATATATAATTTGTAAAAATTTTTAAGATAATCAGAAAAGTAAAAACTATGTTGTAATTTTTTTCCTTTTGTTTTTCTTTTCTTTTTTTATTATTAATATAATTTTAAAATTTTACTTGTTGATTCCATTTTCCTTCTCCCTCCCTCACTCCCTTCCTCCCTCTTCCCTCTGTGACATGCACCTCCACCCACCCCACTTTTAGTGCTATGCTATCCAGGTTGGGTCCTGGAAATCTGTCAAGTCATTTGAAGTAGGGATTAGGACTTCTCTCCTCTCTCAAGGTTAAGAGGGTATCCCTCCATGGGGTATGTGTCCACAAGGTCTTTTTTTGCACCAGGAATACATCCTGGTTCTACTGTCTGAGGTCCCTCAGATGGCTCAATCCTCTAGCTGAGACCTGTGGGAAGCCATAGTCCCAAGATGGTGCCTGGATGGATGCCAGGTAGTTCAAGCTTAGCTGTAAACAAGCCTTATTTGGAAGTGCTTGAGGGATCTGGTGTGCTTCCTCCTTCTGTGGCCTATCTGGGATCACCAGGTGGCATGAGCTGATTGGGCTGTGAGATCACATTTAAGAGCTTGCTGGGGCTGGGAGAAGCATAAACTAATGTACAAGGTTCCTGAATAAACTGCTTGAAGAAGAGTTGTGGTCATGTTTCCTTGCTGGCAGAGGTAGGCATGGCAGAGACTCATATTCAGGGAGTGTGCGTCAGTCCCATGCTGTATTCCCATCTATCAGTCTTGGGGTGGCATTAGCTCCTCCTTGTTCAGGTCAGCTGTCTTTGTGTGTTTCTGCAACCTGGTCTTGTCTCCTCTCTTTGTATCTGGTTTCTAGTTTGACTCAGTGTTTGGTTATGGGTGTTTGCTTCTGTTTCCAACAGGTACTAGATAGGGACTCCATGATGGTGGATAATTTAGTTAATTTAGTTGCTCAAATTTTTAGTTGAAGTCTGTCTTGTAGGTCTCCAATCCTTCTTTAGGTTCAGTTTTCTCTTCAAACCAATAATGGCTCCCTCATTTATGTTCTCTCTCTCTCTTTCTTTCTCTCTCTCTTTCTCTCTCTTTTTTATCTTCTATTCCTACCCTGACTCAATATTCCTAGTCACACGTGCTTTCCTCTACTCTTCTTCTCTTTCTCCCAGTTCTCTCTCTGTTCACTGTCCTCTCCCCTATTTACCATGTGCTCTGGGGAACGTGTCCCTTCCACCTTTTGTGAGGAACCATATATGAATCTCTTAGAACACACCTTGTACACTAGTTTCTTTGATGGTGTGAATTAAAGGCTGGTAATCCTTTGCTCTAGGTCTCAAATACATATATTATCGAGTACATACCCTATTCCTCTTTTTGTGACTAGGTTACCTCATTTAGGATGGTTTCTTCAAGTTCTATCCACTTGCCTGTGAATTTCAAGATTCCATTATTTTTTTCTGCAGAGTAGTATTCCATTGTGTAGATGTGCCACATCTTGTTTATCCATTCTTCAGTTGAGGGGCATCTAGGTCGATTCCAGGTTCTTGGTATTACAAATAATGCTGCTATGAACATAGTTGAGCACATGTCTTTGTTGCATGGATGTGGGCCATTTGGGTATATACCTAAGAGGGCAATTGCTGGGTCCTGAGGTAAACTAATTCCCATTTTCCTGAGGAACCACCATACTAATCTCCAAAATGGCTGTTCGAGCTTGTACTCCCATCAGCAGTGGAGAAGTGTTCCCCAATCTCCACATGCTCTCCATCATAAATTGTCATTGGTGTTTCTAATTTTAGCCATTCTGTCAAGAGTAATGTGGAATCTCAAAGTTGTTTTGATTTGCATTTCCCTGATAGCTAAGGATGTTGAACATTTTCTTAAGTTACTTTCAGCCTCTTTGATTTCCTCTATTGAGAATTCTTTCTTCAATTCTGTACCCCATTTTTTAATAGGGTTATATGGTTTTTGTTGACTAGTTTCTTGAGTTCTTTGTATAATTTGGAGATCAGCCCTTTGTCAGATGTAGGATTAGTAAAAATCTTTTGCCAGTCTGTGAGCTACCGATTGGTCTTGTCCACTGTGTCCTTTGCCATACAGAAGCTTCTAAGTTTGAGGAGGTCGTGTTTATTAATCGTTCATCTCAATGTCTGTGCTACTGGAATTATGTTTGGAAAGCAGTCTCCTTATACCAATTTGTTCAAAGGTACCTCCTACTTTCTCTTTTAAGAGGTTCAGTGTGGCTGGATTTATGTTGAGGTTTTGATCCATTTGGACTTGAGTTTTGTGCATGGTGATAGACATGGGTCTATCTGCAGTCTTCTACACACCATCATCCAATTGTGCCAGCACCATTTGTTGAAGATGCTTTCCTTCCCCCATTGTATTCTTTTGGCTGTTTTGTCGAAAATCAGGTGTTCAGAGGTATGTGGGTTAATATTGGGATTTTCGATTTGATTCCATTCGTCTACCTGTCTAATTTTGTGCCAAAACCAAGCTGTTTTTAGCTCTATAGTTGTGAGGTAGACCTTAAAGTCAGGGATGGTGGTGCCTCCTGAAATTCTTTTACTGTACAGGGTTGTTTTTGCTATCCTGTATCTTTTGTTTTTCCATATAATGTTGATTATTATCCTTTCAAGGTCTGTGAAGAATTGTGCTGGGATTTTAATGGGGATTGCATTGAATCCATAGATTGCTTTTGGCAAGATTGACATTTTTACTGTATTTATTCTTCCTATCCAAGAGCATGGGAGATCTTTTCATTTTCTGGTATCTTCTTTAATTTCTTTCTTTAAAGCCACAAAGTTCTTATTGTATAGTTCTTTCACATGTTTGGTGTTACCCCAAGATACTTTATGTTGTTTGTGGCTATTGTAAAGGGTGATGTTTCTCTGATTTCTTTCTCTGCCTCTTTGTTGTCTGAATAAATTAGCGCTGCTGATTTCTTTTTTTAGTTTATCTTGTATCCTGCTAGTTTGCTGAAGGTGTTTATCAGCTGTAGGAGTTCCTTGTTAGAGTGTATTGGGTCGCTTATGTAAACTATCATATCATCTGCAAATAGAAAACAAGATATTTAGTAACAAAGCCAGATTTTCACAATAAGTATCTACAAATCCAGCCCTACAGAAAGTGTTGGAAGGTAAATTCCAAACCAAGAAAGTTAACTACACTCACAAAGACCTAGGCAACAGATAATCATACTTCACCAGAAACCAAGGGTGAAGCAGAACAAATATATTCACAATACCATTGCCAAACACAAATCTAAAACACACAAGCATTAACAATCAATGGTCTTTACTGTCCTTCAACATTAGTGGTCTTTACTTGCCTATAAAAAGACACAGGCTAACAGAATGGATATGAAGATAGAATTCATCCTTCTGCTGCATACAAGAAACACATTTGTTACAAGCAGGTTTTTCCTGCCGGCCTTCTGGTCCCATTCTTTGTTCCTCCCCACTGGCTGCCTGGTCTGGTCCTCCCACCACGCCAGCACCCAAATAACATGCTTAGACTCTTTATTAGATATAAATACTGTTGTCCAGTTACTAATTCCTTATTGGCTAACTCTGTCTTAATGATTAACACATTTCTACTTATCTAAATATTTCCACGTGGTCATCTTATTGGAGAGCATTGGGCCAACATGCTGCTCTCTTTTGGCTCTTTATTATGATGCCTCCTAACTACTTCCTCTTTTTCCTAGTCTCCTAGCCGCACCTATCTTGTTTTCTTATTGGCCAACAGTGCTTTATTCATTAATCCAGTATGAGAAACATATTTACAGAATAACATCTCCCATCACACATCTAAGTTTCAAAGATAGACATTACCTCAGTGTAAAGGACTGGGAAAAGATCTTCCAATCAAATGGACCCAAGAAGCAATCTGGTGTGACTATCATAATATCTAACAAATTAAATTTCAAACCAATATTAATCAAAAGAGATGAAGACAGTCATTTCATATTCATTTCAGGAGAAATCCATCAACACAAAGTCTCAATTCTGAACATTTATGCCCCAACTACAAAGGCACCCACATTTGTAAAAGAAACACTACTAAAAAATCAAAGCTCACATAAAACCTCACACACTTATAGTGGGAGACTTCAACACACCACTGTCACCACTAGACAAGACCACCAATCAGAAACTCAACAAAGAAGCAAAAGAACTAACAGAAGTTATGTCTCAATTGGGTTTAACAGACATCTATAGAACATTCCATCCAAACACAAAATAATATACCTTCTTCTCTGCTCCACATGTTGTATTTATTTTAGAAAAGTCTTCTATAAAAATGTAAGTTATAAATTTTGTTTAGAATTTGTGCTGTTGTATTCAAAATATATAAGCTAGAAGTATCTGTGTTGGACATGTCTATCACTATCTTATTTGACAATTTCATTTATGTTTATAATACATTAACCCCCTAAATCATCTTATCTTTCTCTCATCCCAGTCAGCCCTTCTTCCCTAGAGATCTCTTTCCCAAATTCATGATTTTTTATGTCTGTCCTGTAGAGTTTAACAAGGGTCATCTGTGTAAGAATGAGTTTGCAATTATCCTATTAGGCCCAAAATTGTCTACACAACTGTATAAGTTGCCTACCCATCTCCAGAATCTCTCAGTTGCTGACAGTTTAACAGTATTTGATAGGGAGCCATATGCCCTTCCCATATGTATAACTTTTGCCCACGCCAACTTATATAAACTCAATGCCAGCAAATGAATGCTGTAAGGAGTTCAGGGGTACCTTGGTTTTGTTGTGTGCCTAATAATATTGCTCAACCTGGGGTGCAACCACCATCACATATCAGATATCCTGCATGTCAGATATCCTGCACTATGTATAACAACTGTAGCAAAATTAAGTTAAAATGTAACAATGAAATAATTCTATGTTTTGGGGTCACCACAACTTCACAAACTGTATTAAAGGGGCACAGCATTAGGGAGTTGAGAACTACTAGAGTAGAAGTTGGCATTTCATGACCATTTTATTATATTTCTATATGTGGATGCTGGTAATTATTTGGGGAATTTTGAGAAAACCATGATAATTTTTAGGTCTAGGCTTGAATACTTTGTGAAGCTGGATCATCTCAGTCAGCAGCCTTGAAGTTGTTCTAGATGCTGGATCACCTGGGCAATAATTTTTTATTGGTGTCCTGACCCCTTTTTCTGAAAACACATAAACATGAACATACATATCTGCAATAATACAAGAATAGACTGTGCATCGTGCACAAGTCAGCCAATTGTGTTTTCTGTTATGTGTTTCATCAGGTAAAATATGCTTTTTGTCTTGTAGTTCTAGATTTATTTCTTTGTGTCTATAGTCAGGATTTCATGTGGTCTTCCTTGATCAAATCTGATCATCTATAACATTGAATGAATCCACAGCCTCTCATTTTCTGTGGAAATAAAAACATGACCTTTTCCCCAAAGTAAAATATCTCTTGACTTAATTTTGAAGTCAAAATATTTTTAAAATATCTTGGTCAGTTTAATCTAGTATCTTTTATAATAAAGTGTCACTTAGCATTCAAAAAATTTAAAGACAACACAGTAACATACAGGATACAGACTCTTTATATTTGCCATATTACATTTTAAGGACTTTTCTCTCCCAAGCCTATGTGTATTTTTAATTACACTGTAACCTGTTTACATGTTTTTTTCTTATGTGAACATATCTTTACGGTATATCGTAACTTTTTCTGTATGCATGTACAAAACCCCAAACCAGCCATAAAGCATGCTGGCAGCTCAAGTATAATGACAGCCGTCAGGAGATGTCTCTCTGTACTGAAGGCACGTGAGAGACTGTGGGAACGTGCCTTGCAGCATAGCTCAGGGTGTGCTAGCAGCTTCCAGCCAGCATGAGAGACTGGAGACTAGGAATCAGTGCTTGGCTTCATTTTTTGTGTTTAGTACTTTTAATAAAAAGCTTTTTTAGGTCATATGTGGAAATTCTGGCCCCAGGTTGGAAAGCCATTTGTAAGCAGTTTTCCGGTCCCAGTAGAAGCTCCTAAGTAACTACTCAGAGCCTTATATGAAGTTTAAATGATCAGTCAATAGCTTAAGCTTGTTACTAGCTAACTCTTACATTTTAATTTAACCCATATTTCATATCTGTGTTTGCCATGTGGATCCTGGCTTTGCCTATATCTCACAAGACTTGTTCCCTATACATCTTCTGGCAACTCCTCTGATTCAGCCCTTCTTTCTTCCCATCATTGTCAGTTTGGCTATCCATTCTAAGTTTATCCTGTTCATTATTGACCAGTCAGCTGCTTTATTAAACAGCAGCATATCTTTACAGTGTATAAAGGGATTATTTCCTAGCATATTTCTGCTTTTAAAATCATTATGCATCCTTTTTATTTTCACACATTTGTGTCATCTCCTCTAGCACATCTTCTCCCTGGTTTTAAACATGTTTTGTCTAGTAGTCAGAGTAATAGTTCTACAGAAAGCACTTTCTCATGTCTTACATGCTATGATCAGCATGTACATACCAATACTTTAACAACTCAGATTAGGATATTGATAGAAAGTAGCTACTTTTTTTTGGTTTTGTGGCTCTCATAAATATTCTGCACACTATGAAGCTAATGCATTTCTCCTGCTAACATGACACCATTTTAAAGGAAAATAAAACAGTGCAAATTTAAGCTTCTAGTTTCAGGAAGGATAAATTCTAGAGCTCTTTGATAAATGAGAAGCAATGTTTCCAAAAAAAATTTACAAGTAGATATAATTGATATAGAAATAAAAATATTGAAGTTAGTTGTATAGCAGTTTCCTTTTTGATTAAAATCTTCCATTTTGGAAGGAAGCTCATTAAGACATAGGGTGTTTACAGGAAAGTGAAACAATAGTGAGTTCTAAGGAGAGGTGAAACATTTCTTCCTTCAGGGAAGCTCATTAAACTCAGAAGGCAAACAATGCCAGAGCTTCATGAGGTCACTGATAATGACCAGATTTAGTAGGACCCTCCTTTCTGAGCATATAAAAGCTGTAACAACTGTTAAGAAATGCTCTCCGGCAAGATGAACATCTGAAAGAAGGAGAGGGTAGCCCAGTTCTCTATAAGGGGCTGAGGGCCACTGAATTACCTAGAAAACCCTACAATTTGTTGAGTTTCCTGCAGGTTTTGCAGTGAACTCTAGGTTTACAGCTTTTGTAAGCTGTCATCCCTGTTGGAGTGGGCATTTTGTGATGTAGCTATCTGTGAGTCTTATTGCTTCTTTGAGTAACCAGTCATTCATATTCTTATAAGTAATTCCAACAAAATCTTGGGCTTTTCTGGTATCCTTATTTTGGTCTGTCATTTGTTCTTATCTGTGTTAAGTAGAAGTTTGTTCACATAGCACCAGGAACAGTGTCATACAACATTAGTGTAGACCTCAATTTTCAAATAAAACTATCATAATTTTAGTTTTCAAAGAATTTTAGAGATAGACAAAAACTCAATTCATGTAAGTCCTTATTTGTCTCTAACAGTAATAATTCATCAAACATGTAGCTGATATGTTTAATGAGATGAATTAGTGACATATTGGTTTCATGACTGACTGATCATAAAGCTTAAAGTTCTTTCACAGTCCTCTGATTTTCTCCTTCTAACTATAAATCAGCAAATGAACTACAAATCTAAGTAATATTATTCTAGGTAAATATTAAGCCATATTTTAATTCCTGTAAGGTATTTACAAGTACCAGTTTTCTGGAATAAATTATGTCTTATTGTTATATATTTACCACTGTATCATTCATAATCAAGTGGCAGACCTGATTTCATGTTTCTATTCTACTCTAAAACATCCTGTATAAGAAAAATGAACTATTCATAACTGACAACTTGTGAACTACACACCAAAACAATTTAAAATAATATTAACTATGCCCACTATCACTTTCTCACATCCAGTTCTTACTTGTATTTGCAGGATATATGGTAAGGAAGAAAAGAAGTCTATTCAGTGCAACTTTAAGTAAGACACATTAGTCTTGCTATAAAGAATTTACTATTAAAAATAGATTGACTGATAGCAGAAATATCTTATAAAATCTTACCTCAAATACACTATTTCAAGTTCAACTACCAAGAAAAAAGACAGCTACAAATAAGATAGAAATAATTATCTGATAAAAAATAATCACAATTATTTTCAAATGTTCTTTTCTAAGTAAGAATATGTCCCATGGCTATTTTATACTATGTACCAAAAATTTCGTTATACTTTCTTTTCAAAATGTATTACATATCAATTTTGTTATCATTTTCTATTGCTTCATACCAAAGTGCATCTTATATCTACACTCAAGTGAATTTTAGTAATTTTTAAATGATATATAGTAAACACTTGCTTTGTCAGAAAATTAAAACATTGCCTTGACTTATAGTGCTATTACTGAGCACAAATAAATCATTAGTAGGAAAATAGTAACAACTAACATGTATATATTAACTAAATCTTATAATTCCTTTATAAAGAAGGTTCATGATAACTTATTAAATCATTAAGTGTAATTTTTAGATTTGTATTCAATAATTGCTTCACAATTGTAAAATGGCCTATTTATTCAGATATCTGAATTTGGAATAGTGTATTTGAAGCAATGTTATGAAGTATCTAGCAAAATAATTTTGGTTATTGCCTTGACAAAACAATAAATATGTTCTACACTCTTAGAAAATATTTTGTCATCACATTTCCTACGTCATTCAGAGAATATGAAATTTTTACTTCATGAAAATATCTAATACTATATAACATTTATTATAGACTGATATTGTCTAAACTAATTTTCACATAAACAATACTATCCTACAAATAACAAGTTAGATTTTATTGATAATACTTTGCATATGAAGGGAATTGAAGCATGAACAGTTTAAATAATTTATTTAGAGTCTCACAGCTAGTTAGTGGATAACTTAAGATTAGAACATAGCAAGCTGGCTACAATATTCAGCTTCATTAACCACAATGGATAAGTATACCATGTTACAATAAAGTCAAATGATTTTATAATAATCATATTAAAGACTTCATATTAGTGCCTATAATCTCAATCCATTGTTTCATTCCATCTATAAATTTGCATCTCCCTATCTTATAAATAATGCTATTACCCTCAGGAAGGCTATGTTGTAAAAATGAGGTATTTAGAACATCTTTGAAACTCTGGAATTACTTTAAATATCTGTAGATAGAAGAGGACAAAAAGGTGTGATGAGGAGACTGAAGGAACATTGAGAAACTAGGACTTGTAACAATAGCACCATCAATATTTATAAGGGGAATCAAGCACTTCCTGAATACATTCAAGGTTCACTCCATAGAAGCACAGATGTAAAATTGGTCAAAAATAATGGCCGGGGAGGTCACAAACCATAGAGGAGAATCTGTTATTGTTATTTTAATATGTGAATATGGTGATAACCTGCTTTCCATATACATAGTCTTATAACTATACACTAGCCCAATTATCAAATCTTACCAGAGAACCTTTATTTTCTAGTAGAGGCCAGTTTAAAGAGATTTACAACTGATTAAAATGCAAACAATAAATGTTTGTACAGCACTCAGTCCCAAATGGGCTATCCATGTCACAAGCCTTTCCCTCAAGGCTCAGGAAATCATCATAGCAAAGGAATTAGTGTTGAGAACCAGCAGTCTGCTGACCCCATCCCCGATGATGGGCGGGATGATCATGGCCATGTCATACCTAGTCAGGCTTTACCTGGCAGAGCAAGCATTACCTGGCTGCCCAGGGGACTCAGTTACACATGCACAAGCCCCCCTTTTAAAGCAAGCATGCTGCTCTCTCTTTGGCTCCTTCTCTCTCTCTTGCTCCTTCTTTCTCTATCTCTTGGTCTTGGTCATTCTCTATCTTCTTGCTTCTCTCTCTCTCTCCTGCTTTTGGGTGGCCACCAGTTACCCCCTTTTCTCTTCCCTCTCTCAATAAACTCCACGTGGGTGCTGAGTCTTTTGTTTGTGTTTCTTAGGCAATAATTATAACAAAAGAACAACAGTTAAAAAGATGGCAACAGCCAGAGGCCAGGAAGACTGTCAGAAAAATACTGACTTCAGGATATGAAAGTGTCATTGCATTTATGAACTCAAAGTAAATGTAGTTACCTATACAAGACTTTCACAAGATCAAACCAGTAAACACTTCAGCATGACTGGGAGATGGACATTCCAGGCACCATGTCTAACTGAAGAAATATTGGCAGTTCCTGAGTTGGTGTTTTTCAGGGTTGTGTTCCCTCATAGGTTACCTATGATCCAATGGATATCCCCACTACACACATGCATATATTGGCAACACTAATCAAACTCAATGTTTTAGTTGAAATAAATGAAAAAAAATGGAAGACATACAGTTGGGAGGATGGTGAGCCAAGAAAGAGTTGGATTGGCACAGCAGGTGTTGAAATATATTATATACATGTATGTTATTCTCAAAGAGTAAATATAGATGAAGTTCAAGTAGAAATCCCTACATGGGTAGATAATTTACATATGAATAGTGAACACACAAAAAACTCAAGTTCTACTGAAGGATTTTTCCCTATGAGCTCTTGATCATAAAGTTTCCACAGGCTTTCCAAAATAACAAGCACTATTGGTAATGCTCATGGCTGTACACAATCTCTAGATTGCTGAAGATGGTATAAACTTTGTATATAAGACACAAAGAAATTGTACTGGGACTTCACTATACACTTCCTCTCTAATTCTTAGCTTTCATAGTTCACAAAGTTGCTATGCAGGCAGATGAGGGGGAAAAAATCATGCACAGCTCTAAACAGAATTCTTCAATATTGAACTGGCAAGAAAGATGTGCCAACTAGTGATTTTGTGACGTTACAATTATCAGAGGTAACCATTTGCTTTCTGCTTGGATTTTATGCCTAATACATAAAAAGAAATCTATGTCTGGGACTCCCAACCTAACCCAAAGCCCATGTCTGTGAGGTTCATAGGCTCTAGGGAACTTCTTGATATTATTTGGATTGAGGGATAGACAGCTACATATTCATGTTTATATAAGCTTTTCTTTTGCAAAAGAAAGTGGTTAATATAGAGGCATGAGTAGTCAAAATGCTGAAAACAAGTAATCTTTGAGTACAGAACTCTAAATGAGAAATCTGTATCACTTCTTTCAAAGCTCAAGAAATATAGAAGATACAACAGAAGGAATATAAGAGCTGGATGAATAGGAGAAGGGATTTCTATAACTTTCTTCAGAGCATGATATGGTCCTTATAATCTTGAACTCACAGTAGTACATGTTGCCTACAATGGAAATAGAAATCACCATTTATAACTTGGAAATGTTTGGCATGAAATTATCTAGATGGTGAGTAGTTGGGACCAGTAAATTATCAGTTATAGCCTTATGATCATAAGGAAAAAAATCAATATCCCATAGTGTACTCTCTTGCCAAGCTATAATAGTTTGATTGGTAGATAATTATATCCAATGTATTTTTAAATACTTATTTTTAGCTTATGGTGTATTTATGGAGATATAATCTTATTCTGAACTTTAGAAGCACCTGCACATACACACATAAACTTTCAGTACAAATGATTAAGGTTTTTACATAGTGATGAAGTTATTGACAGCATTAACAGCTAGAAACAGGGACAGAGATAATTCAGTTAATTTTCATAAATATTCTTCTTGCACAGTAGTGTGAATTTGTTTGACACAATGAGATTGTTTTAGTATCAGAAAGAAGCCCTGCAGTATTGGACTATAAAGTACAGAAACAGAAAAAAAATAAAGGGCAGTAGACCTCAGGAATTTAGTAGGCAGTAATTCTTTCAAACTGAACTCAGTTACAGCATGTGCATTCTTCCATTAAAAAGCAGCAGCAACTTTAAAAACATAAATGGGGATGCAGAGAGCAGCAGAAGCTATGGAAAATGTGGGTTTGGTTTCAAAGTTAGAGCATTTGCTTATCAAATAGAGACCCTAAGTTCACTCACTAGAAAGCAGAAAAACAAAACAAAATAATAATAACAACAATAAAACTTCTATTAGAAAGCTAGGGAGAAGTAATTATAGATTCTTTGTCTTCAGAAGCACTATATGCCTGACAACAATTTCATTTCAAAACTCAACCTCTAGAGCTGTGAGAAACTAAATTTGATTCTTTTTAGCCATTTGTTTTCTGTTACTTTGACAGAGCAGTACTAATACAAGAAGAAGGAAGAAGAGGAGTAAGAAGAGAGGGGACAGAGAAAGGAGTTAAGAAATTCTGTAAAATATTTCATAGTAATGTTTTACTCAGTAATACAGTGGTGAACACACATATATACATATATATAGAATATCTTAATTGGAAATAAGAATCAATTACTCTGTTGGAGGAAGTAGCAAGTGGATCTGTGTGACATGTAGGACAGCCTGGTCTGCATACATAGTGAGTTTGAGGCCAGAAAGTCAGGGAAACATAGGGAGACCTTATTTTAAAAAATAGAGTAAAAGGAAAGTAGACTATAATATATCCCCTACCTTCCCATTTCTTTACTCCTCTCGTTGGTAAATAAATATAAATCACTGTTTTTTTTGTTTGTTTGTTTTGTTTTGTTTTACAAATATTTGTCAGCTTCTCACTATGCATCCCCTCCAAAAAAAAGGGGGGTTGGGTGATACAAGTTTTCTGTACATGAAAGTAAATCCATGTAGCTTGCAAAATCTCATGGAAAGTAAACCTAAACTTCTTGTAACACATCATAGTGTTTTAACTTCCTTAAATCTTTTAAGAAGTACTAGTCAAGGGTTTAGAATACATGCTTCATAAGTACCAATGGAAAACAATGAGATCGTTATGAGAATATTCCAGAATCAAAAAGAATAAATAAACCAATATGCACTAGAATAGATCCTTTACATGAGTACTTTTAAAAATTAAAAGCATTATTAATCAATCAAAGAAATTATAATACAGATGCAGTATTTTATGATTCGTTATAACTACTATATTGTCATTAAATTCATTGCTTTTAAATGTTAGCAATAACAATGACTTATTTTTTCTCCCCCTTTACTGTTAGAATTTTATCAGAACTTACATTTTTTAATTGAAAGTTGAATTTCTGAGGATTTTAATATATATTAAAATTTATAAAAATATGACCAATAGTTTCTTTAAAAAGGGTTATCTCAGTATTAAATTCCCTAAAGTTGTTTACAGTAGAGAATATCATCCTTAGGAATATATAAAATTAAGGAACATAGTGTGTTCAATTTAAAAACATAAAAATTATAAATGAAGAAGCCATTGTAATGAGTCGAAGGGAGTTGACTAACTTGTTCTAAATGGGTACAAAATGTTCACTGTGACTCTACTTACTAGCTCAAAGAGCAACTTCTGAGTGAGTCCCTAAGGCAAGGCCAGCTTCAGCCATTTTCCCTTGCTCCCATCATGCTCCTCTAGCACATTGTTCTATAGTTAATGCCCATGCTGACCTCATGCTGACTCTGTGTTGACCCCTAAGCTCCACCCACATGACCCTAAGTTGACGTGACGCTGACCCCACGTGCCTATAACCCATCATTTTTTTCCTCTGTGACCTCACAGGGTATTACATAACAGCTATACAGACATTCCACGCGCTTGTTCTGCAATATTGTCACACGGCTGCCCCAAGCTGGAGTACTTGGACTCTCTCAGGAGCTTTCTCTCCTAGCAGTTGTTCTGCCTCCTGGGATTGCAGCTCTCAGCAAATACAGCGTGTTGACCCAAACTCACAGGAGCTTTTGTAGCCCTTCAGGTAGAATTGAGGAGCTAATGTCCCAGCCCTTGGCTCTTGGTCTGCCTTTTCAGTCTCCGATTTATCCCTTAATGACTTGAACTATGCCTCAGCCTAATCATATATCATTTTCTCATCTCTTTCTCTCTGTACCCTAGGTTCAATAGAATCATCTACAAGCTGTCACAACCAGTGAAGAAGACAGCCCACCATAGTATGGAGAGGATGGCTCTTAAGCGGATCCAAAAGGAGTTACTTGCCATGAATGAAGATCCCCCAGCCCAGTGTTCGGCAGGGCCAGTAGCGGAAAACTTGTTTCATTGGCAAGCAACCATAATGGGTCCTGAAGACAGCCCCTACCAGGGAGGAGTTTTTTTCCTGTCAATTCACTTTCCTACCAACTATCCCTTTAAACCTCCAAAGATTTCATTTATTACCCGAATTTTCCACCCCAATATTAGCAAAAATGGAAGCATCTGTCTAGATATCTTGAGTTCTGAGTGGTCACCCGCACTCACAATTTCCAACGTCCTTTTATCTATCTGCTCTCTGTTGTGCGATCCAAACCCAGACGATCCTTTAGTTCCTGAAATTGCGAGGGTCTACCGCAATGATTTAAAGCAGTACAATAAATTGGCTAGGGAGTGGACCGAAAGATATGCAATGTAATTCCAACATATAACCCCATGGTCATAATAATAAACCTTGTGGTTTTCTTTATCTGTCGTGTTTTATTTATTACTTCGAAGCGACGTATCTCCAATCATTTCTAGACAA
Organism: Cricetiscus sungorus; assembly: GCA_030556225.1. Lineage (NCBI taxonomy): Eukaryota > Metazoa > Chordata > Mammalia > Rodentia > Cricetidae > Cricetiscus > Cricetiscus sungorus. The sequence continues at coordinate 53,048,666 of JANBXA010000726.1, read as the reverse complement.
ATACTGTACAATTTTCAAATTAGGGAAACTAGTAGTGAGGGTTTTAGGTGGAAGAGGAAACGAGTGGGATACAGGGGAGGTGGGGAGTGAGAGTGAAGAGAATGGCAAATGGATTGGGTATATGGAGGTGAGAGAAGGGCAGAGGGCCGGGAGAAAGGGGTGTTGACAGTAAGAAGAGGGGAAGATGAATGAGTGTGGAGGAGGCAAGGTGAGAGAATGATGGAATGTGTTAAGGGGAGAGGATAGATAAGAGGAGAAGGGCAGAACGGTTGTATGTGGGGAAGGTGGAGGTAAAGCTGAGAATGGCATGTGGATTGGGGACTTGGGAAGTAAGAAAAACACAAAAGGATGGGAGGTTGGGGAATGAGGGTGAGAAGGACAGGTGGATGGAATGCAGGTGAGAAGAACAGGTACCGAGAATGGCATATGGATTGGGGACTTGGGAAGTAAAGAAAAGACAAATGGATGGGAGGTTGGGGAATGAGGGTGAGAAAGACAGGTGGATGGAATGCAAGAAGGTGGGGATGAGCATGAGAAGAAGGGGTTACTGGAAGACGCAGGGAAGTAGGAGAGTTGAGGTGCTGGGAAAAGTATAAAACCATTTTCAGTTTAGTTTTGCCCAAACAATTTTTTTTTAAATGAGATCTGGAAATAAAAGCAAGAAAATGCTGTGGTAGCATTAAGATCTAATGGCAAGCAGTACCATCAACCAGGAATGGAAGAACGGTTTTTGAGAAAGAATTTCTATGTACTTAATGCTATGTATTATTACTATGCTATGTAATCAATGTTATCTTCAACTTCATTAAGCAGTATATGTTGACCTGGATTGTTATGTGTTTGGTGCCTGCCACTATACGTGACTTTTTATCTCCATATTCTAGATTGAAACATTGTTCCTTATACTTGCTCAACAAGCAATTTACTAAATCTTTTGTCCAGGCCTGGGTAGATTTTTTTTCTCTCAGTTTCAACGGTTTCTGTGAATGTCTGTTGCCTCCATTGCTTCCAAGCTTTATAAGGTAATGCATTCTGACATAAGGATGTACTGTAGAAAAATTGCTTATCCCAAAGTGAGACACTCAAGAAGGGGATGGGAACAAGGCATATATTTCTAAGGGACACTCTCTGTGAACTAATTCCTAATTGTCATTAACTCCCAATTATGGCACCAAATGATCAGCCCTCCAAGTAATTAAGCCAGATATCTCATGCTCTAATCACTTTCCTAAAGTCTTCTTATTGAAAAAAACAAAAACATGAGTCCTGACATTATGAGAAAAAGAACCTCAAAAGATGCCATTTATTTGTTTTCTATCAGCCATCTACTACTGGAGTGACAAACTATCCTTAAGAGTAATGCCCTTCCCCCATGGTGGGACACTCCCTTAACCTAGAGACAGGAGAGAAGCCCTAGTCCCTACTTCAAATGACTTGACAGATTTACATGACCCCACCTGGATAGCACAGCCCTCCATGTAGAATGGGGGTGGGGAATGGGAGGAGAGGGTGGACAGGGTGCGTGTGAGGGGAGAAAGAGAGTAAGAGGGAGAGAGGGGGGGAGAGGAAGGAAAAAAAGGAGGGAGAGAAGGTGGAACTTTCTCTTTTTTCCTTTTTTTTTAATTTAAATTAAAAACAATCTTATTTTACATATTGATACCAGTCCCCTCTCTTTCCCCACTGATTTTAATTACAGTTGCTTGAATGTGAATGGTAAGGTGTGTCTTAGTGGAACATGGGCTAGCTACTACTTTTCAGTTACTACACATAGAAGAAAATAACATGCTCCTATACTCAGAACATTTAATTGCCAATAGTCTATGACACAGGGAGATCTTGAGTCACTCCCCAACTAGTATCTGAGTATGTTTAATGAATTTATATTTTTGTGGACTATTTAAGTACTTCTTGAAGTAAAGTCAGGAAGACAAATATCACCCAAAATATCACACATTTGCTCTCATACGTAGAACATTTTACCTACACAAACATCATAAATATACTGCAAGCAAGTCATTTGGTAAAATAAAGTGAGAGGGGGATCAGAGACAAGAGAAGGTAATTAGAGAGTCAATATAATCAAGGAATAAGATTTACTATGGCTAGGGCTAACTGAAAGTTATTCATATACATATTAAAAGTAATTTACAGTCACTGTACAATATATCTAATATCTCTATTTCATATCTCAGGAGATTTCCCTAGCAGAAAGATTTGGGTGAGACAATGCCTAGTAAATCAATGTTAGCATTAGTTTCCCTATAATCCTATATTACAAATAAATTGCTTACAAAAGTCGTAGAAATGACCTTTAGTTTATTTTTTGTTTTCAGTTATTTGGTGAGAACAATGTTGATTTACTATGGAACACTGTGTGAATAAAAAGACTAACATCATTAAAACATGACTCTTTGTGACATTGTAAAGTGGAATTATTGCCTTGAAAATGTTATAAAATTTCATAGCTAGATATCTCCAGGTAATTCCTGAATTCTTAAGGATTTAGAAGCTGAATAATACAAACTATCAGTTTTCCTCTTGAGATAAACCAAATAGAGGCAAAAAAATGGATGTTAAGTTGGATTAAGTATTAGTTAACCTTTTGAATTGCCATTGAGTAGATATATGTTTCCTTTGCACAAGTGTATGTTGAAGTTAAATTGTTATAATAGACTCACATTAAAGTCTATGAAAAAGCAAATAAAACAAATGTACCAATTTTAAGCTTATGAAATTCATAAACTATATTCTATTCATTAAAATTTTTATGTGTTTAAAATTATCTCATTTCTTACTTGATAAAAGGAGAGCTATACTTCAGACTTCTGTTTCTTTAATTTTAAATCATTAGTGTTTTCTTCAGTTTAATCATTAGAAGTCATTGATTTTCTAACTTCACTTTCCATGGCCTCAAGTAAGAAATAAATATTTATCAAAATCCACTGAATACTCACATTCATAAATAAGTATAAATCAGCTAAACAAATATTATAAACAATGTATATTCTTATTAAATTATCAATAACTCACTAACAATGACCACTCATAGATAACCGAAAGCCTTTATTACAACCAGCTGGGAACATAACCAAGTTTTCCGGGACAAAAGTATGGCCCTGGCTGTCCACAACTTAGGGTTTTTGAAGGCAAAACCCATGTCCTGGCATCTTGCTCAGCAGATGAAATGCTGTGGGTATGGTGAGCTTCACAGAAGCAAGCAGTTTAACAGAAACTAAAAGTGCTTAGCTCTAAAGGGTTCTGTACAAACAGGCTAAGGTAAGCTAAGGTAAGTAATGATTGAGAAAAGAATACCCATGAGTATTTTTTAACTTTCTAAAGGCATAGTTTTGAGCTATCTTTTCAATTACAATTTCATAATATAAGTTCATGCAATACAAAATTTGTTTCTTGGTGGATAGAGTAAAAGTTTATATCCTGACGAGAATAAGAATGTTTTTCTCCAGGGCAAATATCAGATTAGTTTAAGATTGGAGATAGGCCAAAATTCATGTTTCTCAACTCTAACAAAAATCTACTGTTTATTCAGTTTTTACCTAGTCTCTGCATCTTCCTCCTGGAGTTTGGTGGCAAAAGGAACTGTGGCAAAATTGGAGTTCATTGTCAAAAATCAGGCGTTCATAGGTGTGCAGATTGATATCAGGGTCTTAAATTCAATTACATTGATCCACCTGTCTGTGTTTATGCCAATGCCAAACTAATTTTATTGTTATAGCTCTATAGTAGAGTTTCAAGTCAGGGATGAGGCCTCCAGAAGTTACTTTATTGTACAGGATAGTTTTAGTTATTCTGGGTCTTTTTGTTTTTCCATATGTGTTTGACTATTATTTTTTCAAGGTCTGTGAAGGATTTTGTTGGGATTTTGATGGGGCACTGAACCTTTAGATTGCTTTTGGTAGGATTACCATTTTTTATTGTCTTGCTCCTACCTATCCAAGAGCATGGGAGATCTTTCCATTTTTTTTATATCCCCTTCAATTTATTTCTTTAGGGACTTAAAGTTCTTGTTGTATAGATCTTTCACTTGTATAGTTAGTGTTACCCCCAAGGTATTTTATATTTGTGGCTATTGTGAAGCATGATATTACTCGTATTTCTTCCAAGCCCTTTATCATTTGTATATAGGAGGGTTATTGAGTTTTCTGAGTTAATCTTATATCCCACCATCTTACTGAAGGTTTTTTAATCAGGTGTAGGAGTTCCCAGGTAGAGTTTTTAGGGTCACTTATGTATACCACTGTATCATCTGCTAATGCTGATAGTTTGTCTTCTTCCATTCCAATTTGTATCCCCTTGAACTCCTTTTGTTGTCTTATTGCTCTAGCTAGACCTTCTAGTACTATATTGAATTAGTAAGTAGAGAGTGGACAGCCTTGTCTTATTCCTGATTTTTGTGTAATTCCATTGAGTTTCTCTTGGTTTTGTTGTGTATTACTCAGGAGATGTCAGGTATCTCCAACCAACTGTTCATCATGAAGACAGCTTTTTACAAATGCTTCAGTCAACAATTCAAACACACTTATGACATCTTTTTCATTTGTTTTTTAGCTGTGTGAGCTTCAATATTAAACCTAGGATATCAACTCAATGGACCCATCTCAATAAACTCAGCCTTCTTTTCACCATTATTCCCCATTCTTAAAATCCAATTCTAAATTTATTACCAAGACATGGGACTGAACAGGGAGATAAAGAAACCAATAGCCATATGGTAACTGGAGATAGCTTTCCACAATAGCCACATTAAGTAAATATTTCTCTAAATAATCTCAATGTCCCTGAAGTGGTGACTACAAATAGCAGAAAAGCACGAGACTGAGCCCAATAGCAGAAGAAGGGCTCTTGAGTCCTGAACACACCCAAGGCATTTAATGATAGTTGAAGCTTAGGTAAGGGCTACCTTAATTTGAGGAATTACAGACAGTTTAACTGTCAATTGTGGAATGTCTCATGAAGCACTGCCCCCCCACTAAGAATTTTTAGGCAGTTAACTGCTGCTAGTGGGAGGTACCCACGAAGGCAGCATTATATCTTCAAGGATTTATGAGCAGTTAACATCCTGTTGGATGGGAAGTATTCATGAAGCAACATAACTTCCCAAAGATACATAGACAAAGTTGTCCTGAGAGAAATATAGAAGAATTTTTTTCAGTAATATACCGCAGGTGATTTACCAAAATACTTGTTATTATCTTTCTGCCACACTCCTTTAAGTACCCCTAATTAACTCTTTGGCTTAACAAGCTGATCTTAGGTAGAATGGTTGAATAGGTCTGTTATTATTTATATATCTGGGGTAAGTAGATATGAGTTTGTTTTTCCAGGAATAGTTCACAGAATAATGGCCTACTCAAACTGACAAATGCAATTTACCAATATCAAATTTGCTCACATTAGCATATACTGAATCCATACATATTTTCCAAATAAAGACAACAAAGTGATCAAATTATTCTTTACAAACCCAGAAAAAACATCTATCTTCCACAGGAAGATATCACTTTATTGTCATTGTTCTTGAAAATTTATAAAAAATGCTGTGGTTTAAAGTTAATAAAATTTCATTACAACTTCAGTGAATTTATCTTCTTTAGTAAGAAGATAAAAGATGTCAATGCAAGCATACAGCTAAAAGTAGCTCATTATGGAGCCAAATATGAGTGACCATTACCTGGTATCAGAGATTTATGTTACTCTGTGTTTTTCTTCTAATGTGGAGGCAGTTCCATAAAGTTTTTAGAAGTAACAGAGCAAAGGAAGCCATACATTAAGATGCTTTATAATTTAATACATTTTTATTTTACATATTGATCCAAGTTTCCTCTCCCTCCCATGCCCCCCACTGTTATGAGTAGTTTTTCATGCTGGCCTGGTCCCACCAATGCACCCACCCCAAATAACACACAGAGACACTGTATGTGATATATAGCTGTAGGCCAGTTAATAGTTTCTTATTGGCTAGTTCTGTCTTAAATATTAACCCATTTCTATTAATCTAAGTATTTCCACTTTGTCTCATCTTACCAGAGAGAGGGCCTGGACATCTGTTCTCTCCAGTCTCTACATCTTAACTCTCCTCCCTATTACTTCCATTATCCTCCTAGTCTACTAGTCCCACCTATCTTGCTTTCCTATTGGCTAACCATGGTTTATTCATTAACAAATAAGAGAAACATATTTATAGAATGACATCTCACATCACCCCACAGAACCCCCCATCCAATCCCCCATTGACTCTCTAGGGAGGGAGAGGCCTTCCATGAGGGATCGCCAATATTTGTCAAGTCATTTGGGGTAGGACCTTGGCCCTCCTCCATGTTTCTAGGCTAAAGGAGTATCCTTCAATGGGGAATGGGATCCTGGAGTCCATTCATGAATGAGTGATACAACCTGGTTGCACTGCCAGAGGTCCCATAGACTGCCAGGCCTTCTAACTGAGAAAGATAGTATGTCAGAATTGTTTTGATTTGCATTTCCAAGATGACTAAGGATGTTGAGCACTTTCTTAAGTGTCTTTTATCCATTTTAGATTCCTCTATTGAGAGTTCTCTATTTAGTTCTGTATTCCACTTTTTAATCGAATTATCTGGTGTTTTGGTGACTAGCTTCTTTAGTTCTTTGTATATTTTGGAAATCAGCGCTCTGTCAGATGTGGAATTGGTGAATATCTTTTCCCATTCTCTGGGCTGCTGTTGTCTTGTTGACTGTGTTCTTTGCCTTACAGAAGCTTCTCAGTTTCAGGGGGTCCCATTTATTAATAGTAAATCTCAGTGTCTGTGCTACTGGTATTTTGTTTAGGTAGTGGACTCCTGTACCAATTTGTTAAGGGTACTTTCAACTTACCTTCTAAGAAGTTCAGTGTGGCTGGATTTATGTTGAGGTCTAAGATGCTTTAACAGACATTGTTAGAAGAAAAATAGTTGGTGGCTAATGCAGGGCAAGGATATCCTAGCTCCAGGCTTGAGATAATATGTGATGACCTTCTTAATCCTTAGATTAATGAAAAACTTTGATTTGTTAATACAATCCAAAAGGTTGTGTGTTTTATAAAAAATGTGTGAGAATGTTAGGACTGTTTTATCTGTTAGTGATAGGATGTTAGGTTCAACACAGAGCGAGACAAAGAATTACTGTTCAGTAGGCTAAAGATAGTTCAACATAAATTGCAATTAAGTTCTGAATCTGCAACATTTCATACTTTAGACATTCCTGTAGTTCTAATCAGTTGATCAGACTTTGAAGACACTGCTTTATACCAGGAATTCTCATTCACATAGATAAAGAACCAATGATAGATAGGTTTATTTATAAAGGTATGTACATAGAGGTGTATATTCATAATACAATAATCCATACCATAATAAATCTAATAATTTCTGTGATGGGTTTTATATTATAAACACAGTTTCTTTTTATAAAAAATATTTTTTCCCTTTAACCTCAGTTGGTACCTTAATTGACTCTGGTTCTTTGCCTTGTATTTAAGCTAAAACAGAATGCCTGAAAGATCTGGGTCATTAGTAGTCCTGTGTTGATTTATTTTTGCAGTTTTCCACTGAATTTATTGACAACACATGGTAATACTAAGAATATTAAGAAACACCATAAGGGTTTCTCTTAACTACGGACATATTATTCTTTTTATCCACTGTCTGTAAAGTAATTCCAGTTTTTTAATGAATGAAATCATTGCTGTCATTATTGAGGTACTACAGAGAACAGTGTCATTAGTCATATTTCCAGATATTGAGTCCTATTTCATTAATCATAATTATGAGATAAATAATTTCTCATTAGAAGCTGATATATGGAATAAACATCCTTTTGTAAAACTTTGCTCCTACCCTAAAAAATATTGCCACTCAATAGGCATTACCACTAACTCTTTAAAGAGGACATTCACAATCCTATGAGTACTGCTATTTCTGAATCATGAAAAAAATAGTAAGATCATTAAATTATACTGTCATACTTCATGTGCTATATAAGTGAGTTTCTTAATTAAAGGCAATGCTGTGTTGAATAACATTATGGTTTATGAAGCATTCTGTGATATATGGATAGTAGTTATATCAGAATCATTTAAAAATAGAAAACTAAATCCTTGTCCTGAAAGTCTATTGAAGCAACAATAAAAATTTGCATGTATCACAATGAAAGAAGGACAATATGGTCACATGGTCATTGTGAGAAATTTTGTTGTATCAATTATTCAGTGATGATCTCTTTTGCAGCATATTTGACAATCCATAGTGATCATCCTGCATTGTATTGGTTAGTTGAAGTATATAACACAGAGACTATAAATATTAATTAATCTTTGCTTGGCATCTTTTGTTTATGGTCCAATTGCTAAATGTCAAGGGTTGGTGTGAGAAAAAGTTGAATGTTTAGATAAAATGTTACTATATTCAACAAATCTTTAAAATCTTCCTCTGCTTAAGAACTCCTTTGATGACCACTCGAGTAGAACATAAAATATCTTCAGTTTTTTACAATTTTATATTTGCTCCTTATCACTAATTTCCCAATTATATATTTCCTATGTCTCTGATAATTAAACCAAACCATTAGCTTCAGCCTATAAAAAAAGATGGTGCTTACCTCTTTCTTTTTACCCCACAAATAAAAAGAAACAGCTAAGTGCCTTAACCAAAGCTCTTTCCACTGATAAGGCTTTCTTGCAGTACATCATTTAATGACTAACATGGTGTTCAAAGTTGCTTGAGTCTAATTCCATGAATAGCCAACATATCACACAGAGATACTTTCATAATACATTTCAGATTTTTTACTGCCTCTGTTAAATGATTTCAGAGACTTCCCATGAGACAATAGGGGCAAGATAAAAGAGAAAAGGGAATGCTATAGGAGTGGAAATCATGAGAATTCATGCCCTATTTCATTTAACTTATGTTACAAGCACATTTTTCCCCGCTGGTCAGTCTGGTCCTGCCACCACGCCAGCCCCCAATAACAAGCTGAGACTCTATATTTGATATAAATACTGTTGGCCAGTACCGAGTTCCTTATCAGCTAGCTCTGTCTTAATTGTTAACCCGTTTATACTATTCTAAGTATTTCCACTTGGCTCATCTTACTGGCCAGAGTGGCTGGCTAGCGTTCTACCTCTCCAGGCTCTCCATGTTGACTCTTCCTTACTACTTCCTCTTTTCACCTAGTCTCCTAGCCCTGCCTATCTTGCTTTCCCATTGGCCAACAGGGATTTATTTATTTATTAATCAGTATAAGAAACATATTTACAGAATAACATCTCCCATGTTATTCTTCTTCAAAGTTTACTTGAACCAGATTTTATGTATACTGGCACATAATTAAAAATTTTATGTATATTTCAACTTAATGAGTACTACTTTTTATGAAGATATATATGTATATATTAGTGGATGTGCTATTGTTTTATACTAGTATATATTAGTGAGTGTGCCATTTTGTTTTATACTAGTATATAACGCGACCGCCTCAACCAGCAAGGAAGATGCATCTGTCCTCTCCCTCTTATGTGCCATTTAGGGGTGATACAATAAGGGTGAGAAAAGTAATTTAGAAGGGAGAACTTTTATTCGTTTGACTCAATATTAATGAAGGTCAGAGAGATCCCAATTATATTCCTGGTCCTACTAGGGTGAGAATAGGCAGTGCAACAGCCATAGGCACCTCAGCCTAGATTGTTGGTGATAATCCTAGGCTTTATGGCAAGAATTGAAGTAGCAGAAAGCTGAATATATTTCAAAATCATTTTTTTTTTTTGGTTTGGCTCTGTCCAATTTTATCAACAGAACAGCTGCAAGAGGTGGGACCCCTTCTGGGTGACTGTATAGGGCTCTGCATCTTTACACAGGGGCCACATATCTCCTATGCATGGTAAATGAGGCAGTGAGGCCAATACCTGGGCCAAATCTATCTTTCAGCAGACTTCTTGGGAGTTCTGCATCCTGTTGCTCTAAGGTAAGAAGTGATGGTGAGGAAGAGCTTATGGGAGTTGACTGCCAGTGCCTTGTAGTTCAAGCATGAGCAAGTGCTTTAAAGAAAAGAAAGGAAGAAATAGAAAAATAAAGGAAGAAATGAAGGAAGTAATGAGGAATAATGACTGAAAGAAGGTGGATGGGTAAACAAAGGGAAAAGAACAATTAAGTGAAGGAAGTAGAGAGAGAGAAAAAAAGGTAAAGAGGAAGAGGGGAAAAAGTATGGTTGATAAGATCCAAAACATAAAGAGTATGAAAGAGAAAAATAGGAGAATGGAAAGAAGAGAAAGAGAGAAACAAGATATAAAGCATGTAATTGGTATCAGTTTCTGTTTACCTGGTCTCCATGGTGTAAGACATTACTGTCTTCATTATTGATTTGTATTCTGATCATATTTATGGTGAGACTCTGAATCCTCAACACCATGGACAACTGAGTTAATAGTACCTAGGACCAACTATACCCTCCTAGAACAGAAATAGTAAATAATTTTACATATGCCCATAGAATCAGTGGTGAATGTCACATAAGATCCTCCAGTTTTTATTCTTGGTGAGGCCTTTTCAGATTTAACTAGAATTTTATTTCCCTGAAGGAGAATCCTGTGGGAAATCACCAAAGTCTATTCTAGGAACCCAAGGTCAGAACTAATTTAACATCTGTTAAACTCCCTGTTTGTACAAAACCCCTCCAAGTAACTGCTTACCTTAGCTTCTGTTAAACTGCTTGCTTCAATTTTCTTGCTTTTGTAAAGCCCTTTCTGGATGTTGAGAGATGTGCCAAGATATTTCTACCTTTAAAACATTCCATGTTCTGGACACTCAAGACCACACTTGGGTCCTCAAAACTCTTGTGTGTTCCCATCTCTCTTGAATAAAGACTTTCAATTCACGATAAACTGTGTCTGTGTGGTCTCTGATGGGCTACACATAATGACAGAGACCACTTCAACTGGTCCCATTACAGAAAAAAGATAACTACTAGATGCTTTTTCCTTATTAGTATATATTCTATGAAAACACATGTGAAATCAAGATTGACATTTTTAGTCATAAAAAACCTGTGGATAAAGTATATATAATAATTAAAAGTATTATGAAATGGTAATTTTAATTACTTCCCCACCTACACCCCAAAAAATTAAATTGAACTTTTCAAAATTAAAAAAATGAGCTCTGAGGGCAATTATGTCTTTACTACATAAAAAGACTTGCAGCTAACCCAGACAAATGTGACTTTAGTGCTGAGGCCTACATGGTAGACCCTGCCCTCATCTGGAGCTTGATTCTGGCACCCAAATCTCATTATTAGAATAAAAACACTAGGAAAGTTCAAGCTAATATTTTCTCTTTGAAATGCACCAGTCCTCTAGAAATATTTGCAAATGTTAACAACTTAGATAAATTCAAGGACAGAAAACATACACCTCCTACAAGAATTTAAGGAACATAATTTAAAGACAAAAAGAAACAGCTCAGTGAAATCAAGGAGAAATACTTTGAGGAGACAGAGTGCCTGAATTATCCCCAAGAAAACAAAAACATATAACTGATGGAAATGATGAAGACAATATATGATTTCAGAATAAAAATCAATCAGGAGATAGAAACACTGAAGATGACTCAATCTGAAAGGACTATGGAATTGAAAAAGCTTAACATGAAAATTCAAAGTAAAATGAATCCAATAGAAGTCAGAATATCAGTTCTCAAAGATAGAAGACCTAAACTAAATAAGCAAGGAATATTTAAAAATAAAAAAATAGGAAAATTACATGTACTATGAAAACACCAAATGGGCATAAATGAGGGACAAGAATGCCAACTCAATGGCACAAGCAATGAAAGAAAACTTCACCAAACAGAGGAAAGGAACACCCATACAAGAATAACAAAGAACATGAAATCGATAATACAGAAAAGAAAATCTGTATGGTATGTCATAGTTAAAACACTAAATGTGTATGATAAAGAAATCATATTGAAAGCTGAAAGAGAAAAAATCATGTTGTGTATTAAAAAATAAAACATAAGGATAACAGATGATTTCTCAAAGACAACTTTGAAAACCAGAAGAGCCTAGAGTAATGTTTTCCAAGTCCTAAAAGTCTACAGTAGCTAACCTAAATTTATATGCCCAGTGAAACTATCTGCTATGTTTGAAAGAGAAAGAAACACTTTCCACAGCATAAATACTCTAAAAATTTTCATTATATAACAGATTAACTCTAAAGAAAATACATGAAGCAATATTTTTGGTGAGTAGAGAAATGAACACACCAGAGTAATTTTGGAAGGGAATGTAAATCATAATTATTAAACAAAAAATGGAAAATTTCATCAAAATCAACCCTATGATGAACACAATAAACACAAATATTTCTTTTTTATTAATAATATAATTTAAAAATTTTACATGTGGATCCCAGTTTCCTCTCCCTCCCTCTCTCCCACTCTCTTTCCCTCCTTCCCTCCCTCCCTCTTACTCTCCTTCCCAACTCACATGCACCCTGACCAACCTCCCTTCCCATCCTCACCCCCATTCCACATGTAGGTCTATGCTATCCAGGTGGGGTTATGTAAATCTGTCAAGTCATTTGAAGTAGGGACTAGGACTTCTCTCCTGTCTCTAGGTTAATGGAGTATCCCTCCATGGGGGATGTGTCCACAAGGTCCTTTTGTGCATCAGGAATACATCCTGGTTCTGTTGTCTGAGGTCCCTGAGACTTCTCAGTCCTTCTAGTTGAGACCCATAGTCAGGGGGGCTGAGTCAGTCCCATGCCAGACTCCCAGCTATCAGTCTGGGGGCTCATTAGCTCCTCCTTGTTCAGGTCAGCTGTCTTTGTGTGTTTCTGCAACCTGGATTCTTGTTTGATTCAGTAAACACACATATTTCAATAATAACTTTATACAACAAAGTCAACTAAAAAAAGAAAAACATTTATACCACAAAACAGACACACTGAGAAAGAGACCTTAAATACATCCCTATTGATAATAGCATAAATGAAAATAAATTATTTAGAAATAAGCCTATCCAAGGAGATAAAGGACTTTAATAATGAATACTTTAATCTCTGAAAAAAAGGGAGCCAGGTGAAAATGGCCACTGTTATTAATATGAATGTGTAGGGCATAGGCTTTCAGCAGGCCTGATACCTTGATTGAAACTCCCTTCTGAGATTTTAATTTACTAGTTCCGCAGTAAATCTGATATATTGGTAATAGGTTTTCCTGTGAGGCCTGCCAGATTAAAACCTCATAATCATGGCCATATTAAAATTCACAAATAGGTTTTTAACTTGTAGTCAGATTCTTCAGAGCTTTTGGATTTAATATATGTTGCAGGATAGGAAGACTTTAACATGTTGATCTATTGGTTATAACATGGATAATGGGATACACAAAATTGTGTTGAAATGTTTATATGTTTGGTATATGTTAAGGGAATAGGTTTGAAGGTTTAAGAGAAAGAAATCTTATTACAAATTTTTTTATTTAAGAATTGTCATACATCTAGGCAGAATCCAAGGGACATGTTTATCTACTGCTCTTATTAATACATTTTTCAGACAGCATGGCAGTGCACAGTGTTAATCCCCCTACTTAGGAGGCTGATGCACCACTGTGCATCTGAGATCAGCCTGAGTTCTAGGTCAGCCAGGGCTACATATTAAGGTCCAATCTTAAAAGAAAAATTCTTTAGGTGATATTGGTATTCTAGAAAATTATTATGAGTATACAGAAATTATAGTGTATAGGTGTTAAGACTAGTGAGTCAGTATGGTATCAAGTGTTAGTAATACTAATACTTGTGAGGTATAAGCAGAGGAACACAATGTTCAAGATCATCATAGGCACCATAGCCAGTTCTAGGCCAGCCTGCACCCAACAATATTAAAGAAAATGGTGCCTAGATTTTTAGTTTGTTGGTACCAAGATGTAGCACCCATCCTCCAAAAGTGATCAAAGCTTAAAGACTGTGATGAACAAGATAAAGCAGCATGCTGAATAGACCTATCACAGAAATCTATAGCATAGGTGAATAGCTGTAGTGTAATAAGCCATAGTTTTGATTAAAAATCAAAAGACTTTTACTTACTAATCTTGCCTTAAAAGTGACAATACTTAACTATAAACCATCACTTGGCTACATAGCCTCAATTGTATGTATATCATATACTGGCTGTTGCCTGATACCCCCAGTAATAGATCTAATATTTTCCCCTTGTAAGATCATGTTGACATTTGTAGCAGTAACAACAAGTGATCTTATCTCTGTCCAACAGTAAGATCATCACCATGTAAATAATGGTGATCCTAAAAGATGATGAAGTTCCTTCATGCTCTCTATTATTGTTCTGTTTTACAAATGAGGCAGAAAGAAGTGCTGTCATCAGATGGCAGCCTCCATATCATAGCATGCCCCTGTTTTTACAACATTAGAAGTAATTTTATTATAAATTGCCCAATGTGAATTACTCTTCTGTACTAGTGTAGAGAGCTGTGAAGTGCTGCCCCTTAAAGATGGTGCTGGCTTCCACCTTCCACCTTCCTGATGGTGAGCACTCTCTGGCGTAAACAAGTCCTTATTTGGTTAAGCCTGTTCAGCCTGCTTGCTTTCTCGTTAGAGTAGCCTATCTGCAGGGTCCACGTGGCTCACTGGGGTTGGTCAGTGCAAGGGGATTTAAGCCTGTACGGGCATTTCCCCGGGGTCAGAAGAAGCTTGTTAAAGGATCCTGAATAAACTGCATGAAGAAGATCTTCCCAGAGTTGCTTATTTCTTGCTGGTCAAGGCAGTCCTGTTACAATTGGTGGCCCGTACGGGGAACCTCCTCTTCAGATCAGAACATCTTGCAGTCAGGGCAGCGCTGGTAAGTTCCTAAGGTAATTTGGGACCAAGTTAAGGCCCTTGGTAAAGAGAAAATAAGGTCTCCAGTAAGGAGCAATAAAGTTCCATGTTCGGACAAGGCAGTTGACTGGTAAGTCCAGGTAAATTGGGACCAAGTTAAAGACCATGGAAAAAAGCAGCAATAAAGTCTCAGGCATTGAGTGAGAGGTTGTAACGAACTGAAAGTAAAATCTTTAAAATGGGGCCTTCACAGTCTTATCTCATCTCATTTTTCTGGCTCTTCAGCAGCTACTTTTATCAAAGAAACTTAAAATAAAGTAAAACACACTAGAAAGATTTCTGAACGAGTTTGATGCCATTGCACCTTGGTTCACAGTTTTGGGAGCCCTCACAGTAGTGTGCTGGGACAAGTTAGGCAGGGATCTTGACTTTGCTTGGGAACAAGGGACTCTAAAGTCCTGAGTCTGACCTGTTTGGAAGTTAGTGCATAGCTGTATTGAAGACCAGAGGTACTGTAAAAAGGCAGTGGACAAAGGGATAGCTGCACTAGAAATGCTACAAAAAGAAAGATCAGAAGAGGTTAAGAGCATAGGAGAGTCAGGTATGGACGAAACAGACTCTGAGGAAAAATTACAAGCCCTCATAGAAAAGGTTCAGAAACAGTCCCTTAAAGAACAGAGAAGGGAAGGAAAGGAGAAATGGCGATGTAAGGAGGAGGAGGACCCTCCCAGGACAATGCAGTCAGCACCTTCTGCTTATCAGAGTGAGGAAGGGTAGGCCCAAGGTACAGGGCTTTCCTTTTGCCCTGATGTCTGGAGAGCTGTACAAAATGACTTACGTCTGGCCTATCCAGTTTTCCAGGATGCCCAAGGCAATAGATATGAGGAGCCTTTATACTTGAGGGTCATCAAGGCTTTGGCTGAGTCCGTGAGAACATATGGAATATCAGCTTCTTTTACTCTAGTTCAAGTTGAAACCCTAAATAAACATTGAATGACTCCTAGTGATTGGAGTGGGCTGGATAGAGCATGCCTAAACCCTGGATATTATCTGGATTGAAAAGCTTTTTTGATTGAGTATGGCAATGAGCAGGCTGCAGCTAATCTGGCAGCTGGAAACGCAGCATGGGACAGGGACATATTGCTTGGACAGGGACGCTTTGCCAATCAACAGACAGGATATCCATTACCAGTTTTTGAAAAAGTAAATCAGATTGCCATAATAGCATGGCAGTCATTACCTAATAAGGGAGAGGTGAGTGGTAACCTCACTAAGATACTGCAAGGCCCAATGGAACCATTTTCTGATTTTGTGGCCTGTTTGGTATAGGCTGCAGGGATAGTTTCTGGTGATCCTGATGCTGCTATGCCATTGATTAAACAGCTTTTCTATGAATAATGTACAAAAGAATGTAGGGCTGCTATTACCCCTTATAAAAGTAAAGGATTTGAAGCATGGATGAAGGTCTGCAGGGAGAGAGGAGGTCCATTGACCAACGCTGGCATTACAGCAGTCCTAGTTGCAGCTATCTCTTTTGCAGTTGTGGGTTCAGTCATGGCTGCCATGGCTATGAGCACGTCGGTTCAGATAGCCTCTAAGCTAAATGAGTTCTCCAAGAATGTGGCTATTGCCTTGGACGCTCAATCCACAATTGGTGCTCAACTAAAAGGCTGTTTAATGATTGAAACCAAAGAATTGATCTGGTGCAGGAGCAAATAGATATGTTCTGACAGCTGGCCCATTTGGGATATGAAATGAAATATCCAGGTTTGTATGTTACCAGCATTCAGTATGAGAACTTTACATGTGCTGTTAATTTGTCATGACAGTTGTCTAGACATCTCTTAGGAAATTGGTCTGCTGACTTTGATGACCTAATGGTACAACTGCTAGTGGCCATTGTCGCTGTGAATTCGACACATGTGGATGCGGGATTGGCTATTGGATTGTCATCATTGTTTGCTGTCACCACGGATCATCTGAAAGAGTGGGCAGGAATGGGAGCCATGGCTGTCCTCTTGTTGGTTATCTCTTTCGTGCTCAGAAGCGGTATGCAGCTATGGTTGTCCAGGCATTTACAGCCATTGAGGCAGGACACTCTCCCCAAGCATGGCTCGCAGTCATGAACAAGAAATGATCCTTCACGCTCAGGTTGCATGGCTTAGCACTGCACTCTGAGTTAGCTCTGGAAGTGAGCAACTCCGAGAAGGGCAAGTCTGGTTGCATGTGTGTTGGTGTCTGATGTCCCTCCTCCAGGAAAAAGATACCGGATGGGTGTGGCACTGATTTGGCTGACTACCAGGATTCAGGGTCATTACAATGTTCACTGCATTACTGGAAATCAGACCACTACCCTTGCCTGTTGGGTTAATAAAACAAAAAGAGGGAACTGTAGAGAGCTGCAAAGTGCTGCGCCTTAAAGATGGCCCTGACTTCCACCTTCCACCTTCCCGATGGTGAGCACTCTCTGGCGTAAACAAGTCCTTATTTGGTTATGCCTGTTCAGCCTCTTTGCTTCCCCGTTCGAGTAGCCTATCTGCAGGGTCCACGTGGCTCACTGAGGTTGGGCAGCGCAAGCGGATTTAAGCCTGTGGGGGCATTTTCCTGGGGTCAGAAGAATCTTGTTCAAGGATCCTGAATAAACTGTGTGAAGAAGATCTTCCCGGAGTCACGTCTTCCTTGCTGGTCAGGGTAGGTGCATACACCCATCAGGTACTAGTTACTGTCTTGTTCCTCATGGCTTGCTCAAGCTGCTTTCCTATAGACCAGGACTACCAGCCCAGTGATGAGAATACTCGCAATGGTCTGGCTCCTCCTGCATTAGTCACTAATTAAGAAAGTGCATTATAGGCCTTCTGGTAACATGATCTTATGAAGACATTTTCTTAATTGAGGTTTCCTCCTCTGAGATGATTTTAGCTGTGTCAACTTGACATAAAAAACTATCCAGAACACAAGTCAAGTTATTGTTCATAGATGGGAGCAATTTTACTCAAAATGAAATAAGGTATACGGAGATAGCAGTCATGAACTAAAGATGAGATTATTCGAATTAAATCTTTAATCAAGGGAACTTCAACTTAAGAAGCTGAGCAATTATCTGTTATCCCTGGCATCCTGCTCATGGAAAGACATGGCTATCACAATATACCAGGATAGCTAAAAAGCTTTGGCTCATGGGTCTCTATATAAGGAAAGAAGATTACTGCTTAAGCCGAAAAAGAAATAAAAATAGAGAAAAATATCTTAATCCTATTTAAAAGATTCTGGTGACCCAAGAGGCTGGAAGTTGTCCATTTCAAAGAATACCAAATAGAATTCACAGGTAACATAACAGTTGACTTGATCATCCAGGAACTGTTCCTAGAATCAATATAGAGAACATCCAAATTTGGTGATGCTGAGAATATAGTAATGCACCTGGACTGATTGTTTAAGGGAAAAAAGAACTGGCCTGTAATGCGCCTAGCTCGACCAGCAAGAAAGACACAACTCCTGGAAGATCTTCTTCATGCAGTTTATTCAGGATCCTTGAACAATTTTCTTCTGACCCCGGGGAAATGTCTGTGCAGGCTTAAATCCCCTTGTGCCGACCAACCCCAGTGAGCTACATGGACCCTGCAGATAGGCTACTCTAATGAGGAAGCAAACAGGCTGAACAGACTTAACCAAATAAGGACTTGTTTACGCCAGAGAGCCCTCACCAACGGGAAGAAGGAAGGCAGAAGCCAGCACCATCTTTAAGGCGTGGCGCTTTGCAGCTCTCTACAGTTCCCCCTTTTTGTTTCAATAATGCAACAGGCAGGGGCAGTGGTCTGGACTCCAGTAAAGCAGTGGACATTGTAATGATCCTATATCCTGGTAGTCAGCCAAGTCAGTGCCACACCATCCAGTATCTTTTTCCTGGAGGTGGGGCCTTGAACACCAACCCACATACAACGAGACTTGCCCTTCTCAGGGTTGCTCACTTCCAGAGCTAACTCGGAGTGCAGTGCTAAGCCATACAACCTGAGATTGAAGGATCAATACTTGTTCATGACTGCGAGCCATGCTTGGGGGACTGCCCTACCTCAATGGCTATAAATGCCTGGACAACCATTGCTGCATACTGCTTCCGAGCAAACCTCACCTTGCAAAGGCACCACAGGCCCATGAAGGAGATAAACTCTGACAGCCATGACTCCCATTATTGCCCACTCTTTCAGATGATCCATGGCAACGGGAACCACGATGACAATCCGGCGGTCAATCCTGCATCCACATGTGTTGAATTTACTGCAACGATGGCCATTCCAGCTGTACCATCAAGTCATCAAATTCATCAGACCAATTTCCTAAAAGATAGCTAGAAAACTGTTGTGACAAATTAGCAGCACGTGTAAAGTTCTTATACTGAATGCTGGTAACACACAAACCTGGATACTTCATTTCATATCCCAATTGGGCCAGCTGCCACAAGGTATCTATTTGCTCCTGCACCCGATTTATTCTTTGCTTTACAATCATTAAACCACCTTTTAGTTGAGCACCAATTGTGGATTGAGCATCCAAGGCAGTAGCCACATTCTTGGACATCTCATTTAGCTTAGAGACTGTCTGTACTGATGTGCTCATAGCCACGGCAACTGTGACTGAACCCACTCCTGCAAAAGAGATAGTTGCAACTAGGGCTGCTGTAATGCCAAAATCTCTCTCTGCAGCCTCTACCAAACAGGCCACAAAATCTGAAAATGGTTCCATTGGTCCTTGCAGTATCTTAGTGAGGTTACCACTCACCTCTCCCTTATTGGTTATTGACTTCCATGCTTTTATGGCAATCTGATTTACCTGTTCAAAACTTAAGTCTTTTCTTAAGGCTGTCCAGAACTCAGGGCAAAAGGAACACCCTGTACCTGAGCCCCACCCTTCCTCACTCTGATCAGGAGAAGGCACTGAAGGCATTGTTCCAGGAAGTTCCTTCCCCTCCCCACATCGCCATTTCTCCTCTCCCTTCCCCCTTTTTCCCTTAGGGGATTGTTTCTGAACTCATTTTATGAGGGATTGTAATTCTTCCTCAACCCAGCATGCTACATTGATGTCTCCAGAAACTGAGAACCAAGGTGCAATGGCATCGCATTCCCTCAGGAATCTTTCTAGTGTGCTTTTCTTTATTTTAAGTTTCTTTGACAAAAGTAGCTCCTGAAGAGCCAGAAAAATTGGATGACACTGAGAAGTCCCCATTTTAAAAATTTTACTTTAGGTTTGTTACAACCAATCGCTCAATGCCCAATACTTTATTGCTGCTTCTTTCTGTTATTTCCGTGGTATTTAACTGGGTCCCAACTTATCTGGGACTTTATAGCTTCTTATGGAGACCTTATCGCCTCTTTACCAAGTGCCTTAATTTAGTCCAAACCCGGAACTTCATCGCTCCTTATTGGAGACCTTATTGCCTTTTTTCCGAGGGCCTTAATTTGGTCCCAACTTACCTTGGGAACTTGCCAGTTCTGCCCTGACTGCAAGAAGTACTGATCTGAAAAATTCCCGGTATGGGGCCACCATCTGTATGCTCCTGACCCTTGCCAGCAAGGAAAACACGACTCCTGGTAGATCTTCTTCATGTAGTTTTAATCATGATCCTTGAAACATGTTCTTCTGACCCGTGAGAGAGAGCCCGGGGACCCCTGCACAGGCTTAAATACACTTGAGCTAACCAACCCCAGTGAGCTACGTGAATCCTGCAGATAGGCTACTCTAATGTGAAAGCAGACAGGCTGAACAGATTTAACCAATTAACAGCTTGTTTATGCCAGAGAGCCCTCACCAATGGGAAGGTGTAAGGCAGAAGCCAGTGCCACTTTAAGGCGTGGCACTTCGCGGCTCTCTACAGATGGGTGTTAGTACTAGTATTAGAGGGTGCTCTATTCTGACCATGGATTAGGCCAGAGCACACAAAACACCAGTTTTTAAACACAAAGAGGTTCATTATTAAGCAAGGTAGAGACAAGATGGCTGAATCTGAATCAGCAGAAAACAGCTTTGCCAGTGTTAATTTTAAGGTGGCTATGTGGGGAGTCAGAAGTCTGTGGTCAAATGAGCTAGGATGGGTTGGTAACTTCTTATTGTGTACTTTAATTAAGGTAGTCAAATGGGGTAATTTTAGTTGATGGACCTTGATGTTTTGATAATTGAACTTCGATGATAATCCTCAGGAATGAGTCAGGCATAAGAAAGTTGCCAAATAAGAGGCAAAACTTGGTGTCTATCTTTGGTGATGTAATCTAAAGGTTTAGCAAGGGAAAGGGAATGACCTGCTATATCTATGATTTCCATGCTCATGCCTGCTAGAGACCCTCAGCATCTCTGCCTGAACTCTTCATTAACTTCTGCATCCAGGTTTCTCCCCTGCTTGAGTTCTTCCCCTGACTTCCTTAATGATAAACGGTGATATGGAGGTGTAAGTCAAATAAGCCCTTTCTTCTGTAAATTGATCTTTGGACATGGTGTTTAGTAGCAGTAATACAAATTGTAACAAAGGCAAGATTGTACCAGGATTGTGGAGTATTCCTCTATCACACATGAGCATGTTGTTGTGGGGAGTATTGTGAAAGGATGTTATAACTTTGTGCAAGTAAAGCCATTGCCTATTAAAAAAACTTGGTGAAATGTTCTGTAGGATCTTAGAAGATAAGAATTTTGAGGGCAATGCAGCAATGGAGGCCTGGATTGTGAAGTTTCAGAGGCAAGTTGAAAGATCCTATCAGGGCCTTTTGTCATTGTGAATTAAGATTCCATGATTCTGGTTACCTGAGGCTAAAGAATCAGCTTTTATAAACACAATACCACAATTACTGAAGTGAAACCTTTGCTTTGCTGATCCCAAAGTTGGTTAAGCTAGTGCTGAGAAATTAATGAGGCTTACAAAGAGATAGCAATATTGAGATGAAATCTTCTGGGAACTGTTTTCTTAGAGCACACAGAAGCAGTGTTCCAGAAGCAGCCAAGGTTGTACCTCCCACCGGCAGCTGAACTTGGAAGTGTAAGAATCACCGAGTTGGTCCTGGTTTTGAAGGCATGAAGTGTTCATAAGAGCAACTGAGGCTTGGCATTGTGTGAGGCCAGGAAAGTGCATTGTTGAAGGAGCAGCCACAGTGGCAGTGGAAGGACCAGGAATGAAGGGTGTCATGTAAGGAAAGCCTAGGAGAGGATATGGATGAAAGTGTAGTCCAGGTGTAGCCAAAGAACCCAGAAATTTGGAGATACCATCATCATGATATTAGCAGCAAGGACAAGAACATGTGTGAAGTGGACTTCTCCTGAGCCTATGAAACAAGCTGTGTGTGTCGCAGATTGTAAAACTTGAAGGGACCCAGGCTCTTTGAAGGAGCCAAGGAGACCATGAGTATAGCACAGCTATTGGATGTTGTTTTACTTACACAGCTGGAGTTTGCTTTGTTTTGATTTTATTGTGACTGTGCCCTAGCTATCCCCTCTTGTAGTCAGAAGGTATTTATTTTTGTAATTTGTAGGAGTCCGATTTAGGGACTTTGATTTTAAAAGACTTTGTATTTCAAGAAATTGGCTATTTTAAAGAATACTGAACTTTCAATGTGTTTGAAGTAGTAAAGACTGGGTTTTATTTATATATTAATATGAGATATTGGGGATGAATGAGAAAGGAAAGTTTGTAGCTTAATGGTGATGTGCTTGTCTCTCAAGCTGACAAGGAGTCAATTTTAGTAGATATATTTTTGCCCATTTGACAGGAGATAAACTCATTTGAGAGGAGGGAACCTCAATTAAGAAAATATCTCCATAAAATTTGGTTGTAGGCAAGCCTGTAAGTAATTTCCTTAATTAGTGATTGAAGGCAGAAGACCTAGCTCATTGTAGGTAGTACCATCCCTGGGTTGGTGGTCCTGGGTTCTATAAGAAAGCAGGCTGAATCTGTTATGGGATATTTGTACACTTTATGAAGATGTATTTGTTGTGATAGGATAATAAAAAAGCTGAAGAGCCAATAGTTGGATAAGAGATATAGGTGGGATTTATGAGGAGAGAACGGATGAGGACAATGAAGCAAGGCATATGAGTGATGCCAGGAACAGATTCGGTGGTATGTAACAGGATGATGATGAATAGAATTAGGTTAATTTAATTGACTAGAAGTAGTTAAGAGCAAGCCTAAGCTAAGGTCGAGCTTTCACAATTAATAATAAATCCCCTTGTTATTTGGGAACTTGCTGGACATACAAAAATGTCATTATATGTAAGCTTTTGGCTCAGACTCTGGGCTCCAGGGCTTGAATGGCCTCTATGTAGGCATTCAGTCTGCTGTCTATGTTCTTCTTCAGAGTTTGCAGCTATAAAGAGGCCATCTACCCAGGAACATACTGGTTTGTAGATCTTTTTTCTAAACTCTAACACATCTGCACTCAGAAACTCCACCAAATGAAGCTGGTGAGCCCCTAAGCCCCATTTGTTCTGTATTTTTCCAATTTTATTGCTTGTCTGTTTTCTTCCCTGTCTGCCTGAGACAGAATCTTAATGTCTGAGCAACTTCTGAAAGTTGACACCCATTTATCTCTTCAAACCTCTTTAATTTCTGGAGCTTTCTCCTTACGCCTTAGGCATACTGCTTGAGAAAGGCAATATAAGTGGCTGCTTTGTTTGTTTGTTTTCTTGGACATCTGGGACTATGAGAATAAAAGCCCAATATGTCTCACAGAGTTTTTCCAGAAACCGAGCAGGGAATTGATCAAGTCATGAGTGATCAATGTTACTTTAACTTGTAGGTCTTCTAACTGATTATTTTATTTCTCCCAAAAATGTTTGGCAGAAATGAGTGTATAATACCCTCTTACTTAAAAATAGCTATCAACAGCCTGATATGGGTCTGTGGCTTTTCCAAAAATAGAGAGTTTTTGATCTTTCATCTATGCAATTAACTAGAAGAGAGAAGGGGACATAAAGCATGACTAGTGAAGGAGTTGAACTTCCATTTTTGCCCCAGGTGTGAGATTACATAGATCCAGTAGCTATTTCCTTCTACCTGCCACAGGAGTAAGAGATCAGACAGAAGTTTTCAGTTTTTTCTTGGTGACCTGGCTGGCCTAAGTAAGGTCCACAAGGAGAAGGTATAGGTCTTAAGTAAGAGGGATATCTCTCACATAGAAAGCAATTGGCTATTACAGGGAATCTGATGACTATAGACAAGGCTCAGGAGCACCAGTATAACCATATAAACAACAGAGACTGCTGGTATATCTGCAGCCACAGGAGGGGAACCTCATAGGTGGCATGGCCTGTGAGCCTATGGAAAATTGTGTGCAGCATCTAAGGCAGTTGTAGCTGTGATCTTGAGATGGCCCTCTCCCTTGTTCATCTTAGATCTGTTTTGCCAAGCAACAAAACTGGCAGAAACAAACAGAGAGACACAAAGGGAGGCATCCTTACAAAGAAATACATAGTAAAGATAAACTCTAAACAGGGATAGCCACCACACATTCATACACCCAAAGACCAGGGAATCATGTGACATCTCACATGGAATTCAGACACAGACTCTACATTTGAGTCTGACCTCCCTTTTGTGTACTAACTAGGTGGTACCTTTTACAGACTAATGATGAGGGATGTCCTTCTGTATGCTGTGATTACATGTTTCTCTTATTGGGTCATATATAACGCTGTTTCAGCCAATGGACAAGCAGGATTTAACCAGGCAGGAAGTATATGTGGAGCTACAAGAGTAGGAGAATTCTAGGAAGAGGGACACAGAGAGTGAGTAGCTGGGAGACCTAGAGTTCTGGCCATCACCAATAAGCCAGGACCATGTAAGATACACAGATTAATAGAAATGGGTGAATAATTAAGAGAGGGCTAGCCAATAAGAAGTAGAGTTTATAATTAATATCAGCCACAGTATGTTTATTTGGGACTAAATGGATGTACGACTTGGCAGGACAAAAACTTCAGTCCACAGACTACACTTACCTCCAGAAGTTTTCAGACAAGATGATTTTTTCTTTTGTTTTGGGTATCAGTGTTAGGATGCCTCTAGAGTACTTGGCAACAATCAATCAAAGAGGATTTTATTGGGTCCCTTGAACATCTCATGTACCATGACTCCTTAGAGTTCTCTCCAGCCAGGGTACTTTTCTCAACATCTGGGTGTCCAGAGACCACCAAGTATCTGGGTCCAGTGTTTTGGATCCCAGAGGGTCCTCCAAAATGTTACGAGTAGACCACCAGAGATGAGTTTATATCAGAATCAGTTTATATCCAATTGAGAGGCTTTATTTCTCTGGGGTTATGGATTTTAGCCTGGTTATAGTTTGCTTTACATCTAATATCCACTTATGAGTGAGTACCTACTGTGTTTGTCTTTCTGTGTTCGGGTTATCTCACTCAGGGTTTTTTTTTTCTAGTTCTATCCATTTGCCTGCAAATTTCAAGAAGTCATTGTGATTTACTGTCCAGTAATACTCCATTTTGTAAATGTAGATATATGCTGGCTATTACAAATATTACTGTTATGAACATAGTTGAGTAAACATCCTTGTGGTATGGGCCTTACTCTTTAATCAGAGTAGTAATTCCCTGATTGTCATTATAGAATCTACACCAAGTAACTGATGGAAGCATATGCAGTGACCCACTGCGCTGAACTCCTGGAGTTCAGGTAAAAAGATGGAGGAGGGATCATATGAACAAGGGGTGTCAATACCATGCTGGAGAAAACCACAGCAACAGCTGGCCCATGCTAGTGGGAGTTCACAGACTATTAACTGACAGCTGGGAAATCTGTATGGGACTGAACTAGAGCTTCTGAATGTGGGTGATAGGTATGTGGTTTGAACTGTTTTGGGGGGCATGAAAGTGGCACCAGGACCTATCCCAAGGGAATGAAGTAGCTTTTTGGAGCCCATTCCCTATTGTGGGATACCTTGTTCAGCCTTGATACATGAGGGAGGGGCTTGGCCCTGCCTCAACTTTGTATGCCAGATTTTGTTGACTCCCCAAAGTAGTTCTTACCTACTCTGAGGAGTGAATGGGGGTTAAGAAGAGTGGAATGCAAGAGATTAGCTTAAAGAGAATGAAGGGGGAACTGGGATTAGTATGTAAAATGAGATTTTTTTATATAAAAAAAGAAAGGGATGCTCCCTTAAGCTAGAGACAGGAGGGAAGGCCTAGTCCCTACTCCAAATGAGTATCAGCCTACATGTGGAGTAGGAGTGGGTTGGAAGGGATGGTGGGAGGGGGCATGAGAGGCTGGGAGAGAGGGAAAGGGGGAGGGAGGGAGGGAGGGAGAGAGAACTGGGATAGATATGTAAAATAAAAAGAAAAAAGAAAAAAGAGAATTTATATTAAGAAAACACCATGCAGAAAAAAAAAACAAAGGAAGAAAGGAAGAAAAAAGAAAGTCTTTATTTCAGTTATCCATGACCACACAAAGTAAATAGGGACATATTTGGGATTCTCCATCAAGGAGAACAAATTCCTAGTTAAGCCTGGAATGGTCTCAGCAAATACCCAAGATGCAGCAACGTTTACATTGTCTTACCCTGGCACATAGTCAGGATCTACCTTACAGATGGCAGGCCAATCTGCTTTATTATACTGGTTGTTCTTAAAATTCTTTTTAGAATCAAAGCCATATATTCCACTGTGGCCTGAACTGGGGTCCTCAAAAGCGTAGAAGAACTCATTAGACTGCTGGGGATGAAAACATGAAGTGAATTCTCCATTGCCTTACTCCGTTATGTTACAGTTTGGTGAGCTTGTGCTGAGATCCACCATGAAACGTATTTGTGAGTTTCTCTCACTTTGACTCTGTTGATATGTTCCAGTAAAAATGGATCATATGTTATCACACGGTTTCTTTCCTTTTTAAAAAAATCCTTTTGGAAAGAGACCCATGTACTGTTTAATGAGTGCTACTGGCATCAAAACTGGAAATCCCCTCAACAAATCCATATCCTGTCATAGGACAGAATTTACTTGGTCTAATTGTGAACAGACACAGAAAAGTCAATTTTCCAATATCCTGATCACCCTATTTCTTGTAAAATGTACAAAACAGTCTGGAGACACAGTGGAAAAGTTATTTCCCCAAATCAATTCATTCTGGTTTCAAAAATATTAGAAGTTGCTGGTTTAACACTATAAAGTGTCAAATGTACTTTCAGCTCATTTTCTCTACCTCCTCAAGAGGAAGCCAGTAACCATTTATAAGCAGTAGGCATTCTACATTCAGTGCAGCACTTTCAGCCTGGTTTTTATAGCCTTCCCAGTAGTGTAAACTCCTTCCCCTTTAGTTCTACATCCTCACTTGTTAATGTATTAAAGACGTATCCCCAAACAAAACATAAATTTAAACACTATTAATTATAATTTAATCATTGATTAAAATCTAGCTACATTGTTGCTTAAACTACTGTGAACACCACAGGCCTGCCAGGAATGAATATATTCTAAGGAAACACTTTTGTTTTTCAATCTGATTAAAAATAAATGTCAAAGACAAAAGAATTTCCCCAGGAATCTCACACTAGTAGAAGTAAATGGTCCCAGCCAGAAGGGTACTTGAAAGAAATTTTCACAATTCTCACAACTTGTTAAATCACAATTCAGGAAAAACTGAAGCCTAGACAATGATACATCAATGATGGGCAAGACTACAAATTAAAGGAGATTACATAGATATACTAATTCTTGGACTTCTAATTAATTAATTCTAGGACAGGATCCTAGAAAATGGACTTAGAGGGTTTATTGGAATATATCCTAGCAGGTGGACCTAGCGGGTTTATTGGATAATTTTTCTTTATTTCCAATGGGACTATGTTGAATAAATCTCTTTTTCTGTTTTCTAGTGTTGACTTATTGAAGTTGGGAACACAGATCTAAATTGGGGAACAGATTATAAGTACCATGTTTGAAAACATGAAAAGAAATGATATGTGTTTTGAACAACTTATAACACCAATAGCTAACAGAGATACAAGCATGTTTTTAACAACATATAAGGGGCCCAGCTTATCAATATCTGGCCTAAGATAAGACATAGGCTAACATAATCTGGTTTATTCATTTCCTATTCAATTTTAGATGCACAAGAATGAACAAAAGATGTATTTTAGCTACAATATAAATTAAAAGAGCAAAAGTTTCTGCACTTAGATAATCTTCATAAAGGCTATCTATAAAGGGCATCCTTTCCTCTGATATTTAGTTCTTAACAAAGGGGAAAGTTATTGCTTTAAGTCTACATGACTAAGTTTAACTTTTGCTAATTTGTGTTACTAAACATCTTAGAGAGGTAAAGATATGAACTGTCCACCCATTACTACCCCATACCCTGCTTGTTGCACCATGATTTAATGTTATTCTGTCATGTGTGCCAATGGAAATAATTTTCATGTGTTGATTTGTACCCTTCCCTCAAAGAACAGTAAGTAACAAATCCAATGAACATTTCATTTTGTTCAATTATTTTTATTGGACACTAATTATTTTAAAATTTTCATTATTGTGCCATAATAGATAAGTGCATATTTATAAATGTGAAAAGTTTTGTGATATATTAAAGGATATGATAAATAGATACTACCTTATAAACTTGGGTACTCTGAACTTTTTTAAATCTACTACAATAGTAACTTTGGATCTGTTAATTATTTTATAGTACATTAACATACTATATTTTATTGTACATTAACATGCTTTTTGTATATAAAATAGTATTCAGTAGTGTCACGAAAGTTTCATTAAACTACAAATTTTAATGTTAGATATTTAGCTTTGATCAGGATTTATTTTCATAACAGATTCTAAAAAGTACAAATTATAAATTTATAGTCATTGGTAAAATAAAAATAATCATATGATATTAAAATGTTTTCTGTTAATCCAAATAACTCAAATTACTTAATATCTTTTTATTAGATTAATTGCTATGTATTTCTTTCTCGGGAACATCAATATATACATAATTAATCAATGTTTTATTAAGACCATAATATAATTTTAACTTATAACATTAAAGTTTAAAAACCCTCACATATCTACTTGAATACTCCCTTTCAAAAATAGGCTTTTCCTCTATTAAAATTTAAGTCACCTATTGACTCTCATACACTAATAATGGCACACTTCAACACCCCACTTTCTCTAATAAACAGGTCATCCAGATAAAATCTTACCAGAGGAATTCTAGCGTTAACTGACATTATAAACCAAATGGACTCAACAGATATTTACAGAACATAGCACCATAACAAAATAGAAAATACCTTCTGAATACCTTATGGAACTTTCTCTAAAATTGACCACATACCCAGATTCAAAGCAAACATCAACAGATAGAAGAAAAATTGAAGTAACCCCCTGCATCCAGTCATACCGCCATGGATAAAACCTAGTATCACTGATAGAGACAAAATCACAGAAACTGAACAATTCATTACTGAATAAAAATTGGTCAAAACAGAAATTTAATGAAAATGAAAACACAACATACCCAAACTTATGGGACATAATGAAGGCAGTTCTAAGAGGCAAGTTCATACTAGCAACTTAACAGCAAACCTGAAAGCTCTTACACACACAAAAAAAAATCACACCCAAAAGGAGTACATGACAAGAAATAATCAACAGCACCTTTGGAAGGTCCTTGACTCACAATGTCCTTTTAATCTTTTTCCAATTTTATTTTATTTTTTATTTTTCATATGCATTTTATTTTATTTCTCTGTTTTTATCGTACAGGTTCTTTTCATATACATTATGATGTCTCAGTTCAGTGTTTTTATGACATTCCTGAGTGTGCAAAATTGTGCATCTTTGCATTTATATGTTTCGTGTGCCTTCTCCTGGTCTCTTTTCTTTCTGTTTTCTTTGTCCTATTCTTATGCATTAATTTTTGTTCTACTTTAGTCTTTTTTTTTATTTTGTTATTGTCTTCTCGGAAGCCTGTTTATTCTCTAATCAGAGACAAGAAGGAGGGTGGATATGGATGGAAAGGCTTATGAAGAAAAACTGGCAGGAGAAGAAGAAAGGAGAAACCAAAACTAGAGTATATTATATGAGAAAAAACCTATTTTCAATAGAAAATTAAATTCAGAATAATAGAAACCACAAAAGGCTGAAACTCACTATAATTTTACAATCTTTTCATGTGTGTCTAGATTTCAGATCAATGTGAGATATCACCTGCACACAGCTGTCCCTAATATTTGTGGATTGCAGGATTGCAGGATTGTAGCTATCACATGTGAGGCCTCCTGCCTTTCTCTGCCCCTTATATTTTCTCAGACCGCAATTTGTATTTTAATATAATAGTAGGAGAAATCATCTCCCCAAGGAAGAGCACACAAGTTGGTCCTGCAATACCAAATAATCAGTTCTAACACATGCATACAAGTAATGTTATATAAACTGAGACTGTTATAATTATATATCTAGGAATACATGTGTATAGACATATATATGCTTATAACAATATGTAATAAAAAAAGAGGTCTTAAATTTTCATTAGAGCAAGATATATGAAAGTGCTTGAGGGAGGGGGAAATGATGTATCAATATCATAATCTAAAAATAGAAACAATTAAAAATGAAAGCAAAAGAAAAACATTTTCTTCAAGGTTCTAATTTCGCCTAGAATATTTTAAAAGAACTAGTTTTAAATTAGTCTGATCATACCAAATAGTCCACATAAATCCTCATCAGTAATCAGGTTTAAATGTGTACTTTACAAGCCAAGAGTCTTAAACTTCATTTGCAGGAAGAGCCATGCTTTTAGAAGCACAAGTTTTAAAGGCTTTGTACTAATAAAATAACACTCAGATCTGTAGACTGAATCAAAACTTATAAATAATAAAGCTAAAGGAGAATTGCAGAATCTTGGATGTGTATAGTTTTCATTATCTGTGACAGTGAGCATTTTATGAATTGCAAAGAAAATTCAAAGCCCCAAACTTATCCTGCTTTGGTAGCCTCATAAAGCCAAATGAGAAGTAAGAGGATTTTTCACAAATAGTTTCTAAATGCTTGTTACAGTGACTTAGATCTTGAGCAAATTGTTAAATTTGTTTGAAACGCATACAGAATCATTATCAAACTTTACCAGTATTTATAATAATTAGATATCTTAGATATGGTATACATGATTTCCATGTTCCAGATACAACTTCCTAAGTTTTCATTTGGAATAAAATTATGGTATCAAGAAGGAAGTATGCTCTATATTTACAACAATAATAATAGTAGAAAAGTGAGAAGTTGAAAAGGGGATTTAACTGTGGAGCAGGGAAGGAGAATAATACAGAAGAAGACAGATTTATGATTAATAAGTAACTTGAACAAATGAAGATATTTGAAACACCTATAGGAAAATATTTCATGAGCACACATAAAAATACATATATCATATACATATGTATATATATGTACATACATACATGTATACACATACATACACACATATTTTCTCCACACACACACACACACACACACACACGTGCCATGCTGCACAGGATGATAATGTTATCCCCAGGAACCATAGATTACTTCCCTCAAACCCTAAAACACGCATGGGAAACCTTCCTATGAAATGTTGCTCAGTGGGTACAGACACTTTCAATAATGGTGTAAGCTGTTGCCAATACTTAAATTACATAAACTAAGAAAAAATAATATCTTAGATAAACAAAGATTTGGATTTGTTATTTTATTAAATGAATCATTTAAGACTCCATCCCCTCCCAAGTATCCAGAACACAAGAGTATTAAAGCAGAAATCACATCCTGACATCTTGCTCAGCAGCCATAGCGGGCTTTCAAAAAGCAAGCAATTTGAAGACAAACGATTAACAGAAGCTAAAATATGTAGTTAGTTGGAGGGTGTTTCACACAACCAGGCAATTTAGCAGAAGCTAAGGTTAATTAGCTAGGAGATCCTGACATTTGGTTCCTAGAATAGAGTGGGTAATTGCCCAATCTCCATCAAGGAGATCAGATTCTAGTTAAGCCTGAAATGGCCTGAGCAATAATAGAGGATTGATGAACCTTTGCACTGTCTTCCTGTGACACATTCCCTCACTGGTTCTATGGGCATGAGTCAAATCATTGACTCATTCTGTTTTAGAAGTGCAGTTAGAACTAGGGATAAGTTGTTTAGTTGGTCATGCAGGGTCCCATAGTCAGCAGTATCAGAATAATAATCAATGGTCTGATGAATATCGTCAGTAACGGGGTCTGCAATGGGAACCAGAAAAACAGAGACTGATACCAATGGTCTGATTTATGTATGTTTTCTTTTTTTCTTTTTCTCTTTCCCTCTATTTCTTGTACATGTTTTAAATTATTTATTTATTTGTGTGTTTGTTTATCCTTCTCTTGTTTAACATAACCTGATTGTGGCCTCCCCTCCTTTCATGTAATTTTAAAAAATGCAAACTATACCCTGGTATCTCATTCAGTAGCTGCAGGGTTCTTTCCAAAAGCAAGCAGTTTCAACAGAAACTAAGACAAGCAGTTGGCTGTTGGGGGTTCCATACAAATAGACAGTTTAACAGAAGCTATGGTAAGTTAGCTAGGACATTCTGATTTTGGGTTCCTATTATAGAATCCATCAAGGATACCAAGCCCTATTTAAAACTGAAGTAGCCTCATCAAAAAATGTAAGTTGCAGGAACCTGTAGTAGGTTCTGTTTTTCATCACCAACCAGATCCCTAATAATGACACAGAGACTTATTTCTAGTTATGAATGCTCAGCATTATCTTTTTTATATTAATTTTTTATTTTTATTTTACATATTGATCCCAGTTCTCTCTCCCTCTCTCCCTCTTTCTCTCTCTCCCACATTCTCATAAGCCCTGACTACCCCTCTCCTCCCACCCCCAACTCGACATGTAGGGTGATGTTTTCCAGGAGGGGTCATCTAAATCTGTCAAACCATTTGGAGTAGGGACTAGGCCTTCTCTCCTGCCTCTAGGTTAAGGGAGTATACCTCCATGGGGAATGTGCTCCCAAATTCCTTTTGTGCACCAGGAATATATCCTGGTTCCACTGGCTGAGGTCCCTTGACTGCTCAGGCCTTCTAGCTGAGACCCATGTTCAGGGGGTCTGAGTCAGTCCAACGCTGGTTTCCCAGCTATCAGTCTGGGGCCCATCAGCTCCTCTTTGTT
Organism: Cricetiscus sungorus; assembly: GCA_030556225.1. Lineage (NCBI taxonomy): Eukaryota > Metazoa > Chordata > Mammalia > Rodentia > Cricetidae > Cricetiscus > Cricetiscus sungorus. Next base: position 53,015,635 of record JANBXA010000726.1, on the reverse strand, counting down.
CATGTCAGCTGTCTCTATGTGTTTCTGTAGCCTGGTCTTGTCCTCCTTCTCTGCAACTGGATTCCAGTTTGGCTCAGTGTTTAGATATGGGTGTTTGCTTATGTTTCCATCAGCTACTAGATGAGGGCTCTATGACAATGGATAAGTTAGTCATCGATTTCATTATCATGGAAGGACATTTATGGTAGCCTTTCTACTGTTGTTCAAATTGTTAGTTGGGTGTCTGTCTTGTAGGTCTCTGAACATATGTCTAGATTCAGTTTTCTCTTAAAATCTGTAATGACTCCCTCTTTTATGCGCTCTCTCTCTCTCTCTCTCTCTCTCTCTCTCTCTCTCTCTCTATCTCTCTGTCTCTCTCTCTCTCTCTGCCCCTGACTCAATCTTCTTAGTCCCACATTCTTTCCTTTCCTCCATTTCTCTTTCTCCTAGCTCCCTTGTCACTCACTGCCCTCCCCACTCCCAGTATGCTCAGGAGATCTTGTCCCTTTCGCTTCTGTGATGTACTTTATATGAATCTCTTAGAATCCTTCTTGTATCCTAGTTTGTCTCGCAGAGTGAATTACAGACTGGTGGTCCTTTGCTCTCTGTCTAAAATCCATATATGAATGAGTACATACCACGTTCACCTTTTTGTGACTGGGTTACCTCATTCAGGATGGTTTCTTCTATTTCTTCAAGTTCCATCCACTTGCCTGTGAATTTCAAGATTCCATTGCCCCCTCCTTCTACATAGTGATATTCCATTGTGTAAATGTGCCACATCTTTATCCATTCTTCAGTTGAGGGGCATCTAGGTTGCTTCCATGTTCTTGCTATTACAAGTAATGCTGCTATGAACATAGTTAAGCAAATGTGTTTGTTGCATGGATATGAATCATTTGAATACATGCCTAAGAGGGGGATTGCTGGGTCCTGTGATAGACTGATTGACATTTTCCTGAGAAACCTCCATACAGATCTCCAATATTGTTGTTCAAGTTTGCACTCCCACTAGCAGTGGAGGAGTGTTCCCCTTTCTTCATATCCTCTCCAGCATAAATTGTGTTTGGTGTTTCTAATTTTAGCTATTCTGGCAGGAGACTGACCCCAAATAACAATTTGAGCAACAGTGGAAAGGCTACCATTAATTTTCTTCCCTGATAATGAGATTGACGACTAACTCATCATCCATCATGGACAAGTGAAAAACAAACCAGCTCTTCCCTGGACTTTGTACAAAGGCCCATATCTACTGCAGCTTTACAGCAGGCTAGACCGATCCTAGCAATCTCAAATAAGACACTGCTCACCACCCACAAAACTCTTTTAAACCCTGTCCAACAACCTCAGACTGTAATTCCATCCCCCCAACTGCTCACCCCAAGGTCCATATCCTCACCTATAGCTTTGGAAGAAAATGTGTGGTTCACCAGAGGAAAGGATGGATCTAGATACTCCAGATCTATAACCATTTTTACCATGGGTCGTTGTTGGATAGTGGTCACATATCATCCAAAGTTCTACAAACTCTCCTATTTTTAGGAATTTTTGATGTTTCCAAATTATTTACTGTTCTTCTGTACATATTTCCCAAAATTTGGACAGTACTTATGACAGGAATGGACTTTGGAAGAATCTTCATTCACTTGAATTTTCACGCTACCATGTAACTAAATTAAAACTACTTGTTCACATACATTCTCAAAATTGTCACTCTAGGTATAACCATGCTTTTCTTTTCTTTTTAACCCCTTGTTATTCTTTTGATCAGTTATTACTTAGTGAATGTGTTATATTTATATTATTCTTCTTTCAGAATGGAACATGAAAAATTAGATAAATATGTATGTACACACAACACACACATACATATGAGGATTTATGTGCAAAATGCTGTATAGGTCATTATATTGAATAGATTTCTGGGGACTCTAGTATAGTAATTCATCCCCTTCAAAGTTGTTTGACTGTACAACTTCATTCCTTAATTTTAATAATTTTGTAAATCCTGAATGTGGACCTAAGTGAAGTCTTTTCTTAGTTTTAGCCTCTTTTTCATATTTAGGAATTTATTTTACTCTAGTCGCTTTTACACAGACATTAATGCTTAAGTAATTATGATTAGCAGTCTGATCATATACTTTATACTAGAGGAGTTGCTCATTTTCATACTGCCACCACGTAAGACATTCTTTTACTTTTACTTATGAAAAGGGACCTAAATACTTTTAGAATAGATTTTGTGTTTTTTTTTCTATCATAGAAATGGTAATATATTACTTACGGTTTATTAAACATTCCCTGAAGTATCAGAAAGCAAAGCCAGCCATACTAGTTAGCTGTAGCTGTTAGGCAGTGGTGGCACACACCTTTAATCCCAGGACTCAGGAGACAGGCAGATAGATTTCTCTGAGTTAACGACTACAGTGACTATACTTACCAAAATTAAATTAAGAACATATAAGCAATATAAATAGACATATAATGCCTAATGAAATAGAAGTAGTCATCAAAAGGCTCCCTACCAAGGAAAGCCCAGACCCAGATGACTTCAGTCCAGAATTCTACCAGAAATTCAAAGAAGAGCTAACACCTATACTCCTCAAAGTGTTCCATACAATAAAAGCAGAAGGGTAATTGAGAAACTCTTTTTAAAAGGTTCCAATTGCCTTGGTTTACAAGCAACACAAAGAGAAAGAGAACTACAAATACCCCTCATGAACACTGATGCAAAAAAATCTCAACAAAATACTGTCAAATTGAATCCAAGAACACATCTGAAAAATCTTTCACCATGACCAAGTAGGCTTCATCCCAGGAATGTAGGTATGGTTCAACATATGAAAATCTATCAGTGTAATCCCCTATAAAAACAAACTGAAAAAGAAAAAAACCATATGATCACCTCACTAGATGCTGAAAAAGCCTTTGGCACTATCCAACATCCTTCATTACAATGGTCTTGGAGTGATTGGGGATAACAGGATCATACCTACCTAAACGTAATAAAAGTAATATACAACAAACCAACAGCCAACATCAAACTAAATGGAGAGAAACTCAAAGGGATTCCTCTAAAATCAGGAACAAGACAAAGTTATCCACTTGTTCCATATATCTTCAATAGTGAATTTGAAGTTCTAGCAAGTACAATAAGACAACAAAAGGAGATCAAGTGAATACAAATTAGGAAGGAAGAAGTCAAACTGTGCTATTTGCAGATGGTATGATAGTTTATCTAAGTGACCAGAAAACTCTACCAGGGAACTTTTACAGTTGATAAACACCTTCAAGAAAGGGGCAGTATACAGGAATAACTCTCAAAAATCAGTAGTCCTAGTATATACAGACAATAAAGGGGCTGAGAAAGAAATCAAAGAAACACCACCCTTTAAAATAGCCACAAACAAGATAAAATGTCTTAGGGTAATGATAACCAAACAATTGAAAGACCTGTATAACAAGAACTTCAGTTCCTTAAAGAAAGAAATTAAAGAAGATATCAGAAAATGGAAAGATCTCCCATACTCTTGGATAGGTAGGACCAACAAGTACAAATGGCAATATTGCCAAAAGCAATCTACAAATTCAATGCAATCCTATCAAATTCCCAGAACAATTCTTTACAGACCTTGAAAGAATAATACTCAACTTCATATGTAAAAAAAAAGACCTGGGATATACAAAACAACCCTGTATGATAAAGAAACTTTTGGAAGCATCACCATTCTTGACTTCAAGCTCTATTATAGAGCTATAGTCCTGAAATAGCTTGGTATTGGCATAAAAATTGATGGGTAAACCAATGGAATAGAATTGAAAACCCTGACTTACCTTGAATTAACTGACTCATCTATGAACTCCTGCACAAAATTTAAGTCCAAATGGATCAAAGACCTCAACATCAATACAGCCACCCTGAACCTCTTAGATGAGAAAGTGGCAGTTACTCTTGAACAAATTGGCACAGGAGAAAACTTCTTGAATATAACACCATTAGCATAGACACTGAGATTGACAATTAATAAATGGGACCTCCTGAAACTGAGAAGCTTTTGTTAGACAAAGGAGACAGTCAGCAAGATAAAACAAGAGCCCACAGACTGGGAAAAGCTCTTTTCTAACTCTACATCTGACAGAGGGCTGTGTTTTGCTGGTTTTCCTCTTCTGCTTAGCTGGTGTGTTCCCAATGAATGCCTTCTGTCTTTAGAAGCTATAATCCTGGAATATGTAGGGGGAAGGAAAGTTATTGGAGAGTCTTTGTGAACCACTGAGGATAGAGTAAGAGAGGAAAGAGAGATTGTAATGGGCTTCCAGCTACAATACTAGGGATGCGACTGGGGCAGGAGTTAGATGTCAAATGCAGTAGAAGAGATATGTGGCTGCCTTCAGCCTACTTTTTTTTTGCCCTGGATGAATGGCCATTGGGTTATTATATGGTGCCTGATAGGATGAGGGGTGGGATAAAGCCACGAACTTGGGGGAGAGAGTTTAGGAGGGTAGGAACTGAGGGATCCACACAACATGTGTATGTGTGTGGAGAAGGCTACATGCAGTTGATGTTCTGATGCAGCCCTGAGGATGAGACTGGGTGATTATGTTTGCAGGGAAGGAGGGAGTTGTATGGGTTTTTGTTTAGTTTTTTGGTTTACCTGTTTTGTTTAGCTTGTGTTTTCTGATTGGGCACATGCTGATATTAGAGTCAGGGATAAGAGGATAAGTTGGACGGCTGTGGGAGAAAACATTTGTGATCCATTGGGGATGGGAGTCAGTCAAGTAGAAAAGGGTGACCACAGCAGGTTACTTGCTACAGAGCTGGTCATGAGACTAGGGGAATTGTATCTCAGGGACAGTAGGAAAAAGCTCACTGAATAAACTTTAAGAACCTGCCTTGAACAGGTGTTGCATGCCTTCTTCCGGAGTAAACAATACTGCATTACAGAAGCAAGTTTGCTTCGCACTTTATTGTGGAAATGCATCATGGATAATAGCAGTCCAAGCTGTCATGATCAGAGAAAGAATTAATAAATGGAAAAACACTAAAAATAAGAATGTTAGAATACTTTTAAAAGAAACTGAAAGAAACATTTTTAATCCATGCCTTTTAACATACATAAAATTAGATAGATATAAAGAAACCCCATAGATGGTGAGACAGATAATTTTGTGTAACATATGTTGATTACAATAGATGTAATTATTTTCTAATTATTTTCTCTGAGAGAAGTGGGAGCAAAAACAAGTCAACAATAATGAACACTGTTTAATTGCACATGAAATCTAGCTTAAAAATATCATGTCCAATAAAATAAAGGAGAACTCTTTAGAAAAACTACTAATTCTATGGCTAGAACAACAAAGTGATTGAGAATGTTTTACAGTTTCAGAAAATAAAAAGTGCTCACAAAACCTATGCTATATCAAGAAAGCATAGAAGCTAATATACAACAGTTATCTATAGCCAAAGCAGGAATAAATTCAGTATGTAATTATATGTTAAACATAACCATAAAATAAATCTGTGAATTTAATTAATATATAGAAAATGAAATAAGTGAATAAATAACCATAGAAGGGCAAAGTAAAACGTTCACTTTGCAGAAGATACTCAATCTCTAAATATAAAGACAATGAATAGAATAGGAATTTGCAATTGGTAATATTAGGCAGTAGTTACTAATGACAGTTTAAAAATAAGAAAAAAGTTTAAATAGAAATTAGATGCTAGCCCCATAGCAGGGCCTCTGCTAAAATGGCCTCAGCTGTAGAGTGCCAGGTCCCAGCTAGACCTGCCTATCTGTGCAGAAACATCCTGAGTATCAACCTAGCATTTGTCCCCCATTGCCAGGCCTTGGCTAGAGAGGGTGGAGCCAACAATCCAGCCAATTTTGGGAAAATTCCTGGAGCTGATATGAGCACAATAGACCTGCCTATCCAAGAAGGACCACCCATAATTTCCATCTGCCTGGTCTCTGACCCCCACTGCCAGTAATGGAGTTCTGGAACTCTCCCAGAGATCACCTATCTCTGTGGGACCACTCTGAGATCCTGCTGGCTGGATCCTTGACCCCATTGCAGGGCCTCTGCTAAAGAGGCCTCAGCTAGAGAGTATCAGGTCCCAGCTAGACCCACCTATCAGTGTTGAAACATCCTGAGTATCAGCCCAGCCTTTGTCCCCCATCACCAGGCCTTGGCAAGAGGTGAGTCTGGGTCTAATTCCTGTGGAGGTGGATTCTCCCCCACACCCTTCATGGGAAAATCCTTGGGTGGGTCCCGGATCTCGCTGCCCCCGTGTCCTGCGCCATTGAGAGTGCTCTTGAAGCTCTGATACACCCCCACCCACCCCCACCAATAACATGCCCTCCCCCTACCCTCTGCCCTACCCTGTCCCACTACTCTGATTGAGCACTGAGACAGAGGGTGGAGCCAACAATTCGGCCATCTTCAGGAAATTCCTGGAGCTGATCTGAGCACAATAGATCTGCCTATCCACAAGGGACCACCCTTAATTTCCACATGCCTGGTCTCTGACCCCCACCTCCTGTCTTCTACTGGAGTTCTGGGCACCTCCCAGAGATCTGCCTATCTCTGCAGGAACATTCTGAGTTCCTTGGGGCTGGTTGCTTGAACCCCATTGCAGTGCCTCTGCTAAAGAGGCCTCAGCTAGAGAGTGCCAGGTCCCAGCTAGACTCGCCTATCAGTGAGGAAACATCCTGCTAGCTGGCCTGTGCCAAAGAGGCCTCAGCTCTCCTGTGCTGGAGCCTGATCTTTGACCCCCATTGCAGGGCTACTACCTGCTGAGAGACCTCCTAGAGAGCTTGGACCACCCAGAGCTACAGACATTGAACCTATAACCCAGCTAAGCCCACAGCGAGAGGGAGAGACCCCACCAACACTTACTGGAAGAAGCTAGGGAAGACAGAAATACAGCAATACAAGAAAATACCTAACAACAGGAAGACAAGCATAACACCACCAGAAGATAGGGAATCTACACCAACTAGACTGGAACACAACAAAGCAGATGAAGCAGAAGAGAACGACTTAAAAAAATATCATCATAAAAATGATAGAGGCCCTCAAAGAAGATGTGAGAAAATCCCTGAAAGAAATGGAAGAAAAAAACAAACAAAAAATTGGAAGAAATGAGCAAATTTCATTAAAAAAAAATTCCAGAAAGCCAAGAAATAAACAATTAAACAGATGAAGAAAAGGGTTTAAGACTTGAAAACCGAAGGAATGCTGGAAATAGAAAAACTGAGCAAATGATCCGGAACTACAGATGCAAGCATGACCAACAGAACTCAAGAGATGGAAGAGAGAATCTCAGGTGCGGAAGATAAACTAGAGGAAATAGATTCATCAACCAAAGAAAATTGTAAATCCAACAAATCCGTAACATAAAATATCTAGGAAATGTGGGATACTGTAAAAATGCCAAACATAAGAAAAATAGGCATAGAGGAAGATGAGGAAGCCCAGCTCAAAGGTGCCTAAAACATATTCAACAAAATCATTGAGGACAGCTTTCCTAATCTAAAGAAGGGCATGGCCGTGAAATTATAAGAAGTATACCGAACACCAAATAGACTGGATCAAAGAAAAAAAGACCTTTCAACATATAATAATCAAAACACTTAACATACAGAATAAAGAAAGAATATTAAGAGCAATGAAGGAAAAGGGACAGGTAACATATAAAGGCAGACCTATCAAAATTACACCTGAATTCTCCATGGAAACCCTCAAGGCATGAAGGTCCTGGATAGATGTTCTACAAGTACTAAGGGTCCATGGATGCCATCCCAGGATCATCAAAATTCAAATACCCAGCAAAAACTCAAAATCACTATAGATGGAGAAAACAAGATATTTAATGACAAAGCCAGATTTTCACAATACATGTCTACAAATCCAGCCCTACAGAAAGTTTTGGAAGGAAAACTCCAAGCCAAGGAAATTTACTATGCTCACAGAGACATAAGCAAAATATAATCTCACTTCACCAAAAACCAAGGGTAAAGCAGGTCAAACATATTCACAATACCACTGCCAACAACAAATCTAAAACAAACAAGCATTAACAATCAATGGTCCTTAATCTCCTTCAACATTAATGTTCTTAACTCACCTATAAAAACACATAGGTTACCAGAATGGATATGAAGACAAAATCTACCCTTCTGCTGCATACATGAAACACATCTAAGCTTCAAAGACAGACATTACCTCAGGGTAAAGGGCTGGGAAAAATCTTCCAATCAAATAGACCCAAGAAGCAAGCTGGTGTGTCAGTCCTAATATCTAACAAGTTAGACTTCAAACCAAAATTAATCAAAAGAGATGAAAATGGTCCTTTTGTATTCATCACAGGAGAAATCCATCAACACAAAGTCTCGATTTTGAACATCTATGCCCCAATACAAAGGCACCCACATTCTTAAGAAACACTATTGAAACTCAAAGCTCACAAAAAAACTCACACATTTATAGTGGGAGACATCAACACACCACTCTTACCACTAGACACGACCAACAAACAGAAACTCAACAAAGAAACAAAAGAACAAACAGAAGTTATGTCTTAACTGGGTTTAACAGACGTCTATAGAACATTCCATCCAAACACAAAAGAATATAACTTCTTCTCTGCTCCACATGGAACCTTCTCTAAAATCGACCACATATTAGGTGGCATAAGAAACCTTAACAGATACAAAAGAATTGGAATAGTCCCCTGTATCTTATCAGACCACCATGCTTTAAAATTGGAATTCAACAACAACACAAACTGCAGAAAGCCTAGAAACTCATGGAAACTGAACAATGTGCAATTGCACCACACCTGTGTCAAAGAAGAAATAAAGAAAGAAATTAAGGATTTCCAAAAATTCAACAAGAATGAAGACACGAAATATCCGAACTTATGGGACACCTTGAAAGCAGTGTTACAAGGGAAGTTCATTGCACTGAGTGCCCATATGAAGGAAACAGAGGATAGTTACATTAGAGAATTATCAGCACAACTGAAAGCCTTAGAACAAAAAGAAGCAAACTTACCCCAGAGGAGTAGATGGCAGGAAATAAACAATTTGAGGGCTGAAATGAAGAAAATACAAACCAGAAAACAATTCAAAAAAAAAAAAAAAACAATGCAACAAAGAGTTGGTTTTTTTGAGAAAAATCAACAAGATAGACAAACCTTATCCAAACTAATGAAAATGCAGAGAGAGATCCTGCAAATTAGCAAAATAAAAAAATGAAAAGGGGGACATAACAATGGACAAAGAGGAAATCCAGACAACTTTCAGGTCATACTTTGAAAACCTGTACTCCACAAAATTTGAAAATTCAAAAAAAATGTACAGATTTCTAGATAACTATCACTTACCAAAATTAAATCAAGAACAGACAAACAACTTAAATAGACCTATAATCCCCAATGAAATAGAAGCAGTCATCGAAAGCCTTCCAACCAAAAAAAGCCCATGGCCAGATGGCTTCAGTGCAAAATTCTACCAGAAATTCAAGAAGAACTAATACCAATACTCCTCAAATTGTTCCACACAATAGAAACAGAAGTTTTGTTACCAAACTCTTTCTATAAGTCCACAATCACCTTGGTAGCCAAGCCTCACAAAGATAAAACTAATCCAGAAAACTACAGACATATATCCCTAATGAACATCGATGCAAAAACACTCAATAAAATACTGGCAAACCGAATCCAAGAATGCATCAGAGAAATTATCCACCATGACCAAGTAGGCTTCATCTCTGGGTTGCAGGGATGGTTTAACATACGAAAATCTTTCAATGTGATCCACCTTATAAACAAACTGAAAAAGAAAAATCATGATCATCTACCTAGATGCTGAAAAAGCCTTTGACAAAATTCAACACCCTTTCATGATAAAGGTGTTGGAGAGAGCGGGGATAACAGGAACATACCTAAACAAAATAAGAGCAATACACAGTAAGCCAACAGGCAACATCAAACTGAATGGAGAGACTCTTAAGGTGATTCCTCTAAAATCAGGAACAAGACAAGGCTGTCCTCTCCATATCTCTTCAATATTGTACTGGAAGTTCAAGTTAAAGCTATAAGACAACAAAAGGAGATCAAGGGGATCCAAATTGGAAAGGAAGAAGTCAAACTGTCTCTATTTGACAGATGATATTATAATTTACATAAGTGACCCAATAAACTCTACCAGGGAACTCCAACAGCTGACAAACACCTTCAGCAAACTAGCAGGATACAAGATAAACTCAAAAGGATCAATTGCCCTACTATACACAGGTGAAAATGAGGCTGTGAAAGAAATCAAAGAGACATCACCCTTTATAACAGCCACAAACACCATAAAGTATCTTGGGGAAATGCTTACCAAACATGTGAAAGATCTATATAATAAGAACTTTGTGGCTTTAAAGATAGAAATTAAAGAAGATACCAGAAAATGGAAAGATCTCCCATGCTCTAGGATTGGAAGGATAAATATAGTGAAAATGGCAATCTTGCAAAAAGCAATCTAAAAATTCAATGCAATCCCCATTAAAATCCCAGCACAATTCTTCACTGAACTTGAAAGGATAATAATCAACTTCATGTTGAAAAACAAAATACCCAGGATAGCCAAAACAACCCTGTAAATTAAAAGAACTTCAGGAGACATCACCATCCCTGACATTAAGCTCTACTACTGAGCTATAGTTCTGAAAACAGCCTGTTATTGGCACAAAAATAGACAGGTAGACCAATGGAATTGAATCAAAAATCCTGACATTAATCCACACACCTATGAACACCTGATTTTCGACAAAACAGCTAAAAGAATACAATGGGGGGAGAAAAGCATCTTCAACAAATGGTGCTGGCACAACTGGATGATGGTGTTTAGAAGACTGCAGATAGTCGCATGTCTATTGCCATGCACAAAATTCAAGTCCAAATTGATCAAAATCCTCAACATAAATCTAGCCACACTGAACCTCTTAGAAAAGAAAGTAGGAGGTACCCTTGAACAAATTGGTATAGGAGACCACGTCATGAACATAAATCCAGTAGTACAGACACTGAGATCAACAATTAATAAATGGGACCTCCTCAAATTTAGAAACTTCTGTAAGGCAAAGACACAGTGGAAAAGACCAAACGGCAGTCCACAGACTGGGAAAAGATTTTTACAAACCCTACATCTGACAAAGGGCTGATCTCCAAAATATACAAAGAACTCAAGAAACTAATCAACAAAACACCAAATAACCCTATTATAAAATGGGGTACAGAATTGAAGAAAGATTTCTCAATAGGGAATCAAAAAGGCTGAAAGACACTTAAGAAAGTGTTCAACATACTTAGCTATCAGGGAAATGCAAATCAAAACAACTTTGAGATACCAGAATGGTATCTTACTTCTGCCAGAATGGCTGAAATTAGAAACACCCATGACAACTTATGCTGGAGAGGATGTGGAGATTGGGGAACACTCCTTCAATGCTGGTGGGAGTGCAAACTCGCACAACCATTTTGGCGATCTGTATAGTGGTTCCTCAGGAAAATGGGAATTAGTTTACCACAGAACCTAGCAATTACCCTTTTAGGTATATACCCAAATGGCCCATATCCATGCAACAAAGACATGTGCTCAACTATGTTCATAGCAGCTTTATTTGTAATAGCAAGAACCTGGAAGCAACCTAGATGTCCCTCAACTGAAGAATGGATAAAGAAGATATAGCATGTCTGCACAATGTAATACTACTCTGCAGAAAAAAAAAATGGAATCTTGAAATTCGCAGGCAAGTGGATGGAATTTGAAGAAACCATCCTGAATGAGGTAACCCTTTGACAAAAAAAAAAAAAAAAAAAACCAAAAAAAAAAAACAAAAAAAAAAAAACAAAAAAAAATCATGGTATGTACTTGCTCTTATATGGATTTTAGACTTAAAGCAAAAAATTACCATTAGAAATACACTACCATTGGAAATAGGATACAAGGTGTATTCTATGAGATTCATATATGGTCCCTCACAAAACGGGGAAGGGACAAGTCCCTCAGAGGGAAGTGGGGGGCAATGAATGGAGTGAGAACTAGGAGACAGAGAAGGGGAGGAGAAGAAATCACGCTGGATTAGGAAGATTGAGTTAGGGTAGTAATAGAAGACAGAAGAGAGGAAGAGACAGACAGAGAGAGAGAGAGAGAAAGAGAGAAAGAGAGAGAGAGAGAGAACATAAAATACATAGCCATTATTGGTTTGAAGAGAAAACTGAACCTAAATAAATGTCTAAAGAGACCTACAAGACTGACTCCAATTAACAATTTGAGCAACTGTGAAAAAGCTACCATAAATGTCCTTCCGTGATAGTGAGATCATCAACTAAATTATCAACCATCATGGAGCCCTCATCTAGTACCTGTTGGAAAAAGAAGCAAACACCTATAACTAAACACAGATTTGAACTAGAATCCATATTCAGAGAGGGAGGACAATACCAGATTGAAGAAACACACAAAGACAGCTGACCTGAACAAGGAGGAGCTAATAGGCCCCCTAGACTGATAGCTGGGAATCCAGCATGGGACTGACTCAGAACCCCTTAATATGGGTCTCAGATAGAAGGAATGAGCAGTCTAAGGGATATATTCCTGGTGCACAAAGGGACCTTGCGGACACATCCTCCATGGAGGGATAACTCCCTTAACCTAGAGACAGGAGAGAAGTCCTAGTCCCTACTTCAAATGACTTGGCAGATTCATAGGATCCCACCTGGATAGCATGGCCCTACATGTAGAATAGGTGTGGGTGGATGGGAGGGGAGTATGGGCAGGGTGCATGAGAGGGGAGAAAGAGGGTAAGAAGGGAGGGAGGGAGGGAGGGAGAGGAAACTGAGTTCAACATGTAAAATTCTTAAATTATATTATTAATAAAAATATACATATAAAAATTAGATGCTAATACAGTATCAAAATAACCCCAATATATTTATAAGAATATCAGACAAATACATATTAAGGAGCATTCCACAATATATCTACTACCAAGGTACAGTATGATGATTGTAGTTAGTAAAAGTTCATTGCATTATTGAGAATGCCTAATGAAATAGACGGTGTTCTTACCATATTACATTATATGTGGTAATAAATATATTAAGGAATTCAACCATTCCACAATGCAAATACCACATTCTAGACAATAAAGAAATATAATTTTGATTTTTATATAAAAATTAGTTGATTTTTATTTTTATGTAAATATTAGTCAATATGTCAGTATTGTTCAAATGTCAAGTTCATGTAAACAGACAAACAAATAGATTGTGGGGCTGGAAATTGTATCAGAAGTTAGGAGAACTTGGTTTTTCAGAAGCCCTGGATACAATTCCCATCACCCAAATGACAATTAACAAATATCTGTAACTCCAGGCTCACTCTTATGGCCTTTTTGTGTACCAGGCATAGAAATGTTGAAAAGGCTACATAAAGACAAGATATTTGTGCCCATCAAAAAAAAATTCTGTGTGTGTGTGTGTGTGTGTGTGTGTGTGTGTGTGTGTGTGTGTGTTCATTATGGCATATGCATGTACTCTCTGCAATTGGAAGGTAAGGTGAAAATAAAGCTCTGAGAAACTGTTATGAACTGTTATGATTATATGCAGGAAGTACAAAACAAATGGTATCTAAATATAGTATGAGCTCCTTGAGCATTAGTGAAAATATTGATGAAATCTTGTCTGTAGTTTGGTATTATTGCTGTGTTAATAACTTCTTAGTTTTGATAAGTATGGCATAATTGTATAAAATTATATATAAAGGAACATTAAATCTGAAATAATTCTAAATATAACATGACAATTTATATCCAAAATATTTGAGTATCTTTCTTTTTCATTCATTTATTTATTTTTATATGTTTTATTTTAATTTAAAGCAATCTTGTTTTACATGTAAATCACAGTTCCCACAACCTCCTATCCTGCCCTGTTCCCTCCCTTAACCTCCATCCCATCCCCTTTCTTCTTCTCTGGAGTGTGAGGCCTTCCATGGAGAGTCTTCAAAGTCTGTCATTTCATTTGGAGCAGGTCCTAGGCCCTCCCCCATGTGTCTAGGCTAAGAGAGTATCTCTCTATGTGGAATGGGCTCCCAAAGTGCATGTGTAAACTAGGGATAAATACTGACCCATTACCAGAGGCCCCAAAGACTGCCTAGCCCTCCCAACTAACCCCACATTCAGGTAATCTGGGTCTGCCCTATGCTGGTTTCCCAGCTATAAAACTGGAGTTCATGAGGTCCCCCTTGCTTAGGTCAGAAGTTTCTGTGCATTCCTCCAGCCCAGTCTTGTCCCCTTTGCTCATCAATCCTCCCTCTCTGCAACTGGATTCCAAGAATTTAGGTCTGTGTTTTGATGTGGTTAACAGCTTCTGCTTCCATTGGCTTCTAGATGAAGGCTCTAGGATGGCATATAAGGTAGTTATCAATCTCATTATCAGGGAATGCATTTAAAGTATCCTCTCCAATGTTGTTTAAATTGTTAGTTGGGGTCATTCTTGTAGAACTCTAGATATTTCCCTAGTGCCATATTTCTCTTAAAGCCTATAATGGCTCCCTCTATTATGGTATCCCTTTTCTTGATGTTTTCTATTCTTTACCTGACTCAAGCTTCCTGCTCCATCATGTCCACCTCATTTCTCCTCTTCCTCCTAACTCCTTCTCCTTATATATAAACATACTAATTAAAGAAATCTTTATATCAAAATTGTAAAAATGAAAGTATTAAGTAAAACCATTTGTCATCTAATGGTATATATGCCAGAATAAGAATAATATTTATATAAATGACGATAAATCTACAGAAAATAAAGTATCTCCAATAGAAACAGAGAAAAAATTTATTCTTGTTAGAATAGCTGACAGTAAGGCAAAAGAAAATGGATTTAAATACATATACAAATTAATGACCAAGAGAAATAAATGAGATGCAATGGATTACAAGTGATGTACCTTTAGTTGCCTAGAATGATTTGTTTGGTTTTGCTCCTCAGATCCTTAAGCCAAAACATTCTAATCACAAGCATTGATTAATTTTTCCCACTTTTTTCCTTTGGGATAGATCTTGGTAATATGTTTATGGCTGACTTTTAACCTACCTTGTAAACAACATGGCCTCTACCTTGTCATAATCTTCCTGCCTCTGTTTTCCGAGTGCTAGGATAACAAATGTATGCTACCTCACCTGACTTATGAGAAGGATTACGAAATGAATATTGCCATTTATCTTGTCTCATACCTGTAATTTTTGTGCTTGGGATGAGAGGCAAGAAGGTTGATACTAATTAGAAGGAAATCTAGTCTATAAAGTATGTTCCAAGCCTATCTAGTCAGAAGAGAAAAATAAATAAATAAAAAGCTCTATCCAAAGATTCCAAATTCAACAGTGAATTATAGAAATAGTCTAGGGATGTGCTGTTGGTGTCTCTCTCCAAGTTCAAAGGAGCAGACAATAAAACTCCTACTTATGAAATGCAGAGGAAATAAGACCAGGCAGAGTACCATAAGCCCTTGTTTGCATACATAGACAATAATATCATTGTATGTTTTGAGTGTAATGTTAATTGCTACACTTTATTCTCTTTTTTGTAACAATTTATATGTGATAATATATTATATATGGTTCTTAAATATAAAACATGTTTATAAACAGAAAGTTGTGGTATTAAATGTTGAGTTCTCCGAAAGTTTCAATGCTCAGCAAGGTGAGGTCAATATTTCTGGGTTCTTAGAAATGTTAGCTCTTATTTCTTTTCTACGTATCATTCTCTAGGCATCATTTTAACTCTGACATTCTCAGAAAAATCACCTCACAACTACATTAAAGTAAGCCTCTCCTGTCATTCTTGGTTTCAGCACTGCTTTTTATTTCAGCATTTATCATAACATATGATGATGTTATTTGCTTCCTTGGTTACTTATTTCTTCTTTTCCATGTCCTTTAACAGACAAGGAAGTATATGCCTGAAGGCATCATATATTTCTCACCCATTGTAACATATCAAATACATAGCAGGTGCTGCCATAGCATGATTCCTTTTTGAATCAAATAATTTTACATTTTCAGTGTGCTACTTTCAAATACATGTTTAAGATTTAAATGGATTAAACTTATTTTAGTGAATGTGTACCAAAAAGTTGCAGTCATTCCTGTTAGTATATTTGTTGTTGTTGAGTTTTGTTGTTTATTTATAATTTGTTTTTATGCAGACATATGTGTGTGATACACATATACACATGTGCACATGTACATGCAGGATAAAGCTGTGCATATGTACAAAGGCCATAGGAGAAGAGTGAAAATCCCATTAGATCATTTTCTAGCATATTGTCTCAAGTCATAGTTTCTTGGAAAATCAAACTAAGTTGGTGGTGAGCAATTACCACCCTGTCTGATTTTCTTATGTAAGAAACGTAGAAATAAGAAATTATCATACATATTGTGAAAGTTTGGTCTAGGAGAAATGTCTTCTCATGAATATTTAACCAATATGTATTACAGTTTACAAGTCTTCATCACACATTACTGTAACAACCTACCAAATGATATGATAAAATAAGTGTTCTGAGGATATTATTAGTTAATATTATTTCTGTCATAGGAGAACTGTAAATTATTGGCATGTAATATAAAATTACAATGTTATCAAATATATTTAGGGAATTAATAATTGCTTCTATTGATATACTTTTGCCAATACATATAGGGTATATATTATATACATAATTATATTTACTAAAGATAAACACATATAACAATTAAATGGTGTTATAACTATTTTCTAAAATCCATTCAAAAGATTTCTATACATTGAATAATGAGGATCTGAGCTAATTTATGGATCAGAATAGGAACCTACATTTGTCTTTGTGTTTGGCCTTAAGTTATTGTAAAATCTATTATAACAAATGGTGAGATGCCTCAGTGGATCAAAGTACTTGTCACATAAGCTTGAGGACATAAGTTCAAATTCCTGTGACCCTCATAAGATCCAGATATGGAAGGGCACTCCTATAATAAAGTGGTAAGTAGAGAGAGGAAAACTTATCCAGGATCTTGCTGGTCTGCTAGCCTATAGTGCATGATCAAGCAGCATCAAGAAAGATGTTTCCCAAAAAGCTCAGTGACAAAGATCAACATTTTAAGTACAAATCTACTGGGAAGTTTACATCAGGGCTTTTACCTAGTACTTAATTGTATAGACAGACAGAAAGACAAACTAGAAAGGATGGCAGGGGAATTGGTCAGAACTTGTATTGTGTTTTGAGCTTTTAAAGTGGCAAGTGACCAGAATCTCAGGCTTTTAAAAGACTCACAGAGAACATCTTCACTGTTGTTGATGTGAGCTACATGGCTGTACATTTGCTAGCTTTTAGTTTGCTAACAATGAGTAAAGATCTAATTTTTAGAGTTGAGGTCTGGCTTGTATTTTTCTCGTACTTAATTGTATAAAAAGTGTTTTCAACAAACCACCATCTCTTTTGTGTTTTTTTATAGTCATTTTTAATTTGGTAAAAGATGGACTGGCATAAATTTGTAAAGCTTATGTATAATGATAAAGGAAAAAGTAGATATGTAGATTTCTCATTGTAACATGAGAACAAGAGTTCTGAAAATACCTTTAACTTTGAATTGCCATTGATAATGTATTGGTGTAGATACCTTATATTTTGAAATAGCTTATATTTCTAGTGAGTGGTCTGTCAACATTTTGTCACAAAGTAAAAATATTAGAAAATACTATATAGTCAAAGAAATATTTAAATTTTGCTAAGACATACATCTGATTTCACCTAATCATCTACCATATACTTCTAATGTTATTAGGCCTGAGGTAGAATTAACATGGACCCCACGTATCTCTCTCTGTTAGTAAAATATAACAAAATCTTATAAATGTGGGTCTTACCATTTTACATATTAGTATCCAAACCATCCCAATGAAGATATATAGAAATAATATATGTGCATTTATATATGTAGGTTATATGAATCAGTAGTAGCAGTCCATTTTTTTCACTATGAAAACACTTATCCACCAATATCCAAACAAGTTCTTGCCACCATTTGCACTTACATTTATTATGGTGTTTACCCAAATGAATCTACAAATAATCTCACAGGTTGAGTTTCTTTTTCACATTTCCTTAAATACTGCAGTGTAAGAGAACTTAGCTTCAACCTTAAATACCATATGAGAAACAACAACAAAAAAATTGTAGTGAAGTAGCAGGGTAGGGTAACAATATAGAAAATTTCTAAGGGGTTACATCAGTAGTAATAGGAATCTTTGCCTGTTATGCTTTAAAATCATATGTTCCTTGTGGGTTCATATGTTTGAGTACTTAGTTCTCAAATGTTCTTGCAGTTTAAGAAGATATTCAACCCTTTGGGACATGGGCCTAGCTATTGAAATATGTCATTAATTTTGAAATGTTATAATGACTTCTGTTTCTTGCTTGTGGTCTTGGGTTCCTGTTCCATGCCATCTGAACAAGCTGTCATAGCATGTTCTCTTCGCTATAGGCAGAGATGTTCCAGCTGCCATAAGTTCCCAAAAGACACACCCACAGGTCAATTTGATAGATGAAATTCTTAAAATGTTGATCCATCTTATCAGGTATGTCAAGGTGATAATTTATATTGGTCATGGTACATGGATAGTCCATACTTAATATAATGGACCTGGATTTTTAGTTGGTTTTCTTATTTTCTTCTCCCATATATGCTGTAGATGCATCTTACTTTCAACTTGTGATAAATATACCCACCATTTATTATGTACTAGACTATATTATATAGTAGCAATATGTAACATATTAGTAACAAATATTACAAATTCATAAATCAAGTTAATATTATTTCATCAAATTATTTTCATTAGCTTTGTGTTTTGTATCAGAATATGGGTATATTATCAAATTCTGATTTTCAAAGTTGCAATGTGCATCATTTCCATGGAAGGAATCAGAAACCCTTATTAATCTTTCATGTGTTTAATGTTTTAGGAAGCAAATTTCAAAACACATATGATATATGTCATTATTTGACCTTGATTTATTTCTGATTTTCTTAGTAAACGATGTAGACTTGGTACAAAATGATACCTGAAGAAGAGGAAATCCTGCCTTTTTTCAAGAATTGATTGCCTGTTATAATATCATCTCAGTGTCTTAGTCTTAAGAAAATCAATATCATCAAATGATCACAAAAAAGTGCTAAAGTTGTGTTTCTCTCAAATGTTATCAAATCCCTGTCAAAATTGGGAAGAATTTGCCTAAGGCCTTATTTCTCCTTAAGGATGAAATAACAAAACAATGGACAACTTCTTTGTAATATTCTAAAGAATCTAGGGACTGCTTGTGAAAATACTTTTTCTTAACTTGAAGGGTTGATGTGGTAATGCTTATATCACAGCATGTTTAAATTACCATGGGACTATCTATCCATGAGTGCCCATGGACAAGATATTATACAGGGAAAAATAGCAGTAGAACACTGGAGGATCTAAGGAAAAACAGGGGAGCAACTTTTCAGTAGATTAAAGCATAAAATTTTTGGTCTACAAGAAGAAAACAGGAAAAGTGCAAACACACAACCTTGACATAAGAAAAGTACAGAAGAATAAACATTTAAGAAATTCAAACAAACAGAGGTCCCTTAGACTGCTCAGGCCTTCTAACTGAGACCCACATTCAGGGGGTCTGAGTTGGTCCAATGCTGGTTTCCCAGCTATCACTCCATGAGCCCTTGTTCAGGTCAGCTGTCCCTGTTGGTTTCTGTAACCTTGTGTTGACTCCTTTTCTTATCACTCCTCTCTCTCTGCAACTGGATTCCAGGAGGTGAGCTCAGTGTTTAGCTGTTGTCTGCTTCTGCTTCTATCAGCTACCAGATGAGGGATGGCATATAAGTTAGTTGTTAATCTCATTATCAGGGAAAGGCATTTCAGGTAGCCTTTGCGTGAAAGGACTTTGGGAGCACATTCCCCATGGAGGGCTACTCCCTTTGCCTAGAGGAAGAAGGGAGGACCTAGTCCCTACTCCAAATGACTTGACAGATTTTGATGATCCTTCCTGGAAGGCATCACCCTCCAAGTGGAGTGGGGGGGTTGACTGGGAAGGGGGTCAGGGGGACATGGGAGGGAGGGAGAGGGAACTGGAATCGATATGTAAAATAAGAAAAAATTAATGAATATATATTAAAAAGAATGTAAAAAAAATTCAAACTGAGCTATTTATAGTTCTTCATATGTCTAGAGATAGTTCATAATGATTTGAAGTGTAAATATATTTTGAATTATTCAATTTTTAACAGAAGATCAGAAAACATACAAAAATGGGGAATCTTAATTATTTTGATATGATAAAATATATCAGAAAGTAGTCATTAAGGAAGGTGGACATTGGACCTGCTGGACAGAATGCTTAAATACTCTTAGGTAAATTAAATTGTATGAAAAACAACATTGATATTTGAACTAAAGGAAATCAGAAAAACCTATATATGAAAAAGTTAAACTATCAAGAGAAAGAGAAAATGAAAAATGTACTAAACTTGTTTGGGGGTAAGTCTGTGCCTTAGCTCATTCGTGAACTTAATACAAGCTAGATTCTTCTAAGAGAGTACCTCAACTGCTAAAATATTCTCATCAGATTTGCATGTAGACAAGCCCATGGTGCATTTTCTTTATTAATGATTAGTGTGGGAGGGTCAAGAATCTGTGAGAACTGCCACACTTGGGCAAGTGTTCTTGGGGTATATAAAAGGAGGCTAAGTAATCTAGGAGGAGCAAGCAGGTAAGTAGCATTCCTTCATGACTTATGTTTAATTTCCTGCCACCAGATTCCTGCCTTAACTTCCCTTAGTAATGCAGTGTGTGACTTGAGAACTGCATGCTTAAACATACCCTTTCCTTTCCAAGATGCTTTTGGTTCTGTCATTTATCATAGCAGTAGAAATTTAACTAGGAGCAGGCCACACATTCTGGGGGCCAACCTTATCAGTGAACAGGTTCCAGAGATGATGTAAGTATCAGACAAGGGGAAGGTTTGTCATATACCCAGATGGGGATACTTAGCAAATATGACTGACTAGAAATCAAAAAAAGTTATTTTTTATACAAATTTTAAAGACATTCATGATTACCTGAAGAACTGAAGATCACATCATTTTGCCCAGGCATATTCTTTAGCAGGCACAGGGTTACAGGTTAAGTACAGTCTAAGGTTACAGATTAAGATACAATAGATTTTATTATTAATCCCATGTCCATTTTCCTAGAATTCTATAGATCATTTCAGCTCAAGCAAGAATAACATGGAAGCCTGTTCTCAAGATGACAGCAGTTTGCAGTTTCAAGATGGTTTAGATAATATCTGAGTCAGTCCAGGAAAATTACCCTGCTTTAAGCATTGTTATTAACTTTTGATTATCAATTATATTACTTGCAAATCAGTACAAGTCGGAGCAGGCTTAGGAACCATTGGAACTGTAATTCAATTTGTTATGAAATTTGTATTTATGATTTATTTGTGTTTATAATCTTATAAGAATTTGTTAAATTCTTTTGTTTCAGTCTGATGTAAATCGATCATTGGAGGAATGACACATCTTAACACCTTATTCTTCTATATCATTTTTATAACACCTATACATGTCATTCTAGCTCTTGTTGTTGAATTCTCCCTAGAGGCTAAATATATATGGTCCTCTAGCTTGTACATTATGTTTCTAAGAAATTCTAATTATGCTGTAAAAGCTGTTCTGTGCTCTGGTCTGCTGTCAGTTCTCCTATCCTGTTGAACCCTGTTTGTCTCTTCTTATAGGGTTCTAATTATCTTGTTCTTGAGTTTATTAGGGACAGATAACAATCTCTGAGGCACAGAGAAGACTCACAAATAGAGTCAACTAAGGTTACATCCATGAAAGCAGAGGGTAGTACTTCAGCACTTCTTCATGGGGATACAGACATAATTTTCTTCGAAAAGGCATTGGTGAATCATGTTAAAAGCCACACACAGCTCAAGAGTATAACATGCAGAGATTAAAACTGAAAGTAAAGGGCATCAGTTCAACAACTGTAGCATGTGGATGAGCTTTGTTGAGTCTTTGTCAACCAGTTTTTCTGGTTTTATGACTTTCACTGTTCCCTTAAGAAATGACTGTGGCACATGCCAGTTAGAAGAACTGTTCAGTCCACGGCATTTTGAAGAGCAGGTGCAGACTAAGCAAGCCAACAAAAAAAAGAAAAACAGAAAAAAAAAACAGGCAAATTCAGACAGAGACTCCCTGCTTCACCAAAAAAACACATCTGCAGCCAGAACCTGAGATAGATTGCCAGTGTACATACTCCACTCACTCAGTGCCTACAATCCCCATTCCCTTTTTCATCACCATATTCCACCCCGAACTTAAGCAGAGAACCTCTGCTGTGCCAAAGGACAAGTTAACCCTCATAAGGACAGAGACCCCCCCCCAATTACAGGATCAGAGGTCATGCCTATCATGAGAAATCCCAGCTACAAAGAGCAGTAGACCAAAGTAAAACAAGCCAAGGGAGAAAAAACACCCATCAAACAAAGACAAACTCAGAAATCGTTACCTAAACATATAATCATCCCAAACCCAGATGCCAAAACAGCATTGTAAGAAAACAGTAAACCTAGGTGCCCTTCAACTTAAGAATGCATGAAGAAATGTGGTACCTTTACACAAGGAAGTACTACTCAGCACAAAAACATAATGGAATCCTGAAATTCACAGGGAAATGGATGGAACTAGAAGAAACCATACTGAGGGAGGTAACCCAGTCAGAAAAAGACAACCATGCTATACACTCACACATATATAGATTTTGACATAGAACAAATGATTACCAGTCTACAATTCACACATCCAGAAAAGCAAGGAAACAAGGGGGCCCCTAGGAGCGACAAACATGGTTCCCCGAAGAAGGAGAAAGGAACAAGATCTCCTGAGCAAATTGGGAACATAGTTAGGAGAAAGAGAAGGGGAGACAAGGAAGGGAGAGTGGTGGGCATGAGGGAACAGGAAGACTGAGACAGGAAAAGAAGCAGAATTTCGGCAGAAAAGGCCTAGAAAACACTTTCACCAAAACAATAGAAGAAATTTTTATTAACCTAAAGAAGGACATGCCTAAAAACGTTACAAAAAGGTTACAAAATACCAAATAGATGAAACCCAGCACATAATAACCAAAACAATATACACATAGAACAAAGAAAGAATATTAAATTCTTCAAGGGATAAAGGTCAAATAGTATAAAAACATACCTATTAGAATTACACTTGACCTATCAGCAGAGATGCTGAAACAGAGTAGGGTCTGGACAGATGCCTCACAGATTTTAAAAGACTATGGGTATGAGCCCAGGCTGCTGTATTCAATAAACTTTCAATTCTGAAAAATCTATGCCCCTAATACAAGTGTAACCATATTTGTAAAAGAAACATTATTAAATCTTAAATCACATCTTAAAACCCACACATTAATAGTTGGAGACTACAACATACTACTCTCACTAATGGACAGGTCTGCCAGGCAGAAACTTAACAGAGAAATGAGGGAGTAGTTATGATGCAAGTAGACTTAACAGACATCTATAGAACATTTCATCCAAAACACAAAAAATATACCTTCTTCTCAGCACTGCAGGGAATTTTTTCCAAAAGTGTCCATATACTTGGCTACAAAGCAAGTCTCAACAGATTAAAAAATATTGGAAAAAACACCTGTCTTTTATTAGATTACCATGGATTAAAGCTGCTGGTCAACAACAGAAACAACAGGAAGCCTACAAACTCAGGAAACAACACTGCACTGAGTTACCTACCACTTCGTCAAGAAAGAGTTAGAGAGTTAAATATTTCCCAACATTCAATAAAAATGAATCTACAACATAACCAAACTTATAGATCACAATGAAAGCAGTGATAAGAAAGTTCATTGCACTAAGTGCCTTCATAAAGAAATTGGAGTGATCTCATATGATCAAGTTAAATGAACATGTGAAAGTTCTAGAACACAATGGAGCAATCACACTCAAGAGGAGTAGACAGCAGGAATAATCAAACTGAAGGCTGAAATAAATTAAATGGAAATAAAGAGAATAAAGCAAAGAATCAATGATGCAAAGAGTTGGTTTGTGATAATATTTTGTTTGTGCTTTAAGAAATAAAACTTGCCTGAAGATCAGAGTGCACAGCTAGCCACTTTAATTCTAGCACTTGGGAGACAGGGGCAGGCAAATTTCTGTGAGTTCAAGTCCACCCTTGAGTACAGGAGATTGATCCAGACTGAAAGATAAACAGCCAGGCTGTGGTGGCAGAAAAAATCCCATCCTGATATCCAAACCACAGTTTCAACAAAGAAAACTAATTACTTATCAAATTCCCTCATGAACATTGATGAAAAGTTAATAAAATAAACACAAGTTGAATCCAAGAACACATCAAAAAGATTATCCATCATGATCAAGTAGGCTTCATCCCAGAGGTGCAGGGATGGTTTAAGATACAAAGCTCAGTCAATGTAACTCCCCTATAAAAACTAACTGAAAGAAAATTATCACGTGATCATCAGTTTAGATGCTGAAATGGGCTTTGACAAACACCACTTCATGGTGAAAGTCTGGGTAAAATATAGGAATTACCTAGACATAATAAAGGCTTTTTATGGGAATCTATAGTCAACATGAAATTAAATACAGAGAAACTCAAAGCAATTACACTAAAATCAGGAAAAAGAAAAGGTTGTCCACTCACCTCAAATGTGTTTAATATAATACTTGAATTTCTAGCTAGAGTTATAATTTGAGGAAAGGAGGTAAAATGGATTCAAATTGCAGGGGGATAAATCAAAGTATTACTTTGCAGATGACACGATAGTATGCATAAGTGACACCAAAAATTCTACCAAGGAACTCCTACATCTGATCAACACCTTTAGGGAAGTGGCTTGACACAAGATTAACAAAAAAACAAAAAAAGAAAAAAAAAAAGAAATCTATATCCCTCCTATACCCTAATGAAAAATAGTCCTAAGAAGAAATCAGTGAAACTCTAACCTTAACAATGGCCAAAAATAGTATAAAATATGTTGGGTACATTCTAACTATGTGTACGTCAAAATTTCATACCTTTGAAGAAGGAAATTGAAGAATTTATTGTAATATCAAAAATCTCTCATGCTCATGGATCTGTAAGAATAGCATAGTAAAAATGGCCCATCATATCAAAAGTAATCTGCAAACTCAACACAATCTCCCTCACAATTCTAACACGATTTTTACAGACCTGACAGCACAATAGTTAACTTCATATGGAAAAACAAACAGAAATAACAAGAATAGCAATAACAACCCTATACAATAAAAACACTTCCAGACGCATCACCATCTTTAATTTCAATCTGCACTACAGAAATCTAGAAATAAAAACCATATGATATTGACACAAAAATGGATGGGTTAATCAATGGAATTAAATAAAAGACGCAGAGGTAAATTTATACACCTATGAACACCTGAGTTTTGATAAAGAAGTTATAAATATAAAATTGAAAAAGAGAAATCATATTTCACAAATAGTGATCGTCTAACAGGATGTTGGTATGTAGATGAACTCAAATAGATCTATATCTGTTACCATGCACAAAACTCAAATCAAAGTAAATAAAAACCTCAACATAAAACTAGATACATTGAACAGGATAGAAGGAAAGTGCTGAATAGCCTTAAAGATATCAAAACAGGAGACAGCTCACAGAACACCAATATTACAGTCTCTAAGATCAACAATTAATAAGTGAGAACTCATGAAACAAAAAAGCTTCTGTAAGGTAAAGAACACAGTCAATAGGACAAAACACCAGCCTACAGAATGGGAAAAGATTTTCACCCCCTCCACATCTGGCAGAGGGCTAATAGCAACATATATAAAGAACACAAGAAACTGACAACAAACTAATTAATCCTATTAAAAATGGGGTTCAGATCTAAACAGTTAATTCTCAACAAAAGAATCTCAAATGGCTGAGAAACACTTAAGGAGATGTTCATCCTTAGCTATCAGGGTATTACAAATCAAAATGATGCTGAGATCCCCATCTTACACTTGTCAAAATGGCAAAGATCAAAAACACAAGTGACAGCTCAATGGATAAAGGAAAAGTTGTTAAAATTCATCTCTATCATCTCTATTTATTATTACTTTTAGTTTTTGAGATTATGTCATTACATCAATTCTGCCTATTTTTCTTCCTTTCAAAAACTTTCACATACCCTTCCTTGCTTTTTACCAAATCCATAGCCTTTTTTGTTAATTCATACAAAAGTAAACAAACGAAGAATAGAACAAACAACTACTCTCAATCTATTTTACTTACAGAATGAATAATATATTCAACTCAAACCAAAATAATCTTCTCTTTCTAAAACATCTGAAATATGACATGGATACCCACTTTTATCATGGTTACTGAGTATGTCTGTATATTCCATACCAGAAAAATATAAAAGAAAAGAAAAATCTGGGGGAAAGGAAGCCTAATATCTGTGAATTAACAAGAGATTGGGACAGCATCCACAAAACTTTCAAACAGTTATGAACCAAACAAAATACCCACATTGAGATGTGCAAGATGCTTTACCTATTTGCCATTGATGCTTGTTGGTAAAGGGAATGTCTGTTTATTTTTCTAATTGAGTGTCAGTGGGTACATTGTTTGTACTTTAGAGCAGGTCCCTTATCTAGGAGTATATTGTCAACACAAAACAGACTCTGATTTTTGTTGATCTTTTAGCTAATTTTTGTTAAGTTATGGTGCTGTTTATTTATTCTTCTTCTTAAGTTTTCTTTGTTTTGATTTTTTTCTTACTTTGAGAGAAAGAAGAAATATGGATGGGTAGGTGAGTAGGGTTTGGGAGTAGTTAAAGGAAGGAAAAAAATATGATCAAAATATATTGAATAAAAATTTAACTAAAAACAAATTAAAATATTAAAGCTTTGCCAAAATATTTTTGAATTAGAAAATATATTAACTAAATAAATGACTTAGAAATAATTGACAGAATCAAAATAAATTATTTGCTTATATGCATAGGTATTTAGGGATGATGACTTAGTGTTAGATAACTATTCAGTGGGCTTATTGTTGAGAAAATCTAATTCTGCTTTTCTCTGGAGTTTCTAACTGGCTATAAATCTCAGGGTGGTGCCAGGTGAGATTTCTCCCCATCCTCAATTGTATCTCAACTGGTGTTTTCCTATTTATGTCTTATGTAGGCATTGATATTGTTGAGATTTCATAGTATAACTTTTTGTCATATCTAGAAGGGATAATTTCACAGCAGACTTCCTGTTCTTATGGCTCATAATATTTTTTGGAAAGCTCTTCCATGATTTTGCCTGTGCCTTATGTGTGAGGGCTGTAGTGTATACATATCAACTGAGCATGCCATAATCAGTTGGTTTCTGCATTTTGGCCAATGACAGTTTTCTGTAATGATCTCCATGTAATGTAAAAAGAAACTTCTTTAATGAAGAGCTTATCTATGGGTAAAAGAATAAGTTAAGAACACGTGGAATAGGTGGAGGATGGGATAGGAAAGGTTGATGGGAGGCATAGGAGGATGTGAGGGAGAAGGAACTGGGAATGATATATAAAACAAATTATACAATAAAATTTATGCAAAAAAGAATATGTGTGTTTAGTTAAGTGGTAGTTGTAGGTATTGTTCAAATATCTATGACCTTGCTAGCCACAGGTAGTTGGCTAGGCTTTCAGTATGAGGCAAGAATTGCTTTCTGTTGAGTGGGCTTCAAATTAAATAAAACATCTGTGGGTTACACCCAAGATAAGCATAACACTCTTAACATTTTCAGAGTCATCAATGCTTGTCATTGATGTGTTACATAGGCCTCAAATCTGACTAGAACTCCTGATTTATTTCACACTTTGTTACCTCCTGGTTCTATAAATGCTATTTCTTAGTGAGGAGGCTTTTTGGTCAGTTCCAGATCTAGATACAGATTTTTCTATATACAAATGTATGTGTGTTTATAAATATAGTATGTAAATTTAGGTAAACACAAAATAATATGGTTCCTATAAATATTTAAAATATACTTAGTGATATTTATCCTTCTCCTTCTGTATTGTTTTCCTTCTCTTCTCCTCAATTAAAATTCCCCTATTTTTTCTTGTTTCAAATTTGTGTAATCTGTGTTCTGATTTTTCTCTTTCTAGAGTTTCTTGCCACTATAGTATCTTTTAATTTGTTGGTTTCTGTGGCTTTTCTAAGTTTTATACTGCCATCTGATAATGGAATGTTGTGTTGGTATTTATGGATCTGGATTACTTTATTCAATATGATATTGTCCTATTTGTATCTAATTACCTACAATTTTTATAACTTAAGTTTTCTTTACAGATGAATAATATTTATAGTGGGTACATTGCATATTATCTTCACCTGTAAGTTGAAGGATACTGTGTCATTTCCTTTTCCTAGCCATTGTGACTAGAGTGAGAGTAGGCAATGAACATGGCTGAGAAAGTATCTGTGGAAGATGATGTTGACTCCTTTGTGCATATGCCAAAGAGGGAAAAGTAAAGTTCATTGAGAAAAGAAGTGAAATGTTAGCTTTCAGAAGCTGAAATAAAAGGCTAAGAGTTATTGTGTATGTATGGATTCTCAGTTTTGTAAGATGAAATTTTCTGGATGTTGTTAGTGGTAGTGGTTGTAAAATGTTTTATTTAATATCACTGAATTAGACACTTAATGTGATTCTGATATTAAATTATTATAAGACTTTTTCTAAAAGAAAGGGAATGAGTTGGTGGTGTTCTTAACCAGAGCAGTAAAGCTTCCACTAGTGGTTGATTGATGTGTTCATTTCTTCTTTTGCTAATATTACACACTATATTTGAAGCTTTCTCAGAGTGAAACTCTGTGGGAGGCTCATGGAGGTTATTGATAATGCAGTTTTCCTTGTGCCAGAAAAACATTAGGATTTGATTGAATATCCAAGCTGTCACTGCTACACAGCTTGATGTCAGTGCTTGCCATTGAAAGGGATGTTTGGGTGATCTATGAAGGCTATCTAGATAACCCTTCAGAGCTGTCAGGCTCAAAGACTTTACTGAAACAGGCATTTCATATCTCAGTAAGGCCCAAAAAAGGTCATACAAAAATTAGAGAAGGGATTCTGCAAAAGTTTCCAAAGCAGGATTTTTCTAGCCAACAATACTGGGTAAATTGCCATTGTAATAGGGAAAGTTATGACTGGGTTAGAATACTATGGAAACTTGTCTCATTACAACTTTATCTCATTACTTTCTAAGAGGAGTGGCAACCTTTAATCCTCATGATTCTTATTTAATTTTCAAATGTAAAAAGGCAAAAAATTGTTTTACCTAAAATTGCTTTATCTTAAATATCAGTTAAGTAAGTAGCACTTTCGAATTACATTAGTTCAAAAAATTGAACAAGGAAGTGGTGATTTAAAGAGTGAATATATATATAGGTGTATACTCTTTCCACTCAAGTAGTAGGATCTTCCTTCAGTAGACACATATCCTTCCAGTTATAAATCATAAAAATAATGTGCTAATGTGTAACACATGAAATTTATTGCTATCAGCAGATTATGGATGTAAAATCATAACATAATGAGCTAATATATAACATTTATGGATTTTATTGTTATTAATAGACTAACCTAATGACATAGTACCAAGAGTCCTAGCATGTATTAAAAGTAAGACTAGAAATGCAAATGAAAGGACAGTTTAAAAATGAAAAGCTATAAAGAATTCTTTTCTCATAAAATTTATAGTACACAGCATTATGCTAATAACTTACACCTATAAGAATGCAAAAAGGATCCTTTGTCTTTAATTTTACCTCCAAACACTTGCAAATTATGTTCTATTGAAACTATGTAAAAGTTCAGTTTCTATTCATCTATAAACATTCTATGCTGAAGTTTTACAGCTTACCTTTTACCAATGATATTTTTATTTACTTGATTACATCTCACATTGTAACTTGAATATTTTGTCTGATTATATCTAGCACCTATCCCATGAACAATTGGCTTTTTTTATATGCCAGCCTATTTAAGCACTTGAAAATTCATAACACTGAGTTCTTCCTTTGCTATCCACTCAGAAGACCTTGGCCAAGCACATTGTGTTCACCATTAATTTCTAAAATCATTTTAAGTAGAAGCAATGTGCTTAAAAAGTCATTCATTTTTTATTAGAGCGATGGCTCAGGAATTAAGAACACTGGCCACTCTTCCATAAAACCCTGATTCAAGTCTCAGCACCCTCGCTGTGACTTTCAACTCTGTAATTCCAGTGCCAGAAATGATGAGATCCTCTTCTCTCCTCCACAGACACCAGACACCCATGTGGTATGCAGGCAAAACACCTATACACTGTTGTTTAGCATAAAATCTTATAGTTTAATTTTTATATATTTTATGGATTTCCATCTGAAATTTATAATAACCTTAAATTTCTTTTATAATCTTTCAAAGTTACTTATGTTTTTATTATAGTGTAATTATATCATCCCATGTTCTGCACAATCTTATGTCAACCTGAAAAAAGCTAAAGATATCGGAAAGGAGGGAACATCAATTGAGTATATTCTATGATAAGATCTAGCTGTATGGCATTTTCTTCATTGGTTACATCTTACATAAGTAAGATGGCCTAGCCCACTGAAGGTGGAGTCAACACTGGACTGGTGGTCTTAGATTCCATAAGAAAGCAAGTGGAGCAAGCTATGATGAGCAAGTTAGTAAGCAACAATCCTCTGTGACCACTATATCAGCTCCTCCCTCTAGGGGCCTCTCCTGTTTGAATACTTGTCCTGATTTCCTTTGGTGATGAAGAGGGATAGGGAAAGTAAGCACAGTAAACCCCTTTCTTCCAAACTTGCCTTTTGCTCATGGTGTTCCATCACAGCAATAATAATCCTAACTAGGACATCTGCATTTCCTTTTCTCCCATATACCCCTTCTTGTTTTCTTAATTATCTTTTTTTTATTAATTGATCATTTATACAGGCACATATATGTATACACATATATTGCTTAATATAACCTGCTCTGTTTGTATAATGTTATTTTTACGTATATTTTCAGAACTTATCACTTGGCACTGGATAATCAATTAGTATATTCTTTATGAGGGAAGATAGACTATTTCTCCCACTCTTATCATTCCTTAGATGACTGTGGCTATTTGTGTAGGATCAAGGCCTCAAGGGTCAGTTTGCTTTGGATAGTAGTGTTGTCTTTGTTTTCTCCATGTTTAGGCAGTTATGTTGGTGAGATGTTCTTGGTTTGTCTTCTTACATTGCTAGGAGATACAATCTTACAACAAAATCACTGATTCTCTGACTCTGACAGTCTTTCTGCCACCTTTTTTGCAAAAGTCCATGAGTACTAGGTACTGAAGTGCTTTGCAGATGTTTCCATGGAAATGCATTTCACAAGCACATACAAAAATAACACCTACTCAGTCTACATAATGTTAACTTATCTGTATGATTTCAGGGATGAACATTTGGTTTTGATAAGTCAATTGGTGTGATCTTCACAGCTATGGAAATAGTCAACCAGCTGAAGGAGAGAAAGCCCATAGAATGTGAGATAGTCTTTACTAGCTGTATAACTGACAGAATATTAATACTCAGGATAAATAAAAATTCAAAACTCAAGGAGTCAAAATAACAGCATAACCTAACCAGAAAATCCCTACCCATTGAAAAGATAGGCCTGTTATCTCAAAAGAAAAAGAAAAAATGATGAAGAAACATCTCAAAATATGTTTATATTCTCTAAAAACATAGAAATTCAAAGTAAATCAATCAAGTACATGGGAATGGGAATGCAAACATATCCAAACAGTTTTGAAATTAGAGTGGAAATTTTACTTACTCTTTAAAAAAGTCATTTGGAGTCTTTGTCTTTGATTACTATCATTTACTTGTGAGAACTGTTAACATCATTTGACTGAAGTCTAGGAGTTCTTCCCTATGCTTAACTGCACCTATGCATCTGTTTCCATTAGTTACTGAATGAAGGTTCTATGACAATTGAGGTAGTTATCAATCTGACTACAGAGGAAGGCCTGTTCAGGCATTTTCTCCACTATTGCTTAGGGTCCTAGCTGTGGTCATCCTTGTGGATTCCTGGTAATTTCCCTAGTGCTCTGTTTCTCAGTAACCCCATAATGGCCAGCCCCCTCTATCAAGATATCCTTTTCTTTGTTCTCCCTCTCTTCTTCCCACAACTCAACCATTCCATTTCCTCTTGTTCTCTTCCCCTAACCCTTCTCCACTCCGCATCCCCACATGCTCCCAATTTACCTAGGAGATCTCTATTTCCCCTTCCCAGGGACATCCATATATGCCTCTCTTAAGGTCTTCCTTGGTACCTAGCTTCTCTGAACTTGCAGAGTGTAGGCTTGTCACCTGTTGCTTTATGTATAATATCCACTTTTGAATGCATACATACTATACTTGACTTTCTGTGTCTGGCAAAGGAAAAGGGCCAAGTAAAATATAAATGCAGACCAATCAGAATTACACAGGATTTCTTCATGGAAACTCTAAAAGTCAGAAGGTCCTGGATAGATATTCTGCAGACACTGAGAGACCACAGATGCCAACTCTGATGGATATAAAAAGCAAAGCTTTCAATCACTTTAGACATAGAAAGCAATATATTGCATAATGAAATCTATTTAATCAATACTTATCCACAAAGCCAGCCCTATAGAAAATACTAGAAGGAAAACTCAATCCCAAGAAAATTAGCTACATCCACAGAAACACAAAGCAGAAAAACCCAAAGAAGGGAAACACACACACAATATCACTATCACCACGGAAACTAAAACTAACAGGAACTAACAATCACTGTTCATTAATATTTCTTAATATCAATAGTCTCAATTAACCGATAAAAGACATAGGCTAACATAATGGAGCAAAACCAGGGTCCATCTTTCTGCAGCATACAAGAAAATCACCTCAGAGTAAAGGGTAAGTATAAAATTTTTCGAATCAAATGAACCTAAGAAACGAGCTGGTGTAGCTGTTCTAATATCTACAAAATAGGCTTCAAACTAAAATTAATAAAAAAAGATGAAGAATGACATTTCAAATTCATACATCACAGGAAATATCCATCAGGATGAAGGTTCAATTCTTACCATCTGTGCCCCACATACAAGGGCACTCTCATTTGTAAAAGACACATTATTAAAGCTTAAATCATACATCAAACCACATACCCTAATAGTGGGAGACTTCAACACCTCACTCTAACCAATGTACACAACTGCTAGACAGAAACTTAACAGATAAATAAAGGAGATAACACAAATCATAACTCAAATGGATGTAACAGACATCTGCAGAACATTCCACCCACACACAAAAGAATATACCTTCTCAGCACCTCAGAGAGTCTTCTCTACAATCAACCACATACTTGGTCACAAAGCAAACCTCAAAAGATATTTAAAAAATGGAATAATCCCCTGTAGTTTAATGGATCACCATGGCTTAAAGTTAGAATTGAATAACAAAACTAGCAGTTGAAAGCTCACCAAATCATGGAAATTGAAGAATGCTCAACTGAATCATTATTGTAGGTCATGGGAGAAATAAAGACTTCCTAGAATTCAATGAATATGAATGCACAATGTAGCCAAACACATGGAACACTGAAAGCAGAAAAATCATAGCACCTGGTGTCTACATAAAGAACTTGGAGAAATCTCACACTAATGATTTAACAGTACACCTGAAAGGTCTAGAACAAAAAGAAGAAAACTCACCCAGGAGGAGTAGATGATAGGAAATAATCAAATTGAGGACAGAAATCAATAAAATAGTAATAAAGAAAACAACACAAAGAATCAATGAGACAAAGAGTTGGTTCTTTGAGAAAATCAACAAGATAGACAAATGTTTATCTAAATTAAACAAAAGGAGAGAGAATATCCAAATTAACAGAATCATAAATGAAGAGGGTTGCATAACAATAGACAATGATAAAATCCAGAGAATCATTATGTCATACTTCAAAAATCTGTATACCACAAAATTGGACAATTTCAATGAAATGGACAGTTTTCTGGGTAGGTACCACATACCAAAATCAAATCAAGACCAGATATACAATCTAAATAGACTTATGACCCCTAAGAAAATGCAAGCACTCACCAAAAGTCTCCCAACCAAAGAAAAAAATGCCAGAGCCACATGATTTCAGTGCAGATTCAACCACAATTTCAAATAAGAGCTAATATCTAATCTCAAATTGTTCCACACAATAGAAACAGAAGGAAACTCTTTTTGTGTGACTATAGTCACCCTGATACTCAGACCACACAAAGACACAATGAAGAAAAAGAATTATAGATCAATATCCTTCATGAACACTGATGCAAAATTACTGAATAAAATACTGACTAATCAAATCCTAGACACATCAAATAAATCATCCACCATGAATAAGTAGGCTCCTTGTTATGAGGACGTTTTTTCCTGCTGGTCGGTTCCTGCCACCATACCAGCCCCCAATAACACGCTGAGACTCTGTATTTGATACAATCCTGTTGGCCAGTTACTATTATTGTTTATGGGCTAGCTCTGTCTTAATGATTAACCCATATCTATTATTCTCAGTATTTCCACCTGGCTCATCTTACCAGAGAGTGGAGGCCCGGCATCTTGCTTCCTCTAGGCTCTACATGCTGACTCCTCCTACTACTTCCTCTTTACTTCTTGTCTCCTAGCTCCGCCTATCATGCTTTCCCATTGGCCACAGTGCTTTATTAATTAAACAGTATGAAAAACATATTTACAGAATATCTCCCATCACTTCTTCCCAAAGATGCAGGAATGTTTCAACGAATTTATTTTCTAGAAAGAAACCACTAGATATTTATTTACTATATTTAAATTTTACATCCAAAGCTAAAATTTAAAACTCACCTTCTGCTGAAATTAGCATTTTTATTTACCTGGGTAGCCCAAGGAATAACTGAAAAGAGAGAGAATCTCAGAAAAGAACAAACCTTTGGGTATACTGCTGAATAATTAGGTAAACCTGGATTTTTTTAACTGAAATATAGTTTTCAGTAGTGAACATATAGAAATATACATTTTATTAATTTTTTTCTTTTTAAAATTTAATTCGAAACAAAGTTGTTTCAATTTAAACAACATGTCAATCCCAGTTACCTCACCTTCCCATCCTTCCCTATCACCCCACCAAACCCCAGCCCATCCCCTTTCTGCTCCCCACATAGGGTGAGGCATTCTGTGGGGAGTCTTCACAGTCTGTCATATCATTTGGGGCAGGGCCTAGGCCCTCCCACATGCGCCTTGGCTGAGAAAGTATCCCTCTACATGAGATGGGCTCCCAAAGCCAATTTGTATACTAGAGACAGATACTGATCCATTGCAAGAGGCCCCATAGATGGCCCAGTCCTCCTAACTAACATCCACATTTAGGGGTTCTGGTTTGATCCTATGCTGATGTCTCAGCTATAAGACTGAGGTGCATGAGATCCCTGTTGTTCAGGGATCAAGTCAGCTGATTCTGTGAGTTTCTCCAGCCTTGTCTTGACCCCCTTGCTCATCACTCCTCCCTCTCTGTAACTGGATTCCAAGAGTTCTGCTAGTATATAGCAGTGGGTGTCTGCTTCTGCTTCCATCAGCTACTAGATGAAGGCTCTAGGATGGCATATAAGGTAGTAGTCAACCTTATTATCGTGGAAGGACATTAAAGGTAGCCTCTCCACTATTAGATTGCTAGTTGGGTACATCCTTGTAGAGATCTGGACATTTCCCTAGTACCAGATTTCTCCTTAAGTCTATAATGGCTCCCTCTATTATGTTATCTCATTTCTTGTTCTCCTCTATTCTTTCCCTGTCTCAGCCTTACTGTTCTCTCATGTCTACCTTTCCCCTGGTCTTCTCCCCTTCCCTTTCTCCTAACTTCCTCTCCCATACCTCCATGCTCCCAAATTGCTCAAGAGATCATTATTTTCCCCTTCTCACGGGGGCCATGTATTTCCCTTTTAGGGTCCTATTTGTTTCCTAGTTTTTCTGTCGGTATGAATTGTAGGCTGGTAATTCTTTGCTCTATGTCTAAAATACATATATGAGTGAGTGCATATCATGTTTGTCTTTTTGTGACTGGGTTAGCCCCTTCAGGATGATTTCTTATAGTTCCCTCCATTTCCCTGCGAATTTTTCTGCTGAGTAGTTAGTACTCCAATGTGTAAACATACCACATGTTCTGGATCCATTCTTCACTTGGGGGTGTTGTTGTTTTGCGCAGCTGCTAGGGCCTAAGAAACACAAACACGAGATTGAGCGCCCATGTGGAGTTTATTGAGAGAGGGGAGAGGAAAGAGGGGGGTAGCTGGTGGCCAACCGAAAGTGGGGAGAGAGAGAGAAGGGGCCCCAGAGAGAGCAAGAGAGAGAAGCAAGAGAAAGAGAGAAACAAGAGAGAGAAGCAAGAGAGAAGCAAGAGAGAGAGAGAGATGCGCTTGGCGCGCTTGCTTTAAAAGGGGAGCTTGCACATGCGCATGTGTAACCCAGTCTCTGCCCAGCCAGGTAAGGCCTGACATAATGATTATGCGTCCCGCCCATCAGAGGCGGGGCCCACAGACTGCCGAGCCTCAACAGGGGGGCTTCTAGGTTGCTACCAGGTTATGGCTATTACAAATAATGCTGCTATTAACATAGATGAAAAGATGTCCTTGTTGTATGAAGGTACATCTTTTGGATATATACATACATATATATATATTTATGCCTGAGTGGATTTACTGGATCTTGAGGTAGACTAATTCCCACTAATTCCCAATTTCCTGGGGAAACATCATACTGATTTCCAAAATGGCTGTATGAGTTTGCACTCCCACCAGGAGGGGAGGAATGTGTCCCTTTCTTCACATCATTTCCAGCATAAACTGTCATTGGTGTTTCTAATTTTTGCCACTCTGACATGAGTAAGATGGTATCTCAAATATGTTTTGATTTGTATTTCCCTAATGGCTAAGGATGTTGAGCACTTTCTTAAGTGTCTTTCAGCCATTTTAGAATCCTCTGTTGCGAATTCTCTATTTAGTTCTGTACACCACTTTTAAATTGGATTTTTCTGTGTTTTGGTAACTAGCTTCTTCAGTTCATTATATATTTTGGAAATCAGCGCTCTGCCAGATGTGGGACTGGTGAATATCTTTTTCCACTCTGTTAGATGCCATATTGTCTTCTTGACTGTGTCCTTTACCTCACAGAAGCTTCTTAGGTTCATGAGGTTTCATTTATTAATTGTTGATACCAGTGCATGTGCTACTGAAGTTATACTCAGGAAGCAGTTTCCTTTACCAATTCATCCAAGGGTACCTCCCACTTTCTTTTCTAAGTTTCAGTGTGGCTGGGTTTATGTTAAGGTCTTTGATCCATTTGGACTTACGTTTTGTGTGGGGTGATAGATATAGCTCTATCTGCAGTCTTCTACATACCAGCATCCAGTTATGCCAGCACCATTTGTTGAAGATGCTTTCCATTGACCATTTTATAAATTTAGCTTCTTTGTCAAAACTCAGGTGTTCAAAGGTGTGTGGGTTAACATCAGGGTTTTCAATTCCATTGGTATAACTGTCTATTTTTTCCCAGTACCAAGAAGTTTTCAAGAGTATAGCTATATAATAAAGATTGAAGTCAGGGATGGCGATTCCTCTGGATGCTCCTTTTTTGTACAGGATTGTTTTGGCTATCTTGGGTGTTTTGTTTTTCCACCTTTGAGTTTTTATAACTGAATATCTGTCAAAAGAACATAAATCAGGGAGGGCCCAATTTTGCTCATTATTGGATGGAACACCATTGATATTGGTTGTGAAATCATGACAGTGAACATTTGCATGGTTGTAGGAATTCATGACTGGGACTTCTCACTTCATGTCTTGGAGGAATAAAAACAGGGACAGGTCAGGAAGCAGAGTGAGACTCTAAACCTCAAAGTCTATCTGGCCCCTAGATATCTATTTCCATCACCTACATTCAACATCCTTAGTCTCCCACAACCTTCCAAAAGAATGTCACAAGTCGGGTGCCAAGTGTTCACACACAAGCCTCTGAACTCATATTACATCTAAAACAAAACATGTTATGTCTTGTATCCATAGGATCATAACCATCTAATAATGTAACTACATTTCATCCAGCCTAAAAATTTCCCCAGTTTTATAGTTCTGACTGTATAAAACTCCATAGGTTTTTTTGAGACTCAATATAAATTTTAAACTGAGTAAAATAAAAATAAATAAAACAGTACCCCCCATACACACACCACCATAACCACCAAAAATAACAGCATAAGTCAATGCACAAACGTTCAATGTAAAATAACAGAGTAAAGGTCCCCATTTCCAAAGAGCAAAAAGAAGGTAACATGAAAACATTGGCTAAAGCAAGATCAAAATGAAGCAGGGTGAATACCAAACACTTAAGCTCTGCACCTGGTACAGGACCTCATGATAATCATCAACTCTGCTTCCAGAGGCTTGGATAATGTCAACATTTCTTTCCTGTTTCAGTGATAAAATACCCTAATCAAAGCAACATAAAAGGAAAATGGCTTACACTTCAGGAGGGATAGAGTTCACCAAGGCTGGAAAACATGAACCAGCTGGAAAGACAAGGAGAGGGTGAACAGTAAGTGGAGTCAGGCTACAAAACCTCAATGCCCTCCCTCAGTGGCCAACTTCCCTCTAGTGAGACCTACCCCCATATATATATATATATATATATATATATATATATATATATATATATATATATATGTCACCTAAAGATTCCTCAGCATCACTGAAATAGCATCACTATATGGAATTTTTTTTTTGATATGTGGTAGCCTATGGGGAATGTTTCTCTTTCAAATGTTTCTCTTTCAAACTACAACAGGAAGCAACTATCCTCCAGCTTTGTTGCTGGTAGTACATGTGGTCTTTTTTTGGGGGGGGTTGGCTGGACCCCTCTAAACTTGTAGCTTTCATTTCAAAATGCCCCACACTTCTCATATGTCCAGGATTCTAGGGTC
The DNA here is from genome assembly GCA_030556225.1 of Cricetiscus sungorus. Lineage (NCBI taxonomy): Eukaryota > Metazoa > Chordata > Mammalia > Rodentia > Cricetidae > Cricetiscus > Cricetiscus sungorus. The sequence goes on along the minus strand of JANBXA010000726.1, from coordinate 52,976,428 downwards.
TCCATTACTGTAGAGAGCTGCAAAGTGCTGCGCCTTAAAGATGGCACTGGCTTCCGCCTTCCAGCTCCCCGATGGTGAGTGCTCTCTGGCGTAAACAAGTCCTTATTTGGTTAAGCCTGTTCAGCCTGTTTGCTTCCACATTAGAGTAGCCTATTTGCAGGGTCCACGTGGCTTGCTGTGGTTGGTCAGCACAAGGGTGTTTAAGCATGTGTGGGCATTTCCCAGGGGGAAGAAGAAACATGTTCAAGGATCGTGATTAAAACTGCATGAAGAAGATCTTCCTGGAGTCGCGTCTTCCTTGCTGGTCGAGGTTGAGCACGTACACATTACCACTGATGTTTCATTTCCACATATTTCTGAAGAACTTGATAAAGGAAATGTAGCTCTGTTATACAATGTGTGGTCCCAGTGACTTTCTGACTCATCAGTAGAAACATTCTTGAACACATCATTCTTTCACTCTTTCATTTTTAATGCCTATAAAACCAGTACCATGTAGATTAGTTTTTCTCCACTTTCCTAATGCTTCAAACCTTTAATAGAGTTCCTCGTGTTGTGGTAGTCCCTAACAATGATATTACTTTCATGGCTACTGCATAACTGTTAAGTTACTACATTTATGAATTTTAAGTAATATCTGATATGTAAAATATGTGATAGGTAACCCCTATGAAATGGTCATTTGACCCCCAAAGTGTTTGCAACCCACAGGTGCAGAACCACTGATGTAGATCATGTCAAGTTCTGCAAATTTGAGACATAGCTTGCCTATCTTAGACTATGGCTGCGGAGACCACTGCTCAAACTAGAAGAATAAATCCCTAGGCAACCCTGCTAAAGCAGTAAGCAGTGGGTTACTGATACCTTTGTGTTTACATTGTAATCAAAGAACAGTGAGCACCTGCATTGGTTTGAATGTTACATTTTCTCAAAAATTCCTCAGTCAAATGAATGAGTTCATTATGTTTTACGTCAGCCTCACAAAAGTGTTCATGATATACGTGTAAAACAAGCAGACTCTGGCAGAAAATAATACAATTGGCTCCTTGCCCACTTGCTAATAGTGTCCCTATTCTTCTCTGAAACCTAGCCAGCCCATCCTCCATTATATGCCTTTCTGCAGCCATTCTGATCTCATGAACTCTGGCAAGAATAGTCCATTAATCTGTTTTTAGAAATTAAGTCATTTCTAATTCACAGTTCCAAAAATTTCCACGTCTTCCATAAATCAGTCACAAAAACCTATAGTCCACATGCTCAGGTTTATTGCAGCAAGTGTCATATTTCTTGGCACAAATTTTCTGTTATTAGCTTTTGTTTTCTTTGTTTTTCATCACTAAAGTCATGTACTTAACAAAGCAACCCCGTAAAGGATTTACTTTGACTCATGGTTTCATGTAATCAATAATGGGATGGTGGTGAAAATGTGACAGTTCAATTGTGCGTCATATCTTGTTGGAACTGAATACAGAGAAAGGACAGGAATTGGAGCCATGATACAAACAAAAAGTCTCAACTTTGACAGATCCAGTTCCTATATCAGCACTCTCCTAGTAAAAGATTCTACAAAGTCCTAAAATGCATGACTAGTTGTGAACTAAATATTGAAACACATGAGCCTAGGTTGACTGTTTTACATTAAAGCCAGAGCATTTATGTTCTTTTTTTGTAAACAATCTTATTTTACATACCAAAACTGGTCTCCCTTCTTTCTCTCTGTCCCCCCCCCACCTTCACCACATGCTCCTATCTACTCCTAAGAGAGGGTGAATCATACCATGGGGAGTCAACAAGATCTGATATATGACATTGAGGCAGGACCAAGGCCCTCCCTCCTCTATCTAGGCTGAACAAGATATTCTTCCACAGGGAATGGGCTTGAAAAAGCCAATTCATGCACCAGGGATATATTCTGGTCCCATTGCCAGGGGCTTCATAAACTGCCCAAGCCACAAAACTGTTACCCACATTCAGAGGGCCTAGTGCAGGTTCCCCCACTCTCAGTCCAAAGTCAGTGAGCTCCCACTAGCTCAGGTAAGCTGTTTCTGTGGGTTTCCCCATGATGGTCTTGTACCCTTTGTTCATATTATTGTTGCTCCCTCTTCTACTGGACTCCAGGAACTTGGCCAAGTTCTCAACTGTGGTTCTCTGCATCTGCTTCCATCAGGTACTGGATAAAGATTCTAGGATATAGACCACAAGAATAGAGCTAGTTCACTAGGGTATGTTGATAAAAAGCAGAGCTTTCTGACTGGCTCCAAGAATCAATCAGTAAGTTTGAGCTATTTAATATTGTGAAGTTTACATGATTGCCGCAAGTGTCTATTGATATTGGTGACTTTTTGAAAGCTGTTGTATCAGTTTAGTCCTTATTCTAATGTGTCAGTGAAGTAATTTCATAAATTATGTAAACACAGATTGGCATTAGAAATTTTAAATCTAGATTAAATATCTTTGTACATATTTGTTGTCAGTGAAATATTATGGTTGACCTGCTGATAGAATATATTTTTGGCCAGAAAATTCATAAGTACTTATTTACTAGTACTTCAATTTTATTTTTAATATCCAATTAGCATTTTTGGTCTATCTAGAGCAGCTGCTTGATAAAAGGATAAGATATAAATTGGTGGAAAAGTTAGCTCTTTTGACAAGTTGTAAGGCATACAAAGTAGATAGTCTTTCCTCATCATCACCTTGAAATTGGCAGAAATATTGCTGATCCAGCAAATTAAAGAGATAGCATATGTTTTGACCATTCTGTTGATGCATCACTCTTTGAGGGTTAGTCTTCACACCATTCTCAGAATGCATTAACCATTCTTTCCCAGGCAAACCAAAATGACCATTTTGTTGTCTTTTGTAGAAAATTGAAATGTTTCTTTTTTTTTCTTAATTGCAGAGTTCATAATCTTTAGTAATTTCTGTGATGCCATTTGCCTTAGAGACTATGTAATTCTATCAGTTTGCTGTTAGATTCAAGTAGTAAAAGAATGTAGCAGAGTACTGGAGTATGCAGGCAGGGATTAGCAATGTGTTAAGATAGAATTCACATGGGGCTTGTTTTTTGCTTAGACTGTACTTCCGAGTTCTTTAAATAAGATTAAGGAAACATCTTTCTTTTTCTTTTCTGTACTATCAAATGAGTGTCCCCATGATGAGAGAATGATCATCAGTTTATTTGCAGTTTTTCCATTAATTAAGTGAGAAACAGCAGACATACTATGACCCACAATATTACAGAGAAAATAAACAGCTGCTACTTTGGAATGCTGAAATGGAACATCCCAATACCCCTAAACATTTAAATAAGCAAAAATTCTTAAAGTACCATAAAACAGTGGTACTCATCTAATTGAGCTATGTTGACAAGCTGAACAGAGGAAAAAATAACTTAGGAACTATAATTTATAGAATGTTTTAACTTACTTCAAGAATATTTCATATTCCCAACTCTCTTTCTTGTTACCCAAGACTTGAAATTTATGAGAATATCTTGGAATAAGTTTGAAGCCCAATTTGTTAGGCCATTTCTTGGCAATGATGGGAAAATATGTATTAGTTCTTCCCTACTGCTTGAGTAATTGAAGGTCTGAGTTCAGCAGGGTCAGTTAGCATTGAATGAGGCAATTATGATGTATGACTTATTTCAAAGGGCTTTTTTCCCCTGAAATGTCAAAATAACACAGATCAGGCAAGTTTTCCATGTTCAAGTTGAAACTAGCCTATCTTCCCACCTTTTCCTTCAAGAGAAAAATGCATGTGAAATTCCTAATATTATATTTACTAACTTGCAACAGCCTGATAAAACGGAGAAGAGGAAAGTATCCAACTTTAAATATTCATGTCTCAGTTTACAAAGATGTGTCCTGCTTAACACTGAATAATTAATGGTAAATATTTATAAAAAGAAAGTATCAGCTGGGTGTTGGTGGCACACACCTTTAATCCTAGCACTTGGGAGGCAGAGGCAAGCAGAGCTCTGTGAGTTCAAGGCCAGCCTGGTCTACATAGTGAGTGCCAGGACAGGCTCAAAAACAATGCAGAGAAACCCTGTCTCAAAAAACTAGAAACAAAAAATTAAAATCCAAAACAAAAAACAAACAAAAAACAATAAGGTATCACCTGTAAAATACCCATCTCTATAAGAAGCTTTATGGTATTTATGAATCTTTGACATACTCCCAGCTGTCACCTTTGTTCTTAAGTTATTATGTTTACTGCAAGGAATATTAAATAATAGTATTATATTCAGAAATAAGTAACCTGTTTTTATTTTGAAATACTTTCTACTAATAAATGGTATTGTTTCGGGCTTTTCCATACAGGGTTTCTTTGTGTAATATCCCTGGCTGTCCTGGAACACATTCTGTAAATTAGACTAGTATTGAAAGCAGAGATCCACCTGCCTATGCCTCCCAAGTGCTGGGGTTAAAGGCATACACTACCACAGCCCAGAAGATATTTTTTTAATTTTGGACATATGAAATGATTTCATAGTCAATTTGGAGTATTACTAAATCAGCAGACATTGTTGTTTATGATTTATTCTATGTTGTTTTCATGAATACAGTATAATGACTAAAGCTGTCTAATTACCATATTAACTATAAAACATTTTAATTGTTTGGGGTTGTGAAAACTCTCAAAGGCATAATTCTTAACAATTTTGAATTATATCAAATAATACTAATGTACAATAAATTTCTTGAAATTATGACTTTCCTCTATATTTAATTTTAGGTCTTTTTTACTGGGAGTGTTGATTTATCCAGAAGTGCTATTGGTAGCATTTTGAGGAAACTCCTAATTGTTTTTCCATAGTGGTTTAGTTTATTTTGCCACCAATGCTGTGCAAGACAGGATTCTCCTTATATTTCTTTGAACTTAATTTTCTTTATAACAGTAGTCTTTCTTACTCTGTTTCCCCTGATGATTAATGAGGTTTGGCATTTTTATATCTTCCTCTTTTGCAGACTACCTACTTCATTTCTTTTGAACCAGATATTTGTTTTGTTACTCTTGGGACATTTGAGTTTCATGATTATTTTGAATATAGTTTAGATCAATGCCATTGAGATTTATAAACATATTTCTCATAATAGATTTATAAGATTTGCATCCTTTCTTTTAAAATAGTTCATTCACTTTGAGTTTCTATTTATAGAAATGTATGAAATGACAATAAAAGATGATTTTTTCTGTTCATGTGTTTGTCCAGTTTTCCTGGTATCATTTATGAAAAGACTATCCTTGTATTACTTTGCCCTTCTGATAATTAATATGCTTTTGAAAAATAAGTTGCTAATAAAGACAGGTGTAACATCCAGACTTACTATGCCTGCTCCACAGATCTACATGCCTCATTCTATGTCAGTTTTAAGCTGATTTTGTGGACTATGGGTTTTCTGTATCTCCTAAAATGACCTTGTGAAGATTATCCTTTGTGTACTTTATATAGTATATCATAAATTTTCATTTCTATGTAAAGAATTAACCTTGCTTCCCAGGTATAAATCCTACTTGATCATGTTCAAAGATCATTTTAACATGCTGCTAAGTTTAGTTACTATTATTTAGACAAGGTTTTTTGCTACTATGCTTGTCTAGGTGGAAGCTCTACCTCAGCTCCCCCACTTCCCTCTCTAAACCATACCCCTCAAAATGCCCAACAAATGATGGTTTTTCCCCCTGAGATACTGCAAATTATGCCTACAGTGTACTTAAGATCTGGCCCATAGATCTGTCATGTGACTTCTCTCCTTTCCAAAGAGTCACCCAGGAGTTGCTTCACTCTATTAATCCTGGTACTATTTAGTCTGCTGGATTTGGTTAATTGCAACAGCAGAGAAACCTACAAGCAGGGATTTTAAAAACACGTAATTAATAATGATTAATGTTGTAAAATTACCTTTTTGAATATTTGACTAGTTTTATTATTAAAGTAATGTCAGGATCATAGGATATCTTAGGGAGGATTCCCTATCCATTAGTTTCTTGTTAATTCAGAAGAATTGTTTATGTTAACATTGCATTGCTCTGAAAAAATGGTAAGTTGAGATCCCTTAAACATTTGTTCTAAATAGTACTTATTTCAAAGTATCTTGTGATATTCATGTATTATTTATAATTGCTTTACAGTTGAATTTGCTGTGAACTGAAACAAACATATGACTTCTTTGAAATTATTTAAAGTGTTTTATGAGCAATAATATGATCCGTCTTTTTGAATACTCCTTATAAGGCATGCGTAACCTCATATCGTTTCATTAACTAGTATATAGATGTAAATTATATCCATTAGATTGTTAGTGCTGTTGAAATAAACTATGTCCTCATTAACTATTTTATTTGTCAAGTCTCAAAATATTACATTTGATTAATCCATTTCTTCCTATAATTGTGTACCTTCCCCCTTTATGTTGATGACCTGTTTATACTGTATACACATTGACAATTTGTATGCCATTTTGCCTTTTATTGTTGTGTAACTCACCATTGATTATTTTTCTTAAATAGTAACAAAATCTTGTGGAATAAACTTTGTGGAAATACAGATCGTCTTCCCTTGACTTGGTCTTCATGGAAATTTTAGCTCCTAAAGTTGCACACATAGAGGACTCAATTATAATGTAGGTGTAGTGGGATATTCACTGTGTCTGCTTCTGTGGCACTGACCACACCCATTGAGGGGTGGAGCCAGGGGTGGAAGTGACCTCTGGGGCTTGGTCTCGGAAGGAGGCTGAGAACTTTCTCTTTCTGGTGGGACACGGAGAGAGGAGCATCAAGTTTTAATTGCTGTGTTCATCTGTCTGTGTTGTGAGTTGTTTCTCCCTTAATAAACATCTATTCGGCCTATTTGTTTATCCTGACCCTTATTAAACCGCAATATGTAGGTATTGTAGGCTTTCCTAAACTGCCACCAATTCCCATGGTAGTTTGTACTTATGGGTTTCTGTTTTGTCAAGTCACAAATCTCTGTATCCACAAGCCTTTTTAGTATACAGGGCAATCATTTTCCCTAGGACATAACTTCTCTGAAAGAGAAGAAGGAAAGCTGACTGAGTATTCTGTTTGCTCTGCTGTTTACTTGTTAAGACAGAGTGATGATTCTAATCACTATACAAGCAAAACATAAAATGTGAAATTTCTATTGTATAGTTCATTCTAATATTTGAAAGTTTACACTAAGACTGATTTAGTTTTTATTTCATTTCAGAATCTCTGTTCTTCTGGCTTTTGTGCAGCAGTATTCTGTACTTGGTTCCAGTTCTCATATTCTTTAACATATTTGAAATAACTGACTTGGACTTATTTATAGGCATGGTTTCATAACCTCAGTTGGCCTCAAATTCATAAGGCAGTTGGGAATGGCCTTGAATTCCCAATCTTATTTACTCTACCTCTGGAGGACTAGGATCACACGTACACTAAAGCATGTCCACTTTTATGTACTGCTGAAAATTGAATCCATGACATTTAATATGCTGGGAAAATACTCTACCAACTGAACATCCTTCTTGGTCTATAATCTATGAGTTAGCATCTTTGCCAAATATACCTAGTGGTTGTTTATCCAAGGATTTTTGTTTTATTACTTACTTACTCTTATATAGTAGCCATTTTTTCTTGCTATATACAGTATTGAAATGCAAAACCTGGATACATTTTGTGTGTCTGTCTTGAAAATCTCATTTTTCCCTCTAATTCAAAGGGTAGTTGTTGCTCATTCTTTGCTGTTATTTTTTCCAATGCTTTCATAAAATCTTTATTAATTTTCAGGTGTGACAAATTGATGTCTTCCTTCAGTTAGTATAGTGGCCTTCTAAAGATTTGATTTCATTAAACTCTTGTAGCCAGTAAGTCTTCATGTAAAAGGATTTCTTTTATTTTTTAAAGATTTATATTAGTATAAATATATTTTTAAATAGTAAGTCTTTATTTAAAACACATTTTTATTTTTTATAAGTGTATAGGAATGTGTGTGTGTGTGTGTGTGTGTGTGTGTGTGTGTGTGTGTGTGTGTGTGTGTGTGCAGGCATGTGCATTCAGGTGCCTACAAAGACCAGAAGAAGCCAGAAGATATGTCAGATATCCTGGAACTGGAGTTACAGGCAGTAGTGTGCCATGAGACACAGATGTGTGAAACTAAACTCAGGTTGTCTTCAAGATCAGCAGACAATTATAACCACTAAGCCATTTTCTCTTTTCCGAGAGTTTGAAAACTCTCACTCAACATTTGATTTGTATGAGTAATTCTTTATATCTTGCTAGGTTGAAGTTTCAAATACAGCAAATGTTAAGAACAGTGCCTATTCAGTTTTTCTAGTATGTGTAATACACCATGAGAGAATACATACACACCATTGTATATTTCCATTTATTTGTGTTTGCAATCTATTTAAAGCCATTAATGTACACCTGAATCCTCAGTTTTTAATGCTAAGAAACTTGGTTACTCACTTGTTTGGTTTTTGTTTTGTTTTGTTTTCCTTAACTTTTGACTAATATTTCAGCTAACCACAAGTTCTTTTAAGGATAAGTCTGTTTATAAGACAAGATATGGGAGCATGGGAGGGAGAGGGAAATGGGATTGGTATGTACTCACTCATATATGGATTTGAGACATAGAGCAAAGGATCACTAGCCTACAAGCCACACCATCAGAAAAGCTAGGAAACAAAGGAGGATGCTAAGAGAGATAGACATGGTCCCCTGAGAAGGGGAAATGTACAAGGTCTCCTGAGAAAATTGGGAGCATGATGGAGGGGAAGGGAGTTAGCAGAAAGAGAAGTATCACTACGGGGAAGAACAGAGGAGAACAAGAACATTATACCATAATGCAGGGGGCCATTATAGGTTTAAAGAGAAATCTGGCACTAGGGAAATGTCCAGAGATCTACAAGAATGACAACTAACAATCTAACCAATAGTGGAGAAGCTACTTTAAATGCCCTTCCCCAATAACGAGATTGATGACTTCAATACCCTCCTAGAGCCTTTATTCTGAAACTGATGGAAGCAGATGGAGACACCTACAGCTTAACACTGAGCAGAACTCCTGAAATCCAGTTGTAGAGAGGGAAGAATGATGAGCAAAGGGGTCAAGACCAGGCTGGAGAAACCCAAATTAACAGCTGACCTGAACAAGGGAGAGCTCATGGACCCCAGACAGATAGCTGGGAAACCTATCAGACCCCCTCAATGTGGGTGTTAGTTAGGGATGGGAATTGGGGGTCATGGGAGGAGGGAAGTGTGAGGGAACTGGGATTGACATATAAAACAAATTTGTTTCCAATTTTAATAAAATATTATCCAATTATAAAAAATATGGGTTCCAAAACTAAACAAAGAATTCTCAATAGGGGAATCTAAAATGGGTAAGACATTTAAAAAATTGATCAGCATCATTAGCCATTAGGGAAATGCAAATTAAAACAACTCCAAAATGCTATTGTACACCTTTCAGAATGGCTAAAATGAAAAACACCAATGACAGTTTATGCTGGAGAGCATGTTGAGAAATGGAAATGTTCCTCCATTGCTGGTGGGAGTGCAAACATCTTTATTCCCTTTGAAAATCAGTATGGTAGTTCCTGAGTCAAATGGGAACTATTCTACATCAAGATCCATTAATTCTACTCTTAGGCATATACCCAAAGGATGAACATTCAAACAAGGTCATCTGTTCAACTATGTTCATAGCAGCATTATTTGTAATAGCCAGAACCTAGAAGCAACTTAGATGCTCCTCAACCGAAGAATGGCTGTAGAAAATATGAGACATTTACACAATGAAGTATTAGTCAAAGGAATTTTGAAATTCGCAGGCAAATGGATGGAACCAGCAGAAACCATTCTGAGTGAGGTAACCCATTCATGGAAAGACACACATGGTATGTACTCACTCATATATGGATACTAGACATAGAGCACACATGGTATGTACTCATACATATACGGATATTAGACATAGAGCACACATGGTATGTACTCACTCATATACAGGTATTAGATATAGAACAAAGGTTTACCAGACTATAATTTATACCTCCAGAGAAACCAGTAAATAAGGAGGGCCCTAAGAGAGACATACACGGTTCCCAGGTGAAGGGGAAAGGGAAAAGAGCCCTTGAACAAATTGGGAACATGGAAGGATGGGTTGGAGAAGTAGCAAGAAGAGGAGGGGAGAAGAGGAGGGGGAAAAGAACAAGAGGTATCAGGAAGATTGAATGGGGAGATAAATAGAGGAGAGCAAGAAAAGAGACACATCAATTGAGGGAGACATTATAGGTTTAAAAAGAAAGCTGACAGTGGGGAATTGTACAGAGATCCACAAGGATGACCCCAGCTAACAATCTAAGCAATAGTGGACAGGCTACTTTAGATGCTGTTTCCCTATAATGAAAATTATGAATACCTTAAATGCCATCCTAAAGCCTTCATCCAGTAGCTGATGAAAGCAAAAGCAGAGATTCACAGCTAAGCCTAGAACCAAACTCCTGGAATCCAGTTTCGGAAAGCAAGGAGTGATCAACAAAGGGGTCAAGACCACCCTGTGAAAATCCAGAGAAACAGCTGATCTAAGCAAGTGGGAGCTCATGGATCCCAGTCTGACAGCTGTGGAACCAAACCAGACCCCCTTAATGTGGGTATCAGCTAGGAGGATTGGACAGTCCATAGGACTTCTGACAGTGGAACCAGGATGTATTCCTAGTTCATGAAAGTACTTCAGTAGCCCATTCCCCATGGAAGGCTACTCCCTTAGTCTAGAGACTCCCTTCCTGATACATACCCCAAATCATTTGACAGATTTTGATGATCCCCTATGGAAGGCCTCACCCTCCCTGGGCAGTAGATGGTGGACGGGATGGTGAGGCTCGTGGGTGGCATGAAAGGAAACGAGGGAGAGGAAACTGGGATTGATATGTAAAATTAAAAAACTAAATAATAAAAACGCCAAATCTATCTCTTAGAAATGGCAGGGAAGAGTGTATGTTGCATCACACATGTCTGTCTAAACAAAACCTGAACAATTAAAAAATCAATATTCATGCTAAAATAGGAGGTTAGAAAATGTCAAGAGACACCACCCTTATATTAAGAGCTATAGGTAATTATGGAATGCTGAGTGAAAATTTGTCTTTCCCAGGAGTATGCCCCTAATTGGTAATTCAATACTATATGATCAGCCCTGAAAATATATACATATAAGCAATATCAAACTGACTGAGCAAACTGGATTTGTATTATATTTAAATGTGTGTGTGTGTATGTATGTGTAATTAAAAAGAGATAAATTTTTTAAGAATAAACAATGTGGGGTACATGATAGATTAGAAGGAAAAAAGGAAAAAGACAAATTATGTAATTATATTTTAATTTTAAGAATGTTTTAAAGAAAAAATATAACAAAATAAATTAAAAATTTTAGTCATTGTGACACAATTTAAGATTTGACTATTTTGCATGGCTTTCTTAATTATTTATTTGCTAGAATTAGTTATTTATTTGTATACTTTCTTGCATATAGACCAATGGAATATAGAGTAACAAAGTCAGTAAATTTTTAGTTTTATTTATTCGTTACATTATAAAATCATTTTAGTAGACACAGAGAACAGTAACAGTTATGGAAGCAAAATTTTATTAAATAATTTCCTCAACAGAGTAGATGTTTGAAGATATTTATATTCCATTTTAATTAGCATTTTCTTTAATGAGAAAGGAACTAACAATGAAATTGTTATTACTTTAACAAGATGTCTCTGTAAATGGTTAGTATATTAGTAATGATGACTTGTTTATCTTCAAATTTATTACTACCCCTTAGTAAGTAGTCTATTTAATGTCATTGCTAGTAACAGATAATTGTAAAACTTTATTTGGTCTCATAAAAATATCACTTTGAAATCCTTTCATTGATGATTCTTTTTCCAAAACTACAAGTACCCAAATTCTAGTTAGTGAGAACAATAGATGCAGCTGACACACATCCATCCAACTGATGTAGAAGCCTTGACTTTTAATAGACAGGAATAGATATCATCATTAAAGTTTTCTTCAAAACTCTTTTTTTGTAATGTAGGAAATGATAGATTACTTATGGATATCTTTTCCTTCTCTATCATATCTTGGGGAATATATTTCATAATATTCCTACCTTTCATTATAGATAGAATTTTTTTCTTTTTTAAAATAGTGAAGTAAACTATTTTCTTAGAAAGTGTGCATAAAAATTATGAATCTGTGATATCTTTATATTTGGTATCCTGAAATAATACTTTCTATGTGTAAATTTTAATACTAAAGATATTAAAGTAAAAGAAAATATAAAAAATATATAGAATGACTTGAGAAATGAAATAAATGTGAAAGCATTTAATAACTGCTCACTTGTTGCTGTAGCAACCTCATGGGTGTTACTTTCAAATTTAGGAAACACCATTCCTAGCATGTAGTGGCCACTGCTGTCTATTTCTGTGTAGAGAATTAACACAGCCTTTAATGTGGAATGCAGTCATATTAGCAGCCTGATAGCCTTTATTTGAAAAGAACTATATGGCATTTATGCCAAAAGGCATAAATAATTTGAATTAAAATTATTGAAAACACATTTTTCATTTAATTGTTTTTTCTTTTATGAATATATTCATGAAAATATCTCATATCTCATTAATTTTCTGTGTACTTATCACTTTTGTGTTAGGTGGAGGCACCCAGGTGGTATAGTAGCCATTAGTCACTTAAATAAAGAGGATTTACTTCCTACTTTGGAATGAAATCAGTCATCTATAAGAGCAGCTCATTTAAATAATTAAATTCTTAATATAATGTATCCTATAACAGATGTGTCAAAGAGAAACAAAGAGAAAACCACCTTAATGTGAATGTGGAAAAAGGAAATGTAGTATATTTGCATTGTCTCTCCATCTTATTTGACAGTGTACTATTATTTTCACACATTCGTATGTTTGCTACTGTTGTTGAGTGAGTACTTGAGAACCTGTTTCCATCTTCACTCCTTTTTCTTCACTCCTATGTACAAGCATTCATGTAATTTACTACATGAATAATGTAATTACTACATTATTAAACTACAGTTTAATAATGAATGGGATAATTGACTTGATTATTCCATTATTCAAGAAAGATATATTTTTGCCTTATAACAGATTATATAAAAATTGTGATATTTTTACATATGTATTATGGTTTATTTCCTGCCAGAATTACACATTTACTTCTTTAATTGCTCATATCCCAATAGATAATTTGTTCAAAGTTTAAATTTGCATCTCTGTTATTCTTTCAGGCATGCAAATTAAAATTAGAACACACATATAATTTAGTTTACTGTAGTTGGCAATTATTTCTGTTTAGATATGACAGTATTGCATTTACATGAACTACCAATACTAGACTGCAGAGATTATCTTAAATATTTCTCCATTCAGCTTCCAAGCCTTTTATGAAATCAAAAAGAACTTAAAGGTATGCTAAAGAACTAAAAGGTATGCTAAAAAGAGATCACAGAAACACATACACACACACACACACACACACACACACACACACACACACACACACACACACACACTCAAGTGTAGAGAGAGACAGGCAGAGAGAGAGAGGGAGAGAGAGAAAGAGAGAGAGAGAGAGAGACAGAGACAGAGACAGAGACAGAGAGAGAGAGAGAGATCCATTATGGAACCTGAAGTCCACCAAAAGTTAAATACATTTTCAATACCAAAATTCATTGGTAGTAAAATGTGATATGAACTAATATGTCACTATTCCTGCATATTTGTACTTGGTATAAATATTTATTTACTTTGTGGCAGAAATTTTATTTTATTATAAATTTTTCCTGATTGTTATAGGTTAACATATGAAATGTACCAGAATTCCCTTGTTTTTGTAATGTACTTACATAAAAGTAATTGAAAATATATAGTAGTACTTTGTACTTATTGTGATCCCTAATATTTAGTGTAAAATATTTTTCCTTAGAGAAATTAACCTCATTCCTTAGTTCTTAGAGAAATTTCCCTTAGAGAAATGTCTCATTACTATATTTGCAAAATATTACCTTTCCCTTCAAATATTCCCCATGTGGCCTTCTCATGTATTTGTAGCTGGTATTTCATTCCTCTATGCTTCCTCTAAGGCTTGAATTTTATGCCTAGACCTGGTGCTACAAATCAGAGCACTTGAGCACAGAATCTGAAGGCAGGAGTATGAGCAATGCAAGTCCTGCCTTGAGTATAGAAAGAATTTGGGGCCAGTCCCAAGTACATGTTAGACTATCTCAAAATATCAGCAACAACAGTAAAATAAAATACTGATATTGTATTTAAACCTTCATTGATGGTGTCTGTACACTTATACTATAACCTCATTAAAATATTCATTTTTCTCACTGTTCAATACCTAATAAGGTATTATTATTTAATAAGGTATCAAATATTTAATGTAGTTTTAACAAGCAGATTATACGTATTACAAAATTTACATGTCAGTACTCATGTTTCTAAATGGTATTTGTAGAAAAGATTGTCTACCTCTGAAGTATGTTTCTGACACAGTTGTCAATCTTGAGGTATGTGAAATTATTAGATTTTAACGTCACATTTTGAGATGTCCTCAGTCTTTCTTTCTCTTTCTGATTATGATTACTTTGGCTATTGGCTATTTATGGTCTTTGGTGCCATATAAGTTTTAAAATTATTTTTCCTTGTCTTGTGAAGAATGTCTTTGCAATTTTATGGGGATTAAGTGAACAATTACATTATTTTCAGCAAGATAGTTATTTTTATGTTGACTCTACCAATTCACGAGACTGGAAGGCCTTTTCATCTTCTGTGGTATTCATCTTCAGTATTATCACATTTTCATTGTAGGGTCTCACATAGTCTTGATTTAATGTATTTATAAGCATTAAATTAATCAATTGACTAATTGAATTTTAGCTATTGTGAATGAGTTTTTTCCTTGATTTATATCTCAGCAATTCCATTAGTAGTACACGGAAATACTGAATACTGAATTGATTTATTATCCTCCAATATTTATTTATTTATCATGCCTAGGGTTTTTCTATTGCAATTTCTAGGTTTCCTTCTATATAATACCATGTCACTTGCAAATATGGATCATTAACTTATTTCTTTTATTTGTATCTATTTTACTCATTTTTGCTTTTTTGCTGCAAGTAAGAAAGACTTTAAACATTATGATAAATAACTGGTGTGAGCATGCCTTAAGTTTCACCCATGGTGATAAAACACAATAACCAAAAGCAATTTGAGGAGGAAGGGGTTATTTCCACTTGCAGTTTGTTCCACATGACCATCCACTACTGAAGGAAGTTGGAACTATAACTCAACATTAGGACTAAAGTAGAATCCATGAAGAAAGTCTGCATGTTAATTTTTCAATTTTTGTCTTTTGTGTTGACCCTGTGTTCACTAAATATCTTAAATCTGCCTGAGATATCTTTATTTGTGTAACTTCCCTTCTTTGCTTTGCATCAGGTGATTATACTTAGCTTTATAACCTGCTTATTGGGTAGGTCTTCTCATTCTTTTGAAAATTCCAATAGCACCCTCTGGGGTGGTTACTGTTCTAGTTGTCATAGATCTTCTACATGCATTGGGAGTGGGAGGAAGCAACCTGAACAGTACAGATAGGGTGAGGGAAGTTATTTGTACTTGCAAGGTATTCTAAACAGGCTCTAAGTAACAACCCCAAAGCCAGATGGCAAATAGGTGGCTCCAGTGTTTGAATCCTTAGCTGTCCTATTACTCAGGTCTACCAAAATCCATTGTTATCCTCAGTTGATGATATTCTACTTCTGGCTACCTAGCTGAGTCACTGTGAAGTGCATTTTTCAGCATGTTGCCATATAGTTCTCTACAACTGCCTCCTAGTTCTATCTTTCAGTTCTAACTTGTCTGCCAGAGTCAAGAATTTCCAAAAATTAGTGTATTTGAGGCTCACCAGGGTTTTTGCATGTCTAGAGAGTAGGAGCAAGGATGTCTTTTCAGAAGTACCACATAGTTTACCATTTGATTGAGGCTTCTCTAGCCAGCTTCCCCTTTACTTCCACCTCACAGAACACACAACAGGGAACTCATCCCACATAGATAGATACTTTCTTAGACTAGGCACATAGGGGAGGGTCTAGTCACTGCTCCAATTGATATGACAGACTTTGAAGACTCCCCATGGTAGGCCTCACCCTCCCTGGGAAGCAAAAAGGGGATGGGTTGGGGTTTGGTGGTGGTGATAGGGGAGGATGGGAGGGTGAGGGAACTGAAATTGGCATGTAAAACAAACTTGTTTCAAATTTAAATAAAAAAGGAAAACATATAAGAAACTTCAGTTTGTAGTTTTTATTCCATGTAACCTGTCTTTTTCCCTTCATTTCCCATTATTGTATTATACCTTCATGTTTCTCTGAACAGATTCTTTACTGTCTTATACATCTAATTAGATCTACTTAGTGGAGTCACATGCAAGCATCATCTTATCCTATGGTCCTTTTTTATTTTTCATGTTTTTTTTCATGTTTTTAAACTAATGGATTGGTTTAGATTCAGAACTTAGCTGAAAGCCTGGAAGAAATTGTACAGGTCTCCTGAACTGGATGCGACTCAGCAAATAGTTTTTATCATCCACCTATTTCACCTCCTCCTTGTCCTTTTTCTCTATTCTCCTCTTTCTTAATAAAACTGGGTATTTTGCCTGAATGTATTTTTTATGAGCCACAAGAATGTCTAGTGTCCACAGAGGTCAGTAGGCATCTGATCACTCTAGAACCAGAGTTACGGACAGTTGTCATGCATGATATAGGTGCTGGAAATCAAACCCCAGTTGTCTTTAAGAGCTTCTAGTATTCTTAATTTTCTGACATATCTCCAGTCTAAACATGCTTCATTATTAAGGAACCTGTCTGTTAGGTTTACAGTGATGGACTGTAATGCCTGAGCAGAAAGAAAGATATTCTAAGGAGACACACTTCTCTCAATCTGACAATCAATGGACCCTAAAGAAGTGGTAATCTCCCTGGATTTTCATGCTTGGAGAAGGGAAAGGCAGAGCTAGAGAAAGAACTTGTTTCTACCCCTGGAAAGAGATTTTACACATTCTAGCAACTTGTTATACCACATTGCAGGATGAAAATGAAGCTTAAAAAAGAAGGGTCAGTAGTGTACAGAACCACACTTCTTTCAGGACTGCTTATATGCTTAAATTCATGATTCTCCATTTAAATTTTAATCTCATATCAAAACCACTGAAGATGAACTTTGGGGATTTGCTGATGAACATTTGTCTCTCTGCCCAATCTGTCAATATCGAATAAATCACCTTTTTCTGCTTTCTACTATTAAATTGAGTCATTTACCTGTATTATTGATTATGACTGGCTACCTACAGGGACACCCCTAAATTTGATAACAATGTAGTCAGCAAGCAACATTTTACACAATAAATTTGTATAGTCTATATATAATTCAAATATAGTGTGCTTCCAGAAAGTTTTAAATTAGAATCCACATAATATAATTTTCACTTATATTGCAATAATTGTTTTCAGCAATATATCTTAAACAAATACAAATGATAAAGACAAGACTTCAGCCTAGAAGACAGTGTATATACTGATAATCTAAAAAGAACTCAACAAGTAGTGCTTCAAACACAGAATTGAATCCTAAAAGCAACAGTGGGTGGATTATATAATATAAAAAATTCAAAATTCTCAACTGTCATGTGAACTCATTTACTTTTCAAACCTAAATTATATCATCTCTCATACTGTTTACTTATTTATTAATCTATCTTTCTCTTGCCCTAATTTCAAATTCCCATAAGGCAGAAGTTAATCTTCTTTATATTGAGTTCCTAAATCAAAATTTTAGTTATAAAATGGAATGTTCAGAGAATCTTTATCACTTTGTATTTCTTTATAATGCCTAGTAGAACCTATGCAGCATTCTTTTTTGAGATATTTGACAGTTATTTCTATTATTTTTGCTCTTATTCAAGTTCCCTTTCCCTCCCTCCTTCACTCTCTCACTCTCTCCCTCCCTGCCATTCACCCTGACCACATTTCCTTCCCATTCCCATGCCCACTCCACAGAGAGGGTGATGCCTTCTAGGAGGGGTCAACAAAATCTGTCAAGTCATTTGGAGTAGGGATTAGGCGCTCCCTCCTGCCTCTAGGTTAAGGAAGTATCCCTCCATGGGGAATGTGCACCAGGGATACATCCTGGTTCCACTGTCAGAGGTACTTTAGACAGCCCAGGTCTTCTAACTGAGACCCATGTTCAGGGGGTCTGAATCAGTCCAATGCTGGATTTCCAGCTATCAGTCTGGGGGCCCACTAGCTCCTCCTTGTTCAGTTCAGGTGTCTCTGTGGGTTTTTGTAGCCTGCTCTTGTCCTCCCTCTCTGCATCTGGATTCCAGTTCGGCTCAGTGTTTAGCTGTGGGTGTCTGATTCTGTTTCCTTAAGCTTCTAGATATGGGCTCTAAAATAGTGGATAAGTTACTTATCAATCTCATTATCAGGGAAGGGCATTTATGGCAGCCTTTCCATTGTTGCTCAAATTGTTAGTTGGGGCCAGTCTTGTAGGTCTCTGAGCATTTCTCTAGAGTCATTTTCTCTTCAAACCTATAATGGCTCCATCTTTTATGCTCTCTTTCTCTCTCTCTCTCTCTCTCTCTCTCTCTCTCTCTCTCTCTCTCTCTCTCTCTCTCTCTCCCTCCCTCTGTCTCTCTCTGTCTCTGTCTCTCTCTCTGTCTCTCTCTCTCTCTCTCTCTCTCTCTCTCTCTCTTTCTCTCTTTCTCATCTATTCCTCCCCTGACTCAATCTTCCTTGTCCAGCGTGCTTTCCTCTCCTCCCCTTCTCTTTCTCTTAGCCCCCTCTCCACTCACTGCCTGACCTCCAACTCCCAATATGCTCAGAAGATCTTGTTCCTTTCCCCTTCTGTGAGGGAGCTTGTATTAATCTCTTAGATTCCTCCTTGAATCCTAGTTTCTCTGGCAGTGTGACTTACAGGCTGGTGATACTTTACTCTAGTCTAAAATCCAGATATGAGTGAGTAAATAGCATGTTCCTCTTTTTATAACGGGGTTACCTCATTCAGGATGATTTATTCAAGTTCCATCCATTTGCCTGTGAATTTAAAGATTCCTTTGTTTATTTTCTGTTTATTTCATTGTGTAAATGTGTCACATCTTTATCCATTCTTCAGTTGAGGGGCAACTAGGTTGCTACCAATTTCTTGCTATTACAAATAATGCTGATACAAACATAGTTTAACAGATTTCTTTGTTTCATGAGTGTGGATCATTTGGATATATGCCTAAGAAGGGAATTGCTGGGTCCTGTGCTATACTGATTCCAATTTTCCTGAGGAACTGCCATATTAATATCCAAAATGGCTGTGCATGTTTGCACTCTTACCAGCAGTGGAGGAGTGTTCCTCTTTCTCTACATTCTCTCCAGCATAAGTTGTCATTGGTGTTTATAATTTTAGCCATTCTGGCATGAGTAAGATTGTATCTCAGAGTTGTTTTCATTTGCATTTCCCTGATAGCTAAGGATGTTGAGCACTTTCTTAAGTGTCTTTCGGCCTTTTTGATTTCTTCTATTGAGACTTCTCTATTCCATTCTGTACCCCATTTTTTTTAATAGGGTTATTTGGTGTTTTGTGACTAGTTTCTTGAGTTCTTTGTATATTTTGGAAATCAGCCCTCTGTCAGATGTAGGGTTTGTGAAGATATTTCCCCATTATTATTGTTGTTATTATTATTATTACTGCTACTACTAGTACTATTTATTTTACATAATGATCCCAGTTTCCTCTCCCTTTGTCTCATAACCCCCTGGCCCCACATCCCATTCCCTACCCACTCCACAGGGAGGGTGAGGCCTTCCAGGATGGATCATCAACATCTGTCAAATCCTTTGGAGTAGGGCCTATGCCCTTTCTGCTGTCTCTTGGTTAAGGAATTATCCCTCCGTGGGAAATGTGTTCCCGAAGTTGTTTCATGTACCAGGGATACATCCTGATTCCAATGTCAGAGGTCTGATAGACTTCCCAGGCCGTCTAACTGAGACCCACATTTAGGGGATCTAGGTATGTCTCAACTAACAGTCTGGGGACCATGAGCTCTCATTTGTTCAGGTCAGCTGTCTCTTTGGGTTTCTGTAGCCTGGTATTGATCCTTTGCTAATCAGTCCTCCCTCTCTGCAACTGGATTTCAGGAGTTTGGTTCACTGTGCATGTCTGCTTCTGTTTCTATCAGCTACAAGATGAGGCATATAATACCGTTATAGATCTCATTATTAGGGAAGGACATTTAAGGTATGGATTTTAGACAAAGACCATAGGATCACCAGCCTGCAATTCACACCGCCAGAGAAGCTAGGATACAAGAAGGATCCTAAGAGAGTTACAGAAGGTCCCCCGCAGAATGGGAAAGGAACAAGATCTCCTGAACAGCATTTCTTTTACATGCTTTTGAATATCAAGTGATCCTGACAAGGTAATTCAGGTTTTCCCAAAATATTAATCTAGTTGTAGTGAGGGAGGAATGATGAGCAAAGGGATCAAGACCATGCTGGAGAAACCCACAGAAACAGCTGACATGAACAAGTGGGAGCTCATGACACCAGCCAGCCAGCTGGAGAACCATCATAGGATTGAACCAGGTCCCTGAACATGGGTGACAGCTAGAAGGCCTAGGTAGTCTATGGGGCCCTCTTTATCCCTAGTGCATGAATGAATTTTGGGAGCCCATTTTCCCATGGAGGAATATTCAGTCTAATATACTGGGGGGTGGGGGAGTTGTCCATGGGGGACATGGGAGAATGGGAGGGAGAAGGAACTGGAATTAATATGTAAAATAAGATTGTTTCTAATTTAAATAATAAAAAACTCCCTGTACTCCCTGTAGGAAACTCCCAGAAATCCACAAGTCTGACCCCAACTAAGACTCCTAGAAATAGTGGAGAGGTAGCCTGAATTGGCCTTTCCTTTTAATCAGATTGGTGACTACCCAAATTGTCATCAGAGGGCCTTCATCCAGTAACTGATGGAAACAGATGCAAAGATCCACAGCCAAGCACTGGACAGAGCATCTGGGGGTGGGGGGCTGAATGTCATCACAAGGAAACCCATGAAAAAAACTAACCTGGGCTTATAGGCATTCACACACTCTGGGCCTAATTCTAGGTAGCCTACATGAGACCATTATTGTGACAGTTGTATTGCTTGGTTTGTTTGTGTGGCTCCTAGCAGTTGGATCAGGGCCTGTCTCTAACACTTGAGCTGGCTTTGGGGAACCTCCTTCTCATATTTGGTGGCCTTGCTCAGCCCTAATGCAGGGAAAGAAGCTTAGTCCTATGTTGACTTGATGTGCCATGCTTTCTCCACTCCTACTGGAGGCCTTTCCCTTTCTTAAAGGTGACAGAGGAGAAGTGAGTAGGTGGGGGGCAGAAAGAGGTTATGGGGAAAGGAATAGGAGGAGTGGAAGGAGAGGAAAGTGCAGTTGGGATGTAAATTAAATGGAAGAAATTAATTAATAATAACATTATGAAAACATCCCTGCAAAAGAATCTGAAGTATAATGCTTACAGATACTGGGTTTGAGTAATTAGTAAATGAACAAGGTGCACATGTCTTGGGGAATGGAGACAAAGTGTTAAAACTTTGAAATTTATTTAATTATAATCTTGAGTTCAACCGGAACAGATTCCATACTGCTGTCAAGATTTTATTTATCAATTTTAAATACTTCAGTCCAACCTAGTGATATAGAAAGCAGTAACTCTTGTTTTTTCTACTTTGATATTTTCAAATTCATTACTTGACTCAGACATGTACAAAAATGTTATTAGAATATAAAATACTATTATAACCATTATAAAAATTCAGTAGGACATGGGTCACATTTAAGGAAATATTTATTTTTGATGTTATCTGATATTTTGTATCAAGTGTACTAGAAATCATATAAAATTTCACTGGGGACTCAAAATCATCATTGTACATAGTTTATTGGCATTATGAAAAAGGTGTTTTGATTCCTTTGACAAAAAAACCCACAATATATTTCCTAGTAAAAAAGTAAACCACAGTCTGTACCCCTGACATTCAGTTTAATGTAATAATACACATTTTTCTGCATACATTTTATAATCCACTTCTGGTGAAGCTACAGAAATGAGACTCATCTGTGAGTACAATGAGAACCTTATTGAAGGCCATTTGACATTTTTAATATAACACATTGTGGAAAGCTTTCATGACAGACATCTGAGTTATGCATTAAAAAAAATCAATACTTTGAAAGGGCATGTTGATTTTTAACTTAAATTTAATAATGAACATGTATAATATATGAATTTCTTCTGGCAAAACCTTTCTCAAAAAAAGATACACATACTGATATTGAATGCCAAGAAGATAATACTATTAAAATGAAATGTCTCTCTTGGCAATTAATTTTTAAAATTAATCATCAATCAGTACAGTCATATTTACTGAAGACTAATAGTTATTTTAATAGCTACCTAGCCTAAGGTGCATAGTGGATCAACATAAAATAGTTATTTAATGATTATATACTCTGAGGAAAGATGAGTATGAGTTTGAATCCAGCTTTAACTTTTAGTAACTGTATTGCCCGTGTAACTTACTGAGTTCTATTTTTCCTCCATCAAAAAGTGGGAAATATTATATGTTGTTATAAAAACAGAGATTGTGAAAGCAATATGTTTTGCACATGTATGCATTAGTAAATAATCTATGCACTTTTTATATTCCAATAATATCACAGAGATGATTTAAAAAAAAAACACTTCTATAATTTTGATACAGTTTGGTCACACTGAGGACTTAAAAGACCTTGAAAGAATTCAATTTTCAAGTGAGTCCCATTGACATTATAGGGCACCGATAACATGAAACTAGAATGGTCTCTTGCTGAAGATAAAACAAATTGTAAGCTGTGCTAAAATCCTAAGAATTGTTTACATTTGACAAAGATGCAATTTGAACTTGTGAGAACAATTCTGGCTTTAATTAGCTCTTGATCAGCTCCTCAATCAGCATGTATTTCACTTTTTATTAAAAATGAAAATGATTCATTCACTTTGTAATTGAAAGTGAGAGTTGAAACAGATACAGTAACAGTAAAAATGGTAATTAAATGACAGATACTTTAATATACAATGTTCTACAGCTTGGAAGGCGGGACAAAGAAGCAACAAGGATCATATCTCATTGAAAACAGGCCAGCATCCAAGAGCTGTCCTGCCATTTTAGTTTCACGGCTTGCCAAAAGCTGTTAGAGAAAAGAATGGCTTGCAGCATATTGCTAATTATAACCATGATAGCTAATTGTTCCTGGTACATTCAATAAGTGATTCTCATAAATATAAATAAAACAATGGCTTCATCAACACATTTTATCACATCACCATTGAAGAGCAGCATGTCCACATTAAAGGACAAAAAAAAAGTTATGTCATTTTTGAATAGGTGTTATCTACAGATGACTATGTTCTAGAGCTTGCTTAAATGTATTTGTTTATTATTATTATTATTTTTAAACTTCAACTCCTAATCACAATTTTGCCTAGAACTCACTGTGTTGCATTATTACCTTGAACTTCTTTCTGCTTCAACATGCCAAATTCCAGGACCACATAGCCATGCACCGTCAAACCCAGTATGTGTTTCTTGGGGTGGGGCTGAACCCAGGAACTTAATGCTTGTGAGACAAGAATTCCACTAACTTACATAATTTTTATCTGGCAAATTGAGGAAGAAAAAATAATATACAAGATAATTAATTTATGTTTTATCATCAAATATCAATTTATGAACCTCTTAAGATTCAGATGTACATGACTACTTAATAGCAGTCCCATATAATCACGATATATTAATTAGAAGAGAAATAAAATTACTGAATTTACCACTGTATTTTCTATGTGGAGACTGTACAAAGCATTTTATTTCTAGAAAAAAAAAATCATGTTATTCTAAATTATTGTTCAGTGTTGAAAATTGTTCCTTCTTGTTACCCTCTTTTCTCTACATCACAGCAGTTTTTTGTTTGTTTTGTTGGTTGGTTGGATTGGTTTGTTTTTTGTGTGTAGGCAGTCTGTAAGAAATTTGTTGTCACGAGTTGTTATCGCTTTCTTTCTCCTTCGTTTTCTGTAACCAAAGTCTTATTTGATCGCTTTCCTTCTGCTCTTTTTCATAGAAACACAAAAATCTCTAAACTGGAAAGCTACTAGCAATCATTAAATATGATCACTAATAAATTGTGCATGCAAGTTTAGTTTATTCAATGTCAAGCTATTATCATATAGCCATAACAAGCTCTGTTCCATGCAGGGAGTAAAGCAAGGTGACTACATTTTAAAGACAGAAGAAAGAGGAACGAGCTATTTAACTTGGATGTTAGAGTGGGTAGTGCTAACTTCCCATGGGAGTATTATTTTGCCTTTGTTTTCAACTATCTGTAGTTTGAGATTATTGACTAGATAAAAGCTTGATGATCCGTAAGGGATTTAAATGCTGTGAGGAGGCCTTACAGACCGGTCAGAGTTTACAGTCTATCATGGCCTGGAAGCTTTTGCCAAAAAGTCAAGGACATGGAGACTACCTTTCCCTAGTGCTTTCTACCTGCCGTTTTATCTGGAGAATATTCCTGGGCCTGGGGGACTAACCTTATCTGAAAGCTGTCTGTATGCCAGATGCCTGATTTCTCTTTAGTTTTATTCTTGGTACAGACCCCTGCTCTAAGAGTTGTGCTGGCAATTCTGCCATAGAATCCTATTGACACACACTAAGCCTTGTGATGGGAGCATGACCCGCAATGCAAACTAGGGTTTGTCCCGAGGCTTCCCAATCCTATATATTCCTTAGACTATATATTGATTTTCAGTTCATCCACTTTTACACTCATTAATTAGAGCCAATATCATCAATATAATAATAAAGATGAAAGGTACATAATAAATAAAACACATGCCAAACCTGTTCCCTGCTGCCAGGGACTATAGTTTTGCAAAAAAGGAAAATTCAGTAGGTATGCATAATATTTAATGCAAAATTAAGGCTAAGTGAGACTTTAGTGTTTTTCAAGCTCCCTTATGCAGTGACCTTTTAATACAGTTCTTTAAGCTGTAGTGACCCTAATGATAAAATTCTTTCATTGCTACTTCATAATTGTCATTTTTAATGATTTTTCAAGATAGGGATTCTGTATATTACAGTCCTGACTACCCTGGAACTCATTTTGTAGATAAGGCCGCATAATTGTAATTTTGCAAATGTTATGAATCATAAAGTAAATATCTTATAAGCAGATTGTAAAGATTCAGGCATTATGCTGGCCTGTCCCTGTCACCCGTCAGAGTTCCATGAGTACTAGTCTGCAGGCAAGTGTAAAGGACCCCTTTGAGAGACAGAACCCCACCTACTTATGGTCACTCTATTGCTCTTGCCCTTCTCTTCCTCCCCACTCTCTCCTCCCTTCTCTTCTCTTCTCTTCTCTTCTCTTCTCTTCTCTTCTCTTCTCTTCTCTTCTCTTCTCTTCTCCTCTCCTCTCCTCTCCTCTCCTCTCCTCTCCTCTCCTCTCCTCTCCTCTCCTCTCTTCTCTTCTCTTCTCTTCTCTTCTCGGTGTCTCTATGTCTCCTTTTCCTTTCCCTTCATTCCCCCTTCTAAATAAACTTCTCACTTAGACTCTGTCTGTGCGGTATGTTATTCCCTCCACCTTGGTCACCATCACCTGCTATGGAACCTACTATACTCTCCAAAGTAGTCCCTTACCTTAGGACCCCCACTCAGGACACCCTCCTTCTCCAGCTTCATCCTACAAATATAACAAAAGAACACAGGGTATCTGATATGCTACCTCAAAACGGGTTATGGCCCATAGCTTGAGACCCACTAGCCTATAGGATTCACTGTGCCTATGAATGTGTATTGGAAAATAGAATCTAACATGTGAAGGGAACCAACAGAGGATTCCCCAAGAATTAAATAAGATAAGATAAGAATACATGATATAGGAGGCAAAAAGTTTGAAATGAGGAAGTCATTGTTCAGGCAGCATATAGTAATTATATTACAGGAAACTCTGACAGGAGACAACAGAAGTAACTGAAGGGCAGCCACTGTAACCATGCAGAGAGAGCTGGACTGAAGTACCTGGGGAGAAACACAGCTGTGAGAGACATAAACCTAGTTGTAAGAAAGAAAAGAATTGTTCATTTGGGGCAATGCACTAATTTCAGCATTTTTCAGGCTGTTATAATAATGTGAGGGGGACTCTTGGCAGATTCCATGGTAGGCAAGGGTGACAGAGGTGGAGGGACAAACATGCCAGACAGACAGACCTTAAGTGAGAAGTTTTATTAGAAAGGAAGTGGGAGGAAATGGAACTAAGGTAAAGAGACACAAAGACAGGGAGAGTACAGAAGAGAAGAGGGAGACAGAAAAGTCCTGCCTGCCCCAGAGGAACAGCAGGAAAGAGAGAATGAGATGAGCATAAAAGAGAGGAAGCAGAAAGGGAGAGTGAGTGGGTGGGAGGTCTTTCTTTAAAGATGTCTTTGACCAGGATACTGCCTGAGTGCATTCTGTCAGGTGACAGGGGCAGGCCAGTATAATGCCTGAATCCTTACAGAGGCTATTTAGTAAATACCTACATAGTAAATGCTAGTCTTCAGTAATTTGTGATTGACAGTTCTATTAAAGAAACAAGATACCTTTAAATTCTATTAAAAAATAAAGGAAATGAAGGAAAAATACCAATAATAGTAAAGAGATTCAATGAAGCACGGATATCACATGATCTCATTTATATGCAGAAATATGATGTTGAGATAATAATATTAAAAATAAAGCTGTGCTTGGCACAGAATAGGAAATGTTTGTGGGAGGGAAACTTAAAACAGGCTATATAGAAGTGCAGTTGTGTAAGAAATATTATTTCTAATTTTCTTTACCACAGTTGCATAGCTAGAGTTCATAATGATTAATTGTATGCTTGTAAACAGCTATTCCACATACTGTGTAATGTTCCAAATATACTCAGAGAGTGTAATAAATATTTGAGCTTGGCAAAATGGTTCAGTAGATAAGGGCACTTGAAGCAGACCATGGAAGGCCAGCTCCAGGTCTGCTCCAGGGTAATATAGAGAAAGCCTTAGAGAAGTGGGACTAGGAAAAATATTTATCTGAGTGTTGTTACACTTTGCTATCTGAGGGGGAAAAATAAGCAAACACATGCTGTCTAATGGTAACTTGCAAAAGAAAAAAAAAGGGAGCATGCACAGGCTTTCCTGATGGTTACCTTCTCTTCTACTTCAACTTAAACAATCTCTCTTTAGAGTTATAGGAGTTATAGGTTCCATCCATATTCACATGACCACGCATCTTACTTTTACATGCATTTGTCCTCTGCATTTCTTTTCTATACAGCCTCATCTTTCTTGCTTCCATACAGTTACAAATCTCCACATAGCCACAGCTATACAATAGCACTTTCACATAGTTAACTTTTATATCGTTCTTTCTTTCTTTATGCATTCACTTTCATTTATTGTCTCACACTTCTCTGAGATATTTTCTTCTTCATCTCTCACACTTCTTTCTCTCACAGCATTCTTCTCCTGTGCATCTCTGCCTCACTGCTGCTTCTTTACATTCTCTGCATCACTCACAGCCAAACAAGTATAAGTTAAATTTCCAGGACCTGATACATTCTCACCACACATGATAAGTCATGTAGTTTCTCTCAAACTAACAAAGTCACATTGAACCATGCAGGTAGCACTAAGTTGGTGAGGAGGCCCAGAAAGAAAATGATATTGGCAATCAAGACTTAACAATACCATTCATTAGTTGGAACCTCGGTGGTAAGGAGTACGTGAAGACTAAAGTTGTATCAAGTTCTATCCTTGAATCAGTAAAACAACACCTGGTAAAATGAACTTGTGTTTTTGTCTCTAGGGGCAACCACCTTGCATTGGATTTGTTCTGAAGTCTAAAGTCAGCTAACTGTGTACAAGGCTGCCTTTGTGAGTGACAATCCTATGTCCATCTTTCTGGTCATTCTATGATCACCTTTCTGACCATCCACAGTGATATGTGTGTCCAAAAAGTACAAAACACACCACCAAAAGGCTGTGGAAGGAAACCCACAGCCATTCTTATTAGGGAGACATAGCAGTGGCAACTAAGAAAGTTACAGGAACAAACATCCATGCAGTCAAATAACTCCATGGCTTTACCAAGTGTTGCTCCCCAGGTGGTTTGACTTGTTAAACACTAGTTGTGACTATTGTACAGTCCCATGGCTCTTTGCAGACACTTGCCACCAAGCCTTGTGATCTGAGTTCATCCTGGTAGCAGGAAGGGTAAAAGGAGATCAGCAACTCCAGCAAGCTGTCCTACACACACACACACACACACACACACACACACACACACACACACACACACACCAATATAAAAAATTAAAGATAAACATTTGAGATGAAAGTTTTCTAATTAGTCTAGTATTATTTATTATGAGTTGTATGTATTTATTGAAACACCATACTTTATCATATAAATATGTTTACTTAAAATATCTCTTTAGTGTCAATTAAAAATAAAATGGTTAAAGTTAGTATAAAGAGTCAAAGAGTATAGGCATATGTCACCAATTCTAATAACTAGAATTGGACCTCTAGAACTCACATGGTGGATGAGAGAATGGATGTCTACAAATTGTCCGATCCATTCTCACATACAGTGTGTCATGAGGATACACACACCTACACGTGCAAATAGAATAGATAATCAACAATTTAAAATCTATTTTCTTTCTCTTTGAGTATGCATATGTGCACATATTTGTTAGGGAGGAGTAGGGGAGATGATGACATGCTACATTTTTGTGAAGCATTTACTTTGTTCAAGAACAAAATGATTGGACTATGATTATCAGTTCAGAAATTGTGAGTACTTTAATAACAAGGAACTCTTATGAAATAGCTATAATAAGCATTGTTATTTAGAGTGAGAAAAGCAAAGTGACTCCCTGTGATATGGTGAAGACAATGGATAGGATGAATACTGTACAATTTAGGGAATGGAGTATAAAAACTTTCTTCTGTTTCCAGAAGCGGTAGAAATAATTCTCCATTTTTGTCAGCATAAGTATAATTTTTCATATTTTAATTCAATATAAGCCAGAAGTAAATTAAATTCAAATATATTGTAAAATATGTTTCAGAGTAAGTAAAAATAGAGTTATGATAAGAAAAATATTATTTTCTATATTTCACCATTTATATAAAATTTTATATAGAATAATTTAAATAATGTAGTTCATATTATATAAGTTTTAAACATTACAGACAATAACCAAAGTTATTTTTTACACACCAAAACTTGATGAAATGTTCCTATTGCTTGAGTTATAGTACATGGAGAAATCTGCTCTGCAGCTTTCATAATACTGCAATTTGTTATGTATGCTACCAGAGAACAAAAATAATGATTAGCATTGTGTAGCTGTTAACTCTATAAGTTACTATAATGACTGAGCTAGCAAGGCAAGCCCACATGGATAATAATGCTATGAACACCATGGGAGCAACCAACTTCTTTCTCATTATATTTAAATACCACAGTTCAAGATGAAACCCATACCTGACTAGACAGGTAATAGGCCCTAAGTGAGAACCAACTACTATTGTTCTGATAAATGGACACAGTTTGAAACCAAATCCTTATTGCATCTCTTAGCTTTCATTAGAGAAGCTTTTATTTGAATCAGATTTTGTTTAACACAGATATCCATAGCTAGACAAACTATAGAGAATAAGAAACTACAAAGTACCCAGCCCTAAATGGAACATTTACTTCATACTTCCTCCTTCCAAAGCTAAGGAATTATTGCAGAAAAAGAGGCAAAAAGAGTATTAGTGCCAGAGGCAGTGGGTGATGACAAGGAAACAGTATCTTCTAGACACAGTAGGGAAGTACAATTATGCACTCACAAAAGTTATGAGAGCACGCATAAGACCTGTGGAAGCTCAAGTTAAGACAAATTCCAACATGAAGAAGGGAGGTAACACAAAGTTCTACCTCTAGCCAAAGATCTATTGGTAACTAATAGTTTATTGAAGATAGACAGTTGGTTTTATTTAAGTGTGTAGACTCTGGTAAAGCTACCAGGCTTTAATAGAAAGCCACATATCCACAATGAGTATGGATTTACACAACAATAAAAGAACACAAAGTTGACTGGATATGGGCAGGATTATATCTGCAAAAATATGGGGAAGGAGTAAATTTGACGAAAATACATTGTAAAAAATCTCAAAGAACTAATTAAAATAAAATAAGATAAAGTAAAATAAAATATTATTAAGAAAATGTTCAACTCTTCATAAATAAATAAACAAAATATTTAAACATGTACTTGGAAGTATTGTTTTTACTTGTGAGAGGGAAAGAAATGAAATGGATTCAATGTATCAACATGAAACTGTAAACTTGGCATGGAAACAAACTTCAGTAAAGCAGGGAAAGGATAAATTACCACATAATGTTGGCTGGATATGAAAATACAATGGATATTTTAAATGAATAAACCTGGGAAAAGTTCTAGCATTCTTACTTCCCTTTGTGCCTTTGGTACATAATATTTTAACTCTCAGTACTTTCCTTCCATGTCCTCTCTTCTCTTAATTCAGTGTTACCTTATGCCACATGCACAAGTTCACTTTAGATAGTTGTATTTTGGCTTCCTCCCTTTACCCCTAGGAAAAGATGATCCTTCATTTTTTTCTAATAAATTCTTTATTACATTTTATTTATAGGATGCACCAGAGATATGGCAAAACTTTTATTTAATGTGGTTTTCAGATTTAGTCTTGTTGGCTTTGACATTGCTAAAGAATCAGCTTGAAAATTAGATGAACAATTATTTCAGTAAACACCTGGTTGTGAATTAATAGACAATAAAATGTGTTAGGAAAAAATTTCCAGTATATATTTGTTCAGTATGTTTGAGATTTAAGAAAAAGTATATAGTTAATTCCCATGTTTCTAAAATTGTATTACCTATCCTTGTTCTTATTAAATTCTTGCTTTAGGGGTGTACCTAAAGCTTATCTAATTAGGAGTCATTAGTCTGTAGTCTTAAACATTACTCCAGATAACTTTTAAATTCACCAAAGATTGAGAACTAAAATAATGTAAGACTATTGCTGCTCTTTAGGGGTTACTTTGCAGACAACGTTAAAGCAAAGTGTTTGTGGATGTATTCTCTTTAGTTGCATTCTCTGTTATCAGAAGATATGTAGCATTGGATTTTTGTTCCATTGTAATGTGTGGTAAGAATGCTTATTTCTTATAGTTATCAGCATATAAATAAACCAGCAATTCCAAGCTTAGTGTAACATAATACTAAATAAATGGATACAATTTTTTAAATTCATAGACTTCTAATTGAGTTTAAATATCTTAAATTCCATAACAGGTAATTTTGGGAGACAGTTTTCAGGATTAATAAGAACTATGTGGCTACATATGCTAAGAAAAAGCTAGAAGGCAAAATCATGCCTTGTCTTAGAAGGGGGGTGAGGAGAGAAAAAAATCCTTAGTTTTCTAAATTTTCATGTAAAGATATACATTTTAAGTCTAGAAAAGATTTTAGCTCTTTCCAGGATGACAAGTAATACATAGCACATTTGTTAAAGAGTTCTTGTTATAGACACTTTTCATTAATGCATAATAAAGCTACAGTGCAAATTTTATGAAAAGATAAGGCATTCAATATTTGAATATTTTTGATAATGGAAGCCAAAATAATTGAAGCAATGGGTTTTCTTTTAAGTTTAGTTCAAACACAATGAGCACTGTAAAACTCTAATGTCACATGAAATCTCACAGTATGCTAGCAGAAGTGTTCATAATAAGGCTAGTTTACTTCATCTGAAAGCAGAAAATGAAAGAATCACTGTACCATGTGGAAACAGGTGTAAGGGGAGTAATTAACATAGACTGTGTATATTAGTAATGCACTGCAAACCAGGGAGTTTTCTGTAGCAAGTTGTACCGCTCTGAACACAAGGTGGCAAGGAAAAATGACCATTTGTGCATCATTAGCATTGGAAACACAGTTCATTAGAAATATGCAAATTAGTTAACAACAGATTAAGACATGGAAATCTACTCAACTGAAGTTTTAAAGTGCTTGCCTATACTGTTTTGGGCAATATTCCTATGTGGACAAAGCTGTATGTAACTGATAAATACAGCCTGAGTAGAATTTTATGAAGGATTTTCTATAGAAGTTCATTTAGTAGCTATTGTCACTAAAATACATTGCAAATGTATAATGAAACTTCAACTATAGATAAATGTGGATAGCAAATAAAATATAGCCACACGGCCAAAATTTTATTTTGAAGATCAACTGTGCCTCATTGACATGCTTTAGAATTTTCAAAGTGGAAGATTCAAACCAAATGTCCAAAGCAACCAAAGTGCTTGTTTGAAATACAGTTTGGGAGCACTATTTCAAGCTTATCAAATTAGGAGCCATGAGTCTGTAGTCTTAAACATTACTCCGGATAACTTTTAAATTCACCAAAGATTGAGAACTAAAATAATGCAAGACTATTGCTGCTCTTTGTCAGAAATTCCCCAGCTCTGAAAGCATTATCCCAAGGTTATTTCAGAAAATTCATGCTATAACATCTGCAGGAATGAACTGACAACACAAAAAATATTGGAGCAACACATTTTTGATAAAAATCAGCAGTAATCAACCTTTCTTGTGTGTTAAAAATCTATACAGACAAAAAGAATTGTCACATAAATTGACAAGAGGAACTTTGCATGGTGCATTAATATTTCTGCATTGTAATTCAGAATATTTTTGTTCAAATTGTTGAATTATTCTATAATTCAGTTATTTCTAACATCACTATGGGGATAAAATACATTTATATATAAATATATCATGTCCTTATAATAGGGCTTTATGAAGTAATATATGAGCATTATGTATAACTAATATGTATAAAACAGTAGGTTTTTATCATTGTTATTAGAAATGTTAGTATAAGTATTTAATCATATTGTGAGTGAGAGTAAGTTAGGTCACTCATGCAAAAGAAGAGCTCACATATAAAATTGTTTTATTTTTAACCAATGAGACATTGTTTAGAATAAGAATATGATACGGAATTTCCAACCAAACTGGAATTACTTTTATCCTGCTTGACAAATGAAGTGTCATTATAGTGGATTCGTGCCACACTTATCTGTTGAAACTGGTATTATATTTGTATTTGAGAAACACTAACTTAAACTTTACCATTACAACTTTAATACATAAGTTTTCCAAGCATATTTCAGTAAAAATTGATTTATGGTGTAAAAGTGAATAAATGATATCAGACATGGATAAACATTATAGTGAGAATGATGAGAAGCAATCTGAGTTAAATTCCCAAATGTATCTTTCATGTAAAGTATAAAACTGTATCAGACCCATTAGAATATGGGTTCTCCATATCATTTATCAATCAAACCCTAAGCTAAGGGTTTCAGCTCTCTGGATAGTGTTGTTTTCTTTAATTATCTGGTTTTGCTTTATCATCAAATGAATGGTTGTGTACATAAATCCATATTATCACAGATAAGTGAAACATTGCATTTTCTATCATGCACAAAATAAACAAATGCTCTTGGTGAACTTTTAAAAAATAAGGAATTTCTTACATTATCAGTATGTTCCTTAGAGAATTCATCTAAGCTTATAAAAATCACTGGCTTTCCTTAAGTCATCCCTTTAAAGATAAGTATACCTAAGGTATTTCTCAAAAGTTAATTACCTGCCAGTATAAAAATTCTATTTTTTCTTCTTATAACCATGATGTTTTCATTAAGCAATAAATATAGAAACCTAACAAACATCATAGTCAATGTAGGCACACAGATCAAAAACAGTTCTGTGTTTTCTTTTTATAAATTATCTCCTATATCAGAATGAATATGCAATATGAGAAATGGATTGAATGGAAAGCATGTAAAGTATTGGGATAGTGCTGTTAAGAGTGAACATGTCATCCCCTTGATCTACCACACAATTCATATATTCAGTTCTCTCTTGGGATAATATTTTTGTGGTTATTTTGTGTTTATTATGATAGACATTGTAAATGGTAATTAATACAATTCTGGGCAGTAAGTGATAAAAAATAAATTTGGCCAGTAGCTGTGACTGAATGTGTCAGTACTATATCAAATCTACCTACATTTTACTGTTCACTCTTCTAATTCTAGAAACCCAAGCACACTATCTGTAAGATATAGGAGGGTGGCTCAACTCACATATGATTCTGTATGAGTTATAAAATTGTTCTAGGAAACCACACAAAATTAGGAATTTGTTATAGTAACAAAGAATACCCTCAATTGATCTATTTCTTTTAATCTCTATTTTAAAGCAAGTTTGGAAAAAAATGCAACCCAAATGTATAGAAAAACAAAAACAAACAAAAAAAACAAACAAACAAACAAAAAAAAAGAAAAACAGGAATTTAGAAGTTGGGTACACATCTCAAAGAGATATATTAACTTAAAGATTGTGGGTACCCATAAAAATGGCTGCACTCCATCTTGGCACAAGGACAGAGTTCAAAGCTGTCAGCAAGTAATAAGACTAAAAGTCAAAGTTGTGGCTACAGAAGGATATTTTGGCTGTCTTACTCTAAATAACAACAGACCTGAATCTGAGGTGTGGCTACTCCTTGCCTCAAGGCTAGGGAACAAGAAGTTGGAGCTAAGGTGTGGTTACTGAACCCTTAGAATAAGTGAGTAATAAAAGTCTGTTTGTTCTATATACATGATACTGTGTTCCCCTTTTTGGATAAGGTAAATAAGGGTAGTGAAAAATAAACTCGTGGCATTTTAGTATTGACTGATCTGCTCTCCTGACTTTTATTCTGTCTCTCTATCTTTATTGTCTATAGCCAGCCTTTCCCTCATCCACACTCCCCAACTCATGTACGGAATTGGGGCTGCTCAGCTGACTTCTATTGCAGTCCCACAAAGACTGCTCCTGACAAAAGATGAAAATTGTTGAACAAGAAGAAATCTTAAAAGATACATATTTCAAACCAAAATATATATCTTTATGTTTGTAATAAAACAATAACTGTATCTTGACTATAAAGCAAGACTATTTTCATATACCTACATATTTTGTCATGTTTTAAGAAAATGAATAAGATATAGTTGTTTTCAGAGAGAAAGGACAAAATTTAATGTAATTACTGACCTGCTGAACAATATGGATTGGACATATTTCTCACAGTACCTTCAGACATTTGAGGGTGAGAGGAAATAGTGCAATGAAAGAACATTTGTATAAAAATATTCAGTATATGTGCCCTCCCTCCAATGGATATGACTGAACTGTAGATGCCAAAACTTGTGACTATGATACCAGATTCATACTGCAGCAATTATTTATGATAGCATTATTAATCTAGAATTTGTTGAAAATAGCACAAATTGTTATAAATAATGTAAACTAATATCCCAAGATAAATTACTACTTTTGCTTCAATACTGAGGCCAAATAGGCTTTAGTTTTAAACTTCAAAAGCCTCCTTACTCAACGAAAAATGTAGATGTTGCTAAAAATGTTAAGTAGAGGTTGCAAATTCAGTAGGCAACATTTAACCCAGGTTATTTAAATAAACACTATCAATTTAACTCATAAATATTTGAAAATGGGCATTCAAGGGAGGTGAGTTTTTAAAAAGAATTTATACATTGCCTCACAAATGTGGCTTGCTAACCTCATCCAGTGATCTGCAGGGTAGAAATCTGAAAACACCCTGAACCTGACTCAGACTGACTCAGCAATCTCATTTGTAGCCTTGGGAGCCTCTCCTGCTGTTCCACTCTACATGACCAGAAAGTATTAGACAAAAAGCAACCCACCTAGGACCCAATCCCCTTGAAAAACACCTTCACTGTTAAGCTCCAAGCTGTGGCAAGAAAACCACGCTATGTGCCCTAACCCCAATTCACCTCCACACAAACACACTGTCTCAGGAACCTCCTCCAGTGCTCTACTCCACAAAGCTTTCAGGATAATAAGGACCCAAAACACTGTGAGAAACCATCTCAGTGAGTGTCCTGGTATTTTTTAACTATGGAACCTGCAGTGCAAAAGGCTTGAACAGCTTCTTCCACTTTATGTCTTCTGAATTGCCTTTGCTGTTCTGAGGCCTACAGGAAAAGGGACTTAAAACTCTAGCCTCATACCTATCCAGTAGAAAACCCTACTTCATGGGCTTAGAAACCTTTCCTACTTTTCCCATCCAAGTGTACTGCATGGTTATAGACCAAAGACCAAAGAGCATCCCAGCTCTGTCAGCCTCACATCTACCCATTCACACATTAAAAAAAAAAAAAAAAAAAACTTCTAGTCACATTAGGCACATTCTTCTACTCTGCCTCATAAGGTAAGACATCCTAAACAGCCTACCCTGCATTCTGCTATCTCAGAAACATCCAATGTTAGTGTTTTGTTACTCATCACAGGAGAAATACATCAAGATGAAGTCTTAATTCTGAACATCTATGCCCCAAACACAAAGGCACATACATTCATAAAAGAAATATTACTAAAACTCAAATTGCATATAAAATCTCACATACTTATGGTGGGAGATTTCCACATCCCACTCTCAATACTAGACAGGTCACCAGACAGAAATTGAGAAAAGAAACAAAGAAACTAACAGAAGTTATGACTCAGTTGGCTTTAATAGACATTTATACAACATTCCATCCAAACACAAAAGAATATAGAAAAAACACCACAAGAAACCTTCTCTAAAAATCGACCATATATTCAGCAATGTAGCAAACCTGAATAGGTACAAAAAAATGTAATAAATCCCTCTACCTTATCAGACCACCATGATATAAAGTTTGGATTCACCAACAGACAGAAACATGCAGAAACATGACAAACTCATGGAAGTTGAACAATGTGCAATTGCACCATTCCTGGGTCAAGGAAGAAATATATATAGAAAGAAATAAAAGACCTCCTAGAACTTAATGAGTATGAATACGCAAAATATCCAAACTTGTGGGACACTTTGAAAGCACTTCAAGGAAGAAAGTTTATAGGCCTGAGTGCCCACATGAAGAAACTATATAATAGTCATACTAGAGAATTAACATCACAACTGAGAGCTCTAGAACAAAACAAGCAAACTCATGCCAGAGGAGTAGAAGCCAGGAAATAATCAAATGAATGACTGAAATCAATAAGGTAGAAACTCTGAAGACTATTCAAAGAATCGATGTAGTAATGAGTTGGTTCTTTGAGAAAATCAACAAGAGAGACAGACATTTAACCAACCTAACCAAAAAACATAGAGAGAACATTCTTATTAACAAAATCAAAATTAAAAGGAGACATAACAATAGACGGTGAGGAAATTCAGAGACTCTACAGGTCATACTTTGAAAGCCTGTACTCCACAAAACTCAAAAATTTAAAGAAAATGGAAAATTTTGTAGATAGGTATCACTTAACAAAATTAATAACAGATAAGCAATTTAAATAGACTTATAAACTTTATTGAAATAGAAGCAGTCATCATAATTCTCCCAAAAAAAAAAAAGCCCAGGGCCAGAAAATTTCCGTGAAGAAAGAACAGATAATGCCAATACTCCTGAAAGTGTTTTATACAATAAAAGCAGAAGTGCCACTGCCAAACTCTTTTTAATGAGGCTACAGTTACCCTGGTACTGAAGTCCCACAAAGGCTCAACTAAGAAAGAGAACTACAGACCAATATCACTCATTAGCATTGATGCAAAAATACTCAATAACATACTGGCAAACTAAATCAAAGAACACATTAGATATATCATCCATCATGACCAAGTAGGCTTCATCTCACAGACACAGGGATGTATCAACACATGATTCATCAATGTATTCCACCATATAAACAAACTGAAAAAGAAAAATCATACAATCATCTTAGTAGCTGCTGAAAAAGCCTTTGACAAAATCCAACACACCTTCATTATAAATGTCTTGGAGAGATACGGGATAATAGGAACATGCATAAACATTGTACAGAAAACCAACAGCCAACATCAAACTACATAGTGAAAAATTCAATGTGATTCCTCTAAAATCAGGAAAAAGACAAGGCCCATTCTCTCCGTATCACTTCAATATTGTATTTGTAATACTAGCTAGTGCAATACAAAAACAATAGGAAATCAAGGGGATACAAATTGAAAAGGAAGAAGTAAAATTTTCACTATTGGAAGATAACATTATAGTTTATATAAGTGAACTGAAAAGCTCTACCAGGGAACTCCTACAGCTGAAAAAACACCTTCAGCAAAGTGGCAGGAGATAAGGTTAACTCAAAAGAAAGAAAGAAAGAAAGAAAGAAAGAAAGAAAGAAAGAAAGAAAGAAAGAAAGAAAGAAAGACAGAGAGAAAGGAAGAAAGAAAGAAAGAAAGAAAGAAAAAAAGAAAGAAAAGAAGGAAGAAAGAAAGAAACACAGGAAGAAACAAAGAAACACAGGAAGAAACAAAGAAATCAGAGAAACATCATCCTTTACAATAGCCACAAACAACATAAAATATTTTTGGGTACTGCTAACCAAATAAGTAAAAGACCTATGTAATAAGAACTTTACATCTTTAAAGAAAGAAACTAATGGAGATATCAGAAAATAGAAAGATCTCCCATGGAATAGATAAGATCAAAACAGTAAAAATGGTAATCTTGCCAAAAGAAATTTATAGATTTAAGCAATACCCTTCAAAATCCAGCACCTTGAAAAATCATGTACCTTGAAATAAAAATACTCAACTTTATATGGAAAAACAAAAGACCCAGGATAGTCAAAACAACCCTGTATAAGAAAGGAACTTCTGGATCTAAGATCTCAACATAAATCCAACCACATTAAACTCTTAGAAGAGAAAGTGGGAGTTACCCTTGAAAAAATTTGTATAGGAGACTGCTTCCTGGACAAAACACCAGTAGCACAGACACTGATATCAACAATTAATAAATTGGACCCCCTGTAACAGAGAAGCTTCAGTCAACAAGGCAAAATGGCATCCCACGCAATAGGAAAATATATTTATTAACTTTACATCTGACAGTGGGCTAATCTCCAAAATATAAAAAGAACTCATGAAGCTCATTACCAAAACACTAAATAATTCAATTAAAAAGTGGAGTACAGAACTAAATAGAGAATTCTCAATGGAGGAATCTAAAATGGCAGAAAGACACTTAAGAAAGTGTTCAATATCCTTAGCTATCAGGGAAATGCAAATCAAAACAACTCTGAGATACCATCTTACTCCTGTCAGAATGGCTAAAATTAGAAACACCAATGACAACTTATGTTGGAGAAGATGTGGAGAACAGGGAACACTCTTCTACTGCTGGTAGGAACGCAAACTTTTATGGTACTTTGGAAATCAGTTTGGAGGTTCCTCAGAAAAATGGGAACTAGTCAACCTCAATATCCAATAATTCCATTCTGAGGAACATATCAAAAAGATGCACATTCATACAACAAGAACATTTGTTCAACTATGTTCAAAACAGCAATAGCCAGAACTGGAAAGAAACCATAATGCCTGTCAATGAAGAATGAATAGAGAAAACGTGGTACATTTATGCAATGGAGAACTACTTAGTGGGAACAATAAACAATGGAAACTTGAAACTCTCAGGCAAATGATGGAACGGGAAGAAACCATCCTGAGTGAGGTAACCCAGTCACTGAAAGACAAACAGTATGTACTCACTCATATATGGATTGTGTATACAGAGTAAAGGATTACCAGCCTACAATCCACATTGCCAGAAAAGCCAGGAAACAAGGAGGACCCTAGGAGAAACATACATGGTCACTTGGAGAAGGTGAAATTGACAAGGTCTCCTAAGCAAACTGGGAGCATGTGGAGAGGGAAGAGTGAGTTAGAAGAAAGAGAAGGGGAGAGGTGGGCATGACGGAGCAGGAAGAGTGAGTTAGGGAAATAATACAGGAGAACAAAAATTAGTTATCATAATAGAGGGAGTCATTATAAGTTTTAAGAGAAATCTGGCACTAGGGAAATGTCCAGAGATCTATAAGAATGACCCCAACTAACAATCTAAGCAATAGTGGAGAGGCTACCTTAAATGCCTTTTCCTTATAGTGAGAGTGATAACTACCTTATATGCCATCCTATAGCCTTCATCTAGTAGCTAATGAAAGCAGAAGCAGATGTCCACAGCTAAACACTGAGCTGAACTCCAGGAATCCAGTTGCTGACAGGGAGGAATGATGAGCAAATGGGTCAAGGCTAGGATGGATAAACCCACAGAAACTCCTGACCTAAACAAGAGGAAGCTCATGGACTCCAGTCTGATAGTTGGGAACCCAGCTTAGGACTGACCCAGACCCCTTGAATGTGGGTTTTAGGAGTACTAGGCAGTCTATTTCGGTCTTCGATAGTGGATCAGTATTTATCCTTCGTACATGAATAGACTTTGGGAGCCCATTCCACATAGAGGGATACTCTCTCAGCTGAGACACATGGGGGAGGGCCTAGGCCCTGCTTTAAATGATATGACAGACTTTGAAGACCCCAAATTGTAGGCTTCATCCTCCTAGGGTAGCAGAAAGGGGATGGAATATGGGTACTGGGGGAACAGAGGAATAGGGGAGGGTAAGGGAACTGAGATTGACATATAAAACTAACTTGTTTAGAATTTAAATAACAATAGAAAACAGGATCTGTATTTGAAGGTGGTATAATTATTTTTATTTTGTATAATTTTAATGCTACATTTTTATTTCGTGATTAAATTTTTCATTTATTTAACATCTCAATAGCTGCTTCCCCTCCCTTCTTTCCTCCTATTCCCTCCCCCACACTGCTTCCCCTATATCATATACCCTCATATACTCTTCATCTTCTTTCAGAGAAGGGCAGGCCTCACATGGGCTTCAAGAAAGCATGGCATATCAACTCCAGGTATGACCAAGCTCTTTCCCCTGCATCAAGGCTGTGTGAGGTAACCATACATGGAGAATAGGTTCCCAAAAGTTAGCTCAAGTGCCAGCCCAAGTTTCTGATCCCACTGCTAGTAACCCAACAAACAGATCAAGCTATATAACTGTCACACACATGCAGGCTCCCTAGCTATCTGTACAGAGTCTATGAACTCCCAGGAGTTCAGGTCATCTATGTATGGGTTTCCCTGTCGTGATCTTGACACCCTTGCTTGTAGAACTTCAACAGGACTTCTGGAACCTCCTCCCATGCTTGGCTCTCTGATGACAACTGGGTTAGTTACCAGTCTGATTCTAAGATATGGCCAGTTCAGACTACCTAGTCACTATTGCTGGGAGCAGTAACTGGGGTAAGCATTTTAGATTTGTGGGAGTTTCCTTTGCATCCAGTTTCTACCTTACCCTGTAAAATCCCCATTTCCAGTTATGTCTTTCAGTACTCTCCCCTCGACACACACCCTTACCCGATTCCTTAGGTTCCCATGAGCAACTACCACCAGTCCACCCAGGAGATCTTTTATATTTCTCCTTCACAGGGAAATCCGTGTGTCACTTTTTGTACCCTCTTTGTTACCTAGCTTCTCTGAGGCTGTGGATTGTGGCATTAGTCATCCTTTATTTTACAGCTAATATCTACTTATGGGTGAGTACATACCATGTTTGTCTATATTAAGAGAACCTAAAAATTTCAATAAAACACCCTCAGAGTAGAGACACCCTTTTGGCAAACTGTCAAATTAAAAAATTAACAGAGAATTCAGTAGCCTTCCTATATAATAGTGCCAAACATATTGAAAAAGAGATCATTGGAACAGTACCAATATCCACCAAAATGAAACAAATAAATAAAAAAGAAACTTGGAAAACCTAACCAAGGAAACAAAAGAGTTATACAATAAATTATTTAGTACACTGAAGAAAGGAATTTGGAAAAACACTACAAGGTGGAAAGACCAATCATACTCATACATAAAAAGTATCCATATTGTGAAAATGACCACTCTACCAAAGTCAATATTCAAAATCAGTGTAATCCCAATGAAAATTCTATAATTCTATGGCCTCTTTACATGGAAATAGAAAAAAATCCTAAAATCTACATGGAAATAAACAAACAAACAAACAAACAAAAAAACCCCAAATAGCCAAAGTAATACTGAACAAAACAGGTAGTGCTAGAACCACTTTCACTCTTGGTATCAAATTCTAGTTCCAATCATATTAATAAAAGGTCCATGGTACTCTCCCAAAAAAAAACTGATAATATAGATGAAGAAACTAGACAAAAGACCCTGATATGAGTCTATGTAGCTATAGGCAACTGATTTCTGACAAAGATGCCAAAAAAAAAAATACTTTGGAAAAAAGATGAACTCTTTACTATTCTACAAATGTTGCTAAGAAACACAGGTTTCTATATATAGAAGAATAAACACTAGATCTTTATCAACCATTGCACAAAACTCAACTTCAAATGGATCAAAGACCCACAACACAAGCCCTGATACTCTGAAAGTGCAAGAAAAAAAATGCTTCAATTTATAAAGTTAAGTACATTTGGGATACGACTACAGTAGCATAGGGAATAAGAGACAGTAATTAGCAAATATTATCTCAACAAACTAAAAAGCCTTTGCACAGTAATGGAACCACTCGCATAAGTAAATAGCTTACTAGTGAAAGAAACTCATGTCAGCTATTCATCCAAAAGAATATGTGCGAACAAAGAAATTTTAAAAATCCACTTATAATTGGGCTAAGGAATCGAAGTAAAATGTTCTCAAAAGAAGAAATATAAGTGATTTTTAAACACAGAAAGCTGTGTTCATCGTCTTTAGCTACTAGGCTTATGCTGATTAAAACTAACTTAAGGTGCTATCTCATCCCAGTAAAAACAACCATCATCAGGAATTTAATACTGTGCAAGCTGCCAAAGGAAGGGAGCAATTAAACAGTTCTACCAGCTGCAGCACCTATGAACCGTGGCAATTACCAGCATGACAAGATAAGGATACAGGTGTAATAAGTGGCACTTGCATGCCAGTGGCACTCAACATCTCTTTAATTGGATAGAAGGACCACTGAACAAGAGGGAAATCATGTGTGGTACTGGAAACACAGCAAGCTTTCTCAGGCTAGTAAGAGCATGGGCTTTAAAAAAGGATGTACTACATTTGCTTTGCTAAACTAGCACAATTTCTCACTACATTCTAATTTTATCCTTCTATTCACAGATAAATGTAGCTGCCACTCTTCCCCAAAGATGCCTCTCCTTACGGAAAATGGAGAACATCAAAGAAAACTACAATTAATCATAATACAGAAATCAGCAGACTGTGGAAAGCGCAGTCCCCAAACTACATTTAGACTACAACTCCTCTATCTATGAATCTATGCCTCAGGGAAGATCATAGAATAGTAGTTGGAAGGATTAAATGAGCAAAAACACTAGGACACCTGCTGCAAAACAATCTCTTCTAGAAATGGCTACATAAACAAAACCTAAACATTTGACGACATCAATAAACATGCTAACACAAAAAGGGGGAATCTCATGGTGTCTCACCTCTACATGTAGAGCTACATGCAACTAAATAGTTCTGAGGTGGGAAAGGATTAGCTTCTCACAGAGTTGAGCCCCTTACTGCTTGTCCAAAGCAAAGTGGTTAGTCTTCAGATCACATATATAACATCAAAAGACAAAACAAAACAAAAAACAAAACAAAACAAATCAAACAGATGAAGCATACATTTGTATGCAAATACACACATAACAGTAATCAAAGCAAAAGAAGCTATAAGCTACAGAGTTGGGGAGCAAGAGGAGGTTTGAGGTAGCATTATTAGGAGGCAGTGGAGGTAGAAAGGATACGAAAGAAATTGATGTAATTCTATTTCAATTACTATATATTAAAATAGAACATAAATTCCAGAAGATATTAGTGTAACTCTTGGGAAAGTATAGTTTTTACAGTTAGTGAGAATGTAAAGTAGTAAAAATCATTTTGAAAACCATTCTGGTAGATCTTCAAAAGTCCATAAATTGAAAGCATCATATGATGCAGCTGTAGCATGTCTAAGCATGGACTCAAAAAATCTACATCCTACTACTAAGGTACTTGTATGTCTGTGTTCGTTGCTCACTGATTTATATATATCTGTATATCTCTATAAATCTGTATCAATCTGGATACACTTCAACTGATGAATGGATAATTAAAATGTACATGCCCAGTGGGACTTCATTCACCTGTATGGAATAATTGGCAAATAAAAGGATGAAATTTGAACACATTGTACTGTTTGGTAATGAGGGCCCAGAATAACAGGTACTACATGTATTATCTTAGCTTATTATAGGACAGCAGAGAATTGCTACTATTTAATGTTAGGAAATATTTCTTGCTTTGACCATGGCCATGAAAATTTAATTAGTAAATTAAATAAAAAAAGCAGAAGAAAATAAATATTTCTTTTAGCTTCATCACATAACTTCTTTTATCAACTTCAAAAATGGCTCTAATGATAAGATAGGATCATCTGAAAGCCCCTGAGAGAAATATGAAACACCACACATGTGTCATTTGTACTTGGAAAGAGGAAATAAATCATTGTTTATGGTTCATATAAGTAGTGACCACATCACATTATGCACTCCAAAGCCTTGGTGCCTAAGGCAAGAAGAAATCACTGTTCTTTGTATAGAAACATAGGGGATTCTTGATAGAATTCATCTCTTTGGGTGAAGCTTGAGTGTCTAAGTCTGCTTTTGCCT
Source organism: Cricetiscus sungorus (assembly GCA_030556225.1). Lineage (NCBI taxonomy): Eukaryota > Metazoa > Chordata > Mammalia > Rodentia > Cricetidae > Cricetiscus > Cricetiscus sungorus. The sequence goes on along the minus strand of JANBXA010000726.1, from coordinate 52,931,469 downwards.
TTACAAAACTGTGTGTTTATGTGAAAATTAAAGAACCGAATTAGGCAACTTGTTTTATGTAGAAACAAGCCCTAGTATGTACATTTTCAAAAAAGTTAATAGCTGATGGAAAAATATTTAAAAGAACAAATTTGTGCCACAAACAACATAAAGTATCTTGGGGTAAAGCTTACCAAACAAGTGAAAGACCTATATAGCAAGAAATGTGTGTCTTTAAAGAAAGAAATTAAAAAAGATACCAGAAAGTGAAAAGATCTCCCATGCTCTTGGATAGGTAGAATAAACATAGTAAAAAATGTCAATCTTGCCAAAAGCAGTCTACAGATTAAATACAATCACCATCAAAATCCCAGCACAATTTTTCACTGACCTTGAAAGGATAATAATCAACTTTATATGGGAAAACAAAAGACCTAGGATAGCCGAAACAACCCTGTACAATAAAGGAACTACAGGAGGCATCACCATCCTCGACTTCAAGCTCTATTATAGAGCTATTGTCCTGAAAACAGCTTAGTATTGGCACAAAAATAGACAGGTAGATCAATGGAATCGAATTGAAAATCCTGATATTAACCCACACACCTACGAACACCTGATTTTTGACAAAACAGCTAAAAGAATACAAAGGAAAGAGGAAAGCATCTTCAACAAATGTGCTGGCAAAACTGGATGCTGGTGTGTAAAAGACTGAAGATAGACCCATGTTTATTGCCATGCACAAAATTCAAGTCCAAATGGATCAAAGACCTCAACATAAATCCAACCACACTGAACCTCTTAGAAGAGGGAGGTAACCTTGAACAAATTGGTACAGGAGACCGCTTCCTGAGCATAACTCTAGTAGCACGGACACTGAGATCAACAATTAATACATGGGACCTCCTCAAACTGTGAAGCTTCTGTAAGGCAAAGGACACAGTTGGCAAGACCAAATGGCAACCCACATACTGGGATAAAGATCTTCACCAATCCTACATCTGACAGTAGGCTGATCTCCAAAGTATAAAAATAACTCAAGAAACAACTCACCAAGACACCAAATAACCATATTAAAAATGGGGTCCAGAACTGAAGAGAGGATTCTCAATAGAGGAAATCAAAAAGGCTAAAAAACACTTAAGAAAGTAGTCAACATCCTTAGCTATCAGGGAAATGCAAATCAAAACAACTCTGAGATACCATTTTATTCGTGCAAGAATGGCCAAAATTAGAAACACCAATGACAACTTATGCTGGAGAGTATGTGGAGAAAGGGGACACATCCTTCACTGCTGGTGGTTCCTCAGCAAAGTGGGAATCAGTATAGCACAGGATCAGGCAATCCCACTCTTAGGCATATACCCAAATGATCCACATCCATGCAACAAAGATATCTGTTCAAATATGTTCATAGCAGCATTATTTGTAACAGCAAGAATATGGAAGCAGCCTTGATGTCCCTCATCTAAAGAATGGATAAAGAAGATGTGGCACAATTACACAATGGAATACTACTCTGCAGGAAAAAAAAAAAAAAAACAATGGAATCTTGACATTCTCAGGCAAATGTATGGAACATAAAGAAACCATCCTTAATCAGGTAACCCAGTTACAAAAAGAGGAACATGCTATGTACTCACTCAAATATGGATTTTAGACTTAGATGAAAGGAACACCAGCCTATAATTCACACTGCCAAAGAAACTAGTTTACAAGGAGGAATCTAAGAGATTCATACAAGGTCCTTCACATAAGGGGAAAGGGACAAGATCTCATGAGCATATTCGGAGTGTGGGGGCAGTAGGTACAGAAGGAGCTAGGAGAAATGCAAGGGAAGAAGAGGAAAGCATGCTGGACTAGGAAGATTGAGTCAGGGGAGAAATAGACCAGAGAGAGAGAGAGAGAGAGAGAGAGAGAGAGAGAGAGAGAGAGAGAGAGAGAGAGAGAGAGAGAGAGAGCATAAAAGAGGGAGCCATTATGGAGAAAACTGACTCTAGAGAAATATCCAGAGACCTACAAGACTGACCCCAACTAACAATTTGAGCAACAGTGGAAAGACTACCATAAATTCCCTTCTCTGATAATGATATTGATGACTAACTTATCCACCATCATCCAGCCCTCATATAGTAGTTGATGGTAACAGAAGCAGACACCCACAGTTAACCACTGAGCCAAACTGGAATCCAGATGCAGAGATGGAGGACAAGACCAGGTTTCCGAAACACATAGAGACAGCTGACCTGAACAAGGAGGAGCTATTGGGCCCCCAGACTGATAGCTGGAAATCCAGCATGGGACTGACTCAGACCCCCTGAATATGGGTCTCAGAAGGCCTGGGAAGTTTAAAGGACCTCTGACAGTGGAACCAGGATGTATTCCTTGTGCACAAAAGGACTCTGGGAGCACGTTCTCCATGGAGGGATACTCCCTTAACCTAGAGGCAGGAGGGAGGGACTAATACCTACTCCAAATGGCTTGATAGATTTTCTTGACCCCCTCTGGAAGGCTTCACCCTACCTGTGGAGTTGGGGGGAGTATGGGATGGGAGGGTGGTCAGGGGTCAAGGGAAGCTAGGAGAGAGTGAGGGATGGAGGGAGGGAGAAGGGACTGGGACAGATATGTAAATTAAAAAAAGAAAGTAGCCAATTTGTAACATTGAATCTCCCTTCTATAATGAAATATATATGAGGTTGAGATAGACTGATTATAGAGGAAAGTAATAAGCATCTTTCCGTTTAATATAGTTATTAATATTTTGTTAAACTACTGTGTTTTCTTTCGACTTATCTGCAGATTACTATATATCCTTAGTGAGAAATCATAAAAGTTATTCATCTCATCCTGGGTAGCACTTGTATGAGTCAAACAGGATACAGCCTACGGAACTTGCCCCATGTGTGCCAAGCTCTACACCAATCTGAAGGCAGCTCTGATGTTCTAAGGCTCTGTGTGACCTCATGTAGGCTATCATGTAAGATCACATTTCCATATTCCTTTCTTTGTTTATCTTGTAATAATTAAATACTATACTTTCAGTTACTTACAAGCAACAAAAATTTACTTGTGAGTGTTGGAAGCTTTGAAGTATACATTTAAGCACAAACAAATTTAGTGTTGAATCATGATTCATGGGATGTTTTTTTGTTTTTGTCTTTTACGTGTGTTCTTGTGTGGTACAGGAGATATCGTGGAGCTCTGTGATAATCTCACTTTATGTGATTTGGCTTCAAAATTATAGTTAAAGTAAGAAATAAATCTATGGTTTGATGAACAAATGCTTATTTCATTACGATGAATAGAGAATATTCAATACATGCAAAAATATCAAACTGTAATACTTTCTAAATGAATGTACTTTTTAGGTAATTTACTCTACAGTAAATCTGTATAATTTAACTCTCTCCAATCTTACAAAACATTAAAGCATAACTACATTCAAAGAATTAAAATATACGTTTTAAAGTTCTGACAAGCAGTATATTGAGTGAATTTCTGGTAAGAAAAATCAGGAAAGTTTTTAACTAATTTGAAACTTTTAAAAAATATTAATGCTTACTTATACATTTCAATCAATACAACAGAATAAAGACAATAATAACAATACCAATGGACAGTTAAGAAGTCCTTGGTGGGCTGGACATACCTAGTGGGTGTCACATGCCTTTCATCCCAGCACTTAGGAAGCAGAGGCAGGCAGATCTCTGTCAGTTGGAGGCCAGACTGGCTTATGGAGTTCCAGGATAGCTAGGACAGTTACATAGAGTATCTGTGTCTCAAAAAACAAAACTGAAAACAAAAAAAAAACCCTAAGGAATCAGAAAAAAAAGATTTATTTATAAAGAAGTTGGAGAGATGGCTCAGCAGTTAAGAGCACTGGCTGTTCTTCCAAAAGACCTGATTTCATTTCCCAGCTCTGACAAGGCAGGTCACAACTTCCTATATCTCTGACTCCAGGGAATTTAATGTCCTCACACAGACATACATTCAGGCCAAACACCAATGCACCTAAAGTAAAAATAAATACATAAAATTTTAAAAATAATTCTCTGGTGATACCAGGCATGGTGGCATATAGCTTTAATTACAATACTCTGGAGGCAGAGGCAGGTTTATATCTATGATTTCAAACCCAGCCTGATCTATAATAGTGAGAACCAGTCTCAAAAATGTCTCTGGTGAACTTCCATTAGACTTACAATATTCCTCTTCTCATGAACTCGATGAATATTTATTATAATATCTTGGATCCTCATAGTAATTAATCAAAGATATAAATGCTCCAATTTTACTTTCTGATTACCATAGTATACTCTGGGATAGAGGTGATGTAATTTTAATCAGTAATATATAAAGTCACTAGGTTAGCTAAAAAATGTAGTTTTATCTTAAAATTCATGGGACATATTGTCAGACTTTTATACTGAATAATATTTTGAGAGGCTTAATTAAATACTAGTGACATGAAGTAATTTCCAAGGTTCAATGCTGTTTAAATTTTATATATGTTATCATTTCCTAAAGGGGATTATTAGAATGTAATAATAGTGGGTAGGTTTCAAGTGTGCAAATATTTGATTATTATTAAGTTAAACACATTGATAGGCACATACATAGTTAACCGTACTCCTCTCACTCAACTGTCAAAATTAAAAAAAAAAATTCCTTAGGTTTTGAATTTATCAAACTCATGGATCTTCACAGCAGCTAGTCTGGCAGCTATAGAAATACAATTATGCAAATTAGATATGTGTTCCCTGAAGAGTGCTAATAGGATGATTGACCTATATACAGTTTAATTTGTTCTCAAGCTTCCTCTTCATTGTTTTCCAGCTGCACAAAAAAATTAAAACTTGTTAAATTATATTGCTCCCCAATTATATATCAAAGGTGCTCTGTCATTCCATGTCAAAAATGATCAAGCACCTTTTAACACTATTTTATATAATAATTTAACCAAGAGCTGGAATATAGAACAGTTTCAAATTATTTAAACACAAGAGGATCCTTTGCTTTTAAATCAAAACATCACGTATTAAATGATTCCAATGAGTTTTAAACATGTGTCTTTCAGACATTAGAAATAGTGAGTTATAAGGCTTTCTAACATTTTCAATCCTTTTTAAGCCTCCTTTATTTTAATTAAAAAGAGATTCTTCTCTCATATAATACATCCTAACCAGTTTTCCCTCCCTCCATTCCTCTGAGCTCCACCCTTCCTCTCTCCCAGATCAACTGTCCCTCCATGTTCCTTCAGAAAGGAGCAAGCCTCCAAGAAACAACAACCAAACATTGCAAACAAGATACAGAAAGAAAGGCAAAAGCTCTCACATTGAGATTGAGCAAGGTAATCCAATATGAGGAAAAGAGTCCTAAGAGCAGGCAAGCAGGCAATAGACTCAAACACCCACTCACACTGTTTCACACTGTTATGAGTTCCGCACAAAAAAGCACAAAAGCTAACAACAGAAACAGAGGGAGAAAGAGAGAGGACTTGGCACACACTCATATACTCATGCACTCTCTATGATTGCCACTTGTCTGATGAGCCCTGCTTAGTTGATTCAGTGGCCTATGTTCTCCCTGACTCCTCTATTCCCTTCTATTTCTACAGTTTTTTCTCTCTCTCTTCCATGGTGTTCTTAAAGCTCCAGTAAGCAGGACCTGATAGAGACATCCAATTTCGACTCTCCACATAATGTTTGGCTATGGATACCTACACCTGTTCCCATCTGCTGTAGGAGGAAGCTTCTGATGATGACTAGACAAAATGCATAGATATGTTAGAATCCCAGAATATGTTTTGGAATTCTTTCATTGATTTATTTTTCCTATTTTCTTTCTTTTTTTTTTTTCCAGTTGAGTTTGGTTCTACACTATATCTCTGAGATACCCAGTCTTTGGTTACTCTGCTCCCAGGCAGTAACATAGGCACCCTCTCATGGTGTGGGCATCAATTTAGATCAGACATTGGTTGGCCACTCCCATAATTTGTGCAATCACCATTGCCCCAGCAATTCTTACAGGCAGGACAGAATTGTGGAAGGACTATGGAACTTTGGGCTGGAACAGACATTGACATTTCAGAGCTCAGTGGGATGTTCTGTAGCAACCTAGAAGATAAGTATGTTAAGAACAGTGCCAAAGATGGAGGCTTGGCTGCTGAAATTTCAGAGGTAATTTTAAAGACTCTATCTGAGCCTTCTGATATTTTAAATTAAGATTATGTCACTCTGGTCAGCTGGGGTTAAAGAGTCAGCCATGATTAACAAGAACTCCAAACAACTGTAGTGAAACCTTTTGTTATTGAGATACATGATACTGGTGAGTTGAGCTAAGAAATTAGCAGTGAGTGAGAAAAATGTAGCATCACTGAGGTAAAATCTTCTTGGGAATATTTCCTTGAGATCAGCACACAGAAGCCGCAGGTCCAAAAGTGGTGAAGTTTTACTTCATGATGGCAGCCAAACTTGGTGGCACTTGTTTTGAAGTCATGAACGTGGTCATGGAGAAGAGCTGAATCTTGGAATTGTGAAAGTCCAGGATAGGGCATTGGTGAAGGAACAGCCTTATTGGCAACTGATTGAATTTTTAATGTACTTGAATTTGTAAAATCTGTGGGATGTTTTAAGATATGTTATATATATTTATTTTTTATTTTTTACTTTTATTTTACATATCGATCCCAGTTCCCTCTCCCTCCCTCCTTCTTTCCCTCTCTCCCACCCTCTCATGTCCCCCAACCACCCTCCTCTTCCATTGCCCCCAACTCCACATGCAGGTTGATACCCTCCAGGAGGGGTCATCTAAATCTGTCAAGTCATTTGAAGTAGGGACTAGGACTTCTCTCCTGTCTCTAGGTTAAGGGAGTATTCCTCTATAAGGAATGTGCCCCAAAGTCCTTTTATGTACCAGGAATACATCCTGGTTCCACTGTCAGAGGTCCCTTAGACTCTTCAGGCTGTCTAGCTGAGACCCATGTTCAGGGGGTCTGAGTCAATCCCATTCTGGATTCCCAGCTATCAGTCTGGGGGGCCCATTACTTCTCCTTGTTCAGGTCAGCTGTCTCTATGTATTTCTGCAACCTGGTCTTGTCCTCCCTCTGTGCATCTGGATTCCAGTTAGGCTCAGTGTTTAGTTGTGGGCATTTCCTTCTGCTTCCATCAGCTACTAGATAAAGGCTCCGTGATGATGGATAAGTTAGTCATTGAACTCATTATCAGGGTTAAGATATGTTTTTAATGTGAGATCTTGGGGATGAACAACAAAGGAAAGGTGTGGCTTAGTAGTGATGTGTTTGTGTATCAAGTTGTCAAGGGATCACTTGTGCTGACTAGTGTTACATCACTTAACATACAAACTCAAGCCATGTTTAAGAGGGAACCTCAAATTGAGAAAATGCCTCCACAAGATTCAGCTGTCAATGTTTTCCTTAGTTATTGATGGGGGAGGTCCAAGCTCATTGTCTGAGTTTTCATCCCTTTAAGGTGTTCCTGGGTTTTACAAGATTGCAGGCTGAGCAAGGCATGGGAAGCAAGCTAGTAAACAGCATACCTCCATGGCCTCTGCATTAGCTCCTGCTTACAGGTTACAGTCATACTTGAGTTCCTGTCTTCACTTCCTCCAATGATGGACTGTGATAGGAAAGTATAGGATAAATGAGCCCACCCCCAACTTGCTTTTGGTCATGGTGTCTCATGGCATCAATATACATTTTTACTAAGATACTCAGTATCACAAATACCTGTGGCTCTTCTTAGCTCTTACCCAATTTCCTACTATAAAATTTTCCAGCTCATGGGGTCTTTCCCCTAATTTCTCATTCCCTTATACTCCTGTCATTTTGCCTATGTACTCTCTTGGTCCCCTATGCTTTTTATCTTCCTCTCATGAAACCCTCTTTCTTGGTATTCATAGTTCCATTCTAGAACCCCCCTCCCTTATTTCTTTTCTTGGCCTGGTCCAGTCTACTGGCCATATTGATGAATATTATTTTAAGGTGTGTTACTTTTGGTTATGCTGCATTTGTTTAACTCTGTGAAGCTGTGTTACTGTGCCTTTCTAAAACACCTGGTGGCCCTAATAAAGAGGTGAATGGCCAATAGCAATGCAGTAGCAAGGATAGGCAGTGCTGGCAGGCAGAAGGAGAAATCAGTAAGAAGCCTCAAGAGAAGGAGAGGAGGAAACCCATGGCCAGTCACCCAACTAAACAGTAAGCCATGGAGAAAGAAATAAAGTGAGGTATACAGAAATAGTGAAAGGTATAAACTCATAGGCAAAAGGTAGACAAGATAATTTAAGATAAGACAAGCTGGAGAGCAACAAGCCAAGCTAAGGCCAGGCATTAATAACATTAATAATAAACCTCTGTATGTGATTTACTTGGGAGCTGGGTGGCAGGCCCTCTCAAAAAAACCTAAAGTGTAACAAACATGTCATGCAGCTGGCCGTGTTCATTGATGATCATTATACTAATTTCTTTCCCTTCTCTGGATTCTTTAAAATGCCTCTGGGTGTTTTCTCCCTTTTATCTCTAATAAAAATCTACCCTTCAACCATATCTTGGAGTAGTAATGTCCTCAGTTTATACATCTGGTGCCTAAATCCTAGTTTATATATGTATATGACATTTGTTTACTGATATAGCTGTTTCAAGGAAACATTTTTCATTTTTGTGGACATACTTAAGAAGATTATGAATATTTTTAAGAATGCTTCTTCCTTAATGCACTGTGTTATTGAAATATTTTGTATTAGTTGAGAGACAGGTATAGAAGTCTGAGGATTGAGAAGTTCTTGAGAGAATTTCTTATAAAGTGGTATTGCTCCCTATTCTATTTCTAGTGAAAGATTTTTCTCTTTTTACTTTTTATTTTCCCAAATATGTTTAACTACATAATGAATGGACTGTATTGTGATCGGTCTATAAGGTTAAATCTATGCTCTCTATGATATAATCTCTTTCTTATCACAATAGCAAATTGTCCAACACTGCAGGTTCTACCCTAAGATCTGAGAGAATTGATACCTTACATACCTGAGTTATTACGCAACACATTTACTAGGAAGATTTGTGCAAGATATTAAGTATATCATTCTCTTGTTGCTGACCTCAACATTGTAACTGCAATAGGTCAAGTGATGGAAGTCTTTGGATTATTAATCATCTCCAACAGCCAGCCAAGTACCAGATTACTTAGGTATAAAGAGGGATTTTCCACTTAAGTGCCATCATCTCTAAGAGGCTTTACCACATCTCCTTTATTTCCTTCAAAACTGATTCAAATTGACCAAGATAACTTTAAAACAATTGTAGGTATTTTTGCTGTATTCATTTCATTTATAATTCTATAACAGGAAATGGCTAATGTGGATAGCTCATCTGATGTCTTAGATCCTATTCAAATGACTAAATTAGTCCTAACAAGGCCTACATATTTGCTTGTTAGTATGTGATGTCAGTATGGCTGCATGTACCACAAATGAAGTAATATGATAGTTTGAATAAGAAATGTGCTCCATGGTCCCATGTATTAGAACACTTGAGATCCAGTTGGAAGCAGTGTTTAGGGAGGTTTAGTAAGTACAGCCTTGCTAGAGGAAGTATGCCACTGGAGACAGGCTTTGGGATTTAAACTTCTCAGGCCACATTTTTCCATTTCTTTCTGCTTTATGCTGGTAATTCTGTATATTAACCATCTGTGTCCAGTTTCTGCAACTTCATGTTATACTTCTCCATCATGATCGAATTTTATTCCATTAGAACAAAAAGTAAAGCATTTCTCCTTCAAGTTTCCTTAGTCATTATATTTTATTATAGCCACAGAAAAATAAATCATACAGATATTGGTACCAGAGAGATTTTTGTTGCTGTGAAAAATCTGACCATGATGGGGTTTTGTTGTTGTTGTTTATTTTATTGGTTTGTTTGTTTGTTTTTGAGGAATGTGAAAAGCACTGCAACTTAAGACTTGAATTGATGTAATCTGAGTTTAAGAGACCCTTCTAGTAGGTCCCTGAAGATAGTAGGCCTGAGAGCAATGTGGATTGTGGAGGTCCAACTAAAGTTGTTTTAGAACAGTGGTTCTCAATTTTCCTTATGCTGTGATCCTTTAATGTAGTTTATCATGTTTTGGTAACCCACAACCAGGAAATCATTTAATTTGCTACTTCAATACTGTAATTTTGCTGCTAATATGAATGGTAATGTAAATATCTGATAGTCAGGAAAACTGATATGTGACCACTATGAAAAAAGGGTCATTAGACCCACAAAGGGGTCAGGACCCACAGGTTAAGAACCACTGTTTTAGACGTTAACAGAAATATTAATAACTGAGCTAGAGGCCATTCTTGTGATATTTTGGCATAGAATTTAGCTGCCTTCTGCTTGGTACTAAGAATCTGCCTGAGGGTAACTTAGCTTATACTTAGGTGACAACAATTAATGAAAAAAGAGGCCATGGGATTGAAGGACCAAGGTGAAATATGTGGTAAGGTTTGAAGGGAAGAAAGGGAAGGAAGAAATGTAATTATATTCTCAAAACTTTAAAAAAAAAAAACTCTTTGAACTAATATTTTTTTATATTTTTTCTTTTTCCTTTTAAAATAATCTTTTCTCATTTGAAATACTAATCCCAGTTCCCACTCCCTCTTGTTTTTCTGTTCTCCCCACCCTTCCCCTATTCCACCCCCTTCCACTATTCAGGGTAAATAAGGCTTCCTATGGGCAGTTAGCAAAGTCTGGCACATCACTTTGAGGCAGGACCACCCTCCCTCCCATATCTAGGCTGAGCAAGGTAACCCTCCAAAGAAAATGGGCTCCATAAGGCTAGTTCAAGCACTAAAGGGATAAATTCTGGTCCCATTGCCAATGGGCCTCACAGACTGCCAAATCCACACAACTGTTACCACATTCAGATGGCCTAGTTTGGTCAGTTACAGGTGCCCCTGCTCAGTCCAGAGTCAGTGAGCTCCCACTAGCTCAGATCAGCTGTCTCTATGGGTATCCCCAAAATGGTCTTGACACCTTTGCTCATATTATCAATCCTAACTCTCTTCAAATGGACTCTGGGAGCTAGACTCAATGCTTAGCTGTGTATCTCTGCATCTGCTTCTATCAGTTGCTGGATAAAGGTGATATGATGATAATTCAGGTAGTCATTAATATGGTTACAGGGGAAGGTCAGTTCAGATACCCTCTCCACTATTGCTTAGAGTCTTAACTGAGGTTATCCTTGTGGATTCCTGGTGCCAGTTTTCTTGATAGCCCTGTAATGACTCCCTCAATCAAGATATATCTTTCCTTGCTCTCCTTCTCTGTAGGACTAATTTCTTAAATATAGGCAATTTCAAGACAGCATAACATTTAATCATATTTAATCTATGGTGTTATTAATACTAATGATTCTTAATCAGGTCTATAATGAAAAAGTAAAACTAAGGTATAAAGAAATACAAAATGTACAGTTTAAGGAGAAAAAGAGCACCACTGAGCTAAATGTTGCTACCAAGGTTTGTATTGAAAGAGATAAGGAGTACAGGGCTATTAAAGATAGGCTTCCTTCTCTGCAACTGGAAAAAGGAAGGATACCCTCAGGGGAAAACTCCACCCAGCAAAGCTTCCAACTTGTGAAAAGAGAAGGCTTAAAGAGTTTTCTTCAGCTAGACTGCAACAGAAAACAAAAGCATTGACTGAGAATGTAGTTCAAAGTACTGGGAGTCCATCACAAGCAAACAGATAAATTTTGCAGGGCCACATACATGGTGCTAGCCTGAGTGGCATGCCAAATGAAAGAGTAAAGGATGTGTATATTTTCCTTCTGCAATTTCAGAGCACCATGGAGGTCAGGTAACACGTGGAAGGGCAATACCTGAGTAAATCCATTACATGAAACTATTAAAGTTAAACCATCTACTAATAGCTGCTGGTGAAGGGAGAATAATTCTTTATGGAAGATCGCACAGAACCATGGAGTTGGCTTAGCCTAACTGCCTTCAGAGGTATATGACATAGGTTTTTAAGGTTAGAGTTCATGGTTCCTGGCGCACAATATACCCTCTAGTTCCTGAGAGACTGATGCAACTCCTCAGACAGTAGAATGTTCAGGCTCCTTTGCGTTTCTCTGTATCTTCCCTTAGTAGTCAAGGAAGCATGGAAAAGTGAAAGAAAAACTGGTCTTAAACATTAATCTTGTGTACACTGTATGGCTTGCAAACTTACTGTATCCAGGCAAGTACATTTGTATTGATACTGGCAATTGCCATTTTATTCTCTTTCTGGTAAAGGTATAAAAAGTCTGATTGCTCTCAACAAAATTGTCACAGCCCCATTTATTCTCTGACCCCTCCAACCTCACCTGATTTAATTCCTCACAACCATATCAGGTGACTGTGGCCTGGAAAGTAAGTGTGGGTATTTAAGAAGATGTGACTTCTGACAGGTTTGCTATGCTCCATTGGATGGCTCCACACCCATGCACATATGGGCAGCACTAACTGGAATTAGTAAGTTATTAAAAATAGGAACAATATGATGTAGAAAAAGAAATAGTGGGAGGGATATGGGTAGAGTTTGAGCAGGGAAATGAAGGGCCTATATGATTACATTGCATTGTTTATATATGAGAATTTCAAATAATTAAGAATAGCACTTTATAAGAGAATTTTGTTTTTAAGCATTATACTATGGTGTACAATTTAATACAAAATCCTTCCAACTAGGAAACATTCATGAAGTCACAAATTTTTGCTAAGGAAGTGATTTCTATTTTTGTAGGTTCTTGGATAAGGGAGTGACTTCTGACGAAAGCCTTGTGTTGAGAAAAGACTCTACCATGGTAGTTACAAAAGGACTGTATTCAACATTTGATTTCAGTGAACACAGTCAGCTGGAGTTTTAAGCACAGGTTTTGATATTTGTTTCAACCATATACCAGTTTACTGTTTTGTTCACTTACAAGGAAAACTTAAGCTTAATCCTTTTATCAATAAGTACAAAACTCTGTCATTCAGCTTTTGATCTTGTAGTATTAGTTTAATTTTCATTTACCCAATTAATTTCCCTTATACATATACAATGTATTTCGTCTATAAATAAAAATAGTTTACGTACTAAAAAGTGTTTCTGGGAAATTCTATAAATATTCATGTTAATATTAAATATAACCTTCTTTATCTTAGATCATAAAAAGTTAAAACAAATATTTACAGGGATGTATCTTAAACAATTCATATTTGGTTATATTTTCATGACTTATTTAAGCTCTTCTCCTACCAAGCATGTAGTTTCTGGTTTGTAGAATTTATTTAAATAAAGGTGAAATAAAATATGTATAATGTGTAAAATATAATTTATATTCAGTGCATCATATTATGTATAAAATGAAATATGTATATATGTGTGTGTGTATATATACATATATCATATATACCATAATATTAGCACATTTATATAATGTAGTAAAGCAGTATATATTATATGGCAAATGGAAAGAATGTGCAAATAGTAAAAAGTGATTTATTGTAAAGCTCTCACAACATACAATCCAAAATATTACTTTTTCCAAGTGCCTATTGGGAAAACCTATAGATTAAGTGGAAATATTTAAGAGCATTAGATCTCTGGTTTAGTTAAATGGTTTATTTAATTGACATTACTGCTATTCTGTTAGTTATAAAATGGACCAAGAAGACCTAATTAAATTTTCAAGCTCATTGCATGCCATGTTTAATCTTGTGTTTGTCACATTTGAATTTGTTTAAGCTTTAATCATATTCAAGTTCTTGTATTAAAGACAACATGTGGCAGAACATAATGAATATTTTAATCTCAGCAAGTCATTATTGCTCTAAACATTTTAAAATTTATCTAGGTGAGTCATTTATCATTCCCATTAGATTTATGAAACAGATTATTCCAAATATTGGAAAATTGAATCCTATTATTTATTTTTATGATTAGTCATTACTCATTAACTAAGTGATCTCACTGGTCATTGTTTTCTCACTGTAATGGGATTAGTAAAGCTACATTAAAAGCCTTTTATCCATTGTGTATACAAATATTTAGTTTATTGAATTTTTCATCATTTATTTAAAACCAAAAGATGTTTTATTAATAAGATTACATTTAAAAAATGTAGAATGGCTTGGAGATAACTCTTTAACCCTAATTTTTGTTAGTTAAGTAAACACTATTTTGATTCCTTTTAAAATTAATATTTACTTTTCAATTATTTTTAATCAGGTACATGTGTCTGCATTATGGGTATGTGCAGGTGCCTAAGGTGGCCAGAGATGTCAGATTTCTTAGTACTTCAGTTATTGACAGTTGTGAGCAGCCTTATATGGGTACTGGGAACTGAACTCCATTCCTCTGCAAGAAAATCCAGTAGTCTTTTTTATTTTTTAAACATTTACTTATTTTATGCTGGACATAATTATATATGCATTTTTTAAATGAAAACAAACATTTATAAACAATATTTGGGAATTTGGGCATCGTTCTTTCCAAACTGCTTCCTGCTGGTAGGGGGCACTGCCATGGGGGAAATCCTAAGAGGACACAGAAATCCTGGCTGTAGTGGTCTGCAAGGCTGCCTTTTTCCATTAACGTTGCTTCAGGGGGTCTTGCTTGATCAAACCACATTAGTCTGGAAGGAATCCACAGCTGCTTTTCATTTTCTGTGGAAACAAAATTAGAAATCCTATTCCCCAGTAACTTGTCCTTAGGCTTGTATTTTGAAGTCAAAGCATTATATATATATATATATATATATATATATATATATATATATATATATATATATATTGAATTAATCCAGCAGCATTTTCCTTCTTTTTTTATTAATAATATAATTTAAATTTTTTACAGGTGAATCTCAGTTTCCTCTCCCTTCCTCCCTGCAATCCTCCCTCCCTTCCTCCCTCTTAACCTCTTTCCCCTGTGACATGCACCCTGGCCACCCTCCCCTCCCATCCCCCCCACCCCCATTCCACTTGAAGGGCTGTGATATCCAGGTTGGGTCATGTAAATCTGTCAAGTCATTTTAAGTAGGGACTAGGATTTCTCTCCTGTCTCTAGGTTAAACGGGTATCTCTCCATGGGGGATGTGTCCCCAAGGTCCTTTTGTGCATTAGGAATAGATCCTGTTTCTACTGTCAGAATTCCCCAGACTGCTCAGTCCTTCTAGCTGAGACCCATATTCAGGGGGTCTGAGTCAGTCCCAAGCTGGGTTCCTAGCCATTAAGTCTGAGGGGCCCAAGCTCCTCCGTATTCAGGTCAGATGTCCTTGTGAGTTTCTGCAACCTGGTCTTGTCCCCTCTGTCTGCATCTACATTCTAGTTCCACTCAGTGTTTGGTTATGGGTGTTTACTTCTGTTTCCAACAGGTACTAAATGAGGACTCCATGATGGTAGATACTTTAGTTGATGATCTCACTAAAAGGGAAGGGCAATTATGGTAGCCTTTTCATGGTTGCTCGAATTATTAGGTGGAGTCAGTCCTGTAGTTCTCTAGACCTTTTTTAGGATCGGCTTTCTCTTCAAACCAATAATGACTCCATCTTTTATGTCCCTCCCCCTCACCCTGACTCAATTTATCTAGTCACATGTGTATTTCTCTCCTCCCCTTCTCATTCTCCTCGTTCTCTCTACATTCACTGCCCAACATTTCCCATGTGCTCTGGGGGATTGTCCCTTCCCTCTTTTGTGAGGGACCATATATGAATCTCTTAGAATATACCTTGTATCCCAGTTAGTCTGGTGCTGTTTATTATAGGCTGGTAATTCTTTGCTCTATGTCAAAAATCCATATATGAGCAAGTGCATACCCTGATACTCTTTTTGATACTGGGTTACCTCATTCAGGATGGTTTCTTCAAGTATAATCCACTTGCCTGCGAATTTCAAGGTTCCGTTATTTTTTTCTGCAGAGTAGTATTCCATTGTGTAGATTGCCACATCTTCTTTATCCATTCTTCAGTTGAAGGGCATCTAGGTTGCTTCCAGGTTCTTGCTATTCCAAATAATGCTGCTATGAACATAGTTGAGCACATGTATTTGTTGCATGGATGTGGTTCATTTGGGTATATACCTCAGAGTGGAATTGCTGGGTCCTGTGGTAAACTAATTCCCATTTTCCTGAAGAACTGCCATACTGATCTCCAAAATGGCTGTACAAGTTTTCACTCCCACCAGCATTGAAGGAGTGTTCCCATTTCTCCACATCCTCTCCAGCATAAGTTGTCATTGGTGTTTCTAATTTTAGCCATTCTGACAGGAGTAAGATGGTATCTCAAAGTTGTTTTGATTGGCATTTCCCTGATAGCTAAGAATGTTGAACATTTTTTAAGTGTCTTTCAGCTTCTTTGATTTCCTCTATTGAGAATTCTTTCTTCAATTCTATACCCCATTTTTTAATAGGGCTATTTGGTGTTTTGTTGACTAGTTTCTTGAGTCTGTTGTATATTTTGGAGATCAGCCCTTTGTCAGATATAGGATTGGTGAAGATCTTTTCCCAATCTGTGGGCTGCTATTTGGTCTTGTGAACTGTGCCTTTGCCTTACAGGAGCTTCTAAGTTTGAAGAAGTCCCACTTATTAATTGTTGATCTCAGTGTTTGTACTAGTGGAGTTATGTTCAGGAAGCAGTCTCCTATACCAATTTGTTCAAGGGTACATCCTGCTTTCGCTTCTAAGAGGTTCAGTGTGGTTTGATTTATTTTGAGGTCTTTGATCCATTTGGACTTGGGTTTTGTGCATGGTGATAGAAATGGGTCTGTCTGCAGTCTTCTACACACAATCATCCAATTGTGCCAGCACCATTTATTGAAGATGCTTTCCTCCCCACATTGTATTTTTTTAGCTGTTTTGCCAAAAATCAGGTGTTCATAGGTGTGTGGATTAATTTTGGCATTTTAAATTCGATTCCATTGGTCTACCTGTCTATTTTTGTGCCAATACCAGCCTGTTTTCAGAACTATAGCTCTGTAGTAGAGCTTAAAGTCAGGGATGGTGATGCCTCCTGAAGTTCTTTTATTGTACAGGGTTGTTTTGGCTATCCTGAGTATTTTGTTTTTTTATACAAAGTTGATTATTATCCTTTCAAGTTCAGTGAAGAATTGTGCTGGGATTTTAATGGGGATTGCTTTAATGGGAATCTGTAGCTTGCTTTTGTCAAGATTGCCATTTTTACTATATTTATCCTTCCAATTCAAGAGCATGGGAGATCTTTCCATTTTCTTGTATCTTCTTTAATTTCTTTCTTTAAAGACACAAAGTTCTTATTGTATATGTCTTTCACATGTTTGGTAAGCATTACCAAGAGATATTTTATGTTGTTCGTGGCTATTGCAAAGGGTGATGTTTCTCTGATTTCTTTTTCAGCCTCTTTGTCGTCTGAATGAAGTAGGGCTACTGATTTTTTTTTTTTTTTAGTTTATCTTGTATCCTGCTAGTTTGCTGAAGGTGTTTGTCAGCTGTAGGAGTTCCCTTGTAGAGTTTATTGGGTCGCTTATGTAAACTATCATGTCATCTACAAATAGAGACAGTTTGACTTCTTCCTTTCCAATTTGGATCCCCTTGATCTCCTTTTGTTGCTTTATAGCGTTAGCTAGAACTTCAAGTACAGTATTGAAGAGATATGGAGAGAGAGGACAGCATTGTCTTGTTCCTGATTTTAGAGGAATCGGCTTAAGCTTCTCTCCATTTAGTTTGATGTTGCCTGTTGGCTTACTGTATATTGCTTTTATTATGTTTAGGTATGTTCCTGTTATCCCTGATCTCTCCAAGACCTTCATCATGAAAGGGTGTTGAATTTTGTAGAAGGCTTTTTCAGCATCTAGGGAGATGATCATATGATTTTTCTTTTTCAGTTTGTTTACATCGTGGATCACGTTGATAGATTTTCATATGTTAAACCATCCTTGCAACTCAGGGATGAAGCCTACTTGGTCATGGTGGATAATTCCTCTGATGTATTCTTGGATTCGGTTTGCCAGTATTTTATTGAGCATTTTTGCATCAATGTTCATCAGGGATATTGGTGTGTAGTTTTCTTTCTTAGTTGTATCATTGTGAGGCTTAGGTACCAAGGTGATTGTAGAAAGAGTTTGGTAATGTGCCTTCTATCTCTATTGTGTGGAAAAATTTGAGAAGTATTGGAATTAGCTCTTCCTTAAATTTCTGGTAGAATTCGGCAATGAAGCCATCTGGCACTGGGCTTTTTCTTGGTTGGAAGGCTTTCAATTACTTTTTTGATTTCATTGGGGGTTATAGGTCTATTTAAGTTGTTTGTCTGTTCTTGGTTTAATTTTGGTAAGTGATTGTTATCCAATAATGTGTTCATTTCCTTTGAATTTTCAAATTTTGTAGAGTACTGGTTTTCAAAGTATGACCTGAAAGTTGTCTGGATTTCCTCTGTGTCCCTTGTTATGTCCCCCTTTTCATTTCTGATTTTGTTAATTTGCATGATCTCTCTCTGCTTTTTCATTAGTTTGGATAAAAGTTTGTCTATCTTGCTGATTTTCTTGAAAAACCAACTCATTGTTGCATGGATTTTTTGTATTGTTTTCCTGGTTTCTATTTTATTGATTTTAGCCCTCAAATTGTTTATTTTCTGCTGTCTACTCCTCCAGGGTGAGTTTGCTTCTTTTTGTTCCAAGGCTTTCAGTTGCGCTGTTACTTCTCTAATGTGACTATCCTCTGTTTTCTTCATATGGGCACTCAGTGCAATGAACTTCCCTTGTAACACTGCTTTCAAGGTGTCCCATAAGTTCGGATATGTTGTGTCCTCATTCTCGTTGAATTTTAGGAAGTCCTTAATTTCTTTCTTTATTTTTTCTTTGACCCAGGTGTGGTGCAATTGCACATTGTTCAGTTTCCATGTGTTTGTAAGGTTTCTGTGATTTCTGTTGTTGAATTCCAATTTTAAGGCATGGTGGTCTGGTAAGATTCAGGGGACTATTCCAATTCTTCTGTATCTTTTGAGGGTTTTATGCCACCTAGTATGTGGTCGATTTTAGAGAAGGTTCCATGTGGAGCATGAAAAAGGTATATTCTTTTGTCTTTGGATGGAATGTTCTTTAAATGTCTGTTAAACCCAGTTGAGACATAACTTCTGTTAGTTCTTTTGTTTAATTGTTGAGTTTCTGATTGGTGGTGCTGTCTAGTGGTGAGAGTGGTGTGTTGAAGTCTCCCACTATAAGTGTGTGAGGTTTTATGTGAGGTTTGAGTTTTAGTAGCATTTCTTTTGTGAATGTGGGTGCCTTTCTATTGGGGCATAGATGTTCAGATCGAGATTTTTTTTTTGTTGATGGATTTCTCCTGTGATGAATATGAAATGACCATCTTCATCTCTTGATTATTTTTGGTTTGAATTCTAACTTGTTAGATACTAGGATAGCCATACCTGCTTGCTTCTTGAGTCCATTAAACTGGAAGATCTTTTTCCATCCCTTTACCCTGAGGTAATGTCTATGTTTGTATCTGAGGTGTGTTTCTTGTATGTAGCAGAAGGATGAATTCTGTCTTCGTATCCATTCTTTTAGCCTGTGTCTTTTTATAGGCAAGTTTAGACCATTAATGTTGAGGGAGAGTAAGGACCATTGATTGTTAATGATTGTTTTAGATTTGCTTTTGGCAGTGGTATTGTGAATTTATTTGTCCTTCTTTACCCTTGGTGTCTGGTGAAGTGGGATTATCTATTGTCTATGTCTTTGTGAGCATAGTTAACTTCCTTGGGTATGAGTTTTCCTCCAAAGTTTTCTGTAGCGCTGGATTGCTATATACATATTGTGAATATCTGGCTTTGTCATTAAATATCTTGTTTTCTCCATCTATAGTGATTGAGAGTTTTGCTGGGTATAGTAGCCTGGGCTGGCATCCGTGGACTCTTAGTACTTGTAGAACATCTATCCAGGACCTTCTGGCTTTGAGGGTTTCCATGGAGAAGTCAGGCATAATTTTGATATGTCTGCCTTTATATGTTACCTGTCCTTTTTCCTTTGCTGCTCTTAATATAATTCTTTATTCTGTATGTTAGGTGTTTTGATTATTATATGTTGTGGGGTCTTTTTTCTTTGGTCCAATCTATTTGGTGTTTGGTATGCTTCTTGTACTTTCATGGGCATGTCCTTCTTCAGATTGGGAAAGTTTTCCTCGACGATTTTGTTGAATATGTTTTCGGCCCCTTTGAACTGGGCTTCCTCACCTTCCTCTATGCCTATCATTCTTAGATTTGGCCTTTTCACAGTGTCCCATATTTCCTGGATGTTTTGTGTTAAGGATTTGTTGGATTTATGATTTTCTTTGGTTGATGAATCTATTTCCTCTACTTTATCTTCAGCACCTGAGATTCTCTCTTCCATCTCTTGAATTCTGTTGGTTATGCTTGAGTCTGCAGTTCCTGATCATTTGCCCATTTTTTCTATTTCCAACTTTTCTCTGGTTTGTGTTTTCTTTATTGCCTCCATTTTCGTTTTCATATCTTGAACCTGTTTAATTGTTTTTTTCTTGGCTTTCTGTACTTTAAGAATTTTATTCATTTCTTCCAATTTTTTGTTATTTTATCTTCCACTTCTTTCTCACATCTAGTTTGAGGGCATCTATCATTTTTATGACAATAATTTTTAGGTCGTTCTCTTCTAATTCATTTGCTTTGTTGTGTTCTGGTCTAGTTGGTGTAGCTTCCCTAGATTCTGGTGGTCTTTTGCTTTTCTTTCTGATGTTAGGTGTTTTCTTGTATTGCCGTCTTCCCATAGCTTCTTCCACTAGGTGTTGGTGGGGTTTCTCCCTCTCTCTATGGACTTAGGTGGGTCAGAGGTTTGATGTCTGTAGTTCTGGGTGGTCCAAGGTCTCTAGGAGGTCTCTCCATAGGCCGGGGCCCTATGATCAGGGTCAAAGATCAGGCTCCAGCAGAGGAGAGCTGAGGCCTCTTTGGCAGAGGATAGCCTGCAGGATGTTCCCTCATGGATAGTCTGGTCTAGGTCTAGCCAAGGCCTCTAGCCAAGGTCTGATGTTGGGGGACAAAGGCTGGGCTGATAGTGAGGATTTTTCTGTACCAATAAAAAAGAAAATATGCAGGATATAGAAAGACCTTACATTTTAAAGCTGCAATATTACATGGAAAATGCGTGCTGTAGGAAATTTAAAAATATATTAATGTTATATCTTCAATTGCAATGCAGGAATACAGATACTATTAGAAGTTCATAGCTAAAATGAGTTACAGGAAATGTTAATGCAGGTAAACTAAACAATAATGTTTTAGAATAAATGCTTTATATATGGGCCTGTGGGGTATTGCAACAGGTTAATCTACTTATCACCAAGCCTGATGAGTTGTGTTTCATAGCCAACAACTATAAGGTACAAAAATAGAATCTAATTGACATTAATTCTCCTGAACTTCCACATGTGTCATGGAAAAATAAGATAACAATTATTGGTACATTTCAGGATAACGGATATTCAAAATGGGATTTATACGTCTAAAATTAAGAACTAAATATGGTTTAACATTTCATTCAACTTCACAACCAATAATGCTTTACAAGGCTGCTCTTATATTTTCTTTATTACTCACCATCTGCTTCCTTCAGAGAAAGGCATTTTGGTTCTACTATGTTCATTTAGATTATCTAAGTTTCTATCTCCTCATTCTTAACATAATCATAGTTGAAAAGTTCCCTTTCCATACAACCTATTATATTTACTAGTATATAATTTCAATAAAGCCTATTATATTAATTAACTTTTAGGTAAATTTTATGCTTAATTATTTCAGCCATATACGTAAATGCCATTCTTACATTGGTGTTGCCTATCAAAAGTATGTTAATATACATGTGTGTTTATGTGTGTGTGTGTTGTGTTATGTCTGATATTAAAACTATTCTGGATCTATTTCTTGTAATAACATGCATAGCTTAGAAACTGACCTAACTCGGGCAACCAGACAGGTAGTAAGGACACACATGTAAAACACATTTACAGAACATCTGGGATTAGCTTGTTCATAATCTTGATGGAATTACCAGCAAAAACTTGAAAACTAAATTCATGTTTTCCTTTTTTAGTTGATTTTTCTCTCTCATAAAATATATCTTGACTACACACTCCCTTTCCTGCTATCCTCACAGCTCCCCTCACACATCCCCTCTTCCCTGGATCTGCTGATCCTTAGTATCTATTCAGGAAAGAGCACATCTCCCATGGATATCAATCAAGTATGACGTAAGGAGATGCAATAAGACTATTGTAAGAAATCCTACCAAAACTCCAAGATAAACAACTACAACATACATGCAAAGTATATAGTGCAGACCCATGCAGGCTCCTTCATTGGCATTACAGTTTCTATGAGCCCCTGTGAGTCATGCTTAGCTGATTTTATGGCTTGAATTTGTTTACTTGTGTATACATATGAATTGAGATAGGTTTATTTCTTGTTTACTGCTGAATGGCAAGGCAAGTACAGCTAATCTCAGAAGGAGGTCTACCTTCTGAGGAGGGTAGAAGTTTCTGTTTACAGTCATCTAGGAAGAGGAAACTCATTTATTATAGTTTCCAGGTACACTAGAAACTAGTCAGTCACTCATAAATACTCATACCCAGATTAGGGGGAGGCTTTGCTATCCTCATGAGTCTGAGCTATTGGAGACTTAATATGGCCATGCTCATGTCAACAACACACATTTTAGCCAGGTGGTGGTGGCATGTACCTTTAATCCTAGCACTCTGGAGGCAGAGGCAAGAGGATCTCTAAATTTGAGTTCAGCCTGGTCTACAAAGTGAGTTTCAGGACAGGCTCCAAAGCTATGCAGAGAAACCCTGTCTTGAAAAACAAAAACAAAACCAATACTCACTCAATTAGGCCTTCATCTGCTCCTTAGTCATTAACTCATAGCTTTCCCCACTCCCCACAGTATCTTCCTTCTCTTAAGTAGGCTGTATCCCTCATGTTTACAATGGATTTTTGTAGCATTTACCATTTTTAAATTAATAACACAATTTAAAAATTTTACATGTCAATCCCAGTTTCTCCTCCCTCCCTCCCTCCCTCCCTCCCTCCCTCTCTCCCTCCCTCCCTCCCTCCCGCCTGCCCTCCCTCTTAACTTCTTTCCCATCACATGCACCCTGGCCATCCTCTTCTCCCATCCCCCAACCCCCATTCCACATATAGGGCTATGCTATCCAGGTGGGGTCACATGAATCTGTCAAGTCATTTGAAGTAGGGACTAGGATTTCTCTCCTGTCTCTAGGTTAAGGGAGTATCCCTCCATGGGGAATGTGTCTGCAAGGTCCTTTTGTGCACCAGGAATACATCCTGGTTCTACTGTGTGAGGCCCCTTAGACTGCTCAGTCCTTCTAGCTGAGACCCATATTCAGAGGGTCTGAGTCAGTCCCATGCTGGATTCCCAGCTATCAGTCTGGGAGGACACATTAGCCCCTCCTTGTTCAGGTCAGCTGTCTTTGTGTGTTTCTGAACCCTGGTCTTGTCCTCTCTCTCTGCATCTGGATTCTAGTTTGACTCAGTATTTAAATATGGGTGTTTGCTTCTGTTTCTAACAGGTACAAGATGAGGGCTCCATGATGGTGGATAATTTAGTTGATGATCTCACTATCAAATTGGTAGTTAGAGACAGTCTTGTAGGTCTCTAGACATTTCTTTAGGTTCAGATTTCTCTTCAAACCAATAATGGCTCCCTCTTTTATGTTCTCTCTGTCTCTGTCTCTGTCTCTCTCTCTCTTCTCCCTCTTTTCTGTCTTCTATTCCTACCCTAACTCAATCTTCCTAGTCCAGCCTGCTTTCCTCTCCTCTCCTTCTCTTTCTCCTAGTTTTCTCTCCATTTACTGTCCTCCCACTTCCCATGTACTCTGGGGGACGTGACCCTTACCCCTTTTGTGAGGGACCATATATGAATCTCTTAGAATACACCTTGTATCCTAGTTCCTCTGGTAGTATGAATTATAGTCTGGTAATCCTTTGCTCTAGGTCAAAAATCCATATATGAGCAAGTACATACCATGTTCTTTTTTTGTCACTGGGTTACCTCATTCAGGATGGTTTCTTCAAGTTCCATCCACTTGCCTGCACATTTCAAGATTCCATTTTTTTTCTGCAGAGTAGTATTCCATTGTGTAGATGTGCCACATCTTCTTTATCCATTCTTCAGTCGAGGGGCATCTAGGTTGCTTCCAGGTTCTTGCTATTACAAATAATGCTGCTATGAACATAGTTGAGCACGTCTTTGTTGCATGGATGTGGGTCATTTGGGTATATACCTCAGAGTGGAATTGCTGGGTCCTGTGGTAAACTAATTTCCATTTTCCTGAGGAACCTCCATACTGATCTCCAAAATGGCTGTACAAGTTTGCACTCCCACCAGCAGATGGGGAGTTTTCCCCTTTCTCCACATCCTCTCCAGCATAAGTTGTCATTGGTGTTTCTAATTTAGTCATTCTGGCAGGAGTAAGATGGTATCTCAAAGTTGTTTTGGTTTGCATTTCCCTGATATCTAAAGATACTGAGCACTTTCTTAAGTGTCTTTCAGCCTCTTTGATTTCCTCTATTGAGAATTTTTTCTTCAATTCTGTACCCCATTTTTAATAGAATTATCTACATCTGACATAGTGATGATCTCCAAACTATACAAAGAGCTCCAGAAACTAGTTGTCTACCTTTTTTTAGCCCTAGTAAAATTTTATCACACCATATAAAGCAAAAATCACCTTTTAACTTTTCTTTCAATTTTTTTCTTCAGAATGTATTACTCTTTGAAAGTACTAAAGAACTATCTTGTTAAAAACACTGTATAAATGTGAATTAGAATTATCATCCAGTTTTGTTTCATATTTGTTGAGCATATATACCTCCCTTTGCAGTGGTGTGAATGAACTTAATTTGCCTATGTTTGCAGAAACTGATGAAACAATGAACCTACTCCTCATTGAAATCCTTAAACATCTATAAATAGTCATTTTTTGTCAGACTTAGACATTTCTGTTCAGTAAAAAATGAAAGCTACCCAGGCTGGGCTGGCACATGCCTTTTATCCCAACACCCAGGAGGCCAAGGCAGGTAGATCTCTATGAGTTGGAAGCCTACCTGGTCTACAGAGTGAGTTCCAGGACAGCCAGAACTGTTTCACAGAGAAGCCCTGTCTCTAACCATCACTCCTCCCCCCAAAAGAAAGCTGCTGGTGTTGAAAATCTAAGCAAGATCTGAGAAAAACTGTGCTAGCTCTATACACCCGAGAACCTGAACTTAGATCACCAGAACCTATTTTAAAGGCTCTCCATGGATGAGTGACTATTACCTTTTTATTGGGAGGTGGAGATGGTAGCTACATAAAGTTTTCTGAGCAGCCTGCATGAACACAAGGAGTGCTTCCAATACAGTGAGAAGCCTCGTCTCAAAGCAACAATGTTGAGAGTAATACAGAAAGGCCCTGATACCCATCTTTGACCTAGAAATGTGTCTGCATAAGGACATGTACTATCACATGCATACACTAAAACCATATACATCACACATATCACCACCAAAAACAGACAAACCAAAATAGAAACTAAACTTTGCAGATGGAAACTTCAGGCCCTAAAAATGGTACTTAGTTCCTAAAATTACTATGCTAACATTTAATATTGCTTGGGGTGTAATGTACAAGACAGCACATACTTTTCATGATTTCTCAGTTGAAATAACTTTGTATGGGTTTATTCATGCATCTTAGATAGTCCCTTAGAGATTAGTTTAAATAGTGCCATGTGAAAAATCAAATGATGCATGTGTTATGTGTGCTTGAGGTAATGGGTATCTATATTTATCCCTTGATTTATAAATTGCTTGAAATTCTTAATTAGTCATGCTTTAGCAAGAACTTTCTTTAATTATTTCTTGACTGTGTGGTGCAATAAACTGAGATTTAAGACATTTTTTTTAATATTTCATACTGATTCTCTACATTTTATAATCCTTTATATTTTAAGTGCCTATACTTTGAAAATACATGTATGTTGATTTTAATCACTTATCATCTGACAACTGCTATTTTGATGATTTAACAGTTTATTTCCCATATAATTAGTAACATAGCCGATGATTCATAATATTCTTGGAGAACATCTGTTATGATAGGCATTTTCAAAGAAATTGCTATAAGTTTTACTTTTATGTTACATAAAAGTAGTTTGAACATTGATTTATCCTATCAAATTTTGTCAGAAATTTTTTCTTGTTAAGTCCAAGTTGCTGGGAAAAGAGAAAAATTTTTTTTTTTTTTTTAACTGATATGCAATTTGAACAATAGAGTGAGACCCACTGAAGATCATGTTTAGGATTTTAATTCTTATACATTTTCATATAGATTGTTAAGGATTTATATTTTTTGCTGTAGCATTTTCCTACATTAAAAATGTATTTGAGGATTATATAAGGTATTATAATTTATACATAGTTAAGTTTGTTATTAATATACCTTATTTATATTTCCCTTCATAATAAGATAGAATTTTAATGTTAATATAAATCTTCAGTAATATATTGGGCACTAAGAAAGAAAATGTATGTTAATGTCTCTTTCACATTGGCTATCAACATTTTTGGTAATTGTCTTGGTAGCTGCTTTGGAACTGCCACTAACATGAATATCTTACTTTAACACATTATTTTGCTTTTAATAATTTATTTCTTCAGAGTTAAAGTAGATCCAGTAGCTTCAGAACATGTTGTTCCTTAGAAGCATACCATTTTAGTGGAATAACACAATGAAATTTGGGTCAAGTCCATCAACTGAACAAATATGATAAGAATAATGTTATGTTTAATATTTAAAGATCCTAAGACTTGATTCTTCTTTTAATGTCATGAATGTTGGTAGGTTACTAATACTCTTTATAAGGATATGCCATATTATAAAACTTGTATTTATATATATATATATATATATGTATATATATATATATATGAGCTTAAAAGGAGCAATAATGGAATACTTACCACAGAGTTTTGAAAAAAAAAAACATTTGAGTGAGTGAGTACGTTATTATAAAAGATGAATAGATCAATTTGGAAAATAGGAATAGCTAACCTGAGTGAAGCATAAACTGGAAAGTGAAAATGAATCATCTTTTCAATGAGTTAAATAACTTATTTTGTTGTTTCCAACTGTACTTCCTGACATTAATTCTTATTAGGACTCTATACAAGAAAGAGCTGCAATACATGCTAATAAACTGTGGATAGTAAATCAGTGTCCTGTATAATCTCTGTAAATCCATATTAGATATAGGGACTATGTCTACTAGCCGTAGTTTAAAAGGTCCCCTTATTTCTCCCTTATTTCTATCTATAATTTTAATATAACTGAAGATCCTGAGGCACTATAACCTCAAAGCAAACATGCCATGTAATAAATACAAAAGTATGTGTGCTTTTGGCAAGGTATTAGATAATCTGCAAAGAATAGACAATAAGTTATTAAAAGAAGATGATTAGCTTGTGTGATGAAATTGTGTCCTGCTTTAATCATTTAAGCACATTATACTTCATTGTACCTAGGAAAGTCACGTTACATTAATCATTATGATAATTTCAAAATAGAGTGGGTTTTGTTCTTGTAATGTAAACTATCATTTTATGTATGTACTGTGGCAAACTGGTTGGTAATCACTGCTAACAGTTACTCACAAAAGTAAAAAAGTAGAGTAGGATCATCTGAAATTCAAATTATGAGCTGAAGTTTGATGGAAAAGTGACAAAAGACATGTTATGTGGGTCTTATTGTCTCATTTTGAATGTGTACTACTAGCCATGTGTCTTCTGTTTCCCAGAGGCCCTACTATACTGCCCTTTCTCCAGTATTATTTCCTTTTTGCATGTAAAGAATAATGATAGAAAATTAATTATTTATCACCTCAGCCTGTCTAAATTATCTATCCTTTCTAATATCTCATTTTCTAAATTATTCTGTTCATCTTTTATCATAGCACTTCATGAATGAAAGATCCTATATCCTTCACAAAAGTTATGGAAAAAAATTCATTTTCCTAAGTATTTTATGTTTTCATTATCTAAAAGTTAAGAAACCAAATAAATACCATTTAAGAAAGAAACATATCTCTGTGAAAAGGAACAAAGACTACATTTTATTAACAATTGTGAAATTCCAAAATAAGCATATTTATTTTATTTTTCTTTACAATTTATTTTTATCACACTTACCCTCTCTTAACTCCTCTCGGATTTGTGCAATCCTCTTTACCTGCTCAACTTCTTCTCTCTTTAAAATAATCCAACAAACAAACAAATAAAATGATAGCCAAAGCAAGACAAAGAGACCAAAAGCCCAACAAAACACTGAGTTCAATGAGTGATGGCCCACTACTCCTGTGTCACTCCACTCAAGAAAATTCATTTTCCTATTAGTATTCTGCTAACTGGACATAGCAATGATATAATATCTAGTGATATATTGCTATATTCATAGCTAAATAAAAAAACTTCAACCTTCATCAGAGTGTTTCTCCTTGAAGTAGAAGGTAATTAGCATAGAGACCAAAAACTGAACACCATGCACAGAATGTTCAACTCTACATAGAATGGTTGGTCACACTCCTCCATTCAAGGCTCATGAAATCTCTGTAGAACATGGGATGGAAAGACTGTAAGAACCAGAGGTGGTGGACACCTACAAGAGACATATTTGATTTGTAGAAAATTTTTATTTTCAAATTATATAAGCCTAATAAGGTGCAAAATATCTTCAGTCATTTCCACATATAATATGCTCACTAGTAAATTATATCACGTTTTTCTGCTTTATTAGCTACAGTATAAACTCCTCTCCTGTTGTAGCTAAATAATCATTTATTTATTTTCACTTTGCACATAGAATATTCTTGAAGGATATGAAGTGTTACTTATAGAGTGTTCCTGAAGGATATGTATTCTATTGTGGTATGTGTTTGTCATAGCAGTGGTTTCAGTATATAATGGCTTCATAAGTGTATTATTTTGCTCTAATTCTCAAATAAAACTTAAATAGAAACTGTTGATTATTATTGCCCTGAATACTTGAAAGTCCAAATGGTAATATTTTAAAGAATTTGCTTTGTCTTAAATTTTTCTTTTGTAATAGCATAAGACATAGCATCTTTTGTCATGTTTTACCCAGAAGCTGACAAGACTACCTTTTTAAAAGAACAATACATGTCAGCTTTTCTTAACTACAGTAAGGCAAACAATCAGAACTGGAAACAATTATTCCCCAGCATTTCTCAGTTTTGTTTACTTCCCATATTTTGTTTTACCCCAGGCTTTCAACATTTTAGAATCCCATTGCACATTTTTTGAGAACCCTAATGAAAATTCTGACACTTAGAAAAAGAAAGAGAAATTAAATGCAAAACAAAACAAAACTCACTGTATAACATTAGATTTAATGAAACTTTTTGTTGAGACAAATGTTTTAAAACCTGTAAATTAAAAATACATTGATGAGATGTCTGTTCATAATGAAACTTTTTTCTTTCTTTTTTTGGACAGTATCTAGTACTATTTATTTTCTCCCTTCTGTTTTTCCTTCCTTTCCTCTTTCTTCCTTTCCTCTTTCCTTCCTTCTTTCCTTCCTTCCTTTCTTTCTTTTTTCTTTCCTTCCTTCGGTAATTACTGACTTTGATTTTTGCATTTGTATCCTTCATGGAAAGCTTTGTATTACTGAAAATGTTGATTGAAAGAAAAAATGTGCTCATGCTTTTAATTTTTTTATTTTTGTGTGTGGGGGTGGTGGGTATGTAAATATATAGATATTCTACATTATATTTCTATAATATTGCACATACTACAAACTATTTTCCATAAAGTTCATAGTGATTTGAAGGTTAACTAAAGGGGAGAAGGAGAGATATGTTAGTAGTTTGGAGTGCTTCTTGTTTTTCCAGAGCCCAGAGTTTAATCTCTCCCACCCATAGCATACAGCTCAGACCTGCCTTCAGAGCACTAGAGAAATGTTCAGAGATCTACAAGGATGATCCTAACCAAAAATCTAAGCAATAGTGGAGGGCTACCTTAAATTCCCTTCCCTGATAATATGATTGATGACTATCTTACATGCCATCCTAGAGCCTTCATCTTGTAGCTTAAGCAGACATCCACAGCTAAACACTAAGCTTAACTCCTGGAATCTAGTTGCAGACAGGAAGGAGTGATGAGCAAAAGGTTCAAGACAAGGCTGGAGAAACCCACAGAAACTGCTGAACTGAACAAGGGGGAGCTCAGGGACTCCAGCCTGATACCTGGGAAACCAGCATAGGACTGATGGAGACTTGGGTGTTAGTTAGGAGGACTGGGCAGTTTATGGGGCCTCTGGTAGTGGATCAGTATTTATCTCTAGTATATGAATGGATTTGGGTGTCTATTTCACATAGAGGGATACTCTCTCAGCCTATACACATGTGGGAGAGCCTAAGCTCTGCTCCAAATGATATGACAGACTTTGAAGATTCTCCATGGAAGGCCCCACCCTCCCTGGAGAGCAGAAAGAGAATAGGATGGGAGTTGGTGGGGGGTCAGGGGAAGAGGGGACGGTGAAGGAACTGAGAATGACATGAAAAACAAGCATGTTTCAAATTTAAAGAAAATAGTCATCAAAAATGATTTATCTTTATTTGGACATCTGTGGGATACTGTCTTTGCAGGACTGTAGTAGGAGGCAACCAATTTCCCCATGGTTCATACCTGAAAGGGGGAGTGTGGTCTAAGAAAGGATAGTGAAAGAAGAGATAAGACAGACACAGTAATATTGTCAGGAGGACAGATTTAGTCCATACTGAACACCCTGAGTTTATTCTTCAACATTCTAAAGTACCCAAAGAAAAGTGGGAACAATGTCAGAAGACTTCTATTATCATGTATAAGGGGCAAACAGACTTACTTTCCTTAATCCTACAGGCTTTTGTAGCCACACCTGCCATCCAGCCTTTAGAGTTAAGAGTAAACACACCTGAGCCCAAATCTGTTGTTATTTAGATAAACATATCTGCTACCAAGGCTGAAACACCCTATAGCAGCCAAGCTATAGATGATAGGTTTAAGGGTAGTTTTGAACCCTCTGATTTTGAGGAAAGATGAAATGGACCCCTCTTTATGCACCCTGACAGACATCTTCTATGTACTGGTTAATGTAATCCAAAGGAGAGATAATCTGCATGTGTTCATTCATTGAAGTTATCCATCAAATTTATAAGAAATTTTTGCTATTCATATAACACAGTTGTAAGATCAGCTTCAGAATATCAAAACTAAACATATTTACAATTTCAATTAAAATAGTCTTACCAGATTTTGAAAATAAATATGAAGTTATTTTTAAATGCCTAAACAATAGGACTCAGAAGTCAATGTGGTTGAAGTTTGCTTCTCATATGTTTTGTGAAATTAGGGGGTGAGTCACTTGTCAGTCACCATGACAAAATATTTTAAATATTCAATTTAAAAACCACTTATTACTCATAATTTCTGAGTGTTATCCTTGAGGCCTGATGGTCCTACTGTTTGGCCCAGCAGGGGACTCGGGGTGTGCTAATTAATCTTGTCTGAGCAAACCGGAATTGCAGCTATCACTGATGGGAGGGGCAGTGTGAATTCTTGGTATCCTGCTATCTTAGGATCTTGTGAAGGAAGTTGCCAGTGTTCTTCTAGGTCAGACTGTCCTTCATTTTAAGTGAGGGGTTTCCTTAACTCTGCTTTTGGTCTTTCACCTTCAACAAACACTTGAAAGACATTTTTGATTTAGACCATATGTTAAATTAAAATTCCACATTACTTAATTTCTTTTTGTTGTTGCTGCATATAAATTTGTTACTTTGGTATTAGCAGAGTCAGAATAGCACCACATTCTGTAAATAGCAAAGATCGTTAAAGACACAGGATTGTTTCCTGGAGAATCTAATTCTGGGGTTCTAGTGATTTTATGATCCCTGTGTTTAAAAAGAGTAGTTATGATAAAAAAAAATCTCATGAAGAAAACCAAAATGCTAACAAAACAAGCTGGTAAAAAAGTACTTCCCCATGTGTGCAACTTTGGGTAGTCTGTTTTCTGAAGTTTACCAAGATTTTTTTTTTTTTTACAATTCCTAATAACAGAAACATTTGGAGTAGTAGTGTGAAGAATAGATGCAACTAAATCCTCCTCAGTATCCTAATAACCTTTCTTTTTTTTTCTTAGAAAACATTTATTTATTTTGCATACCACCCCCAGTTTATCCTTCCACCTCTTACCCTCTCCCACCTCCCCCTCTTCAATCTACTCCTCATAGGAGTCAACAAAGTCTAGAATACCAGGTTGAGACATAACTAAGTTCCTCCCTTCTGTGTCAAGGCTGAGCAACTCTCCATCATAGGGAATGGGCTCCAAAAAGCCAGCTTATGAAACCGAGATAGTTCCTGATGCCACTGCCACTCCCAAAAGATCAATCCACATAACTGTCACCCACATTCAGAGGATCTAGTTCAGTCCTATGCAGGTTCCCCAGCTGTCAGTTTATAGCCTGTGAGCTACTACTAGCTTGGGTCCGCTGTTTCTGTTTTCCCTATCATGCTCTTCACCCTCTTTTCTGATATGATCCCTCCTCCCTCTCTTCAACTGAACATTAGAGATCAAGATGTCCAAATTGGGGGAGGTATGGAGGAAGAGAGCAATGAAAGACATATTTTGATAGAGGGAATCGTTATGGGGTTAGGAAGAAACCTGGTGCTAGAGAATTTCTCAGGAATTCACAAGGATGAACCTAGCTAAGACACAGCCTTTATAACAAAACAATAACAGTACTGATACAAAACCGGACATGTATTAAAATAGATTTGAATAGAGGGCTCAGAATGTCTGGTCCTTGACAAAAAGGACAAAAACACTTATTGAAGAAAACATAGTCTTTTTTTAAATGTCGTTAGAGTGATGACATACACATAAAGACCTGAAAATTCATCCTTATTTCCCATCTGATTACAAAATTTAATAAAAAGGTAGCAAATAAATTGACATAAGATCTAAAAATGTGAAATTAGCAAAAAAAAAAAAAAAACCATAAGAAAAGCACACCAAGAAAAGTGTCAATTGTGGCTATGGTCATTTAAATATTAAATATGTTCCACAGGCTCCAGTGTTTGAATAGTCAGCCTCCATTTGGGGGGCCTGTTGAGGGACATTTGGAAAGTGGGACCATGTTGAAGAAGATGTGTCAATGGGGAGCTTTGGAAGATTAATGTCTCATCCTACATCCTGTTTATTCTCTATATCATGTATTTGTGGTTTCAGATGTGAGCTCCCAGCTCCTGCTGTCTTGATTGCTACTTGCTGCCATTATGGACTCACACTCTTTAATCAAAGCCCAAAGGAGCTCTAAATTTCCAGAGTCAATGTGTTTTATGATACCTATGAAAATAATTAATGCCATAACAAATATTCTAAATAGGACAATAATTTATCAGAAAACAATAAAACTAACAAATGGAAAAAAATGAAAACAGATCGAGCAGTTATAAAGCAATATCAAATAAACAATTATATTGAAATGAGTCTACTTTTGCCAGTTAGCCATTCACTCAAGGACTAAAATGTAGGTTACACAAAGAATTCAAAAGTTTAGCAACAAAAGAATCTAAGTAAACAAAACAAAACAAAAGGCAACTTAGATGCAAATGCACCTTTCAAATGAAGAAATTCAAATTCCTCATCAACCACTGTGGTTCACAAAGGTAATCCCAAGAATTATATTGACCTGTAATATTGCATAGTGAAACTATTTCTAAACAGAATAAAA
Organism: Cricetiscus sungorus; assembly: GCA_030556225.1. Taxonomy (NCBI): domain Eukaryota; kingdom Metazoa; phylum Chordata; class Mammalia; order Rodentia; family Cricetidae; genus Cricetiscus; species Cricetiscus sungorus. The sequence goes on along the minus strand of JANBXA010000726.1, from coordinate 52,897,664 downwards.
TAAAGTCAATGCAATTAAACATTTTTCACTACTAGGCAGTGAAAGTTAAAACCGTATTGGAATTTTTCTCTTCCTCCTATCATATTTGTCATTAAGAAAATAAGTAATAGCAAATGCAAATGAGAAATATGAGAGAAAACATACATTTTCTACACTCTGAGTGGGATTTACGGTTACTAAATCCACCATAATACAACGTAACACTTCTATTGAGCACATATCAGAAAGAACCACAATCAGAATAATATAGACCTGTTTTCACATTTATGCTGATTGAAGCATTATTCAGAAAATCAAACCTATGATATCATTATAGGTTTCTATCAACAGATTACAGAAGAAATAAATAAATAATGTCTGGTGCACATACACAATGGAGTATTAGTAATCCATGAAATCATATTTTCTGCCATGGAGATCAGTTTGATTAAAATAAAAAATAATTTCGTTTTCAGTGAGACAATATAGGCTCTAAAAATGTAATATAAAAGTAGTGGAAGAATTATGGCAGATAAATATGTTTAACAGAAAAATTAATATGTCGAATGGATAAACTAGCTCCTCTACATATATATATATATATATATATATGTATTTTTGAAAAAACATAATATGCCATAATTAAAAAAAGATCTCCAGCACTTCAAGTAACACAATAAAACAAAATAGGCACGAAGAAAAAATGGATGAATTTTCAAGTTATAAATTAAATTTAAGTGGCTCTAGGTTAGAATTTAAGTTTTATTATTGATGTTACTGTTAGGATGAAAAAATTTGTCCTAACTCTCTACTGACCCCAGGAAGCTGGGAGTCTTAAATCTCTGGCTGAAGGTCACCTTCTTGAATGTTTACGACAGCACCTGTGAGTGAGTGAACACAGGAAAGGAGCCTTGTCACCCCACCCAGAAGCCTGTACGAAAGCAGACTTCCTGGGCTAAGTGCAGGCTTGGATAGTTTAAGTTAATTGGTCCGCACTGAATGCTACGAGGTGATTGGTTCACGATGCGTGGGCTTTGTTGTAACCCTATACAAGCTGTCTCAAGCCTGTATCCAGGGTCCTCAGCCCTCTAGCCCGGCATGGTGTGTGGCTGTTGGCCCCAGTGCACTTGGAATATAAAGGATCTCATGCTTTTGCATCAAGACTGCTTCTCATGAGTGATTTGGGGAGGGGGGTGCCTTTCCTGAGTGGGAGCTCGAGGGACCACGCTCTCGTGAGTCTTACAATACCAATTAGATTACTTCTCCTATATGCTAATATCAGTTATTGGCTCACACTTACATTTTTAGACAACTATTCACTCACTTTTTAACACTGTACTTTATTAAAATAACTTAGCTCCAGTTATAATATAAGTCCAGTTATAATATAAGTCAGATACATAGAGCTCAGTGGATATCATAGGAGACCATACAGAAAGATCTTGAATTAAAGGACCAGGAACTGTAGAGAGGATATAGTGTCTGCTCTATGATAAGGAAGGTTTACCCATGGACGTTCAATTATATGAGTGCCTAAAAATGAAGTCAACCAGAATACCAGTTGACATTGTTGTAATTAAAAAAAAAATGGCTCAAGAGAAAATGACATGACACCACAGAGTTCAAGTGGAGGTATTTTTTTAATTAGGGGAAAAAGATTATAAAAGTGAGGAAGGGGAGAGGAGAGTCCAGCCTCGGGGCCTGGAGCAGTAAGAAACAGAATAGAGAGGCAGAGAGAGGGACAGAGACAGAGGGGATGGGAGGTAGGGAAAGAGGGAACATAGTGAGTGAATAGGCACAAGTGCTGTTCTTAGGGCAAGCAGCTGAAAACTTATCCTGTGAGAATTTCAAAGGCAAGACAGTACAAATGGCTAAATACTAATAGACATGCCAATGTGGATGAGTGAAAGTTTACAGAGCCCCACCCCTTGATAGACAGACACTTAATAAATGATTACTGAGCAAGGGAGAACCAGTCTTATAAAAAAATGAGCTGCCTAATAGGTTGTTTTATATCAAATGCTCAGCTTGAAAAAAAATACACATGAAACACTAAATGGGTTCAGAAATTTGTATTTATATTTGTTCACATATATTTATATACAAATCTATTGATTACACACACACGTGTGTGTGTGTGTGTGTGTGTGTGTGTGTGCGATGTGTGTGTGTGTGTGTGTGTGTGTGTGTGTGTGTAAAGAATCCATGAATTTGGGATGAAAAAGGAAAGGGAAAGAAAGGAGTCAGAAGGAAGGGTGGTAAAATGATGTAAACTCGGTATACATATAAGAAATTAACAAAGAAAAAGAAAGAGGAAACAAAAACAAAAATACAAAACAACCAAAAATCTGTTTCTGTAAGTAGTTATTCATTTTACATTATACTTGCAAACATGAAATCTTCTCAAGGGATATTACTGTTAGTATTTAGGCATCTGCACTGTCCTGTCCTTGGGATTCTGGCAGTATAAGCCCTCAGCTGCAGCCACTAATAGCACCACCTGTGCATATTTACTATGTTGCATTTTTAAAGGGGCCTGTCCACCTCTCCTCCTTCTCTCCTTCTTTCTCTCCCTCTCTGTCTGCCCCAGCACCTTTCTCTCTCTCACTCTCTTTCTTTTCCTCCCTCCCTCCCTCCCTCCCTCCCTCCCTCCCTCCCTCCCTCCCTCCCTTTCTCCCTTTCTCCCTCCTTTCCTCCCTCCCTCCCGCCCTCCCTCTTTCTCCTCTTTCCTGCAGCTTCTGTCTCCAGAGGCTGGTCTGGCCCCCTTCCCTCTTTTCATAATCCCTTCCCTTGATAAAAACCCATTCTGCTTGAACCTTGTTGCATGGCATCTTCCGTGTATCGCTTTTCTTAAGTTATAACAATTGCTGTTATTAAATACTGGATATTACTTTGTCATCAACTACCCTGAAGTAGTCCTGTTAGTAAGATGACATATTGCTTCATTTCCCCACAAATTACCAGGTATAGTTGTAATATATAATATATTCTTCAGTCCTCCTACAATGTAGATGGAAATTGTACATTTTCCAAACAGAACTCTGAATTTCATGTTTGGATGTATTTAGTTACACTGTGTTTCAAAATGCAAATAATAAATAGTCACTTAAAATATTTTATCTTATCTGATAGTCAAGAAAAAGTATCAGGTATGAGTTCAAGGAGTTTAAAAATGTAACTAATATTTAATATGAACATATTCTTTGAAAGCACTGGCCATATTTTTTCAGTGTCTAAATTTCTGCTTAACATATTGATTAGGTCTTCAAACTCAGTATACTTACAGCAAGGATAGAGTCTGATGGTTCTCAGATTTTGTAGATATTCTTACTGAACAATAGTGACAGAGAAGATTATATTATATAATATATATCCAGAGAGGACACAGTGTGGTCTAAAAGTCTATTTCTCATAAAATATTGACAGCTAACATTTCAGGTTCCAAAATTACTAGAATTCTCTTTTATAGTTAAGGAAACATAAAATTTTTATTAAGATTGCAAGTTCAGGATGATATATCTATATCTATATAAATATAAATTATAAATGACACATAAAGCATTCATAAAATAGGATAGAGATGTGGGTGTCATGTGCAATTTTCACAAGGATTTCAGTTTTAATTACCTTCAAATCACAAGCCCTTGTAATCTAGTCAACAGAATCTGGAGAAGACTCACGAAGTAATGTAGAAGATTTGTTTCAGGGTTTCATGTAGTAAATTAGAGCATACTCTCAAAGATTAAGACTGGAGACTATCCAAAGGGACCACAGGCTCTTTCTATATATGTAGGGTCTTTTTATACTTATCTCCAATTTCTTCAGAATACAAATATTTTCTGGAGGTGGTTGTCTTGTCCAGGTGTTAGTAGGCCAATTTGGTTTTACTCTTATGTGAGGACATAATGTTATGTCTTTGTTCTTTGTCCAAAAGCCTCCTGCCATAAAATAATACTATGAAGTTTAGTGATCTTGAAATCAAGTTTAATTAATTATCTAGTAATAAATTTCTGATCACTTTAGCATGTTAAGTAAGTCTTCTATACATATATACATATGTCTACAATCCCATTTGTGATGACTATTTTTACTTCAAAAGTGTCAGAACTTAGAATCATATATGAGACAGTTTTCTGGCATTAATATTGGAAAATGTCTTTAATAAAAGTGGGAAGACATGTGGGTAGGGATATTTCATGATCTTGTAATTAACATGAATTAAAAGGAGAAAGGGGATTGAGCAGATGCATTCACCCATCTCTTTTCCCTGGCTGTGCATGCAATATGATCAGCTGCTTCAATCACCTGCTACTCTGACTTCCCTGCGATAATGGTTTGTAAAATTAACTACAAATGAAAATAAATCCTTTCTACCCTAAGTTGCCTTTGTATGAATCTTTTATCACAGCAGTAGGAAAAGAAAATAAGATGCAACTCTCCTGAACAACAATTAAGAGTCCTGTAATTCCATACCTTGGTTTCATAAGACACTAATAAGGATGGTAGTTTCCATCTCTAATGTTCTCCAAGAATGTTAATACCTAACTTGCTACCTAAAACCAATAGCAACCAACTTATCCATAGTTCAGATCTCTGATTCAAAAACTATGTTTCAGTAGGAAGAAAACAAGCGAAGAGTGTTTATTGGGAGAATATCTCATTTCATATATGGAAGAAGAAAAATGTATGACCATCTTGTGATAAATTACTGTGTGATCTATAGAGTATTTAGATGTTTTTCAAGTTGTGCATGTTCATTTTACATGGAAGACAATCTGAAAATTACCAATTTCCAAGGCTCTAACAATACCATGAGACTAATTGAAATACTATTTTATTATAAGCCAAATACTAAATACCCTTGGGTGATATTTTTAAAACGTTTTTGTTACATTAGTTAATTAACTAAGTGACTTGTGATAATGTCAATGTGTGGGTACAAATGTGGAAGCCAGGGAAGCTAGAGGCAGTCAGTTCTCTCTTTCTATTATGTGGGTCCTAGGATGTCAGGCCTTTGTAGTAAGTGGCTTTAACCAAAATAATGTAGCCGAAGTACTGTTTTAGAAGATAAAAATGTTAATAAATAAATAAAAAACCAGACAATGAAAGTAGAATGTTTGTGGTATATTTTTTAATTAATAAATATAAATGAATGAGGTAAGTGAAAAGTCACCATTAGAACACTACAGTTATAATTGCCAAAAACAAGAAACATGAATAAATAATACTGTCATGGTTAGAATCTTCAAGGAGCATTTTATTTGCATAACATTAAACTATCTCTTCAACTCCTCTACACAGAAATATTTACTAACATATACTGCTATTTCAGCATTTATTGAGGACAGTAAAATTTTATTCTTGCTCTATTTAGTATGTGAATTAGTGATTCAGCTTTAACAAAATATAGAAAAGAAAAAAATACTTGTATTAAAGGAAATTCCACATTATTTAAGAATCAAGATTAAAATTACAGTAGCATTGATATAAACCAGATATAACATGATATGAAGAACATATTTTATTTGTATTATTTTTCTTTATGCTGTAAAATTTCTAATTATGAGAAAACAGCAAAAGAAATAAAAAATTGATCAACATTCTGTAAAATACCTAATTGAGAATCTTCGAATATGTCACTCATAAAGCACACTAAAGAGCCCTAACCAAAAAACAAATTGTGGGATTTTAGAAACATTTTAAAGTAAGGGTATACAACATCAATATTTGAGCATCTATTATAAGAGTCAAAGAATTTTGGCAGATTTTTTTTTTTTTTTGCCCATCTGCCATTTCCCAAATAACCAACACAGAGACTCAATATTAATTATAAATGCTCAGTCAATAGCTCAGGCTTATTAGTAGCTAACTGTTACATTTTTAATTAACTCACATATCTTGTGTATTCTCTACCATATGTTAGTAAACATTTTAAGCTTGGCATTTTTATTTCTTGCTTCCTCTGCATCTGCTCAAGACTGCTCAGACTCTGCCCTTCTCTCCAGCATCCTCCTAGCCTAGCTTTTCCTCCCAATCTGTTCATTCCCAGGTATAGGCCAGTCATCTGTTTTTAACCAACGAGAATAATAGAGATTTATGGTGCACAAAGATTGTTCCACAGAAAAAGAACACTACTAGGAATACTGGTTAAATCTGAGCAATCTGAATTTAGTTAATAATGTAATAATGTACTAATGCTTTATACTTATTTTCTCTTTTTTATTATATTTTCTTCTTTGTCAATGTCATACACACACACACACACACACACACACACACACACACACACACACACACACACACACCACAGTGTATCATGATCATATTCACTCCATGATTCTCATCTCCCCCCTACTTTTGTTGTTTTATACCACTGCTGTGGATTTCTCTATTCTCTCCAACAAATTTCCCTCCCACTTTCATTACTTATTTTTGATATATTGTGGTCATAGATAATGACACAAGTGAACCTGGGGATTGTATGCAGGAATTTTATGGATTGTATTTAGAGTTGTAGTACTGACTTGGTTATTCTGAAATAGAATTTTTAAATCTTTCTAAGATACGGATGTGATGAAGCACTATTATGTCAAAAATGTAACTGTCCACACATCAATAAGTTAGTTGGCCTTGCAAGATGAGTGCAATAAAACAAATGGCCAAAAAAATTCTGTTTAGATGGAGTTATTGAAAAGTAAGCTAAAGTAAGGTATGTTAATGGACATAAGAATATTGGTTGCCACTGTGGGAGGTTTAGAGACATTTCTGGAATGATCCTGAGATTTATGTATTGATTCAGGTGTATATTTGTCAAAAAGCATCATCATCTGCACTCTAAGGATATTTGAATATGAGTCTAGTAAAATATATGCCCATAGAAAATACAGTAAGTCATACACTTTGAGTGAAATATTAGCCAAACTTAGGTTTGAGGGAATGAAATTCTGATTAATTGCAGTATTTTGCCACCATACAAATTTAGGACATTTGTTAGGATACATTTATGCTATCTCATATATCCCTCACATATGCTATTATTCTGGCCAAAATACATGCAAAAAACCTTCTTTCAACCAAATACTATTTAGTATGTTTCCATCCATTGAACTATACAAATATTTCTAACCACATGAATGCTTTGTGAGGATTTACCATGTTTTTTTATGTACATTTCTTATGACAAGCCTTTTGATTCCAGTCTATGCTACAAGTGCCTTAATTCAAGCATTCAAAGTTCATTTCGTTACTGATAAATTTCACATCATTAACATTTGTAACTGCAAATGCATACACAGGGTAGAGGTTTGGGCTGTAATACAACTTTTTTGACTTTTTGATTAAATATATATGAAGATACCATTTTTTTCTTTCATTCAATAAAGATCACATAGCAAATTGAAGCTAATAGACACTATTATTGTTCAAATCACCTTTATGTGCAGTTAAAAGTAAATGCACATAATGTTACAGTTGCTTTCAAACAGTGAATCATGATGTCAATTAGATGACCAATTACAAATTATCATTTTATTTTGAGATATGCATTTGTCTAAAAGCAATTCATGTTCAACTGCTATATAAACTTAATAATTTAGAAATGCAAATTAGTACAGAAAGCAAATAAGTATAGTTTCATTAATTTCTTTTTTATCACCATCTGTTTAATTTAAAAATTGAGTTTTACTGAGTGACAGAATTCTAATTGTATAAATAGTTTTCTTAATGGAAAATGTCTATTTCAATCAAGGTAAGAATCTGACAATATTTGGCTTTATGTGAACATATTATGCAAACAAATTCTAGTATTTATGGGGTCACAAGAAAAATCATTGGAAAAATCATAATTTTAAATAGAAGAAAAATATAATTTCATATATTTTAAATACACAGCATTTGTTATCCACGCTTAAGTCTTTTTGCTCATATAATATTTTAGACATAAAGTAAGTTTCACACAAAGAAAACCCCAAGTTCAGAGAGTACAATCCATTTAACATTTTGTTAGTGTTTTGAAGATTTACAATGCAGTTGAAGCAATTTGAACATTATGAAAAACATCTTCCCTCAACATTGCTTTCTAACATTGGATAATCTATAAACTATTAATTTCTCTTTGCCTGAAGAAATTATTTACCTTACTATTGCTCTTGTTTGTTTATTTCTAGAAACCAGACCGACAATGCTTGTTTCTGTTCATATAAGTTATTATTCTTTAGGTTCCACGACAATTTATTAGAATTAAAAACAAACAAACCAAAAAACCAAAAAACAAAAAATAGAGCAGGCAAACTGTAAATCTCATATCTGCCTGCAGGATGAGAATGGAGACGAGAAAGGAAAAAGCCACGTCATTTGAGATAAGATGGCATGACTTTCAGGTACATGGCAACATGCTGCAACACGACTGGGGCAGGAGTTTTAGGGAAAACATAGTACAGAAGCTCAAAGTACCAGGGAGTTTGAAAACATACTGGGGTTCTGAAAAACATGCAACAGAAAGCAACAGAAGGAAAAAATGTAACAGTTACACACTTCTGAGTCAGGACTCAGAAATGTGGGCAGATGCATATGAAAACTCAAGGTGGCTAATGGGGAATACACTAGAAGGGGTATAATTAGGAGAAAAGCTACATTATCATAAAGTGAATCTGTCTTCCTAGAGATTGCCCCAATTTCTTGAAGAGTGTTGGCTTAGCCTGAGACTTGTCTTGATCAACTGGATTATTTCTCAGTGGAAGAGATAAGAGCATGTTCGAATCCAGAGGTAGATTCATTTCTTTAATATAACATTTTTTACTTTGAAGAGGTAACCATCAACCCATTAAGGATATGGGCTGAAATTAGAAATTAGGTGTAAAGAATTTCTGCCATGAAAATGTAGTGATCAAGTTCCAAAGCTGCTCAAAAGAAGCACTTAATATCTAGATTAGGATTTTAGTTTCCACTCATATAGAACATCTAGGAAGTAGTATTGTATATCTAGGATAATAGAAACCAGAGCTTCTGACATTCCTGGCCAAAGAACAAAAGACATTTCTCAAACTGTTTTTTGAGTCCTTCCTCTGATGCTGCATTCTAGTTTCTATCTCTTGCTCTCATCATTCCCCTCCTCTGAGAAGGTAATCCCAACTACCACTCAGGGGACTGAAATTACGATCAAATGCAGTTCAATACTACTTGATAGGGTCAATTGATCTAGTACTTAGGTACACGTCTAGTGAACTTATCTTAGGACCCCAACCATGCCTGTTAGTTCCATTTATATAAAAGCAAGATGAAAGAACTAAAGGAAGCATTTACTGATGCCTAGAGAGAGAGATGAGGATGAAGTAAATGCAAGAGTTATCAGCATTATAAATGTTAGTAAGAAGAAGCCAGAATAGTGCATACCTTAAAAGATCAAATCAATGTCCATCTTAATGTCTTTATGGGCTCATAAATGATATTCATGCTTTGTGCTCCTCTTAGGATCTCCTATACTTGGTCCACCAATTCTGGAATCACATGATAAAGATATATTCTATCTATCTATCTATCTATCTATCTATCTATCTATCTATCTATTTATTTATTTATCTATTCATATTCTCTTTCAGAGTTGTTGAATTCTTTAAACACTTGGAATCCAGTTGCAGACAGGGAGGAGTGATGAGCAAAGGGGTCAAAACCAGGCTGGAGAAACCCACAGAAACTGCTGACCTGAGCCAGAGGGAGCTCATGGACTCCAGTCTGATAGCTGGGAAACCAACATAAAACCGACCCATACTCCCTTAATATGGATGTTAGTTAGGAGGATGGGGCAGTCTATGGGGCCTCTGGTAGTGGATCAGCATTTATCCCTAGTATATGAATAGACTTTGAGAGTCCATTCCACATAGAGGGCCACTCCCTCACTCTAGCTACATGGGGGAGGGCCTGGGCCCTGCTCCAAATAATGTGACAGACTTTGAAGATCCCCCATGGAAAGTCTCACCCTCCCTGGGCAACAGAAAGGGAATGGGATGGAGGTTGGGAGGGGGACAAGGGAGGAGGGGAGGGCGAAAGGACTGGAATTGATATGTAAAGCAAGCTTGTTTCAAATTTAATGTGAGGGTGGCTAGAATCATAGCATAAGGTTTCTCCTAGATGGCTTCTAGAGAGGGGAGAGAAAAGAAACTTAACTATCATTCAATTTTTAAATTAAAACATTAGGAAGCCTGCCTCTCCTGGCTTCAGTGAGGTACTGAAGTTTAATTTTGTGGTGGGTTTTGAAAACTTGCCACGATCTCTAGGTCACCAATAACTGGGTAGTAATTATGAAAAATTTCATGAACAGGAATCCAGAAATCCTGTTATTTCTATAGTAGAAATTATTTGTTGCAAGGTTGTCCCATATTTCCTGGATACTTTCAAATTAGTAGTACTAACAATTAAATGTACCTAAAATATGTACATTGGGTATTCTGGTGGTAACAAAGTTCTCTTTTCCCACTTTGAAAGACAAACAGCAGAAATGTAACTTCATTTTAGAGCATGGAACATACCCAAGAGTATGAGGACTACTGAGAGATAGCAAGTGAACTTTCCATGAATACTATTATTCTTTTTTCTTATGCATTTCAATGAATATTCATTTTTATCTGTACATGTTGGGGACAGGGCCATTTTGAGACATGTTTGGCTCTCTGAGCATTTTGTTTGCAAGGGATAATTAGAAAACAAGAATGGTAAAATACTCTCAAATATACTTGTATGCTCACTGTGTTTTTGCAACACTCAGGGTACAATTTTGAAGGAAATCTTTAGTCTATTCAAATAAAAGAGTCTGAGCTATGAATATAATACAAATATGCCTTAAACAGTTATAATGTTCATGAGATTAGACATTCAGAAAACCTGGTTGCCTATTTATAAAAATATAAATGCTCTGTTACATTACTTCATTTTATATTATTTTTCTCATAGAGATATTAAATTTTATTATTTGTGGAGTTCTCATGCATGAAAACATGATTTTTCACCCAAATACAAGAATGATGAATCAAGGTAGCACAGATTTACATGTTATGCAGAATACAGCAGAGCAAACATCCTACTGAGATTGACCCAATTGTATTTTCCTATGTGATCATAGTTGGTGACATTTCACTAGATAGAAATATTGTATTCCACTCAAATTAACAGTAAAATTTATATATAAACACAGTCCTCAAGGGCGTAATATCCACAAAGAAATTGAAACATGATTTCTATAATCATGGTTTTGAACACTATTCAAAACTCTCTAGACTGAAGAAACTTATATATTTCCTTTTCGTTTTTCTTTTTCTTTTTTTTTTTTTTTTGACACCCACAATAGTGTCTGTAAGAAATGGTCTTTGCTTAATAAGGATTTCTTTTCTGGTGTTGTGCAAGGTAATACAGGCTCTTGAATATTTCTTTTGTTTTGAATGCTATTTAATTATTGTATGTTTTTCACTAAATTAGAGTTTTAAATTTCTACATTTTTATCAGGCTATTATATATGCATTCATAATTTAATTTTTTAAAAATGCATAAAATCATATTATAAATGCTAATGATGTGCAGGATTATTTGATTCATGTGCAATTTTTGGAATGTTTAAATGAAGTTAATTTTATCTTTCTTCAATTTCCTCAGCTCTTTTGTGGTGGACTATAACAAACTTTTCTTCCATTTTCTTGAAATGTATACTATATTTTGTCATTCTTTAGTTACCCTACTCTACGCTCTACAACAGAATACCAGAAACTTTTACTCTAATTTAAATATAAACCTATATATCATATTTTTACATCTCTTCCCTAAACCGTTTTTAGTTTTAATACATTAAATTTGTTCAACAACTTATCATACATTTTATAGTTTCCAAGACTATTATTGCTTTTCATCTAAAAGAAAACCCTTACTATATGCTCAAATTGGACATCTTGTCTCATAGTCCATTCCTTCTACATCCTAGTAAATAGATTCTGTTTCATTTATTTGTTCAAATTAACAGCTTGAAAATCACCTGTGTCTTTTGGCTTTCGCTTACAAAGATATCTACAATCAATCCATTAACAAGGTACTTTCTTTTTGTTTAAAAAATGTATTTGTTGTCCATGAATAGTAATAAAAGCTTTATTAATACTGTTCAAAAGCTAGAAACAAACCATATGGTATTCAATAGATGAATAATATTTTCTTTCTTTTTATTTCCTTCAATAATGCACACTACACATCTTTACTTCTTTTAACCTCTATTAGTACCACCATGGTTTACCTAACTGATATTTTCCACTGAAATGTCTTAACAACTTCTTTAAGTGTCTGTTTTTGTATGTTAAAACTGACAGGTTCTCTATACATTGGAATGTTACAGGGGGCTGGAGATTGTTGCCTCAGTGGTTAAGAGCGTTTGCTGTTTTTGCAGAGAACCTGCATTCAAGGTGTCCAATGAACTTTTATGTCCTCCATAGGAACCTCATGTATATGATATGCATATAGATGGGCATACACACACACACACACAAATGAATACATAAATAGACAAAACAAAAAGTAGACAGACAGCTCAGACAGTTTCTCTACATTTTGACCAGTTGTGCAGTTGTGGAGTTCTCTGCTCTTCTCCATGTGATGACATAAAAAAGCTTTTTTATATGGGCTGAGAAAAACATATTTTGACTGCAGTTAGAAATTCTACTGCTTTAGCAGTCGTACTAGCTTCTCCTCTAGGGTTCATGATTGCATCATCCAGTGGTAGATAGCTATGCTTACTGTACCAGGCTTGTGTTCCACTCCTATTGAGTGAGCCGTAAATCCATTTAGATGGCTCTTGGTTACCTTCAGGATACAATTGCTACTATTGGACCTTTGGTGATATTTCATCTTTCTGGTATTTGTGATTATGACTTGTAGGCTTTATAGATGTGTAGAAATATAGCCTCCCTTGAAGGTTGCATAGAACTTATACATATTCTGAGAACTTATCCTCTGGGAAGAGGCTTCCAGGTTAGTTACTCCTGTATTTCTCTATGTTATGTTCAAAATGTGTGGTATCTTCAGCAATAGAAACTTATCTTCATGTTCTGGGAAGTATTTATGTATATTATTTTTTGATATAATGTAAAATACAGCATTGCATAGAAATATTTACAAATTCTGAAGAAAAACTTTTAATCATAGCTTATCATGCTTATAATACTACAGTAGGGATGGAGTGGCAGGAGGGTCAGTTAGTCAGAAGTTCAATGCCTAGAATCACTTTGTTAGAAGTGCTTTACCATCTATACTCTGAACTGTACTCAGTTGAGATTTACCATGCCTGTATTTTGCTGAATTCTCATTCTTCAGGTTTCAGCAAAGCAAATTTCAGTGAGACCTGTCCTTAAAGTTTGTTTGAAATCTATCCCTTATCTTCACAAGAGAGATCCATTAATTTATTGCATAACAAGTTACTTGTTAAATGTTTTCCTTATAATTTGGAGAAATCAGTATATAGGCATATTCTAGGTTATGTGTTACAAAAGGGGTACAGAATTTTTGGTCATTACTGTTATCATTTGTCACCTAGAGTAATATATGTATCTTAGATGATGTTTGTTGTGAATGTTGTTTAATAAATACTATTTAAGTGGATGAATGACCATTCAAAATATATTTTGCAAATCTTTATTTATCTCATTAATGTTTATGAATGCTAAATTACATATGTTATAGTGATGATATATTAAATGTACATTATCATTATATTGGAATAAATGTTTATACGTAAACATTAACACATAAACAACTTGTCATAATATTTTACTTTTACTGATTTACGTTGTCTAGTTCCTAAGTAAAGGTAGTATTTTATTATTTTCATGCTTTTTGTTTTAATTTTACATTTAGATATAGAAAACAAAAACTGAATTCTGTGATTAAGTTCATATACTTTAATTTTGGAAGATCAAGTTTCTACATAATTACAGATAAATATGTATTTACACTTTCACTTAGAAACTTTAGAACTTAACTTTGGAAGTTTGGTGTGCTTTTATTTTCATGAGTTAGAAAACACAGAATAGTTCAGATGTTTTAAAATGTCAAGAACAAAAAGCTAGTAAACAAAATTTCTAAGTTTTTGTCAACTGTAATACTGCTTGTACAGAGAATAAATAGGTCCCAATTGGCATGGTTATTACAGACCCAGGGAATCTGAACTAAAATTATAGTGGGCCCTAATGAACCAATGTCTAATTTTCTCAAACAAGTGGTACAGTGATTGCTCTAGTAACACCTATTGAATTAGATGTGCATCACTGTCTTCTGAACAATCAACATTTTAATTATTTTAAGAAATATTACTGAATCATCAAAAGCCATTTGATTAACATCTTTATCAGGTCATTAAAAATGGTCAGACTCCTTTTCATAAAAGAAATTTCATAAAATTAGTGTACTATATAATCAAGTTCTCAATTGTCTAGAACAAGCAAATAGTTCACTTCAGAAAACATGATATGCAAATGAGTGCAATGTATTCAGGCATAACAATGTCTCTGAAATCTAAGGAGCCTTTCAATTTATGTTAAGTGAATATAGAATATAGAGACACATTTCTGAACAACAGGTCCTAGCAGACTGGTAGAAGTCTGTACATACTAATTTGGGACAGATTTTTTTAGAGCAATATGCTTACTTAGGGTTAAAGAGACCGAGACAGAGAAAATATATGTTACTTTTTTTCTGTGCACAGTTTATATATGGATTCTATTTGGGATAGTAAATTTGCCTTAGCATTTTCTTGTGTTTTTAGTCCAAGAATGTTTAAAAGAAGGTGCGCTGCTAACTGCTGTTTATATTTGAGCATATGTGCAATAGAGATAAAATTCAACATAAACACGACTTGCTTGGCCTTGTTCCTGTAGAATACACATTCTTTATTAGTCTACTAAATTCTCTCAGCCTAGTAAAAGTCTCGATTACAATTTCTTGTGGAAGATCATTTCTTCCTTCTTTCTTCTAAATGTATAAGAAGCAATTGGCTTAACAATAACAATTTTAAAGTTTTTTTTTTTAAACCATGTACACAGTCAGAGGATAAAAATCTACTGTTTCTTTTTTTGTCATGCAGAGCTGTCTCCTACACAGGGGATTCTACTTATTCAAGAATGATATTAACCCATATCTTTTATAGGCAGGAACTAAAGATGTTTGCATATTTGAACTTGTTATTACACATTACCCTCTATTAGGGAAATAGTAATATTAGTATGTTTGTGATAATAATATAATAATAAACATCAGTCTAATATGACAACAGGATTAATTTTTTGAATTCCATAGGTTTTTCTTATAGTATCCACCTGTCTTTTATATTTATTTTTAATTTTACATATTGGTCCCAGTTCTGTCCCCCTCCCTCCTTCTTTCCCTCTGTATCACCCTCTCATGGCCTCTGACCACCCTCCCATCCCAGCCCCCCCAGACTCCATATGTAGGGTGAGGTCCTCCAAGAGGAGTCATCTACATATGTCAAGTCATTTGGAGTAGGGACTACGACTTCTCTCCTTTCTCTATGTTAAGGGAATTCCATAGGTTTTATTTAAAATAAATTTTAGAGACATTGATTTAAAATTCTCACCTACAAATAAATACATAAAATACTTTGATATTTATAGAAAGAAATCTAAAAATACAATTTTAAAATGATGGATGGGTTTCCCATTTATTAGATCCAACACATATTTTACATGTTAGAACTGTTCTACGTACACACCTTCTGAGTTGGCAGTTCCATTTTAGTCTTTCATATATTAACAACAGTCCTATGTAGAAATAATTATTGATTCTCTGCCTACAAAGATTGTACTCATAAATTTCTCATAGCTGATGTAGTGCTTTAGTCCGAAATTCTACATATCATCCACACACTGTATTTTACTTTTACCATCTGCATTAAATTTATCAAGCTTTACTCTTCAAACTATACCTTAATCTTCTGTGGTCGTATATCCCACCACCACCTCCTCTAGCCTACTATAATAGACTCCTAATTTGCCCCCTCACTCTTACTTATGATCAGCTTGAATTGATTATATCACTGCAGACAGAGTAATACTTCAATAGCAAATTAAATTATATACACTCCGTATTAAGTATCTTCAATAGCTGTGGTGTCTTCCCTGCTCAATTCTCTGGCCTCATTTTTTTTTTCTCATCTATTACTTTTAGTTACTACATTCTTTCAAGTCTTCAGGTGACTAAAAAGATGCCCCACACTGGTGCATCATGTAACTTTCTCGGCAGCAATTGCATTTTGTTTCTTATTTGTTAAATTATTATTTCTTATTTTACATATCAATCCCAGTACCCTCTCCCTCTCTCCCTCCTATGCCCCTGACCTCCCTCCCAACCCATTCCTCCCGCCACTCCAGAGAGAGGGAGATACATTCCAGGAGGAATCATCAAAATCTGGCAAGTCATTTGGAGTAGAGTCTAGACCCTTCCTCTTGTCTCTAGGCTAAGAGAGTATCCCTCCATGGGGAATGTGCTCCCAAAGTCCTTTTCTCCACCAGGGATACATCCTGGTTCCACTGTTAGAGATCCCTTAAATTGCCCAAGCCTTCTGAGACCCACGTTCAGGGGGTCTGACTCCCTATAATGCTGGTTTCCCAGGTATCAGTCTTGGGGTCCATGAGCTCTCCCTTGTTCATGTCAGCTGTCTTTGTGGGTTTCTGTAGCCTGATCTTAACCTCTTTTTTATTGCTGCTCCCTCTCTGCAACTGGATTCCGGGAGTTCATCTCAGTGCTTAGCTGTGGAAGGCTGCTTCTGCTTCTATCAGCTACTAGATGAGGCTCTAGGATGGCATCTAAGTTAATTTTCAATCTCATTATCAGAGAAAGGCATTTAAGGTTGCCTCTCCACTGTTGCTCAAAATGTTAGCTGGGGTCATCCTTGTAGGTCTCTGGACATATATCTAGAGTCAGTTTTCTCTTCAAACCTATCATGGCTCCCTCTTGTGGTACCTCTTTTTTTCAGTCTCTCTAGTCTATTCATCCCCCAACTCAATCTTCTTAGTCCCATATGTTCTCCTCTCCTCCTCTTCTCTTACTCCTAACTCCCTTTTAACTCACTGCTCCCCCACTCCCAATATGCTCAAGAGATATTTCCCCTCCTGTAAGGAACCTTGTATGAATCTCTTAGGTTCCTCCTTGTATCCTAGTTTCTCTGGCAGTGTGAATTACATGCTAGTGATCATTTGCTCTATGTCTAAAATCCATATATGAGTGAGTACATACCATGTTCCTCTTTTTGTGACTGCGTTACCTCACTCAGGATGGTTTCTTCAAGTTCCATCCACTTAACTGTGAATTTCAAGATTCCATTTTTTTTCCAGCAAAGTAGTATTCCATTGTGTAAATATGCCACATCTTCTTTATCCATTCTTCAGTTGAAGGACATCTAAGTTGCTTCCAGGTTCTTGCCATTACAAATAATGCTATATTAACATAGTTAACAGAGCCTTTGTTGCATGGATGTAGATCATTTGGGTATATTCCTAAGAGCGGAATTGCTGAGTCTTCTGGTAGACTGATTCCCTTTTTACTGAGGAACTGCCCTGAGGCAGCACTCACCAAATCCTTCCTGGGGAATTCCCTAAATTAGCTCCGAATCCCACTCTGTCCTATAATCTGCCCGTGAATAGTACTGTCCTGGTACTCTGTTCCATGCACCACCCAGAGGCTGCCTTCCCCTCACCCTTTGTCCTACTGGGCCCACTGCTCCAAGAATACACCCCTCCACCTCCACCTCCATGGAACTTCCTAGGCCTTCTCCGAGCACATGCATCACTGTGCTTAACACACTTGATCTTTGGACCCCATTGCCTGCCCTCTGCTGGAGGAGAGACCTCCAAGAGAGCTTGGATCATCCAGAGTTACAGACATGGGACTTCTGACCCACTTATGCCCACCGGAAGAGTAGGAGACAGAGAGAGAGAGAGAGAGAGAGAGAGAGAGAGAGAGAGAGCGAGAGAGAGAGAGAGAGAGGGAGGGAGGGAGGGAGGGAGGGAGAGAGAGAGAGGGAGAGAGACAGAGACTCCACCTGCACCCACAGGAGGAAGCGATGGGAAGACAGCAATACAAGAAAACACCCTACAATAGAAAGACAAGCATTCATCTTGAATACTCATCTTTACTACAATTTAAGTGTCACATTCACAGGAATACTATCTTCACTCTCTCCATTCTATATTATGTAATCCCCATGATTTTTCTTTTATTTAGCCCTGCTATTTTTTATATCACTTATCACAATTTACATTCTATCATTGCTTGTGAAAGTGCTTGCTTAATGAATATTTCCCATACTACAGTGCACTTTTTGTAGATATTTTACTTATAAATCGGTCACTTACTTCCTAAAAGAGCAACTGGGTTTTTCCATCAGCTTTCATAGCAAGTTCAAAATATCCAGTTTGCCTTTTAATGTTCTTTTCAATTAACTCTCTCCATCTGGCAGTGTTCACTTCCAAGAGAGATAAACAGGGAAGATGAAAATCCACATGTGTTGAGAATCTTCCAAATGCTAAACCATGTGCTAGAATGTTTTACCTACATGATCTAATTTTATTGGAAAAGAGATATTATTGTCTTTCATTTTACAGATAAGAAAACTGAGTCTCAAATAGCAAATGACTTGTAGGAAAGTTTGCAAGTAAAGCCATAAATGGGATCATAACATAATCCTTGATATATTAAATGCTTACTTTTCCTCATGCATGCCTTACCCATACCTGTTCCTCTTGTCATTGCATACATGCAATCCCACCTGGGATTATTTAAAATATTCTCTTGTCTAGCCACCACACATCCTGTCTTTCATCAAATGTTTCACAGAGCTTTTCTTTTACATCTGTTTCTTTTACATCACAAATATCTTTAAAATGACCCTAATTAGCATAGTATTTAATATGCATCATTTAGGAGGTCCTTTGTTAGTGTTGTGAAAATGGTAATGCAGATATTTAATTGTATGTATATAAACAAAAGAGTAAAACATTTGGATCTTATAAATACATGCTCCTTTTGAGTATTCCCTGTATGTGTTACTGAGTCTGACAAGCTCTGGAGAATAATGGGCAACTTTCCATCAGACTGCTGAAAGCAGTAGATATTTTTACTTGTCAGAGAAATTTCCTGAATCAATAGTAAATTGATTCTGAATGTTATTTTCATCAAATACTGTCAACAATACAAGACAACCTTACTGTATTGTACACTGCTGAGATAGTTTTAATATGCAAACTTCTAGTTATCTAGACTCCTATTCTTGCTTTGAAGTTGCCCTGGTTGTAAAACATGCAGCTAGATCTTTGCTTGTGGTTAGACTAATGCTAGATGTCTTCAGAATTCATCCCATATTTTAAAGCTAGATAGAGGTATATACCAGGTGCCTATATGTGACATTGCTGGACATTAAAGAAAACATGATTGCAGCTTAGATTGTACTTATTTCTATGTGAAAATGACTAACAGTCACTGACAATAAGGGCTGTTCTACCTGATTAGAAAGTTTACTTTCCCTCTATCCTAATTTGTTTGACAAAATGTAAATTAGGGATGAAGAACTTTATTTCTTAGAATGCCCAAGTCACAATCCATCATTGAGGAAAGTCAGGGCAAGACTTCAAGTTAATTAATGAAAATATTGTAATGAATCAAACTTAATCCTCCTCAAGGTCAATTGAATTGTACAGTAATCCTCCTCTTTTCTGAGCATGATATGCTCAAACAACTCCAGAAGACTCATAAAATCACAAATTATACCAAATTCTACATACGTCACATTTCCTTGTATAGTCATAATCAAACTTACTCAGTCCACATTAACACATAATAACAATAACTTTTGCAGTTTACATCGCAACAGCCAAACATTCACAGCAGGATTCAGGTTGATGCATTGAATTAACTTTATCAAACTTGATTAACTCCAATGATACACATGTAATTTTATATCCAAACCCATTAATTACTGCAATAGATACACATATTTTAACACCTTAGTACATTTAAAGACCAAAGAACTGATGTGCTCACACATCAGATTTTCTGCTGAAAATCAGCAGTGCCTCTGTATTTTATTTTCATTATTCATATTTGAAACTTTTTATTTTCTTCTCTTATCAATTTATTATTTGATAAATATGTTAATCTATTAAATATTAATCTATTCTTTTGTTTTAATAATTGCAGCAATATTTTTGTTCTCATCATATATAATAGAAACAAACTGTTGCCTTTCTTTCATTGTATATTGACAAATCATCCTTTCACATAAACTGAACACTTTATAGCTCATATTTATGGGTTAAAGTTAATGTAAAGGAAAAAAAGAAGTTCCTTGAGTTCAAGTACTATGAAACTAGAAAAGTCAATCTGTTAAGTGAGTTGGCTCTTACGTAATGTGTGTAGAGAGTGGCTACAATGTGTATACACTAGATAGAAATTATTCATATCATAAGCATTTTCGAACAGCTCAACATTTCATTTTTCTAGTCAGAATAGTGAATGTTTTAAAATTTATGGGTACTTTGTTTACTGATGTTTTTTCATTTTGTTTGTTTGTTTGTTTTCAGTTTTCAAAACAGGGTTTGTCTGTGGTTTTGAAAGCTGTCCTGGAACTAGCTCTTATAGACCAAAATGACCTCATACTCACATAGATCTGCCCGCCTCTGCATCCCGAATGCTGGGATTAAAGTTGTGCACCATCACCATCCGGCTTCATTTTAGTTTTTAAAGATAGGTTTTTTTCTGTGTAGCTCTTGTTGTCCTGGATCTCACTCTAGCTCAGACTGACTTGAACTTAGAGATCTTCCTGCCTCTGACTTCCAAGTGCAAGAAGTAAAGGGATGTGCCACCACACATGGCTCTACTGAAATTTTAATGTTATAGTTTTAATTATGTATTTGTGGATATGTGCAGGTGAGAGCAGGTGGCTGAAGAGGTGAGAAGAGGGCATTAGATCCTCCAGAGCTAGTTATAGCTGGCTATGTACTGCTGGAAACAAAACTATGTTTTTCTGCAAGATTAGTATACCTCTTAATTGCTGAGCAATCCCTCCAGCCTCCATTCATGAAACTTTTCAATGATATTCTAAAGTTATCATTGTAATAGATAAGATACCACATGTAACAGAAACCACAGAGTGTAAAACTAATTACTCCTGGAAACAATTCTACCACAGTCCTTTTCCATTTTCATGATTCTGAAATGTATTTTAGGATGTTTTTTCACATAGATTAACATAGATCTTATCTCATCTTCCAGAAATATACAAATACCCACAACCACAAATAATTATTCCATGTTTATGGGACACCCGAGAACTCACTCAAATGTACAAATAAATATAACACTTCTGGCTACATCTCATTGTAAATCCAAATTTAACATTAACATTATGATTGATAAATTATCGAAGTTTAAGCTTCAACAATTTAATAAATAAGCTATTCTTTTATAATTCGAAATAGAAATAGTGCATAAGCTAAGAAATATCACTGTATACACAGAACTTAGCATTATGTTATTTTCTGCAATTGTATGATTAGAAACTCTGGATTCTAAACCCATTAATTTGTCAAGAAATTTGCTAAACTGAATCTTGGTAATTTTAATAATCTATGCAGTTGCCAATACAAAAATCAGCCATATAAAACTAAGGCATGATTCATATACATCAAATTCAAAAAATTTAAATTAAATTACAACAATTTGTCAGAGTGCTCAGGAAAGATTTACAAGTCTTATTTTCTCATACTTGGTTAAGTTTGGTAAAGAAAAATTGCTTTTGGGCTGCCATTGGATCAATCGATTGTCTAGGTTCAGTGAATTCCTATACTTTCTTGCAGCAATAAACAATGTTTTAAAGTTCAGATACTTTGTGATATGATAAAGAGTGAATTTTATGTTGTTAATATTTTGTCATGAGTAAGACTAAGGAAGTTTCAGAAATTTAGGCCTTTAAGCATACTTTTTTTTTATGGAATACTTCAACTTAGTTTCTTTCATCCTTCAGATTTTAGTCTCAAAATGTCCATCTCTTATTCTAGATTTCAGGTCATTATCTTTTTACTATGTTTAGAAAGCACTTCTTTAATTGTCTATCTATGTGCCTACACCATTTCCCAAACTCAGAATTCACACAGAATGGTCCTTATAGCTATTCTTTCTTCAGTCCTGTGTATCAAAATTAAGCATGAAAAATAATGTGGTCAATACAATCAGAGAAATTAACAACTTTTAAATATCCTTATTATCATGTGACAAGAAATTGCTTTTTATTATGTCATTTTCATATATAGATACATATTTATATATGCGTATATATATAATGTATTTTTAGTGTATACACCATTATCATTGACCATTAATGAATCTTTCCACCCCCTATTCCTATAAAGCTGTTTTCTCTTCTTAACTACCCCCTTTTTCTTGCCCTGTAATTAAATCTAATGTGACTGATGGTCACACACACACATACACACACACACACACACACACACACACACACACACACATACACACATGCCCAACAGGACAGAGAAAAATAACTATGCTAAGATTTATGTGACTGTAGAACAGAGCCCTAATGGACGTTTCCAACAAATGTAAAATAAGAAAAGAAAGATTTTAAAAGTGATATGTGCTAATCTAACAAAAATCTACTTTGTACTTTTATGAATATAAAATGATATTAATCCCAGTACAAACTTCTCATGCTTCCTTATCACAGATCTTAGCAACCAAAGCATATAAAATTTAAAGTCTTTACCCATCCTCATAAAATAAGCATTATGATTTCCGTTGGAAACCAGCAGTCTGCTGACCCCGCCTCCTGATGATGGGCAGGAAGCTCATGGCCATGTCATTGCTACATCACATACTACCTGGCTGCTCACACATTACCTGGCTGTGCAGGGTACTCAGTTACACATGTGCAAGTTTTTCTTTTAAAGCAAGCGTGTCAAGTATGCCCCCCTCTCTCTTTCTCTCTCTCTTCTTCTCTCTCTTTCTCTGCTTTTGGTTAGCCACCAGCTACCCCTCTTTCTCTCCTCTCTACAAGTAAACTCCATGTGGGCATTGAGTCTCGTGTTTGTGTTTCATAGGCAATAGTAAAACAAAAGAACAAAAACTTTTATTTGACATATTCAAAGCAACAAATCTCTGGACATAAAGACAAATAGTACCAAGGAAGCCCTGGAAAGATCTGGCAGCTAATATAGGTGACATAATCAATCACATGAATACAAAATCACAAGGAGGGAAAAAATCTAAATAAAATAAAACAATAACATGAACTTGATAATAGAGTGCTGATGTCAGGTAATATATAACATTAGGACTCACAATGTTGCTTTGTTAAATGCAGGCCCAGAGTTAATTAAATTGAATTGGTCTCAAACTTTTTTCTTCTGATTGGCATAAAGTTGTCTCAGTGAAGTAGAAGTGATATATCACAAAATCAGGTGTTTGTATTTTGATTCAATATATCCCAAAGCATCATATATTTTTATTCAGCATGAACAAAGTAGAATAATTGCACTTTCACTAAATGCCATGTACATTTTTATAG
Source organism: Cricetiscus sungorus (assembly GCA_030556225.1). Classification (NCBI taxonomy): domain Eukaryota; kingdom Metazoa; phylum Chordata; class Mammalia; order Rodentia; family Cricetidae; genus Cricetiscus; species Cricetiscus sungorus. The sequence continues at coordinate 52,874,074 of JANBXA010000726.1, read as the reverse complement.
TAGTATGACATATTCAGTAACAACTGCAATTGACACTACAGAGGAATCTCCTAGAAAGCTAAAAATAAACTCATGTGAGAATTTAGATAAAATATTAAAATGGCAAAAATTTATATTATAGTAAATAATATGCATGTTTAGAGTTAATTTGTTGATCTGTGAAAGTAACTTTGGCACAATTCAGAAAATGGAATATTTATTGGATGGATAGTTATGGTCTAAAATAAATATTGGTAAGTAATATATATAAGATGGGAATGTATAGTGTTCCATATACACGTATTTTTGTTCTAAATATTTTCACAATAAAATGCTTCATATTTATATCTTATTCAATATTTATCCTTATACATTACTCTTGTTTTATATGTTTAATATCTTGAGATATATCAATCTAAAAACAAATTTGTCCACTTACTAAAAGAAAGTTGAATCTAAATAATATTTAGGATATAATGTAAGTTATCCATATATTACCGAACTATAAAGCTTTTTTGTTGTTTTTATTTTTATTTTTAAAAGTTTATTTCACCTGTATGATATTGCACAGTAAACTTTCTTATGACCTAGAAAAGACAAGTTCAAAAATACACAGAGCCAAATAATTTCCTGTATTGACCCTATAGTTATAGTTTGTTATGAAAGGTATTTGTTCCCCTAAGAAACTGGTTATTTTTCCTGGTGGACTAAGGGAAGAAAAAGACTACTTTTTTCCCTCATTGCTTCATTTCTTTTTCTTTCTTTATATGTGCAGTGATGAAGTGAGTTAGCTAGATAGAATGCATATTTTTTGATCTTGCTTTTATATCCATGAGCTAAAATGAGTCCTTTAATTGAAGAAATTTAGTCTTTATGCATTCAGAACTATTGATGTGAAATGACTTACTCCTGCTTGCTTAAATTGCTTTTGTTGTGTGTATTTTTTGTTCTAATCACATCTTAATTCTTCATCTTTATGGGCTATTTTTGATTTTTTCTAAACATAATTATTATTTGGTGTGTGTGTGTGTGTGTGTGTGTGTGTGTGTGTGTGTGTGTGTGTAGACTTGTATGGAAGTAAGATGACAACCCCATGGAGTCAGTTCTCACTTTTCACCTCCATGTGTGATCCAGTATGGAATTAAAATTGTCAGGCTCATGTGGCAAGTACATTTTAATGCTGATCCATTTCAGCAGCTCTGTCCTTGGTGGGGGGTCTAATGTTTCATGTACTTATATGAAATGAACCTTCCTTATTCTCTTTTTAGATATAATTTGGCATTTATTATTGTATTTTCATATGTTTTAATGATGTTAGTTATAAATCTTTTACTTATGTATATAGGATTCCAATTGGTATTGTGTGTAATTCTGGTGTTAATAAACCCTTCTGATTTTGCTTATTCTTTATTGTTTCTTAATTTCTAAAGTATACTTTTGCTGGGTATAATACTTTTGGTTGACTGTGGGTTTCTTTTAGAAATTGTATTGTGACATTCTATTTCCTTGTGACTCTAAGAGTATCTATTAAAGAAATGTGTTTAGTATTATGAAAGAATATTTGAAATGTGCTTGATACATTTATGGTGAGGTTTTTGAACTCTGTCACTGCTGGTACCTTTGACAGCTTGACCATTACAATAAAACATTGTATGGAGCACAATTATTATCAAATCTATTTGAAGTACAGGTGATCCTCCAGTCCATGGATATGCATGGCTTTTCCAAGATTTGCAGGAGAGGGGTACTGGCTGTTTTATTTATTTGATTTAATACCTTTGCTATTCTATTGTCTTCTTTTAGTTCTAATTCATATAACTCCAAAAGAGTGATTATTTGCTCATTTTAAAATGTGACAAAGATCACATTTTGTCTTCATTTCTTTTCATTTGACTAAGATATTTACAAAGACCTGTATTCAAAGTCAGGTGTTACTTCTTTTAATTAGTCTAGTTCATTACTCATTTGATTGTTTTTTATTTAACATATGCTAATTGTACACATTAATTATTTGTCACCATGGTTTCATACATGCATATGTGTTCAGCACTTGTATTACCTCTTATTAACCAATTTTTCTCACTGCCGTTTCTTTCTTCTATTACAGCAATGTACTTATTAGGTCCTGGTTGACACATGAAAGGAAAAATCATGTGATACCAACACTTGAGTTCATAAGAATATTTTTTTTACTAAATTTGATACAACCTCTACTTCCATCCCAGTTCTAAAAATTACTGAAGGTGCTTGAACTCTATGGCTAGATAGCACTTTGTATATACACACAATATTTTCTTTATACATTCATCTGCTGATATATATGTAGGATGAGTCTATAATTTCTCTGTTTTGAATAATGTACTGGCAAATGAAAGCATACAGGTAACATTATCCCATGTGGTCTTTGTGTTTTGCATACTAGGTCATACTCAATTTTCATTTTAAAATTTTCAGACACCTCCACATAGAGGCTGAACTAATTTACAGTATCATCAGTGGTATATTTGGATTCCTTTTATGCACATTTATTTATTTTTGTTTTTTATTTGTTTGGTTTTTGTGGTAGTATTTTTGTTTTTCATGAGGATATTAATTATTAAACTGACTGGTATTACACAGAATCTCAATATGGTCTTCATTTTAACTTCATTTTATTTCTCAACTGTCAGGTACCAAAGTAACTCTGTGTTGGGAAATATAAGTACTTGTCCCTCACAGCTCTCTTTCTCCCCACCCAGATGTAGAACTTCCGTGCAAACTAGGTTGTTTTAGAACTTTATGGTGCACAGTGCAGCTCTACCTTGACCCCAGGTTTGGGTGGTGCATGACTTCCTCCTATACTTAGTCCATCCCCTGGCTTGGGTATATAAGCTCATTACTCTCTGTAAAAAACAGTGGTGGCAGCAGCTTCTTCTTAACTTCTCATGGTGGTCTGTTAAGTCTTTCAATCCCTACACCATCCGCCAGTCTCAGTACTCTGGCTGTGCAGGCATGGCAACTCAGGACAAATGTGTGGCGTCTAACATACCACAGCATACAGGGACCCCACTCAACACTTTTTACCCCCCCCCCCCCAGCCCACTACAATAAATCTCTCCAGCCTTTGAGCTTCACTTCCCATTCCTTTATAAATCTGCCATTTCAACCATATGTGCTCTTTGCCCTCTTGGTCCTCCACTCTTGGATCCTGGTCCCTTTTTTTTTTCTCTATCTCTCTTCCATCCACCACCTCATGGCCCAGTCTATTCTGTAAGCTATGTTCAGTCTGAACTATTCCAGGTGACTCTGGCTGTTCTCTCTTACACATATACGATAAAAGCCTTCTCCTTAACCATGCCTTGTAGTAATCAAGTCCTCATTTTCATTCACCAGACAGCTAAAAAATAATGAAATTTCCCCCCGTATTTGTCCTCCATTTATATTTCTTCATCTTAAAAGTGTCTCTTAAGTATAATTGATCATTTATAGCATAGCAGACAGTTACTTTTCTCCACTCTATAGACATCTTCAATTTCTACTAATCATCAAGAGACATTTATTATGAAAGTATTAAAAAGTACACCGAAGTATTAAATTATAATGGATAGTAGAAAATAAGAAAAAATAATACTATCCTGAATAGCTGTAGTACCAGAAGTGTCCTATAGATTCAATGAAATCTCTATCAAATTTTAATGGAATTCTAAATTGAAATAAATAACATTACTAAACAATATATAGAAGGACAAAATGGCAAATAGAAGTTGCTAATGAGTATTATGAGAGTAACCAATATAACCAACTTGCAAGTATAATAAAGAATCATTGAAAAACAGAGGCATGATACTGGCACAAAAACTGATACATTGATCAAGAAGCATAAAGGACTGCAAGATAAGGATATGTAGCTACACTTATCTATCTATCTATATCTATATATGTATATGCATATATATATTAATTTAAATTTGAAACAAGATTGTTTTACATGTCAATCTCCATTCCCTCATACTTGCCTCCTACCCTGCCCCATACCAATCCTCATACCATCCCTTTCTGCTCTCTAGGGAAGGTGAGGCCTTCCATGGGGAATCTTCAAAGTCTGTCATATCATTTGTAGCAGAGTCTAGGTTATCCCCCATGTGTCTAGGCTGAGAGAGTATCCCTATATGTGAAACGGGCTCCCAAAGTTCATTTGTATACTAGGGAAAATACTGATCCACTACCAGAGGCCCCATAGACTGCCTAGTCTTCCTAAATAACACCTTCATTCAGGGGGTCTGGGTAAATCCTATGCTGGTTTCCCAGCTATCAGACTGGGGTTCATGAGCTTCCCCTTGTTTAGGTCAGCTGTTTATGTGGGTTTTTTCAGCCTAGTCTTGACTCTTTGCTCATCACTCCTCCCTCCCTACAACTGGATTCCGTGAGTTCTGCTCAGTGTTTAGCTGTCAGTGTCTGATCTAGAATGGCATATAAGGTAATCATCAATCTCATAATTGAGGAAGTGCATTTAAAGATCCCTCCAGTATTGCTTAGATTGTTAGTTGGGGTCATCCTTGTAGATCTCTGGATATTTTCCTAGTGCCAGATTTCTCCTTAAATCTATAATGGCTCCCACTATTATGGTATCTTTTTTCTGGTGTACCTCTCTTCTTTCCCCAATCTCTACCTTCCTCTTTTGCCTTCTCCCTTTCTCTTTCTCTCTTATCTCCCTCCTCCCTTCCCCCATGCTCCCAATTTTCCCAGGAGATGTTGTACCTTTCCCCTTCTCAGTGGGACCATGTATATCTCTCTTAGGGTTCTCCCTGTGTCCTAGCTTTTCTGGTGGTGTGGATTGTAGGGTAATCCTTTGGTATATGTCTAAAATCCATATATTGTATGAGTGAGTACATACCATGTTTGTCTTTTTGTAATTAGTTTACCTCTCTCAGGATGGTTTCTTTCAGTTCCATCCAATTGCTTGCAAAGTTCAATATTCCGTTGCTTTTTGCTGTGAAGTAGTGCTCCATTGTGTAAATGTACCACTTTTTCTCCATCCATTCTTCATTTGAGGGGCACTTAGGTTGCTTCCAGGTTCAGGATATTTGAAATAGTACTGCTATAAACATAATTGGACAGAAGTCCTTGTTGTATAAATGTGCATTTTTTCAGGAGTATATGGCTAAGAGTGTAATTATTGTATCTTGAGGTAGATTGATTCCCATTTTCCTGAGGAACCCCCAAATGATTTGCAAAGTGGCTGTAAGTTTTCGTACTCCCACCAGCAGTGGAGGAGTGTATCCCTTTCTCCACATCAACTACAACATAAACTATCTTTTGTGTTTTTGATTTTAGCCATTCTAACATAAGTAAAATGGTATCTCAGAGTTGTTTTGATTTGAATTTCCCTGATTGATAAGGATGTTGAGCACTTTTTAAGTATCTTTTAAAAGGGGTCACAAATATGATTTGAAAGTAGGAATAGTGTTTTCCTTAGAAGACAGAAAAATAATGAAATTAGATCTCCTTTGATCTTATACAAGAATTCAAAGGAAAATGGACAAAATCTGGGGGAAAATAGGGGAGTCATTGTAAGATCTTGGTATAAATCATCAGTTTTTTATACAAGAGGCAAATGGCTCATGATTTAATGACAAGAAGTGGTAAAGGATGTTTATGATATTTAAGTATCCGGCTCAATAAAAAAAAAAAACAGTACAGAACAATTATCTGCATTTTTGGCTGATATATTGTGTACTTCCTTTGCAAGAATTTTTTTGTTGTTGTTATTTTCTCTAAATCTCTATGCTTTTGCTAATATTTAAATTCTTGTTATGAAATGCTTTTTAAACTTTGCTCAACAATCTGTAATCTGTATCACACTGAAACTCTTTATAATAATCTAAAGGATTGTGTCATTAATTTTATCACTATCAGTTTATTTATAAACCATTTCTAGAAAGTTGTTATGATCTGGACATAAATTATTATCCTTTTGGTGGGACCACCCTTAGTCCCCATCTGCCTGATCCTGACCTCCACTGCTGGTCCTCTGCTGAATCTCCCCACCCCGGCCAGAAATCCGCCTATCCCAACAGCACCATCCTGAGTACCTGCCTTCTCAATCTTTGACCCCCATCACCAGGACTCTGCTGGATGTGAGCCTGGGACAAGTTCTAGTTGAAACCTCCCCACACCCTTCCCTGAGAACTCCCTGGATTGGCCCCAAATCTTGCTCCCCACTGTGTCCTGTCCCACAGTGCTCCTGGTGCTCTGATACACAATCCTTCCAATCAAATGGACCCAAGAAGCAAGCAGGTGTGGCTATCCTAAAATCTAACATGTTAGACTTCAAACCAAAATCAATCAAAAGAGATGAAGATGGTCACTTTGTATTTATCACAGAAGAAATGCATCAGTACAAAGTCTCAACTCTGAACATCTGTGTCCCAAATACAAAGGCACCCACATTTGTAAAAGAAACACTACTAAAACACAAAGCTCACATAAAAACTCACACACTCATAGTGGAAGACTTCAATACCTCACTCTCCCTGCTAGACAGGACCACCAGAAAGAAACTTAACAAGAAACAAAAGAACAGGCATAAGTTATGTCTCAATTGTGTTTAACAGACATCTATAGAACATTCCACCCAACATAAAAGAATAAGCCTTCTTCTCTGCTCCACATGGAACCTTCTCTAAAATTGAAAACATATAGCAAGAACTTTGTTTCTTTAAAGAAAGACATTAAAGAAGATACCAAAAAGTGGAAAGATTTCCCATGCTCTTTGATAGGTAGGATAAACAAGTAAACATGGCAATCGTGCCTAAAGCAATCTACAGATTCAATGAAGTCTCCATTAAAATACCAGCACAAATCTTCACTGAACATGAAAGGATAAGAATCAACTTTATATAGAAAAACTAAAGACCAAAACAACCCTGTACAATAAAGGAACTTCAGGAGGCATCTCCACCCCTGACTTTAATCTCTACTACAAAGCTATAGTCCTGAAAACAGCCTGGTATTGGCACAAAGATAGACAAACAGAGCAAGGGAATCAAATCGAAAATCCTGACATTAACCCACACACCTACTAACACCTGTTTTTTGACAAAACAGGTCGAAGTATACAATGGAAAGAGGAAAGCATCTTCAACAAATGGTTCTGGCACAACTGGATGATGGTGTGTAGGAGACTGCAGATAGACCCATGTCTATCACCATGCACAAAACTCAAGTCCAAATGGAACAAAGACCTGAACATAAATCCAGCTACACTGAACTTCTTAGAAGAGAAAGTGGGAGATACCCTTGAACAAATTGGTACATCAGTAGCACAGACACTGAGATTGACAATTAATAAATGGTACCTCCCCAAACTGAGAAATGTCTGCAAGGCAAAGAACACATTTGGAAGCTCACAGACTGGGAAATGTTCTTCACCAACTCTAAATCTGACAGAGGTCTGATCTCCAAAATACTCAAAGAACTCAAGAAACTAGTCACTAAAACACCAAATAACCCTATTAAAAATGGGGTACAGATTTGAATAGAGAACCCTCTATAGAGGAAATCAAAAAGGTTGAAAGACACTGAAGAATGTGCTCAACATCCTTAGCTGTCAGGGAAATGCAAATCAAAACAACTCTGAGATACCATCTTACTCATGCCAGAATGGCTAAAATTAGAAACACCAATGACAATTTATGCTGGGAAGGGTATGGAGAAATGGAAACACTCCTCCAGTGCTGGTGGTAGTGCAAACTTGTACAGCCATGTTTGTGATTCTTCAGGAAAATAGGAATCAGTCTACCATAGGACCTGGCAATCCTCCTCTTAGTCATATACCCAAATGATCCACATCCATGCAATAAAGACATGTGTTTAAATTTGTTATTTGTAATAGCAAGAATCTGGAAGCCACATAGATGCCCTTCAGCTTTAGAATGGATAAAGAATGTGTGGAACATTTACACAATGGAATACTACCGTGTGGAAAAAAACAACAGAATCTTGAAATTCTCATGCAAATGGAGGGAACTTGAAGAAACCATCCTGAATGTGGTAAGGTAAGCCAGTCACAAAAAGAGGAACATGGTATGTACTCACCCATATATGGATTTTAGACATAGAGCAATGGATCACCAGCCTATAATTAACACCATCAGAGAAACTAGGATGCAGGGAGGATGCTAAGAGATTCATATAAGTTCTCTCACAGAAGGGGATAGGGACCAGATCTCCAGAGCATATTGTGAGGGGGTGGGGGAGCATTGAGTGGAGAAGGAGCTAGGGGAAAGAGAAGGGGAGAAGGAAATCATGTGGGATTAGGAAGATTGAGTCAAGGGAGGAATAGAAGAGAGAAGAGAGAAAAGAGAGAGAGAGACAGAGAGAGAGAGAGAGAGAGAGAGAGAGAGAGAGAGAGAGAGAGAGAGAGAGAGAGAGAGAGAGAGAGAGAGAGAGAGAGAGAGAGAGAGAGAGAGAGAGAGAGAGAAAATAGGGAGCCATTAGGTTTGAAAGAAAACTGAATCTAGAAAAATGTCCAGAGACCTACAAGACTGACCCCTACTAACAATTTCAGTAACAGGGGAAAGGCTACCATAAATGCCCTTCCCTGATAATGAGAATGACTGACGCCAAACTTATCCACCATAATCGAGCCCTGATGGGAGATGTTATTCTGTAAATATGTTTCTCATAATGGTTAATTAATAAAGCACTGTTTGGCCAATGGGAAAGCAAGACAGGCAGGGCTAGGAGACAAGGAGGAAAGAGGATGTAGTAAGGAGGAGTCAGCATGTAGGGCATGGAGAAAGCAAGATGCTGGCCACTGTGCTCGGAGAAGTAGACCACGTGGAAATACTTAGATAAGTAGAAATGGGTTAATCATTAAGACAGAGCTAGCCCATAAACAATAATAGTAACTGGCCGACAGGATTTTATCAAATACAGAGTCTCTGAGTGTTATTTTGGGCTCATATGGCGGCAGGACCTGGCGACCAGCTGGGAGGAACAAAGTGTGGGTCAGGCAGCCGGAGGGAAAAACTTGCTTGTAACAGAGCCCTCATCTATTAGCTAATGGAAACATAAGCAGACACCCACAGCTAAAAACTGAACGGAACTGGAATCCAGGTGCAGAATTGGAGGACAAGATCAGGTTACAGAAACACATAGAGACAGCTGACTTGAACAAGGAGAGCTAATGGGCCCCCATACTGATAGCTGGGAATCCAGTATTGGACTGACTCAGACCCCCTGAACATGGGTCTCAATTAGAAGGCCTGGACAGTCTAAGGAACCTCGGACAGTGGAACTATTACATATTCCTTGTACACAAAAGGACTTTGGGACACATTCCCCTATGTAGGAATACTCCCTTAACCTAGAAACAGGAGAAAAGGCCTAGTCCCTACTCCAAATGACTTGACAGATTTAGATGACCCCTCCTGGAAAGCATCACCCTACATGTGTAGTGGAGGGGGATGGGAGGGGAGGGTTGTTGGGGGACATGGGAGGGTGGGAGAGAGGGGCAGAGGAAGGGAGGGAGGGAGTGAGAGGGAACTAAGATCCATATTTAAAATAAAAATAATAAAAAATTACCTTTTTCATACCATACTTTTCTAGTGATGCCATATTGAAATTTGCTTGTTTACTAGGTTATATGTACGATATTTATGTATCAAATGCCTTTCTCTTAAAATTTCTGAAGTTTAAGTTTCCTATATACTGTTGATATTGATTATAGTTTCTTCCTGGGATTCACTTTTGATCTAGGTGATTTTGTGCATCTATGCACAAAAATAATAAGAAATATTGTGTAATACTATAGTGGCTCTTCATAGCAATCAGTGAAAAAGTAGCAGTGGTATTTCAAACCATGTAAACAGAGAAATGATTGTAACATAACATGACATTGTTCTCTATAATATTCTCTAATTTTCTAGGTTTTGTGATTACTTAAGTTTTATGCTCTTATCCTTTATAGCTCAGATCCATGAATAAGGGAAAATGTGTTTGTCAATTTTACTTCAATAAAGTTTGAGTGAAACAACCAAACAAACAACAAACAGCAATTCAGTACCCCATTTACTCTTCTAAAAATTGATGGGTTATTCACTAATGCACAATTAAATAAAATGCATCATATCCAATGAAGAAAGATAATTTGTAACTGTTTAGTGATTTACTTCAAATATTTAGCCAGAAAAAGCTACTCCATAATATTTTAAGTTTTGGTGTATCTAGTTATAATGCTATGGTTCTTCTGGTCAGGAACCATTGGTTCAAATGTCACATTAATGTTGTGTATGATTGTCTATGTATGAGAACAAAAGACAGTTATTATAACAGATAGTCTTCTTCTAAGGAATCTGATTACATCTGACCTTTTAAAATCTCCAGAGAGCAAAAATAACTCAAAAGAAGTGTTTGTGCATATATAACCCAGAGCTGGAAATCCATACACTGACTGTGTCCAAAAACAGATGTAATTTCTTCAAAGCTCAGCCAAGGCTTATAGTAAACAATTTTTTAGATAGGTTTTGTATTACAAAAATATATGGTCTATAACTGTCAGTGGAATGTGTAATAAACTCAAGTAGTTTTAAATCTACAGAGCTTTTAAGAAATCATTGTAAGCAACACCTCATTTTATAAATTTAGGATGCATTTTTAAAAATATCTTTTATAACCTTTAATACAAGATTAATTTGCAGTATGTTTAATAATACATATTTATGTATCCTAAGATACATGCATAACCAGTGCTATTTTGTCTAAAAGAAACATGGAAGTATTTTTGTTTTGGTTTTCTTATTTTTATGAATATACTTTATCAAAGGGTCAAGATTTGCAGCAAATAATTATACAAACAGAATAAGATTCAGCATGTAGTTTATATTTTAATCAATTGACATATTAATTACAATGGAAAAAAATGAAATTTTATTAGTTGGTTGATACAATTTTATTCTAATAATTATCATGTCTCACATTAAAATTATGAACAGATATAGTAAATATATTAATAAATGAGTCAAATAAAATGTAAATATATCACCTTTTCAATTTTTAAAATATTAGGTATTTCCCCATTATATATCTTTGCTAAATTAAAAAGTTAAAATTATCTAAACATGATTAGTAATGCAAATGAATTCAACAAGGAATTGGTAACTGACCACCAAACATGGACAGGAGAATGTTAACAGGAATTGAGTCAAGGATATTTTGTAGAAATAATACAATTTTGGACAAATATAACATCATTCAGGTAAAAGTAGAGATCTCAGAAGAAAAGAAATCCAGGGCTTCTACCTAATAGATAATGAAGAAAACTATCTTAATATTCATGCAGGATTGTTTCCCTGGTGGTGCCTTTTCAAATTTTACACGTATATCCTACATTTATTTTCTTAAGCTCAATTATTTTCCTTGATATTTTTACAATTGCTATTCCTCTCAAGCAATTGTTATTTATCTTTCTTAGGTTATATATACCTTTGAGAATTAGATAAAGTATACTGAACCTATCCCAGAAATAAATTTTGTTCATCCCTTTAAAAGAATACAAACAACTTATGGCATTACATAGATTCCCAAAAGTCCTTCCAAGGTTATGGATTGAAATTTACTTTGCAGAGTGAAGTCCTTTTTGTTGTCCAGAACATCAGTGAGTTTTTGCATTAAATTCCTGGTGGATATTATTGCAGACAAAGCAATCTCTGATTCTATCTTACCTGAGAATTTCCCTTTATATCATAACTTTAGATCAATAGAAATACTGCTGAAAGCAAAACATGGGTCAGTTTTTAACCCCTAGGTCATGTTTTCCTCCTTTCAATAACAAATAGCATGTATGGGTATGTTGTATGTATGTGTGTATATGCACACCAGCAGACCATATGTCCAAAAGTATGAGAGTATGTATAACAAATATAGTTAACTGCAACATAAATACTCTACATTTTATAAGTAATACAACATATTGATTACACTCTCACTTTTAAAATAAATTTTTTGCTATTTAAAGAAAATGCCTTTTCTCTTAGAACAAGGAAATTGGGGTAATATGCTCATCAATATATGTAGGTGTACTTTTAAGTGATGTTTTGAAATTACTCTGTGAAATTAACTCTATGTTCAAATATAATTCACTATTATGTAGTATAGTTTCAAACCTATTATTATCATTTAAATTAATATTAATTAAAATATCCATTCTCTTTTTATTTTCTGCATGTTTTTCCAAGTGCATGTTCATTGAATGTATTCTTTGATGGGATATTCTAGGAAGAATTAACAAAACTATAAGACAAATGAGAGAATATATTAGTAAGCATGGAGATAATATCATTTTATTTTAGAGAAAAATACTTCATATTCATTGCACATGTTCCATTTTAATAAAAAATTTATTTCCTCCCTGAATAGAGAAAGTATAACCAAAGGAAAAACAAAACAAACACCAGAGTTCTCAATCTTTTCTGAGCCACAGCAAAGAGAATCATAAAGGAAATACACTTGTGGGAATTGGGGTGGCATTAATAAAAGATCCAATGTTGGCATGATTCAAAATGTGTTTGTCACGCCAAAAGAGAAAAGGTATCACAGAAAGCATTTCAATTTGTATACCTGAGTATCTCTGAGCAGTAACGAAGCATTAGTTAATGATACTGCTGAATAGCTGTATAAGTAGACAAAAGCAGGATGCTCCTACAGAGAAAAAGCAAACACTGCTTTTGGAGATACTGAAATTATTATATATTGCATGTTATTTTTTTTCACTTTTCCCATTTGCTACTTCTGGGGAAAAATATACTTTGACAGGTGAAGGTGTTCTAATGATGATAGTTGGCTGTACAGTTATTTTCTTTAAAACACAGATATTTAAATTAATTATAGAAACTGTAGGCTATTAGTATTTGACAAATGGTAATTAACATATATTCATGTATTATTTTCATGGAATTCAGTTGCACAAGAGTGACACATTAAACATGCAATTGGTCTTCATCAATCTGAATATAATTTTCTTTTTAAAGATGAAAAGATAATGATTGTTTCTTTCCTTACATCATATTATCCTCTCTAGTTACTAGCTTTTGAAAGAAATTCTCCATACAAAAATAAATTTAATAGGATTTGACTAGTTTTATGTTTACTAGAGAATAAGACTGACAAAGTTACACTGAGGCCAAAAGATAGAGGATTATTGAAATGCAAACTGTCCAACTGTCTCTAAGAAAAGAGAAGGCATCTCCAGCAAAAGGGAGCTGTTTTTTTTTTTTTTTATAGGATAGTATAAGTGGAGTGGGAGAGTGGCAGGAGAGCATGAAGGGGGAGTGAACTGCTGCAAACAGATTTTCTGTAAACAAATTCTTATGGGGGACCTCTGGTCATAGCAGGATGCTGTAGTCTTGGGTCAGAGTCCTGAGACATGCATAATGTGTAGTTTTATTTCTGAAAGGGGCTGCTTCCCTCTTTGGTAAGCCTAATGAGTATATTATCAAAGTCAACTTCATCTTAATGACTGACAAATGACATTCTGGTTGGTGTAGTATGATGGCCTTCTTAAAAATGGTCAACTAGGAATTGGTTTTCACATCACTTCCTAATGTTAGTATTCAATGCTTGATTTTGGGATAATCTCTTGGTTTCGGAAGTTTTTCACAGTTATACTTGGTTCTATCATCACAATCTATTGAAGACATAAGTTTAATGTTCATTTTGACCTCCCTAGGCAATCATATGTGAACATCTTGATCAATATGAATCAATGAGATAGAAAACACTGAATATCATGTACAGTATTGAGCTAAAATATAATTACCATATCACAAAAATAAAGAAAAATGAAAACTAGTGTTAAATTATCAAAGAACTGAAACTGTAAAAATCACAAGCCAAAATAAGCATTTCCTCTGATAGTTTTCCTTTGTTCAGATGTTCTGTAAATCTAACTAAAAATACAAATTTTTTTTATTATAGCATTAATGGAGTTTTCATCAAAAGTATGTCCCTAATGTTATTGTATGAAATAATTATGCAAGGGTATTATAAAATACATATGCCCACACTTCTTTACCTAGGAGTCTGATTCTTTAAACTCAGAATACAACCTTATTATCAGTATTTTGCAAATAGTTCATCTACTATGGATAATAAGATAATTTTATTACTCAGAAATGCAATGTGTACAGCAATTTTAATGAAAGGAATGCCCAAATTCAGTCATTTTGAGCAAGATATTTAAAGCACAGATAAGAGGTTTTAAAGATTAGTTGTAGAACATAATTTATGTGAGAGGAAGTATTAGATTTCCTGGTGATGTGCTTAGCACGTAAAAGCACTTCCCATCAAGCTTGATGATTTGAGTTTGATACTTGGTTCCTACAACTAATTCTCACAAGTTGTCCTGAAACCTCTACTTAAATATTGTGGTATGCATTTCTCCCTCAAATTAACTAATCAAATATATTATTTTTTAAGAGTAGTTTCGGAGGTAGTAGAGAAAGGATAACCTTTCAAATAAACCTTAAAGAGATTGCTTCCTCAAGAAGTAGAATGCAATGTAGTAAAATAGTAACAGTAAAATCCTTATTACAGGTCAAGTACCAACCTCTTTTTAAGTTAGAAATTTCTTGTTCAAACTGTAACTCCAGAAAAATTGCAAGTTGCAAATAAATTCATAGTTAAGATCTTTAGGAGACCCAATTAAATTTTATGCTCAAGTGGTACTTTAAGGATAATAAAGTCAAAGAACAAATATTCTAAAAATTCCAAATTTTATAAGCCAAGAAAGGGAGTCCTGGGTGTGTCATTGCTGTTAAAATATTATTCTAAGCTATTACTGAAAAAAGAAATCTATAACTTCATTTAAACATAAAATTACTTTAATTAGTTCAGAAAATGAAGACAAAATAGACTTAATATTCTTGATGATTACACTTTCATTTCTAATACAGTCCAAACCAAGACTATGAAGAAAACTAAACAGAGGATCTCTGGGTATGCACAGTTATAGGCTTGCTTAGAAACATACAAAAAAATAGAGTTAGTAGATATATGGGACAGAATTTTCAGAACTCACTACAATATATTTTGCCTATTAACTTCCAAGATCATTGCTATCTAGGTATAAATATTTAACATGGAAGACAAGACCAAATATCAAAGAAACAGATTAAAAAGTAAAACAACTGTGATGAAACATAATATATAAAAAAAGAGGGGGGACTTAGTAATGTAATTGGAGACACTATAGTTCACAGATTTAAAACAAGAACAGAATGATCTTGATGATGTACAGCCTGTCTCTGTAGTGCATTTACTTGCATAACTAAAACTCGATAAGCAAGTTTTTGTAAAACTTAACATTCATCTTTTAGGCATTGCTTGGTTTTCTTAAAGCTCATAGACTTAAATTCTCATAGCATCTCTAAGAAGTATAAATATTCTTTCCAATTTTCAGATAAGGAAACTGAATTGTAATTAAATTTATGTGTATATCTACATTCTCTAATTTTCATATTTGATAATTCATAATGTTATAGTGGAAGTTCCACACAAGCCCCCTCCCCTATCTCCCTCCAAACCTTGCTGTATCTCAGAAAGCCAGCTAAATAATGACCTTTCCCCCAGAGATGCTCAAGACCACTCCCACAAGATATTTAATATTCCCCCTTGAAAACATTCCTGTGGTTTTCCAGTCTCTCTTTCCAGTATCCTCTCTGCAGGGGCTGGAGGGCCACCCAGGAGCATTGTATCTTTTAAAATTGAGCTTTTCCAATTCTGTCTGATTTGGTCTGATTTAAATTGCTGCATCGGAGGAGAGTCTTATTGGGGTATAGAACCTTTTCACATAATATATTTTCATGAATGTTATCCTTAAGATATATATGAAATGACTTAAATTCTTTAACAGGCTGCCACTAATTAAGTTGTTAAATAATTCATGTAGTTTTGATCTGTATTTCACAATAATATTAAACTATAAATTGTACTTATAATTGAGTAGGGTTGCAAATGTATATTTTAATACATAAATATAATTGAATCATCTTTTCATTTTTCATTGATTGACAATTTCTTACATGCATATGATGTATTTTCATTAAGACTACCCAATTCCTTCTATTCCATTTTCTCCCCTATCCCTACCATGACAATTACTTCCTAATTAGTGATAGCAATGTATGCAA
Source organism: Cricetiscus sungorus (assembly GCA_030556225.1). Taxonomy (NCBI): domain Eukaryota; kingdom Metazoa; phylum Chordata; class Mammalia; order Rodentia; family Cricetidae; genus Cricetiscus; species Cricetiscus sungorus. The sequence continues at coordinate 52,857,926 of JANBXA010000726.1, read as the reverse complement.
AGTTAAAGGTCCATCAACTGAATGGGTAGTTTCTGAGGGGCTCTATGACCAAATAAAACTGACTCAAACGAGAAGTCACCCAGAGCTCCTTGCTGTGTGGATCTAGACATAGTACAGCTCACAACATGACAACTTACTACTTCAATATTAAAACAGGAAAGAGAATTTCCAGAAAAATGAATACTACCAATTTGGAAGGAGAACAGCAAGAAGACAGGTGCTAAGAAATTAAAAACATGGATCAAAAGGGAAATTCCCCACCAAGCTACCTGAAAGTAGCAGGTATGCAGAAAAAAAAAAAAGCCCCAAATTTACAAATGAAACAGTCAGGCAGTCCCTATGTAGATGAGCCATGAAACTTAAAAAGCTCTCTTATCCAGGCTATTTCCCTCCTTTCTGGACCACATACAACTTCAGAAAATCCTGTCTTAATTTATTCCATCTCTATCATTATCATTAATAACTTGGAAAATGATATTGGAATGTAATATTAATAAACACCAAATCTTCAAAGAATGATTCAGCAACAAAAATACTGAGATGGAAATAGTGTGTTCCCTATTCTATTGCTTGAAAAAACTGATTTTTGGTAGGATAAACTGCAGACAATTTTTATGAAAATAGACACATCATTGATTACTGCATCATTACTAAACACTTTATTATTGTGGGAAGTCATTGTTTCCTATGGCTTTTTTTTTTTCAGTTAGGCTTCCTTACAACTATAATTGTTCCATGTTCAGTCTTAAACCCTGGGTCAAATGGCTGTGGTGCCTATTTAACATATCAAATTCGACCTAGCTACTAGGTTCATTCAGCATCTCTCAATCCCTAAGGTTGTGGCACCAGATGAATTAAAAAAGAAACAAAATGGAGAGGACATGACCTAGGTATGATAGAGGATAAAAGTTTATTGTAGATATGTGGGGGAACATAACCACACACAAGTACATCTGGGAGAGTCCAGAGTGGACCTGACCCTGGGACATGTGAGAAGAGGGAAGAGCGGAAGTTAGAGGGTTAACCAAAACTGATAGATTATATAAGGAAGGGCATCTGGGGGAAGGGCAGATCAATCCTGGCCTGGAAAAGTTTAGGGTAGGGTGTGGGGTATGCCTGCCCAAAGGTCCCTTTACTAAGTAGCAACTGATAGATGCAGGGAGAATCTGGTGGCCAGGTCTGCTTTGATATGTTAAATAGGCAACTCAGCTGTTTTCTCTGAGTTTGAGACCTAACTTCCAGGAGTTACAAATGAAAATTAAATTACTTAGTTTACAGGTAAATGGATGCAACCAGAAGAAATCATTTTGTGTGACATAATTCCAGCCCAGAAATATAAAGTATTTTTCTCATTTTGTATGTTAGATTCTGATGTTTATGTTTCACTAAGAATACATTTTCAAATAGGAAAGAGAGAACAGAGTGGTATAATAGTTTAAAAGTAGTAGAAAAACAAGTGTTCAATCGATGTCGGAGATGGGAGAGTAGAGGAAGGAATACAAGGAGTAATAAATAACACTAAAGGCTTTTTGTAAAAGTAATATGGAAACCTATTTACTACTATAGGGACATCCTAAATATATATATATATATATATATATATATACATATATATATACACATATATATATACATACACACACATATATATACATATATATACATATATGTGTGTATGTATATATATATATGTATATATGAATACATATATATGAATATATAAAAGAAATATATATGAATATATAAAGAAAAGATTATAATGTAATAATCTTACGATATATTAACAGTGTCCCTATTAGACACACACTCTAACTAATGAAAAACCTAGTGGTAGAAACGGGTCACCTGTTTTGGAGCTGTTGCCCAATATCAATAGAAGTTTTTGTCTTGCTCTGGCTGACAGCTTTTTAGTCACAAATAAACACACAAATATTGATTATGGAATGTTTAACTGATGGCTTAGGCTTTTTACTGGCTATCTCTCTCTTAATTATTAGCCTATAATTATTAATCTCTGTGTATCTCCACATGGTCTTATCAGAGAATTCTGGGGTACCTATCAGGTAGGTACATGGCATTTCCTTTTGTCTTTCTTTCCCCTGCCTCTGTGTTTGGAATCCCCCCCTAGCTAAATGTTTCCTGCCCCTTGGCCATAACAGCTTTATTCATCAACCAATTAAAGCAACACATATTGGCAGCATACAGAAGGACCTTCCCCACCATCTCCTCTTTTCTGTCCAAATAAAAAGATTTTAAATTTAACATAGTAAAATTATAAATAACAAAACAGTTATCAAGCAAGAATTATAGTTACAATATTCATTAACGTTTGGCAAAATTTAAGGAAAATATTCTATCATCTATCCTATCAGTCTTTGAGAGTCTAAAGTTTCATATGTAACTCAACTTTTATCATAACTAAGGAAAACCATAAACAAACCATCTGTCTTCAACTCCATTAATGACTCCGGAACGATAATATGTGAACTCTAGAATTGACAAAGATATCTCACTGCCTGAACAGTCACTCAAATTTCCTCTGTAATGTTGGAACATCCCTCTTCTGCCTATAGACCCAGAATACCTGGCATACTTTTTGAGAAGTAGAAACTTGAAGGACTATCCTGTACATTTGTGAGTTCAGCAGTCACTTTTCTTTGTAACCTACTTTTCCCTATTTAGACAGCATGCTGTCAAGAAGACAAGGCAAAAGCAGTTTCTTGTCCAAATGGCTATTCCTGCCATGTTGAAAGCAAACTACATAACAAGTTTCTTCAGTTCCCATATTCCTCTCTGACATAGTTGGTATTGGAAGGAACAGTTGTGCTTCATTGTCATGAAAAACCTTAACAAACCATTTTAAATGACATATTCTGTAGATTTTCAAAACGGTTTTGAAGAATACATATTCATTTGAAATACACATGTGTGTATCTAGAAAACCTAACTAACATAATTATAAGTTTTGGCTATTACATCTATCTATAATCTGTATTAAATTATACATTATATTTTATAAAGGGCTATATAAGCACAATATCTAAAGCAGAGTAGAAATATGCATATAACAAAATTGACCTAAATTTGTATCAGTAAACCAAAATCCCTACCAATTCAAAGTATGCATGTCTATTTCACGCCATCCCAAAACATCACAAGATATTGTCAATTCTATCAGTTCCCCTTCATAATTTGAAGGTAAGACCCTATTGATGAAGACCACACAAACTTAAACACAGAGCCTAGAAATAGTAGCAGCTGACCTGGAAGCTTCATCCCTGGTGGTTAACTTTTATAGTGTTGAAATATGCTACATATGATACTGGAAAACAAAAATAATAACCATTGCACTCAGGTGTGCCTTAATCTGTTGAGTTATATTCCTGTGGCTCATTCTTTACATTACTTGATTCAGTGTAGTAAGAGCTCATGGAACAAAGCAGTCCTTCTTCCATTCATTGAACTTAAAGAGAAGGAGATTCACTCAGAAACAATTTTATCACAAATTCTTGGAACAGCTATCAAGTTTTTCTGGATCTATGAGATCCAGAAATAAATAGGCTGGTGTCATTATGGTGTGAATATCATCAGAGTAATCAAACACTTTCTGACAGGATCTAAATACCACTGCATAAGATATCTGGCATGACATGGTTCAAGAACCCGTGGCTAGACAGGTCATGGAACCTAGAGGAGAGCTGACTACAAATATACTGCTTAATGTACATAGCATTATACCCACAGATTATTGCTTCTCTCAACCCTCATCAAAGAAACTTCTTTTTGTTAATGTTAATTAATGCAAAGACTAGCTAAAGTGTAGAGAACATGTGATTGCAGATTCTCTAGCCATAAACTGAACATCTATATCATAGTCCTTCCTCCTAAGGTTTTAGAATCACTGGGGAAGAGGAGACAGAAAGACTATACAAGGTAGTGGGTTATAGCAAGTCAGGAACTGTATCCTCTAGCGACAACAAAGAAACTTCACATATGGACAGAGAACAGGATAATAACCATTAGTCCCATGAAGGTCAAACAAGAACAAATCCTCACATGGAGAGGGAACATGAACATGACATTTCATTCCTAGCTGTGAGACTATTGGCTATTAATAGCTGTGGCAGGTAGAACCAGTTTTCATTAACAGTGTTATCTCTAGTTATTAGACTGTACCCCAGTAAAAGGCCATCCCCAATAATATGCAGGCAGAATAAATTGGACTTGGTGGGTGAAAAAAATAAAGAAGACACAAAGTAGGGAAGGATGGTGAATACTGGAGGAGTTGGAGGAGAGGTTAATATGATGAAAATACACTATAAAATTCTTAAAAAATTAATTTGGAAACAAGGAAAAAATTACCTCATTATTATATAGTCCTTATATTCTCACACCCTTTCCATCTGAAGGGCAAGTGGAGTCTGATATTTAATTTGGAATTCATTGTCTTTTAACTGTGTTCAGAAACGTGAAATCTGTGTGTGTTTTCTTTCACAGAATGCTAAAAAGCAGTCTTTAAATATGTCTCAACAATATCTGCAATTTTTCAGCCAATTGATTTTATGTATGCTCAATTATAATAGAAGTGCTCACTGACAGCCAATCTTTCAGACTAATGGATTGCAGTAAGGTAAGACATTTATATTTTCTTGTAGTAAAATGCTACTGGTTTTGTTGTTGTTTTAAGGATTTTGAGTATTTATTTCAAAATAAAAACTTTATTATATAGTTCTGACTGGTATTATACTCTGGATACAGTTTCTTCCAATGACACATAGAAATATTAGATGAATTATAGCTATAATCAGAAACCAAGAAGGAAGTAGACTTTCCTGTAAGTCATACTTTACATTACTCATTTAATTTTTCTAAAAAGCATAAATAACTCATAGAATTATTGATGCTTTTAAGTTAACTAATGCATAACACTGACCTGAAAAGTGCTTAGCAAACAGCAAAGACTAAAAGCAGTTACTCAAAACTTGTAGTGTTGTAAGTAGCTATAGAACTGCACCAAGAATCATTGGAGCAATATACTCAGCAATTGTATGATGAAATCAGAGTAGAAAACATTTTTGCAAAAGTAAATTTGTTCAGGACAAGTTTTGGTGAAAATGTGAAATAAGATATATTGGTGAGTAATCAATTCAATTTATTTGAAATAACTTGGAAATGCTCAGGCAAACTGAAGATTATTATATCTCATGACCTATCAATTTGGATTAAAATTATGTCCTAAAATTTTGATTCATATGTATCAGGTGGCATATATGCACACACACAAATATTCATTGGTAGTATTGACAAAATGAAAAGCAACAAAAATACTCAAAGTAAACTTTTAAATAAATAGATGAATTTAAGTTATTATTCTTTTTTGTTTATATTGGTTTTGTTTTGTTTTATGTTTTTTTGAGACAGGATTTCTCTGTGTGACAGTCCTGGCTTTTCTTGAACTAGCTTTGTAAATCAGGCTGGTCTCCAAAACACAGAGATCTGCCTGTTCCTGCCTCAGAAGTGCTGAGATTAAGCACATGGGTCACGACTTCCTGGCTTTAAGTTACTATTCTTATATGCAGTAATAACAATGCTTATTAGAAAAGTGAATCTTAAAACAGTGATGTAATGATAATATGATGCATACATTGAAAAACCACAAAGTAAGGAGAAGCATCAACAAGCTGACAGGTCTGAGAGAAACCAAATACCACTCTCCTCCTTACAGAAAGACTGGCTGAAAACCAATGATGTAAAATTCCTTATGTGAGAAATCAGAAAGTAATTGATGGATATCTTTAATTGAAACCAAAAAACTATATGACTGAATCCAATATGGCACAGCACCATATAATCAGGAAAATCCTCCTGGCTCTAAAAAGAGATATCCAGAGATCCATCCTATGACTATTTTTGAAACTGATTGGGTTGTTCTCTGACAATAAAAGAACATGGTAGTTCAAGTTACTTTCACAGATCCATTGTACAAAGGCCATATGTGCTTGCTTCTTGGAGAGGAAAAACTTGATAGCTGTTCCAAGAATTTGTGACAAAATTGTTTCTGAGTGAATCTCCTTCTCTTTAAGTTCAATGAATGGAAGAAGGACTGCTTTGTTCCATGAGCTATTACTACACTAAATCAAGTAATGTAAAGAATGAGCCACAGGAATATAACTCAATAGATTACGGCATTGGCTTTCAAACTAATGACCTGAGTTTAAGTCCCAGGACACACAGTGTAAGAAGAGACACTTTTGTGCCACCTTCTAACCTGTATACATGCTCCATAGCAATTAGGGAGTAAATGCCTCTCCGTCTAAAATGAATAAGCAAAGAAACAAACAATTATAAAAAAAAATCAGTAAAAGAGGGCTCTAAACAGAGAAAAAAAATATTCAGTAACTAATTGTTGGCTCAAATAAACTAAGGACCAAATAAAATTAGATAAAAAATAACCACACTAAAGCACCATGTAACTAAATTGTCAAAAATAAAAGAAAAAGAGAACTTTAAAAGCAACAATGTAAAAGGGATTAACAAGTCAGACATGGACTTGTATGCCTGTAATGCTAGTACCTGGTAGATTAAGGAAGGTGGACCAGAGTTCCATGGTCATTTTTGTCTATATAGTGATTTAAAGTTTAGTTTGTGCTACACGAGTCCTTGTTTAATAAAATAAACAAAAACTGTGGCATGGCATATATTTTAAGGATTTCAGTGAAAGTTTCAGGAAAATATAAACAAACAAATACAAAGCCTTGCAGAGCAAAAGGGATTTAAAAAGGACATGAACAAACATCTGAATAAACTTAAATCATACAGAAATAAAGTACTGATTTAAATTCAAGAAAATATAAACAGACAGCTGAATGAATTAATAAAATCAATTCAAGATTTAAAAAGTGAATATAATGCAGACATCAAAATAATGAACCAAACACTGTATGAACTGAAGATAAAAGTGAAGAATTATTGGTAATTCTTTTAGAAAACTCAGTAGAAATACATACCAGGAAGATAAATCAAATAGAACACAGCATATAATGAATTGAAGACAATGTTGAAGTATTGGGGAAATATAAAAAAATGAAAAATATTAAAAATGCAAAGAACCTGAAGAAATATTGTGACATTGTGAAAAAAACACATTTTATGAATTATGGACATAGAAAATGCCAGATAACTGGCATACAACAGATATTCAATTGGAGTATAGGAGAAAACTATCTCAAACTATGAAACAATCCTCATTCAGATACAAGAAACACACAGAACACCCAAAAGATAAGACCAGAAAAGAAGCTTTCTGTCATATGATAGTGAAAATAGTAGATACACAGAACAAAGAAAGAGTATTGAAAAATCACAATCACATGTAAAAGCAAACATGTTAGAAGAACAGGTTTTCAATGGAATTGTTAAGAGCCAAAAGAGTTTGGGGCAAGGTACTCTAATTTTGTAAAAGACCACAGGTACCACTCAAACTACTTCACCTAGCAAATCTGCCAGAGTTGTAGGATAAATAAATGCTTTCCTTTATGTAAACATGACAAGTGGCTGGAAAGATGCTTTGGTGGTAAGACTGCTGATTTTAATAAAGGAAATGTGGTACATATACACAATGGACTACTACTCAGAACTTAAAATAAACAATGAAATATTGACATTCACAGGCAAATGGATGGAACTAAAAGAAACCATGCTAAGTGAAGCAACCCAGACACAGAAAGAAGAACATGGTATGTACACATTCATAAGTGAATATTAGACATTGAGCAAAGGATAGCCAGCCTATACTCCAAAACACTAGAGAAGATAGAAAGCAAGGATTACCTTAAGAGAGATGTTCATGAACCCACTGAGAAGGGGAAAAGGACAAGATCTCATGAGTAAATTGGGAGCATTGGAGGAGAGAGGGGAGAGAAGGGGAAGGGGGAGAACGTGAGAGATCAGGAAGGTAGAGTTGGGGGGAAAAACAGAGAAAGACAGTAAGGAAAGAGACACCTTGATAGAGGAAACCCATATGGGCTTAACAAGTAACGTGACACTAGGGAAATTCCCAGGAATCCACAAAGATGACCTTAACTAAGAATCTAAGCAACAGTGGAGAGGGTAACTTAAATGTCCTTCCCATAAAATGGGATTGATGACTACTTTAAACTCCATTATAGAACCTTTATTCAGTAACTTCCAGAAGCAGAAATTCATAGCTAGGTGGAATCCACTTGCAGAAAGGGAGGTGTGATGAGCAAATGTGTCAAGACCATGTTGGGTAAAATCACAGAAACAGCTGACCTAAGCAAGAGGGAGCTAATGGACTTCAGTCTGATTGCTGGGGAACCTGCATGAAACTGAACCAAGGCCCCTTAAATGCAGGTGTCATTTAGAGGGCTTGGGCTGTCTATGGGGACTCTGGTACTGGTACCAGCATTTATCCCTAGTGCAGGAGCTGTCTTTTTTGGACCCAATTTCCTATGGAGGGATATTCTTTCAGCCTAGATACAGGGGGAAGGCCAGATGTGAAAAGGGTATAAATTATTCAGAATTATGTACATTGTTATTTTGACAAATATATAATAGAATGGTTGCTTATGTATTTTCAGACATCCTTATTTATATTTTATACTCCTTCCTACTCTTCTATTTACCTCTCCTTTCTCCCTAAAGATTTCTCCCTTTTTCTATTTTCTTCTCTATGGAAGAGAACATCAATTGTTTATGCAATACTCAATGGGAAACCCTGAAAACACACATACAATTAAATAATACAGAATGAACTTATTATGTTTATGAATATATATGCATAACACACAGGGATATAACAATAATTACTAAAAGAAAGTGTTCATGAATTTGAAAGAGTGTTTATAGAGAGGAAGAAAGAAGGAGGATTATAATTATATAACTAAAGAACAAAAAATTTTAAAATATCAACTATTCTATCCATATACTACTAATGAGCAAGCTGCAAAAGAAATTAGAAAAATAACCATTCTCACAATATTTAGAAAAAAAAACAAGAAAATATTTAGGAATACACCTGTCTTATTTGTCTATTTCTGTGCTATAATACCATGATGGGGGCAACTTTTTTTTTCTTTTGTGTGTGTGTGTGTGTGTGTGTGTGTGTGTGTGTTGTTGTTGTTGTTGATATTCTCTTTTTTAGTTTTAAAAATATTTGAGTACAACATATTCCAATTGGAAACAGTTTTTTAGGGCTTTTAGTTACAGATGGAGATTCTATGACTATTATGGTTCGAATATAGCAGCAAGCAGGAAGGCACAGTGCTGGAGTACTAGGTGAGATTTTATATTCTGATCGATGAGGAAGAATGAGCTTACTGGGAATGACAGGGGCTTTTGAAATCTTAAAGCCTACTCCCAGTAATATACCTTCCCTAACAAAGTCACATTTACTAATACTTCCCAAAAAGTTTTGCCAACAGGAGACCAGGTGTTCAAATATATAAACTTTGGGGGTCATTCTCATTCAATCCAACATAATACCTAAACAAGTAGTAAAAGTCAGTTACAATAAAAATAAAAGCTCAGTGTTTTAAAGGCATTTGAATATGGAAAGGCATTCTATGTTCACAGATTAGAACAACTTCATATTGTAAAAATTTTGATGCTACTAAAAACAATCAATGGATTAAGTGAACCTAAACTTTCAGTCCCATTTTGAATAGGAATTGAAAGAAAAAAAGGTAGTGAAGTTCTTACAGAATCCTGAGCAAAAGGAACAATGAAGCAGAATCACAACAATGAATTTCCAGAATATTACAGTTTCAAAGCCTGCATGGTTCTGATACAAAACTGACGTGAAGGTGAAATTCAGTATGTTAGAAGACCAAGAAATTGACCCACACATATTTTTACAAAGATGCCAAAACAGACATTGAAGAAAAGAGCCTCTTTAACAAATAGTGTTAGAAAAATTGGATATCCATGTGATGGGAGATGTTATCTTGTAAATATGTTTCTCATACTTGTTAATAAAGCACCATTGGGCCAATGAGATAGCAAGATAGGTGGGGCTAGGAGACAGGGAAGAAAGAGATGTAGCCCAGGGAAGAAGCAGGATGCCTGCCGCGGCTCCCTGATAAAACGACCACGTGGAAATACTTAGATAAGTAGAAATGGGTTATTAATTAAGACAGAGCTAGCCCACCATAAACAATAATGGTAACTGGCCAACAGGATTGTATCAAATACAGTCTCTGAGTGTTATTTGGGGCTGGTGCAGCTGTGGGCCCAGACTGGCGGGCAGGCGGGATGGCGCGGGGGGTGGGGGGGGGGAAGAACCTGCGGTAACATAATGGTGTCAGAAGTGGAACTGAGAACTTTCACTTAAAACTTAACAAAAGCTTAAAAAATAGTTTTTAGAAACAAGGGAACAGAGACTAGCAAGACTTCTTACTAGCAGCATTTTCTCAGTTGGATTTGTTTTGCTGTAGACAGAGAGTTGCACGGCTCCTTTAAGGGAGGTTCCCAAAATTATCATAAGTGGCAAAAAAGCCGCCTTGCTTTTAAAGAGCTCTGCTAACAATTCATTGGTGTGTACAAGAGCTGCAATGAAGGTTTACACTGTGTTTTAAAAAATACGCTGGCTTGGGAGAGAAAAAGACACAGGATACAATAGTTTAAAAAGAAACAAGTAAACTGGATGGATATGATGGCACACGCCATTAATCCCAGCACTCGGGAGACAGAAACAAGCAGATCTCTGTGATTTCAAAGTAAACCTGGTATGCAGTGAATTCCAGGACAGATAAAAGTTACACAGAGAAACACTGTCTCAAAATATGTAAAAAATAGAAATAGAATAAATAGAGTAATAAAAAAGCCACGTAAAGATGGAAAACACAGAGAAATTTTGGATACTATATGCGCTTCTGTAGTCTTTAAATTATTTCATTGCTGAAAAAATAACAACTACTGATAAAAGAAATGCTGCTGGATTAATTCAATTTATATATTTTAAAAATGCTTTGACTCAAAAATTTAAGCCTAGGGACAAGTTACTGGGGAAAAGGATTTCTATTTTTGTTTCCACAGAAAATGAAAAGCTGTGGATTCTTTCTAGACTTACATGGTTTGATCAAGCCAGACCCCCTGAAACAATGCCCCAGATGATCCAACATTCAAAGCAGTTGAGACAAAGCCTCGCAGACTACTGCCAAGATTTCTGCATCTTCTTTGGACCCCCATAACAGCACCCTCTATAAGCAGGAATTAGTTTGGAAAGAACAACGCCCAAATTCCCAAATATTGTTTATAAATGTTTGTTTTCATTTAAATGGACTTGGTTTTAAATGGCTATAACCACAAACAAACTTTTGAAAGGTAAAAAGGGAATTATGGTATAGATATGAATACTTTGCTTTGGAATGGATTTTCATTTATTGATACAACTTAAGGTCAATTTGTGAAATGTATATTTCTCCTCTTGTTTAGATATTGTGTTTATATAGCTCATTGGAAAATGTAATGTATAATTTAGTACAGCTTATAGAGAGTTACCTATGATAATCAAAATGTAGAGTTAAGTTAGTTAGGATTTCTAGATATGCAGAGATGTATTTGAGATGGATAGGCATTCTTCAAACCTTTCAAAGACCTACAGAATATGGCATTTAAAATGGTTTAGGGTTTTTCTTGACTATGAGGCACAACTGCTGCTGGTAACACCACTTGCATCAAAAAGGAAGATGGACATTGAAGAAACTCGTTACGAAGTTTGCTTCTAATATGGCAAGACTAGCCATTTGAGCAAGGTACTTCTCTTGTCTGGACTGTTTGATTTTATGTTGTAGAAATTGGACATGCAGGACCCACAAAAAGGTGACTGCGGATACAAGATGGACATTGCTACAGGGTTCCTGCTTCATGGAAGAGGCTGCCAGCCAGACATTCTGCAGGATACAGAGAAAATGACTGACTACTGCCAATACAGGTGGACAGTTTAAAGTTTCCTGCTTTGTTGAAGAGTCTGGACACACACTATGGCCTATGGGCTGAAGATGGAACATTACAGAAGAACTTCGGGTGACTGACCAGGCAATGCGTTGTCTCTGTCATTTCTAGAGTTTATATATTATCCTTCTGTGGTCTTTGATGGAATTGAAGACAGATAGTTATGGTTATAGTTTTCCTTAGTTATGATTAAAGATAAGTTACATATATGACTTTAGACTCACAAAGATAGGATAGATGATATTTTTTTTAGTCTTACAAAATGTTAATGGACTAAATATTGTTAATTGATTCTTATTTGATAACTCTTGTATGGTATATTTTGCTATGTCAAGGTTAAAACCCTTCTTTTTATTTTAGACAGAAAAGAGGAGATGATGGGAGATGTTATTCTGTATGTATGTTTCTCATACTAATTAATAAAGCCCTGTTGGCCAATAGAAAACTAGATAGGCGGGGCTAGGAGACTAGGAGGAGGAAAGAGGAGTAGGATGAGTCGAGATGTAGACCATGGAGGAAGGAAGATGCCTGCCGTGGCTTCCCATAAGACAACCACGTGGAAATACTTAGATAAGTAGAAATGGGTTAATAATTAACGCAGAGCTCTCCCATAAACAGTAATGGTAATTTGCCAACAGGATTGTATCAAATACAGAGTCTCTGAATGTTATTTGGGGCTCACGTGGCAGCGGGACCATGGTGGCAGGACCTGGAGGTCGGCGGGGAGGAACCTGCCGTAACATCCATCTGGCAAATATATCCCTATACTTGATCCTGTCTAAAAGAAAATTCAAAATGGAAAAAAAAGAAACTCTGAAACTTTTAGCAGAAATCAAAGAGGAAGCAATTTAAGTGATAGGCATTTGCCAGGGTTCTGAAACATACTCTGATAGATTAAGAAATAACAATAGGAATTGTCAAATAAAAGTGCAAGAAATTTAGTATTTTCTGTGCAGTTAAGAAAATAATCATATAAGACAGCCTACAGACTAGGATAAAGTCTTTTCTACCTCTATATCTGAGATGATGGTAGATAAATAGCGTAGTAAATTATTTTGTGCTCATTAGTTGCTATTCTTTTTTTGTTGTTTGGTTTTTGATTTTCAGCTTGACACAAACGTGTCTGAAAAGGATAATCTCATTTGAAACACTGCCTTCATAAGGCTGTCCTCCAGGAATGCCTGTGGGACATTTTAAAATTTAAAATATGACAGTTTCTTCACTTTCACCTATCCAAAATCGGAGCCACCTCTCTTCCAAACAATTTCTTCCTTTTTCTAAAAACTTTGTTCTTGCATATATGTATAAATAAATGAACATTCAAATACAACCTGCCGTGAACATTCAGTGTTGCTTCATGCATATATTTCTAAGGCTGGCCACTTGGTATTGGACATGTATTTCAAAAGACTTCTATTTGCGGAAGACTTATTCTCCCTCATTAGTTGTCATTTGGGGGTAAGACCCTGTGCAGTTACTCCTACCTACATCAGGATATCAATAGTTGCTGGAATTTTCCAGGTCTTGTTTAGGCAGCCATGTATATGTATTTACAATGAAGTTAACACTTCATCGGGATGGGAAAGTGGCAATAGTAAGATAAGTAGAAATGGGTTAATAATTAAGGCAGAGCTCTCCCATAAACAGTAATGGTAATTTGCCAACAGGATTGGCAATAGAATCATTAGAGACTTGTAATTGGCTAGATTTATAGTACCACAAATTATTTCCCTTCTGTTAACTGGCCTTTCAGCTCAATTAGACTTTTGTTACACCTTTAGGGCTATATTACCATGCTAGCTATTTTGTGGTTTGGGACCCAGACCACTGTGGGCAGTGCCACCCCTAGGAATATGGTCATGAGTTGTATAAGAATGCAAGTTGAGCAAGCCATGGCCAGCAAACTGTTGAGAAAGCCAATAAGAAGCTTTCCTCCACAGTTCTGTTTCAGTTTCTGATTGAGTTCCTGCCAAGAATTCCCTCAAATTTTGCACTATGATTGGGACATGTAGGTCAAATAGATTATTCTTTTCCTTTATTGCTTTTAGTCTTTCTGTTTGTCACAGCAATAGGAAACAAACTACAATAGACTTCTGCAATGAAAAATTGAACACATTCAATACAAACACCTAAAACCAGAACACTTCAGCTAATAAATGAGATAATTAAGTGAAAAAGATAGTTCTCAAGAGATAACTTTGAAATGGGCAATAAACATGTTAAAAAAGCAACAATATTCAAACTCCTTAGACAAAGGTGAAATGAAAGTTAAAATGAGAGCTTCCTTTCATCTCAGCAAGAATAGGTATAATTCAGAAAAAAAATCAAAACCAAAAAACCAATAAACCAGCCAGAGCTGATGAGGATCTGGTAAGAAGAAAATTCATCATTGCTAATGGGAATGTAAACTTGTGTAGCTACTACGTTTACCTCTGGAGGTTTCTTAAGATACTAAAGATAGAACTTCCATGTCCCGCACACACATTGCTACTTTACTTATACCGGAAGGACCATAAGTCAACATATCATAGAAATTCCTACAAATCTATTTTTAATGCAGCTCTCTAGTCACAACAGCCAAGTTGCAGAATCAGCCTAATTTTTAATTAGATGGGTGCAAAGACAGAAAATATGTATATACAATGTACAATATGAAGTTTTATTCAATCATAAATAGGAATATAAATACTTGCTGGAAGTTGATTCAGTTGAAAATAATGTGTTAGTCAAAATAAGCCAGATTCACGAGGACAAATATTGGATACTGTCTCTCATTTCTTGGTCCTCCAATTGTAGAAGATTCTTAAAGTCATATATGTATACAGTGTGAATTTTTGTTTCTCTATGTGTTTCTGTGAGATAAACATAAATGGGAAACTGAAGGGTAGAAGACTAACAGGAGGAGCAAGAGCTGAGGAAGAAAAGCTGGTTACAGAAGTGTGATATAGTCAACATATATGATGTACTTGAAGTAAAATTTGAAACATATATAGGTAAAATGTTCATCTATCACATTCAGGAAAATACAATACCTTACTCAATTCAGCATTTATGTGAAATAATTCTATTAAACTATCTGGAAGTGCATCAGTAATTTTAAAATAGAAGAACAATGTATTATAGTATTCATATTTCTGGGTTATTTTCCCAAAGAATTAAAAAATGGCAAACAATCATTGCTGTCATATATATATATGTATATATATATATCAGCTTTATTCACAATTCCATACATGTTTGTACCTGTATATCTAGTAGTACATACAAATGAAGAAAATATAACACATGCATGAAGTAATTTGTAATAAAATACAGCTTACAAGATATAAATTTATAGTACTCAGCACTGTGAATGAAACTTGAAAATATTAAGCTAAGTTCAGAAAGCCAGACTAAAAAAGAGAAATACATGATTCCAATAATATGACATCCATAAAGTAGTAAAATTCGTATCATCCAAGAGTAGAATGAAGGAAGCAGGTAAGAGGGATGAGGGAAATCTGAAACTAATATCAACAGACAAATGTTTTATTCAAGAAAGATCAATAAATTCCAAAATGGTAGGAGAGATGGCCCAGCTGTTAAGAGCACTCTTGCTCTTCCAGAGGAATGAAGTTAGAGTCACAAACCCCAGAATGCCTCACAGCTGCCTGCAGCTACAGCTCCTGAAAATTTGATGATTCACAAGGCCCTGTTAAAAGAAATGTATATATATATATATATATATATATATATATATATATATATATAATTTCTCAAGAGAGTGGAGACTCTGACTTCCCAATCTGCCTATACATCGTGGAGGAGCTTAAGTGATGTAACTTAGTGAGCTATCATCAATGCCAGAGAAGGTTTTTCTGTGATGCAGCTGCCTGTGAGTCACCAATGGTCTTGTGATACATTCCTCATCTGTATTTTCGTATGTAACCACAAATAAAATCACTGATTCAATAAGCTAGACTTTAATAGAATATTTCTTCATCTGTGAGTATCCTATCTGGGTTGAGCAGATATTTTCTCATGTCTCCAAAGGGAAAAATCACAGAATTATTATAAATAATTGAAATAAAACATAAGCAAGTTAATGCAATAATATAATTATATAACACTGTCTCTCTTTTTACATGTTGGAGTTCAAAAAGAAAAGTATCTCTATCAAAATTAGAGGGATTTTTCTTAACATTACTCCATTACTAATGCTATTCACTTATTTTGAATAGACAACACATTTAAAATGGAGTTAAGCTACTGCATTTGCCTCAGGTGTTATGTCTATGCTTTAAGTTACCAGACATGTTAACAATCATAGTCTCAGCCTGTTATGAGCAGTTTTAGTTCCAGCCTTGTCCCACAGCCTCATCAGCCCCAAATAACACACAGAGATGCTGTATTGCATATAAAACTGTTGGCCTATTACTAGTGTTCTTATTAGCTAGCTCTGTCTTATATATCAACCCATTTCTACCAAACTAAGTATTTCCACATAGTCTGATCTTACTGGAAAGAGGGTCTGGATTTATTACTCTGAATTCCTTACATCTTGGATCTCCTCCTACCTCATCTCCCAAAATCTTCCTTACATCTTGGATTTCCTCCTACCTCATCTCCCAGAATACTCCTTATCTCCTAGTCCTGCCTATCTTGCCTTCCTATTTGCCAACAGTGCTTTATTTATTAATCAATAAGAGAAACATATTTACAGAATGTCATTTCCCATCATCAGCCATCACAAGAACTAGGCACAGATATTTATTTTCAGTAGTTCAGAGAATATAAACACATCATGAGAGCTTACTGTATCAAATATCCCATCATGGTAGAATGTTAATTTGTTGAAAATTGTACTACACATGAAGGATCTCATTTAAGTAGAAAATTTTCATAATCAAAGTTTGCATTTCACAAAATCTGGTAAATATAAAATGTGAGATTAGTTGCATTTTTTTCCTGTGCTGCTTTGAATTTTGAGCTAGGCATTTTTTTTCCTTTTTTTTTTCTGGTGATTTATTTTTGATAAATTTTTAATTTACACTTGAAACAAACTTGTTTTACATGTCAATTCTGGTTCCCATATCCTTCCTGCCTCCACAAAGCCCCATCCCATCCACTTTCTGCTACCAAAGTCCATTCACATACTAGAGATACATGCTGATTCACTACCAGAGGCCCCATAGACTTCCCATTCCTCTTAACTAACAGGCACATCCTGTGGGTATGGGTGGGTCCTACGCTAATTTCCCATCTATCAGACTGGAGTACATGAGCTTCCCCTGGTTCAGGTCAGCAGTTTCTGTGGGTTTCTCCAGCCTGGTCTTTACCTCTTTGTTCATCATTCCTCCTTTTCTGTGACTGGTTCCAGAAGTTCAGCTCAGTGTTTGAGCTAGGCATTTTTATGAAGATAGACCTTCACATAGTTTCCCATTGAATAGAATGACCAGTAGATGGCATTATTGTAATTTCAAAATGTCCTTGGGTTTAGAAACAGAAAAGAAAATAAGACAGGAACAAATTTAATCTTGTAAAATTTTATGCTTCACATTGGTAATAAAAAAGGCTTTCTTTTTTGTTTATGACTTACATTGCATAGGTATGAATAAAGATCCACCTCACAAATTTTAAATACTGATCAACGTATACACTTTGGAGAATGTTTCCACACCAATAAAATTCAATGGTCTATGTACATATGAAGAAATACTTATATCAATCAGTTAGTTTTTAAAGTAGTATGATAAGTTTTAAATAGATTACACATTTATTTTTCAAAATGACATTAAAGAAACGAGACCTAATATAATCGATGAATTTTTAGTGCCAATGTTCAGCGATATGCTGATAATTGATGGCAGTCTATAGGGTAGTAATTACTGTGGATGTTTGGAGCAGAAAGATTGTGAAATTTTCAAATAAACAAACACCTTCAGTGTGCCTGACTAATGTGAATAATCAGGAAATTGAAAGACTCTGCTGAAATTTACAGGGGAGTTTGAGCCCTGGTTAAATTATCGATCTACAAAAGTCCTGATGACTGCCAACTCATTGCTAGACTTATGACACATAAAACAACCTTGGGTATGTCATTCCATCATGGGAGTTTTATAAATAACAAAAATGTATAGTTGAAATAACAATCCAAATTTCTTCTTGTCCTGCTTACACCCTATATCATCAATGAAAAATTTCAGCTTCCTACCCATAACTATTTTTGGGAATCCACTGAGGAGAATTGATATGAGCTAATGAGCATTCCTCATAGCTTCCATCTGGATCATGTCATTTTATTCATTGCAACAGCAGATGCTTTGAGTTGCTTATTTTCATGATCTATATCAAGGTTAGGTTTGAGAGTTAGACATCAATTAACAATGTCTCTTCTGCATATGGCTTTTAAAAATGTGTGTCTAATGGTATCTTTATTCTAAATATCAATGTGATATCAAACACTAAGTGATCATACATATAAATGCATGCTTCTTAAAGTACCCAGTATGCATGCTATAACTACTGCCACCAGAGTATGTTTCCAAGCTTCAAATGCTGTTGATATTATAAACACTATGAAGCTGTGTTAAGTTGTGTGAGGAAAGGAAAGAATTTATTTTGTCTTCTCTTTTTGACACTAGTTTTAGTGCAGCATTATTTTTTGATTGCTAATATTCCTGTTGAAACTAGCTATTACAATTTCTGCTTAGTATATGTTCTCCAAGCTTTTAGTTTCATATAGGACACCAGAAAAATGACACACAGATGCTCTATTCAGATTTCTCCTCTCATCAATTACCAGGAAAATGTCATTTGATAAAACTCACGTGACTGAATTTTCTCTGTTCTAATAACAGTGAAATCACAGCTCTCTCTTACAGCTGTTATTTATGAAATAGCATATAGGATGTTTTTCATGTGTTATCTAGTTCCTTCAAAATATGAAAGAGCTGAATTTTACAGAGGAGGTAACTGAATCAGAAAAATTGACTATTAGATGGCAATATCGAAGGTGAAACTGGTGATTACCCCAGTGCCTGAATTTATGTCATTTAATTAACCCAAGGAGCTTTTTCTGGCAAGTATTAAATACTCAGTAATCCCATATAAAACAGTTTTTTATTACTCAGTATAAAAGCTGATAAATAATAGTGCTAGTCAAACACTAAATATGATCTCTTCTCATTTTAATAAGAAGAAAATCCAGATCTAAACTTGGGAACAGTGAATTAATGAGAAGAAACTTATTCTATCGCTTTATGATATAACTCTTCAGTAGTGCTAAGACCAGGAGAAGAATTAATTTATTTTGTGTATGTATTTATGTAAAAACAAAAAAATATTTTTTCTGTCTGACAATGTTGTTATTAACAATCAAGAAAATAAATGTACCATATAGTAGAACATACCTGTGAAAACAGAGCAGAGGAAGACTTTTGCAAATAAGTATACTTCATTGTTTTTCCTTTTCATAAATCTGCTCCAAGGTATTCAGATAACATGCTTATTTCTATGACTACCCCCTTCTCCATGCAGAGTGTGTCAGCATAAAGAAGCACAGTACTCTTCTGTGAACCATAGTACCCTACTAAAATAGTCACACAGCCATTATCTGAATTGTTTTTGCCATATTCTGTAAGGCATACTACACTAGGAAAGAATAGCTACAACAAAGTAGGGAATTAACAGACATTGGTATTCATTTCCAAAGGTATGTATCTATGCAGAAACTCACTCTCACAAAACCTGCTATAGTATCTAAAGATGAGAATTCAGACTCAGAGAGAATTTAAATGGTGATGAGTATTGAAGCAGAGGTGAGCTACAATGTATTTTCTGTCAAGTACCATTTACCACATCACACTTGGTGGTTGAGAGCTTACAAATTCCTGACGTAGATAATACAAGTAATTCCAATGAAGAAAAAAAATGCCAGATAACTACATTTTTTTTTATTTTATAGCATATACAGGCAGCTCTCTGCAACCATGCTGCTAACTAAAGGCATGTGCTTGCGTTTTTAAAGTAAGCAATTCTACCCTATAGGTGATTCTCCTTTTTAATTCTTTTCTAGTAAGCCTTACAGTTCTTGAGATCACAACTATGCAAACAACTTCAACTTAATTTTAATTCTGCTAAAGATGTTTAAGTTGTAAAAATTGTTCCCTTAACAATATATTGAATTTAATAAATCCAGAGCTTTAAATGAAGATTTACTTGTTCCCTGGCTAATCACAAATCACACCTCTTTTAGATTAATTAAGTATATCACTTTTGAGTAAGTCTGTAGCCTTCTTTATAGATGAAAAACTTTGTTCTTTGTATGTTATGAATAATCTTCCATATGAATAATCTTCCATGCAAAAATATGCAACTATTAATCTACTAATTCCTTGAGTGGGTAAAGTTCACATGTTTGTGAGAATGAACAATTCATTTCTTGTAGTTTGCTATAGACACTGAAGGAAAATATTAATATATGCTTATAATTTTTGTTGTCTTTCTTTTGAATACTTTTTGTAAATACAATAATTTCCAAAAGAGATAATAAACACTAAAACCATAAACTTAAAAGAAATAAAATTGCATTCCCTGGATAGCAGAAAGATGATGGAATGGGGATTGGGAGGGGGACAGGGGAGGAAGGGAGCATGAGGGAATTGGGATTGATATATAAAACAAGTTTGTTTCAAATTTAAATAAAACTCTTATCATAAAAATAGCACTCATGTATGACAGATTCATGTAGTATGTAGTACAAGGAAATAATTCAGAAGATGAAAGATTTTAGAGTAAGCTATTGATTTTGAAGTTACCATGCCAAAAGTTGTTTAGAGAATATGCAGGGATTTGAACATATGGTGATATATATTTTTTATAGTTTATTAAAGCTACTGGAGATCAAAATAGCAAAGTAGCCATACTAGTTAGCCATAGAAGCCAGGCACACACCTTTATTCCCAGAATTCAGGTTTGAGAAGTAGATAGATCTCTGATATTTAAGGACAAACTGGTTACACAAAATTGATACAGTACTAAAGGAAACAGCTCACAAAAAATTGATCTTAGCATTTGGGATCACACACCTTGAATCCAAGAACAAGGGAGGTGGAGACAGGATAATACGGCTGGACAGAGAAAAGTATATAAGGAGGGGGAAGACAGGAATTTAGAGCCTTTTGTGTCTGAGAATTGTGGAGTCAGGATTGGCATTTCAGCTGACTAGAGGTAAATCTACTGGCTTGGCTGTTTTGCTTGTCTGATCTTCTGGGTCTTTTCTTTATCATGTACAGAACCACACTAATTCTGAATTTCTCAAGACAATTTCCAATTAAAATATAATGTTAGATCTTGTCTAGGTGTAATTAAATCATCTTTCATTCCATCAGAAAACTTTTAACTAAATGAAATTTCTCTTAAATCTGGAGCAAGACAAGGTTTTCCACTCCATATTTCTTCAGTATTGTACTTGAAGTTCTAACTAGAACAATAAGGGAATACAAATTGGAAAGGAAGAAGTCAGACTTTCACTCTTTGCAGACAATATTATAGTTTACATCAGTGACCTGAAAATTTCTATCAGGGAACTGCTACAACTAATAAACACTTTCAGCAAAGTGGCAGAATACAAGATTTAAAAAAAATCAGTAGCCCTACTATATATAGATGATAAATGGGCTGATTAAGAAATCAGAGAAAACATCACCTTTTACAATAGTCACAAACAACAAAAAATATCTTGGGGTAACTCTAACCACACGAGTAAAAGACCTGTCTGACAAGAACTTTGAGTCTTTAAAGAAAGAAATTAAAGAAGATATCTGAAAATGGAAAGAGTTCCCATGTGATTTGATAGGTAGGATCAGCATAGTAAAAATAACAATCTTACCAAAATCAATCTTCAGATTCAATGCATTCTCCATTAAAATTCCAGCACAATTATTCATAGATCTTAAAAGGGTAATACTCAATTTTATATGGGAAAAAACATCCCAGAATAACCAAAAGAACCCTGCATAATAAAGGAACTTCCAAAGGCATCACCATCCCCGACTTCAAGCTCTACAATAGAGCTTTGGCAATGAAAAAAGCTTGGTAGTGGCTCAAAAATAGACAGGTAGACCAATGGAATCAAATTGAAAACCCTGATATTAACCCACACACCTATGAAAAAGGATCTAAAATTATACAATGGAAAAAGAAAGCATCTTCAACAAGTAGTATTGGCATAATAGGATGTGGACGTGAAGAAGATTGCAGATAGAACCATATCTATTGCCATGCACAAAACTTAAGTCCAAATGGATCAAAGATCGCAATATAAATCCAGACATAATTATCCTCCTAGAAGAGAAAGTTGGAGGTACCCTTGAACGAAGTGGTACAGGAGACTACTTCCTGAAGTTAATGCCAGTAGCACAGACACTGAGATCAACAATTAATAAATAGGAACTCCTAAAGTGAGAAGCTTCTGCAGGAAAAGGACATAGTCAACAAGACAAAATGGCAGCCCACAAAGGGATGGTTTCCAAAATATACAAAGAACTCAAGAAGCTAGCCACAAAAACCCCAAATAATCCAAGTGAAAAGTGGGGTACAGATCTAAATAGAGAACTCTCAATAGAGGAATCTAAAATGGATGAAAACACTTAAGAAAGTGCTCAACATCCTTAGCCATCAGGGAAATGAGAATCAAAGCAACTCTGAAATACCATGTTACTTCTGTCAGAATGGCTAAATTCAGAAACACCAGCTTATGCTGGAGAGGAAGTGGAGAAAGGATAACACTCCTCCATTGCTGGTGGGAATGCAAACTTGTACAGCCACCTTGGAAATCCATATGGTAGTTTCTTGGTAAAATGGAAACTAGTCAACCTCAAGGTCCAGTAATTCCACTTTTAGTCATATACCCAAAAGATTCGCAGTCATACAGAAAGGACATCAGTTCAACTATGTTCATATCAGCATTATTTGTAACAGCCAGAACCGGGAAACAACCTAGATGACCCTCAACTGAAGAACAAATAAAGAAACTCTGATAATTTATGTAATGAAGCACTACTCAGTAAAAAAACAAAAAGCAATGAAATTTTGAAATTCGCAGGAACATGGATGGAACTAGAAGAAACCATACTGAATGAGGTAACCCAGACACAGAAAGACAAACATGGAATGTACTCACTCATATATGGATATTAGACATAGCATAAAGTATTACTAGGTTACAATCCACACATCCTGAGAGAAGCTAGGAAACATGGTCCTCCCGGAGAAGGGAAAAGGATCAAGATATCCTGAGAATGAGAGAGGTGGGATGGAGGTAAGAGAAAGAGGAATGAGGAGTGGGTACGAGAACATGAGGAATCAGAAAGATTGAGTCAGGGAAGAATAGAAAAGAGCAAGAAAAGAAATACCATAATAGAGAGAGCCATTATAGTTTTAAAGAGAAATCTATTACTAGGGAAATATCCAGAGATCCACAAGGATGAACCCAACTAAAAATCTAAGCAATAGTGTAGAGGCTACCTTAAATGCCCCTTTTCTTTAATGAGAATGATGACTACCTAGATGCCATCCTAGAGCCTTCATCTAGCAGCTAATGGAAGCAGAAGTCGAAATCCACAGCTAAACACTGAACAGAATTCCTGGAATCTAATTGTAGAGGTGGTGGAGGGATGAGCAAAGGGATCAAAACCATGCTGGAGAAAACCACAGAAACAGCTACCTGAGCAAGTGGGAGCACCTGGACCACAGTCGGACAACTGGGGAATCAGTATAACACTGAACCAAGCTTCCTGAATGTGGGTGTAAGCTAAGATGTCTGGGCAGTCTATGGGACCTCTCACAGTGGAACCATATATTTATCCCTAGTGCACAAATGGATTTTGGGAGCACATTTCCTGCGGAGGGATACTCTCTCAGCCTAGATACACAGAGGAGGGCCTAGGCCCTGCTCCAAATGATGTGACCCACTTTGATGATTCTCATGGAATGCTTCACCCTCCCTGTGGAGTAGATGGGGGTGACATGGGGGAGGTCAGTAGGTCAGTGGGCAAAATGGAAGAAGAGGGAACTAGGATTGAAATGTAAAATAAGATTGTTTCTAAATTAAATAACATATAAATAAAAATAGTAAACAGAACAAAATGATTCCTCTTTACTCAAATTTGAATGATTTTATTTAGAATAATTTTATGGAAAAAGAAGAGGTGATCTGTTTTACACATATTAAGTGTAGATACCCATTTGACATCCAAATGAAATAGTCAGTTTGATATCTTAGTCTAGAACTTGAGAGAGGACTATTTTGGCTTTTAACTTGTATTTTATATTTAAAATCATTATACAGGCTAAAATATTCAAACAGATAGAACATATGGAGAAATTGAAAATATATGAGAATGTAAAGTTCTTAGCTTTCATTGTTCAATACTGGAGAATGAAGCAGCATGAATAAATCGTATGAAATTGGAGAAAATGTGGAAAGTTGTTATCTGCTCTTAGATTCATCAAGACAGAAAGCTGAGAATTTCCAATTAAGTTATGTAATATATAGGTAATTGATGATTTTCATATAAAGTTTTTCTTCTTGTATAGTATTGAGAATGAAATATAAATGATAAAATTAGAAGAGACTATCACACTCCTATTATGTTGTATTGTAAAGGAAACTAGATAAATGCTATAGCAGCTACAGATAGATGTGAAATTCAGGAAGGAGTTTTTGTTTTATTTCAGGATGGGGAATA
Organism: Cricetiscus sungorus; assembly: GCA_030556225.1. Classification (NCBI taxonomy): domain Eukaryota; kingdom Metazoa; phylum Chordata; class Mammalia; order Rodentia; family Cricetidae; genus Cricetiscus; species Cricetiscus sungorus. The sequence goes on along the minus strand of JANBXA010000726.1, from coordinate 52,833,222 downwards.
TGACAATAATCAGTGGCAACTATAAGTAGATGTATATAACATGGAAGAGAACAGGGCAAAAGAGTAATAGAGCAGTGAGACTAGGATTGGGGAAAATATAATATCAATATTACATATAATACAACTCTACTTCATCTTACTTGTGATTCATGTATGCAATGTTGTACTACTTTAGAAAAGTATAAACTTGTAGACATAAGCAAATTTTTCTGTTGTACCAAGAAAATTTGGTTTTCCTTCTCCTCCTTTTCCCTTTGTTCTTGTTATTTCTATTTGACAATGTTTGCCTTGTTGTGTGCTGGATTAAAAAATTTGTGTCCTTCATGGTCTAGTTGAAGTTCTCCTTCACTGAAGCTTCTTTCATGACCATCCATAAATCAATCACAATCACCAACCACCCAATTTACTTTTTTAAGCACACATTCTCTAAAACCATCTAACTTTGACATCCCTTTTTTCTGTACATCCAGAATGTTGGATCCTTAAGAGTTCACGTTATATTTCTGAGTGTGTTCATGATCTCTGAAATTGTGTGTTCTTAAATCTGAGGTAACATAAATATCTAAACAGAATATTTGTTAAAATATTAATAAAATTATACTATCATATTTCAAGCTACTCCAAGCACTTTACAAATGTCACTACAGGGTTAGTTCTTCTGATATGTTGACCTATAGATCACTTGGTCCTGCAGAGTATGTCTGAAAGAGTATGGAATTAGGGGTTAGTAACACTGCATTGTGATTCTAATCATAGCACTGACTGCTATCTTACAAAGAACATTACCCTTCTTTTCATGAAATTAGTGCTATTTATCATGTGGTGTCGTAGGCCAATTGTAGAAGTTTGTTGTTTATTCTTTCATTCTGACTCCATATATACAAATAATTCTGCTCTTTCAATATAAGAAATTACATTTTTTACTCTAAAATGGAAAAATATAACAGATTTAAATTTTATTTTCTCTCCAAATGCATTCTAGAGACAGTTTCAAAATAGTTGCATTATTAAAAAGGTCCATCAAATACATTACATTGAGACATTGAATAATGAAACTAAGTACTAGCATTCCTAAAAGGAAAAGAGATGACTGGAATATGCTGAAATATTGGTGACTATTTTATCATATGGGCTAAGTATCAGGCCAAAAGTTTCTCCCCAATCATAATGAAGCAAATACAAGGTTATGATTATTTAACAAGCAATGATCTAATGTTAGTTTCCAACAGTGATGGATAATTTATATATTCTGTTTATTTAAGAAACAATTTTCTTTTCTCTGTTCTCATTCTTCCCTAAGTATAAAGAAATTTTAAGGATCTAAGATTTTTGCCAAGTTTTCATGCCAATAACTAAGTTTATAGCAACCATAATTAGGAAAACTTGTAAGTCAATGATGGCAGATTATTACTTAGTCATATCTGCAGTTAAAATAGAGTCTCTTGAAGGGTCTGTTGTTGCACAGATTTGGTGACTTGGATCAGAGAAAAAGAATTCTGAAACAAGGGAACTTAAATATTTTAGAGGAAATATGATGTTCCTGGTTGTTCTATCTATAATGAAGGAGATACTATCTTCATTATATTGGATTCTGGAAGTACAATCCATAGCATTCAAGTTTGTTATGTATGAAAATATTGTTGAAAGGGAAGTGCAAAATAAAATCAGTCAGTGTCCCATTCAAAAGGAATCAAGAGTTATTGAGAAGTGTGTCCTTAAGTACAGTATTTAGATATTTCCTATCCCTCCCTCTCATCCCTTCCTTTAATTCCACCTTTGTATTTGTGACATTTTAAACTCATCAACCCTTCTTTATTACTGTTATATTTGTATATATGTATATATAAATAAGTACTGTAAATACAGTTTATTGAGTTCATTTAGTGTTTGCATGTGTGTATGTCTGTTTAGGAATGGCTACTTCTGATGAATAATCTATCAGTGGGCTTGTCATTGGAGAACTCTATTTCACACTCGTGGAAGATCTTCATTCAGAGATTAATTGCCTGTAGCCCTTCATTTAGAGATAAAGCCTTGACACATTTCCTTAATCCATGTTAGCATACAACTGGCAAAGTGATTAAGTAGCCACATTTTGGGGGAAGTTCATGAATGTTATTTCCCTGACTCATATTGAAAACTCTACATTGCAATCCCTGTATTTTGGCTCTTAGTTTCTATCTGCATCTCTTCTATATTGTTTCTTAAACTTTACATATAGAAGTTGTATTGCAAATGCATCATTTAGTGTTCTGTTCTTCATGTTCTGTTCTTTGAATGTTGAATAGATATGTATTTACACAATGTGCTTCATCTGCTGAAAAATAAGAAGCTTATTTGATGAAGGGTGAATGCTACATATATCTGAGTATAAGGATAGGTGCTAGATAGGTATTTTGAATGCAGTTAGACATTCCACTGATCAAGGAAAATGGCAGTTATAGGATCTTTAGGGACCATGACTTAATAACCATGGATAATTGGTTGTTATGTTTGCTACCCTAGGCATGAATTCCTTCTTATTGAGCAGTCCTTAAGTACAATTAGATTGCAGTTGGCTAACTCCAATATAAAAGTTTTACAAACTATTGCACAACTGATCTGTTATAGATATCTTTTACTGGCCATTTATGTGGTCAGTGAGTATATATGGGTGGGTGTGAATGTGTGTGTGTGTGTGTGTGTGTGTGTATGTGTGTGTGTGTGTGTATGTGTGTGTGTGTGTGTGAGTGTGTTTATGCGAGTAGAAGCACAAATATGTCACAGAGCAATGTGCAAATCATACAACTTTGAAAGCTGATCCACTCCTTCCATTTTGTTTGAGACATACTTTTTTTATTAATGTTGAGCAGTTGTTCCACGATATTTTAGTAAGTTTTCTTTCTCTGATTCCTAATTTATCATAAGAGCAGAATTACAGATGAATGTTACTGCACTCAGTTTTCATAAGTTTTAAGGATTCAAACTGAGGTTTTCTCACTTGTACAGAACATACTTAACCACTGAGCAATCTCTTTCATGCAGAACAATTTCACTTCCTTAAATTCTCATAAGAATTCTATATAATTTTTAACATTATTATTGTCCTATTTTTAATATGAGAAAAAGTTGATTTATTGAAGATAAGAAATTTGCAATAGGCATGTTTACATTTTTTCCAAAGATCAAGCATACTCCTTAATTTAAGCCATTTCTGCATACATAAATTGATTATATTGCCAGATTACTTAAAAAGTTTTTGGATCACTATACATGGTAATGAATGCCCTCTTTTCTGACAAGAAGATTCACAGTTTTGTTGTTATTGAAATCAGACACTTATGAGCACAGACGTTCATCCTAATGATCATTTCTTCTAAAACTACTGTCTGTGTATCTTATCCATCATCTTGATGCTGTACACAATATTGCTTCTGGTCAAGGATAATTTCACGTGAAATAAAATGTGAAAACAAAGTCAATTTTTTGAACTCACTAAATATATGCTTTTTACCACCATCCTATAGTAACTGTTTTATGTAGCAGTAAAATAACTTTTTGAGATTTCAGTCATACCGGCAGCTAGGTATTAGTAACTTGGTAAACTTTGGACAAGACTGCACAGAAATTTAAATGATCAGCTTGAATACCCAATTATATTTCCAACACAGGTAAAATTCTTAGAGATTTGGAGCTAAGATATTCAAATAAGGGAAAAGATTGAGATTATGTTTCTGGGTCTTTGTTACTTCATTCAGTATAAAAATATATTGATGTGATAAATATGTTAATGCTTATCAAAATAAATGCATAATTTTATTTCATTTATGAATTTAAAAAGGCAACCTGTGTCAAAATTGTATCAGTACAAATAATTTGTTTTGTCTATCTATTGTTCTCTAAGTAATTTTGTGTTTTCATGTGGCCTTCCTTGTATTAATGTCAAGGCTGAATTCTTTGTGTCTTAATACCCTCTGGTCTTTTTCGTATAGTAGGTCTGATTATAATTAACATTTTTACCTTTGTCTTGCCTTCAACTTTATTTTAACTATAATTCTTGGGTTTTTCTTTTTTCTTTCCTTTTTCAGAGCTTTTTTTAATATACCCTATCACTCCCTTCTGACTTGCAGGGAGTTTGTTCAGAAAATAAAATAATATTTTACAGCCTCTTTTGTATATAAGTAACATGTTTGCTCCCAAAATAGTCCTTCACTTTCAGATTTCAAAAATTTGATTGCAATGTGAGTCATTCATTGATCTACTTACTTATCATGGCTGTTGTTTAATGAGATTTGTTAAACAGGGATCATTTTATTTCTCACATTTGGGAAATTTTTCAAAATATTTTCTGTTGCTCTTATCTTTGCTATTCAACACTACTATAATAGATATATCAATCAATATGATAGTATTTTGTAAATTTATTAGGTTCTCTTAAATTTTTATTTATATTTGTTTATGCTTATCTAGTTTAATAATTAAAATTTACCTGTATTTAATAAATCCTACTTTCAAACATCTTTAGTGCATTCCCAATTTAGTTACTGTAGTTTTGAGATTCAAAATTTTAAATTTTTTATTGAGGTATAATATACATACTCACATCTGCATAAATTTAGTGAGCACAATTTGATAAATTTGTTTATATATAATCAATATGATACTATCACCAAAAAACAATGTCCTATTAATCAATTTCCCATCTTGTTTGTGTCACTGAATGATTTTTCTTTTGTAATGGAGACTTAATATAAGATTTTTTTCTTATCAAGTTCTCTCTTTACTAATGTTTTCACTTTTCTCTTGCATTGCTTTACTGATTTTGTTTTGCTGTCAATGCTTGCTATTATTTCATTGATTGTCTTTAATTAAAATTAATATAATTATAGTGTTGTCAGTCTTTTAAATCTCCAATTTCTTAGGTTCATATCTCTGAAATGTGATTTTATTATTTGAATGAAGTGTATTTCTCCTTTGTATGTCCTACAGATTTTTCTTTGTTATGACAGTTATATTTGAATAAAAAACATCTCTTTTCATCTTTATTAGCTGGCATTGTTTAGGAGAAAAGATTCATTGTTCTCCACAATGAGAAATTATAGTAATTCTCAAAATGTCTAAGGATGTACCTTTTTTCATTTTAAATATGTACTTTTAGTCATGGAAATGTCACTGTATACTTTGCTCTTGCTTGTCAGAAACTCTAATCTGTTATTTTCTCTGCAGCCAGTTTGCAGAATTGCTGCCTTAATATGCAGTTGTCGTGACCACTTCTGCTTTGTTGACTTCCAAGCAATGCCAGCAGTTCTCTAAATGCTTCAGATTAATTGAGAGATATATCATTCTTTAGGCAACTCACAGATAACACAAACAGTCAAGAAAGATCCTGAGCTTAGATGTTTCCTTTCAGTGGCAGTATGTTTGATTTTGATGGGAGGGGTGCTACAGGTGAATCTACTGAATGTTACAGTAACTTTTACTGTTTTGTTGGAATACTTTCTAGTTTTGTGTGCAACTGGAGACTATGCCTTTTCAGTTGGTTTGGAGAAAGTTTGAAGAGGTATAGTCTTTCATAGTATTGATAATTTGATAATGGTGAAGACTTAAATATTCTTAGAATCTTATTATGCTGTATTAATACATGTGGAGTCCTTTCATAAAATAAAGACCTCACTCCTCTGCCTTCCTTATTAGCTTCTGACTTTTAATCTTTTTCCCCTTTCCCCATCTCCTCCATCTTAGCTCTATTGGAGAAAAAAACATTCATTTTCATCATGGGTGTGTGGAAGTGTGTGTGTGTGTGTGTGTGTGTGTGTGTGTGTGTGTGTGTGTGTGTGTGTATTTAGTTTATATGAGATTGTTCTTGGTACCTCTCAGTATACAAGAGCCTGGAAAGTGACTTATACAAGTGGGATGCCAAGATACTTAAAATATTCCATTTCCTACCTACAACACGTTTGACTTTATCATATTGTCCCAGTTAAATATTTATCCTTTTGATAAAACAATGTTTCCTGAATTATTTCTTTTCAGAAGTTAAGTATATGCAATACTAAAATTTTACACTGTTTCCACACCCAGACACAAAATTTGCCTGAATTCAAAGCAAGATGTATGTATGCATTTTTTTTTTAAATTTTGTTGATTGGTCTATTGGTTTGAGACAAACATTGACTCTTTTCTCATGCTGTTCTGTAATTTGTCTGTATGTCAGGCTGTCCTTGTATATGTGTTCCTCCTAACCCAGCCTGCTGACTGCTCGACTGACAGGCTTTCAGATCAGGATTCCTCTAAAATCTTACTTTTGCAAACTTATATTATGTCCCAATGGAGAACACTGCAGAAATTTTCACATAAAGAATTGATATAAATTTGAGGGTTCTTCTACTCCAGCCACTGTTTTTCTCACAGTATTTCTAAGTTTTCATAGTCATTATGAATAACAGCATCTATCTCTGCAGCAACTGTTTTAATAGAGTTTTAAATTTTGTCATTGTGAAAACAACCTTTTGCTCCCTAAGAATTGGTAGTTCATTAGAGTACTCATTAAGTTAGTTAATTGCTTTTGGATTGATAATCCATTAGGAAGGAAACAAATGGAAGGACTCTACAATGGCACTCTGGTCCTTTCTGCTATTTTAGCTGCAGCTTCTGTGACTTTATGCCTTTCTCTTTTTATATGTGCTTATGTAGAAACTATTTTCTATATGTGAAGAGCCAAACTGTTCCAAAGAAAAATATAAATGTCTGGTGTGTTTTTTTTCTGGCAGGAGTTTAAAGTTCAATGCCAATGCTTAACATAATTTATACTAAATTGAGTGTCAACACCGGGAAATCAATTCCTATCGCTACTTGATCACTGATTAGGTAAAAATGTTTACATCTGTTGTTTAATAGGTGGGTAGGCAATTAGAGCTGAAAGGCAGTTTGTCACTGAAAACAAATAGAGTTAAATATATGAGCATAACTAAAATGGAATTATCTATGTTAAACTGTTTTAATTTTTGTTGACATCATGTAAGTTGTCAGTCTTAACTACATTCAGCAACTATAAAAATAAATACTATTTATGAAACACATATTGATGCACATCTATTATTGGGTAGTTATTGTGCAAAATTCTTTTGTCTCACTAATACTGATATAATTTGGAGGCAGGGAAATCTGTGAAAAATCATAAAATGTCTCTATAACCCCAATAAAAATATTGATGTACTATTAATGTGTATTTGGCTTTCTTTTGATAAACATCAAATGATTCATTAAATTAATGCTTATGAAGTGTTTATTACGCACATGACCACCATTATTCACCCATTCTTTCACATTAAAAATAATGCACAGGTCTTATAAAATAAAATATACTTATTGATGATAACACAAAATACTGTATTTATGGGATATCTACCAAATCTCTAGAAATTATCCAATGTACAAAGAAGTGCGAAAGGTAAATTTTAAAATATTGTGTTTCAATTTGATACTTTAAGTATATTTAGCTCATGTTTGAAGGCAAGAGTAATATCCACATCCTAACATAGGGCATGGTATAACATAAGATGTTACCAAATAGTAGATTCTCTAGCAAAATCTACATAAATCCTTACATGCTTAGAAACATTCAGTAATAACGAGAAAAGTTTTTTATGTTAGTGTCCAAAAGAAATTAGTTAAATCAATGAATGAAGAAATCTGAGGGCACTTATACTTTTAAATACTCATTGTTTTATGTAAAAGACTGGCTATAAACATCATGGATAAAAGACATTAGAAAGAAAAGAAATTGGGATCATATTTTCCAAGACACACACACACACACACACACACACACACACACACACACACACACACACACAGAAAGAGAGAAGAGAGAGACAGAGAAATGTTGAGGGAGAAAGAAGATTGACCAGAATGAACTATATGTACATATGAAATTGTCAAATAATTATTCAATAAAACACATAATTAAAAATGCAACTTTAAAGTTAGGAAAATTAATACTCTATTGTGAGATGGGGAAAGAATGAAAAGTTTTATTTAGCAACATTCCAAATATTAAATAATAAATATTTAATAGGAAATGGCAAACTTAAGCCTTGAGATTTTACAAAACACACAGCAGGGGTTAGAAATTTTTATGTATAAAATCCAGATATGTACCTTTTCAACTTTGTCAGCTACTGAATGTTTGTTTGCCAGGTATCTGCAGTTTGGCCTCTGTAGCATAAAAATAACTACAAATCATACAGAAACAAATTCATCTGCACAAAATTTTCCTGTAAGGAGTCTGATGTTTGGATTTCATAAAATTCCACAAGCTATGATACATTCTCATTTAGATTTGAACTTTCAAAACATTAAAAAAATAATTCTTAGCTTATAAAAAATAATTGTTTGTATATTCAGCTAATGATGGTTTTCTGACTCCTAATTTTGACTACAGACATCACTAATGAATGGAATGCTTAAAAATGATTTTGCAAATAAGAACATGTCACTTAAGATGCATAGTTACTGTGAAGTTTATTCTAAAAACTTTAATTTTCCTTTTAGAATTGTTTCTCCACTGACTTCCAAATTAAATATTTGACTGGAGAAAAATTAATATCATATTCAATTATATTCTAAATTATTCTTTTCATCATTTGTTCAAATACTAAAGATATTTACTTCTCTGGCTACAATATTTGAGTTCTGAGAACACTGTAAGAACAGTACAGACTTTAATAGAAAGTTTTATGACATTATTGTATAAACATACAGCTTGAAATATTAATAAGTGGGATATATTCCTTTTCTTTAAATAAATGGAATATGATATATAAAAATCATATGCAGAAAAGTTTAAATAGGTTCTTAAGTTATATTTATACTTACAATTACATTATTTTGAATGATGTTCCTGTTATATTACTGTACATACATGGTCCAAAATAATGTTTATTGTTTCAGTTTCAAGCATGCATATCATTCATTTTGATTATAGCTATACCCCTTTACATTCTCTTACTCTCAATTAATCCAACTTCAGTTGCTATAATGCTTTCTCAACCACCTTCCCTTCATTTTCTTTGACCACCTAAGATGAACTGAACCAAATAAGGATGGTCATTTTGCTCTATCTAAGAAGGCAAACAAGAAAAATATGGGTACATTGACAGATATCAGAACTAGCTGGGATTCATTATTGATTTCCACCTATGAGAATGGTTTTCTGAATGTACATAATTAAAGAATTCTTATGAAAAACATAATGGTATATTAATTACAATCTGAAAACAATAAACATTGCACATGACAGAAAATTGTATTATTTACAACATGATACTGATTATTATTAATAATCATATTGTATATTTTAAACATGTACTTAAGCAATTAATACAGGTTGCCATACTTTTTAATCAACAAATAAAATACATGGGATTTTTTAAATCATTTTTCTTATTTTACATATTGATCCCAGTCCCCTCTCCCTCCCTCTGTTCCTCCCTCTTTTCCTTCCTCCCTCCTTTTCTCCCTCCCTCCCATGATCCCCGACACCCCTCCCATCCCATTTCCCCTCCACCCACTTACACACTCTATAGGGAAGGTGATGCCTTTTAGAAGAGATCAATAATATCTGACAAGTCATTTGGAGTAGGGACTATGCCTTTCCTCCTGCCTCTATCCTAAGGGAGTATCCCTCCATGGGGAATGTGCACACATGAGATCTTTTTTTAAACTGTCATTTCATTGTTAGTTGTTCAAGGTCATTAAATATAATAATTTACCTTAGGCAGTATGTAATAAATCTAACTGATTATTCTGAAATTTTTCGTCTGTTTCATGAGGCTGCCAAAGAAATCTGACTCAAAAAGTGTTCCAGGTTAATCATGACAAAAATTATACGTCGGTACAAAATATTATTGTAGAACCTTACATGTAAAAAGACCTCAACAGCAACAAATGCTCTATAATTAGAATAGTGTTGAGGTGATTTCCATAAATTCTTACAGTATTTCCATTGATTTAAAATTATTCTCAACTGACTTTACTCTAAATCAATGTAATTTAGAATTAGTAGTCTGCAGATGATCCACATACATGAAGACTGACTGACATCCATTACACTAGTCTACATATAAAAAGAGTATGTTCTACAACATGAAAAGCCTCATGAAATACATTTATTGAAATAGGCAACATATTAAATAATTACCTGTATGGGGTTTTAAAACCAATAGGTTTTTATAACTTTCTGGTACTATATCTCTCTTTTATCACTTAATAAAAATGTTGAATTTGAAGTTATTTAAAAGATCCTGTAGCTCAAAAAGTTTGTGATTACATGAGAATGATGTAACTGGAAGGATTCCTTTCCAATAAATCAATAATAATCAATAACTTTTGGTGACTTTGCTTCACTGACTTTGATGAGGCTATCCACTCGAGAGACAGAATGCAATTTAAATTGGTTTTGTTGGTTATGTTACCAGCAATATAAAGGTGCAGCTCTATTTCAAAAGTTCCTATGGTTGTGGGAGATACTGTCAAGCCACAAAGACAGACATCTTCCATGTGGAATCTTTTATAATCCCTTTGTACTGACAAGCGATAATGAAACACTTGGAGGACTCCTCTTCAATTCTTACCAAACTAAAGAATGTGCATTTTCTTGAGTCCTGAAGACAGTAATAAATCATCCTATAATAAATGAGAGTACTACAGGAGGGAGCTGGAAGGAGGCCACTCAATTAGTTTTCAAGACAGCATAGGAGGAAAAAGGCTGAAAGAAGCCACTCTTTGATAAAAAAAAAAAAAGTAAAAGACCATTTATAAAATTCCTTATACTTACCCATTAGAAAATTTGGTAAGTGATTTGTAAGACTAGTTTTCATTCTCTTTTGACAATAAGTTCTGTGGGGTTTTTTGTAAAAACAAATCTAATACTTCCAGAAAGGAATTTCATAATAAAAGCAAAAACACTCTTTGTGTTGACCATTAATATTCTAATAGTAACAGAAAATACCTACTTTGTTTGTCTGTATCCCAAAGTTAGAAAATGCAAAATTGAATACGTAGCTAACAAGGAAATAGAGTTTGTTGTTACATAATATAACAAACATACTAAAACTCAGGAATTTATATAATTTAGAATGAGATAATATATCTGATACATGTATATAAAGTTGGAAAATATTTAAAGACAGATCTTAAATTGTGAGGTGCTATAGCAATTAATCAAAGAGTGAAATATCTATTAACTTAAAGATTAGTAGCTAGTGACCAAAAGAGATTTTATCCCCTGATAAATTTTATTGTCATGGTTCCACCTCTGTTTCTGTAGGTAGGGAAAATAGGGGATATTAAGTCAGCTGATGATTTCTTACAGAAAATTCTCAGCATATATTATGTTTAAGGATTGTGATTCTGAAACCAGTCAGGAAAAAACAGAAGATAAGGACTGATTCCTACAGTAAGAATTTAAGAGGGAAGACTGTTCTCAGCAAGCAAACACATGTAACACAGTAACTCACAAACTACTCAAGGTTCACATTTTGTTATGATTGTTTTTTCCCTTTAAATAGTTTGTCTTTCTATAATATTAGATGATAACCAGAAATGATCTAGAAAGGAAAGAAGGAAGGTAGGAAGGAAATAGCAATCAACTCAATAAAGTTAATTTCAATCACATATCAACATCCTTAAAGGAGTAAAGTTCACAGGGTAAGAAAGGAAACAAATGTGAAAATGGTATAAACAGCTGACCTGAACAAGGGGGAGCTCATGGACCCTCAGACTGATAGCTGGGAAACCAGCATTGGACTGGCTCAGACCCTCTGAACATGGGTCTAAGTTAGAAGGCCTGGGTAGTCTAAATGACCTCTGATAGTGGAACCCTGGTGCACAAAAGGACTTTGGGAGCACATTCCCCATGGAGGGATACTCACTTGACCTAGAGGCAGGAGGGAGGGACTAGTGCCTACTCCAAATGACTTGACAGATTTTGATGATCCCTCCTGGAAGGCATCACCCTCCCGGTGGAGTAGGGGGCTGGGATGGGTGAGGGGGTCAGGGGACATGGGAGGGATGGAGGGGGAGGGAACTGGGATTGATATGTAAAATAAGAAAAAATAATAAATATGAAAAAAATGTGAAAATGGAAAAACTTTGGTAATTTGTGTGTAGGCCTGTCTTAATTATTTCTAGGAGGATATCAAATCCACTGATGAAAGATGAAGATATTCCTTTTTTGAAAAGAGTTGTAAAAATCTTAATTAAGCATCTACAAATATTAAACCTGCTAATCTTTTTAAATATAATACATAATATACCTATCAAAATTAATATTTAGGGAAAATGTGACAAGAAAGTTGTGAATAGCAGTAAAGTAGGTTTAAAACAGGCTGCCTCAGTACAGTGATGAGTATATTTGTTGGGAAGCCAGTTTTTCAAAGTCATTAATTAAAATGGGGTCAGAGACTTTTAAAGCACTGTATGTAATTTTATAACTGAATATAGTAGGTTTGGATCACATTAAGTAAAAACCCAAAACACAATCAAGACATAAGTTTTATTACTTGCAAAAGGAAATAAACTACTGGAAATGTTTACAAAGCAATACTTTCCCTAAAGAGAGGGTATAAGGGAATTTAATTAGAGAGATTATATTTAATCACAGGAAAACTCAGGAAGGGAATGACAAAATCCTGATCATGTTAAATTCCTGGCGTACAATTCTGAGTAAGCTCAGTTCAACACTATAAAGATCATGTTCACAAAGTAAATAAGATTGACATATTTCTGAATAAAGGATTTAGTATTATACTGATCAAAGTTTACTGTAGATCACCTAAAAAATAAGAAGGAATGATTCAACAACCTCAGATTATTTTTTATAAGGTTCTCCAATGTTTTTAGTAGTAACAAACAATAACAACTCCCAACCAAACAAGCAAACAAAAAACACAACTGTGCTATTACTTTTAAAGGAGGAACAGTTTTCATCCATTGTAAATGCAGAAACATGTCTCTAAAAGTGCCAGTCCCCCTGAATTATTTAATCTACCAATGGTCACTAAATAATAGAATTGCAAACCAGTTAAAACTGCCTTTAAAGATATTTATTGATTATTTAACTGTCCTGCATTCTTATAACAAGTACTTTAGATATGTTCACCTTAACCTCCTCCCCTGTTCCCTTGAACACCCCTCAACATATCACCCTCCACCTTCATGTCCTCTTTTCTTTCTTTTGAAAATGTTTTTCCAAACCTATTTAAGTTTTTTTATCATTTATTTTACACACCAACTACAGTTTCTCCTCCCTCCTCTCTTCTCCACCTCCCATCTACCCTCCTAATACTCTTTCTCTGTACCCATTCAGAAATGGGGAGGTTTCTCATTGGTATCAACAAAACATGTTTTATCAAGTTGAGGCAGGACCAAGCCCCACCCCTGCCTTGCATCAAGGCTGTGTGAGGCAATGCAATATTGGGGATAGGGTCCCAAAAGCCAGATCAAGTGCCTGGGACTGGGCAAGAACTCACTGCTAGGAGTCCTACAAACAGCCCAAGCTACGTAACTGTCAAACACATGCAGAGGGTCTATGTCTGTCCCGTGCAGGTTCCCAAGATTTTGTTCTTGATGGAGGGATGGCATTTTGGGGTTAGAGAGAAACTTGGAGGCAAGGAAACTCCCAGCAATCCACAAGGTTGATCCAGGCCGACACTCCTAGCAATAGTGGAGAGGGTGCCTGAACTGGCCATCTCCTGTAATCAGATTGGTGACTACACTAGTTGTTATCAGAGAGCGTGCATCCAGTACATGATGGAAGCGGACACAGAGATCCACAGTGAAGCACTGGGCTGAGCTCCAGGAGTCCTGTACAAGCCAGAGTGTCCAAGGTCTTTTGAGAACTTTATACATGGTTGTGATTGTTTTGATTCAATATTTTCCTCCTTCACTCCTCCCCAATTACTCTCCTATACTCTTAAACATGAATCCCTCCCAACTTCATAGAATGTTTTCATAGCTAATGACTTTACTTGTCATGCCTGTAAGAGCATTTGCATATATTTCTTTAAAAATGACTTTTCCCAGCTGCCATCAATTGACGATAGCTCTCCAGCTACAGGTGGGACTTAATGATGCTCTCCTGTACCCACGCTTGGATTTTGACTGGATTGATCTTTTTCAGGTCTTTTGAGTATACTAATAATTTATATGACTTTTTCTGTAAAAGAACCCTGCCAAAGCTGGCTAAAATTATTTCACTATACACTGCTTATGATACAATCTTCCCAACACCTCATTCATAATAATTTCTGAGCCTTCATAGGAGGACTTGACTAACCACTCCAGAGTTTGCACAGTGACCAGATTTTGTTTATATAGTAACTGAGATATACTAGAAAAGGAATTATGATGGGTTATCAAACCTCAGAAGTATGTGTACAAAGATTAGAATTTACTGATTAGTGAACTGATACATCCATTAAATAGAAATAACAATATTAGATTCTCCTCTAAGAGGGATCAACACTGAGGCTAGGATTTTCATTTGGACAATAGTACCAGAAATGTTCTATATTATATAATGGGACTTAGATACAATCAGAAAATGATAGAAAACTTTCACAACATCCATGCCACTATTGTACCATCTATTGGACATGTTTTGCTAGGTCTGTCATAATTATGACTCACGGGACTGATAGCAGGATAAGACTGTTTGCTATTCTTCCCTGGTAATGTGTGTAGAACCTTCCATCACCTTTAATTTAGCCAGTAGGGATGAAAATCCATGCTGAGTAGGGATTTCTCCATGTTTTATGAATTATGTATGTGGTATATCTTCAGAAATTTGGATTTACCTAGAGGGAAACCAAGAGCGATGGAAATAGCCTGTGATATTGGAGGGAGCTATGAGATCACACTGACCAGTAACTATAAATGAATTAGCCCATGCCTGGCACTGGGCTTTGAATTTGATAGCCTATGGTATCTAGAAAATGCTCTTTTTCTCATTATATTTCCATTTCAAGTGTTTAAAATCATGTATGTATACATTTTAGGAAACTTCTACAGTAGTAGGTGGGTTTTCACTCAAGAATTCCATTTTTATTTACTAGACAAAAGTGTTAAAAATGCTGCAGAGTACAGTACATGTATATTAAAGACCTGAAGTCTCAATACGTCTTTAATCCTACTATAAAAATCAAGCATCAACAGAAAAGTAATCCCTTAAGAATTTTGGAAGAATATCAACAATCTGTATACTACAACAGTTGGAAGATGCCATCTTGGAAAAGAGGCTGAGGTTGCTTGTGAGATGGAGCACATGAGTGTGTCAGGTGATTACTCTCTCTACTCTTGACCTAAAGCATATGCAAGCCTGTTTCTACAGACTGCTCATTGTTCTATTTAAAGAATAGTATTTTATTAGGTTTCTCTGAGATTACATAATATGTCACTCCTTAGAGTTGTAATAATCTAAAAGGGATTCATATCACGATAAGGATCCACTTAGCAAAGAGGATAAATAGTTCAGGCTTCTATGAATAACTCCTAGTTAGAAATGGAAGAATTTAAGACTGATTTGGTACTGGGAAACTAAAACCACTGTATAGGAAATGATAACTCTAGCTTGTCTATCTTTGTGCCTTCTAAGGATATGTAGCAATACCACAATTCCTGCTTTATAATTATACAAATGTACATTGTGTATAAAGCATTTAAGGTTGTGAATTCAAGTACATAAAAATATACATTGTAGTAAGCAAAGACCTCAACATATTTCATTAAATACATTGCTAGATTTATATTTTCTGCAGTGATCATTTCTTTCACAGCAATGTTTAAAATTTAGTTTTATAAAAAATATATATTCTGAGAAACAGATATACAACTGCATTATTATGATATAAACGTCTAAAGATTGCTCAAGTTCTAAATCACTAACTTCCACAAATGTGTATTCATGGCACATGGATTTTCCATTCTTTAACATGTACCAGAAAGGAAAACTATGGCAGAGCCTCCCAAGGAGATGAATGTGCATTCTGATCATTTAAGAGCTTGGGAAGTATTTTGTTTGCTAATATGGGGTCACCAAGAGTTCTCAGTATCACATTTAGATAATATCAGAGGTGTGTGTAACTTATCTTTTCCAACCTTGGCCTGTAATGTTTCTATCTACCAGTAAGGACAATGACATCATACCTAGGTGGTAGCATAAAGTTATATATGCCTCAGAATAGATGCAGTAAAATTGTTTAATTGAAAATATTTTTTTTCACACAATACATTCTTGTTACAGCAGGTTTCCCCGCCGGCTGCCGCTGGTTCTGCCGCCATGGTCCCACAACCACGTGTGCCCCAAATAAAACTCAGAGACTCTGTATTTGATACAATCCTGTTGGCCAGTTACCACTATTGTTAATGGGCTAGCTCTGCCTTAATCATTAACCCATTTCTACTTATCTAAGTATTTCCACGTGGTCATCTTATCGGGGAGCCGCGAGGCAGGCTTCCTGCTCCTTCCCTGGGCTACATCTCGACCCCTACTACTCCTCTCTCCTCCTCCTGGTCTCCTAGCCCCGCCTATCTTGTTATCTCATTGGCCACAGTGCTTTATTAACCAGTACGAGAAACATATATACAGAATAACATCTCCCATCATCTCCTCTTTTCTGTCTAAAGTAAAAGAAGGGGTTTAACCTTAACATAGCAAAATATACCATATAACAGTTATCAAATAAAAATCACAGTTAACAATATTTAGTCCATTAACATTTTGTAAGACTTAAAGAAAATATCATCAATCCTATCTTTGTGAGTCTAAAGTCCTATATGTAACTTATCTTTAATCCTAACTAAGGAAAACTATAAGCATAACTATCTGTCTTCAACTCCTTCAAAGACCACAGAAGGATAATATATAAACTCTAGAAATGACAGAGACAACTCATTGCCTGGTCAGTCACCCGAAGTTCTTCTGTAATGTTCCATCTTCAGCCCATAGGCCATAGTGTGTGTCCAGACACCTCAACAAGGCAGGAAAATTTCTCTGTGTCCTGTAGACTGTCTGGCTGTCTGGCAGCCTCTTCCATGAAGCAGGAATCCTGTAGCAATGTCCACTTGAATCAGCAGTCACCTTTTTGTGGGTCCTGCATGTCCAGTTTCTACAACATAAAATCAAACAGTCTAGACAAGAGAAGTACCTTGCTCAAATGGCTAGTCTTGCCATATTAGAAGCAAACTTCATAATGTGTTTCTTCAATGTCCATCTTCCTTTTTGATGCAGGTGGTGTTACCAGGAGCAGTTGTGCCTCATTGTCAAGAAAATCCCTAAACCATTTTAAATGCCATATTCTATAGGTCTTTGAAAGATTTGAAGAATGCCTATCCATTTCAAATACATCTCTGCATATCTAGAAATCCTAACTAACTTAACTCCAAGTTTGACTATCATAGGTAATTCTCTAATCTGTACTAAATTATACATTACATTTTCCAATGAGCTATATAATCACAATACCTAAACAAGAGGAGAAATATACATATCACAAAATTGACCTTAAATTGTATCAATAAATGAAAATCCATTCCAAAGCAAAGTATTCATATCTATACCATAATTCCCTTTTTACCTTTAAAAAGATTGCTTGTGGTTATAACCATTTATAACCAAGCCAATTTAAATGAAAACAAACATTTATAAACAATATTTGGGAATTTGGGCGTCGTTCTTTCCAAACTACTTCCTGCTGGTAGAGGGCGCTGTCATGGGGTTCCAAAGAAGAAGCAGAAATCTTGGCAGTAGTCAGCAAGGCTTTGTCTCAACTGCTTTGAATGTTGGATCACCTGGGGAGCTGTTTCAGGGGGTCTGGCTTGATCAAACCATATAAGTCTGTAAAGAATCTGTAGCTTTTCATTTTCTGTGGAAACAAAAATAGAAATCCTTTACCCCAGTAACTTGTCCTTAGGCTTAAATTTTTGAGTCAAAGCATTTTTAAAATATATAAATTGAATTAATCTAGCAGCTTTTCTTTTATCAGTAGTTATTTTCTCAGCAATCAAATAATTTAAAGACAACAGAATCGCATATAGTATCCAAAATTTCTCTGTGCTTTCCATTTTTACGTGGCTTTTTTATTACTCTATTTCTTCTACTTCTATTTTTGCATATTTTGAGACAGGGTTTCTCTGTGTAACTTTTATCTGTCCTGGAATTCACTCCATACTAGGTTTACTTTGAAATCACAGAGATCTGCTTGCCTCTGTCTGCCGAGTACTAGGATTAATTCTACTTCCTTTTTTCTTTTTTAAACCATTGTATCCTGTTTCTTTTTCTCTCCCAAGCCAGCGTATTTTTGAAAACACAGTGTAAACCTTTATTGCAGCTCTCCTACACACCAATGAATTGTTAGCAGAGCTCTTTAAAAGCCAGGCAGCTTTTTGCCGCTTATGCTAATTTTGGAAACCTCCCTTAAAGGAGCTGCGAAAATCTCTGTCTACAACAAAACAAATCCAACAGAGAAAATGCTGCTACTAAGAAGTCTTGCTAGTCTCTGTTCCCTTGTTTCTAAAAACTATTTTTTAGGCTTTTGTTAAGTTTTAAGCGAAAGTTCTCAATCCCAGTTCTGACACCATTATGTTACAGCAGGTTTCCCTGCCGGCTGCCGCTGGTTCTGCTGCCATGGTCCCACAACCACGTGTGCCCCAAATAACACTCAGAGACTCTGTATTTGATACAATCCTGTTGGCCAGTTACCATTACTGTTTATGGGCTAGCTCTGTCTTAATCATTAACCCATTTCTACTTATCTAAGTATTTCCACGTGGTCGTCTTATCGGGGAGCAGCGAGGCAGGCTTCCTGCTCCTTCCCTGGGCTACATCTCGACCCCTACTACTTCCTCTCTCTTCCTCCTGGTCTCCTAGCCCCGCCTATCTTGTTATCTCATTGGCCACAGTGCTTTATTAACCAGTACGAGAAACATATATACAGAATAACATCTCCCATCACATTCTAATCACGGTGTTTCCTCTCCTAACTCCACCCCTCATCTCCACCTTTAAAATTATAAAATAAAATTTAAAAAGACAGAGTAGGTTAAAACCATCCTACAGAAAAAATAAAAAACAAAGTTAATCCACAAAAATACATACAGCAACAAGGATACACACATTCACATGGAGAGAAATTCCATATAAACACAAAATCAGATACCATAATATTTAAATAAAAATACACGTAAGGTTTAAGAAAATCTAGACAAAACATTATGGGAAAAAGAACTCAAAAAAAGAAAGTCCCAATGATTTCAATTTGTGTTTACCAACTACTGCTGGTCATTGTACCTTACTATAGAAGAAGCTACTTAAATTATATAATTATATGAAGGACATCTATGAGGATTCATCAAATAACAAGAGAGGCAAAGCCTTAACTAGCCATCTCTTCTTATTAAATAAAACTTCCAGTCCAGGAATGGGTTAAATTTAATTGATTTGTTGGCCAAAGGAACCCCATGGAACTCACCCCTCCCCACAAAAACAGGTATTTCCAAGGCTTTTGTTGCTCTCCATGAAATGTTGGTAAGTCTGTATTGCTGAAGATAACACCTATATGCCTCATTGAACACAGAGAAAATGAAATGGTGCCTACCTACTGACTAATGTTAATGCTACTGGAAGGTCCTACACATACTAGCAAAGGAGAAAGGCCAACATAAATCCAATTACAAACATGTAATATACAATGGTGTAGATTACAAACATTGGCAAACGATACGCTGGTACAATAGTGGCACAAACACTGTAGGAGTAATCAACCACTACTTGATTGGAATTAATGGCCACTTCATTAGAGAGAATCTATGCTAAACACTTCTCAGGTGCCCAAGAACCTGGGACTAGAGAGGGAAAAAACACATAATGATGCTCGGTTAAAGGAACAAAGCAATAAAATTACTTGTGACAATATTCTCTTATACTATCAATTATATCTTGCTCAGCTATCACCAGAGATACTTCTTACTTTAGTAAATAAGAGCAAGTAAGATTTTTCATTTTTTATTGGTATAAACGTATCTTTTTTTGTCTATCCACTATCTATCTGTCTATACACTGATTGGCCTGTCCTCATGCCTCAACTAATAAATGCCATATTAAGTCTCAGGAGCACCTCTCCCCATTGTACTCTATCTCTGGGACTTGCTCTTGATATACAATATCTCATCCTTCCTTCCTTCCTTCTTTCCTTCCTTTCTTCTTTCCTTCCTTCCTTCCTCCCTTCCTTCCTTCCTTTTGTTTCTGTCTTTTCTTTAACTTCCCATCATTGAGCCTATAATAAACCCCTTTTCAAAAATGCATCCTATGTATGGTCCATGAAATTCATTCTATGAATTCCCAAGACAAGAAACCAGAATCACTGTCTCAGTTGAAGTTGTGTGTGACCTTTAATTCCAGCATTCTAACTAGTGACTTAAAGATATCAAAAGCAAGAAATCTCTTATTATTTTTAAGGATAAGTACTTTATTCTCTATTTAAATTCCAGAAAACATTGCTTAGGAAGTATTCTCCAGATAATTAATC
Organism: Cricetiscus sungorus; assembly: GCA_030556225.1. Lineage (NCBI taxonomy): Eukaryota > Metazoa > Chordata > Mammalia > Rodentia > Cricetidae > Cricetiscus > Cricetiscus sungorus. Next base: position 52,812,658 of record JANBXA010000726.1, on the reverse strand, counting down.
CATTTAGAATTTGGAATATTTTAGAAAACTTGAGTTAAACAATTTACATGAACACAAATATAGACCCAGACACAGACCACCACCACGGCCACCATCACCATACCTTAACTGGCAGCTGAAATACATTACTTAAAACAATTCAATGAGAAGTAAATTTATTTATATCTTGACTACGTTCCTCACTAGCTATCTGCTACTGTTTTCATCATTAATGGTTTATTCTTTGATTCATAAGTCATTACGAATTGCCTAGAGATCGGAAACTTTGCCTTAGGCAAACTTCTAAGCTGGTGCTTTATAAACTTTTGGAGTGTGTATTGATCCTCTGTGGGAAAAAGAAAAGACAAATGAGGCCTCAACACTTATGAGTGGAATCAATAATATTGTAGGAAGATAACACATAACCAAGCACATAGAAAAACTTAAAAAATATAGCCCCCCATATGCCTATTACCTCAAATTTGGGTTGATTAGGTGTTATTAGTGGCACAGATCTTTATATCATCTACTAGGAAACAAAATTGAAACTGACAGGACACTTTGCTTTAACTTTCTCTCACTTCCATTCATCTGTACCTGACTTTCCCTCAAGCTGTGTCAGCACAGATTAAATTCCTTGCCTTGGAGTCTTGTTAGGTTAATACTAGTGGGTAGGAGATGTCAGCTGTAATTGAAAAGAGAAGCTTAAAATCACAGGATATACATTGCTCACTTCAATTTGTTAGCCACTGAAGATAAAGGCAGGCACGACAAAGGAAAGCACAAAGTCAAAGTCAGTCAGACCGACTATTAAAAAGCATGACAAAATGTGTGCCCTATAGGTGGAGTAGGCTAAAAATGTCCTTACTTTTCTGAGCCAGGGTTACCTGAGTCAGAATGATTATTTTGAGCTCCATAAATTTGCTTCAAAATTTCAATTTTCACAGTTAAATAGTATTTCATTATATCTGTGTACCACATTTTTATTATGGTGACATCTAGATCATTTCCATTTCCTGTCTATTGTGAATAGTATGGGAATTAAAATGGCTAAACAAGTAATTCTGTAGCAAAATCTAGAGTCATTTCCAGCACTGATATAGCTTTTAGAAGACTTTCCACTTTGATTTCCATTGAGTCTGCATATATGTACAGTACCACTAACTATGAATAAGTGTTCTTATTTCACCATATTTATGCTGGCATTTGTTGCAGATCTCATTTGACAGATTTCATATCATCTTTGGCTATTATGAGATCCAGACCTTGGGGAATAGATCTCTAAGTCAGTTCCAGCTAGATTCCTCCAATTCTTTTACCTGAAGTTTGTGGTATATTCAGCAATAAGGTATTAACTTCAAGTTCTAAGAGGCAAGCAAAAGAAATTGCAATAACCTATATTATTTTGGAAATATCTTCAGATTCCCTAACAACTCATGAACAGAGTCCCTGCGCATGACTCTGAGTTTTTGTTAAAAATACTGTGGCTTTTTAGAAAAGATTCATAGTCACGGGTGACATGATTTCAATCAAATAATATATTTCATTCAAATATATAATCTTGAGTTTCAGCTTTGTGATTTCTTTTTGGATTATTATAGGTACAGATCTTCTTCTGGGTTGGTAGTTGGGAACAATTTTCCCATTCTGTAAGCTGCCTCTTCACTTGAATGGTGGTATTTACTGTACAGAAGCTTTCTATGTCCTTGTGGTCTCACTTGTCAATTTTTAATCTTAATGCATGGATTACCAAAGCCCTTTTCAGAAAGTATGTATCTATGCCTAAAAGATGAAGCATGTTCCCTACATTTTTTTGCATCAAATTCAGTCTTTTAGGTCTTATGTTGAGATTTTTGATATATTTGGAGCATACTTTCTCTCATTTGTTCATGTTAGCTTTGTATATTTAGATAAGTATGTTTAAATTTGAGTATTCATAGTAGTCAGTAAACTAGAAGGTATCATGGAGAAGGGAGTTTTGCAGAAGAATATAGAACACAGGTATTAAAGAAAAAATGTTACTACCAATCACTAATTAGTAAATGCTCTATAATCTTTCCTAAAGCCTGTTATTATAGAGGCATTTCTCAATTATGCTTCTGTCCCCTCATATGTCTATGGTTCCTGTCAATATGACATAAAACTAACCAGCACATGGGATTTATTAATTTCTTCCATCAAGGATCAGGAATCAGTGCAAAAAGTTGGGTAGAAGGATTGTAAGAGGCAAAGTTTGTGGATAACTCTAAGGAAACAATGTCTTCCAGGGATGAACATGTAAACTCAGAGAGACAATGATAGCATGCACAACACCTGTATAGGTTCAAACTAGAAAAAAAAAAGTTCCAGCACTGAAAAGGGAAAGTAAACACAGAGTCCCACCCATAATCAAGTAGTTCTTTGAAATTCATACATAAGGTAAATTAAAGACCAGTGTTTCCAGTTGAATATCACTAGGTATGACAATCATATTTCAATCCAGGCTCTAAATCAAGACTCCATGGGGATATCTTTGTTTTGGTTTGTGGTGGTTGTTGTTTAGTGAGATTCTGGTTTTCTTCTTCTCTTTTTATTTTTCCATTTTGTGTGTGTGGGGGGGTTGGAGATGGTAAGAGATAAAGAAAGATAGAGATGATGGTAGATAGATTATAGGTAGATAGGTAGTTACATAGATAGATAGATAGATAGATAGATAGATAGATAGATAGATAGATAGACAGAGAAACAAAACATGTGAAGTTGGGTGGGTAAGGAGATAGGGAAGATTTGAAAGGATTTGTGGGAGAAAAAATACACTGACTAAAAACACTTTAAAAAATGCAAGGGATCATGCAGAGTCCAAACAAAATTAAAACAAAACATATCTATGAAAGCAATTGGATTAATAATGAATAACACTGGAAAAATAGAAAGCACAAACCCCAAGGTTTCTTTAGTTAATTCTATCAAAAATTTAAAATAGAACTGGTAGTAATCTCCCAACATTTTCCTTAAGAAAATGCAAAGACTTCTTAATTTGTTCATGATATCACTATTTTTCAAATATTCAAACCAATGAAATATTACAGTCTAATATATATTACATATATAATACATATATCACATATTTATCTGTCATCATGTGTTATATCTCAAAAACAAATATCACATACTTAGTAGCAAATAATAACAAATTGAATCCAAGAAAACATAGAGGTGTAATATATCAGAACTAATGGAATTCATTCCATGAGCTGCAAGTTCATTAAATATTCACAAATCTACATAATTATCATGATAAACACTATATAATAGAAGAATAATGACAGCCAGAAATTTACAGTAAGCAAATTTCAGCAGTCATTCATGACTTAAAAGAAGAAAAAAACTCTTTAAAATTAGGAATAAAAGTGAAAAAATAATTTCATACAATCTGGTAAAAAAAAATAATTTTTTTTTCTATTTGGAAATAAGTTACCAAAAGACCTTCCTTACTTATGCTCTTCAAGATCATACTGAAATTCTAACTAGTGACAAAAGAGAAAAGTCAAATAATATTTATGACAAGTTAGAGGAAGAATTAAGGTACTCTTTTTTTTCACAAATGACTTTCAAACACATATAACACAGTAACTCACAAACTATTCAAGATTCACATTTTGTTGTGATTGTTTTTCCCTTAAAATAGTTTGTCTTTCTATCATACTAGGTGATAACAGGAAGTTATCTAGAAAGGAAAGAAGGAATGTAGGAAGGAAATAGCAATCAACTCAATAAAGTTAATTTCAATCACATGTCAACATCCTTAAAGGAGTAAAGCTCACAGGGTAGGAACAGGAAATATATACAAATGTGAAAATGGTATAAACAGCTGACCTGAACAAGGGGGAGCTCATGGACCCCCAGACTGATAGCTAGGAAATCAGCATTGGACTGACTCAGACCCCCTGAATGAGAGTATCAGTTAGAAGGCCTGGGCAATCTAAGGGATCCCCAACAGTGGAACCAGGATGTATCCCTGGTGCACAAAAGGACTTTGGGAGCAGATTCCCCATGGAGGGATATTCCCTTAACCTAGAGGCAGGAGGAAGGGCCTAGTACCTACTCCAAATGACTTGACATATTTTTATGATCCTTCCTGGATATCATCACCCTCCCTGTGGGGTGGGGGTAGAGATACGGGATGGGAGGAGTGTCAAGGGGCATGGGAGGGAGAGGGAATTGAGATCAATATGTAAAATAAGAAAAAATAATAAATATATAAAAAATTAAATAATAAAACAAAAAAGATAGTACAATATTTCTCTTGTATGTTTCCATTTCTAAGTTATCCTGGGCTACATGAGATCTTGTCTAAAGAAACAAAGTAGTACTTTACTTCTGTTGCTTTACTCTCCGTACTGGTTAAGTTTTGTAACCAGTGTCATCTGGGAAGAATGAACTTCATTTGAGAAAACTACTTCAAAAGTTTGGCTTATAGGAATGTCTATGGAGAATTTACTTGATTAATAATTGATATGGGAAGATTCAGTTGCTGTACATGTTGCCACCCTTGGGTAGGTAGTCCTGGATTTATTTAGAAAATCGAAATAACTAAGGTATGGAGAACAAGCCAGTAAGCATCATTCTTTGGGAGTTTTATTTTTAATTAATTATTTTTTCTTATTTTACATATCGATCCCAGTTCCTTCTCCCTTCCTCCCTCTATTCCTCACTCCCATGCCCCCTGACCACCCTCCCATCCCATCCCACCCCTCCACAGGGAACGTGGTGCCTTCCAGGAGGGATCAACAAAATCTGTCAAGTCATTTGGAGTAGGGACTAGGCCCCCCTCCTGCCTCTAGGTTAAGGAAGTATCCTTCCATTCGGAATGTGCTCCTTTTATAGTTTGTGCTTCAAGTCCTACATCCACGTTTCAGCCATGGTTGAGTTCCTGCCTTGGCTTCGTTAAGTTTTGATTCTGATTAAGACTGATAAGACAAATAAACCCTTTCCTTCTCTGGTTGCTTTCAGTCATGGTCTTTATTACAGCAGTTAATACTCAATTAGGATATTCTCTAAATCCAAAGCCTGAGAACCTTAAAAACACATCAGATTTATCTTATCCTTTAGCTGTTCTATAATATACTTGACCAAAATTTCTTCAAAATGTGAAGTTCCCAGCAAAATACATGGTATAAGAAACTACCTCAGACAAGACAATAAAATATAATAGCTACTGTAATTTAGTATACTTGATGGAATGCATGTTTGGGCTGACATAAGAAAATACAGAGTAGGAGAATTATACACAACAGAATTTTACTTCTCATTGTAATCAAAAATTTGAAAAAGACCAAAATAACAGCACATTTGCTATTATCTGAAATCAAAATTTTCCTGTCTGGTTTGTGACAAATCCTAGTTCTATAAACATACAACAAACTCTCTTAGCCTATTTTATATTGGTCTTATCCTCCTTTATAAAGATTATGCTTACATGAAGCAATGGCCACAAGACCCTACTTGTTAATCTCAAAAGACTGGTCATTACACTTAAAACACAACTAGTTGTAGAGGAGCAATCATTCAAATAATAGCAGGTAAATAGAAAAACACATTAAGAAAACAACAAAAAAGGAAAAGAAATTTTGACATAAGAAAAGCAGAAGAAATTGTAGATTTTATTGAAAGCATACAGATATGGAATTATTCCTGTGATGTATGCCTTCCATCATTTGCAAAGCTGTATAATTTTGAAAGCTACGCATACATTTCTTACATTTCCCTGCAGAGTGTTTTTTAAAAAATTTTCCTTACTGTAGCTTATACCCCAGCTACAAATACTTAGTTAATAACATTCTGAAAATAGACAAAACCATTTGATGTCTATCTGTCCTCCAGATGAGAAGTGATGAATAGCAAAACAGAGACACTAGAGCTTTAGACATGATTTGAAATTTCAAATTAATGCATTTAACTGTGAGCAAAGAAAAGACATTTATAAATTAGTATGAAGAGAAACTCTATTTAGAAATATAAACATAGGCGGCAGCGGCGGTGGGCGGAGTGAGCTGCTGAGCCTGGAATATGGTCAGGGAAATGGAAACGAAGGAGAAGCCGAAGCCCACCTCGGATTACTTGATGCAGCTGATGAACGACAGAAAGCTCAACGAACAGCCTGCCCAACTTCTGCGGGATCTTCAACCACCTAGAGCGGCTGCTGGACGAAGAAATTAGCAGAATGCGGAAAGACATGTACAATGACTCATTGATTGGCAGCACAGAGAGAAGGAGCGCAGAGTTGCCTGATGCTGTGGGACTTATTGTTCAGTTACAAGAGAAACTTGTAATTCTGTAAAAGAATACCCAGATTTTAATTTTGTTGGGAGAATCCTTGGACCTAGAGGACTTACTGCTAAACAATTTGAAGCAGAAACGGGATGTAAAATAATGGTCCCAGGCAAAGGCTCAACAAGGGATAAAAAGAAGGAGGAGCAAAACCGAGGCAAGCCAATTGGGAGCATCTGAATGAAGATTTACATGTACTAATCACTGTGGAAGATGCTCAGAATAGAGCAGAAATCAAGCTGAAGAGAGCAGTGGAAGAGGTGAAGAATTTACTGGTACCTGCAGCTGAAGGAGAAGACAGCCTGAAGAAGATGCAATTGATGGAACTTGCAATTCTGAATAGCACCTACACAGATGCCTACATTAAATCAACAGTCCTTGCCTTTTCTCTTGCAGCAACTGCCCAGGCTGGTCCAAGGATCATCACTGGGCCTGCGCCTGTCCTCTCACCAGTTACTCTGCGTACCCCTAAGCCAGCTGGCTCTACCATAATGTCTACCCCTACACGTTGGCACCAGATACATCAATCCTTGAGTACCTTGTTGAACCCAGTGGCGTGTTAGGTGCCGTGGCTACAAAAGTTCGAAGGCACGATATGCGTGTCCATCCTTACCAAAGGATTGTGACTGCAGACCGAGCCACCACCGGCAACTCACCTATGACCTTCTGACCTCTGAACTTGTCACCCAATGATGACTTGACCATGCCTGCCTGCTGATCAGTTAACTGGTAATTGCCTTTGCTTGCCTGTTGTCAGTGCAGTGAGCTGAGGCACGTGTCCTTTTGTCTTACCGTCTAACCAAACAAAAGACAAAGAAATTGTCCTCCAACCCGACCCCCCCCCCACCGCGGTTTGGGTGAAAGTGGTTCTAGAACCTACACTGAATAGTAGTAAAGCAATAAGGCCCGATTCATCCCACAGCACTGATCATCTTTCAATGCCCCACCCCAAGCGAATGGTAAGAAGGCCTCTCTTAAGAAGAGGAGACAGATGGCCCTAACTACTCAATGACAGAGGCAGTTACTGTGAGAGACTTGAAGGAATCTTTTTCTTCTCCTAGCGAAGTCAAAGCTCACTCTGAATGTACTGTGTGACAATGCATCATGCATGAACCTTTGGTCAGGGCTGTCATTGGTGAAGTGACTTCAAAGGTATTTAAAATTTGACACGCTGTTTGTTTAGTCACTACAGTGCCCTCAGAGGGCAGAAATTGCAGCCTTTTTATATTGCCTGCCAAAATTTGAAATATTAGAACAAAGTGTGCCATGAGAGAAAAACTTAAGGAGTTTTGAAAAGGAATGCAAAGAACAAAACTGCAACACTATTTTTAAAAAGTTGAGTATCTGAGTTAAAATTTCCAAATCTTTATTTTATGCCACCTTAAAATTATATGCGAACAAGGTACATGCATTATGTGTCACATAATTGGGAAAACTTCAAATATCTTTTTTAAACCTCCATGTATAGAAAATAACATTAAGGATGTAAAAGCCATGCTTGCCTATTTGCTGTATACATGTAATGAAATTGCAGATAAAGTATAGTGCATTGAAACAAATGACCAAAAAGTAAATACTTTTACTATACAAGGGTGCTGGAGCAGAAAAAAAATATATTTTTGGAAATGTAGCATTTTATACTTTGAAGTGTTATAAAAAAATGAAAAAGAACAAAGAAACCCTTTATTTCATTAAATGATTATTTCTGGTGGTTGTCAAGAAACAAAAGACCAAAAGACCATTTTTGTCGTTTTTTATTTTTTAAGTATTGGAATAAGTCTAAAGAAAAAGAAAGTGCCTTATTTTCCTTCATGGCCATTTAGTCAAGTGTCCTGCAAGACCAGCTCCTCCCACAGAGTAAGAGTTGGTGCAAGTCCTCCATTGCCCAGTGAAAGGAGACAGGAAGGGAAACAGATGAGTTGGTGGTCTAAATTACATGATTCGTGTCATGACATCTTGATGTCAATTTGCCGGATCTGATACTTTGAAAAAGATGTGATAGCTTTTCTAATGTCTGACTAGTAAATTTTAAAATGCCATTCTTTTACAAATCATAATTGAGTACTTTTGGTTATTACCAATTTCAGTGTTAGCCCAGAGGATTCTGAGATTAGAAAAATTATGTGAGATCTGAACATCAGTTTACAGACAAAATTACATTAGAGCTTTATTTTATTTAGAGAAGAGGGATTTATTGAATTTTTTTCTTAGTAATTGGAGACAATTGTAATATGCCTAACAAAACTTTTTCCCAAAAACAAATCTTTGAAAATTTTATTGTGAGTAAAAGAGTTCGGTAGACCTAATTTAATCAGACTATGTCATCCAAACACCTTGTGCAGTCCCTCTCTGCTGGCTTTAGTAACTGCTCCTAAACACTCCCCTACCTTCACCCTCTATACCCTTAACTTGAAAGGAATGCAGAAAGCTAACATCACAATGCATAGAAACGCTTGGCTACATTCTTTTTTATTTTCAGTTTCTCACAAATTTCGAATGGTTTTGTAGTAAGTAGTTTGTATGCAAAGCCTGCATCTAAATAGTTCAGTTGATAAACCATTAATTGCTCAGTACCAAATGTGGCAAATGTCAGGTGATGGCTCATCAACTCATGCTCTGTTCCATACCTTCGTGGCTTATCACTAAAGGTCAGCAAAATCTCCTTAGGCACCTTCATGGTGACCTCACCATTATTGTATCTCACTTGGAACCATTTTCAGCTCATTTACTATGCAATAGAAAGTCCTTGTTTTGTATTCAGCTAGCTTTGGTTTAATGTACCACTGCTTTGCTTTTCTGTTACACACTTGGTGATTTTCATTTATTTACAATATATGCTGTGCCAATTTGATTTTTATTTTGTTTGGTTGGTTGAATAAATTTGCGGCACTCAGAACACTTGAGGTGATAGGAAAAGAAAAAAAACAAACAAAGAAACAAAAAACAGTACCAGTATTTGATCCAGTCTCATCTTAGCTGTGTTATACCTGGACATTTTAGATGTTTATCAAAGGTCTTTCATGAGGAAGAAAGTAAATGTAACACAATAGACGTGTGACATTTATGAGTAATGCTGGCTCTGAACAAACTTTTGAAAACTTAGTTGGCAATGTTTTGAGTCAACTGAAAAAAGCATGACTTTTAGAATCTCTGAATGCCTTGGTTCTCAGTATTATCACTCTATTGAATTATTTTCTTATTAATGTATGTAGTTTTATGACTTATTTTTTCCTGAAAGTAATTTTTTAGTGTGGGTAGATGGGAGTGTTGCCAGTATGTTACCATGCAGCTGACATGTATTTTTTTGTCTATTCTTTATTATCTTAATACTTTGATGTACCATAACCAACCTATTGCCTACGAGAAACATGTAAGATAATGTATTTACAGCCATTGTTACAAGTTTATAATGTATTTTTCTATCTTGTTCTATATGTCTATTATATAACATTCAAAAGAATTTTTTTCTTGATTGATCAAAGGATACAAAATGCAAAATCCACAATTTTGATAACTGAAAATTGCCAATTGATTTGCAGTACTTTCTTATATCGGGTGTCTTGTCTTTCTTGGGCTTTTAGTTAGCTGATAAATGAATACATTAAACACTTCTGGGTTTTAGTTGAGATTTTACATAGCTTGCATTTTAATTCTTTGGTTCTTTGCTGTCTCTATTAACATTTATTTTAATAAGTGTTATAATACCAACCTAAAAAAGAAATATAAACATATTCCATTTTGTTATTTTCAGATTAAATAGGACATAGATGGTATATTTTTGCCTACTTGAGTGAGCATATGTGTCATAGATTGTACTTATAATTCAAATGGATTTTATTTTCATGTATTTAACAATACAGTTGGAGTTTTGCGATTATTTAATTTTTGTATAACTCCTTCATATTGAATGGAATCATCTCTCTCACAGTACATGCAGGTACTCATTTTATAAAGCAGATTAGATGGCTTTAGTTTACATTAATTGCTTCTTTATAAGAGAGAGAGAGAGGGAAATCTCTTTTGATGGAACTATTTTTTTATCATCTTTAGGAGACAGGGGTAAGATAACAAACTCTAGTTTGTGCAGGAATTACTTTGCTAAAGTGTTAAATTATGTGATTTCATGAACTCAAAAGCTGTATTAAACATCAAATCTCATTACAAGTATTAGAATCCCTTTGCCAAAGAGGCAAAGGCTGACCAGTGACTCCCTAGGTATATGGAGAAGTTGACAGGCAATAGAAATGAATAAAATCAGAATTCTTTTCTCCATGTGCAGAGAAACTTTAATTGACCTCAGGCTAGTGACTATTTCGAAAGATGTGACATTTGACTCATGATTATTTTCTAGCCCCAGCATTTCTGCTTTTCTCATTACCATGCATTCATCTCACTATGGTACAGCTTTCATTTTGGTAAAGAAGTTTCATTTCTTTTCGTGAGTATGTGTGTTGGGGGAGGCACTCAGTTTTTCACATGTATCTTTAATTATGTCAGACATATTATTTGTCAATTTTATTCAATGTTGAGGTGAATTAAAGTTGTATGTAATTTATTTTGAGGCAGATTCTAGAAATTCAACATTTAATGGATGGATGGTGGAACTAACTATTATCAGATTCCTGCATTCCTGCCTGGTCTCAATCAGTATGTTACTACTTTAATACATTAAATGGTTGAAATAAATTTCTACATGAAGACCTGTAGTACCTAATACATGATAGAAATTGAATAGTTAAATTGTGTTATGATAATTTTTATGACTGCTAATAAAACAGTCTAGAAAGATCAATAAAATTTTCTAGATTACAAATTTTATTGTTTAGTCTTGAAAACAATAGGATTTTATATTTTACAATACAAAATTATCTCCTCACATTTTAAGTATTACAAATATCAAGATTTATCATTCATTATCTGGTGTCTTGTAATACATCCAGTCATTCAGCAAGATGCCTATTTCAGTTTCCCAAACATACTTATAATGACTAGTTTTATGTCAACTAGACAGAAACTAGTGTTAACTGAAGGGTGAAACCACAATTGAGAAAAATGCTTCCATATGACCAAACTGTAAGGCATTTGCTTACTTAGTGATTGATAGGGGAGGGTGAACTCCTAGTGAGTGGTTCCATCCTTTGGCTGGTATTTCTGGCTTTTATAAAAAAGCAGGCTGAGGAAGCCATGATGAGAAAGCCAGTAGGTAGCACTCCTCCATGTCCCCTATGTCAGCCCCTGCCTCCAGATATCTGTCCTATTTGAGTTCCTGTCCTGACTTCCTTCCTTCGGTGATGGACTAAAATGTTGAAGTATAAGCTCCATAAAACCTTTCCTCCTCAAGTTGCTTTTCCCAAGGAGTTTCATCACAGCAATAATAACTCTAAGACAACTCCCTTGAATGAGCAAACACTCAAGTTGTCAGTGAAAAACACAACTCTCATCTCAAAGGAAGTAAAGGGTGGTTGGGTTTGAGAATACAAAAAAAAAGGCTTCAATGTGAAAAGGCTTCTTTAATTATAGCTTTGTGTATGTCTGTGTGACTGCAGTGCCTGAGAAGGCCAGAAAAGGGAATAAGCTACTGGGGAGCTACAATTATGTGTGGGTGCTGTAATTCTTTTTTTTCTGTTTTTTATATTAAAACTTGAAACAAAGTTGTTTTACATGTCAATCCCAGTTCCCTCACCCTCCTCTCCACCCCTATCACCCCCACCAAACCTCAGCCCCATCCCCTTTCTGCTCCTCAGGAAAGGTGAAGCCTTCTATGGGGAGTCTTCAAAGTCTGGCATATCATTTGAAGCAGGGCCTAGGCCCTACCCCATATGTTTTGGCTGAGAAATTATCCCTCTATGTGGGAGGAGCTCGCAAAGTCCATTTGAATATTAAGGATAAATACTGATTTATTACTAGAGGCCTCATATGCTGCCCAATCCTCCTAACACCCACATTCAGGGGTTCTGGGTCAGTCATACGCTGGTTTCCCAGGTTTCAGACTGGGCTGCATGAGCTCCATTTCTCCAGCCTGGTCTTGACCCCTTTGCTCATCATCCTCCGCCTCCCTGTAACTGGATTCCAGGAGTTCGGCTAGAGTTTAGCTGTGGGTGTCTGCTTCTGCTTCCATCGGCTACTAGATGAAGGCTCTGGGATTACATATAAGGTAGTCATAAATATCATTCATGGAAAGGCATTAAATTTAGCCTCTCCACTATTGCTTAGATTATTAGTTGGGTTCATGTTTGTAGACCTCTGGGCATTTCCCTAGTGCCAGATTTGTCCTTAAATCTATAATGGCTCCCTCTGTTATGTTATCTCTTTTCTTGTTCTTTATTCTTTTCCTGTCTCAATCTTCCTGCTCCATTATGTCCACCTCTCTCCTCTTCTTGCTTTCCTTCACTTTATCCTAACTCTCTCTCTCCTCCCTCATATTTCCAATTTGCTTTCTCCTTCTCCCGGGGACCATGTATGTCTGTCTTAGGGTCCTCCTTGTTTCCCATTGAGATAGATAATAAATGGGACTTCCTGACACTGAGAAGCTTCTGTAAGGCAAAGGACACAGTCAAACATGACAAAATGGCAGCCAACAGAATGAGAAAAGATATTCACCAACCCCACATCTGGTGAGGGCTGATTTCCAAAATATACAAAGAACTCAAGAAGCTAGTTACCAAAACACCAAAGAATCCAATTAAAATGTTGGGTACAGAACTAAATAGAGAATACTCAATGGAGGATTCTAAAATGTTGAAAGACACTTAAGAAAGTGCTCAACATTAGGGAAATGCAAATCAAGAAAATTCTGAGTTACCATCTTATTACTGTCAGAATGGCTAAAGTAAAAAACACCAAAGACAGTTTATACTCAAGAGGATGTGAAGAAAGTGGAATACTCCTCCACTGTTGTTGGGATTACAAACTCGTACAGACAGCCACTATGGAAATCAATATTGCAGTTCCTAGGGCAAATAGGAATTATTCTACTTCAAGATCCAGTAATTCCACTCTGAGGCAAATCCCTAAAAGATGCACATTCATGCAAGGACATCTGTTCATCTATGTTCATAGTAGCATTATTTGTAAAATCCAGAACCTGGAAGCAACCTAGATGCCCCTCAATTGAACAATGGACGAAGAAAATGTGGTACATTTACACAATGGAATACTACACAACAGAAAAACACAATGGAATCCTGAAATTTGGAGGGAAATAGAGAGAACCAGAAGAAACCATCGTGAGTGAGGTAAGTCAGTCACAAAAAGACAAACATGGTATGTCCTCACTCATATATGGATTTTAGACATAGAACAAAGGGTACTATAATTCTAATTCAGATCATTCAGAAGAAGAGCAAGCAATTTTTACTAAGGAACTATCTCTCCAGTTGCCCCCAAACACACACATTTTTGCCTGATATGTGAGATGGTGTTAGGTCAGACAAAAGGATTGGGATAGAGATGGGAAGGGGACAAGACATAGCCCAATATAATTTAACTATGAATCTGTTATGTTTTCCGTATCCATAGTCATGCAAGTTTAAGGAGTCAGTCTTGTAAAATATTCTATATATGTGTGATTTCTCTCTGTTAATTTCATTTCACACTGGTTAAATTGAATTTCCTTCATCATTTTCCCACATTCTTCTCATTTTTTATCCCAAGTATCAATAGGAATATTTTTCTTTCTTCTGTGCTTATGCTTGTAGATATTTGAAGTTTATGATGTTTATGATTACATATATCTTAAAACTAGACTAACTTTGGAGAAACAAATTCATGGCATACTAACATTTCTGTACAATGTTTATCAGAGTGTTTTGTATTAAATGGACTCTGCAGGAGTGGATAAATAGATGAATAATTATTGCTGTGAATAATAGAATAATAAACTCCTTTACATCTTACTTAGGGGCAGAATCATATTTTAAACTGTATTATTGTGGTGTTGAAGTAATCTAAGAGTCTAAGAACTGGATCGCCTATGTCATCTTTTAACTGTAATGAATTAAGCACATATATCTTCATTATTAGGTCAAAATGAAAATCGGAAAGGTCAATCCTGACTGATTAATGTTCTGTGATGTATATATCATGATATTTCAGTTTATGTGCACATATTCTTTGCAGACCATAAGTACACTTCTACTTTCAGAGGTATTCACTATGCATGCTTTTAATTCTCTATAAATATAAAAATAAACTACATTTACATCAGGTTGATAATATTCTGTATGTCTGTGATTACATTTATTAAATATAAATAATAATATGGAGAACAATATTTTTTTAGCAAAAATGATTGTATAATGAAGGGACTAAATGTCCTAGAGCCCAAACATAAATTGTCACTTTAACTCTTAGATACAAGGTACTATTCAATCTTAGCTAAAATTACCTACAATAGAAGGCTAAATGCCAAAATTTGTTACATATTAGTGAGCCAAAAGGGAAAGTCAATGTTCTTATACATGTCTATCTTGCTATAAAAACGATTTTGGAAGATTTTAGAGTTAGTCTGAGCAAAGGGAAAATCTTTTATCAAATTTTTCAAAATCTTTATCAAAACTAAATCATCTCTAAGAGACAGTAAAATATGCTGGCTTTAGATTAGGTAACTTTGCATTCAAACCACACTGGAATTTTTCTTGTCTTGCTACAAGTCCCAATCAATTAGGTAAAATTGTGTCAGGAAATGACTGCATTTAGTTAACAGAAGGAAAAATGAAAAAGCAGTTTAAAGTATATAATCTTCAGTTTTTAAATGACACAGAATTCAAAACTATTAGTAGCCCTTTTCTTTAATAACTAACTAAAATTTCCATGTTTACAAAAGGACTATAGTGTATTTTATTATCACCATATTTATTTAGTTAACTATGATTTTATACTTAATAAAATCATTTGCCTAAGAGAGGAAATTATTAAACTCTTTTGTAAAACTCTAATAATAGAGCAACATTAGGAATTTATTGTCAAGAATCAGATACTAACACCTGATATTTATTGAGAAGTTAACTGGGTCAGACTTGCTTTTACATTGATTATTGTTTTGTATTTTAATTTTGAGATTATTGTAGAGAGCTGCGAAGTGCTGTGCCTTAAAGATGGTGCTGGCTTCTGCCTTCCACCTTCCCGATAAACAAGTCCTGATTTGGCTAAGGCTGAGACCTAGGCTTGCTTCTGCATATGTGGACCTATCTGCATTTACCACGTGGGGTGCCCGGATTGGCTACCCCAAGGCCTTATAAGCTGTGGGCTGGCTTTCCCCTGGGTCAGAAGATTGTTCAAGGTTCCTGAATAAAGCTACTTGAAGAGGAGTCCAAGCATTGGGTCTTCATTGCTTGTCGAGGCAGTCGTGACAAATTATAACATAATTGTAATTTCTTTTCTTTCTTTCCTCCATGCCCCCCCATATAATTCTCACCATTCACTTAAGAAGTTGTGGCTTCTTTAATGAGTAATTTTTACTGTATGCATATATTTATTGTACATACCTACATATTCTTAAATATAACATGTTAAGTCCATATAATGTATTTTCAGGGTTGAATATTTAGCACTAGACAACCAATTGGTGTGTTCTTCCCTGCAGAAAGCAACATTTCCTACTGCCAGTTTTGTTCAATTGCCCATATTTCTTTTTGTAGGGTTGAGTTTTTGTAGGCTTTTCCACATCTACTTTAGCATATCCATTGGTATGCTAAATCCTAGTTCAGTGTAACTTCTGATATTACAAGAAAACAAAATCTCATAATAACCTCCCTCATCTTCTGGCTCTTACAATGTTTCTCCAGTATCTTCCCTGATCCTTAGATGTGGTAGTGTTTTATAGAGGTATCCATTGTGACTGGGCCCAAATCTACATTTTGATTTGTTGTGGTTTTATGTAGGGGTGTCTGTCTGTTGCAAAGAGAGATATTCTTTATGAGGAGTAAAGACTACCTTCATCTGTGGGTATAAGGACAAATGTTTATAGATTGTTTTTAGAGATTATACTTCTTTAGTAAAGCTGAAGATCCCCCTGCAATAACCATGGATTCACTAGCACTGTGTTTTAACTATGTTTCCAGTACCTAGTAAGATCTAGGGAACTGGGAGTGTTGTGTAAAATAGATCTTTTTAAATTTAAATTTAAAAAATAGGGTAGATAATGGAGTGTGTTTTCCACATTTGTCAATTTTAGTAGTTAGATATTGGTGATGTGTTTATTGCCTGTGTATATTTACATAATTATTGTACTGATTGTATATAAATTTTCTTTAGTTATTACCTTTTTATTTTAGACAAAAAGAGGTTTTATTAAGCCCAATTAGAATTTGTTACATTGTCCCTGCCACAGTATATTGATCAGAAGAGTATATCTATGTTCAGCAACTGAAGGAAGTCTTCTTGAGAAAAAATAAGGTTGAAAGAATAGGGCAGTCTTAATGTAGTGAAATTCTAAGAAATGAAAAAACAAAAGGCAATTTAAAAATATATAGCTAAAACAATGATTTCTTTTATATATTTGTTATACTACTTTTTGGAACATCATAAAGAAACATTATTATTCATTATTTCATTCATATATATATGATGGGAGATGTTATTCTGTATATATGTTTCTCATACTGGTTAATAAAGCTCTGTGGCCAATGAGATAACAAGATAGGCGGGGCTAGGAGACCAGGAGGAGGAGAGAGGAAGTAGTAGGAGTCGACATGGAGCCCTGGGAGGGTTAATAATTAAGATAGCGCTAGGCCATAAACAATAATGGTAACTGGCCAACAGGATTGTATCAAATACAGAGTCTCTGAGTGTTATTTGGGGCTGGCACGGCTGTGGGCCCACGTGGCGGCAGGACCGGGAGGCCGGCGGGGAGACCTGCTGTAACATATATATATATATATATATATATATATATATATATATATATATATATATGCAACTTAGAGAAATATATATATATGTATATATATATATATTGAGATTTTTTTACTTTCCTTCATTCTTCATTTAGATTAGTACTGATTAAATAGAATATTATTTACTCTACTAAAGATGTCTTGCACAATTTATTTTGTTCTCAAATTCTTGGTCTTCTAGTGATGTAACATCTACTAAATTTCTGTTCCAGTAAAAATATAAATCATAAATAACAGACAGGGAAAATTCATAATCTTTAAACCTTCCATTTAACATTTAATAAACAAAATATGTCATGTTGTTTGCTACTTTGAAAGCAAAGCTCAGTTTTCTTGTGGGTCCTATAAACACTAAAATTCATTGAGGAATAAACAAAGAATGGTCAGTATTTATATTTTCCAGGCAAATATTTGAAAGTCTAGAGTAGAGATCTTTGCTGGGGATATGTAAGTCATCAACAATGAGAAAATACAAATTCATTTAAATTCTGTGCAACTCTACTTAATATAATATTTAATATGCTGACATTTAAAATATTTATAACCTATAACATCAAGATTAATTATGAGGTTATTCATGTCAAAAATATATTATTCCTGGAAATGAGCCATCATTTAGATGCTGCTATAGGCTAATCATTTTCACTACCAATCTGTGCCAATTACAAAGGCTATGAATATGAGGTAGAAATCTTGTAGATATAAATGTCAGCTTTCTCCACCTGCTAAAAAGTGTGCAATAAACATTTCAAAAATAGAGCATATATTTCAGAGCTATCAGGAATGGTATTCATTAACATATGGAAGAACCTTATTTTTATCATACCAGAATTTCAATAGTTTGTCATACATCAAACCTTTCATTGTTCCTACTTCTTATCGGTAAATATGGTAAAAGACATACCTGACATTAAAATGATAGTTTGCATTCAGCAGTAGTACTAGGATGGCTCTCTTAGCTCAAGTACTATCTTTTTAAAAATAATTAAACTGAAACTTATCATTGTTTATAACAGTTTCTGGTCTAATATGTAAATTTAGAATGGTTTAGAAAGTGGATTTTACTGAAATTAATATGAAATAAAAAAAATCTCTTGAAACATATCTGTTCTAGTTGCAAAAAAATGATCGCTTTTCATGCACCTGGAGGTTTTATTCAAGCCCAGTTTTTCAGCCTCACATCTAAAAGTGTCTGCTTCAATGAATGTAGAGGCAGGTAATTTTTATTTTCTACACATTTCCAAATAATGTTCATAATGTTCTTGCCAAGATCCCAGGTATCTAGCCACATGTTAGTATTTAAAGGAAGACTCTGTAGCTTATACCATATAAAATAATTCATTGGATATAACTCCTAATATACAAGAAACAAAAAAATAATACCATTGAATTATAACCAATTGAAATACATGCACTGGTTGTTTTCTTTTTGAAACATATTGACTTAATGAATGACAGCATATTTTCTATAAGATTGAAATATGTAAATCAAAAACTTTCAACTAACCAAAGCCATAGTTAACTAAAAGTAATACTCACCAATACACATTTTTTCATAGTTTTAGGACAGAAAAGCAGGCTTCATTACAGGAATTGTGGGGTGAAATGAAATGTGCAACTGTTATTCCTAACTTTTGCAACAGAAAAACCAGTTCCACAATTTTGAGCCAAATTTAAAACAACCTTTAATTAAATACTGGCCAGGTCGATGCACTCTGGCTAGGTCCTTTTCTGGGTTCCCAGAAAATGGCCTAAAATCACATTCTGCAAATACTTAAGAAGGCAAAATGCACAATTCACTGCATTTCCCATGAAATCCATTGAGAGGCAAGGATACATCGTGGGGCACATCGTTCTTAAGTACCCTCTGCCGACATGTAAACAAGAACCTCTAGTGTAAATGGTCCAAACAAACTTCAATAGGGGAGTGAAAACCTGTGGGTTTTTATTTCCCCAAAACAACAGCTCTCAGCACTGCAGTAAGTTATTTTATCCTTAGACAAGTAGAGTTTAAGAAAGTTAACTTTGGGTCTTATACTTTCCTCCTGAGTGGTATCCTGAGTTAAATCCTTGACTCTATGATGGGTACCTATTTATATTGGGATCCAATAACCATTATCTTAAAGATACCCAGGTGGGAAACAGAAGGGTCAAAGGCTCTGTGATGGCTGACGTCAGAGTTAATATCTATAATGGGACTAGAAATGGACAGAGAACCATTGCTTTATGTTATCTCAGGGCCAGTTTTGCAATGTCTTTTTGAGTAAATCTTGATTATAATCCAACACAGTCTGTATAGAAACAGTAATTTTATCTTAAAGTCATATAATACCTCTTTTTTCCTGCATTAAGCATGCCATGTTTTTTTTGTTTGTTTTTTGTTTTTTTTTTTTAAATCACATTGTAGAACTCTTTTAGCTAATGAAACTGTATGTTGATAAATCTGGGCTTACTTTCCTGGTATGCCATTGTTATTATAGGTAGCCATTTGTCCCTATGCCAGGGAGATTTCTTTTGACTTAGCATGACTACAAATATAGTTTGGAACATACTAAGGTATAATCATCTTTAACAGTTTAGAATAAAAAATAATTTTTGAATTGAAGGTTTTTAATACCAACAAAAATTTAATTATGAATATATTCCATAGAAAAATGGCAACTTTTCTTTCCTTGTCCATACATAGTGCACCATTACAGAATATCAGTTTCTTATATGACTCAGTTTACCAAAATATCTATAGCTTAGCATTGTTAGCTAAACAAGGAGTTTAATCATATATTATGAAATTATTCTCTGTTAATCTGAATAGACCTTAGGTAAGGAGAGACTTTACCTGACTGCTTAGGCCATTGTCTTGTTGCATCATAAGATAGGAATACTTTAGTCTCTGGTGTTGAGTGTTTGATGCTTATAGCTTTGGTTTTAAATTTTAGCCTTTTATTTGTCTATTTATCAAGACTTTAAACATCATATAAAATATCTTATAAATTTTAAATGTCCCATGACCTTATAAAATTAAATTATCTTAAAAGCTGTCCCACAAAATGTATCCAGTTTTTTTATCTAAATTTTCTATAACACTCCATAACATCCTTTTGAAAAATTAAAATCCCTCAACTGTATGCTGTAGCAATCTCAAAATAAAGTACCTGTTAGGATCAAGGCGTTATGCTGGCCTACCCCCTGTCAGTGGACAGGATGTACCCACCAACATTCAGGCAAATACTTAGCCACTACATCATACACTGCATGGTTACACCATACATTGCATGGCTATATAAATCTCTGTATGCTTTGCAAATATTCCCTTATAAACAATGTCTGCCTGTGCCTCACCATCTCTTCACTTCCCTTTTCCGTTGATTGGCACAGCTTCCTCTTTCACTTCTCCCTTCCTAATAAAATCCCACATAGGTTTGTTTACTCTGTGACTCATTTCTCCCTGCTGCTGCTAAAGAGCAACATTTGGTGCAGTCACTCTGCCAGGCTCTCCCTGTGTTCCTTCTTCCCTGTGGTTGGGTGGTCTGAGGCACAAGGGGACCCTAAATGACTCTACATGACAGCCCACTTTCCAAGTCCCAGTCTTCTGGGCTACTCCACACATGCTTATGTTTGGCAATATTCCCTCCTCCCAGTCAGCATAAACACTTCTCTGTACCTGTAGCAATGAATAATAATCATCCCGAGTCTCGCTTGGTGTTCTTGGACATGGGGTTACCCCCAGCCATGGTCTTCAGGGCTATGGCTGGTCCCTTTTGTCAACAATCACCTCCTGCAATTTCCCATGAGTGAGATTATTTGTCCTCCATGTACTTTGTGCCTAGTGCCCAGGAGCAGCTTGTACCTTTGTTTCTCATACTTAGTTCTTTCAGGCTCCAGTCCTTCACCCTCTATGCCTTCTTGTCTCTTGGACTCACCATCCTTCAGTCCTACTACCCTAGCCCTTGTTCTTTCAGCTCGAAAGTCACTGATCAACTTGAGTCATTGTCATTGATTCTTGCCTAAAATGCCATTGGTTCTTTCTGCCTCAATCATTGGAAACAAGACAAAAATATAAACCCATCCACTCCTCTGGTATGCCTTTTAGAAAACCTAAAGCCTATATACTTAATGCCATATGTGAAGGCATTTAGACTCCATCACCTCTGTATTAAAAAAATAAATAAATGGCCCATATATTCCCTAGAAACCAACTCAAACTGGCCACCAATTGACTCTTTAGATCTTGAAGTTTTATGGAATCTAACTTCTGCCAGCAGATGGATAAATGGAAAGAAATACCAATCATCCAAGCATTCTTCTAATTCAGTTCTAAACACTCCCTTCACGGTTCCTGATCTTCATCTCATGTCCTTCTAATTATTCAGTCTGAATTAGGAAAACCCCCAACTAATTTAGATCCACTAACAAACATCCACTATTTTGTCCTCAACAAATTCCTTCTGCCTCTCTAGTCTCTTCTTCCTCTCCAGCAACGGGCCACTCCAGCCACCTAACTCTTGCACCTACTTTCAACCCTTCCCCCCATTATTCATTCTCATGACACTGTGGGCTCCTATCCTACACAAATCTATCTGTCTACAGTTCCCCCTTCCAGAGAGGTGGTCAGAACTCTGTGAAATAAAAAAAAACAAAACAAAACAAAAAAATGACTGGGTCCTTAAACCTCTAACTCTACTACTTTCATTAAAGGATTCCAATATATTACCCAATATTATAGTCTCACCTTTCATCTCACACATACACACACACACACACACACACACACACACACACACACACACACACACACATCTACTACCTGAGGAACACAGGTGAGTTTGGGAGCAAGCAGGCTAAAGCCCATGCAGACAAGGTTCATCAAACTAATGTAGCTCATCTTGTCAGTGAGAAAGCTATCCCAGATCAGATCACAACATTCAATGGGTTTGTAATACTCCAGGGAGCACTGTAGCTGGAGATCAGTTTACAACCTCCTTCCTGTCAGGTCTCTGTAAGTTTCCCTTATGCGATTGAACTAAGGAAAACTTCAGGAAATCATTCATGGCAGACAGGAAAATCTGTCTCAATTCCCAGAATGCCTCACAAAGACGCTATTGCAATATAGTAACAGAGACCCTGAAAATCCAGAGGTCAGAAAGCTGCCTATGACCTATTTCTTTTCCCAGAGGTTCCCCAACATTATGCTAAGTGTAATCACCTGGAGAGAGGGCCCTAACCCCATAGGCAGAAGTATAGTGCTGGACTGTAAGGTGTATTATGGGAGAAATGAGAAAGCCTGAGAACAAAAATACTAAATGCTGGCCAAGGCTGTCCAACCAACCAGGGTGACTGCCCCCGGAGATCAATGACCATAGGGTAACTGCTTGAAATGTCATTAAGGTCACTGGGCCTAGGCTTGCTCTAATGCTCATGGACCATGTTGGCCATGTCCAAAGTACCATCATGAGGGCCACTGGTCAGTAGATTGTCCCCATGTACCTTATGGCATTGATACATCAAGCACAGACCACCCTCCAGTCGACTTTCTAGGCCTGGGCATGGATGACTGAGGGGTCCATGCCTGTCTTGACCTGACCACCGTCATCTCTGACAGGGATCCCTGGGTAGACATCATGGTATCAGGGTGATATATTTCCTTTTGGAAACTTGTTCTACATACTCGGTTCTGAGGGAATTTTGTGGAAACACCTCTCATCTCCATATTGTTCGGGTAGGAGACAGCCTTACCTACCTCATCAGACCCCTCCACTCAACTGCATTTTAAGAGGTACTCCTCTCAATCACCCATTTTGGTTGTGCCAATCTGTCCTGTGCCCTTACTGAGAAGAGATCTTTTAGCCAACATAGGAGATTCTACTTATTTTTCTCCTCCAATTTGCTTGATCCCAGACCTTCCAGTGGCTTCCCTGTTCCTTCTACCCACCTACCCTACTAGTTCCATTATGTGATTTTCTCTGCCAACCTCCCACGTAGGCTCCCCAAATTTGAGACACCCAAAACCTCTCTGTTGCTAGACACCATTCCCTAATTGTCATTCAATTACTGGACCTCACACAGTACATTACCCAAGCCAAGTACCACTCCCACTCCAGAGCCATAGACAACTTAAACCTATCATCTCTGACCTCCTAAGAAAATACCTACTTCATCCCATATCCTGTTCTTTTAACAATGCTATACTCCCAGTTAAGAAATCTAATGGGAACTTACCACAAAGTACAAGTCCTCTGGCTCAGTAATTTTGCAGTGGTACCCCTCTATCCCATGATTTCTCATCCTTACAACCACTATTCCCTCAAGGACCTTTTATTTCTTGGTTCTGGATCTCAGGGATATATTTTCTCTATCCTTCTCATTTCTCAGTCTCAAATCTTTGCTTTCACCTGGACTGACACTGACGCTTATCTCTACATACAGCTCAACCTGGACTGTCCTATCCCAGGGATTTGGGGACAGCCCACATATATTTGGCTAGGCTCTAGATTCTGACCTACTCTCCCTGTCTCACCCCAAATCTAAATTCATTCAGTATGTAGATGACATGTTTACTATGTAGCCTGTCCTTAAAAATTAGCCAAACTCATCTTTGTTCTTCTAAATTCCTTGTCCAGCAGGGGCTATAAATTCTTGCCTTCCATAGTTCAGCTGTCTATACGACAGGTCACCTACTTGGGACTAACCATTATCCCAACTCACAAAGGTGTTATATTAGACAGAAAATACCTAATCCTGTTCTCACAGTCCCCTATACTAAAGAGGCAATTTTATCATTCCAAAGAAATAACTGGCTTCTTGTGTGTCTGGATTCCCTCTTTTTATCCTCCAGGATTGCCCCTTACATGAATGAAGCACCTCTGGGCCTCCCTGATGAACTTCTCCTTAATCCTATTATTAAGCCCTTTAAGAAGTTCGAACAAGCACTTCTCTAGGCTCCAGCCCTCATCTCCCAGACATAACTCTTTTTTTCTCCCTCTATGTGAAAGAAAAAGAGGAATATGCCCTTGGAGTCCTAGGCCACCAGATGGGACCTTCCTTTGCACCTGTATCATACCTGTCATGAAAACTAGACCTAACACAGGGATGGACACCTGCATATGTTCTGTAGCAACTGCTGAGGTCCTCATTTGTGAATAAATAAATATTAATCTTTGGGTCACCCACCACTTTTTCTCTCCCACAACCTGTCCCATCTCCTAACTTATAATGGCTTACAAATTCTACCTCCTTCCTGAGTGCTTTCTTTCCAGGTGGCATTAGAAGAGGACACCATGCTTGCTTTCCAGTATTTCCCACCCCCCAATATCTCAAATCTTCCTTTGCCCAACACTGACTACTCCTTCTTATGAAACTTATTGACTACTCCCTACCTAAATCATGTACCAATTCCTGTCCTCTAATCAACATCAATGATCTGGTCCTTGTCTCTCCACCACACCAACACCCCTCACCATTTCCAATAAATGACAGGGCCTCTTCAAAGTAATTGTTATAATTTTTGTATCTCTAAGCTTGAGGGCCTTCCTTATTGGATTCACTTATCTAATTTCAAGCCTTTTACCCCTTCATCTCAATTTCATCCTCCACACAGCAACTCCGACAGGACCCTGCTTCTTTAAGTTTCAGAGTAAACTGAGATCAACTGCCTTATCTCCCATTTTAGGAGAATGAGGATTCACCCCACAATTGCACTCTACCAGATTGTGAACCCCATATACTCTCCTTCCTGATCCCCCCCACCAGGCTGATATGCATTCTCTGGATTCTACTAATTACACCCTGTTTCATCAATCTCCTCTCTATGTATAACCAATGAGTCATTAAAAACTTCTAATCAAACCAATTAGCTGTTGTTACAAGATTACCAGCTGTTAGCCATAGAGCTGGAGGTGAAAGATTTCCAAATGTGTGCTGGTGGTAAGAGACAACAACACTCCAGAGATATCCGTACCCCTAGACTCAAAAAAGGAGACTCACAAAACAAATTTTAATACAATGATTTACTATTATCAGCCCTCAGATATAAACCACCTTTGTCTCCTAAGTGTTAAGGTGATGCCATAATGATGAAGAAGGAACAGGTGTTTCAAGGTTTGCTTATATAAAGATAAAAGGTGAATTGGTAATAAGAAAAAGTGATTTGAGACATTTAAAGAATGAAACATGTTCCAGGTTCTTCTCTCTATCTCATTGTTATTATTATAGTAAGATTCCAAAGTTCATACTATTAACATTAATTGGTAAAATCCTGATAAGCTATTAACCTTGCAAAATACTACCACTATGTGAGCATACCACCTTTTCTGCAATATGGACTTCAATACAAATTACAAACAGAAATGCTAATGTGATACACTCAACAAATTCTTGTAAGTTCCAGGCAGTAGACTTGGAAGTGCTTCAAACATGTCAGATGCATTACAGAGAAGTAATATCAAATGACAGGCTAAGCCTCACCACCTTTTCCTAGTCTTGACACACCTTGACTCAATTACCAGGCCCTAAGATATTTTAAACTAATTTTAAACTTACCTTCTACCCTGGTCCAAAAAACAATGGATGGTTCCAGGTAAACTGGGCAGCAGTGAAGGGACCAGCATTCCACTTTTCTCAATTCCCCCAAAGATGGTCAATGCCCTCAAGTCAGCTGGAAGAAGTCTTGAGAACTTGGTGATCCCATCCCTGCCCTACCTGGTGTCCACTTAATTTCTCACCTTATAATAATAATAATAATAATAATAATAATAATAATAATAATAATAATAACAACAATAATAATGCTAGAATGTTAGGATCCAGGCATTATGCTGGCTTGATCCCAGTCAGCTGGCAGCATATGTCCACTGACATTCATGCAAATACTAAGTCAGCCCAGCTGTCCCTATGGTCATATTTCACTATGTCATGTGCTGTCCAGCTTCATTATGCGCTGCATGGCTACATCACACATTGGGTGTCTTCAAAAGGCTCTGTACTACACATGCACAAAGGTTCCCCTTTAAGTAAGCTCCACTTGCTCCTCAACCTCTCTTCACTTCCTTTCTCAATCATCACAGCTTCCTTTTTCATGCCTCCCTTTCCTAGTGAACTCTCATGTGGGTCTGTTGTACTCTGTCGCTCACTTCTCGATGCTGCTGCTAAACAACTACTGTACCTTTTTATTTTAAGAGTGAAGATAAAGGACACAACACAATCTTCACAAGACTTTAAAACCAAGCTCTAAAAGCTCAAATGAGTCAATGTTCAATATCTGGAATTCCTCTGGAGCTTTTCTAAGGGGTTGGGTCATTCCCTGGCCATACCATCAGCAGCATACATAGCCTGTCTTCTACATCTCAGTTGGCTCTAGGACAATTTAATATCTTTAAAATCAATAACATATGGGTTACTCGTATGTTTTATAGTTTGGCTGTCAGCAAGGTATGTTCTTGTATATGAACATATGAATAGGAAGCTTATTAAACAAAAATTATTTAATACCTTATTAAACAAAAATTATTTTTAAGTCCTGCCTTTCATAAACTTCATTTTTAGGACAGGGCAGTAACTGTCACACAAAAATACATCCCAATACAAACTATGTTGGATACCTGTTGTCATCTTCTTGGTTGGGCCACACTACATGGTTGCCCTTAATCAAGATGGTGGTAAAACCCTATGACATCTTTCCTCTCCAAGCCCAATAAATGTGGCTGCCAAAGGATGATGGAAGGCCATGTGTTGCTTGTATCCTAAAATGTAATCATGCCACATAGTTCCTTTAAGATTGCTCATGAACAGATTTCCAAAAACCAACCATGTATTGGAAGTTTTAAATTAACTTTTTGTTACACATATTACAGATTTCTTTTAACCATAGAAAGTTCATAGAGAGATATTCTCTCAGCCTAGACACACAGGAGAGGGCCTAGGCCCTATTCCAAATGATATGACAAACTTTGATGACACATAGAAGGCCTCCCCCTCCCTCTGGAGCACAAAGGGGATGAGAT
The DNA here is from genome assembly GCA_030556225.1 of Cricetiscus sungorus. Taxonomy (NCBI): domain Eukaryota; kingdom Metazoa; phylum Chordata; class Mammalia; order Rodentia; family Cricetidae; genus Cricetiscus; species Cricetiscus sungorus. Next base: position 52,785,480 of record JANBXA010000726.1, on the reverse strand, counting down.
AGGGAGTTTTGGGGGGCAGGAGAGAAGGAAAGGGAGAGGGAACTGGGATTGACAAATAAAACAAGCTTGTTTCAAATTTAAATATAAAATGGCAGAAATAGTTTTTGGCAATTCAATGAAATCAATAATCCCTTTAGCTGTTTTGCTTTGCTTTTTTCTTCCTGTCAGCTCTTTACCCTCAAAGGCATCACCCTTCATGTGGAGTGAGTGTGTGCGGAGGGGGGATGGGATGGTGGCAGGGTGGTTGGGGGAGGGGCATGGAAGGGTGGAAAAGAGGGAGAGAGGGACAGAGAGGGAACTGGGATCGATATGTAAAATAAGAAAAATAAATTAAAAAATGTTGAGAAAAAATTCAGTTACTAATAAATTTTTTTAAAAAAATGTTAATTATGGAAATAAGCTACAAAGAAAATAAGCTACTGCAGGTTCAAATTGGAGAGCTGACTAAGATTTTTGTATTTAAAGGACGATTAAAATATTAAAATATTTAAAAAAAACAAATAGCAAAAAGACAGCTATAGACACAAGAGAAGACACAGAGCCAAAATGACAATAAAAAAACAAGAGAGCAACATTAGCAATTGGGTTTATTGAGGGGTCTACAAATATGCCTAGGAGAAATTCTCTTAACAAATAGGAGGGTGCTTTTTAAAAATAGCCTCCCTACACAATACATAAGGTAAGAACACCACCAGAGGCCAGCTGTCTCTGAGTTAGCCTAGCTCTTGGAATGCCTAACATCCCATTCTGTGCCTCTCCAAATGCTCGGCTTGGTCCCCAGTATCATGGGACATGGTGAGTTCCTTAACTTTGCTTTTTAGCCTACACATTGAAACCTTGTTGATGGGCACCCGGGCACCAGGCCTCTCTACATTCCTTGGCTCCTTGTCTCACTAGAGCATGCTCAGGGCTCCCAGGTTGTTCAAATTGGCTGAACCTCCAATTAACCATAAATAACCTGTGGGCCATGGAACATCTCCATTTGCCGTGGACAAAGGATTGGTGGGTCTCATCAGGCCCCCTACATCCCAAGATTAGGATCCATGAACCCAGAATCCAGAAACCTTTGCAGTGGGTGGTGGAGAAATAAAATGCTTTCTGTTTTCCTTCACCTCGGGAGTTTGCAGAGTAGAAAGCACCATCACCAGGTGAAAAGTCCAATGTCAGGAGAATTGGGGTGGAATGATTTTTCATCTCCAAGTGTTAATCTTGAGATTATCAAGAGAAGAAAAACAGTTCCACAAATTTAAGCCAGATTTAAATAAAGCTGTAATTAAATACTGGCAAGGATCTTCCCTGAGTTCTTGAAAAAAGGCCCGAAGTCATGTTTTATAGTGGTTTAAAAAGATACAACTTGTAATTCATTGGATTTCCAATAAGGTCTAATCAGAGGTAAGGATACATCCTGACTTATTTCCTGCCCATATGTAATCAAATACATCTGGTGTAGTTGTTTCAAGCAAACTTCTTTAGGGCAGTGAAAACATGTGATTCATTATTTCTCTAGAACTATAGCTTCCAGTATTCCAGAAAATAATTTTGTCCTTGGGCAAGTAGGGCTTGCACGTTGTTTGGCTCTAACACAACACTTTCACTTATTGAATAAACAAATAATATAAAGCATAATAAAAGCAACACATTCTGTGATGGTTTTACTCATGCAAATTGTAATAAACCAATATATTCACATGAAAAGAATTAGAGGAAACATTATAGGTCACTAGGGAGTGGAAAGTGTAAAATTATTGATTTAAAAAAACTGTTTCTACTGAGGAAAATTGTATAGCATAAGATGTTCATGCTTTCATAGAAATATAAATGGAGTAAAAAAAATTCATGGAGTTACCTACAACATTGATATGGTGAATTTTTTGTTTCATGTGCTTACTAATAAAAATAAAACATGTTTTCATCACAGAACTTGGGAGATTCTATTAAATTTTGTCTGGTCAATTAAAGTACCATAAATTATGTAGCAAAGACATTCCTTATAAATACTATTTGTCCAAATGTCTTGTCCTAGGTTATCTTATATTGCTACCATTACTGACAACAGGTTTTGGTCATAGAAATGTAAAGTTTTCTCTGGAGTTGAGATAGTTGTTGTGAGATAGCTATCTTGGGAGGTTTTTTTCACTCCAATTCCTGTTCACTGGCAATATTTCCTTCTTCTAAGATACCTAAGCTTTGTATTCTAATTTATAGAAATATACAAGGCATACTATAGTATACATAATATACATCTTAGACATTTTGTCCCCAATGATACAAATAATACTAAAATTGTATTTAACTTAAAATGTCATGTATTGCATGAAATATATAACTTCGACATAGACATGGAATAATTATCAGATCCTGGAGGTTATTAGAAAGTTAGGTGGAAGAAACTTTAATCAATTATCTTTGACTGTAGGTGAGTAGTATAAGTAATTCAAGATGATAAATTTATGAATCTTGTGATATAGTTGAAATCAATAAGGTTTGTTGTCTTAAGAAATTACTTCAAGATATTTAAAGTGATTTGCAGATCAAAGATGGAAAACATGTGAAGGATAGATTCAGCTTGTATTACACAGCTTGTGATTCCCAGTTTACAAATATTCTGGTAGTTATTTTCTTGATCAGAGACTTATCCTTGTTATCAGCATTTGTCAATTAACTTGCATTCATGTTATGGAAACATAAATGAAGCAGTCATAAATGTTACGTGACTATAGACATAAATGTTTATTTTACATAATTTCCATGAATTAATAAATGATGAAGTTATATTCAGATCATATATTTTGTGAATTCTTTAAAAAGTTGGAAGCTTTATAGTATAGGAAAATATGCAGGAATACTCTAGACTAGATTCCTATTGGTTTGATTTTAATTCAAATCTTACTACCTAAATAAAATTAAGATAGCTACTCAATAATTTTGAAACTTTATTTCTTACATTTTTAATGGGAAAAGCAAGAGAACCTATTCTATGTGATTGTTGTAAAGATTAAATATATGTCAAGTAATCAGGAAAGCTCAGTAATTTTAGTCACCATGAATTGTGATCATACATTCAGTTATACACTCAATAATCATTGGCTGTAAATGCTATTTGGTTCACTAATATGTAGTTTTCAATATAATAATATTATTAAAAATGAATTAGATTCATATTCAGGACTCCTGTATTAGCATTTCCAGTATCTTACAGAATATGTTATACTAACTTACATAAATTTCTGTGATGCTTGGATGTAAGGTTAGCTTACATATGTTTATTTTGAATGAATTGCTCTATTATGAGTTCTGAGAGCTTCTGAATACTTATCTCTCTTCAAATGTTTTTCCCACTACAGAAATTATAGTATTGAAATTGAAATCGCTTATTTGGGCAATACATTTTTAGCAGATCCTACATTAGTATTTAATCTTCAAGAGACAACTTGGTTTGCAGGGCATTTTGAAATAAATTGTAAACAAAAGTAACTTAACAAAGTTTTGAAGCAGTTGGTACTGCCACCAAGACAGAATCAGATACACTATTAGTGAGAAGGTGACACTGGATTATTAAATAACTGAAATGTATCCTTTAAAAAAAGTTTTTCAAGCTATCAAGCTAAATATGAATCAATCATAGGAAAATAATAAAGTAAAATTAGTGAGTAAAATCAACCTTCATACACTAGTTTCCAGGTTAGCTTGTACTGCCTCATTTTTCACCCCATTGTTCTTTTAGGTATAAAGCATTTTTTTTTAAATTTGCTCAAAAGCAGAGCAATTGGGGGAGCTATTTAGCTGGGGTGATTGTCCTATTGTTCTCAAAGAGATTTGACAAAAGATTTGGGGGTGTGGAGCAACAGGAGAGCAGAGAGCATAAAGATTTGGTGAACATTCTATTAAATAATAAAGGAAAAATTCAAAATAATTCACAGGAAATAGCTTCCCTCAGAAATATTTGAAAGAGTCTTACTAATTTAAAGTAACCCAAGCCTGGTTTCTCAGAAGTTCTCAGGGTTATCTTGGTTATGGATGAAATAAACTGGCTGGTTCTGACTTTTAATAAATCTTCTCTTGGAGTAGGTGTGTTCTGATTCAGTGTGTTCTGATGCTTTGGTTCATATGCAATTACACAAATGCTGTTTTTAATGCCAAAAGCATGATTTAATTATATCTTTAATTTCTCATCTTTACTTGTCATTTGGAGTTCACATCACTTTATTGCTTTCCTTTCTAATTTTCCCCTTGGGTTAAAGACAAAGTCTGATAATAGAAAATAATTAAATTGCTTTCAGTTCATAATGTCAATGTGATTTTGATTGAAAATATCAATGGCCTTCTTAAAAGAAAGAATTAAATCCAAGATTCTTTCTTGGGGAATTATTATATTAAATATGTAGTAAGCTTTATATATGACATCCTGTATCTTACTGAAAACTAATGTGCTATTTCTAAGAGAATAAAATCAATCAGAATACTCCAAAGTCAATAGTTGTAAAAAAGTTAAATGTTGATGTCTAGTGAATTATAAGAAAAGGAAGTTGGGAGGATTTGAGGAGTCAATTACTGGTCCCAGCAGAGACAGTACTATGCCTGTGATATGAACAAAGGATACAAAGTTGTTTGGCAATAGTTTGAAATAAATCAAGAACCAGGTTCATTTTGGTGATCTCTCTCTCTCTTTCTCTGTCTGTCTGTCTGTCTGTCTGTCTGTCTGTCTGTCTGTCTGTGTGTGTCTCTGTGTGTGTGTGTGTGTGTGTGTGTGTGTGTGTGTTTGTGTGTGTGTGTGTGTGTGTGTAAAAGAGAGAGGGGGAAGGAAACAGAGAGAGAAAGAGAGAGGCAGAGAAGCACAGTGAGAAGGACTTAAAAATAAATGTATGCTATTACTCCACCTTAGATTTGCAAGTAAAATTGCTTCCTATATAGACTGACAATTGAGGGACTTCAATCTGTTATATACATCCTGTGCTTTGTTCATCCTTTCCATTAATCTCATCAGCCACTAAAGTGTGTTTTTGACATGCCTCTTAAATATCTTGTTATATCCATTTTTAATGTATGCAGTCTAAGATCTATCATCTGCTATGACCAAAAGGAGGACATTAAACAGAACTCTAATTTTACATTCCAGTAGATTTTTATCTTTTTTCTTAAAGCAAGACAAGTTTTTGTTATATATTCCAGACTAGCACCATGATTGTCCTGTCTCAGCCAATCATGTGCAAATATCGGTGTGTTCACCATGTCCTACTTGTCTCAAGACCATTCTTTCTTAAAAAACAAAAACAGAAAACAAAAAAAACAAACAACAACAAACAAACAACAACAAAACAAATCTAAGTAGAATAGTTAAAGTTGAAATAATTGTTTTATTCTTCAACCCTCTCATAAGCACTACCATGGCAGAGCTTCCAAGAGGTTTAAAGGCATCTTGCCTTCCTTGTTCTGAGTCACCTGTTTCCACTGTTACTTTTTTAGAGACATTACAAACTTAGAAGTGCATTAAAAAGAAAAGAGACAGACAGACACACATAATTTTGTTGTACCTAACAAGATTTTGTAACATTAAATCAAACTCTGCAGATCAGTGTCTGGGGGATCTGGGATCTGATGACAGAAAGAATTGGGCAGAATGCAGTCTAAAGATGCAGACAACCTTACTTCAGTTCCAATGTACTTCGATACATGAATATAACAAAGAAACCATGATATAAGGAAGGTTGTTTGAGTTCAAAGGATCATGATCAGAAAAATATGAAAATAAAAGTTAATAAGCACATAGTAAACATTACAGAGCAGCCCTTTCCCATAACTTTCTCAGGGTAGACCAATTTCGACACATTAGTCAGGCACATAATGTATGTTATGTCTGGGAAAGCAAGGCAGAGCTATGTTCTAACATCCAACAAGATCAAACACGTCTTAAAAATTGAATGTAAATGTTTGTCACAGGAGGCATAAAATCACATCCAAAAATAATCCAGACAATGAAATGCACCTGAGGGAAAAGGCCCTGAGCCTTTTTCCTGAAGCCTTTTTCAGTTTCTAAGGCTCAGTTCACCACACATCATTCCTTTAACTGTATTCCAACAACTTACATTATAAAAATCTAGTGGCTTTGTGTGTTGCTCCTGACCCTGCCAGCAAGGACGATGCAACTATGGGAAGATCTTATTCATGCAGTTTTAATCAGGATCCTTGAAACATGTTCTTCTGACCCGTGAGAGCCCCGGGGACCCCTGCACAGGCTTAAATACCCTTGCGCTAACCAACCCCAGTGAGCTACTTGGACCCTGCAGATAGGCTACTCTAACGTGGAAGCAGACAGGCTGAACAGACTTAACAAAATAAGGGCTTGTTTACTCCAGAGAGCACTCACCCTTGGGGAGGTGGAAGGCAAGTAGCCAGCACCATCTTTAAGGCACAGCACTTTGCGGCTCTCTACAGTTCCCCCTTTCTGTTTTAATAACGCAACAGGCAAGGGTAGTGGTCTGCTCTCCAGTAAAGCAGTGGACATTGTAATAACCCTGAATCCTGGAAGTCAGCCAAGTCAGTGCCACACCAGTCCGGTATCTTTTTCCTGGAGGTAGGACCTCGGACACCAATCCACATGCAACCAGACTTGCCCTTCTCGGAGTTGCTCAGTTCCAGAGCTAACTCGATGTGCAGTGCTAAGCCACACAACCTGAGCATGAAGGATCAATTCTTGTTCATGACTTCGAGCCATGCTTGGGGAGACTGTCCTGCCTTGATGGCTATAAATGCCTGGACAACCATAGCTGCATACCACTTCTGAGCAAACCGCAAACCTCATCTTGCAAAGGCACCACAGGCCCATGAAGGAGATAAGCAACCAGAGGATAGCCATGGCTCCCATTCCCTCCCACTCTTTCAGATGATCCATGGCAAAGGGAACAATGATGACAATCCGGCAACCAGTCCCACATCCACACTTGTTGAATTTACTGCAACGATGGTCATTCGCAGCTGTACCATTAAGTCATCAAAGTCAGCAGACCAATTTCCTAAAAGATAACTAGACAACTGTTGTGACAAATTAGCAGCACGTATAAAGTTCTCATACTGAATGCTGGTAATACACAAACCTGGATATTTCATTTCACATCCCAATTGGGCCAGCTGCCACAAGGTATCTATTTGCTCCTGCACCAGATCAATTCTTTGGTTTACAATCATTAAAGCTCCTTTTAGTTGAGCATCAATTGTGAATTGCGCATCCAAGGCAGTAGCCACATTCTTGGACAATTCATTTAGCTTAGAGGCTGTCTGCACCAATGTGCTCATAGCCATGGCAGCTGTGACTGAACCCACGACTGCAAAAGAGATAGCTGTAACTATGGCTGCTGTAATGCCAAAATCTCTCCCTGCAGCCTCTACCAAACAGGCCATAAAACCTGAAAATAGTTCCATTGGGCCTTGCAGTATCTTAGTGAGGTTACCACTCACCTCTCCCTTATTAGGTAATGACTTCCATACTTTTATGGCAATCTGATTTACTTGTTCAAGACTTAAGTCATTTTGTAAGGCTTTCCAGACCTCAGGGCAAAAGGAATGCCACGTACCTCGGCCCCGCCCTTCCTAACTGTGATCAGGAGAAGGCCCTGAAGGCATTGTTCCAGGAGGGTCCCTCCCCTCCCCACATAGCCATTTTTCCTCTCCCTTCCCCCTCTATCCCTTAAGGGATTGTTTCTGAACTCCTTCTGTGAGGGCTTGTAATTCTTCCTCAGAATCTGTTTCATCTGTACCTGACTCTCCTGTGCTCTCAACTTCTTCTGATCTTTCTTCTTGCAACATTTCTAGCCCAGCTTTCCCTTTTTCCATTGCCTCTTTACAGTACCTCTTGTCTTCGATACAGCTATGCACTAACTTCCAAACAGGTCGGACTCCGGACTTTAGCGTCCCTTGTTCCCAAGAAAAGTCAAGATCCCTGTGTAATTTGTCCCAGCATGCTAGCGTGAGATCTCCCGAAACTGCGAACCAAGTTGCAATGGCATCACAATCGCTCAGGAATCTTTCCAGTGTGCTTTTCTTTATCTTAAGTTTCTTTGACAAAAGTAGCTCCTGAAGAGCCAGAAAAATTGGATGAGACTGAGAAGTCCCCATTTTGATAATTTTACTTTCGGTTCCTTACAACTGCTTGCTCAATGTCTGAGACTTTATTGCCACTTTTTTCCCTGTGGTCTTTAACTTTGTCCCAACTACCTGGGACTTTATTGCTCTTTACAGGAGACCTTATTGCATCTTTACCGAGGGCCTTCAATTTGGACCCAACTTACCTTGGGAACTTGCCAGGGCTGCTCTGACTGCAAGAAGTTCTGATCTTAAAAATTCCTGGTACGGGCCGCCATCTGTATGTGCCTACCCCTGCCAGCAAGAAAGACGCGACTCTGGGAAAATCTTCTTCATGCAGTTTTAATCAGGATCCTTGAAACATGTTCTTCTGACCTGCAAGACCCCAGGGGACCCTTGCACAGGCTTAAATACCCTTGTGCTAACCAACCCCAGTGAGCTACGTGAACCCTGCGGATAGGCTACTCTAACGCAGAAGCAGACAGGCTGAGCAGACTTAACCAAATAAGGGCTTGTTTATGCCAGAGAGCGCTCACCCTTGGCGAGGTTGAAGGCGGAAGCCAGCACCATCTTTAAGGAGTGGCACCTTGTGGCTCTCTACAGCTTTGGATGTTTCTCCTTGAGGAAAAATATGAAGTGTCCAGTGTATATATTTTTTTCCTATATCAAGAGATCTTCGTAAAAATAGTAATGGCTCTACATAAAAATTGCTGATACTATTTTCTGATTTTTCTCATGATTGTTATCTTCAAAGTGCAGAAGTATGTTATTTTTATAACTTACCAGGAATAATGTTTGATGAGAGATGTTATTCTGTAAATATGTTTCTTATACTGGTTAGTAAATAAAGCACTGTGGCCAATGGGAAAGCAAGATAGGAGGGACTAGGAGAAAAGGAGGGAAGAGGAAGTAGTTAGGAGGAATAGCATATGGAGTATGGAGAAAGCAAGATGCCAGCTTGCAGTGCTCGGATAAGATGACCATGTGGAAATACTTAGATAAGTAGATATGGGTTAATAATTAAGACAGAGCTAGTCAATAAGGAATAAGTAACTGGCCAACAGCCTTATGTCAAATACAGAGTCTCTGCGTGTTATTTTGGGCTGGCACGCTGGCGGGGAGGAACAAAGAATGGGACCAGGACCAGATGGCAGGTGGGGAAAATCTGCTTGTAACAAATGGTATTATCTATTATCTATCATTAGCAAGTACTTGATAAATATTGGATGGATAATATCAGTATTTCCAATATTTTTTGCTATGTGTTTGGTATTGCTGAATTTCAAAACCATGGAGTAAGAAATGTTAGTTTCTTAAAAGATATGATGATTTCTTTCTAAATATGTGCAATTCGCTTGCATTAGTCAGTATTAGAAATAAGTTGATAAATGGGGAAGGGCCTAGGTCCTGCTCCAAAGGATATGACAGATTTTGATGATCCCCCATGGGTATCAGCCTCCCTGAGGAGTGGGTAGGAAGATGTTGAGGAGAAATAGGAGATTGGGAGGGAGAGAGAATTGGGATTAGTATATAAAATAAGATTGTTTTCAATTTAAATAAAAATTAATTTAAAAAAGAAATGGGTTGATTCAGTATTTAGAGATGATAAATATACTAAACAGTTAACAAGTAACTACAAACTGTAAAATCTAACTTGAAGCAGTTAAAGCTAGCAGTATAAATGTTTATAAATATCACTGATAAGGTTTTTATTACTGTGTTTGTCTTAGTTAGGGTTACTTTTATTAATATGATGACTAAAAGCAAATTAAGGTTTATTTGGCTTACAAATCCTTAGAAATAAATAGTTCACTGAGAGAAGAAGCCAAGGCAGGAACTCAAACCTGGCAGGAACCTGTAGGTAGGAGTTGATACTGTAGACATAGAGGAGTGATGTTTAATGGTTTTCACCTTATGGCTTGCTCAGCCTGCTTTCTTCTATAAGAAACTCAGAATCACCAGCCCATGGGTGGCATCAACCACAGTGAAATGGGTCCTTCAAAAATTATGAATTTAAAAATTGAACTAAAGGCCTGCTCTTATGGAGGTGTTATCTCAATTGAAATTCCTTCCCTTCAGATCATTCTAGCTCATGTCAAGTTAAGATAATGCTAGCCAGCACAATATTTATAAATATTGGAAGAGCATACTTTGCCAGCAGTTTCCCATCAGCCTGGTCCCAGAGCCACATCAGCCCCAAATAACACAAAGAGATACTGTATTAATTCTGAAACTGTTGGCCATTTGCTAGCTTTTCTTATTGGCTATCTCTGTCTTAAATATTAAATCATTTCTATTCATCTAAGTGAGTCCATGTTATCTTATCTTACTGGAGAGAGGGTCTGAACTCTTACTCCTCTTGATCCTACATTTCAACTCCCCTTTACTACTTCTCCTAGAATCCTCCTTGTCTCCTAGTCCTGCCTATCTTGCCTTCTTATTTGCCAACAGTGCTTTATTCATTAACCAATAAGAGCAACATATATACAGAATGACGTCTCCCATCATATCCTCTTTTCTCTCTAAAATAAAAAGATGGGTTTTAACTTTAACATTTTAAAATATATAATAAAAGTTACCAAATAAGAACTACAGTTAACAATATTTAATCCATTATCATGTAGCAAGACTTAAAGAAAATATTCCATCATCTATCTTTTCTTTGTGAGTCTAAAGTGTTATATGTAACTTGTCTTTAATCCTAAAAAACAAAAAACTATAACCATAACTATCTTCTTCAACTCCATCAAAGACTTCAGAAGGATAGTATATATACTCTAAAATTGACAGAGACAACTTGCTGCCTAGTCAGTCACCCAAAGTTCTTTTGTAATGTTCCATCTTCAGTCTATAGGCCATAGTGTCTGGCAGACTTCTCCACCAAGAAGTAAATTTCAAACTGTCCCACCTTTGTTGGCAGTTTGTCAGTCATTTTTCTCTATGCCCTGTAGAATGTTTGGCAGACTCTTCCATGAAGCAGGAACCCTGTAGCACTGTTCATTTTGTTTCAGCAGTCACTTTTCTGTGGGTCCTGCAAGTTCAGTTTATACAGCATAAAACTAAACAGTCCAGACAAGACAAGTTTCTTGCTCAGATAGCTGATCTTGCCATATTGGAATCAAACAAGTTTCTTACATGTCCCTTCTGACTCAGTTGGTGTGGCCAAGAGCAGTTGTGCCTCACTTCTAAGAAAAACCCTAAACCATTTTAAATGCCATGTTCTGTATGTCTTTGGAAGGTTAGAAGAATGCTTATCCACCTCAAATATATCTCTGTATATCTAGAAAACCTAACTGACCTAATAATAAGTTTTGACTATTATAGGTAACTGTCTATAATCTATACTAAATTATGCATCACATTTTTAAATAAGCTATGGAAACACAATAACTAAACAAGAGGAGAAATATACATATCACAAAATTGACCTTAAATTTTATTAATATATGAAAATTTATTCCAAAACAAATTATTCAATTCTATACCATAATCCCCTTTTTAACCTTTAAAAAGAAATTGGTTGTTGTTATTAACCATTTATAACCAACCACAATGAAATGAAAACAAACATTTATAGATAATATTTAGAAATTTGGGCTTCTTTCTTTCCAAACTGCTTCCTGTTGGTTGGGGATGATTTAATACCATGAAAATCCTAAGAAGTGCAGAAATCCTGGCTGTAGTGGTCATTAAGTCTGCCTTATTCCAGCTGTTTTGAGTATTGGATCTCATGGGAAACTATTTCAGAAGGTCTTGCTTGATCCACCCATGAAAGGAATCCACAGCTTTTCATTTTTTTTTTTGTGGAAACAAAAATAGAAAATCTTTTCCCCAGTAACCTGTCTTCAGACTTAAATTTTGAAGTAAAAGCAGTTTTAAAACATAAATTGGGTTAATTCAGCAGCAATGACAATCAAGCGTATTTTAGCAGTTGTTCCTTCCTTAGCAATTGAGCAATTTAAAGACAACACAATACCGTACAGTAGTAGCCAGACTCTGTGTATTTTCCATTTTTACATGAGTTTTTTTATTACTCTATTTCTTTTACTTCTATGTCTTCATTTATTGAGACATGGTCTCTCTGTGTAACTTTGGCTGTCCTACAATTCACTCTGCACACCAGCCTGGCCTTGAAATCACAGAGATCTGCTTGCCTCTGCCTCCTGATTGCTAGAATTAAAGGCATGTACCACCACACCCATGTACTCTCTTTTTTTCTTTCTTCCTTCCTTTTTTTTTTTAAGCACTTTATCCTGTTTCTTTTTCTATCCCAAACCTATGTATATTTTTAAACACACTGTAAACCTTTGGAGGTTTTTTTCTTTATCTGAATCTGTCTTTACTGTAAGTCTTTATCTTTTTCTAGCCACAAGTCCTTTAACTGCTAAACAACATTGATAAAATTAGCTGCAGGCTTTTTAATATGGCAGAGGTACATTTATTGCCAGCTTTGAGAGCTATGCTTAGTGCTTTGGACAATGCTGCCATCAAAGCAGCATGCTGCTGGCTTGGAGATGTGGTTACTGCCACTGTCATCTCTGCCATACACCATTGAATTGTTAGCAGAGCCTCTTAAAAGAGTCCAGCAGTGTTTACTGCTTATGCCCAGTCAAGACACCTCTGCTTGTCTATAGCAAAACAGAGCCCAACCAAGAAAAATGCTGCTACCAGGAAGCCTTGATTGTCTCTCTTCTTTTGTTTTTATAATCCCTTTTTAAGCTTTGGTGAAGTATTAAGGAAAAGTTCTTAGTACCCACATTGCAGGTGCCATATTGTAGGCTGCTTATTACACACACACACACACACACACACACACACACAAACACACACACAAACACACACACACATATATATATGTATATTTTATATATAATATTTTCTTATTTTACATATAGATCCCAGTTCCCTCTCCCTCTCTCCCTCCCTCCCATGCCTCCCTGACCCCTTCCGTCCCCCTACTCCACAGGGAGGGTGATGCCTTCCAGGAGGGATCATCAAAATCTGTCAAGTCATTTGAGTCATTTGGAGTAGGGACTTTCATGCCAGCCTCAAAGCATGTAAGTGAAAGAAAGTAGTAACTAAATGTCAATAGTAAAGGCTTTTGTGCAATGTTTGAATTTAAGGAATAAATTATTTAGCAAAACAATTTAAGAAGTAGAAGTAATTATTCATTTAATATGGCTTTATACAAATTAAATATAATCATTAAAACTAAATCTTCTAAAATAATACTATCTTAGTTTGTTTATGGATTCTAACAAAATTCTATAGACTGATCTCTTATAAAACACAATTATTGCTCATCATTTTGCATCCTGAAATATGCCACATTAAAGACATAGATTTGATTTTTGGTGAATCCCACTCCAAATCATACCTTCATTATGCTGTGTCATTATGTGGTAGAGGGATTGGCACATCTGGAGTCTCTTTCAAATGGTGCCAAAATCTCTTATAGAGATTTGTATGTACCCCATATTTAAGAACATATATTTAGGGATTACACTTCAACATATGAATTTATAATAGAGCACAAACTTTCAATCTCTAGGAAACACACAAACTATTCCATAATTTTTCTATTGCCATAAAGAGGCATCATGATCACAGAAACTCTTAGAAAATTAAGCATTTAATTGGACCTTGCTTACAGTTTCAGAGGGTTAGTCTAGTGTTGTCTTAGTGAAAAACATGGAACATGCAGGAATACAAGGCGCTGGAGGAATATCTAAGACTTCAACATTCAGATCTGCAGCCAGCAGGAAGCCAGTGGGCCTGGCTTGGGCTTGTGAAATCTCAAAGCTCACCCATAGTGAAACATTTCCTCCAACAAAGACATAACTCCTATTTACTCCCAAGTAGTACCACTCCCTGATGAAGAATTCAAATATTTGTGTGCGGCGGTCCTCCTTAGTGAAAGCATCACAATAAATCACCAATATTTTAATGTGAAGTTATGCACTGTTTGACACTTTGTCTCAATAAATATGTTTTACACTGAGGGAGGGAGTATGAACATACATTATTTTATAGATAAGTGAGATATATTTGAATATGCTTTTGAAACATGAAACTGTACATTACCGTTAGCAATTCAGGAAATGGTCAATCTTAATAGAAGTTTTCATTGCTGAATATTTTCAACCTATTTATTATTTTTTAATTATGTATGTATATTGGTGGATGTGTATGTGCACACAAGTGCTTTAATAGTGTTTAATAGACTAGAGCTGAAGTTACAGGTGGTTTTGATTCACCTGACTTAGGACCTGGGAACCAATCTCTGGCCCTCAAAAGAGAAGTATATATTCTTAATGTTAAAGTCATGAAATATAGATTCAAGTTACTCCTTGTATCTCCAATTTTTACAGGACTTGCTGCATTTCTCTTTGATGAACCATAACAAATAGATGCACGGAATTAAAAGTACCTGTCAATAAGAGAAAGATAGATTTGAAACCACACACAAATGAATCAATAATAATTGTCAACTTCTAATTGAATGGTTGATATGTCTGACATTATACAACATTTTGATGTAAAGACTAAGTTAAAAATTCAAATGATGCACTATGGGTTAATGCATAAATCTCACCTTATGGTTTTTTAAGAGTAGATGATATATATATAACATCCATATAACATCCTTAGCTACTATTCTGACATGAAATGGTTCTAAATCCCATTAAAAATCTCCAGGAACCAGGTATAGTTGAAGTACATTCTGAAGTAGATGAAGTGATAAAAGGATAACAAAATGCAGATTTCTGTTAACGTATACAATTCAATTAGCAAGACAGCACAAGAATTATTTAATTATTTCTAAAATAAAATAAGGAATCCATGAAATTCTTCAGTATAAAATGTTTTTCATCTTAAATACTTTCAAAGTCAGATAATTCAAAATATATTGAGATTAGTAGAAAGATATTTTTCTTTCTTTTTACCTAGAAAGAAGTTTGAATAAAAGCATATTTCATATTATTGATCAGAATAAGTAAAATACTTTGTTTTGTTCATTTGTATTCTTGTTCTGTCTCTGTTGTAAACTCATTGCTTAGTGAGACATTCATCTTTTCTGAATCTTAAAGTGCTAAGGAGCGATAGAAAGCATTGTATTGTGCAGAAAGAGCATTTGTGAAGATAGAGGCAATGATAATAATCCCCACTTTATATTGAGTGTGGCAGACAATATCCTAAAATTTTACAAAGGGTACTTTGTTTATTCCTGACAAGGACCAAATGAGATCTTAGGTGCTATGTTAATGATAATGAAATTAGTTTGAAACACTTCTAAGAAAGTTTTCCACTTGGCTATTGAATATTATTTTGTCTAAAAGTATCACTCTTTTGTTGTAATCCTTAAAATGCCTTTCATCAATCAATGCTCATTCAAAGCCTTCCTGCCTCAAAATACTATCTGTCCAAATTGTCTAAAATGAATGTATACTTCACCCATTGTCCCTTAGATTGGTTTAGCACATATATATGGAACTCATAGCATTAATTTTATTATTATATTCATCTCTTTTGAGAGACGCTAAGCTTCCAGTAAAACCATTTTCCACTAATCTTAGTAACCTTAACATAATTTTTACGGTGTCTTACATATTGCCTAAATGTTTCCAGATTATACAATATATGTGATCAAAAGAAATACTGTTTTATTTCTTGGTGACACAAACTTGATCATTTTGATTATTGAATTTTTAGTGACTTTGTCAACTGAAGACACAAGAAAACAATATGCCTCCTCTTATACTATGTTCCTATAAAATGTTAAATACTTGAAGATTCTGCTTTTCTCACAATTTCACCAAATTAGTCAAAAATACATATACTTAATTATCAAAGACATGGTAGATAAAATAAATCCATTTAATCTCGGTACGAAAGATTGGATACATTAGTTATCTTATTACTATGACAGTACTCTTGACCTAAAAAATTTAATAGAGAGGATATTCTTTTTTATTGTGATTTCAGAGGTGTTAGGCCATCATAGTAGGAAACACATGTTAGGGAAGCTTACATCATGGCATTCAGTAAGGAAGTGTGACAGTAACATGAAAGAGTAGAACAAAATACAGCAACAAAGGCAATGCTCTAGTGATCATTTTCATCTCAAAAATCCCTGCCAACCATATTTTCACCTAGTAATTTCTTCATATTGTGAGTCCATTAATGGATTAAGCTATTATTGTAGTGTACATTATCTAATTTTCACAGGGAATATTCTTACAAATGTACTAAGAAGTGTGCTCTAATAATTTCTTAACTATTGGTTTTCAATCTAATGAAGTTGGTAAACAATTTTATTTAACATTTTTGGACTTATGTTACCACTCATTTGACAGTTCAAAATAATACTTGAAAACATTAACATCTTATTTCTAAAGAATGAACACCTAGAACACCTATTAAAGGAATTTTAATTACCACCAGGCAGGGAGAAAAATATATGTGTAGAATACAGTATTCTCAGTTCCTTTCTCTTGTACCATAACAGTTGAGTAAATTGGAAACACATGACAAAAGAAACTATTCACTGAAAAATAAAATGAATGAACAAATTTTCATCAATCAATAAAAGAAATATGAAAACAAAATTAAAAATTTTTATCTTTATCTTATCTGATAAATAACCTTTTATTTATCCTCATAAAAGCATAAGTAGGTTCAGTGACTAGAACTTACATATAACTTTGTAGCACATTAATCTTAAAAGATAGAGGGGCCAGTCCGCAGCAGCCAGCCAGCAGGCAAGAGACCTGTTGAGCAGACCACACCACCACCGCACCGCCCCCTGAACTCTCTAACCTCTACAACCCACCCTGTCACCGAAACCCACCACCACCATCATCCCCCATTGGCCAACTATCCACTGCAATATCAGCAGCCCTAGAGGCACAAGTACAAACTACAACAGTTGAAAGAACTATGAAAGCAATGCTAAGAGGAAAGTCAATAGCACTAAATTGCCTAAATAAAGACTTGGCGATATCTCACACTAGCAACGTAAGAGCACACCTGAAAGACCTAGAACAAAAAGAACTAAGCACCAAGGAGAAATAGCCAGCTGGAGGATATAATCACACTAAGGACTGAAATCAATAAAATTAAAAAAAAAAAAAGAAACAAAGACTTGATTCTTCTAGAAAATTAACAAGATCAACAAACCCTTATCCAAACTAACTAAAAGCAGAGAAAGAATATCCAAATAACAAAATAAGAAAAGAAAAGCAGGAAATACTGAGAATGAGGAAATCCAAAGAATCCTCAGGTCATACTTCAAAAATCTTGCACTCCACAAAATCAGCAGCAGCAGCAGCAGCCGCCGCCGCCGCTGACGCCCAGGGCCGGAGCAGATTCTACTAGAATTTCAAAGAAGAGCTAATAACAATATTCTTCTCATTGTTCCACACTATTGAAGCAGAAGGACTATCACCAAAATTTTTTATGAGGTTACAATTAACCTGTTACCAAAGCCACGCAAAGATGCAACAAAGAATAAGAATTATGTACTAATCTACCTCTTGAGCATTTGTGTAGAATACTCAATAAATCAGTTGCAAATTGAATCCAAGAATACATTAAAAAAAATCCACCATGTTTAAGTTGGCTTCATCCCAGAGATGCAAGAATGTTACAACATGCAAACATGACAATTTAATTTACCATATACATAAACTGAAAGAAAAAAATCACATGTTCTTCTCAATAGATTCTGAAAAATCCTTTCACAAAATCCAACACCCTCTTCATGACAGGTCTTAGAGAGATCAGGAATACAAGGGACATGGTAAAATCAATACAGAGCAAGCCAACAGCAAATCATGTCAAATGGAGACAAACTCAGGGATTCCACTAAAATCAGAAACAAGAAAAGGCTTTCCTCTCTCTCCTTATCTATTCAACATAATACGGGATGTTTCAACTAGAGCAATAAGACAGCTAAAGGAGATCAAAGGGGAGTCAAACTGGACAGGAAAAAGTCAAACTTTCATTATTTGCAAATGATATGATAATATATATAAGTGACCTAAAAAATTCTACCAATAAACTGCTATTGATAAACACATTCAGTAATGAGCCACGATAGAAGATTAACTCAAAAAAATCAGAAGCCCTCCTATATACAAATGATAAACAGACTGACAAACTACACCATTTACAATAGCCACAAACAACAAAATATATTTTCGGTTAACTCTAACCAAACAAGTGAAAGACTTGTATGACAATAACTTTAAGTCTTTTAAGAAAGTAATTGCAGAAGATCAAGTTTTCCCATACTCATAGCTCATGGGTAGATAAGATTAACAAAGCAAAATGGCAATCTTACTAATAATAATCTACAGATTCAATTCAACATCCATCAAAATTTCAACACAATTCTTCACAGACTTTGAAAGAACAATACTCAAATTTATATGGAAAAACAAAAACCCAGGATAGCTAAAACAATCTGCATAATAAAGGAACTTCCAGAGCTATCGCTGTCCCTGACTTCAAGCTGTACTATAGAGCTATAGTAATAAAAACAGCTTGGTAGTGGCAATAAAAACTGACACATGGATCAACGGAATCAAATCAAAGGTTATGACATAAATGCACACACTGATGAACACCTGATTTTTTGACAAAATTATACACTGAAAAAAAGAAATAATATACGTAGATATTAGGAGTAAAGTATAGGATAACCAACCTAAAATCCTCAGACCCAAAGAGGCTAGATAACAATGAGGGCCCAAAGAGGGATGCATAAATTTCCCTAGGAAGGGCAAGTATAGAGAACTCTTGGGCAAATTGGGCCTGAAGTAGCGGGATGGAGGATTAGGAACTTGTTGGGCAGATAGCATGCTGGAGGCTGGTTGGGGATGGAAAATTGGGGTAGAGTGAAAGGAGATATCTTGACATCAGGGCTAGGGATTAACCTGATTTCAGGGAAACCCCCATTAATCAAGCCCACAAGAGGCTTGTCCTTTCTGAATGGAGACTGAGGAGTGGATGGGAAGAGTGGGAGCAGGGAAGGGAACAAAATGAAAGAAAAACCTGTGGTTGGTATAAAAAATGTAAATTAAATAAAATAAAAAAGTTCAGAGTAAAATAGACTCATAATACACACAAATCGGAGATAACAAAGGTATTAAGTATGACAACAATAAAAATGAAAATAAAGAATAATACTGTAAACAGGAAAATGTAAATCAAGCTCACAATGTATGTCATAGTTGTTGTTCTTTTGATACAGCTGCTGTGATGCAGCTGCTATGGCCTAACAAACACAAACACGAGATTCAGCGCCCATGCGGAGTTTATTGAGAAAGGGGAGAGGAAAGAGGGGGTAGCTGGTGGCCAACCAAAGCGGGGAGAGAGAGAGAGAAGCAAGAGAGAGGGGCAAGAGAGAGGGGCAAGAAAGAAGCAAGAGAGAAAGGCAAGAGAGAGAGATGCCCTTGGCCCGCTTGCTTTAAAAGGGGAGCTTGAGCATGCGTAACCTGGTCTCTGCCCAGCCAGGTAAAAGCTAGGTAAGGCCTGAAGTAGTGATTACGTGGCCATAGGCGTCCTGCCCAGAGGCGGGGTCCACAGACTGCCCAGCCTCAACAATAGCAATTAGAAATTTTACTGCAAACATAACAAATTTTCATGAAATTGGGGAGTAATAAGGATTCTAATATACTGTACATAGGGATAAATGTGAGTATAGTCATGATAGAGAACAGCCTGAAGTTTCCTTTAAAGACTAGGTAAAGTATCACAATATAGTATAATCCAGCAATCACATTATCCCACTTCTGTCTATATTTCCAAAGGAACTGAAGACAGTGTGTTAAAGAGACGTCTATATGTGTTAGGCAATGAATATAGAAGTACCACTAGATAGAAAAAAATAATTTCTAGTGTTTGACTTCATAGTACGATTACTATACTGGACCACAATTAATATGCTATTTCAAATTCCAAATAGATTGGACTTGGTTTGTTTGCTAGAAAAGGAAATGATATATGTCTTATGTGATAGAATGCCAATTAGTATGATCTTGTTATTGTACATTGTCTATATGCTCTAAATTGAAAAGCTTTTACCCAATAGCTATATATAGTTACTATATATCAACAAAAATATAAACATAGTTAAATATTTAAATATACAAATTTAACTGTGGGCCTTTGTGTTGCTCTGTGGGTATTGGCATATGAGAGGAACATAGAAGATGGTCTAGAATTCTCTGGAGTTGGAGCTCTAGGCTGTTGTGAACCACTTGACATGGGTGCTGAGAACCAAGTCCTGGTAATATGGAAGAGCAGCAACTCTTCTTAATAACTTCTGAGTTATTAATTATTTTTTCACCAGGAAATATATATAGAATCATAACAATGGCTTTTAAACCTTTCTGCCAATATCAAGGGTAGAGGAATGGCCAAGAGGAAATGGTAAGATTTTTGTAAAAATTAATGTAAGTGTGTAAATTAATGTTAATCATTTAAGTAAATAAATAAATCTGCCAGAGTGAATAATAAACAATATGTTGTTTAATATAACGACAAACACAAGTAAGAGTTGCCATTTTTTGGATGGGCATGGTGGCTTGTTACTGTAATCCCGGGAATTAGGGATTAGCAACTGAACAATTACACGTTTGAAAAGAGCCTGGGCTGGAGAAATCCACAGAATCTGCTGACTTGGATAAGGGGGAGCTCATGGACCCCAGTCTGATAGCTGGGATACCATCATAGGACCAATCCAGACCCCCTCAACATGGGTGTTAGTTAGGAGGACTGGGCAGTCTATGGGTCCTCTGGTAGTGGATCAGTGTTTATCCCTAGTATATGAATGAACGGTGGAAGCCCATTCCACATAGAGGTGTACTATTTCTCAGCCTAGACACATGGGTGAGGGTCTAGGCCCTGTTCCAAATGATATAACAGACTTTGAAGACTCCCCTTGGTAGGTCTTGCCCTCCCTGGGTAGCAAAAGGGGGATGGGATGCAGACTGAGGGAACTGAGATTCATGTGTAAAACAAGCTTGTTTCAAATTTAAACAAACAAACAAACAAACAAACAAAGAGCCTGGGGCTACATAGTGAAATCTAGTCCAGCCTATGCTACAATAGTGACACCATAATAAAAATAAATTCATAAAAGCTATGAGAAAATTTATTATCTGCACACTAATCAAAAGATAGAATAACAATAGTAATATTAGGAAAACAAATTTCAGAGCAACACAAGGAAGGATATTATAGGGACTGGAGAGAAGGCTCAGTGGTTGAATATGTATTACTCTTTCAGAGGAATAGGCCTAGGTTCCAGGCACTCAGGCTGTACAGCACACATGCACTCACACATGAATACACACACAATTAAAATTAAACAATTTAAAAATGTACTGTATAATTATCAAAAAATTAATTCCCCAAGACACAAAAAATATTAATGTGCATATGCCTAAAAAGGATCAAGCTGGCTGATTAAATTCTAAGCAAGAATGGGAGATTGGCTCATAAAGCCCTACCCCTAGATGAGGAATTATAAACATTGATGTCTGCTGAGAGAGGGAGGAGGGGTTTATTCAGGGATAAGGCCCCTGAGAGGTAAGCAATAAGACAGTAGAAATACTGACATTCATGTACATATAAGCAGTACTAAACATATTCAGTGGGTTTAAAAGAAAACAAAGAATATGTGAAGTTGAGAGGAAAAAGTGGTGGATGGATGGAGGGGAATGGGAAAGAAGAGAATAGTAGGTGGATTTATTTGATCCAAACACATTATACACATGTATTCAGTTTTTAAACAATAAAATTACAAATAAGGCAAAACCAGAACAGACTATCATTTAAGTCTGGGCCTGGGGATCGGTATGTCATAAATAGTTTAAATCTAAACACCTGAAAATGGTCATTGTATTGATTGGGTACTTCTTTGTTCTAAGCTCTTGGTTGGCATACAGAGATCTAAAATAGCTGCCTCTATCAGATTTTTTTTAACTTTTTGTTTATAGCAGACCCATCTTCTGGAACTTTCTATTCTGTTTTTACTGATGTAGCAGACAACAGCTCTTAATTATTGAAACAGTTTCTAGTTAGAAGGAAAAAAAAAAACAGAACAAGAAAAGAACACAGTAAGATATAAGGAATCATAGGAAATTCTGTTAACTTTAAAGAATGCCTAGACACTAAGCTCTGAACAGAAAGCGCTCTGCGTTACAATGTACTTAGTATAAGAAGTTTGAGGAGAAGATCATTCTTTTTGAAGGCACTAACACATGCAGGCTCCTGAACAAATTGTTTTAATCTGCACAGTCTCAAGCAGGGTATACAAACCTAAATTGACAAGATCATTATTGACTAAAATACCATTACATTTGGGGAAATAAAGTTTTTGTTACCTGGAAGGTTCTAATGTAAAAATCTATGACTCTTTGATATGTATTGCTGTTGAGATATGAATAATGGTGTACAGAATCACAATAGGAAAATTTACACTTTGAAAAATAAATCTGACAAAGTTATCTATATTGCTACATAGGAAATCTGAAGCTCAGGGTTGATATGGTAAATACCATTGTAGAAATAATCCTATTTAATTCTCAAAACAACAGTATAAGGCAAAGCTGGCTTTGTGTAATTAAGTAGATTTAAAATTTTTATGTATTACTATGTGATACATTTGTCTGGTCATTTTTAAATTTCTTGTGGTTTCTATTGTGATGTTTCTTTTTAATCCATTAGTTTTCAGTTGGATTCAGTCCTTTACCAGTGCAACAGTTATGATAATGAAATTACAATGCGGTTATTTAATTATGTATGTTCAACTTAATTGGAAAAATAACCATTTGAGAAAGCTTGTCTTTTATTCTTACCAGAGAAGTATGCTTTTGTTCAATTATAGACATTTTTTATAAAGTATTTCTTTTTTTTACCCAATAAAACTTTTTTTTTAATTTGACCCGAGTCTCTAGATTTTGTGGAAAACTAAGAAAAACAGAAAAATCATAGATGACAGGTTTAATTAGGAACAGTCCATTTTATAGGTGATCATTTTGTAATTCATTTTTACTACATCAAAAGAATAGAATTATATTTATCAAATTAGCCTGAAATGTTTATTTTAAAAATTAAAATATATATCATCTCTAGCATGAATTGTTTGTAGTTAACACTGGGAGATATTTCATATTCTATTACTATCCCTGCCAGGGATTTCTAATACTTTGAATGCCACTCCTGACATAAGGATAGAGCATAAAGACTTCATTTAGTATGGCGGGCACATGCCTTTAATAGATCTTGACAGCAAAGTGAGAAAACTGTTACTAGTAACCCAGAAATAAATCCCTCACTAGAAATGGAATTTCCTAGAAACTTAATACCTTTCCATGGATAGATGGACAGATATATGGAACTGAGCTCAGTCAGTAACATGCTTATTATGGAAGTAAGAGGGCTATTACAGATCTCCAGCATCCAGGTTAAAAAAGAAAACAAAGGTGTGCTTGATATATGAATCACAATTCTGGTAGCTAGAGGCCAGGCAACTACCCAGGGTTCCCTGGACAGCCATTTTGGTCTGTTTGGCCAATTAAAAGCCAGTAAAATTCATTCTCTGCAAAACAGACAGAGACCACACTTTTGTAAAAACATCCTAAGTGGTTCTCTGTAATCCACATTAATGCATAAACTTGCTCCCCCACACAAACATGCACATTTATACAAAAATGAGAGGTGGATATATATATAGGAAGTGATAGGTACAATAGATCCTAGAAAAGTTTCTGGCATGTAGTTACTGTGGATATAAATTCATTCAAGGCACACTGATTGAGTACATGCTGGTTTCTTCAAGTTCCATCCACTTGCCTGCGAATTTCAAGATTCCATTGTTTTATTCCAGATATGTTTTTTAGGCATAGAGCAAAAGATTACCATCCCATAATTCACATTGCTAGAGAAACTAGAATACAAGAAAGATTCTAAAGATTCATATAAGGTCCCTCACAGAAAGGGAAAGGGACAAGATCTCCAGAACATATGGGGACTGGGGGTTGGGCAGCGAGTGGAGAGGGAACTAGGAGAAACAGAAGGGGAGGAGAGAAAAGCACATAGTATTAGGAAGACTAAGTCAGGGGAGGAATAGATAAGAAAAATAAAATGAGAGAGAGAGAGAGAGAGAGAGAGAGAGAGAGAGAGAGAGAGAGAGAGAGAGAGAGAGAGAGAGAGAGGCAGGCCATAACACCATCATAGGTTTAAAGAGAAAACTGATTCTAAAAAATGTCCAGAGACCTACAAGACTGACCCCAACTAACAATTTGAGCAACAGTGGAAAGGATACCATAATTGCCCTTCCCTGATAATGAGATTGATGACTAACTTATTCACCATCATGGAGCCTTCATTGAGTATTTGATAGAAACAGGAGCAAACACCCACAACTAAACCCTGAGAGGAACTGGAATCCAGATTCAGAGGCGGAGGACCAGGCTGCAGAATCACATAGAGATAGCTGACCTGAACAAGGAGGAGCTAATGGGCCCCCAAACTGATAGCTGGGAATCCAGCATCGGGCTGACTCAGATCCCCTGAACATGTCTCTCAGCAAGAAGGCCTGAGCAATCTAAGGGTCCTCATACAGTGAAACCAGGATGTATTCCTGGTGCACAAAAGAATTTGCAGGCACATTCCCCATGGAGGGATACTCCCTCAACCTAGAGACAGGAAAGAAGTCCTAGTCCCTACTCCAAAAGACTTGACAGATTTAGATGACCCCTCCTGGAAAGCATCACGCTACATGTGTGATTTTCAGTTTACTTAATTGAGGCAAGAATTTTTTTAAATTCATGATCATGTGATGTTTCAGTTCCTTCTGGCATCATGTCCACATTCTAAACTGAAAAGATCATATCACAAGATATACTCATGCCAGCAAAATCAGCTCCTCTTTAGGATTCCATTTTAAGTCATGAGACCAAATCAGGATCATTTGACAAACCCTTGGTGTAATAAAATGAGATCATGCTAAATCAGTTTAAGAGAAATCTATAGTTTCAAAAATTGACATATTGATATTATCTCCTAAGACTTTGGAGACATGGATGGATTTCTTTTGACATAAAACTTAAGCTTTTTTCATTTTTCTGACAGAGGGTTTCTCTGTGTAACCTCCATGGTTGTCCTGGAACTCACTCTGCACTGTAGGCCATGCTGGCCTTGAACTCACAGAGTCCCACCTGTCTCTATCTAAGAAGACTAGGATTAAAGGTGTGTACTGTAACTGCCTACCCACTCAGCTTTTTATTTGTCATTTGTAGGACCATTTAACTACTCTCCAAAATAATAGCACAACTGAAATAAATGTTTATGCCTAGTAAAAATACTGAGAAACAAGAACCAGTTTTTCTCCATTAATCATCTTATACTTGTTTTCACCTATTTTATCCAAGTATCGAGACACAAGTTTAAGTTACAGCTTTCTGCCTTGCATGCAGGAAGAATATGAACTAGTTTTTCTCACATTTCTATTTTCATTACCAAAAAATGTTGTCACTGACACATATTTAATGTGGTAGTCTTGAAGATTAAATGACAAAGGCAAATAATATACAAAGCATTTCTTTTGTGTCTAGAATATACCGTATACCCATTACACCCACAAATAGTTAGTGAATAACAAATAAATGTAAATTTATGTCCCTATATATTCATACATAGCTTGAAAATTACTAATTTTATAAAATATAATAAGCAAATCAATGCAGAAATTTTAGCTAAATAAATTTGTTTTTCCTTATTATTAAACAGTAACATGATGCACACTTCATATTTTTTTTTTTACTTTTTCAGAGATGCTTAATGGTACAAGGTCAGGTAGCACAGTAGCAAACTATAGATACTCCTTGATTTAAGATGAGATCGTTTCAAAAACAGCATTTCAATTTGAAGACACCATAATCTGAAAATGCATTTATTACAACTAACCTAGCAAGCAAACATAGCTTATCAAGGCAGTGCTCTGTGGAATATCAGTTGTTTACCTTCATTGCCATATGGTTATCTAGGAGCTGAGACTCACTGCTGCTGTTGTGCATTGTAAAATGATATTGTATCATATTTTCTTTGCCAAGAAAATAATCAGAATGTAAAGTGTGAAATACAATTTTTAATCAGCGTTGATAGCTTTCACACTTTCACAAGAATCAACAAGTGTGGTGCCCCTCAGGTAGATACTAGCCCCTGAGTCTCATTACATAGCTCAAGCTTGCCCTCAACTCAGTAATGTAGCCTACCTACATGCGCTTCAAATTTAGGGTCATCTTGTCTCAGTTCCTTCCCAAGTAATGACGTTGGAGGCATCCACCACCACTTCTGGCTGAAAATCATGAATTGAATTATAAGTCCAGAAATACAAACTTTCATTAAACTCAGTGTTTTGTTATATTTTGAATACCGGACTCCACAATGGTTTGTGTGTGTGTGTGTGTGTGTGTGTGTGTGTGTGTGTGTGTGTGTGTGTGTGTCTGTGTATGATAGATAGTAAATGAGGAAAAAAATTAAATAAAAAGGAGAACATGATTGCTCTTAGGTATGGTGGAGAAGGTTTATTGTAGACAATAGGAAGAAATCAGCCAGAGGCTCAGGCATCTGGAAGGGTCCAGAGTGGACATGATGTACCAATTGAACTAGGCCATGTGAGGAATGGGAGCAGAGAAAAGAGCCAGGAGCCAATATGCCAGGAGGCTGAGACCAAAAGTCCGAAGGAGGCAAAGTGCAATGTAAGGAAAATATCTTGGTTGTATAGGAAACAGAAAAGCTGTGAGAAGGGAAAGCCCAGCCCAGTCTTTGCTCTAGAGAAGTTTAGGATAGGGTTAATGATATGGCAGCCAGGAGGACCCTGTTACATGTAGCAACTGGTGGGTGCTGGGAGAGCTTGGAGGCCAATGTCTGCTTTTAGAGTCACCTCAGCCATTTGTCCTGGGATTGAGCCCTAACAGACACTTAAATTTATTGGGAGGTAGGAAATGTAAAAGGTGATTGCTGGACTATGATCTGCTCTCAAAAATAATTATTAAAGTTGTTTACACTGGAGTTGGTTTCCTACAAAATAAACGAAAATTCTCCCCTCTCTGTCTTTTTCTCACAAATGATGCCATCTGCCACAGTACATAAAAAGTTTCTGCACCCTGATAAGCCTCTCCACCAAAGCAGCAGTCCCAATCAGACAAAATCAAATTGAATTGAAAAAAAGCCCACATTTAATTGGTACAATGCTCCTAGATGGCCTTCCAACTGCCTAGAGAGGAGGCAGGAGAGAGACTCCAGAAAGCCACATGTCTATTTTCTGAGGGACTGTTTAAATACCCTGCGGGAGTGGTCTTGAGCATTCTGTGGGAGGGATCATAATTTGGTTGGCTTTCTGAGATGCTGCAGAGTTTGGAGGGTGATAGTAGAGGAGGGCTTTGGTGGAACTTCCACCATAACATCCCAGACTCTTTGGGTATATGGATGACAGGTTAAAGTTACTACCATGATGGTACAATGTAGTAAATTTTAAGATGCTGGCAATTTGATGCCAACATCTTATTCTCCAAAATTAAGAGAAAAAAAAATTCAGTATGTTATAAATTTCTCTCAATCAGATATTCTGATATAGTAGCAAAGGAAGGACAAAGAGACTTAAATTAGTTACAATCATCTATTTTAAGATGTAGTAGTAAAAATATTATAAATTTACAATCTACTATATGGTAATATAAAATAAAATTTTAGCACAGATTTTATCTAATACCTTATGTAAGCATAGAGCTCAAAGGGTATGGACTATGTAGTTCTATGCTTGAATGAGAGAATTGTGTACCTCAGATAAATAAGGCGAAGCAATTGATGTGAAGTATTAACTTTAGTCCAGGGTGGGTTTTTAAAATTACTTGGTCATTTTTGGAATATAATTTCTTCACACTAAATTTGTGATATTAAGTACCTGTGAACAGAGGTTAGATAGCAAATGTGGGGGAAATGAAACAGTACAAACAAAAGGAGATGACTTCTATTGGCCAGTCTAAAGATTTCTTTGCAGAAAAGTTGACAGTTCTTACACAGGAACCAAAAGCCACTCTACATGAACAGAGTGTCATTGCATCTCAAACACAGAAAAGTAATAGTTGACCAATATCTTCACCATTACTGTCTATGCATTTATTATCAGATGACTTTTCTCCTAAGATAGAAAATAGCTATGTGACTTCCACATAAGTAAATATGTTCAGTGAACATACTAAAAGTCATGATTTCATGGTCCATAAATATCCTTTTAAACATGCCTTGAATTTCCATTTTGACATTAACTGTGCTATTATTATGTGCAATTTGAAAATCCTTGGCACAGGAGAGAAAAGCCTGACTGAGGGCACAACTTTTGTTTACTTTTATGTGTACAGACTACAGCAAGAAGAATTTTATGATATTTTTATTTAAATTTGAAACAATTTGAAACAAACTTGTTTTACATGTCAATTCCAGATCCCTCTCCCTCCCCTCCTCCTCTGTCGCACTCCAAACCACCATCCAAACCCCTTTCCAGCAAGAAGGTATTTATAAATGCATAGTTTATACTTTTGAGGTATTAGGGATAAGAACAGTATTCATTGTAGCCTAGGACAGCCTCAATCTCATATGTAACCAATGCTGGTCATGGACATTCTTTCTCCTGCATCCAGCTTTGAGGGATGGAACATGGTCCCAGTAGTTTTTGGCCATCATAGAATGATATCTTAAATGCTGCAGCAATAATTGTGGGAGAGCACGTGGATATATGGAAAAACATACTCAGAAACAAAATATGAAAATTTTTCAAGTATTTTTAAATGCATTGAGTGTTGTCTATTATAAACAGGTCATCTTGTTATAATAATATGTGTAGATCATTGTGCACAGAGTTTCATGTATAGTATGCATTTATTTACTAGAACAAAATAAAATATAAGAAAATAATATAAATGTGCCAACACATGATTAAATTAATATAAAATAGACTTTAATTAATATAAAACAGAGTGAAAATTTTGTGTCTCCAAAATAAGTATGTTCTTTATGTTAATTATTACTTTCCTAAATAATTCATGAGCTCCATAAATAATTTATATTTAAATTTAACATTTAGGAAGAAAACTGATCAGTGAATATCCGTATAACCTTTGTTTAATTTAATACAAGCCCACCTTAGCAAAACTGAAGATTTACTAAAATTATCTCTTCTAATTATCACAGACAAAATTAAAAATCTTCTGATCTTCCTTTAATGAAATTCAAATAATACATTATTCTCCTTCACAACTTTCTATAATTGAGGAAAGCTAGGTACATTGAACCTATGCATAGAAGATCATGTCTTTTAGATTTTGGAATTAAAGAATTCCAATACAATTTTGCAGATAAGGAGGTAAATACTATGTGCTATTGTATGCCTCTCCCATTTACAAACATTGTAATCAAAACTATCTCCTCTGTTTGTTTCTATTTGCCTTGAAGTTGTAAGATGAAGCTTATATCATATTGATATAAGAAAATAGTAAGTAAGACCACAGTGAATAATAGTTTAACATCTTAGTAAATATGCAAAGTGCTTAATTAAGATGTCTCAAAGATAGTAGTCACCTGTCATGGAAACAGAATTATTTTGCCTGAATGACAATTCAACTTAAAAGGAAAGAAGCTTATCAACAGGAAGGAGTCAAGACCATGATGGGGAAACAACCAGGAAACTGCTGGCCCGAGCTAATAAGAAATCACTTAATCAGGTCTGACAAATGAGGAAGCTTCAGAAGACCGAACTAGATTCCTTTAATATAGGTGACAATGGTGCAACTGGGAAAATATATGAGGCCATTGGTAGTGAGTCCAAGATCTAACACTAATGCAAAAACTGACTTAGTGATGCCCATTCTATATGGAGAGATACTTTGCCCAGCCTAGACACAGGGGAGTTTGTATGGAGGGTGGATAGGTGCCTTGGTCCTGCCTCAATGAGATAATTGGACAGACTTAGTGGACTTCCTAGGGTAGGGCTTACCCTCTCTGAGGAGCAGATGGGAGGTGGGGAGGAGTGGGGGGAGCAGGAAGAGAGGAGCGAGGGGAACTGGAATTTTAATGTAAAAGATAAATTAGTAAAAGAAGTTTACTTTATATCAGTGACATTTTAAGTACTTCATTGAAATGAAACTCATTTAATATAACCTCCAATTTTTATTCTCTTTCTGTACACATCAAACTCACAATGAACTTTTGGTAAAATGCAATTTGTTTGTAATGTTCATGTCTATATAATGTACTTTGATCATATCTATCCATGACTACCTTCCTCCAACTACCTGGCTTCTTTCAAAGTTCATGTCTTCTTTTAATTGTTATTGTGAATCTTTTTATCATTATTAATTTTTATTTTACATATTGATCTCAGTTCCCCCTCCCTCCATCCCTCCCTCCCTCTTTCCTCTCTCCCCCCTTACATGCACCCTGACCACCCTCCCATCCCATCCTCCCCATTGCACATGTAGGGCTATGCTATCCAGATGGGGTTCTGTAAATCTGTCAATCATTTGAAGAGACTAGGACTTCTCTTCTGTCTCTAGGTTAAGGGAGTATCCCTCCATGGGGGATGTGTCCACAAGGTCCTTTTGTGCACCAGGAATAGATCCTGGTTCCACTGTCTGAGGTCCCTTAGACTGCCCAGTCCTTCCAGCTGAGACCCATATTCAGGGGGTCTGAGTCAGTCCCATGCTGGATTCCCATGCTGGATTCCCAGCTGTCAGTCTGGGGGGGGGGCATTAGCTCCTCCTTGTTCAGGTAAGCTGTCTTTATGTGTTTCTGCAACCTTGTCTTGTCCCCTGTCTCTGCATCTGGATTCTAGTTCAACTCAGTGTTTAAATATGGGTGTTTGCTTCTGTTTCCAACAGGTACTAGATGAGGGCTCCATGATGGTGGATAAGTTAGTTGTTAATCTCACTATCAGGGAAGGGCATTTATGGTAACCATTCCACAGTTGCTCAAATTGTTAGTTAGAGTCAATCTTGTATGTCTCTAGACATTTCTTTAGGTTCAGTTTTCTCTTCAAACCAATAATGGCTCCCTCTTTTATATTCTCTCTCTCTCTCTCTCTCTCTCTCTCTCTCTCTCTCTCTCTCTCTCTCTCTCTCTCTCTCTCTCTCTCTCTCTCTCTCTTCTGTCTTCTATTCCTACCCTGACTCAATCTTCCTAGTCACACGTGCTTTCCTCTCCTCCCCTTCTCCTCTTTCTTCTAGTTCTCTCTCCATTCACTGCCCTCCCCGCCACTTCCCATGTGCTCTGCGGGACTTGTCCCTTCCCCCCTTTATGAGGGACCTTATATGAATCTCTTAGAATACACCTTGTATCCTAGTTCCTCTGGTGGTGTGAATTATAGGCTGGTGATCCTTTGCTCTATGTCTCAAATGCATATATGAGCGAGTACATACCATGTTCCTCTTTTTATGACTGGGTTACTTCATTCAGGATAGTTTCTTCAAGTTCCATCCACTTGCCTGCAAATTTCAAGATTACATTATTTTTTTTTCTGCAGAGTAGTATTCCATTGTGTAGAAGTGTCACATCTTCTTTATCCATTATTCAGTTGAGGGGCATCTAGATTGCTTCCAGCTTCTTGCTATGAACATAGTTGAGCACAAGTCTTTGCTTCATGGATGTGGACCTTTTTGGGTATATGCCTAAGAGAGGGATTGCCATGTCCTGTGGTAAACTAATTTCCATTTTTCTGAGCAACCTCCATACTGATCTCCAAAATGGATGTACTAGTTTGCACTCCCACCAGCAGTGGAGGAATGTTCCCCTTTCTCCACATCCTCTCCAGCATAAGTTGTCATTGCTGTTTCTAAATTTAGCCATTCTGGCAGTAGTAAGATGGTGTCTCAAAGTTGTTTTCATTTGCATTTCCCTGATAACTAAGGATGTTGAACACTTTCTTAAATGTCTTTCAGCCACAAGACCAGGTTGCAGAAACACACAAAGACAGATGACCTGAACAAGGAGGAGTTAATGCCTCCACCCAGACTGATAGCTTGGAATCCAGCATGAGACTGACTCAGACCTCCTGAATATGGGTCTCAGCTAGAAGGACTGAGCAGTCTGGGGGCCCTCAGACAGTAGATCCAGGATGTATTCCTGGTGCACAAAAGGACCTTGTGGATACATCCCCCATGGAGGGATACTCCCTTAACCTAGAGACAGGAGAGAAGTTCTAGTCCCTACTTCAAATGACTTGACAGATTTACATGATCCAACCTGAATAGCATAGCCCCACAAGTGGAATGGGGGTGGGGGGATGGGAGGGGAGGGTGGCCAGGGTGCACAGGGGGAAGAGGGTAAGAGAGAGATAGGGAGGGAGGGAGGGAGGAAGGGAGAAGAAACTGGGATCCTCATGTAAAATTTTAAAACTATATTATTAATAAAAAAAGATGGGTAAGTGTGTGTCTAAATAGATTTTTGATGGATTTTTAAGGGATTGATTAAATATAATAATAAAAAAGTATGCAATTTGGCAAGGTCCATTTCAGTATAGCACAGATCTTATGTAAAAGAAATGAGAAGCAGTTCCATTCAGGATACATATAATTTGAATAAAACAGAAAAAATCTCATATGCCCATAAATATGAAAACACAATTTACTACTATTCAAGATAATGTTACTCAAGCACAGAATTCTTAAAGTAGTGTACCATATACAGTGATGTGAATGTGGTACTGTAAGCTTTCCAAATTAACCTGACGTGTAAGTTTCAAAGAAGAAGCCATTCCAACAAAGAAGATGAAGATGAGAGAACACTGGAACAAAAGCCAAGAAACCCTTGCTATTTTAGGGATGCTGTTAATTCTTGATTCATTTATATACGTAAATACAGTAAGGAGAAATATTACTAAAGGCTAGATGACTTCATCCTTACTCTTGCTGTCTCACTGCATCATTAATCTCCATCTGTCTACATAACATTTAGGGATTATTTCTGGTAGGAGTTAGCTATTAGCTGAAAAGAACATTTACATCTTCTTGTTAAATCAAGATATTATGCAAAATAAAATTTTCACAGCAGCATCAGATTTCTAGATAAATTCCTTTAGTGAGAAAAATTCTTGTTACATGAGGGACATAAAGGAAAGGTGATAATGATGTATCATACATAATAGAAATACTATTTTGGAGGATATTTCAATATTCTGTAAATACCTTTTGTCATTTATAAACTGGTCACATATTTTCATCATATTTGACTAGGGGAAATAGTTGGCAGGGTTAAATAGAAGCCCTCCTAGACTAAATTTGATGCTTTAGATTTGATATATCTTGGAATAGTAGGATGAATTCAGTATTAAAAGCATGAAGGTTTATATCTACTTTCATCTCTATGTCATATTTTAACTTTTCATTGTTGTTTCTCTTGGAGTGGTCAGTTTTATAATCTATAAAATGATTGTATGGAACAAACTATCTCTGCAGAAAGTAATTTTCAATGGTATTTTTTGATGAGATTAAGTCTATCTTGTGGTCAACATTGTTATCAGAATTGTATTAACCCTCTAAAATAAACATTGTGAATAGTTTAGTTATAACAATGCATGATGCAATCCTCTAAATAATATTCTTTCAAAAGTTGATGTCTTCCAAGACCAGCTTTTACAGAAATCACAATTGATGAATAGACATGCTGCTAGTATATTATTTCAGAAATGTGAATCATTGAAGAGACAAGATGAAAAAAATAAATGAAATGAAGTAAAGGTCATAAAATAACATAAACATGAAGCTAAAGGCCTGAGATGAGATATGAAGGTCAAATTCCAGAGTCAGAAGGCACGAGGTATAAAGCTCAGAACTAAAGTAATTTGAACAACTCACTTTTCATTTCCCTAAGTGCATTTCCTGAAAGTGTTGTGCTGTGTTAAAAATAGCAAAATAATGCACGAGGAGAGTCAGGCACACAGCTCTTCTCTTTCAGTCTCAGCTAAAGGCTTGAAAGCCCTGCCTGAATTCCATCCTGGTATGTTTTTCAACTAAACAGCTTTTGTAATAGTGAATCCTTGGATGTGTTGGTCCACATCATTACTTAATAATTGCAATAAAATGTAAGGTGGCAGAAATGGATGTCAACCTCTAAAGAAAATATTTCAAATTTACAAGTTATTTTAATTATTTCATTCTCCCAATTATTCATGACTATCTGTGGATATTCTAATAGGAATTATATTCACTTTTATTTATAAGCATATCTGTTTTTTTCTTAGAAATTGAACTCTGCTTTGTTTTTGTACTGCTTCTGACTAACAGCAAATTTCATTACCAGGAGAACGTACTTTTTCATTTCATTTTCAAATTAGGGCCTGCAAGTTAAGTAGGAATATTTGGCTAGAATAGATAAAATTGTTTTTTTGAAAAACTTTGTGTTATTTCAGAGTTTCTGACAGAGGTTTTATAAAAACACCTTTAGAAAAATATAGATTGCTGCAGGTTATTTTGTAAATAATATTGTTTCTTCTGTAGATAAATTAAAAATATACTGTTCCAAGTTTGCTAATAAATCATTTAATCAATTAAATTGCTGAATCACAGAGAAACTGAATAGTTGCAAGAGGAAACATTTAAGGGGCAAATATACCTCACACCAGGATGCAGATTATTAAAGCCTCATTGTATTGAAAAATACTCTCAGGAAGACAAAGTGGATTAGCGTTCAAGACACTAATGAAGATAATTTTGTCAAGGTCATTAGATGCTCAATAGTGTTTGGAGGAGCTGTAAAAGAATTGCACCTGGCTGCTCTCATAATGGTTTATATATCAGGAAGTGGCAAATGGTGTGCAGATTGGTTACCAATTATTTTAGAAGATTAGTTACAGCAGTTGCAGATATATTTTGATGCATAATTCCAGGCAAAGAACAGGTTCACAATCATTTGTTATAAATTCTACATTTATAACAGGCAAAGGCCCATCAATTTGTGTCTAATTATTTTTTTCCATGCGAAGTATAAAATACCTTAGGGTTTCTATAATAAGGCCTTATTAATGTAGATGAAAAATAATTGTGAAACTCTTCCTGTTAGTGCTAATGATAATACTGATGCTAATTGCTCTGATAGGCCTTTGAGGGCTGTATCTACTAAAACATCCTTCTTGGTTTCCTTTACTTCCTGACAATGAAATTCCTGTAAGAAATCTGTTTGTTTAACTTTGTGGTTTTGATATTCAAACACCACTAAGAAAATTAAGAATGATTATTTGGTTTATTTGGTATCCATGCTTTACATGCAAAAAAAAGTATGACACTCTTAACAAAAATACTAAAACAAAAAATATATGATTTTATATTAATCAGCAATTCTGGATAAGTGAGGACTGTGAACATTATTATGCTTTCTTTAAATATAGTTATCTGTCCTAGCTATTTCATATTCTTCAATTAAGGTAATATTCATTACTATTATGTGTGACTTTCTGTTATATAATATATTAAATTTGAAAATGATAAAGAATCGTTTCTTCTCTTATCCTAAGAACTTGCAACTAGATTAAAAAGGTGAATACATGCAATGTAACCATTATAAGACAGATTATGATCACCGTCATATCTTAGAAAACTAAAAGATGTAAAATGTGGAACAAGATATTAACAAGGAATTTAGAAAAGTCTCATGGAGATGTTTTGTATTTAAACAGATCTTTGGGTACATGTGAACATTAATATATTAATATATTAATGTATTAATATATTATGATTGCCTTATATTATATATTATAATATATATTATGATTGCCTTATTCCCTTGAGACAGCAAACCAAGTAAATCTATTCAATGTTGGTACTGGGGTAACATACATGCATCTATTCCTAATTGTTTATATGGACTCTAGGCATTTGATCTCAGGTCATATGGTTGCTCAACCATGGCTCTTATTAAGTACAGATCTGCATCCCCATCCATGGAACTTATTTTTTTTTTTAATTTGGTCTGTAATTCTACATTTTTTGTAACTCAAGCCTAATTTAACCATTATTATATCTTTCCATATGACTTTTTCTTGCATTTTTGTGTGTATGCATGTATGACTAAGTGTGTGTGGATGAAAATACACAGGTTGGTATTCATATAAAAGTCATAGTCAATATCAGGTATCTTTTATTAATCCTTTTCTGCCTTGTCTTTTACAGATGACTCTTCCAGGAGTTCAGCAGCTAGATTTGACTGTTAGGCAAATAAGCACTAATGGTCTTCTTGTTTCTACTTGCCTTCTACCTGGAATTACAGGCCTGTAGTTAAATATTCTTTATTGGACAGATTTCTCTACACCTCCATAAAGGTTCATATTCACCAGCATTTTAATACTTGGCCTAATTCTCAAACCATAGTTCTAATCAGTTAACTGTTTTTCCATTATTTTGGCCTTGTTTCTTAATACAGACTTCTATATTGCATTTAGACTTTGACTATTATCTAGTCATGCATTGCCCACCAGACATTATTTGCATATATATGATAAGCTTCCTTATAAAAATAATCTTTTCAGTTGGATATCTGACTGAAGTTAGGAGAATACGTTCAAGTAATTAGAGCATTCAGGACAGGTAGCAATGAGAAAGGAGAGGGTGGATGTCAAAGTCAAGCTTAGCTACACAGTGAGTTTAAGGGTACCGTGCTATAGAGGCCTTGTCTCAAAAATAAACAAAATATTTCACTAAAGTTTCCTTTTTCTGCATCATTTTTTAAATTAGATATATTTGGGTCAAATCACCTTGGGAATTAAGATTATGAAGCCTTTTCTTATGATCTTCCTGTAACACCTATCAGCATAGTGTGGTAAATATAATTATGATTATTTCCTGATGGGTTGAGTTTTTTCTTAAGACCCATGATGATGTCAATTTAACTTTTACTTTAAATGTCAAATTTTGGAAGCCAAAATATACTAAATGTTTCCAGTTTAATAGAAATTGTGTACTCATAGTTAGTCAGGGGCATTTTGAGTTACTTTTGCCATGACAAAGATTAAAGGCCCTTAGGGTACATAATAAAAAGAATGCAGTCCACTTTCAACAAGAGATGTTTGATATACTTGATGAAAGCATTTTTATTTTCAGTAACTCCTTATTTCCTGGTTGTCTTTTTATACTCAAAATCAATAACAGAACATTTCTGAGAAGAAGAGTGCTGCAGTTTCTTTTGTCTGACTTTCCAAACAAGGATTAGGTTTTACAAGCAAAGGCGTTTAAAAGAAGTACCTACCATTTCTTTTGAAAACAGAGTTTGTTGAAGGAATAAAATAATTTACCATTATTAAATAATTTTTAAAGATTTGTTTTTAAATTTAGTTATGTATTAATATGTAAATATGACTGTAGGTGTTCAGAGGCCATAGGCCTGTAGCTTTCTCTACTTTCTATTGCCATGATAAAGACCATTAATTTGGGAAGGAAAGGGTTTGTTTGGCTTACATGTTTCTATAACAATCCATAATCAGGGGAATTCAGGCCAAGAACTCAAACAGGGCAGAAACCTAGAGGCAGGAATAGAGGCAGAGGTCATGCAAAAATTCTTAGTGACTTTTTCCCTATCGATTGTTCAGTCAGTTCAGTTATACAACCCAGAAACACCTGCCTCCAGGTGCTACTGCACTCTGTGGGCAAGGCATTCTCTTAATCTATAATTAATTAAGAACATATTCCTACAGCCTTGCCTACAGATCAACCTGATGAAGGCATTTTCTCAATTAAGTTTCAGTCTTCCCAGATGACTAGAGCTTCTGTCAATTTGTCAATAAATTTTAAACAAAAATCCCACTAATCAGAACACCCTGAAATTACTGGTGCTTGAGTATGAGTCACCTGAGGTAGATGGTAGAAACTGAACATACAACAAAACAACATGTGTTCTTAACTCCTGAGCTATCCTTCCAATCCCACATAGTTTTTCACTGTCAAGTACTATATCAAGAATTATGTTTAAGTCATTCAGGTCATTAGCTACTTCTTGCATATCATATATCAGGCCAGAATAAAAACTTTATACATAAAAGGAAGTCCCTTAAGACCAATACAAAATCTTCTAGGGGCAAAAATAAAACCAGAGGACATAAGGAAATTTGAAATTTTGTAGCATATGTAGGTAGATTTCGATATCTAAAACTCCAGGATGTTGGCTGTCCCATACTTATTCCCAAACTTGGATAATTCAGTGACCATGAAAAATGCAACAAGGAAAAGACACAATCCTGCTCACACAATAGCAATCGTCATGGAGCAAAAGTCATATAAGAAAATTTCAACGTAGTCATTAGTTAAATGCATCTCATCATTAATGTATTTATATACATGGTTATGTTTGCAGTTTTTACATGGTAGGACTTTGGGAGCCCATTTCCCATAGAGGAATATTCTCTCAGCCTAGATACATGGGGGAGGACCTAGTCCTTGCCCAAAATGATGTAACCGACTTTGATGATCCCTCATGGGAGCCCTCACACTCCCGGATGAGTGGATGAGGGCTGGAATGGGGGTTGGTGGGGAGCATGGAAGGACAGAAGAGAGAAGAAACTGGGGTGGTATGTAAAATAAGATTAATTTTCATTTAAATAAAAATTCATAAAAAAGAACAATTCATAATTTAAAAATTTTCCAGTTGAAAAGAAAAGAGAATATACAGTAGAAGTAACCTGAAGTGATATCAAGAAACAAAACAGGTTGAAGTTCATTATCAATGGAAGAGCAGAATAGTGATATTTTATTCATTAATAAAAATGGGCAGCAAACTGTTCTCAGCAGAACCTTGAAAAAACCAATCTTTTTGCAAATACTGACCTTATGAAAAGGCAGAATGAAGTTCTTTAATTTTATAAATAAATATTGATGTTGTTGAAAGAAAAGTTTTCCAAAATAATTTTGTTATAGGGTAGCAAGAACAATATTTGCTTGAACACACATAACAGGACTTAAACTATGCTTTTGGCATCAATCTTAGTTATTTCTAAAATATATGATGGAGTACCTTTCATGTACTAAGTACAATGACTGAGGAAACATAGGTTGTTACAGACACTACTAAAATTTTCCTTCAAGGTGCTCAATGTGCAAGGATAAATTTAAAGATTTCACTATTTACAAAATGTCAAATTTTCTTCTCAGATTATGCATCATTCCTGTTACAGAAGTTTCTTGTTTCTTCTTTAGACAGAGAATCTGGCCATCTTAATACTACACGTTGTGATTCTTGTGGCGTGAACTTAACAAATGAATTTTTAAAACTCAAACTCTTCAATTCAGTGCATTTTCAAAAATCATCTGCAGATGATCTTAACAACAAGTAAAAGAGAAGAGAATTCCTGCTTATTGTTTAGAAGCATATTTTATTAATTTTCTGTTT
Organism: Cricetiscus sungorus; assembly: GCA_030556225.1. NCBI lineage: Eukaryota > Metazoa > Chordata > Mammalia > Rodentia > Cricetidae > Cricetiscus > Cricetiscus sungorus. The sequence continues at coordinate 52,745,967 of JANBXA010000726.1, read as the reverse complement.
TTCTTTTCCCAATTCTAGGTAATATAATGGACCATCCTTCACTTTCTTGCAAGCTCAATTTTAGTGTGTCAATGGTAAGGGTCATCATCTGGACTGTAGCACTTATCATAAGGCTGTTCTTCAACTGAAGCTTGAACTGCATTACTAGTATTTCTGTAATTGCCAACAGTGAAATCTTTCTATCTATTGACAACTAAATGTCAGTTCTGAGACTCCCATTCTCAAATACTTATTGAGAGTAAATCAAATGTCATGGTACTACCTTTGGATGATAGACTGATTATCATAGTTTAATCAATGTTCCTCATATGTTGTAGTCTTCTTAACTCTTAGCAGAATAAACCCATATCTGTAGTGACAGAGACTTTTAGGATAGCAGATGGTGAAAATGACTGTTAATTAATATATGAAAAAGAAAACCTTAATGAATGAAAGTGACAACAGCAATTTTGGAGTTTGTCAGTGTTAAAGTAGAACAGGGGGAAAGGGTCTATCTAGAGGACTAGAATTGTAACAAAGGAATGTTAAGAATAAACTGCTTTAGGTAGATCATGTACAGTTTAATAAAGGAACAGGATAACCAGTATCCCCGGAGAGAAATGAGAAGATGAACAAGTTTGAGGTGTAGATAGAGAGACATTAGGGACTTTGATCTTTAGTTTTACTTAAACTTTTATTAGTTATTAGTTACATACCATGTGATTTGATCATATTAACTACTTTATAAACTCTGCCCAGATCCATTCCCTCTTCCAAATCCAGCTAACTTTGTCTTTTGTTCTTTAAAAAAACATCTCCCAAGTTTAACTTGTGCTGCTCATGTCTTCTTGTTTGTTGTCCCATTCAACTGGAATGTGGTCATCTTACCAGAAACTGTATGTAAGAGAAAATGTCATGTCATCTTCCCAAGGATTTAAGGATTTTCATTAGCTCTATTGGTAGGGATGAGATTTCATGTCCAATACTTTGTTCGTTTTTTTTTTTTTTTTATAAGAGAGGGAAGATGATGGTTATATATATGTACAGGACAAAAAAAATCTTTTCTAACAATATATATATTGCATGTCTAATCGAAATATTTTCTTAGTAGCTTAGGCTTCTGGTGCTTTGTGAAAGTAGCAAATCTAACTGTTGAATGAAAATAAAAATCTTAAAGATCAGCATCTTATTTGCCTAAATGTTATTAAAACGAGCAATGAACTTCCCATTTCATTATACCAGATACTTAGTAAAATTGCAAACGGAATTGGATTTGCAATTACAATGCCTCAATAATTAACAGTGCATAGTTTAGTATTAAATAAAAACAATAATATAAATCATATTTAAATTATCCCGGTATAAGAAAAACTTACAAAATTGTAAGGCTTGGAAACTACCAATTTTTCTCAATGAGATTCTCTAATTTCCACTGTTATCAATCAGATCTATAATTTTTTACTCATGTAAGTGATCATCTTTAGGTTTATTTATTGTGGGTGATTGTGTGCGTGTGTGTGCTTTTTTATGCATGCACATATGTGTATCAAATGTATACATAGCACTCTCAGAAGTTAGAAGAGAGTATCGGATAACCTGGAAATGGAGTAAATAGGTTTTTGTGTACTACCATATGAGTGCTATGAATTAAACTGGGGTACTCTGCAAAAGTAAAATATGCTCTTAACAAGTAAACCATATAACCAGCCACCTTAAGCATTAATGTTGTAAGAGGTAAGTTAATAAAGTACTTAACACACCTCTGAAGACCACACAATGTGGCTTTAATAACAGGGGTCAAAATGTACTCCTAGGCTCACTTAAAATTAAGGAAAGAAATGGATTTCAAATCATTGTGTAGCTATATTTTTCAACATATCAGGTTATACTATATCAATATGAATGTACTCAGTCACTGTAGAAAGCTAAAAATTATCAAGTAGATATTTTGAGAGTAGGTAATATTGGTATAAACAAATTGATTTTATACTACTAACAATATCCAATAGAAATTATTGGCAAGTTTTCTACATAAAAAGAACAGAACTAGGGTATTTAAATATTTTGCTCAACTGAAAAATATCAGCACAAAAAATCAAATAGAGGATATCAAACTCCATAATCAATACTTTCATTTTATTATGACGCCTTGTAGATGAATTTAGTTCTCTTTATTCATTTGTGTTTATCTCAAAGGTGATAGAAAATTCTGTTTAAATATTCAAGTAGAATATAAACAACAATAAACCTATATGTCTTCTAATGGTGAATATTGCCTAAATACAGGAGAATTAAAACTGTCCCACATGTAGCCACACTTCACACAGGCAGTCGTTGCCTAGAAGCAGTGCAAAGGAAATAAAACCTCAGAAATTTAGCAATAACATGACTCCAAATTTTTTCAGCAACCTTGACTTTTTATTAATGGTATGTGTCCTCCTGAAAGAGAATATTATGAAAAAGTACCAAATAGTTTTCATTACTTACTGCTTAAGTATGAGTATAAAGGAAATTATATGGTTCTTTCTAAGACTTGTTTTATTATAGTCATTATTTCAAAAGTAACTGCATGTGAGTCAACATAAATTGATGGGATGAGGGGTCAATGAGGGAGCAGGGGAGGATGAGAGGAAGAGGGAACTGGGATTTATATGTAAAACAAAATTGTCTCTAAATAAAAGAAGAATACACTGGGACTAGGAAGATTGAGTCAGGGGTGGAATAGACGAGAAGAGAGAGAGAGAGAGAGGGAGAGAGAGAGAGAGAGAGAGAGAGAGAGAGAGAGAGAGAGAGAGAGAGAGAGAGAGAGAGCATAAGAGGGAACCATTATAGGTTTGAAGATAAAACTGAACCTAGAGAAATGTTCAGAGACCTACTAGACTGACCCCAACTAACAATTTGAGCAACAGTGGAAAGGTTACCATAAATGCCCTTCCCTGAACATGAGATCGAGGACTAACTTATCCACCATCATAGAGCCCTCATCTAGTAGCTTATGGAAACAGAAGCAGACACTCACAACTAAACACTGAGGGGAATTGGAATCCAGATGCAGAGAGGGAGGACAAGAACAGGCTGCAGAAACACATTGAGACTGGTGTCCTGAACAAGGAGGAGCCAATGGGCCCTCAGTCTGATAGCTGTGAATCCAGCATGGGACTGACTCTCAGACCCCCTGAACATGGGTCTGAGCAGTCTAAGGGACCTTGGACAATGGAAACAGGATGTATCTCTTGTGCACAAAAGGACGTTGGGGACACATCCCACATGGAGGAATACTCACTTATCCTAGAGACAGGAGAGAAGTCCTAGACCCTACTCCAAATGACTTGACAGATTTAGATGACCCCCTCCTGGAAAGCATCATGCTACATGTGGAATGGGGAGTGGATGGGAGGAGAGGGTGGTCGGGGGACATGAGAAGGTGGGAGAGAGGGAAAGAGCAAAAGAGGAAGGGAGGGAGGGAGGGAAGGAGAGGGAACTGGGATCGATATGTAAAATAAATAAAAAATAAAAACTAAAAAAGAATATGTACATAATAAAAATTTTAACATAAAATATAATACATATGAAAATATTGTTAAATTGTAAATAAGAGTAAAGAATGATTGCGTTTTTGTAAATTAAAATGGCAGCTTTAGAATACCATGTTGTTATGGTATAGAACATAATAGCATGATCATACATCCACAGTTTCTGCTTTAATAAGTCTACTTAAGTTACAGAAAATTAATGTATTTACCTGTAGTACAAATTTATATCAGAGACAAGGATTCATGGAAACAGATTTTGTCATATATATATATATATATATATATATATATATATATATATATATATATATATATATATATATAATTTTTATTTTAAAAAAAGCATAGCCCAGGCTTGCCTCGAACCTGTGACCCTCCTGCCTCTGCCTTCTTCAGCAAATCCTATCCGCCTTGCCACCACAACTGGCTTTGTCACATTTTCAAAATACATGTTTGTAAAATAGTAACGACCAGGGAAATTACCAGAAAAATGTGCATTGCTGGCTCAGAAACTGGAGCATCACTCATCTTGGAAAGTGATAGTAGACCGAAAATGAAAATTGCTTCTTGGTCTCTTTCCAAAGCTTTAAGGCCTCTAATTCAATTAGAAACAAAAGTTTTTGTAATAAAAATCCAAATGATTAATTTTATGACTGTTTATGAGACTTTGTCTCCTACAGGACATGAATGGAAATATTTTATGTTCATATTTCTCTCAGAAACTTAGACAATATGAAGTTACAGCTCAATAAAAATAACATGATAACATATGTGAAGGCATACATGTCACCTTCCTGTTTCCGTTCTCAGATGTATCTGTTGCTTCCCAATAAAGTTTAATATGTAATAAGAGTAAAATATAGACTAAGGGAAATAGTTGTACCACACTATTACTTCAAACTGAGTTTTGATCAACAGTGTGTATATTTCAATCTTACTTGTTCATCAACTGATAGCTTTTGGATTTTTATATATTCAAAATAAATTTAGTATTTTGCAGCAGAAATTCCTGTGCTTCTGTTAAAATAATTTTGCATTAACTATTTTTTATTTTTATTATTTAATTTTTCCTTTGTGTTTTTCAGGGCAGTGTCTCACTATGTAGTCTTAGCTGTTGTGGAACTTATTATTTAGACAGAATAGGATAATTTAATTTCAAATTCACAAAGACCACCTGCTTTTGCCTCAAAAGTGCTGGGATTAAAGTCATGCCTCACTATGCTCAGATTCTATTAGCATTTTGGCACTAATTTTATTGTTAATTAATGTCTGCTTTTGCTTTTATAGTTATATAAGTACATGATACATTAACAATATTATCTGCTAAATTAAAACCCTGAGCAGAGTCATGGAAATTTTACTTTGTAAGAGCTATCTTGAAAACAATTTCATTTTCATTTAATTCTGTTTGATTAAAGTTTTACTAGTTATTATAACAATTTTCAGGACTTAGTAAATAATATATAAAATTGCTAACAGTAACATTCTGTAAATGAAACTTTTTTGCAATTCATATGTCAATGCTTATTTATTTATTGATAATGTTTGAAATTAAAATGAGCTTGTTTTACATGTCAATCCTAATTTCCTCAAGCTACTGTCCTCCCCATCTCCCTCCCAACCCCCATCACCTTTCTGATTCCCAGGGAGGGTGAGGCCTATCATTTGGAGCAGGGCTAGATCCTCCCCCATGTGTCTAGGATGAGAGAGCATCCCTGTATATGGAATGGGCTCCAAAACTAACAATCTAAGCAACAGTGGAGAGGCTATCTTAAATGTCCTTCTTTGATAATAAGATTGATGACTACCTCATATGCCATCCTAGAGCCTTCATCCAGTAGGTGATGGAAGCAGAAATAGACATCCTCAGTTAAATACTGGACCAATATCCAAACATTTTTACATACTATCTTTGAATGTACACACATGAGAATATTGTAGTCCCCTGTTAATACATTATATCATAAGTCAGAAGCATTTGAATACTTTATTAATTTAAATGTCAATATGTAATTATAAAAATCAATGATTAGAGCATTTTCTTCAAAAGATCAGAAAAAAACTGTATATCTTTACTAGACACTAAATCTATAGAAAATATTTCATATTTTATATCATATAGGTCATATGGTTTGGTTATTTATTGCTGTTTCAAGCTGCTTTAAGTCATAAAATTATAGTTTTAGAAGTCCATTTGCCTTCAGATTATAGAGTACTACTATGATCCACTTGCCCGGATAGACTAGGTAATAATAACTTGAACCCATATAGGTTAGCTCACTCATTTTTCTCAACTTACATTAGCCATTTAGTCTCTGCAAATGGTTTGAAAACTAGCATTAGATTTTCAGCACAGAAATAAAACTGTAGTTATTTTTAAAAAGATATTTGATATGGCATCTCTTTTTTTGCTCTCATGTATTAGTCCCCCAACTAAATCTTCCTGGTCCCACATGTTCTCCTTTACTCCCTTTTTCTTTCTCCTAACTCCCTCTCCACTCACTGCAACCCCACTACCAATACGCTCAAGAGATCTTGTTCCTTTTCCCTTCAGTAAGGGAACTTATATGAAACTCTTAGGTTTCTCATTGTATCCTAGTTTCTCTGGCAGTGTGAATTATAGCCTGGTGATCTTTTCATCTACATCTAAAATCCATATACAAGTGGATACATACCATATTCCTCTTTTTGTGACTGTGTTACGCAGTTCAGGATGGTTTATTCAAGTTCCATCCACTTGCCTGTAATTTCAAGATTCCCTTGGTTTTTCTCCCCACTGAGTAGTATACCATTGTGTGAATGTGCCACATCTTCTTAATCTATACTTCAGTTGAGGGGCATCTAGTTTGCTTCCAGGTCGTTCTATTACAAATAATGCTGCTATTAACATAGTGGAACAGATGTCTTTGTTGCATGGATGTGGATAATTTGGGTATATGCCTAAGAGTGGAATTGCCAGGTACTGTTGTAGACTGATTCCCATTTTCCTGAGAAACTGTCATTATGATCTCCAAAGTGGGTGTACAAGTTTGCACTCCCACCAGCAGTGGAGGAGTGTTCCCCTTTCTTCCTATCCTCTCCATTATAAGCTGTCATTGGTGTTTCTAATTTTAGCCATTCTGACAGGAGTAAGATGGTATTTCAGAGTTGCTTTGATTTGCATTTTCCTAATGACTAAGGATGTTGAGCACTTTCTTAAGTGTCTTTCAGCCTTTAGCCATTTTGGATTCTTCTATTGAAAATTCTCTATTCAGTTCTCTACCCTACTTTTTAATTGGGTTATTTGTTGTTTTGTTGACTAGTTTCTTGAGATCTTTGTATATTTTAGATATCAGCCCACTGTCAGATGTGGGGTTTGTAAAGATCTTTGCCTAGTCTGTGGGCTGCTGTTTATTCTTGTCAACTGAGTCCTTTGCCTTACAGAAGCTTCTCAGTTTCAAGAAGTACTAGTTATTAATTGTTGAACTCAGTATCTGTGCTACTGGAGTTATGTTCAGGAAGTGATCTCCTGTACCAATTTGTTCAAGGGTACCTCCCACTTTTTCTTCTAAGAGGTTCATTGTGACTAGGTTTATGTTGAGGTCTTTGATCCATTTAGATTTAAATTTTGTGCATAGACATGCATCTATCTGTAGTCTTCTACGTACCATTATCCAGCTATGCCAGCACCATTTGTTGAAGTTGCTTTCTTCCTTCCATTGTATAATTTTAGCTGTTTTGTCAAAACTCAGGTGTTTGTGAGGGATAGTCCCTTAGCCTAGAGGCAGGAGGGAGGGCCTAGTCCAGTCCCTACTCCAAATAACTTGAAAGATTTTGATGATCCCTCCTGGAAGGCATTTCACTCCCTGTGGAGTATGGGGGTGATTGGGATGGGATGGAGGTTGGGGGGCATGGGAAGGAGGGAGAGGGAACTGGGATAGATATGTAAAATAAGAATATATATATATATATATGTATATGTATATGATATTTGAATATATGGTGTAAAGTAAATCATATTTAGTCAAACAATTCCTAAGTAGGGGAGGAACATGTGCTAGTAATTATATTCATATGATGTCCAGACACTTTTAGCATAGAGTTAAATTCATTACAATAATTTAAGATTCATATGTGCGTAGCAATTCTTTATATATAAACTACCAGTTATCAAATAACAACATGAATAAGTTCTTCGGGTGAAAGTATAGACTTTTACAACCAAAGATATGAAAGATTCACAGGAAATATAAAGACACTAAGTAATATATCACATTCATTAAGAGCAGGGGAACATTCTGAAACCATGCACAAAGATATTAATCAAATGTAACAATTCAACTGCTGAGAGAAGAATCCAAGTGAAGAAAATGAAGAATATCCAGAAAATAATTAGTTGATTGTAATTCTTTTTTAAATTTGTTTATTTTTTACATGTTGATCGCAGTTACATCTCCCTGCCTCTCTCCTTCACTTTCTCCTTCCCTCCCTCTTACACTCTCTCCCCCCTCACATGCACACTGAGCACCCTACCCTCCAATCCCCCCCACTACACAAGTAGGGCTATGCCATCCAGGTGGGGTCATGTAAATCTGACAAGTCATTTGAAGTAGGGACTAGGACTTCTATCCTGTCTCTAGGTTAAGGGAGTAAGCCGCCATGGGGAATCTGTCCACAAGGTCCTTTTGTGCACCAGGAATACATCCTGGTTCCACTGTCCGAGGTCCTTTAGACAGCTCATTCCTTCTAGTTGAAACCCATGTTAAGGGGGGCTGAGGCAGTTCCATGCTGGATTCCCAGCTATCAGTCTGGGGGGGGCCCATTAGCTCCTCCTTGTTCAGGTAAGCTGTCTTTATGTGTTTCTGCAACCTGGTCTTGTCCTCTCTCTCTGCATCTGGATTCTAGTTCAACTTGGGGTTTAGTTATGGGTGTTTGCTTCTTTTTCCAACAGGTACTAGATGAGGGTTCCATGATGATAGATAAGTTAGTTGTTGATGTCATTATCAGGGAAGGGCATTTATGGTAACCTTTCCACTGTTGCTCAAATTGTTAGTTGGAGTCAGTCTTGTAGGTCTCTAGACCTTTCTTTAGGTTCAGTTTTCTCTTCAAACCAATAATGGCTCCATCTTTTATGTTCTCTCTCTATCTCACTTTTCTGACTTCTATTCCTACCCTGACTCAATCTTCCTAGTCACCCGTGTTTTCCTCTCCTCCCCTCCACGTTCTCCTATTTCCTTCTCCATTTACTGCCTCCATCCCCACTTCCCATGTGCTCTGGGGGATTTGTCCCTTCCCCCATTTGTGAGGGACCTTATATGAATCTCTTAGTATACACCCTTTTCCTAGTTCCTCTGGTGGTGTGAATATAGGCTGGTGATCCTTTGCTCTTATATGAGTGAGTACATACCATGTTTCTCTTTTTGTGACTGTGTTATCTCATTAACGATTGTTTCTTCAAGTTTTATCCACTTGCCTGCAAACTTCAAGATGCCATTTTTTCCCACAGAGTAGTATTTCATTGTGTAGGTGTGCCACATCTTCTTTATCCATTCTTCAGTTTAGGGGCATCTAGTTTGCTTCTAGGTTCTTGCTATTATAAATAATGCTGCTATGAACATAGTTGAGCAGTGAAGGAAATGGCCACATAACATATAAAGGCAGACCTATCAGAAAATTACACCTGACTTCTCCATGGAAACTTTCAAGGCCAGAAGGTCCTGGATAGATGTTCTACAAGTACTAAGAAGAATCCATGGATGCTAGCCCAGGCTACTGTAACTAGCAAAACTCTCAATCACTATAGACAGAGAAAATAAGATATTTAATGACAAAGCCAGATTTTCACAATACACATCTACAAATCCAGCCCTACAGAAATTACTGGAAGGAAAACTCCAACCCAAGGAAGTTAACTATGCTCACAAAGACATAGGGAATAGATAATCCCACTTCACCAGAACCTAAAGGTAAATCAGGGCAAATACATTCACAGTACAACAGCCAACAACAAATCTAAACCAAAGAAGCATTAACAATCAATAGTCCTTACTTTCCCTCAACATTAATGATCTTAATTCGACTATAAAAAGACACAGGGTGACACAATGGATATGAAGACAGAATCCATGCTTCTGCTGCACACAAGAAATACAGCTAAGCTTCAAAGACAGACATTACCTCAGGGTAAAGGGTTGGGAAAAATCTTCCAATAAAATGGACCCATGAAGAAAGCAGGTGTGCTATCCTAATATATAACAAGTTAGACGCAAACCAAACTCAATCAAAAGAGATTAAAGACAGTCATTTTGTATTCATCACAGGAGAAATCCATCAGCACAAATTTCAATTCTGAATATCTCGGCCCCAAAAACAAAGGCACCTTCATTCGTAAAAGAAATGCTATAAAATAAAAAGCTCACATAAAATTTCACACACTTACAGTGGGAGACTTCAACACCCTACTCTTACCACTAGACAGGACAGTTAGAAACTTAACAAAGAAACAAAAGATTAACAGAAGTTATATCTCAATTGATCTATAAAACATTCCATCCAAACACAGAAACATATATATTCTCTGCTCCACAAGGACCCTTCTATAAAATAGGCCACATACTAGTGACATAACTAACCTCAACAAATACAAAAAAATAATTGGAATAATTTCCTGTATCTTATCAGACCACCATGCTTTACAGTTGGAATTCAACAACACAAATCACAGAAACCCTATAAACTCTTGGAATTTGAACAATGCGCAATTGCACCATACCTGGGTCAAAGAAGAAATAAAGAAAGAAGTTAAGGACCTCCTGAAATTCAATGAGAATTAGGACACAACATACCCAAACTTATGGGACACCTCGAAAGCGGTGCTATGAGGGATGTTCATTGCCCTAAGTGCCCATATGAAGAAAACAGAGGATGTCACATTAGAGAATTAACAGCTCAATGGAAAAGCCTTCGAACAAAAAGAAACAAACATATCCCTGAGTAGTAGATGCCAGGAAATAATCAGTTTGATTGCTGAAATCAATAAATTAGCAACCAGGAAAACAATACAAAAATTCTATGCAACAAAGAGTTGACTCTTCGAGAAAATCAACAAGATAGACAGACCTTTATCCAACCAAACAAAAACGCCAAGAGAGAAAATGCAAATTAACAAAATCAGAAATGAAAAGGGGAACATAACAACAGACACTGAGGAAGTCCAGACAATTTTCAGGTCATACTTTGAAAACCTGTACTCCACAAAACTTGAAAATTCAAAAGTAATGGACAAATTTCTGGATAACTATCACTTAGCAAAATTAAACCAAGAACAGATAAACAACGTAAATAGACCTATATAGAAGCAGTCATAAAAAACCTTCCAACCAAAAAAAGGCCAGGTCCAGAGGGCTTCAATGCAGAAATCTAACAGAAATCTAAGGAAGAGCCAATACTAATACTCCTCAAAATTTTCCACACAATAGAAACAGAAAGTTCAGTACCAATCTCTTTTACAAGGCTACAATCACCTTCGTACCCAGGCCACACAAAGACACAAGTAAGAAAGATAACTACACATCAATATCCCTCATGAGCATTGATGCAAATATATTCAATAAAATACTGGCAAACCGAATCCAAGAATACATCAGAAAAATCATCCACCATGACCAAGTAAGCTTCATCCCTGGGTTGCAAGGATGGTTTAACAAATGAAAACCTATCTATGTGATCCACCATATAAACAAACTGAAAAATAAACCCACATGATTATCTACCTAGATGTAGAAAAAGCCTTTGACAAAATTTAACACCCTTTCATGATAAAGGTTTTGGAGAGATCAGAAATAACAGGGACATACCTAAACATAATAAAGCAATATATAGTAAGCCAACAGCCAACATTAAACTGAATGGAGAGAAGCTTAAGGCAATGCCTCTAAAATCAGGAAGAAGACCAGGCTGCTCTCTCTCTCCATATTTCTTCAATATTGTACTTGAAGTTCTAGTTAAAGCAATGAGACAACAAAAGGAGATCAACGGGATACAAATTGGAAAGAAAGAAGTCAAACTTTCTCATTTGCAGATGATATGATAGTTTACATAAGCATGGAGGGATACTCCCTTAACCTATAGACAGGAGAGAAGGCCTAGTCTCTACTCCAAATGACTTGACAGATTTAGATGACCCCTCCTGGAAGGTGTAACCCTACATGTGGAATGGGGGCGATGGGACGGGAGAGTGGTCAGGAGGGCTTTAGAGGGTGGGATAGAGTAGAAGAGGGAGGGACAGGGAACTGTGATCAATATGGAAAAAAAGAAAAATAAAGAAAAAATAAACAGCAGAAAGCAGAGCAAGCTTGGAGAAATGCATGGGCTATGATTGTATCACATTATCACATTCTCATAAGACTTGAAGACATTTCTATACAGTAGACTTTTTAAAATAAATTTCTTTAAACAGATTATAAATCCAAACTGTTACCTCGGTGGTTTTCCCACCTGTTCATTAAATAAGAACAAAATGAGGCCAGGTGGTGGTTGTGCCCACCTTTAGTCCCAACACTCGGGAGGCAGAGACAAGCAGATCTCTGTGAGTTTGAGGTCCACCTGGTCTATAGAGTGAGTTCGAGGACAGGCTCCAAATTTACAAAGAGGTCCTGTCTATTTGTAAAGGGAAAAAACAAGGATTTCTGAAAATGAAAACTTAGGGCTGTAATCACAGCACATTTGAGGCTGAGGCAGAAGGAGTGAAATACATAGTGAGTTCAAGACCAGCCTAAACTGTGTAGGAATATTCTCTCAAAAAGAAAATAAAAGGAGAGATTGAAATAGGGTAAATTAGTAAAAGTCTAAAAACTTAGACTTCAAAGCCCATAGAGGAAAAAGAAAACTTTCAAGCGCCTCTGAGATACCAAAGGCAGCCTGACAGATAAGACTACATAAAGGACTGGAACATGACTAGAGGCCTAATACCAGATAACACACCCCAGCTGTGTCAACATTTCTCTGTTCCAAAGAAGAACAGATAGCCATCAACTCGAGGTTGTAATAATTTCTAGCCTAGGAGATAATTAACCAACTTATTTCCCCTACAATATCCTGCTCAATTATATGCAGCTTAAACATACACTTATTGTTTTATCCTATATAACCACGGAAGCTTTGTAATCTCAAGACTTCCAGTCTTATAGATTTTCCCTTTACATTTCCCCCTTAGCTGCAAGTCATATTCTGCTTGCTCCCAGCAGGCAGAACAGGCAGAATCCTTGCTGCAGTTTGCTCATAAAGAAAATCTTTGTTTTTGCAAAAAAAAAAAAAAAAAAAAAAGAAAAGAAAGAAAGAAAAAGAAAAAGTTTTCTTTCCTGGGTTGACAGTGGTGAATATTTAATAAAGCATGATAGAATTACTGAAAAAAATCATAGTAAGTATGAGCATCATATTGCTGATATAGCTGTTAACATGGTCCTTATATTTATTTAAAGTTGAACCTTAACTCTAAAGTTGGGTGAACTAATAAAGATTTTTTAGTGTGGTTATTAAAGATCTCACATATTATTTTCATATTAATATTATCTATTTCATTTAAATGTGTTTCATTATTAAAACAAGATTGTGAAGTAGTGTGAAGGAAAAAGTATCATTTGCTTTCAGATACTGAGAGTGGGTAACTGTCGGTACTAGCTTTTATATCTTGGACATTTTCTGCATCACAAAGCACCGGAAGCTATGTATCAGAAAACTTTTGGGCTCTTAAGAAAATCTGAACACTCTTTGCTAATCAGTGCAAATCAAGCCAAGAAAAATAATAAACCTAAGTTTAAAGAAGTGATAAACAGCTAACAATTCCAAACACCTATTGTCATATTACAAAGTGTTTTCAAAATGTCATAGGGTCTGGCCTTATGAAACTCACCCTCAAATCCTTTTCTCAATGACCACAATGTACCAGGAAATATATGGTGGACCAAAATTAGCTTTGGTCTCAATATATATGAGAATGTTCTGTGGAATATTAAGGATGGATAGTTAGGGGAGCTCACATTTAAGGATAGAAAAGCAAGAACTTACAAGGATATGTACTTGCTTTCAATTATGCTTTCTTTGTCCCACATAAGTTGTAAAACTATTACTTATACATAATACTAAGAGCTATAATTATTCAGAAATAAAGTCCATAAGGTGTTCTTTAGAACTAATTTCTCATAATGAGTTAATATTTTTTGGGGAGAGTAGGAAGTAAATACTATCACTATCATGTTAACAGACATAAGGATTGAGAATCATGGAATATGACTATCCTATATTGTAAATTAAAAATCGTCATTAAATGACCTGATAAATATTGCAGTCAAAAGAAATCAGTTCCTTTTAGCTCACTTTTCCCATTTTATATTTCATGTTAAGAGCATTTTTAAGAAAGAGTTAATAACATGGGCTCTATATGGTTGGGAAAACTCTCACATGATAGTGGAAAATGGGAATAGTAAACAAGTGATACATTGTCTTCATTTTGCCTGCCTGCCTGATCATTGACCCCCATGGCCAGGCCTCTGCTAGAGGTGAGTATGGGACCAGTTTGGGTTGAATGCCATCCCCCCCCCCCCCCCCCCCCGCCACACACACACACCCTTCCCTGGGAACTCCCTGCATTGCCCACAAATCTCGCTTCCTCCTGTGTCCTATCCCCAGCAAGAGTGACCCACCCTCACCCCTACCCACACAAAGAGCCTGCCCTCCCCCAACCTGTGCTGTGCCCTGCCCAAGGTCCCACCACTCTAGTTGAGCACTGGAACAGAGGGCAGATCCAACAATTCTCCCACCTTTGGAGAACTTCCTGGAGCTGCTCTGAGCAGACTAGACCTGCCTATCCATGTGGGACCACCCTGAATCCCCACCTGCTTGATCTCTGACCCCCACCTCTGATCCTCTGCTGGACTTCTGGGCCCTGGTCAGAGGTCAGCCTATCCCATGGGACCATCCTGTGTCTCTGCCTGCTGGATATTTGATCCCCTTTGCCAGGCCTCTGCTGGAGCCTAATCTTTGACCCCCATTGCCAGGCACCTACCTGAGGAGAGACCTCCAAGAAAACTTGGACCACCCAGAGCTGCAGTCATCAAACTTCTGACCCACCTAAACCACTGGGGGAGGAGAGAGCGAGAGCGAGAGAGAGAGAGTGAGAGCGAGAGAGAGAGCGAGAGCGAGAGAGAGAGAGAGAGAGAGAGAGAGAGAGAGAGAGAGAGAGAGAGAGAGAGAGAGAGAGAGAGAGACCCTACCTGCATCCACTGGAAGAAATGATGAGAAGACAGCAATACAAGAAAACACCTAACAATAGAAAGACAAGCATGACACCACCAGAGTCTAGGGACACTACAATAACTAGACCTACAAGTTGAAAACAAGGAAATCAAACTTTCACTATTTGCGGATGATATGATAGTTTACATAAGTGACTCAAAAAAAAAATCTACCAGGGAACTGCTATAGATGATAAACACCTTAAGCAAACTAGCAGGATACAAGATAAACTCAAAAAAAAAATCAGTCGCCCTACTATATATAGATGAAAAATGGGCTGAGAAAGACATCAGAGAAACATCACCCTTTAAAATAGCCAGAATCAACATAACTTGGGGTAACACTTACGAAACATGTGAAAAACCTATATAGCAAGAAGTTTGTGTCTTTAATAAATGAAATTAAAGAAGATACCAGAAAATGGAAAGATCTGCAATACTCTTGGATAGGTAAGAGAAACAGTAAAAAATGGCAGTCTTGCCAAAAGCAATCTACAGATTCAATGAAATCCCCATTAAAATCCCAGCACAATTCTTCACTGTCTTGAAAGGATAATAATCAACTTTATATGGAAAAACAAAAGACCCAGGATAGCCAAAATATCCCTGTACAATAAAGGAACATCAAGAGGTATCACCATCCCCAACTATAAGCTCTACTACAGAGCTATAGACCTGAAATCAGCCTGGTATTGGCACAAAAATGGACAAGTAGACCAATAGAATTGAATTGAAAATCCTGATATTAATCCACACACCTAAGAACACCTGACTTTTGACAAAACAGCTAAAAGTATACAATGTGAGGAGGAAAGCATCTTCAACAAATGGTACTGGCACAACTGAATAATGGTATATAGAAGACTACGGAATGACCCATGTCCATCGCCATGCACAAAACTCAATTCCAAATGGATCAAAGACCTCAACATAAATCCAGCCACAATGAATCTCTTAGAAGAGAAATTGGGAGGTACCCTTGAACAAATTGGTACAGGAGACTGCTTCCTGAACATAACTCCAGTAGCACAGACACTGAGATCAAAAATTAATAAATGGAACCTCCTCAAACTGAGAAGCTTCTGTAAGGCAAGGTTACAGTTAACAAGAGCAAATGACAGCCCACAGACTAGGAAAAGTTCTTCACCCATCCAACATCTGACAGAGGACTTATCTCCAAAATATAAATGAACTCAAAAAACTTGTCAACAAAACACCAATTAACACGATTAAAAAATGGGGAACAGAACTGAATAGAGAACTTTCTATAGAGGGTTTATATTTTCTGATAGATCCAAGATGTATGCCATCTCTGCAAAAAGTTGAAGCAGTTTGTCTTACTTCATCCATAGCCAAGAGTAGAGGCAACAAGTTAATTCATCCCTGCTTGTACTCAGTTCAATTTCTCCACTCCTTACAGTTCAGAGGGCCCATTGAAGTAATAGTACTACCCACAGTGAGTAAGCTTTCCATCCCACACACAGTTTCTGAGACCAACTGATCTAGAAAATCTTTTATTAAGACTTTTTTCCCCAAGCGATTCTAACATGTCAAGTTGACAATTTAAACTGACCATCACAGATAGTGACTGTCACCTAATAAGATGAATATTTGAGTGCCTATAATCCTGTAAAATGATGGTGACACTAGTGTTTAATATTTTACCACCACATTCTAAGAATAAAATGAGTAAATCATGTGGCTTATAAGGCTGATTTTTGCAGGCAGAGGGTAAAATGCAATTGTATGGCTATATATTCTGCCTCAAATATTTACAGACTGTTATATTGGTGAGGTTATTAGGGCTATTAGCTTGAGTTTTCTCATTTGCCAAATGGAGACAATACCAGATTCTAAGCCAGTTTTATTAAAAGAATTAAATCATATGATATATGAAGCATCTATGAATAGATCCTATTAATTAAATGCTGATTAAAGATTATTAACCCTCACCATTGTTAATAATATCTCTTTACTATTACTTTACAGAATGTTGGTTCAACTAAGAAAGTTTCCTTCACAACATTTTGTTTTAGGATATAGCTCATAACAATTACATGTATTTTATTGTTGGCCTACAGAAATATGTGTTTTCAGATGTACATTCAGATTCATCTTGATGCAGACTGGGAATAAGCATGGCAATTCTAAATCTTTTTTTAAATATAATTAGTTGTACAGTTTATTTTAGCTGTGTCTACTACCTTGCTTCCCTTATGCAGTGCATATTGGCATTATCTTCTTTATTAACTACTTAAGAGAGACTGATGTGGCTAGTAAAAAATTATACTTCTTGTAATGTTATATGACAGTAAAAAGCATCTACTGTAAAAATGAATGTAGCTACTTATCATTAGGTTGGAAGCATAATAAAAATAATATATATGTTAGTTTTTATACCATACTATAGAATTCACATATCGTTTCTTTGCCTAATCTGTTTCACTTATACATTCCCTTAATTACCTCTCATGAGAGACTTTAGGGAAAATCATTTTAAAAACTTATGGAAATTACTAACGTTAGGTCACCTCTATATAGTAAGCATTTATTTCATGCACTTACTTTTTAAGTTTGCTTGCATTAGTTAGTGTGATTCTAATGCAGCATCCAAGAAAGTGATACTGAATATTTGTAACTGATTGTGACTATCTCTGTATATCATAAACAGGTGCACAGTACTATAGTAACCCCATGGGAAAAAAGAAAATATCCTTTGTCCTGTATCTCATGAATCAAACATTACTGGTACCAGAATAATAAATACAACTTTTATATATTCATGTGATAAATTGAAATGTTTTATTCAAAATCAATAGCATGGTAATCCTATGGGAACTACTCTTAAAATTTTAACAATAGAAGCTAAATTCATTAGGATCTTTGTTTATACCCAACACTTTAGCTAAATCATTTTGTTCAATTCCTATAGCATGATATATGATACATCCATCAGCTACTTTTTTCCTTAAAATGCATTCCATTTAGCATTAAATAGCCTCAATTCCAACTCCATAATCTATTCCTCAACCATGTACTTCTTTCTTATGCCCTATATTGATTGATTTTAAGCCACTGAAATATGTCACCTGAACCACAATAATGCTTTTTTCTACAACTGATTATATAATAAGCAAAATTTACCTATATTTTATTTCAGGGTATCTAAGTAAGGTAGATATCAGGGTAATAATAAAGATTACACTGTGTAACTGACTCTGTCCTCAATATTAATCTAGACCAGATTGTTGATGCACTGACGTATTTTCCCAGGAATTATTTAAATATTCAAATTCCATTCTAGTATGAAAATATGTTCAGATTTTATCTTTTTCAGGTAAATTAAAATGTACCAAATATTTTGCTTAATTGTGCATTGTCTCAGAAAAGAACTAATAACAATTGATCCATTGCCATTGTCACAAGAATATTTATTGCCTGGGTCCATCAAATTATGAAAGCTTTGTCAGACATTGGTATTGATATTTATGCTGAAGTGTTTTTAACTTATGCCTTTGTTTTATTTTTCAAATAGATCAATATGAACACATATTACATTAAGTAATAATGATAACCTTGCTTATCTCTGTGGCTAACAACAAAACATAAAATTCATAAAGAATAACTAATCCTGCTGGGAGTTTAGATTTGTATTTCTTCTATTATTATTTCTTCTCTTTAAAATACCTTCTCATTCCCAGTCTTGTTTTCTTCGTCTACATCCCTGAGGAGCTGATCTGAGTATGTGTTCTTTTTGAAGTTAATGTGAATTGTAGGCTTGGTTCAGCTCCACGGGGTATAAAGCAAGATGATAAACAGTCTTAATCTCACAGCAGAAAACACCATCACAACACTTGCTGTGCTATTAAGGAATGCTTTCCTTTTGTGTTGTTTATTTTGAAGTAATGACACAAACTCTCAAGGAAGAGAATCTCTTCCTTGGAGTCTACATGAAGTATACAGGAGGAAATCATTATAGATAAAAAAAGTTGGTTTCAACTCACCCATACTATCTTGAAATTAAAAAATAATTAAACCCTAGATAATGTATTTCAACTAGTTTATACATAATGTCACATACAAAGGGTCTAAAAGTACATGTTTATGTAGTATTTAAAGTATTTTTCCATGTCACCTCTTACATTCTGTATTTCAAAATGTCCTTTTTGCAAATAAAAGACATTCCTTTGTAGTGCAAATGAATTTAATACAGATCCACATAGAGGACAAACAAGAACTCCTACCAATGCACTAAACACACAGCCTTTAAAATATTACTATAAAATATTAAGTAAAAAATGTAATTTGGGTAGGTTACAGATAAATTATGAGATATACATACAAATTGTAATGTGATTACCACAATTAATTTAATCAAAATAGCTCTCCCCTTTGTGTGTTAATTTTAATTTATTCTAAGCATTTCTGAGGACTAGAGCACCAAGTTCTTATTCACCTACTCTTGTAAGAGGTCAATTGAATTTGACTGTAGCTACTATTCTAGTAATTCTGAAAATTGTGAAGATGCATTATTTAAAATAATTTTTAAAAAGCTCTGTATCAGGAAATATAGTATGTAAATAAATGAAATAATTAAACTGTACCAGAGGGTGAATGCATTATTTCTATCATTTCTCATAAACCAAACTCAAAAATGAGTTGTCTGATCAACAAAATATGATATATGACTTGAAATAGCTGAAATTGTGGAAATAAATTAATCACATTTCTGCCTCTCAGATGTTATAACAATGACGAATTGCAGTGCATAGAGTGCTGCTGAATCATCCTGAGCATCATTTGCGATATACTAAGTCTTGTCCACAGACACACTGACCTTCACTGTGCTCCTGACAAGTTTGGTTATCGAATTCTAGCTTGTGAACATTTGTTTCAATATTTCAAAGCTATGACTTATTTCAAACAAAAACACAGGCTGAGGTTGCCAAAAATTTTGTTGGCTACCCTTCTGTCACCATTCATTGTTCATGAAACACAGAAAATGAATGATCTTGAGTATTATCCATATTATAATAGAATATTATTTCTGTTAACTTCAAATGAGTAAAACATTCTGTGGATATTTTAAAAGCAACAAGAAATCATTGATGTATTTATTTATGTACTTACTTGTTCATAAACTATTTTCCATTATTATTATTATTATTATTATTATTATTATTTTCATCATCATCATCATCATCATCATCATCATCATCATCATCATCATCATCATCATCATCATTATTATTATTGGTTTTTCCAGACAGGGTTCTCTGTGTAGCTGCCCTCAATCTCACAGAGATCCACCTGGCCATGCCTCCAAGTGCTGGGATTAAAGGCATGCACCAGCACCGCACTCCTTGTTTTTTCAGCATTTTAAGACCAAGAAGCCTCACAGTTGTTGTAAATAAAACAGCTCAAAACCTATTACATTAGTACATATAATTAATCTCCGTAGGGCACATGAGCCAGTCAAAGATGGCACTGAGGGGAAGTCAAAAGGGCAGTTCTGAGATATTTACAAAAAAAAAAAAAAAAAAAAAAAAGACAAAGCTGATTGGTTGCCTAGATCGAACCAGATGAGGTCACTGCATGAACAGCTCCTGATCACTAGGTAAAACGTAAGGGCACATAGACACATGCCCTTTAAAATCATTGGTTGACTGTCCCCCGTCCCTCTGCAGTTTCTTTTTCCTTTAAAAGATGCCTGTTATTAGACAATAAAAGAGTCCCTGTTTGACTAGACTCCCTGCTGTGTGTGATTATCTACAGGAATCTTGGAGGCTGAAGAACAGGCAAGCAACACATGTTATTTTTTCTCTGACCCAGCTCAGCTTTCCATGGTTGTGCTAAGACTCCTGCAAGCTTCCATGGATATAAGAACCTTGCGGGACTGACTCAGACCCCCTGAATATGGGTCTCATGTAGAAGGACTGAGCAGTCTGGGGGACCTCAGACAGTAGGAACAGGATCTATTTCTGGTACACAAAAGGACCTTGTGGACACATCCCCCATGGAGGGATACCCCCTTAACCTAGAGAGAGGAGAGAAGTCCTAGTCCCTACTTCAAATGACTTGACAGATTTACATGACCCAACCTGGACAGCATAGCCCTACAAGTGGAATGGGGGTGGGGGAATGGGAGGGGAGGGTGGCCAGGGTGCATGTCACAGGGGAAAAAAGGGTAAGATGGAAGGAAGGAGGGAGAGAGGGAGGGAGGGAGGGAGGAAGAAAGGGAGGGAGGAAGAGAGGGTTGGAGGCAGAAAAGAAGAGGAAACTGGGATCCACATGTAAAATTCTTAAATTATATTATTAATAAAAAAAGAAGGAAAAAAAGTACCTTGCTTCAGGTGTAGAATACTGTGATTGTTAACGTTAACAGTTGACTCATCAAAATCTAGAATCACCCTGGGGGAAGAACCTCTTAAGTATGTCTGTGGTGAGGCAGAAAGATATTTCCACTGCAAATGGTGCAACCTCACAAAAATGGAACTGTGCAGGAGCCTGAATATATCTCTCTGCTTCTTGACTGATGACACCATATGGATAGGTCCCTTAAGATTTTGCCTCGGTGACTTACCCAGCATGATGAGTTATAACCTGGAGCTGTGCACCAAAAAAATAAAACCTTTTCTCTTGAGCTACTCTAGTTAGAATATTTGTTTCCATTGCAATAACAAAATAAAATAAGATAAGGTAAGCAGTACTGGCAGGAAAAGAAAAGGACAAATGTCTTTGGGCACTTAGAATAAAAGACAAAATGTCTTTAGACACTCAGAATAGAACAACTAGTCCTTCCCTAGATAACGAATGGGAAGTGATGATGTGCAGATCTTCCACATGTGAAACATACGTTTAAATTGTAAACTCCTACTTATATTTTCAATCAAATGTTACAGATAGAAAAGACATTCGAAAAAGTGAAGGTCCCATTCATACTTCAGACACCTTCGTGATTCTTCTCCACTGTGTCAAATCTACTTTCTGCTACCTATTTAGAATATCTCCATTTTGTATTTAGCATAGAGATAATGTGTTAACTGTACTGACTACTGGTAACTCCACAAAAAAGAAAATTAATATCAAAAATTTGGTTTGTTACCATTTTACTCTAACGTACAAAAATCCAAAAACTAAACCTTAGGTTATCTGTTTACTAGCAGTGGATGATTTACAGGATTGTTCCGGGATAAACAAGGTGCCTGCTTTAACCCTGTAAAAATTATATAAGTTTTTTAAAGGGTTATGAGTGTGATATCTAGGGATGATATTAGCAGAGTGAAAAAAGTAATAAGCAAGAAGTCATAAAATGAGAATAAGTAATGTGTCAAAGAAACAAGACGGTTGTCACTTTTAAGAAGAGCTTAAACCATATTAGGCTGAGGGGAACATTTCTTTTGTAGGTAAAAAAGGCACTATTCTTTCTCTAAATAAACTAGCAAATACAAGTACATCTTTGAGTAATATATTATAAAAGTTTACATTATTATAATAAAATTGTTTTGAGATATTGTTGTAAAATTCACTATGAAAATATAATTTATGTCAAAATTTATGTCTTCCTAAATGTCTGAATTCAAAATTTCTAACTAGATTTTAGTACATGGCCTTCTTATTCATAAATGAATTTAAGAATATATGACCAAACTAGGCATTGGTGGCACATGACTTTAATCCCAGCACTGGAAAAGCAGAGGCAGGTGGATCTTTGTGAGTTCGAGCCTAGTCTGGTCTACAGAGTTAGTTCCAGAGATGTTCCAAAGCAATACAGAGAAACCCTGTCTTGAAAAAAAAATAAGAATACATGACCAAAAGCTTCAATTAAACCACAGGCTTTGAGATATAGGGAAAAAGTATTCCCAGGAATGGGTAAAGGGAATCTTATATTCCAAGATTACTGTTTGATTCTCTTGTTAACATCACCAATTTTTAATGAGGTTTTAAAATATTCAGAAGCAGGGAGTTAAGTAGGTATGTGAAGAGAGTCATTTGCATTCTGTAAAATCAATTTTCTAATGCATTTACTGTACTTCATTTTTATTTTAGTTATCAATGTACCTTTCCATGAATTTACTTTCATAAAGGTAGGGGAAATATTGTATGAAAGGCTTAATTTTAAAATTTTGAGGAAAAGGTTAAAGGCTTCTAAATTATTTTTATCACTTAGTCTTTTAATTTATTTTCTTTTTAAGAAGATATCTACTTTAGTGCCTCTCATTTTATCATGTACTTCCAGTTCTGCCTGATCAACCTAGCCTGGTATAATCTTGACTCTTATATACCACCAAACATTAAATTGCAACTACATTGCTCTCCTACATCTCCTTTACTTACTAACTTATCTTTGTGAAGAAGTGACAGGAATTACATTAAGCAATGCAATTGTTTTTGGTTATCCCTCATAACAGATCACCTATAAATAATACTTTTCTATTTGTTGAAATAAATTTAATGGAAATAATAGGTCACTGGCAAATTATACCAGATAACAATAAAAGTGTTTTTAATTAATCAGTGAACTAATACAAGAAAATTATGATATCAGCTATTAATTTATGTCAGATAACATTTTAAAGGTTTGGTGCTACTGATTAAAAGCTGAAAATGAATTTTACCTCTGAGGGACCAAAGCCAGCTCATTATTGACAAGGAACTCAAACAACATTATTGAGAAGATAAGTTTAAATTGATAGGTGTATACCAAGTTGTATTTTATGTTTAATTATGTAAAAGTTTCCTATAGTAGGATGGTAAATAATTTTTCTGGACATTATTCTTCATAGTAGGTCTTCATACTACTCGTCCTATAGAAAGTAAATTATTCCATAAGATAGTTTCTAAGAATTGGTTTATTATTCTGTCTTTCAATAAACCTACAGCTTGCTCAGAAAGAGTTTTATCAATATTTTGCTACAAGATATTTTTCCACACTCAAAACTACGTTCCGTTGAGTATAAATTCAAGGCATATGATGATAAAATCCTCCTACTTGTCTTCTTGATTATATGATGATGACTGAAGAACTTGATGAATTCCTACCTATTCCATTTTTCATTTGGAAAAATGAGTAAAATATTATAACTTTATTGTTTTAGAAAGACAGTTTTAGGCTCTACAGAAAAGTTGTTCTGGCTAGGGGGAAAAAGGATTAAAATAAGCTTAGTATATTTGAGAAAGAGAGGGCAAGTGGACTTGTAGGGCTTATATTTTTGTTTGGCTATATTTACAAATCCTTGTCAAGTACAAGCTGTGCACGACCTGCAGGTTTGTGGGGGTTTTTTGCTGCTGGCATCTGTGGAGAGAGTAGGCTGAAGAGGATGCTAGGAGAAACAAGCATACTTTTCTAACACCCAAGCAGGGGTTTGTCATACTAGGTCATTTAATCCTAGGGGAACTTTTCACTTCCTGCACAGCTTCCTAGCAGTCTGCCTTGTTTAAATCACTAACCTCAATTCAGTAAGTGCATAGAATTAAGAATACTTAAAGCAGTGGAAGGAAATTTTTGTGGTTTGTTTACATTTGTTGCTAGATCATACACATCTGTGAGACAGTGATAGAAATTATGAACATTTCTTCCTTATTCTGAGCAGAACAAAACACAAAGTCTACAAGATCTTACACAGCCTGGATATAGCTAATGAACATAAAATATGAAAGGGAAAATGAAGTAAATTGCTTTTGTAGTTCTAATTCTGTCACATATTTTTGTGTTTGTTGATGAATAAGTGAATAAAATATATTTGTTATTAAGTCTAAAATTTAATTTGAAGCTCCATTTACAGTTACTATTCCATATGCGTAGCCTATCTGTATAAAAGTTCATTGAGTTGTGTAGACTTTGGGTCTGGTGAAACTTTAGTATATGATAGTTTTCTTTATTTGCAAGTAATTTTAATGAGAGACAGACAGACAGAGAGAGAGAGAGAGAGAGAGAGAGATTACACACAGCCTTAAGCCATTATAACTTATTTGAAAGTCATCTATGGGCTCACTAGGAACATGAACACCAGGTGAAGAGCTCCTGAACACTCAATTCTCAGAACGACAACAGAAAGTCAGAAAGCAGGCCTTGGCTTTATTTTCTGAAACTCAAAGCCAAAAAAGTACCCATGCCAGGAAAGCTCTTTTGCATTAGCTGTTCAGTTTTTGTTCATTTCAAAGATCTATGGACTTAGTGGATTCTAAATTGTGCATTCAGAAAAACAACAATAAAGCTCTTTCCTCCCTGCCTTTTACCTAGGTTCACCGTTTCTCCTACATTGTTCCTGTTTTGTATTGGCTTTGTGTGTGATAAGTATTCTTCCACTTACCTAAATCCTGAACCCTGTAAAAGGGTTTATGAATTTTTTCCTTCGTTATTTAAAAATATACCCATGGAAAGTTATTTGCATGGGATATAAATCAAGATTATTTTGGCCAACTTGGGAACACACACTTATTAACTTTCTCCCTAAAAGTCATTCAAATACTAGCTCCATTAAGAGGTTATTTATGGATTTTTAAAAAAGACTTAGTTGAATAAATGTTTGCAAAGTACTGGAAAGTATTGGGAAAGGGGTGGGAGGACCCTGACATTCAGCAATTATTTTCAAAATGTAGTTTGTATCTGAATAACTTGCCTGCATTGGTTTCCAAAGTCTACATTGTAAAAGCACCCTAGGTGGTTCTAAGGCAGCACTGAGAAACACTGGCCATAACATTCTATCCTTAGGTAACAAAATGTGAAAACCATGTTCTAATGGGGCAAAGTTTGTCTCAGTGCAGATACAGAAAGTCACTTTCCAAATTATTAATGCTGGAAAAGTAAGTTACTTGGAAACACTTCATTGTCACCAATGAAAATTATACTGCAACTGTCATAGGCATTTCCTGAAATTTCTAGTTGGCATCCATCTGAATAAGGTATTCATTTTTGATAGGCCACACGTAGCAAAAAGGCCACCATGATTACTTATGCAAGTGTAAAATTATATTGGACTTCACATAAAGTATCTCTTTACTCTTTAATAGATATCATCAGTGCATTCTAATTGATTATTCCACTGAATACACTGAGTAACTTATTCCACAGTAATGAGAAGATGAATTATGGTTGAGTAAAGTGACATGTCATCTTGCTCAAATTTTTACATTCTTCATTAAAGACTGTATGTGTTTTTAATTACTAAAATGTGTTCAGGTACTCAGAATTAAATTTCATTTCTCTTTTAATTTGAAAGTATTAATATGAGTAAGTGTACTTTATTTTTTTGATACCACAGCTATTCAACAAAAGAAAAAAAAGATCACTTTCAGTAAATGCAATACTGTTTATTAATAAATGATAATGGCCCAAATATGCATCCTAATTTGGTTGTGAGAAAGCACAGTGTCAATTTTTACACACCCTTTTTACAAGTATTTACCCTGTCAAACCAGAGAGAGAATGGCAACCTAAAATATTATACCTTTATTTCAATGTAAAGTAAATAAAAAGAATAAACAAAATAACCCATGTAAATGGTTTCTTTGTTTTTATGAAACTCATGTTCCTTGCCTGTTATAACCTGAAGAGATAGCAGGTGGCTATGAATTCATGTACTGAAATTTGAAGATGTCTAATTTCTTGTGTTTTTTTTCTGCTTCTTTAGAAGCTTTCCTAGGTATGTCAATAAGGAGAATATAATATTTGTGACAGTAGTGTCTCCTATGGTGCTGTTCTAGAAGCCCAAGATACCTGTACTTTCTGTTATTTATAAATACTTAAGACCCACCAATAAGATAAAATAATTGCCTAGGACTTTGGATGATATTTGCTTTAAATTATCATTATAAAAGTTTCAGTCTGTCCATTAAAATTTGTTCATCTCCAAGAAATTATATTATCAAGGTTTATGGAGTATCAGCCTCCTAAACATTTCAGATTCAAAAGGAATGCTACAGCAAGCATGGACATAGCTAATGGGATCTGAGGGTGAAGGAAACAATACAGCTCATACACATCTTCTTTTCATCATGATTCTTTTATTATTCCAATATCAATCCTCTCCCACACAAAAGGTTTCCTGATTATATACTCACACCACCCACAATTCTTAGGCAAGGCAAAATTATAGAGCTTTTATTTCTCAAGGTCATAAAAACAGATAAAAACTCACACAGCAGTAACTTGTCAGCTTCTTTTATGGCTCAGGGGAGATGTGGCTGTGAGACTCAATAATGGGAGATAATGGAAGAATAAATTAAGGAGGGAGCTTTAAGTCAATATAGAATTCTAAGAAGAAAAAAAGGGATATTTTTCTTGCAGTGTTTATTCCTTGTTAGCATATTCACCAAATGTTAGCTGACTAAAGGGGCCTCTAAGCTCTAGAGATTACAGCTAAGGTGGTTAGATCAAATGGAAAACTATGGCTACATAGTGAAAAATCCAGAGTCTGACACTTTCAGCCTCTGGGCCGAGTTGTGGTGTGATTGTTCCTAATGACCAACCAAGTGAGAAGGATTTCCTTTCTCTGGGGCTGGTTAAGTGATCAATATCCATTTTTTTAGAATTCAAGGCACCCAGTATATATTCTATATATAAAAATTATACAGACAAATGAAAAATACTCTTCCTAACTACTTACAGATATGTGTGCACAGTAGATGGAATGTTTTTGTGAAATAGACACACAAGTAGTGACAAAACACTATTCTTATGGAATATGTGAAATTTTTAGGGAAGAAATGAAGTGATTAATGAGAGGAATAGCAGACAGGAGCAACTGATTTCCACAGCCAGTAATTCCACAGCCTTCCCAGGTAGGGCTCCTTTACAGAAAATCACTCATCTGGTAGGTTGGTCTATTGAACATTAGTTATCCTGCTGTATCTCATGGCCCTTGACACTATATTTATTGTGTGGTTGCTATACATTACTTTTTAACATAACTTGCATAAAAGAGAATGTTTGATACTAATTCTCTTCAAATATAGTTCTATAAATCTATTTTCAAAAAGGGAAAAGACTGCTGATGAGAATAGAATGCAAATTTTTCATACATTTAAGATGAATGTTCTTAGGTTTGGTTTTGTTAATGTAGTGATGTGAATAATAAAAAGGACTTGCTTTTGACTCCTTTGAAACATGCAGACATGATTCATTAACACAGACAGAAATATATACTGCTTAGTTGTACAAAAACTCCCTTTTAAATTAAAATGATGACACTGCACATAATTGTCAATTACCTACAAACATTTGAAAGTTTTCATATGTATTTAACTTTGTTATTCTTGAGTATTCCATACATGGATACAGTGAAATATGTTTTATCTAACCCCAATCTCTATGCCTTCAATATTCTGGCTATTTTCCCTTCCAACCTTATGACTTCTTTTTGTAGAACTCAAGGCCCAATTAGTGCTGTCAAGATGTTCATTGTTATGAGAATGTCGAGTAGAGAATGAAATTCTTAAAAGTGTCAACACCTTCTCCAAAAAATAATTTTCCCTATCCCAGCAAAATTCAATTGCCAATTGTTCTTCGATAATGGGTAATAGGTCCCACAGAAAATATATACCAGAAATTTCACTGGTTTGATTTTGTACAGTTGAGCAGAATGTCTACATCTTAATATGTTTGATAGGTATATCACATCTAGAGGACAGCATATCATAATTGCAGACCAAAATATTTCTTTTTTATTATTGAAAATAAATAGATTTTTCTCTCATATAATACATCCTTACAACAGTTTCTCCTCCCTCCACTCTTACCAGCAAATCCCCACTTACTTACCTTTTCCTCCAGATCCACTCCCTATCCACTTCGTCTTAAGGAAAGGATGGAACTCCAAAAAACAACAAAACAAGATACAAGAAGACAAGGCAAAACTATTCACAACAAGGTTACACAGTTAACCCAAAAGGAGGAAAGGAATCTTAAGATCTGGTCAAAGAGTCAGAGACATAATACTTCCACTATTAGGAGTCCCACAAAAACACTAAGGTAACAGCCATAACATGTATGCAGAGTACCTGTTCCAGACTCATGTAGGCCCTGTTATTTCTGTTTCAGTCTCTGTAAATTCATATATACCTTGTTTAGTTAATTCTGAAGCCTGGATCTCTTGATTACCTCCATAAATCTTTCTACCTCTTCTTCTGTAGAATTAATTCCCTTAGCTCTGTGGTGAAGGGTTTGATAGAGACTTCCAATTTAGACCCTCTCTGTATAATGTCTGGCTGCAGGTCTCTGTACCTGCTCCCATCTGTTACTAGGGGAAGCCTCTTTAGTGATGAATATACATGACATTGATTTCTTGATTAGAAAAAAAACATTCAACTTAAAATTTCTGAAAAACAAGTAATGAAATACTATGACGTTTTGCTGAACTTTAGGAGTATATGTTATAGCTTTGGTGGCAAAGATATTTATGAGCTTTAACCCTGTTTTTTTCCTTCTTAGGAATGTGATTAAGGGAAATGTCATAATTCTTCTGAACCTCAGATAGCAATAAAACTAGTCATTATTACATGATTTTGTAGTTTTAAATGAGATAAAAATGTGAAGCTTCTACATTTTAAGTCATCATTTACATTAAACATTAATTAGAATTAATCCAAATGCATAACTTTAATTATGTAAATTAGTTATTTAAATAGATATTGAGTGGTTTTAAATTTCTGATACCATGTTTGAATTGGTTTGTTTAAAGGGAAAAAATATTTTTAATGATATGTTGCAGTAAATTTCACTAAAATTAGTTTGGTGATTGAATGTCTTTATTTAACTGCATAAAATAGTAAAATGAGGTACAAATTGTAGAGACTTTGCAACAAAGGGATTGTATTTAGATCAATAAGGTTTCATAAATTAGTAATGCATGAAATAATATCTAAAGGATTAGTAGATCGTAAATTAGTAAAAAGGGTAATGGAAAACATTCACAGCAGAAGAATCTATGATAAACATGATAGTTTTAAAGAATAAAAGTGGACCTAGACAGTAGAAACCAAGTGTATATATTGGCATTCTAAAACTGAAGAGAAAAAAAAGAACATGAAAGTTTTATTAGTTGCTTTTCTGTTAATGTAATGCAACACCATGACTAAGGCAACTTACAGAAAGAAGTATTTATTTGGGTATATGGCCTGGAGGGTTAGGGTTCATGACGTCAGACAAAAAGAATGGCAGCAGCAGCAGGAAGCTGAGGTCTCATATACTGAACTGTGAACATATCAGTAAACAGAGAATGTGAACAGAAAATGGTGCCGGAACTCTCAAATCCTACCTGTAGTGGTCTATTTTCCCCCAAGAGGCCACACAACTAAGTCTACACAAATAGTACCATCAACTGAAAACCAATTACTCAAACATCTGAGTCAATGAAAATATATTCTTTTTCAAACCACCACAAAATGTTTGTAGGATAAAATATTTTATTTGTATAGTGATTTATTGGGAACCCACAAAAATATTCTTTTAATCTCCTGTGAGGAAATACATAATTATAATTGACTATTTTTACAAGCAGCTAGGATAATCACTTATAGAAGGCCCTGAGTAGAAACAAGTACTCAGGCTACATTGATTCAGTACTAGTTTAAATGTGAAAAGACAGTGAAAACTGTCATAAGTATATATTTCAGCAGTATTTCAGGCAGGATTATTGGCTCTCAAGGCTAGTATTGAGAGGACTTGTATATGACAGAAGGACAGAGCATTGGAATCAGCCAAGCAAGAAGGCAAATTGGGAAAAGAGTGTCAAGGTGCCTGGCTTGTAGATACAAGTACTATTTTGAATATTCTTTAAAAAAACATATTGGTAAGATATCATATTTTCAGTTTTATCATCAATTTGAGATCTACACAATTCATCCAAGTGTATTTACTTTTCGGGTACCATACTTAAATACCATGGCCAAAGCAATTTCATGTAAAATGGATTTATTGTTGCTTACAATTCCACAGAAACACAGTTCATCTCAGAAGTGAAGGCATTGCAACGCACAAGGAAAGCATGAAGACAGAACACAGTAGATCACAGTTTCCTCTCTACACCAGAAACCACGATAACAAACAGGAAGTGAGGTGAAGCTATAAATCCTCAAATCTTGCCCAAAGTGACACATGACCTTTAGCAATATTCATTATCCTAAAGGTTATACAATTTCCCTATACAGCACTATTGATTGGGAAACAAGTGTTCAAATAGATGATACAAATTTCTAATTGAAACAACCACCCCAAGAAAATGTACTCATAATCACAACAGGAGGAGGATCTCTGATCTCTGTGAGTTGGATGTCAGCATAATATATAGAGAGTGTTTCAGGAGAGTCAGGTTTACATAGAAGAACCCTGTGTCAAATGTACAAACATACACATAAACACACACACACACACACACACACACACACACACACACACACACACACACACACGGTAGACAGTATGGGTATATGACTAAGGAAATAGTCTGAATTATAAAAATAAATTTAATTTATATATTTATATTCTGACTCCTCTGGAAACAGAGGAGTCTGTAATTTAAAAATTTCTGAAATGATATAAAATTAAAAAGAAATTACCTCAGAATGAGCATTAACTACCTCAAGCAATCAGTTGCTAGATAAACAATTTGAAGGTTCAAAAAGTTTTGGCAAATATATGGGGGAAAAGAGAGTTCGGCTGACTTTGAGAAATGATAGTACATAAAGGTCAGTTAACAAACAGGAATAATTGTTACTGTGAGACTAGTATGATAAATACTGAATAGTTAACTTGAGTATATAGATACTTCAGTGAACCAAATCTTTTAATAAATAAATTTTTATTTAAGTTAAAAAACTATTATTTTACATGCCAATATCAGTTCTCTCTCCCTCTTGTTCTCTCATACCCCCTGATGGGAGATAATATTCTGTAAATACAAAATAAATATTCATTCTGGTTAATGAATAAAGCAGTCTTGGCCAATAAGAAAGCAAGATATGCGGGGCTAGGAGACTAGGAGGAAAGAGGAAGGAGTAAGGACGAGCCAGCACGGAGAGCCTAAAGAGTGCAGTGTAACGTGAATGATTTCCGCCAGCCCGTCTGGTCCCATCGTCTGCGCTGGCCCCAAATAACATGCAGAGACTCTTTATTGATAAAATGCTGTTGGTCAGTTATTATTATTGTTTATCTGCTAGCTCTGTCTTAATGATTAGCCCATTTCTATTATTCTAAGTATTTCCACGTGGCTCATCTTACTGGAGAGTGGTGGGCTGGCAACTTGTTTCGTCTAGGCTCTACACGCTGACTCCTCCTAACTACTTCCTCTTGACTCCTTGTCTCCTAGTCCTTCCAACTTGCTTTCCCATTGGCCACAGTTCTTTATTTATTAACCAGTATGAGAAACATATTTACAGAATAACATCTCCCATCATCTCCTCTTTTCTGTCTATAATAAAAAGAAGGGTTTTAACCTTAACTAACATAGCAAAAGATATCATGTAACAGTTATCAAATAAGAATCACAGTTAACAATATTTAGTCCATTAACATTTTGTAAGACTTAAAGAAAATATCATTTATCCTATCTTTGTGAGTCTAAATTCCTATATGTAACTTATCTTTAATCCTAACTAAGAAAAACTATAACCATAACTATCTGTCTTCAACTCCTTTAAAGACCACAGAAGGATAATACATAAACTCTAGAAATGAAAAAGACAACTCGCTGCCTGGTCAGTCACCTGAAGTTCTTCTGTAATGTTCCATCTTCAGTCCATAGGCCATATGTGTCTGGCAGACTCTTTCATGAAACAGGAACGCTGTAGCATTGTCCATCTTGTTTTAGCAGTCACTTTTCTGTGGGTCCTGCATGTCCAGTTTATACAGCATAAAGTCAAACAGTCCAAATAAGCAGTAACTTGCTTATATTTTAGACATAAAAGAGGATACGATGGGATATGTTATTCTGTAAATATGTTTCTCATACTGGTTAATGAATAAAGCAGTGTTGGCCAATGGGAAAGCAAGATATGTGGGGCTAGGAGACTAGGAGGAAAGAGGAAGAATTAAGGAGGAGCCAGCATGGAGAGCCAAAAGAGAGCAGCATGCTGGCCCGACACTCTCTGATAAGATGACCACGTGGAAATACTTAGAATAATAGAAATGGGTTAATCATTAAGACAAATGTAGCTGATAAGCAATGATAGTAACTGGCCAACAGCATTATATCAAATACAAGGTCTCTGTGTGCTACTTGTGGGCTGACATGGCAGCGGGACTGACCAGCAGGGAAAAACATGCTCGTAACACTCCCCACTGACCCCCATCCTACCCCCATCCAGTCCCTAGGGAGGGTGATGCATCCCATGGGGGATCATCAAAGTCTATCACATCATTTGGGGCAGGGCCTTGGCCCTCTCCCATTTATCATGTATCTAGGCTAAGAGAGTATACCTCCATAGGGAATGGGCTCCCAAATTCCATTTATGCACTGGTGACAAATACTGGTGATCCAAGTCTTAAGCCAATGGGATTAATCAATACATGGCGAAGAATGTGCTTTGGGTGGAGGAAAGTGCTAAGAAATGAAAGTAAACAAATTCACTTTTTAGGAGTTCACATTATGTAAAAAAAGTTGCTTCTTTTGTAAAGATATACAGACTTTTTGAACATTTCCAATTGCATCAAAATCTTATGAGTTCAAAATGCATGCACAAAACCCCTCAATTCCAGTATTAGTTGAGTAAACACATTTAAATTACAATAAACATATTATAATTGGTAAATTTATTGTTCTGAAAAGATCTTAATACATTAGTTGTATGAATACCAGATTAAGATTTAGATAAAACCAGTTTATCCACAAATACTATTTAGTTGGAGCATTGAATTTACAACAGTTAAACTGTAACTTATGTACTTAACACTACATTAAGCTGTTATGGTCTACTTATTGACTTGTACATTTTTCTATGTTTTGTTTTCCCTCCAGCAATGTGTCAAATGAAGAGGGTTTATGGCTTTGGCATCTTAAAAATCTTTGTTGCAATTTTAATCCTATGTCACTGGAGTAGGAAAATAGCTATCAATTACACAGAAAAAAATAATATACTTGTGCTTTTTAAAAATAAATGCACTCACAAAAATGTGTAGAGAATAGGAATTCTTCAGACACTGATTTGTTGCTTGATAATTTCAGGTCACCATCTAAATATTATTCAATGGTTTGTTGTGATCACAGATTTTTATCACATATGCAAATATAACTTTATGATAGTCATTTGGACTAACTCATTTAAAGTTCAGAAATGTGACTTCCTGTCCATTCTATAAATAGTTACCTTACTGTATCTGATAGTTTAAAATAGAGACAATCTTGAGGATGAATGTATAATAAGCAAGGCTTTTATTATCATACTTATATATTATACATCTGTAGAAAACACTGGGACTGCGAATCTAAGAGAGAATATGAGAAGGAGGAAGATAATAATTACAACAAAAACCATAAACAAAACTGGTGAAATGGTACATTTGTAATCAGATGATTCTCAATTTAAATTTTCTTTGTGACTTTTGTATCATTGCATCCCAGCATATTCTGTTAACCCTGATATTTTTAGAAAACATGTCATGTCAAAACTGTGAAAGGTTTCCTTAATTTATAATTATAGATTTAAGTCATATAGTCCTCTTTTCCATGCACATGTCTAAACTACTAATGTAACCTATTTATGTTTATATCTAATGTAATTGCCCCCTTCTAATACTATAATTAGTATTGCTTTTCTACTGTGACCATTTCACCCCAATTACATTGCTGAATACTTTTATCTCACATCCCTATCCTCATCTTAAGTGATGATTAGGTTTAAAGTGAAAAGAAATAATATAATCTTCTTTTTCATCACAGGGATAGGATCTGGTAATGATACTGAGTTTAAAAAAAAACAGAGCATCAGATTCATTTTAATTACACATTTAGAACATTGCATATTTGAGTTTTTAATTAAAGCTTGAAAAGTGACATATTAAAAATAAATTCTGGTAATTGTCTAAAAGATGACCAATATGTACTTTTCCTAACAAGTTCCACTTTTAATCTTTGTATTATAAACAGTGACAGTTTCAGTATAATTTCATTTTTATTAACAGAATAAAATAATGGTAGCAAATTATATTTTTTATTGTTAAGCTGGTCAGTTAGCATGCTTCTAGTGTGACTATTACTTATAGGACTTTAGTTTTCAAAATATAGCCAAGAAAATCTGACAAAAATTTTAACAGATTAAACTGGATTAATTCAGGCCCATATTTTTAATTGATAACTCTATAAATATTTTCTAAAAATATCTCTTAAAAGTACAGTATTAACCTGAAATTTAAAAGTAATTTCATTTTTACATCTCAGAATGTTATACATTTTTCACTCATGTGATTAGTACCCAAGTAAATTTAGAGACAAAAAACAATAACAAATAAATACACATAGACTTATATCAGCTTAAAGTTCCAGTTTACTTTTCTCATTCTGGTGTTTAGGGAATTATTGTGTTATGAATCTGCCTACTGAAAGAAAAAAAGGTGTAATCTTGTTGTTTAATTAACATGCAACAATATGAGCTTTAGTTCGTGGTAGAGAAAAATCATACCATTGCTACTCTAAGTAAGATTTGTCTTCATGTGTATATTAAATATGTTTGAAAGTATATTTCTTCATATTTGATGGTGGCCCAGTAATATACAAAAGGTTATTCCAGTTTTTTTTTTATCTGTTGCCATTTGCTTTATGACTGAGTATGTGGTTAGTTTTAGAGGTGGTTCCATAACATGCTAAAAGGAAGGTATATTACTTTGTGTCTGGGGAAAATGTTCTGTAGATGTCTAGTAAGTCCATTTCAGCTCATAACATCTCTTAGTTCCCTTGTTTCTCTGTTAAGTTTCAGTCTGGCAGTTCTGTCCATTGTTGAGCCTGGGGTATTGAAGTCTCCTGCTATTAATGTGTAGGGTTTGATGTGTGATTTAAGTTTTAGTAATTATTTTTTTTACAAATGTGGGTACCCTTGTATTAGAGGAATAGTTACAGTGCCATTCCTAGTTTTATGCTCTACTATACAGCTAGGGTGATAAAAACAGTTTGGTAGTGGCAAAACAACAGACATGTTTTTAACAAATTATGCTGGCAAAACTGGATGTTGGTGTGTAGAAGAATGCAAATATATCCATATCCATTCCCCTGAACAAAACTCAAGTCCAAGTGGAACAAAGACCTTAACATAAATCTAGTTATATTTAAGCTGATACAAGAGAAAGTGGGAAATAGCCTTGAATATATTGTCACAGAAGACTACTTCCTGAATATAACACCAGTAGCACAGACACTGAGATCAACAATTAATAAATGGGACCTATTGAAACCAAAAACATTTTGTAAGGCAAAGAACACTGTCAATAAGTCTAGCAAGGCAGCCTGCAGGATGGAAAATATTGTCACCAACTCCACATCTGTCAGAGGACTGACTGATATCCTAATTATATAGACAACTACAGAAATTAGACATCAAAATATCACATAATCCCATTAAAAATGGGGTACAGATTTAAACAGAGAATTTTCAACAGAAGAATCTCGAATGACTGAGATACACTTTAAGATTGTTCAACAACTGTAGCTATTGGAGAAATGCAAATCGAAAAGACACCATCTTACACCATCAGAATGACCAAGATAAAAATGTTAATAATAGCCTATGTTGTAGAGAATGTGAGGTAAAGGGAACACTACTCCACTTCTGGTGAGAGTACAAACATATACAGCTACATT
Organism: Cricetiscus sungorus; assembly: GCA_030556225.1. Lineage (NCBI taxonomy): Eukaryota > Metazoa > Chordata > Mammalia > Rodentia > Cricetidae > Cricetiscus > Cricetiscus sungorus. Next base: position 52,709,400 of record JANBXA010000726.1, on the reverse strand, counting down.
AGAAATCAGTATGGCAGTTTCTCAGAAAATAGGGAATAAATCGAACTCAAGACCTAGTGATAACACTCTTTGGCATATATCCAAAGAATCTCAATCAGACTACAAGGACAATTGCTCAACTATGTTCATATCAACATTATTCATAATAGCCAAAACCTGGAGACAACCTAGATGCCCCTCAGGCAAAGAATGGGTAAAGAAAATATGGTATATCTACACAATGGAGTATTACTAATTAGAATAAATATCCGATTACATCATTAAATTTTCAGGCAAATGGATATAACCAGAAAAATAAAATCATCCTGAGTGAGGTAACCCAGACCCAGAAAGACAAACATGGTATGTACTCACTCATAAGTGAATATTAGATGTAAAGCAAAGAATAACTCGGCTATAGTCCTCAACCCCAGAGAAGCTAGGTAGCAAGGAGGACACTAATAGAATGCATGGATCTCCCTCGGAAGAGGACTGGGGAGGAATAGAGGACAAGAGGATAAGGTGATGGAAACATGAGGGTTCAGGTTGGTCAAATTGTGGGCGGGACAGAGTTGGAGAGTGATGGAGGAGATGTCTTGATAGATGTGAGTATTGTGAGTTTAGGGAGAAATGTGGTGCTACAGAAGCTCCTGGAAACCCATAAAGATGACTCCAGCTAAGACTCTTAGCAATAGTGGGGAGGGGCCTGAAACTGGCCTTCCCCTGTAATCAGATTGATGATTGCACTATTTGTTATCATAGAGCTTCCCTCCAGTACATGATGGACATGGAGGCAGAGATCCACAGCCCAACACTGCCTGAGCTGCTGGAATCCAGTTGAAGAGAGGTTGGAAGGATTGTATGAACAAGGGTGGGGGTGTCAAGATTGTGATGGGGAAACCCAAAGACAGCTGACCTGGGAAGTCACCCACTTGGAATAGACAGCTAAGGAGCCAGCATGGGATTGACATAGGCCCTCTGCAACTAGGTGACAGTTGTATAGCTTGGTGTTTTGTAGGCAATGGGACCAGGACATGTTCTTCATGAATGAGCTGGGTTTTGGGACCTATTCCCTATAGTGGGATGCCTTGCTCAGCCTTGATGCAGGGGAAAGGAACTTGATTCTCCCTCAGCTTGGAGGCATTATGCCATCTAAATGGAGACAGAAATTAGGTGGGAGGGGTGGAGGGACTAGGTGCAGGGAGAGACTGGGAGGAGAGGAGGGAGTGGAAACTGGTTGGTATGTAAAATAAAATTGAAAAAAACAATAAAACTGATACATTTCCAAAACTTTAAAAAGTAATGTTCAAGATAGCAAATCGTTCCTTTCAACTCTTCATTATTTTGCTTGCCATAATAATCTAAATTATGAGCTACCTTTTTAATTTTAGTTTTTGTTCATTTTTTTTCTTATTTTACACATGATCCCAGTTCCCTCTCTCCCTCCCTTTCTCCTTCCCTCCCTCCCTCCCTCCCTCCCTCCCATGGCCCCTGACCACCCTCCTTCTTGCATCCTTCTTGGATCTTTATATATTCCTCTTTGGACTTCTTGCAAATAGTTCCAACTATATGAATACAATTAATTCCCACTAAATGTATATTGAATTTAAGTTGACAAAAAGATACAGTTCTATTTATGATGAAATTACACTGGAGAAGTCAATCTTAAAATTAAACTGACAAACTTATTCCTTACTTTTTTGATGGCATGAATATTTACTTCTTCAATGTTCTTACTCAATTGAAAAAGGGTATATGCCAAAATAGTGGCTCAATATATGGGTGAGATTCAACAGTTTATAGGGAATGACATGAAATAAGACAAGTGATAGTGAAACAAGAGAGTAAAACTTTACTTAGGAAATGTTAGCTGGGAGATTTATCTAAGGAATGCTTGGTTCCAGAAGCTTACTTTTAGGCCTGAATAGATGTCTGATAGGCTAAGCTGAAAGATAATAAAGTGTACCTGGGTTCAAATTCTAGTCCAAACATTTATAGCTCTATTATTTAAGAAATATGATGGGATATATATATATATATATATATATATATATATATATATATATATCTTATTGGTTGATGAGTAAACACTGATTTTACAGTAGCCAGACAGGAGATATAGGCAGGGCTATTAAATGAGAATAATTCTGGGGAGAGGATTCAGGGAGAGGTCTCCAGGGAAACAGCATGCAGTTACTGAAGGAATACATGCTGGAGCCTTCTCTTGTAAGTTAAGACAACGTGAAAATACATAGATTATAGAAATGAGTTGGTAACTAAAAGAGAGCTACCCAGTAAGAAGCTGAAGCCATTGTCTAAACAGTTTATATAATAATATAAGTCTTTGTGTGTTTATTTGGGTCAAAGCAGCTGTGGGACCAGGTGTGACAGAAACTTAGTCTACAGAAATAAGAATAACAATAGCACCTGCCTTGCTGTTGTTGATAGGTAAAATAAAGTCTAGACATCTAATGCTATGTAAGTTGGATGAAACAGGTAAATCATTAACTTTTGAAGTGTCATTTTATTTTTTTCATGGCATAATCCTGGGTTGCATCCATCCACCTCAATTATCTTACATTTGTTCATTCTTTGAAAATTTCATACAATGTATTTTGATCATAATCACCTCCTAGTCTCCACCCAACTCCTTCCAGATTCACCTTACAACCACTTCCAAACCTCAGCCCCATCCCTGCATTCCTACCCTCACAACTCTATAACCTTTTATCCTATGTCTATGTAGAAAACAAACAGGCAAATATTCATTGGAGTATGGTTAACCTTTAAGGAGAAACACCCTTAAATTAAACTGACTATCCCTTCCTCTCCACCATCAATAAGCAATAACTTCTTTCTGGTTGTGGGTAGGGTCTCATGAGTCTGTATGTTCTGAAATACATAATTTTCTTAAATTCTTTCACAAATTATTTGCCTATTTTACATCAGAAATATATTTATTTTACTTTATTGATAACCCCCAACATGTGTGAAATAATAAAGCTTGTAATAAAGCTCTGGCAAACCTTGAAATCTGATCCCTCCTACCTTCACTACCAAAATAATGGAATTATAGACATGTTAAACTGTGACCCATTAGCAATTATCATTTTAATTGGTAACATAATGCTTCTCATATCTTTACTTTTCAGACGAAATATTAAGATTTATCACTAAGAGAAACTTTCCTTTTGTAAATTCTACAATATTTGCTTAGAATAGAATTACATTTCTCCATTATTCTGTGATATCCCCCAATTATCCAGACATTTAAGTTAGTGCATACATCAATTCTACTGCTCTTCATGTTGGAGAAAAAAAGAAAGAAGACAGGTAAGCAGCACATGAAGTCCGAAAGAAAAATAATACATTGGAAAAGTTGTGTAGGAGCTTGCAATATAAAAATATATGCAATATTATCAGAAGATAGCAGCAATACTTTAGGTGGACAGAAGTTTTGGAGAGATTTCTAAAAAAGAAATGCTACCTTTACCCTTCCTTACCACAAATTAACACAAAATAAGGGGATCACCCTTTGTCTATCATTTTTGTCTCAACCACAAAACAAGTGACTGTGTTGTACTAAATTATTCTGTTTTCCTTCTTTGTTTCATCCATTTTAAAATTCTGCTTAATTTGCAGATGCTGTTCCCTCTAAACTTTCCTATTTAAAAAGTAAATAACAAAAATCTGAACCCATTGCCTTGTCTAGGAAGATTTATCTTCCCATTCTTTACTCAGACTCCAAAGGGAAATAAAAAAAACAGAAACGAATACTTGTAATATGGTGAACAACAAAGCCCCCAATACTAACTTATCTTCCTATTTTTAAAGGAACATTTTGAGATGTAGAAGAAAACCCAAACTCCAAAACTAAGTTTTTTCCTGCTGTTATTGCAAATATTTTAAAAGAAAAGCTCATAAAGGATATTAATGACACATAAACACATGAATGCTAAAGAAAATTATGGTTCAGGTAACAGGAGAGTATATCCAACAGGAAAATGTTTATTTTTCTGTTATTAATAAGGCAGGCTAATATACACAAATAGATAAAAGAACTTGAAAATATTAATCCTACCAAGGTGCTAATACGTTGTCTAAAGCCTTGTACTCGATGGATGGTTTGAACTTTATTGTTACTGGTTACAGTATATTTTTAGTTCTACTAGAGTAAAATTGTACTATTTTGTAGTGAGAAAAAATATTTCTGAATAACATCAAATTAGACATCATTTTTTCACAGTTTATTAAAAATAATGTAGAAGATCACACATATAGACATAAAAATGAACAGTTCCATTTAGCCTTTGTTAGTTGTGGTGGTTCAAGTCTGCAAAACTTACTCTAGGGAAGTTGAAGCAGGAGAATCATTGATTGAAGATCCTCAGCTGCACAGCCAATTCAAGGACAGCCTGAGTAAAGAAACAATAACAAATCTTATATTCTAGTATTTGTTCCTCAAATATGTATTTAAAGGTCCTTATACCAGAAATCATATATGTGATTTCAATTGTCACTTTCTGACTCTCCTTTGTGCTTTTATAGTACCTAATGATTACTTCCTCTGAAAACTCTTCACTTTCTGTGTTATTGCATACATAATTATTATAGGTCTCCCTAAATAACCACTGTAGTTACACTAGGCCTGGATGTTGTGTGTGCTTCATCTTTTTTCATTAATCCCAGAGTTAAAACAGTCCACAACACCATTAATTTGCTTGTTAAGTATTTTTTTAGTTCCATTTAATCAAGCATTTCATCATTTAAACAATTCTGGAGTGGCGATAGTGGTTGTGATAACAGGGGTTAGGATATTTTTGTAGGTTCATAGTTTCTCCAGGAAATTTCGGATCTGTTCCCTCATCACATTAATCTGTGCACTGAGATAATGAATGTGCAGAATAAAGTTTAGGTAATTCTCTTTTAGAATAACTACATAGATCATGTCATTATACTATACTTGGAAAGCTGGTTTTTGTTGTTTTACAATTGAGATGAGTGGAGTGGAAGTCTGGCCAATATTTTTTTTTTTAAAGATACAGAGTTCTTTTTTTTAAATAACAAAATTAAGATAAAACAAAAACTAACACATGGGAATTAAACAAAATGAACTTAAGTAAAAGAAGGCACAAGATTCAGAGAGACATTTGCTCACACATTTAGGAATTTCATGAAAAAAAACATTGGGAGTCATAATATAAATGCAGAGTATCTGCTACTGACTAATACAAGCCCTGTGGATGCTATCTCAGTCGTTTTGAGTTCATATGAGCTTTAATCATGTTGATTTAGAAGGCCTTGTTTTCTCAGGTCCTTCCAGCCACTCTGGCTCTTACACTGACTTCATCTCCTTTTTCATGGGGTTCTCTGAAACCTGAGGGCCAGTATTTGAGGAAGACATCACATTCAGACCTTAGTGTTCCAAGATCTGTAACTCTCTGAATAATGCCTGACTGCAGATCTCTGTATTTGTACCCATCTGCTTCTGAAGGATGTTATGGAATATTATTTGAAGATGTGCTATATTGGTTATATTGAAGAATATTTGTTTAGTGATTCAATGGTGGCTTTTGCTTTTATGTTGTATTTGATTAACTCTGTGAAGCTTTGTTGCTTGCCTAAAATGCCTGAGTGTTCTAATAAAGAGTTGAATTGTCAATAGCTAGGAAGAAGAAAGGATAAGTGAGGCTGGCATGCAGAGAGAAAAAATATGGGGATAAATCTAGGCTTGAGAAAAAGAGGGAGAAAAGGAGGAGAAGATGATCTCAGGGGACAGCTATTCATAGAGTAAGAAGGAAAGAAAAATAAATAAAATAAAGTAAAAGCCTAGAGGCAAAATGCAGATGGGAAAATAAAATTAAGAAAAGCTGACTAGAAACAAGTCAAGCTAAGGCCAGGCATTCATAAATACGAATCTGTGTGTTTATTCGGGAGCTGGGTGATGGGCCACAAAACACCAAAAGAATTAAAAAACAAACAAATGAAAAAAACAAAAAACTACAGGAGGAAGTTTGATGAGGGGGAAGCAAGACACTGATCTTTGAATATAGCAGAATGTCTTAGCAAGTCATTTTATTGCTATATTCTTTTAGCAAAACTGTAGTTTGGCTTTTACTTTAGACCCCTGAGCAATCTAGTCTCAAATTCTTGGTCACTCAAACAAGTGTTGGATATGGGTTCCATCTCATCAAGTGGGCCTTAAGTAAAATAAGATATTTGTTGGTTACTCCAAAAAGTTTGTATTACCATTGCCTTAACATATCTTGCAGGCAGGATACCATTGTTGACAAAAGGGTTTGTGGCTGGGTTAGTATTCACATTTATCTTGTGGTGGTATGCAGAATATCTTCCTATATCAAAAAGAATAGAAAAAAGTAGTAAAGGCTCTATGTAGGCATCAACTTGACATGTTCAGTGAATTTTGGAGTTATTGTCTTCAGCAATAGGAACTTGCCATCAATTGGTGGAGAACAACCTATTGTCTATGTGACAGACTGGATTGTTTGTGTATTCTCATGAGAACCATTTTCCCAAAAATGTAATTAGATGTACTTAAAGCTTCCTTTGGTGATATGAGATGGCCAGTTGGGGCTCTGTTCTCCTCCACCAATTATTTGGTGATTTTATTTGTATATATGTTTACATATATGTATATATTTTAGAAGACTTCTATTTTATTGGGTTTTCATACTATCCTTCAAATTGACCTTAATTTTAGATGCATCTCCCCTTATTCTCTCCCTTACCCCTCCTCTCCCATCCATCTCCAAATTTATTCCTCCTCTTTCAGCTCCTATCCACCCTTAGGTGTCTATTCTACTTCTCTTCCTAAAGAGATATGTCAATCTAATCTCTTACTCTATTAATAACCTATGTTATTGTATGAATTGTAGCTTAGTTATTTTTATGGCTCACATCCACATAAATGTAAACACATAGTATATTTGTCATTCTGGTCTGGGGAAACTCACTAAACATTTTTTTCAAGTTTTATCCATACCTGCAAACTTAATGATTTTCATATTTTTAACAGATTTATACTATATTTTTAAATGTGCATTTTCCTTATCCCTTATCCTGCTGAAGGACATACAGGTTGTTACCCATTTCTGTTATGAATAGAGCAGCAATCAACATGGTTGACAAAGTCTCTGTGTGGTAGGATGAAGGAGCCTTTGGGTATATGCATAAGGGTGGTCTAGTTAGCTCTTGAGGTAGATTGATCCACATATTCCTGAGGAGTTGCCACACATTCTATAGTGGATGTACAAGTATGTACTACCACCAGTAATGAATGTGTATTCCCCTGGCTCCATATACTCTCCACATAAACTGTCACTTAAGGATCTTAGGCTTTCTCTCAGGAATAAGATGAAATATCAAAGTGGTTTTGATTTGCATTTACCTTATGTCAGAAGATGGCAAACATTTTTCTTTGCTATTTAAGTTTCCTTTTGTGAGCATTCTCTGTTTAGAACTCCCTTTCAGGTTAATTATTTCTTGATATATAATTGTTTGAGTTCTTTACATATTTTGGTTATTAGCCCTCTGTAGGATGTAGAATTAGTAAAACAAGATTTTTACCATTCTGTATGCTTCAGGTTTGTCTGAATGAGAGTGCCCTTTTGATTTGCAAAATCATCTCAGTTTCATGAGTTCCCATTAATTAATTATTGATCTTTGTGCCTATGCTGGCTATCTTATATTCAGAAAGTCTTTGCCTATGCTAATACTTTCATGCTTATTCTCCACTATCTTTTCTATTAGGTCCAGTGTATCTTGTTTTATGTTTATGTATTTTATTTACTTGGAGTTAAGTTTTATGAAGAGGGATAAGAACCCACAGAAACCTATCCTGAGTCCCCGTCTGCAGGATCTTTGATCCCCATCACTGGGCCTCTGCGAAAGCTAGAGGGCTCCTGGTGCTCTGATACACACCCCTCCACCACCCTCCATGAAGAGTCTGCCTTCCTCTCACCCTGGCCCATACCCTGCCCACTGTTCCACCACTCTGGTTCATCACAGGAACAGAGGGCAGATATAACAATCTCGCCACCTTTGGGGAACTTCTAAAGCACACTATACCCACTTATACACACGTGGCCACCCTGAATCCTTGCCTACCTGATCTCTGACCCCCACCACCAGTCCTTTGCTGGAGCTCCGAGCCACTGCCAGAGATCTGCCTATCGACATGGGACCATCCTAAGTCCTTGCCCACTGGATATTTACACCCTTCACGGGGCCTCTATTGAAGCCTGATCTTTGACCCCTATTGTCAGACACCTGCTTGAGGAGAGACCTCCTCAAGAGCTTGAAACACACAGAGATAAAGACGTCGAAATTCTGACCCACCTAAACCCACCATGGGAGTAGCATATAGAGAGAAGGAACCCTTCTGCACCCACTGGAAGAACCAATGGGAAGATAGCAATAAAGAAAACACCTAACAAAAGAAAGACAAGAATGACACCATCTGAATTTAGGGACTCTACAACACTTACACCAGAACACCCCAAAACAGATGAAGCAGAAGAGAACGACTTAAAAAATATCTTCATAAAAATGATAGAGACCTTCAATGGGAATGTGAGAAAATCCCTTAAAGAAATGGAAGAAAAAACAAACAAAAAATTGGAATAAATGAACAAATGTCTTAAAGAAATTACAAAAAGTCAAGAAAAAACAGTTAAACAGGTGAAGGAAACAGTTCAAGACTGGAAAACTGAAATAGAGACAATAAAGAAAACACAAACTGCAGGAATGCTAGAAATAAAGAAACTAGGCAAATTATCAGGAACTACAGACACAAGCAAACCAACAGTATACAAGAGATGGAAGAGAGAATCTCAGGTGCTGAAGATAAACTAGAGGAACTAGATTCATCAACCAAAGAAAATCGTAAATCCAACAAATCCTTAACACAAAACATCCAGGAAATGGGGGACACCATGAAAAGGCCAAACCCATGAATAATAGGTATACAGGAAAGTAAAGAAATACAAATCAAAGGTGCAGAAAACATATTCAACAAAATGATTGAAGAAAATATTCCCAATGTGAAGAAGGACATGTCCATAAAAGTACAAGAGGCATACCAAACACCAAATGGACTGGACCAAATCAAAAAGATACTTTGACACATAATAATCAAAACACCTAACATCCAGAATAAAGAAAGAATATTAAGAGCAGCCAAGGAAATGGCCAAGTAACATATAAAGGCAGACCTATTAAAATTACACATGACTTTGGAAACTCTCAAAACCAGAAGGTCCTGGATAGATGGTCTGCAAGTACTAAGAAGAGTCCACGGATGCCAGCCCACGCTACTATACCCAGCAAAACTCTCAATCAGTATAGACGGAGAAAACAAGATATTTAATTACAAAGCCAGATTTTCACAATATGTATCTACAAGTCCAGCCCTACAGAACATCCAGGAAGGAAAACTCTAACCAAAGGGAGTTAACTACACACACAAAGGCATAGGCAATAGATAATCCCACTTCACCAGAACCCGAAGGTAAAGCAGGGCAAATATATTCACAATACCACTGCCAACAACAAATCTAAAACAAGCATTAACAATCAAAGGTCCATAGTTTCCCTCAACATCAATGGTCTTAACTTGCCTATAAAAAGACACAGGCTGACACAATGGATATGAAGACAGAATCCATCCTTCTGCTGAATACAAGAAATGCATCTAAGCTTCAGAGACAAACATTAACTCAGGGTAAAGGGTTGGGAAAAGATCTTCCAATCAAATGGACCCAAGAAGCAAGCAGGTGTGGCTATCCTAATATCTAACAAGTTAGACTTCAAACCAGGTCATTCTGTATATATGTTTCTATTATTGGTTAATGAAAAGAACACTGTTGACCAATAGGAAAGCAAGATAGGTGGAACTAGTAGAAAGGGAGGATTTCTGAAGGAGTAGGGAGGAGAATCAAGATGGAAGACAGAGAGAGCAGAAGGCCTATCCCACTCTCTGGTAAGATAAGACCACAATAAATTATTTGGATTCATAGATATGGTTTAATATTTAAGACAGACCTAGCCAATAAGAAATTAGAAACAGGCCATCAGCTTTATATCTAATAAAGGTCTCTGTTTATTATATGGGGCTGTTGTGGAAATGGGGCCAGACCAGCAGGGAAAAAAACTACTCACACAAACCAAAATCAATCAAAAGAGATGAAGACAGTCATTTCATATGCATCACACAGCACAACTATCAGCACAAAATGTCAATTCTGAACATCTACACCCCCAATACAAAGGTACCCACTTTCGTAAAAGAAATGCTATTAAAACGCAAAGCTCACAAAAATCCTCACACAGTTATAGTGGGAGACTTCAACACACCACTCTCACCACTAGACAGAACCACCAGTCAGAAAATATACAAAGAAACAAAAGAACTAACAGAAGTTATGTCTCAATTGGGTTTAACAAACATCATAGAACATTCTATCCAAACACAGAAGAATATACCTTCTTCTTTGCTCCACATGAAACCTTCTCTGAAATCGACCATATACTAGGTGACATAACATATCTCAACAGATACAAAAAAGTGGAATAGTCCCCTGTGTCTCATCAGACGACCATGCTTAAAAGTTGGAATTCAACAACAACACAAATCGAAGAAACTCTAAGCTCATAAACACTGAACAATGCCCAATTGCACCATACCTGGGTCAAAGAAGAAATAAAGAAATTAAGGACTTCCTAAAATTCAGTGAGTATGAGGACATAGCACACCCAAACTTATGGGACACCTTGAAAGCAGTGCTACAAGGGAAGTTCATTCCACTATGTGCCCATATGAAAAAACGGAGGATAGTCACATTGGAGAATTAACAATACAACTGAAAGCCTTAGAACAAAAAGAATCACACTCACCCCAGGGGAGTAGTAACACCAAGAAATAATTAATTTGAGTGCTGAAAGCAATAATGTAGAAACCAGGAAAACAATACAAAAAAATAAATGCAAAAAAGAGCAAGAAAGTGTTGGGTTTTTGAGAAAATCAACAAGATAGACAAACCTTCATCCAAACTAAACAAAAAAGCAGAGAGAGAACATGCAAATTAACAAAATTATAAACGAAAAGGGGGACATAACAACAGACACTGAGGAAGTCCAGACTATTTTCAGATCATACTTTGAAAACCTATACTCCACAAAATTTGATAATTTAAAAGAAATGGACAAATTTCTGGATAACTATCACTTAGCAAAATTAAACCAAGAAGAGATGAACAACTTAAATAGACATATAAACTCTAATGATATAGAAGCAGTCATCAAAAACCTTCCAACCAAAAAAAGGCCAGGTCCAGAGGGCTTCAATGCAGAACTCTAACAGAAATCTAAGGAAGAGCTAATACTAATACTCCTCAAATTGTTCCACACAATAGAAGCAGAAAGTTCATTACCAAACTCATTTTATGAGGCTACAATCAATTTGCTACACAAGCTCCAGAAAGACACAACTAAGAAAGAAAACTACAGACCAATATCCCTCATGAACATTGATGCAAAAAATACTCAATATAATACTGGCAAATAGCATCCAAGAACACATTAGTGAAATCATCTACCATGACTAAGTAGGCTTCATCCCTGTGTAGGAAGGATGGTTTAAGATATGAAAATCTATCAACGTGTTCCACCATATAAACAACTGAAAAAGAAAAAAAAAACATGATCACCTTCCTAGATGCTGAAAAAGCCTTTGACAAAATTCAACACCCTTTCATGATAGAGGTTTTGGAGAGATCAGGGATAAAAGAAACATACCTAAACATAATAAAAACAATATACAGTAAACCAATAACCAACATCAAACTGAATATAGAAGCTGAAGCTGATTTCTCTGAAATCAAGAACAAGATAAGGCTGCCCTGTCTCTCAATATCTCTTCAATATTGTACTTGAAGTGATAGCTAAAGCAATAAGACAACAAAAGGATAACAAGGGGATACAGATTAGAAGGGAAGAAGTCAAACTTTCAGTATTTGCAGTTGATATGATAGTTTACATAAGCAACCCAAAAAATTCTACCAGGGAACTCCTACAGCTAAGAAACACCTTCAGCAAACTAGCAGGATACAAGATAAACTCAAAAATAATCAGTACCCCTACTATATACAGACAAAATAGGGGCTGAAAAAGAAATCAGAGAAACATCACCCTTTACGATAGCCACAGACAACATAATGTATCTAGGGGTAATGCTTACTGAACAAGTGAAAGACCTACATAGTAAGAATTTTATGCCTTTAATGACAGAAATTAAAGAAGATACCAGAAAATTGAAAGATCTCCCATGCTCTTGGTTAAATAGGCTAAACATAGTAAAATGACCATCTTGCCAAAAGCAATCTACAGATTCAATGCAATCCCCAATAAAATCCCAGCACAATTCTTCACTGAACTTGAAAGGATGATAATCAACTTTATATGGAAAAACAAAAGACCCAGGATAGCCAAAACAATCCTGTATAATAAAGGAACTTCAGGAGGCATCACAATCCCCGACTTTACTCTCTACTACAGAGCTATAGACCTGAAAACAGCATGGTATTGGCACAAAAATAGACAAGCAGACTAATGGAATGAAATAAAAAATCCTGATATTAACCCACACACATACAAACACCTGATTTTTGATGAATCAGCTAAACATATAAAATGGGAGGAGGAAAGCATCTTCAAGAAATGGTATTGGCACATCTATATAAAGGTGTGTAGAAGACTGTACAATGACCCATGTTTATCACAATGCACAAAACTCAAGTCCAAATGGTTCAAAGACCTCAACATAAATCCAGCCACAATGAAACTCTTAGAAGAGAAAGTGGGAGGTATTCTTGAACAAATTGGTACAGGAGACTGCTTCCTGAACACAACTCCAGTAGCACAGACACTGAGATCGACAATTAATAAATGGGACCTCCTCAAACTGAGAAGCTTCTGTAAGGCAAATGACACAGTTGACAAGACCAAATGGCAACCCACAGTCTGGAAAAAGATCTTATAAATCCTACATCTGATCTCCAGAATATACAAAGAACTGAAGAAAATAGTCACTAAAACACCAAATAACCCTGTTAATAAATGAAAAAAAAAATAGAAAAGAGGATACAGACATGAATAGAGAACTCTCAATAGAGGAAATCAAAGCAGCTGAAAGACACTTTAGAAAGTGTTCAACATCCTTAGCTATCAGGGAAATGCAAATCTAATAAACTCTGGTATATCATCTTACTCCTGCCAGAATGGCTAAAATTAGAAACACCAATGACAATTTATGCTGGAGAGGTTGTGGAGAAAGGGGGACACTCCTTCACTGCTGGTGGAAGTGCAAATTTGTACAGCCATTTTGGAAATCAGTATGGTGTTCTCTCAGGAAAATTGGAATCAGTCTACTACAGGACTTGGCAATCTCCCTCTTAGGCAAATACCCAAATGATCTACATCCTTGCAACAAAGATATGTGCTCACCTATGGTCATCAGAGCATTATTTATTAATAGCAAGAACCTGGAAGCAACCCAGATACTCCTCAACTGAAGAATGAATAAAGAAGATGTGGCCCATTTACACAATGGAAAACTACTCTAATGGGAGATGTTATTCTGTAAATATGTTTCTCATACTGGTTAATTAATAAAGCCTGTGGCCCATAGGAAACAAGATACGTGGGGCTAGGAGACCAGGAGGAGGAAAGATGGAGACTGTAGAGGAAAGAAGACACCAGCCGCGGCTCCTGATATGATGACCATGTGGAAATACTTAGATAAGTAGAAATGGGTTAATAATTAAGGCAGAGCTAGCCCATTAACAATGATAGTCATTGGCCAACAGGATTGTATCAAATACAGAGTCTCAGAGTGTTATTTGGGGCTCACGTGGAGTCGGGACCATGGCGGCAGGACCGGGAGGCTGGCTTGGAGGAACCTGCAGTAACACTACTCTGCAAAAAAACAAACAAACATGTAAAATAAAAACATGGAATCTTTAAATTCGCAGGCAAGTGGATGGAACTTAAAGCAACCATTCTGAATTAGGTAACACAGTTGCAAAAAGCAGAACCTGGTATGTACTTGCTCATATATGAATTTTAGACATAGAACAAAGGATCACCAGCCTATAATTCACACCACCAGAGAAACTAGGATACAAAGAGTATTCTAAGAGATTCATACAAGGTCCCTCACAAAAGGGGAATAGGACAATTTCTCCTGAGAATATGGAGAATGTGGGGGGCAGTGAGTAGAGAGGGAACTGGGACAAGAGAAGGGGAGGAGAGGAAAGCACGTGTGACTAGGAAGATTTAGCCAGGGGAGGAATAGATGAGGAGAGAGAGAGAGAGAGAGAGAGAGAGAGAGAGAGAGAGAGAGAGAGAGAGAGAGAGAGAGAGAGAGAGGGGGGGGGTTTCATAAATGATGGAGCCATTGTAGATTTAAAGAGAAAACTGAACTGCAACTAACAATTTGGGCAACAGTGAAAAGGCTACCATAAATCCCTTCCCTGAACATGAGATCAAGGGCTAACTTATCCACTATCATAGAACCCTCATCTAGTAGCTGATTGAAACAGAAGCAAATACCCACAACTAAATAGTGAGCCAAGCTGGAATCCAGATGCAGAGAGAGAGGACAAGATCAGGCTGTGGAAAAACATAGAGACAGCTGACCTGAACAAAGAGCAGCTAATGGACCCCCAGACTGAAAGCTGTGAATCCAGCATGGCTCTGACTCAGATCCCCTGAACATGGATCTCAGTTAGAAGGCCTGGGCAGTGTAAGGGACCTCTGACAGTGAAAGCTGTATGTATCCTTGGTGCACAAAAGGACTGCATGAGCACATTCCCCATGGAGGGATACTTCCTTAACCTAGAAGCCTGAGGGAGGGTCTAGTCCCTACTACAAATAACTTGACAGATTTTGTTGAACCCTCCTGGAAGGAACTACTCTCCCTTTGAAGTGTTGGGGTGAATGTGGTGGGAGGGTAGTCTGTGGACATGGGAGGGTGGGAGAGAGGGAGGGAGGTGGTGGCAACTGTGGTCGATATGTAAAATAAGAAAAAATAAATAAATAAAAATTAAAACAAAAAATGGATCTATTTGCATTGTTCTACATGCAGATATCTATTTTGACTAGTACCTTTGTTGAAGATGCTTTCTTCCAGTGTATATTCTGGCTTATTTATAAAGAAAAAAAAATCAGGTGTTCATAGGTATGTGAATTTTGTCTGTGACTTAAGCAGACACAAACTCATTCAAAGCTATCTTTGTTAAGAAATCTATTTGATTTCCAGAGACTATTGCACTTCAAAAGAGGTTAGATACTCTTTGATACTAGGGATCAAGTTGGTCATTTCTGGGTCAATGCATGTGGGAAAGCCTTTTTTTTTTTTTTTTTTTACAGTGATTGTGTATATACTAACTATATGCTAGAGCACCAGGAAGGCTTCAAACATCATTTGCCTCAGGAGACTTTTGGTATTTTATATCTGTCTCCATAGCTGACATGTAAGAACCTACCTCTACTCCATATTCCACTTTCTTAAGCTCTATGCCAATGGCTCCTGTACCCAAAAGAGTATGAAGAAAGACTCAAGAGGTATAAAGAATCAATAGTATCAGTACAACTATTCCAACTAAAAAGGTAAGAACTGGAGTTTTAGATCCAACCTTTCAGATAATATCTGAAATCTCTTCCAAGATGATATTTTAGGTTTCCATTAATAATTTTAATTTAATTCCCTGTATCTTTTTTTGAAAGAATCATTTATTGACTCTTATTATATCACAGAATATGATCAAATTATACCATGTTGTTATAAAAGCATACTTGAATTAATGCCTGTGAACCATTGTTATTGTTTAGGAGTAATTTTTATGTACTTACATAGCAAGTGGCTTGTCAGTGCATTCTATTACAATAAATAAATACATAAATTAATAAAGAGCTCAACTCAAAGTCTTTGAAATACTACTGTTTGCAGCATCTCCCAAAAGCTCAGTGAGTTTACTATTGCTACTGATCATATTAAAATGAGTAAAATATGGGTTCATTGCCATGGTGTGGTCCAACTTTTTGTCAAGTCATCACCATAACTTAGACACACCAGATAGTGGTTGGTAATGGATTTGCTATAATGATTTCTATGATTTCCTTTGAGTTTCTGCAGATAGTATGCTTAATTTCCATAAATAAAGTTCATATCACCACATATTTATACATGAAAAATTCTTGGAATATCTGGACTTTAGAAATATTTTATTACTTTCTCCTTCTTGAAACACTTTCTTCATACTGATGGCAAGATGTTCCACTTTCCAATATTTCCCCTGCTTTATTATAGTTATCCTATGCATTGTATCATATGGATAATTACTGTATTTTGAAGGCCAACATATGAAGGTGAATTTTACAATTGGCCTTGTATATTTTTTAAATGGTTTACACAATTCTCATATATTAAGAAAAACTGTCAACCATGACAGCATTTGGGAGAATGCTGCAGTAAGATTGTGAGGTTGAAGCCAGGTGGAGCTACAAAGTAATGAATCCAGACAAGGTTTGTTTATCTGTAAATTTATATAAATTATTGTTTTTCTTTTTATAATTTTTTATGTTCTTGTATCTCCCATGTTAAGTATTATAAAACCTTGATTATCATTTTAAGGAGTCCTTTAATAATAATAAATATAAAAATGAATGTAAACAGAAAAAATATATTATTCATTGAGTTTAATTGATTTAAAACAATTTTATCTTAAAAATAAAAAATGAAATATAGTAGCAGCAGATTAAATAACTGAATTTTCATATATATATATATGTGAATAAAATTAATAGAAAGCAAATTTACAAAACCCTAGAGTAGCAAACTTTATGTAAAATACCACACTAAATTAAAGCCTTTTCTCTCAAATCTTCACCACATAATCTCACAATTTGATGAGAACAATTTATATATGAACATGAATAGACACATTTATACAAAGTTTTTATGAGGATAGTATTTTGGAAATCACTCATTTTAATACATTATTATTTCTAATAGGAAAAAAAGGCTACTATACAACCTCATGGAAAAGAAAGATAAAATCTTCAAGTACAGTCATTACAGTCAAAGAGGAAAACCATGTTCAATAGCCTGTAGTGTTTGTGAAGAATTTGTGTTAATATTACTGAATAATAATAAGAGGGGAGAGAATAGATATTTTTCTTTTCCCGTGCACTTGAATTTTGAACGGGCAGGTGATTTTGGGTTTTCATGAGATTTTAATGGTCTTTACAGAGTATAAGTACCAGAACAAAAACAGGAAAGTAGATCAACATAATAGAATAGAAGACTTGGAAGTAAAGCCATACAGTTAAACCTTCCTAATATTTAATTAAAATATTGAGGGCATACAACAGAAAAGAAAATTATTTTAACATGTTGTACCTGGTAAATGTATTCTCTTGCAGGAGATTAAATCTGAATTTATATCTCTCATCTTGCAAAGATTTGACTAAAATGTCTGAAAATATGAAGCTACTAGGATTGAAACCTGGGCAAAATATATAAAAATGTAGGTACAGACAAGGAATATCTGAAAAGTCAAATAGTTTTTGATATAATTTCAAAAATTAACAAAAGTGACTGCATAAAGCTTAAAATGCATATGTACAACAAAGGAAATTGAAGAAAAAAGTCTAACAGGAGAAAATCTTTGTCAACTGTACATCTGACTATGATTTAATATTTAGAATCTATAATAAATAACAATCATCACAAAAATATACAATCAATACATGAGAAAATATATAAGCTTGATAGTTGTCAAAAAAGAAATACAGCTATAAAAAGGATGAAACAGATTTACTTACAGGAAATAAATAAAACGTGACCAAATGAATGAAATATTTTTCTCAAAAGACGCATTTAGATATAAAACACAAACACCTGTACATGTTTTTGATGTGAAAATAAAAATATGAGGGGAAAGCAGGATTATAAAGGTGGGAGTGATTAAAACAAGGCAATGAGAGAGACAAAGTAAAGACAAGTGTCACATTATATCTTATGTGCAGAACCTAAAGGCCAAAGGGAAACTGGGGAGTCAGAGAGGGAATCATGGAAGAGTGATGGGAGTTGAATTTGAGCAAGGTACAATAATATTCATATATGAAAATGTCATAAAGAAACGAATTTATAAAAGCAGAAACCTAGGCTGTGGAACAAAATTGAGATGCATATACCAGATCTTCTATTCCTTCCCTCTTTAAGAATTTCTTTCATAGGCAACATTGTCCAAGGTAAAACTTGTTAGTTGTAGTTTAGCAGTAAATATGCTTCTGTGGCCTCTCTAATACACAGTCTTTATGGCTTTAGTATGTAGTGTTACACACAAAAAGGCTTTACCTATAACATGTGACTGAAAATTCATATATAAATCAATCAGAATTACCATATATAAACTTGCCTGAAGATAGTCACAAAAAAAAAAACCTTTGCAATTCAGGACATAATGGCATTTGACAGCTATTCACAAAAGTAAAGCTTATGTATATTGCATTAGAAGCCAGAAAGGACATAGAAAATATGTGTTATCATCCCCCTCCATCACCATGAGAACACATAGATTTTTGTCTGTGACTTTCATTCAGACTGCAAATATAGTGGAATCTTAAAAGTGTCAAATTTTATTCTAACCAGTAAACTTAAATAACCAGTTTCTCATGTATAATTATGAATATGAGTAAGCATCAAATACTAACTCTATTATCTAAAATTCTTCATCAATTAAAGTGAATTATAAAACTACTCAGAGGCAATTATAAAAATAAAATAAATTACATATGAAAATAATTTAAAATATCACATGTCACATAGTTCCATCTTTGTGTTTCCCACCATGTAATTTAAACAAATTTGTGTCCATTTAATGAATTATTTTTGCAAGATGCTTTCTTCATATAAATTTCATAGATATTTTTAATTTATTAGGATGCTAGATTTTTCAAATATGAGGCTTATTTAACAGTAACTAAAGGAAAATAAAGAATTGTACTTGTTTAAGAAGAAACATCTTCATAAAATCACAAAGAAATATGACAACAAGAAGAGTTTGGCTACAAAGTATTTGTTTTCTAACCATTATATCAGATGAGATGGGTCAGTGGGTAAAATTATTTCTGTACCTACACAGATACCTAAGGTTAGACCTCAGTACCCATGGAAAAACAAGCATAGTGATATGCATGTCTGTAATCTCAGGAAAGGCAAGATGCAAACAAGAAAATTCCTAAAGCTTATTGACCAGAAAGCTCCAGATTCATTCATAGACCTTTTCCAATACTAGGTGGTAAGCCCTGAGATCACTGAGATCATATACATACAGACAACATATATTTAGAAAAGTGATGTGTGTGTGTGTGTGTGTGTGTGTGTGTGTGTGTGTGTGTGTGTAACAATAACTAAAGAAATAGAGGGCAAACCTGGTGGTTGTGTTACATACCTTTAATCCCAGTACTCAGGAAAGAAAGGCAGGAAGATAATCCTGATAGTCAACATGACAGATCTAAATTCACATATGAGACATACCTCTGGATGGCTTTGAAGGGATTTTTAAATTGGGTTAGAATAGTTAGTAAGACTCACCCTAAATTTGGGTATCATCATCCCATGGGGGTTGGGTGTCTTGGGGTGTAGAAAAGAGAGAAAGCAAACATAATGCAATATATATCTCTGTCAATTTCTTAATTATTAATCCCAACTGACAATTTGCCTCATGTTTCTACCAACATGAATTCCCTGCTATCATGGACTATTGTGTGAATATATGAGTGAAAACAATTGCTTCTCTCTTTAAGCAACTATATTAAGATATTTTGTCACATTATTGAGAAAAATAACTAAAGTAGAAGCATCAGATGTGACAAAAAAGAATTATTGAGTTCTTCTACAATCAAAATAAAAGGTTTTACATAAAGAAAACTAATAGAACATCTTTAATACGGTTCATAGCTATTTGAGTATGTCCTCAAAAAGCAGATAATAATAAAAGATAAGAGACTGCCAAAGATTTACTACTTATGCAAAACCAATTTTTACAGATGCAATTGCAACTAAGTATAACTATTTTAATACTAAAGAAAATAAATGTTGGAGGTCTATGACTAGATATGCACAAATCAAAAGTAGTAGTCAATTATGATGAGATAGTTATATATTTCTTATTTCCACATAAATTCTGCAATAAGAACAGCAAACAGATTTGTTTTCTATTATTACAAAACATGGAGGCCAATAAAACAAATAATTAAGTTGTAAACAAATAAAATTAAGCAGAATCAAAATAATTATATCCATATAAACATTATCCTGCTCTAGAAAGACTCCTGTATAGTTTGTATGGGAATATAAAATAATACATTCCAATGCTGCTAAATGTTCTCTTAGCAAATACAAGGCCATACCATGCTAACCTTCTAAATCACCTCTTTATGAATATAATCTGAAGCAAAAGTTTTAATTATCACAGATATGTGGAAAATGAATGTAGGGAGACTGAGAAGTATTGTCGGATAGAGATATTTTGATATAAATGTTAGACTAATGAAGCCATTGGATATATCAGTACATCTACAGGCAACTACTCTAATATCTATAGTTATTCATAATTATGGCCTACCAATTCTAATCAGGCAAAATGAGGAAAGGGATATGATTCCTCTTTAATTCTCAACATGATGATCTTTGAACTTGTGTTTAAAAAAAAAAAAATCAATGTCACCTTTTATCTCTTGCTTGACTTTTGACACATGATGGAAGATGTTATTCTGTAAATATGTTTCTTATACTGGTTAATAAATAAAGCACTGTTGGACCAATAGGAAAGCAAGATAGGCAGGGCTAGGAGACAAGGAGGAATGAGGAAGAAGGTAGGAGGAGTCAGTATGTAGAGCATGGAGAGAGCAAATGTGGCCCCTGCTCTGTCCAGTAAGATGAGCTACGTGGAAATACTTAGAATAGTAGAAATGGGTTAATTATTAAGAAAGAGCTAACTGATAAGGAATTAGGAACTGGCCAAAAAAATTATATCAAATACAGAGTCTCAGCGTGTTATTGGTAGCTCTTGTGGCGGTGAGACTGGGCTGCCAGTGAGGAGGATCAAAGAGTGGATCAGGCAGCTGGCCGGATAAACCTGCCCGTAACATAATGGTGTCAGAAGTAGATGATGGGAGATGTTATTTTGTAAATATGTTTCTCATACTGGTTAATAAATAAAGCACTATGGCCAATGAGAAAGCAAGATAGGTGGGGCTAGGAGACTAGGAGGAAAGAGGAAGTAGTTTGGAGGAGTCAGCAGGTAGAGGATAGAGGAAACATGATGCAGGCCACAACTCTCCCATAAGATGACCACGTGGAAATATTTAGATAAGTAGACATGGGTTAATGATTAATACAGAGCTAGCCCATAAACAATAATGGTAACTGGCCAACAGGATTGTATCAAATACAGAGTCTCAGTGTGTTATTGGGGAGTGCGTGGCGGCGGGACCAGGCGGCCAGTGGGGAGAAACAAAGAGTGGGTCAGGCAGCCGGCGGGACAAAACTGCTTGTAACAGATACATGAATCTATTTGTCTATCATATGTTTATTCAGCCTATCTGATCACTCCCTATTTGCTACAAAAATTATTTTAACAATTGAATAAAATGCAATGCAAATTATAATTATTCCCCAAAACTTCTAGATATCTTGATTTTTTTCCTTTTTTGCTCAGTGCTTTGACTCTAAACTCTGGGTCATGACTCCTTAGTGGAAGGAACCTTTCAAAGAGATTGCATATTATATCATTATTATATCACTTACAATATGATTCATAACAGTACAAATTACAATTATGAAGTAGTAACTAAAGTAACTTGATGGTTGAGGTCACCACAGCATGAAGAACACTGATGAAGTGAGGTAGCATTAAGAAGGTTGAGAATCACTGCTCTAGACCTTGGAGTGGCAATTGGCTAGGTGATAGGGCACAGAACTTATATGAAAATTGCATCTACACTGCATAAAATCTAGTCAAAAATAAAGATTTAGGTGGACATAGATACGTTAACCTGCTATTCTTTTTTTTGATTGTGTTTTATTTAAATTTGAAACAAGCTTGTTTTACATGTCAATCACTTTTCCTGCACAGATGCACATTCATACAACAAGGTTTGTTCAACTATGTTCATAGCACCATTGTTTGTAATAGCCAGAACCTGGAATTGAAGAAGGGATAAAGAAAATGCAGTATGTTTTCAGAGTGGAATACTACTCAGCGGGGGAAGCAACAACAACAACAACAACAACAACAAAAATATAATCTTTAAATTCACCGACAAATGGATGGAACTAGAAGAAACCTTCCTGAGTGAGGTAACTCAGTCACAAGAAGACAAACACAGTATGTTTAGACATAGAGTGAAAGATTACCAGCCTTCAATCCACACCGTCCGAAAAACTAGGAAACAAGGGGGACCATAAGAGAGACATACATGGTCCCCTAGAGAAGGGGAAAGGGACAAGATTTCCTGAGAAAATTGGGAGCATGGGGGAAAGGAAGAGAGATTTAGGAGGATAAAGAGAAGGGGAATTGTTGAGAGGAGGGCATGACAGAGCTGGAAAATTGAGTCAGGGAGATAATAGAGGAAAGCTAGAAAAGAGACACCATAATAGAGGGAGTGATTATAGGTATAAAGAGAAATCTGGCACCAGGAAAGTATCCAGAGACATAGAAGGATGACCCCCAAGTAACAATCTAAGCAGTAGTGGAGAGGCTACCTTAAATGCCTTTTCCCGATAATGAGACTACCTTTTATGCCATCCTAGAGCTGATGGAAGCAGAAGCAGACACCCATAGCTAAACAATGAGCTGAACTCCTGGATTCCAGTTACAGAGAGGGAGGAGTGATGAGCAAAGGGGTGAAGATAAGGCTGCAGAAACCCACAGAAACAGCTGACCTGAACAAGGAGGAGTTAGTCTATTGATCATACCCTTGAAGAGTTGTGGGAAGAGAATCAAAACATTAATACATAGGTATCTCACCTACATAATGTGACCCTATTCAAACATTGCCCAATATAAAAACATATTGGAAGAAAAAATTTAAAAAATAGTTTATAACTTTGTAATTGAGAACTTAATTTTTCTATACTAAATATAAATAAAAGTCTTTGTAGGAAATTAATATCATACAAATATAAATATATAAGTTTATATATGATTTTCTAATATAATTACTCTATTTGAGATATTCATATAAATCAATTTATGCATTTACTAATATAGTTTTGCATTAGTAGAATATAAATATAATACACACATATAATAGTAAAGCTGTGTAGTATTAATAAGTGAGGCAAATGAATTTGATGCATATTGATGAATATAATCTAAATTGACATGTTCTCCATACATGTTAATTATTATTACTTATCAAAAGCAAAGTAAAAATGTGGGACAAAATTTTCTGCAGAATA
The DNA here is from genome assembly GCA_030556225.1 of Cricetiscus sungorus. NCBI lineage: Eukaryota > Metazoa > Chordata > Mammalia > Rodentia > Cricetidae > Cricetiscus > Cricetiscus sungorus. The sequence continues at coordinate 52,685,870 of JANBXA010000726.1, read as the reverse complement.
AAGTTTACAGAAGGTTATGAACAAATGTGTTTCAAAAATTAAACTTTGTATTTATAAAAATGTAGACACCAGTAAAATGTTTATAAATAGGTAAGTAGTTGTTGTGGCTTGAATAAGAATGCCCCTAATATTAGGCACATAGCATTAAATGCTAGGTCTCCAGTAGGGAGAACAGTTTGTAAGGATTAAGAGACGTGTCCTTGTTGGATGAAATATGTCTTGGAGGAGAGGAGGTTTTGATATTTCAAAAGCCCAAACTAGTTCTAGTATCTCTCTCTCTCGTCTTGCTCCCTATAGATCCAGATGTAGAACTCTTCAATTACTTCTCTAGAAACATGTCTTCCTGCTACTATGCTCTCTGTGATGATGATAATGGAGAACACCTCTGAAACTCTAAACAAGCTCAAAATAAATGGTCTTCTTTATGAGAGTTGCCATGGCCATAGTGTCTCTTCACAGCAATGGAACACTGACTAAGAGAGTATTTATACAAATTACAGCATTTCCTTTTTCCTTACTTTGAAAATCACATAGACATTAAAATGAACAAAATGAAGATAAGGAATTCTATGTAAGGATTCAAGTATAATTTCCAATGCTATTTTCTGGTGATTTCAAGTAAATGATAGTAAAATACATGCAGTTCCTATTTTATATAAATGGCATATATTTCTATTCATTCTAAAGTCTAGAAATATGAATTTTGAGCTATTGAGATTACTGATTTTTTTCAGAGAATAAATGAAAAAAATTGGGAATTTCTAAATTTAAATTATATGTTTCAGACATCTTTTTAAACATTTATTTTATTTTCATTTATGTGCATTTGTGGGGATGGGGATGGTTGCCCATGGAGAAGAGGGTCTTGGATCCTCTGAAAATGGAGTTGCAGCTGGTTGTGAGATGCCTATGTGGTTGCTGGGAGCTAAACCTGGGTCTTCTGCAAGAGCAGGTGCTCTTCAATACTATGACATTTCTCCAGCACATTTCCATTTTTTTCTTAATGATTTATGACTGGTGTTTAGTAATTATAAAAAGAATAATCCTACCTAGCATTCTCAATTATACTATATTCACATTTGAAATTATTGCCTTGTACTTGCTTGCACAGAAATTCAGTAACTCTTGTGTGAACAGACCTTTCCTTGGCAACATTCACTCCACATACAGAGCCCAAAATAGATCAAAATACAGATACCACCAAAGGCACAATAAGTTTGATTTGGATTCCTTGTTCCACTCCCAGCATAGGTTACAGCCCACAAAAAAACTAGGAACCTGGAATATATTGTACTACCTGAAGGCAAATTAACAGGTTGGAATATCCTTTACAATTTCCTCATTGGTCTAACTCTCTTATATGGAATTTGGATGATTTCTGCTTGTAAGTTCCTCAGATGGTCTAATCTAATCTAATCCTGGTTCTAATCCAGGAAGTTTAGCTGGTTTCTGTCTCTTCCAGATAACTGGTCTTGACTCAAATTGGCATGTCTGATAGTGATTCTCAGCAACCTCTTGTTTTCTCCAGAGATCAAGGAGAACTGTGGATCTGGTCAGTTTCAGAGACATTCTGAAGCTATTTTAAGTTATTTACCGTCTGTCATAAGGAGCTTCCTGCTGAACCAAATGTTTCAAACTACGAGGAAGTGATGGCATAAACAAAACTCAACTTGAGGTGAGTTCTTTCAGGACTATATCAATGTATTATTCATTTGCAATATAACAAACATTTGATATATAATTAAGGTAGGCAAACAAATGATAGATCCCTGAAACCAGACTTGTTTTTCCTAAATTTTGCCCTGATCTGCGGTTAGTCAGCGACAAACTGGGACACACCTAGGGGAATCAAAGGGTAAGGGATAAGAAGAAAAACAGTAAACCAATATTCTGATCAAGCTGTCAAATTTTATTTTCTCAGGGGAGGCTTATATAGAGTCATCAGCATGCTGTGAGCAGGGTTTGCAAGTGGACAGGATCAAAGGGTCAGTAGAAGGAATACCCTGAACTAATCTTTAACTGGTTGTAAAACTGTAGCAGTAGGAATAGCCTAAGCTATTCTTTAACTGGCTGTAAAGCTGCAACAGAAAGAATATCCTAAGCTATTCTTTAACTGGCTGTAAAGCTGCAACAGGAAAACTATCCAGAGTTATTCTTTAACTGGTTGTAAAACCACAAGCCTGTATCAGGAATGATCTGATGAACATTCTGCTTACTTCTTAAGAGGCAGTAATTGCTTCTTGCATTTGTGATCAAATGTCTATTTTTTACTCTCCTCCTTTCCAGTTGTGAAACCAGACAGTCACTCATAAATAGCTAAGTCAGATGTGTTCTGAATAATTTTAAAAGTATAGGAACCTAGGACCTTAAAACGATGACAGAAATTCTTTTAAAATAAATTTAATATGTGATACATGTGTAACCTGGCCTTCATACTGAATACAAATGGAAATAAAGGCAAAAAAATCTTTCTTAATGCAAAATACTATTTGTAGAAAAATAAACAGGATACATACATTTTATCTTCACTTTCATAATTCATCTCAGTAGAAAGATAGGTAAATAACACATCATGTTACTTTTTGACAGATATATCCAGCACCCAGCAGTGCTAACATAAGAAACAAATATGTATGACAGAACACTTGCAAAAAAATTTTCCTCGAAATACTAATTGGAGTGTCTTCCTAGTCAATCTGTTGTCAAATAGCTTGAAATGTAATATTGCATTACTATAAAAGCTGAAATGTTTGGTAGAGTATTCACAATAAATGTGTGCAATGTTTTTTATCACCTGATATACATTCAGATTGAGTATACTCACACAAGAAAAAAACAAAAACAAACAAAAAAATTGAATGTTGATAAAGTTGCAAAGAACATAGCAATATCCTTGGGTTGTAGAATAAGCAGGTATTCTATTTTTACCTTTCCTATGGGTTTGGTACTGTTTTACATAACTCATTTAGCAAAGTCACTTGCTAAGTAATGAGTTAGTAGGTAATGAATCCAGATGGTTCAGTCAGCAAAGTGCTTGCCTTAGAAACAAGAGGACTTGAGTTCAATTCCCAGGACCCACATAAATTAGCTAGAAATAGAGGCATACAATTGTAATCCTAGCACTAAGAAGGCAGAGTTGTGGGATAACTGAATTAGTTGGCTAGCCTGCCTAGCTTACTTGGTGAACTTGAGACTGGAAAAAACACCCTAACTCTCCAATGACCCCAGGAAGGCAGAAGTTCAAAAATACTGTCTAACATGTCCTAAAATCCTCAAATTCCAGACCCTGTCCTCTGCCAGCAAATAGGCAAGGTCACACTCCTTGCTGCTTATGGCAAACAGGCCCTTGAATATGTAATCCTGGCCTAGTAAGATAACAGAAAATGAGCTAACTAACTGCTTATCTGAGGTTGGTAAACTGCTTGTTAAACCCCCACCCCAGTAACCTATGTGTGGACTTTGTTGTAAACCCTATAAAAACTTCTCAATTCTGCCATCAAGTCCTCAGTCCTCTAGCCCTGTGTGGTGTATGACTGTGGACCCCAGTGCACTTGGAATTAAAAGTCCTCATGCTTTTACATCAAGACCACTTCTAGAGAATGATTTGGGGTGTAGCCTTTCCTGAGTGGGAGCATGAAGGTCCACACTCTGCAGGTCTTCAAGGCCAATGAGATACACTGTCTTAAGGAGGATGGCAGCCTAAGGTTGTTGTCAGGATGCCGTAGATATACACACATGCACACAAAAAGCCAGTTGTAATAGCTAACATAGATTGTCAACTTGATTGAAACTAGATCAGGAATAAACTAAAATGCAAGCTGCTGGGTTCTCTGAGGGATTTTTTTTTCTGAACAAGATTATTAGAAGCCTATACCTCTGGGTGGTCCAAGCTCTCTAGGAGGTCTCTCTTTAGGCAGGTGCCCAGCCATGAGGGTCAAAGGTCAGGCTTCAGCAGAGGCCCAGCCATGGGGATCAGAGATAGAGCAGGTAGGGACTCAGGATAGTCCCACAGGGATAAGTAGGTCTCTGGGAGGGACCCAGAAGTCTAGCACAGGACCAGCACTCGGGGACAGAGATCAAGCAGGCAGAGATTCAGGGTAGTCCTGCTTGGATAGGCATGTCTGGTGTGTTCAGATCAGCTCCAATAAGTTCCCTGAAGGTGACAGGATGGTTGGATTCTCCCTCTGTTGCAGTGCTCAACCAGAGCAGCGGGACAGTGGGCAGGGTACATATACCAGGTCGGGGGAGGGTAGGCAATTCGTGGAGGGGGGTGGGTGTATATTAGAGCACCAGGAGCACTCTAGCTAGGGACAAGACATAGAGAGGAGGGAGATACAGGTCCAATCCAGGGAGTGCTCAGGGGAGTGTGCATGGGGGGATTCAACCAGAACTGGTCCCAGACCTACCTCTAGCAGAGGCCCAGCAATGGGGGTCAAAGCTCCAGCAGGCCAGGACTCAGGGTAGCCCTGCACTGATAGGCTGATCTGGTCTGGGCCCAGCACTCTTCAGCTGAGGCCTCTAGCAGAGGCCCAGTGATGAGGGCCAAAGATCCAGCAGGCAGGGACTAAGGATGGACCCATGGGGAAAGGCAGATCTCAGGGAGGGACCAAGAACTCCGGTAGAGGACCGACAGTGGGGGATCAGAGATTTAGGCAGGCAGGGATTCAGGGTAGTCTCTCATGTATAGGCAGTATAAACATAGTAAAAATGCCAATCTTGCCAAAAGCAATCTACAGATTCCAAGCAATCTACAGATTCCCTATTAAAATCCCAGCACAATTCTTCACTGACCTTAAAAAGATAATGATCAACTATATATGGAAAAGCAAAAGACCCAGGATAGCCAAAACAACCCTGTACAATAAAGAAATTTCAGGAGACATCACCATCCCCAACTTGAAGCTCTACTACAAAGCTATAGTCCTGAAAACAGCCTAGTATTGGCACAAAAATAGACAGGTAGACCAATGGAATCGAATCAAAAATCCTGACATTAACCCACACATCTAAGAACACCTGATTTTTGACAAAAAAAGATAAAAGTATACAATGGGAGGAGGAAAGCATCTTCAACAAATGGTGCTGGTACAACTGGATGATGGTGTGTAGAAGACTACAGATAGCCCATGCCTATCACCATGCACAAAACTCAAGTTTAAATAAAACAATGAACTCAGCAAAAATCCAGCCACACTGAACCTCTTAGAATGGGAAGTGGAAGATACCCTTGAGCAAATTGGTACAGAAGACCACTTCCTGAACATAACTTCAGTAGCAAAGACACTGAGATTGACAATTACTAAATGGGACTTCTTCAAATTGTGAAGCTTCTGTAAGGCAAAGGACACAGTTCCCAAGATCAAACGGCAGCCCACAGACTGGGAAAAAATTTTTACCAATCCTACAAAGGGCTGATCTCCAAAATATACAAAGAATTCAAGAAAATAGTCACAAAACACCAAATAACCCTATTAACAAATGAGGTACATAACTGAAGAGAGAATTCTCAATAGAGGAAATCCAAAAAGGCTGAAAGAAACTTAAGAAAGTGTTCAACATCTTCAGCTATCAGGGAAATGCAAATCAAAACAACTCTGAGATATCATCTTACTCCTGCCAGAATGGCTAAAATTAGAAACTCCAATGACAACTTATGCTGGATATGATGTGGAGAAAGGGGAACACTCCTCCACTGCTAGTGGGAGTGCAAACTTGTACAGCCATTTTAGAGATCAGTATGATGGTTCCTCAGGAAAATGGGAATCAGTGTACAGCAGGACCCAGCAATCCCCCTCTTAGACATATACCTAAATGATCCAAATCCATGCAACATAGACATCTATTCAACTATGTTGGTAGCAGCAGGCAGGAGAAGAAAGCACGTGAGACTAAAAGATAGAGTCAGAGGAGGAATTGATGAGAACAGTGAGTGAGAGAGAGAGAGAGAAAAAGATAGAGAAGAGAGAGAGAGAGGGGTGGAGGAAGGGAGGGAGGGAGGGAGAGGGAGAGGGAGAGGGAGAGACCACAAAACAGGGAGCCATTATAGGTTTGAAGGGAAAACAACCTAAAGAAATGTCCAGAGACCTATAAGACTGACTCCAACTAACAATTTGAGCAACCGTGGAAAGTGTACCATAAATGCCCTTCCCTGATATTGGGATCAACAACTGACTTATCCACCATCATGGAACCCTCATCTAGAAGCTGATGGAAACAGAAACACCACAATATTGAGCCTAACTGGAATGCTGATGCAGAGAGGGAGGACAAGACCATGCTGCAGAATTACATAGAGAGAGCTGACCTGAACAAGGAGGAGCTAATGGGCCCCCAAACTGACAGCTGGGAATCCAGCATGGGACTGATTCAGACCCCCTGAGCATTGTTCTCAGCTAGTAGGCCTGAGCAGTCTAAAGGACCTAGGATAGTGGAATCAGGATGTATTCCTGGTGCACCAAAGGACTTTGGGGCACATCCCACATGGAGGGATACTCCCTTAACTTACAGACAGGAGAGAAGGCCTAGTCCCTACTCCAAATGACTTGACAGGTTTATATGACCCCTCCTGGAGTGGGGTCACCCTACATGTGGAGTGGGGGGAGTGGGAGGGGAGGATGGCCAGGGGTTTTGAGTGTGGAAGAGTAGGAAAGAGGCAGGGAGGAAGATGTACCTGGAATCTAGTAAAATAAAAATTTTAAAAAGTAAATTTTAAAAAATTATTATTAGAAGCAAGAAGACTCATTATGCATCTGGGCAAAATATTTTAGTAGCACCATGGATAAAATGTCATGGAAGAAATATAGTTTGCTTCTTGGCTGCTTGCACTCACTCTTGCTGAAAAATTCATCTATCCTATTGCTGCAGTGTTCATTCACATTGTTAGAACCTGCAACTTTGCAATTCTACTGTAGACAGAAGGTCCAACAGCATTCCAGGATTTCTTCACGTCTCTAGGGAGAGAATGAGACTTGCTGAGACTTCAATCCTCATGCAGTGAACAACTACAGGATTCTTGGCCATTACAGAATTAGTTAGCCAGTACTAGAGTAATAGGACTGCATCCTGTAAACCAATCTAATAATTATTTTCAACAGACACACAGGCACACACACACACACACACACACACACACACACACACACACACACACACAATTATTTTTGTTAGAGAACTCTAAATCATTCATGCATACATACTGATCTGCATACATGCAAAAATTTCCACATACACATTGAAATAAACAAAAAAAGATTAAATGCTTTCTGTTTATTCCTTACTTATAAAAAGTAGAAAACTATTACAAATTGAGCAACATAGTTGTTCTGTCTAGTCAAAGTATATATACTAAAATCACTAAAAAGAATTAGTTCATTGACCAATGAGTACCATTGACTGTATTGTATCCCCATTCCAATGTATTTTATGGGTGCTTTATGATCTGGAGTTTCTATGCACTTGAATATTCCAAGTCTCTGAAGTAAAATCAATGCAATTATTGACAGAAATTATTTACAAAAGCCATATTTATAATCAATTTTTAGCTTTTTTTGAGACAGGGTTTCTCTGAGTAGCAGCCCTGACTGTCCTGGGAAATCACTGTGCAGACCAGGATGGTCCTGAACTCACAAGAACTCACCTGCCTCTGCCTCCTAATTGCTTGGATTAAAGGCATGCCCCCCCACCATGCTAAATTTTAGGTTTATGTGAATGGACAGATGTTCTGTGCTTAGAAATGTAAGTATGCTGATGCTTTCACGCCTCTCCCAAAAACCTGAATAATGAAATCTTGTCAAATGTCATTCTACAATCATTTTCTGAGGTAATCCTATATGTGTATTATAATATGATTTTTCTAAATTAGTAAAATACAAGAAACATACTAATAGGACTAAGCAATGGAGACTAAAATAATGGGTTATGGTACAAAAATGATAATGAGTTCGTCAAGCATAGTGCACACATTCATATATACTCACCTGGTTCTTTTAAAAATGGATTGTAATTCCTGTTAGTTCTTGATTATGCAAAGGAAACTGAGAATTGAAATGGCCAAGCAATTTGCTCATGCTTAATAAACATTGAGTTGATATTTGTACATAGCTCAAACTGGCTATGGGCACTTCATACATAGCTATCATGTAATAAATAATATTTGTCCAAAGTGCTGTGAGGAGGAAAAAAGCAAAGATACAGGTTTAGTGACAGAGAAATTATAATAGATATGCTAATATTCTACCCAATTTATGTTTATGAGAGCATAACATGAGGCATGTGAGGAGCCATGCTAAGTGGTTAGAGGTAATATCTTCATGCTATAGCACATTATTTGGAGTCCTGAACAAATATTATCACAGTTTTCTTGAGATAAAGAAACTGAGGCTTATGTAGAGCAGTTGGCTTACTCAGTGCCTCATCAATACATAAAAGCAGAGCTAATGTTTAAACTGTGGTTCATTGAGAAAACCCCTCAAGCTCTTTTTACTTCCTTTAATGATCCCCAGAATGGTACTTTGTAAAAGATGGGCACTTAAATATCTATTGAATGAATGAAAGTATCCTAAAAGATATTTAGAATCTTGACAAGCAGAGATATATTTTGGAAATCTTTCTATGTGAATGAAAAAAAGATGATCAAAAGCAGAGAAATGGAGTTTTCTAGAGTTTTTGGCTGACAGAAAACCATTCATTTAGCTTTAGTGTAGAACAGAGGGGAAAAAGTCAAGGAAAGTGAAATTGGCAGGAAGTCTAGTTAAAAAGACTGATTAAAACAGTATGTAAGAATTTTTACCTGATATAAAGTATTCTTATCATAAAGAAAATGTAGAGATGTTGAAGAGGTTTTCAAATAATGAGGATGTGGCTATAACTATTTTAGTGTAATTAATGCCTTCCTGTGCTAGAGGACTGAACAGAAAGTGACATGAAGAAGTTCGTATTGCATCAGTTCAGGGACACAGACCTCAAGGACTAAAGGAAGATGCAACTATTGGGACTACAGTTGATATGGGACCTTGCAATATGTAATTCATAATATTTAGCATCTGATTATTAAGATTTATGTCATAAAAAGGCATTTCAAATCTTTGAACAGAAAAAAGAATAGGTCCACTAATCATAGTAGAAAACTTTCTCCTTCAAGACAAAAATAAAAGAATGATAATCTCAAAAATCAGCAGTCCTTTAAACACGTATTCTATGACAGATACTACTAGAGTAGTTTATGGAATTATTTTATTTCTCAAAGCAACTGTAAGTGGTTATATATAACTTTACCCCACTATGTATGTGAGTGGAATTTGGCTTACAAAAATTACATGACTCGGTTAGTTTCCACAGATAATCAGTGGGACACTGAAGATATATATGTGTCACCTAATAAGCTAGTACTCCTTACACAGGCAATGGAAAATGTACAACAGAGGAAATACAGTTGAATTTCAAATTTTTAAGGCTAGGAGGAACAAGTGATTCAAAAGTATTCTTTTTTTTCTCAAAAAAGAAAACTAGGTGCATGTACATATATGTGTTTATATGTTTATATATATGTATGACTGCATATGTATCTAGGCTTGTGTGTGTGTATGTGTGTTTATGCATGTACTGGCATGCATGCAGAGGACAAAAGACAACCAGAATGCTGTTCCTCAGGTGTTATATGATACCTTTTTAATGTTTTTAAGTATTAAAATATTGTGGGAACCTGTCTTTCTGGACCTTCAGTTGGATCCAGCCAACTTGCCTGGTTAACACCTGAAAGGGGGTGTGGGGAGAAAGAGAAAGAGACACAGGATAGAGTCAGAAGAGCAATACTGAACTCCCCAATTTTAATCTTCAACATTCTTAAGAACCCCAACCAAAAGGGGGACACGCTGAAGACTTCTACTATCATGTATAAGGAGCAAATAGACTTTCTTCCCTTAATCCTTCAAGCATTTGGTAACCACACATGTTATCTGGCCTTGAGAGTCAAGAGTAAACACATCTGAGCCCACATCTGCTGCTATTTAGATAAGATATCAGCTATCAAAACCTAAACATCTTGCAGTAGCCAAGCCTTAGACATTTAGTACTTTTGACTTACTAAGGACTGATTTGAATTCTCTGACTTTGAGGCAAGATGCAGTGGAGCCTTCTTTACAGGCCCCGGCAATATATGATACGTATGAGGCTGTATGAGTTTACATATACTATATGCATTTGAAGCCTGTAAAGACCAGGAGAAGGGATCAGTTTCCCTGGAACTGGAGTTAGATGCAATTGTGAGCCTCTGTGTTGTGCTAGTAATCACTCTTCACTACTAAGCCATCTCTCCAGCCCCATTTGGCCTTTTTTGGCAATGCTTTTGTTGGTATCCTGAAACTCACCCTGTAGGCTAGTTTGACTTGCCAATAATCACCAGGGATCAACCTCTCTCTGACCTGGGATTAAAACTACATACCATACTATACCTGCTTTTATCTTTCAGATTCTGGTACTCAAGATCAGTCCTCCTGCTGGGAAGGCAATCACTTTACCAACTGAACTATCTCTCCAGCACAATCTTTAAGAGGTTTCCTAACATACTGTTGTTGCTCTGGAAATGTAGCTAGCTCAGTGGTAGCATGATTGACTAGCACTCACAGACATGGTTCAGTGACCAGCATCAAAACACCAAAACACTATATCTGAAGTCATAGAAATGAACAAGATCCTAGAGAATGATAAAGAGAATGTTTTCTCATACATACATTGCTTATATTTTAGGGTTATGCTTTAAAGCTTATGATGGAATTTTCAGTCATGTTGTGCATAGAGTATAGGTAAATTTTTAAAATGTGAATAATCCAAAATTATGATTAGGTAGAAACATACTGTAATGCTAAAAGTAACTACAGATGTGGAAATTGAGAGTAGAAGCCTATTCTGTAATCATTCTTGTTTTAAGACATTTTTAAAATAATTGTAGCATAAGTACATTGTGACACCCTTCTCCTTCCTTCCCTCCAAACATTCCCATGTTACCATTTGTGCATACACAGAGGAGAGAGGGAGAGGGAGGGAGGGAAGGAGGGAGAGAGAGAGAATGAGAGAGAGAATGAGAGAGGGAAAGAGACAGACAGGCAGAGAGATGCACACACACAGCACACAGATGTAAGAGGTAGGATATCTTTTAAAATATATGATCAAACAAAAATTATCATTTTTAGGGATTTGTGTCCTGGGGTTAGAAGAAACCTTCCCATAATATCAAATATGCTTCTTTTGAATCAACTCATACTATTTCAAAGTAATTGTTATCAATCATATCACTAGATGGCAGTGTAATTCTTCTAATAAAGGTGGAATGACAGCTCAACATGTACTATGAGGATTAAAAATAAATTAATGACAAAGCAATTACTGCAAGAGAAATAACACAAAGAACCCCACTTTCTCCTGTTAGGCCAGGCTGAAGCAAACTTTTGTACATTTGGATTTGCCTAATTTACTTTTATACCTCTACTCTCAGCCTATCTTATAAGTGAGCTTTTTTCTTTTATTAAAAAGAAAAAACTTTACTTCAATGATAGGTTCCTTTTACATTTCTTCTGCATCCTCTAATAAACAATATATACTTCGACTATTACATGATAAACACATGCAAAAATTTAAACCTGGTGGAAGATGGCAGTAGGGTTGGTAACGGATTTATAGAAAGAATAAAAGTACATATGGTTGAGTTACTTTTTATTTTTTAGGTTAAATGCTTTTTTAAAAAATAAAATAATCTTATTATAAATCATATGCAAGCAAAGAAATGATTTGGGCTTACAGGTGACATGAAGAACCATCAAAGGGTTTCTTTTACTACTTTTTCTATGTGTTTATTTTAGTGGAAAAACCTTTATTCTCAAAGAAAATATCAACCATAAACATGAAGTATAAGATACCTAAAGTCAGAGCTGTTGTGAGTGCAGAACAGTTAATATCTGAGGAATAGGAAATGGGTATTTGGGGCCCAGCACCCACAAAGGTTTGTGTTCAATTTGTGAACATTCCATGCATAGATTTGAAGAAAGCAGCAAGGAAATCTCCAAGACAGTGTAATTTATTTATTTTAAACCTATCTAACTTGGGTTTAAGGCTTGTTTGGTAATGTCCCTGCTATACAAACATAAGGACCTAATTTCTGAACACTAAGACATCCGCCCACGTCAGATGTGCTTGTTTACGTCTGGAACCCTATAGCTGCAGGCAGAGTGATGCAGATTTCCAAACCAGTTTAGGCAATCAGTTAACTCTGAATTCAGTGAGAGTCAGGGACCCTGTTGCCAAAGATAAGGCGGAAAGTCACAGTGGAAGACACATAACAAAACCTTCAGTTTACACAGGAGCGCGCACACACACACACACACACACACACACACACACACACACACACACACACACACATCTAATTCAAACACTCAAAGAAAATCAGAGAAAAAAATCCTATGCAAGCCCTACGGAAAGTGATCACTGTGCTACAAGTATAATCTTCCTCAGCCAAGGTCCCATATGACTTCCATTATAAAACTGTCTCCTTTAATGCAGTTACAGTTCTTGACAGAACAAAAATGTGACCTGATGGCTCAGTGTATTAAAATCAGTTCTCATATAAGATTATCAAATTGTCTCAGTTTTGCATGTTATTTATTATATTTCAATTAGAATGAAAAAATTGCAATTGACCTTATAAAAATAGTAGGATATATAGAATGTTTCAAATAATTTTAGTTAATATTATTTCGTCTAACATAATAATAACAATTGATACTGGAAAAGAATTTTGTATTGGAATCTGAGAAAAAAATGCCAAAGGCAGAACAGAAGAATAAAAGAACAAGAACTCTTTGGCTCCTATTGATTCAGTTCAGCAAAATGAACTGTGTTGACCATGAAGGGAGTTACTAATGGAGTCTCGGCTGAGTGAATGATAAAAAATAAAAATACTACTTAGTATACTATGTTGTCAGAGGATTAAACAGCAAAATTTATACAAGCACACTGGAGAAAGACAATCTCTGCAACAAATGCTGCTAGACAAGCTGGATATCCTCTTGTAGAAGGATGAAAGTAGATCTCTGTTTTTCATCCTGTACAGAAATATTTTAAAATGGATCAGAGACCTTAATGTAAAACCTGATACTTATATTTTAAAGCCACTACAGGAAATTATATGAAAAACATTTCAAAGTATGCTCATAGGTGAGGATGTCTGAAAAAGATCCCAATAGTTCAGTAAATAACATCAACAGGAGACAGATGGGACTGCATGAAATTAAAATGCTTCCAAAGCAGGACAAAAAAAACAGTAAGAGATAGGATAGAGTTTAGAAGATAAGTCTTTGCAAACTTAATATTTAAAGGAGTATTGATATAAAATACATATAAAATACATAATGAACAAAACATATAAAAAACATAAATTTAAACATAACAACCCCAAATAATTTAGTCAACACATGGGAAAATGTAATGATCAGATGATTCTCAAAAGATGAGGAGCAAATGGCCAATGAGTATCCAGGAAAATAGTGTTAAAATCCTTAGTCATAATGGAAAGGAATATCAATTCCACATATTTGATCAAGACAAAAAGTTGCAGAGTAATGGATGTGGTAGTTGGCTATAGAAGGCATCTATGGGCCAATGAGGGAGGGGGTGTGCAAGTGTGTGAGCACCCATTCCCCTCAACCCTTCTTCTTATTTGATAGAGATATGATGCCTGACCTAAATCCCAGCCTGGCAGTCAAAAATGAAAAGCACCAAAAGCCCTTTCTTGGGGAACTATGCAGAAAAGTCCTTTGTCAAAGGCAATGTCATGAGTTCCCAAGGTCACAGGACTGGTCCTGTGATGTGGGGTTTAAATGAGTTCACCAAACCCAAGACAAATGATAATTAGATATTAATTAGGGAAGCACTTACACAGAAAGGAGTAAATAATCATCATGGTCTTCCTGTTCCAGAAGATGTAGTCTCTGCCCTTCTGATTCTCTCACAGCAATCCAAGAATGCTGAATCCAGCCCTTCCTCTACTTTGTAAGGGGTCACATCCGAACCTGAAAACACACCCAAAGGGTGTGGCTACCACCACAAGTTCACTGGCAATGCAAGATGCCACTACAATCTTGAACTTCCTCTCTACTCCATCTCACTCTCAATGTTCAGGAGATAGAAGAAACTGGGTGTGTCTTAGCAGCTGATTATGGAAGTGATTCTGGTCTGAAACAAACAAAACAACAAAAGTATACTGGCACTCCACTTCACACAGGTCAGAGTCTTGAGAGTTAAGAAAAACAAAAATAATAAATGCCATGGAGGATATGGGGAAAGTTACCCTTTACATTTCTTTTGGGAAGTAATTTAGTGCAACCACTAAATATATCAGTATGAAGATAATACAGAAAAATCTATGTAACAAAGTAGACTACTTACTACACTATTTCTGGGAATTGACACCACACTATAGAGATAACTACAAATTATTGTTATAGAATCAGAATAGGCAAAAACTGACAGATAGATGGGTAAAGAATAGTCATACATGCAAAAGTGCATTTAAAAGCTTCTGAAATGTTTTACCTTAAGATGGTAATCTCTCTGTAATCTAGGATCTCTGCTATTATTATGAGAGTTAAATATGAGAAAAAGTTGGCTATGTTGTCAGTCTCTGTTTGACTTCCTAGATATAATGATCATAATTCATGTGGCATGGAATACTAGAGCTTTCTTGTGCTTTGTCTTGAAATTAAATTTTCAAACTTGTAAAGATGGCCCAATGAGTAAAGGTGCTTGCCCTCAAATCAGGTGACATGAGTTATATCCCCAGAACCCACAGAAAGATAAAAGGATAGAGATAGCTTCACAAGGCTATGCTCTGACCACCATATATGTATCTTAACATGCATACCTAATCACACAAGAATGCAGACAGTTAATTTTTTTAATTTCCAATTATCATTGAAACCAGAGTAAAGGATTAGAGAGGCCAGGTACCTATTAGTTCTCCCTGAGGTCCCTCTGCTGTAAAACTATAGTTCAATGCCTATGCCATATCTGAGGCTAGAGCACCTTCCTGTAACAGTTCCTTTCTCAAAATCAGAGATCTCAATAGTGACAATAATGCTGCTCTTTCCCCTGGCTTCTTTGTAAGGGTGAGAATGACTTCTTAATAGTCAGGCTCTGCAGCATTATTTGTAATAGCAAGAACCTGGAAGCAACCTAGATGCCCCTCAACTGAAGAATGGATATAGCAGATGTAGCACATTTACAGAATGAAATACTATTCTGCAGAAAAACAAACAAACAAACAAACAAAACAATGGAATTTTGAAATTCACAGGCAAATGGATGGAAGTTGAAGAAACCATCCAGAATGAGGTAACCCAGTTACAAAAAGAGGAACATGGTATGTACTTGCTCGTATATAGATTTTAGACATAGAGCAAAAGATCACTAGCCTATAATTCACACTGCCAGATAAACTAGGCTACAAGGAGAATTCTAAGAGATTCATACAAGGTCCCTCAAAGAAAGGAAAATGGTCAAGATCTCCTGGGAATATTGGGAGTAGGAGAGGCAGTGAGTGGAGAGGCAGCTAGGAGAAAGAAAAGGAAGGTCGAGGAAAGTATGTGGGGCTAGGAATATTGAGTCAGGAGAGGAATAGTCTGGAGAGAGAGAAAGAGAGAGAGAGAGAGAGAGAGAGAGAGAGAGAGAGAGAGAGAGAGAGAGAGGGAGGGAGGGAGGGAGGGAGGGAGGGAGGGAGGGAGGAAGGGAGGGAGGGAGAGAGAGAGGAAGGGAGGGAGGGAGAGAGAGAGGGAGAGAGAGAGAGAGGGAGAGAGAGGGAGAGAGAGGGAGAGAGAGAGAGAGAGAGAGGGAGAGAGAGGGAGAGAGAGGGAGAGAGAGAGCATAAGAGAGGAAGCCATTATAGGTGTCAAGAGAAAACTGCCTCTTGAGAAATGTCCAGAGACCTACAACACTAACCCCAACTAACAATTTAGCAACGGTGGAAAGACTGCCATAAATGCCCTTCCCTGATAGTGTGATTGATGACTAACTTATCCACCATCATAGAGGCCTCACCTAGTAACTAATGGAAACAGAAGCAGGCACCCACAGCTAAACACTGAGCTGAACTAGAATCCCAATTCAGAGAGGGAGGACAAGACCAGGATACAGAAACCCACAGAGACAGCTGACCTGATCAAGGAGGAACTAATGGGCCCCCAGAGTGATGGCTAGGAATCCAGTATTGGACTGAACATGGGTCTGATCATGGGTCTAAGTTAAAAGGCCTGGGCAATCTAAGGAACCTCTGACAGCGGAACCAGGATGTATCCCTGGTGCACAAAAGGACTTTGGAAGCATGTTCCTCATGGAGGGATACTCACTTAACCTAGAGGCACGAGGGAGGGACTAGTCACTACTCCAAATGACTTGACAGGTTTAGATGACCCCTTTATGAAGGCATCACCCTACATGTGGAGTAGGGGGGGAATGGGATAGGATGGTGGCAGGGGAACATGGGAGGGTGAAAGCGAGGGAGGGAGGGAGAGACTGAGAGGGAACTGGGATCCATATGTAAAATAAAAAAATAAATAAATAAAATTAAAAAATAGGCTCTGGGTGTGTTCATCACAATTTCTAATGAGTTTCTTAATTCTATTTCAAGTGCTATAGCTCCTCCATTAAATTCTCTTCAACTGCTCTGAAAAAGCTGTTTTCTGCAGTGAAGATAATCAAGAAATATTTATCTCTTATTCTGCATGCATACATATACCTTTCTCCTTCTATAAATTTAGCAGTTATTTAAACAGTTAGGACATCACCAGATAAAATAGCACTAGATTTTTATAAAGACTCAACAATCATTTAAGTGGAGTGATTTTAATCTAACAAACTATGAATTCATTCGCCAGGAACAGGCAGAGTATCACAGATATCATTATCTAAAGAAATATTTATAACCTTAGAATGAAGCAACAAGGCTAGTGTTGTTTCACTTACGTCTAGGATGCACAATCACTGGGTAAGTGGTTGGAACTATGACTCAACATTTGGAAATGTTACTGCAACAGTGAAGATTCTGCAATTGCCAGGAAACCCAGGTGAACTGCAGAGGGAGTGGAAATCTAGGTCTCCACTTCATTAGGCATCACTCACTAATGAAGCTGTATGAAAGAAACAGAATAAATAAAGGCGAATGTAATTTTCTATGATCTCCCTTCTGAGAATCTAAATACTCACTAATGCATTTGAGTATTTTTATGTAAGTGTAGGGTCAATTTATACTGTAATGCTGATTAAATACACTTTAAGCTGATTTTCCTAGACAATTTAATACCAAAATTAAGAGTATTTTATAGTTGGGTAGAAAATGTCCACTGCAGGTCCATGTATTCAGTCTGGTACTCAGGGTGGTTGGAAGGTACTGTGTATGTTCAAGAGGTAGAGGCATAACTGATATAGTTTGTAGCACCTATGGGTCCAGTCACTCTAGAGGTTGTGGTATGACAGCCTACAAAATATGCAGCCATTCTGGGCATAAAAAGTCAGATGCTGAGAGAGAGGGGAATGAGTGCAAAAATAAAGGTACAAAGCCTTGCCAGGCATGTTGGTTCACATTTTTAATCTCAGCACTTAGGGGGAGGCAAAACAGGCAGATCTCTGTGAGTTTGAAGACAGTCCAGACTACACAGTAAGAAATGAGACCACGTCTGCCCTCATCTCACTCCACAAAAAATAAAAAAAAATAAATAAAAAGCAAAAAGTACTGGCAACGCTTGATAATACTGGGAGAAATCTACTTCTAACAAAATACTGGGGAAAAGAGTAATCATCCTTTGGGGAAAGGGCATACAATCGTGCTGTTCACAGAACCATTGGAGATTATTATGTATCCTATCACTGCATAATGGTCAACTCAGAGCTCAACAAAGATCCTGACTTGCAGGTCATAGGATTCACACTCCTCAAAGCCCTCCAGTTATCTCAGGGAAGGCTCAGGCCTCATTACCAATTAAGCTAAATTATGTCTGAAATTCTCTCTGCTATTCTGCTATTGAAATACATAATTTCAAACCTTCACAAAAGGTATCCCTTCTTTCGTGCTAACAAAGCTCAATTATTTCCCTAATCAATCCCACACAGTGAATATAACAGTAGGAGAGATTAAATACGAAACAATGCTTTCTTAAGACTCTATATAAATCTTGTCAGTGTGGGACAGGAAGTTACAAGGCAGGTAGGTTAAGAGGTTGGATAAATTCAGCTCAAGCACTGCATATTAGTAGTAGTCTAGAAATAAAATCTTTGGAAACTTGCAGATTTTAGCTTAAACATTTTTTAGCAGAGGCTGAATCATGTTCACACACAGCTATCAGTTAGGAAAAGGAGAACTGCTGGTGGGAATAGACCACTTAACACCCACAGAATAGAAAAAGGACATCAGAAATCCACATTCTCAGAGTGAACTTGAGTGGCATATACAATGTAACTAACCTGCTGCTAGATGTGGAATAGTGTATTCAAGAGAAACAAAAAGAAATAACTCAAATAAATACTCTAGGACAATTATAGGTCATCAGAAATTGTTCGACATACCTGAAACTTGTAGCAAATCTCCACAGAGCAGATGTCCAAATAAGCAAAGTTTGACAGATGCTTCCTGCCTCCTGCAGGAATGCTGGTCTAGTAAGGATTCTCATTTGTAAGTCAAGATACTGAGTAAGCAAACTACATTCCATGTACTTTTAAGCTGTTTCTCCAATGCAATGATGTCTCTTGTGGGAAATGAACTTAAAAGAGGAAATAAAAGGGACACAAAACTGTTATACTCAAGAAGAATCTTTGTCCAATGTGACACTGCTTAAGGTATTTCCTAATTTGTTTAGCAGATACTTATTTTACTTTTCTTGGTAAGAGTTTTCCATGCACTCAGCTCTAGGAAATAGCTGCTTCTCATTATGATTTGCTGGGGTGTTGGTAGAGCTGGCCGAGCAGTTCCTTCCAGCTTCACTGCAAGTGAGGTCCTTCTCAAGCCATTAGAATTTGTAGACTTTCATATATGATGCCTGACTCTTTTCATACCTAAACACTTTTATTCATTCTCCTGCAAAATGAAATGGAAAGCTCATTCACATGACTGATAGGTATAGCATTGCTACCTGGTCCATACTGACTATTGCATAGCTAGATCCTACACAGTTAGGTAGCATATTCCCTTTATTCCCTTTATGAGTAATTCACACATGCCATAACCAGCATTTAAAATATATCTTTGTTGTGACACTCTCATCAAAATAATTTGAGCACAAAGTACACATTTGTCTTTGTCATCAGAGGAACGACTCAGTCTCTATTATACTCATGTTGACTATATCAAAGACCAGTGAAGAACCTATCCTGTTTCCTCTTGTGGCCCAATATGGGTAGATACAAAATATACAGGGTCAATAATATGTGAAAAATAAAACAAGCAGAAATTTAACCAACCTCACCTCATAGTACAAGCATTTCTGAGGACCAATCCTATTCCTCAGGATAGAAGTATGTCATCACATCTTCAAAGGTCACAAGAGTTCTGAGAAAGTCCAGGTTTACTGCCTCCATGGGTCTAAACCCCAGGCCACTGTATTTAAGAGAAGTGGGCTTGTTGTATAAGTGAAGACGTCATGAAATATAGCATGGCCTTAAGACATCCTATTCCTGAAAGACACCAATCATGATATTGCTCACATTAGAGTCAGTAACACTGAAAGTCAAGGTTCAGAACTAGGAAGTCAAAATTCTTAGAGAATGCAGATACAAACATGGAATGCACCTGAACCTTCACTATTCTTTAACTGATTAGTAGGGGATGCAAGAGAAGCAGCCAAGCAACATCACTTAGGAGATCTTCCTTCTTTAAGCCATGGGATTGTGGCAGAGCCAGAAAGTGATGTAGTTGGATATAAACCACTTGAGGAAGTCATCCACAATGACTCTGACCTCCACATGTGCATTCCTGAGCACACACATGAACATATAAATGAAGACATATACCCAAATTTTTGGACAGTGTTTTAAGTAATTTTCCCCATACTGAGTTTGCATTTAACTGTGGTCGAATATCCTCTCATTGTAATAGACAGTTGAATGTCTTCAATTATGTGGACAATTGTATTCTCTATAAACTCACATTGTGTCTCATAATTTGCAATTTTACAGGTAACATCTATTTATTTTCTTCCTCATATTTTTATAATGGCAAGAAACTTTGGGACATTGTAGATTATCAGTCTATTTCAGAATATGTCATTTCTTTATTTCTGTTTATTATTCCTGTAAATAATTGTAAGTGAATGGGTTTGAGAGACTCTGTGTAATATTTACATTGATGCATATAACATACATTTAAATTTTTGTGTGAATTATTCAAGAACATTGTTTCTCCTCTATTTAAATGAGATATATGTATATCTCCTTGCTATAATTAAGAAAATTAAATTTGTTATAATATGAAGTTTGAAATATTCAAAGGCATATTCACATCAATTCATTTAATATATTCTTTCACATGTGCATTGGTTACTTACACTTTCTCCTTTCAGAAGTATCTGGCAGATAAATTGCCATAGTTTGATTGATCAATTATTTGTCATTTTAAAGTTCTTTTTTGTTTCTTGTTTTTTTATATATGCTGCTACCATCCCTAATTAAGAGAACCATTTTAAGAGATGCCATTTTCCCCCTTACAAACAGTGTCCTTTCACTCTGTTGATTTTCCTTGATAAGGAGAAAGTTTTCTACCTGGATGTCATTTTATTTATACTTGATTTCCTGAGCTAGAGGAGTCAAAACAAACACTTTGTATGTCAGTATCAAAGAAATTGTGTAGAAACCACCTGTGACTTCCTACTTCTTCTGTTTCCTTTTCCAGAAAGTCCAAAATCCTCTCTAAGTCCTGCCTTCCTACTTTCTCAGTTCTCTATAACCTCTATGGTTTATTTCGGAAACCAAGTGGCTAGTTCTGCTTTCTGATTTAAAACAAATTTTATTTTAAGATGCAATCAAAATATCACACAACATTATTCTACTGAAAATTTGTATGGTTACTAAATAAATATAGTTTCCTTCATAGCAGGAAACTCAGATTTTGTCTTGTTAGCCAGGTCAAAATCTGGCAAAAGGTCATTAGCTCCAAGTTAAATGGTATTTTGAGTCACCTTCATAGATTCCAGACCCACAGAATCAACTAACCTGGGCTCATAAGGACTCACAGAGACCGAAGCAGCAATCAGGGAGCCTGTATGGGTCATACCTAGGTCCTCTGAATATATGATATGTTTGTGTAACTTTGTCATCTTGTGGGACTTCAGCTGTCTTTGACACTTTTGCCTGCTTTAGCACCCTTCTTCTCCTACTGGGTTGCCTCCTTCAGGGGTTTGTGCCCACTTTTATTGTAATTTTTGTGCCATGTTTGGTTGATATCCCTGGGAGGCATGATCTTTTTTTAAAGTGAAATGGGAGGGAAGAGTTGGAGAAAGGACTGGGAGGATATGGGGGAGGGAACTGTGGTCATGATACAATATTAGAGAAAAGAATAAATAAAATAAGTAATTTAAAAAGTGTATTATTTTGTTAAACAAATATGATGTGGTTTTCAAACTGTCTTCTGAACAACTGTACTTGACTTGTAAATTTTGGTACCTCTCAATCTCAACTGTAGAAGAAAAAATATATTCTTTTGCAGTGTTTTCTAGAGAGCCGTGTAGTGCCACGCCTTAAAGTGGCCCTGGCTTCTATCTTACACCTTCCCGCTGGTGAAGACTCTCTGGGTAAACAAGCCCTTAATTGGTTAAGTCTGTTCAGCCTGTCTGCTTCCGCATTAGAGTAGCCTATCTGCAGGGTCCATGTGCTCACTGGGGTTGGTTAGCTCAAGGGTATTTAAGCCTGTGCAGGGGTCTCCTCTCTCTCTCTCTCTCTCTCTCTCTCTCTCTCTCTCTCTCTCTCTCTCTCTCTCTCTCTCTCTCTGAGGGCCAGCAGCAACATGTTTAAAGGATCCTGATTAAAACTGCATGAAGAAGATCTACCCGGAGTCTTGTCTTCCTTGCTGGCGAGGGCAGGCACTTACAGTGTATAGCAATTAATGCAGTGACTATAGTCAGAATAACTGATTATTGCTATGAAATACTATCCTAATGGTCAGCCATGAATGGATATCTTTATCATGTCCTCCAGACATAAAATCATCGACAAGTTGAGAACCACTTAAGTAAATGGAATGATTTCTTGGGTCTGTTTTCTGCACCCTACCTTTATTTGTTTTTCATATTTTCCTTTAGAAAAATCTGTCTACAACTGCTAATAATGTATTCATCTAACTTTGAAGAATGAAAAATGCTAAGTTTAATATTTTAAAAGAAAGCAAATATTATACTCTATGAATTCCCTTAAGCTTTTTATCCTGCTCTCTTTCACTTTGTTAAAATCCTCCTCTTTCTCCTGAACCATAAACAGTTCTTGGGATGATCTCTCCAGAGCATTTCACAATTGCTCTCAGAAAAGAATATTATGTACCGCATTTTATGTTCTGTGAAATTCATGTGTTGATATCATAACTGTGATATTTTGAGAAAGGAAGCCTTTGGAAGTTGTGGGATTCATGAGTTCAGTGTCTTAACAAAGAAAACAACATGTTTGCTCTTTCTCTCTCCCATTGCCTCTGAAATCAACAAGAAGACCAGTTTTTGTAAATCAGAAAGCAATCACAGACTCTCCAACCTAAAATCCAAAATGTGAGCTCTATATTTTGAGAAAAAAATAATATATTCAAACCACACAGTCTATGCTTGTTATATTTAGTTTAATGTCTAGAAAATTAGTCTAATAGGTGAGGGGATCAGAAAAATACATTTGATCTTTTAAAAGATACTGGAATTCCAAATGCTTTATACTTATGTATGTGTTTACTTTTGCTTCTACTTGTCAAGCTAAATGTGCACTCTTATTGAAGTCAACATCTTCCAAACACACACATGATAAATTGTGTGCAAAGTGGATTATTGTATGAAGAAAAAGTTAAGAATAAGAGATATTCATTTTAGAAGTATTTTAAAACCTAGAATGCTTTTTGTTAATTTATTTTGCTAGTACTCTTTTATTTTGTTTTTAATATACTCATGCAACTCAATATTTACTTATGACAAAAGGAGTATAGGATTGTTAATCAGCCTACTTTCACTCAGGAATAATCCTTTCATTTCAATTCATTTCTTCCACATGAATAGATCTTCATGAAACACAAACATTATTCTTAAAGAGATAGTGATAATATATGAAGAGGTTTCAACATTACATTGATTCCACAGTTTAGCATAATCTATAGCTTGTAAAGAAATCTTCAAACTGATTTCTGATGGGGCTTAAAAGGTTTGATTTCCTGAAGCAGTATAAAAGTATTACCAATTTTCTCATCTACAATTTATTGTTTTGGGTATTCTTAATGAGGATCATTATTCATGGAGTGGTTTTAGCACACATTTCTTCAATTTTTAAGGATGTTGAATGTCTTTTCAATGTTTCCTACCTATTAGTTTTTCTTCTTCTGAAAGTTCAATGTTTACTTCTGTAGTACATAGTTTTTTAATAAAATGAAGCATTTTCTTGGCATTTTTTGAGTTCTTTGTATATTGTAGATGATAACTTTTTTGTCAGAATTATAGTTAGTAAAGATTTCTCTGGTTTTATGGTCGACCTCATTAAATTGGTGGGTATCTTTATTACTGATTGCACAAATTTGATAATATTTGTGCAATTTGTGCAAAGGTGGTTAAATGATATAATGGTATTCAGGTGACTGACCAAAATGACAATCTAAAACATTAATCACTTGCTATATTCTTATCGAGTATTTAACTCAGGATTAGACTTCTTTTTCTTTGGGAGGATTGTTTCATTTTTTTCTTCTTCGGGAAGTTTTGAAGCTTATTTGATTTCTTCATTTTTTGCTTTGTTTGCTAATTTATTAGTTTAGAACTTAAGAGTCCCAAACATAAATTCATGTTATCAAACATTTTATGGAACCTAACTTTAGGATACAAGTTGAAAAACTGACTGATAATTCATGTGAAGTGAGATTAACACATACTGATAAAATATTTTAACTTAAAATAAGATAAGGGTGTGTCCGAGTGATCTCTAAGATAACTACCTTGAAAGCTACAGTATCAAGATGTGACAACTGTTCACAGTCTCCTTCAAAATGCAGTCAGAAAACAATATGTTGCATGATTTTTGAATGCACTGTAAAACCTGAGACTATTAAATAAAATCAATCTTGGGTCAGGAGGTGGAGCCAGCGACTAGTTGGTAGTAATTCACTAACGAGATTATGGAGGAGCCAGAAAACAGGTAATGGTGCCCAAGAAGGAAGACTTGGAGTTACTTTGGCTTTTTGGTTTGACATGGATGGAGAGATGCTCTCTTGTTGCGTCTCCAACTAAACAACTTATTGCTTCTCAGCCTCTTTGAGCTAGCAGGTTTTCACTCCAACATCTAACTCCTGAGTACTTTTTTGGTAAATAGAATGATGTAGTTTTAGTTGAAAACTGTATCTACCAGCAGTGGGAGAGCCAGTGCCATGGGATGAGAAGTTCCACCATGCCAAGGACTGAGCAGAAGGGTACAAGCTATGAGATACATGGCAGTTAAAAATACCAATAAATTCAGGTGCTGCAGCTAAGGTTACAGAAAACCACAGCAATATACTTTCACAGTATATTAAGGAGCACAGTCATAGCAAATGTTCTTTTATCATGTGCAAATAACCTAATAGTAGAGCAAGTTCCAACATTAACATATTCCACACCCTTATTTTAGTCAAGAGAATTTAAAAAGAAATGGGACATTTTTATGACATGGCTTCAGAATAATTGTTTATTGTACATTTGTCTTTGTTTTTGTTTTTGTCCCCATAAAAACTGAATAATGCTCAATTACAACACTCCTGGGTCAGGGAAGAAATAAAAAAAAGAACTTAAAGACTTCCTAGAGTTCAATGAAAATAAAGACAAAACATACCCAAACTTAGGGGACACTTTGAAAGCAGTGCTAAGAGGAAAGTTCATAACACTAAGTGCCCACATAAAGAAACTGGACAATAGTCGCACTAGAGAATTAACAGCACGCTTGAAAGCTCTAGTACAAAAAGAGATAAATTCACTTAGGAGGAGAAGACACTAGGAAATAATCAAATTGATGGTTGAAATCAATAAAGTAGAAACAAAGAAGACAATTAAAAGAATCAACGAAACAAAGAGCTGGTTCTTTGAGAAAATCAACAAAACATACAAATGATCAACAAGACATACAAGCTAACCAAAAAGCAGAGAGAGATCATGCAAATTAACAAAGTCAATTTTTTTCTCTAAAATAAACTTTACATTATAAGGCAGAATGCTGACATGATGTGTTGTATTACATACTTTTGAAGAAAAACCAAAGATATAAATCCTAAGTAATGCCAACAGTTTGGGTATTTTCCATAGAATATTTCAGAAATCAATGCAAATTGAAATCCATTCATTATTTTAAAATACATGTTGATAGGGATTAAGTTAGTATGAATATCAAAAATACATGAAAGTAATATTAAGCGTATATAACTATGCCATTTTCAGCATTTGCTTCTATACTTCTAAATTCAATTTGACCTGAAATGTTAGATTTACATGTTTTTCCAGAAAGAAAATATCTTAGTGCTTTCTAACAAGAAAATGAGACAGAAAAGATTATTATTTTGATTACTAGGCTATGCATTACATTCAACCCTTTAATTACTAATATGGCAGCCCCTCCTAAGACAAATATAGAAATTCACAACTCTTTAACTAATGGCTATCTAACTAATAGTGACATTTACTTGTTTTCCCTGAAATATTCATGACTGGGTTTTTTTTTGTAATAAATTTTAGGAAAATATGTGAAAAATATAGACAAACTGAGGTTGCTTATTTTTTTCCAGTGCACAGAAAGCCATATATTTTCTTGTCTGTGATTTTTGACATGCAAACAAAAGTTCTTCCAAATTGTTCAATATGGAAAGAGGAATAAATTAAGTGGAGAAGTGGACATAAGAAAGTCAACGTTTTCCAATAAGTTGGAAGATTTGTCCTGTTTGTCTTGAATAAATTCTAAATATCTGATTTTTTAAAAGCCAGAAAATGATTAATTAAAATAACCTCTGTTTAGACAATATACCATTTAACATCTTGTTATATCTTGCTTGCCTCATAGTCAACAGGAACAATTTTTATGAGGAATTTACAGACACCCTAATGACATATAATAAATTCAGAGAGTAGGCATAAACTGTGATAAAAGTTTTTTATATTGGTTATATGTGCTACTAAAAGTTGCGTGAAAAAATAAAACAGGTTTTCTTAATCAATGAAACAACTCCATCAACAGTAGAGAAATAAATGCCTATTCTATAATTGTTTTCTCTGTTGTGTCAAATGATTTTTATACAACGGTGCTAGAAAAAGCCTTCTTCAAAGGGAACATCTACAACTTCTGCTAACATGATGTTCTCATTACAGCATTGAAGACAAGATAACAAAAATAAAAATAAAATATTGTGCATGTTTTCATGCCTATCTATTCCCTTTGTCTGTATCTTTCTTATTTTCAACATTTACTTTGTCTTTCATCCTTTAATATAATTCCCACATGAAAATCACATAAGACACATTTATGTGTAACTGCTGAGCATGTCTGAAGACAGATTGAAAGAGCTGTTTTTCTATTGCTTTTTCACTTGGTAAAAGTGTGAATGCTTCATTAACACTTCTGAAGCTGTAAGTGAAATGCCTTTTGAAAAATGACGAACAATCTGTGTCCCACAGCTCCTCAACCTAATGTGGCTTCCTGAACCACCCTGAAGTCCCCTGGGGAACAAGTCCATTTCATGTGTTGGTTTTCTTTCAATGTGGCACTGAAGTCAATTTCTTGTATTAAGGTATGAGGAAGCCTTATTACTGCTACCCTTTTCAAAGACAAAGAGGAAAAGCCTGCTTACTTTTGATCATGGAAGGTATAAAAGATCAACAATGCTCATTGCCATAAGAGTTTTGCTCAAGTTAAAAAAAAAACCTTTATCCTATTTTTCTAATCTTTGAAAGTGTAATAATATCAAAATATATGAAAGAAGCATGTGAATCCTGAATTATATGTAGTAAAACGGCCTGGTCATAATTCAGAGGCATGCAGAAGGTAAGTTTTGTTTGCATTTGCATTTCCAAATGCATAATCAAGGAACAAAATGAATGGAAGAGTAGTGGATGGCAATATTTTCACATTACTTTTGCTAATCTTAAGTTGGCATTAGAACTTGTAACGAGTATGTTTTCCTCACTGCCGTTTTGCTCCCACCATCGTGCCAGCCCCAAATAACATGCTGAGACTCTGTATTTGATATAATGCTGTTGGCCAGGTATTAGATTCTTGTCAGTTAGCTCTGTCTTAAAGATTAACCCATTTCTACTTATCTAAGTATTTCCTCGTGGTCATCTTATCGGAGAGTGGGCCAGCATGATGCTCTCTCCAGGCTCTCCATGTTGACTCCTCCTTATACCTTTCTCTTTCCTCCTAGTCTCCTAGCCCTGCCTATCTTGCTTTCCTATTGGCCAAAATAGCTTTATTCATTAACCAGTATGAGAAACATATTTACAAAATAACATCTCACATCAAGAACTGACACTTGTATCTTTTAAAGATTTATAACTGGGTTCTTAAGGAATAAATGCAGAAAATGGATAACTTTTATATTAAAGACATTATCAAGTCTGAGGAAATATTGCTTATTTTAATAAACTGGATTTTATTATGACCTACAAATCTGCATGAAATTACTGGCTTTGTCTTTTACAAACTATATTTGTGTGCAATATTTTCTTATCTGAGTCATCCTTTTTCCACATGCAAAATTAGAATAATCAAACTATAGTTGCTTTATAAGGTTTTAGAGAATATTAAGTGAGTAAATATAGGTAAAACATTTTTAAATTTTTTTACACATAAAAGTTATTATTTGTGTGTTAGAGATTATTATTAGTGGTTTCTTCCAAAGTTGTTAGGAGTCAGGAAGGAAGGATGTATACCATAACTACAGAAAGTCTTTTGGAAGTAATTTTTGGTAAATCACAAAAACAGGAAGGTGTTCCCAACTAGATATAATTCAGTACTGTTTTAAACATCATTCCTTGTATCTTATACTTCTCAGTTACACTGTGGTTGAAACACAAGTCACAAAAATAAGTGATTCAAAGGGAGCTGTAAGTGCAGTGATAGGTTAGGTGTTTTCCATGCACAGTTAAATCACATAGCAAGAGCAAAAGCAGAGTTGTTGTGAACTTGTTGAGTTAATACAAAATACAGTAAAATTTAAATTTGCACCTAGTACTTTTTGAATTTTTGTTTCTTCTTTTTCTTTTCCTTTAAAAATCATAGAGCTGCAAACAAAATTCTGAGCATCAAGGTGGGACATTTTTCAGCTAGGAAATAAATTAACTACTGACTTATGTGAGTTAAGACTGTATAGAATGAAATATTCTTTTATTTGGAATGCTTTCTGACAAAGTAAGAACTTCACATAGAAAGGCAAGAACAAACAACAGCAAACATGAATCCAATACACTGATTTTGGATGTGCGCTATATACAAAAAAGGTCCAGCATTAGTCTCTTCAGTCACACCTATACACATAGTTGGGAGAATATCAAAATGTGAATCGACACATATGTTATCACTAAAGATTAAACTGAAGTTGTGGTATGTAGCAACAAAAAATAATTAGCAAGTGCATAACCAGTATCTTTTTTTTATACTTTATATGAATGGATGAATGGTAACATTTTTTCTGTGTGTATGCAAAGGCTTTTTTTTCTTTTTTCTTTCTTTCTTTCTTTTTTTTTTTTGTAAACCTGAGCAAGATCTAATCTTTGTTTACTAGTGTTGTAATTTACTGACCTTCACTAATGGCTAAACATTGAAGAACACAAACAAGATTTTAGAGCCTAAGACAAAAATAAGAAAGAAACAGACAAATTAATATATTTGTGCAAATCATTATTTGACATAAAATATCCACCAATTTTGCTGTGAAACTACTTTTACTCATAAAATCTTTGTTTTATTCTAAATTATGGATGTATCATAATCATTATTAATATTATTTGTGGTGACAAATAAATGGAAATTGATTTTATGTATGGGTGCAAAACAAAAAGAATTTAAAGAAAATGGTTTGGGGTAATTTCAAGGAATTGAATGTAACAATAACAAAATAATCTCTAAAACAAGAAAAAATCAGGAAAACTATGGAGATACAACTAAAGAACTCTTGGTTTTTGTATGTGAGATTTCTCAGTGGGCAAGGTGCCTTTCACCAAGCCTGAACACCAGAGTTTGATCATATATACATAAATTTATATATATACATATATACATATATATACACACATACACACACACACACACACACATATATATATATATATATATATATATATATATAATGTTTTTCTTCTTTTACATAATGACCCCAATTTCCTCTCCCTCCCATGCCCCCCAACACCCCCTCCCATTCCACGCCCCGCACTCCACAGGGAAGGTCAGAGTTTGATCTTTAGCACTACTTGGTGGAAAGATTTGACTTCCTTAAATTGTCCTTTGACCTAATATTGTGACATATTCATGTCTCATGTCTCTCAATACACTTAACTATAATAAAAATGTTTTCAAATAAGAAGTCTTGGATTTGTTTGGGAAACAAAGGATCTTTACAAAAGTGTCATTGAGTTAGTTGATGTTTATTTTTACCTGATTTCTTTTTGAAAAATTCAGAGTCCTACCTTTGGTTGTGTCCTGTTATATTTCTTATAGTTGCTGCTAAAGAAGTAGTTTTGTTGAGTATTGCAAAGGAAAAAAATCTTTTACAAAATTGCCAGTTCCAAATACAATTTCATAAGTGATAACTATGCCATCTAAAAAAAAATATATTGATAACTTGTTTAGGCCAGGTGACCTGTCCAACACTAGGGGGAGTGAGGATTAAGAACACTAGGGGGATTGAGTATCAAGAAAGAGACAGAATAAATCATATAGAATCAGAGGTCTCTCAGTGAATATTACAACAGCCCCAAATTTATTTCTCATACCTCTTATACACTTAAAGCAAATGTGGAAGGCAAAAGACTTTCTGCCTATGGTTCAGGAACAATCAAGTATAATCACCTCCTTAATTCTTAAAACATCTAATAACCACACTTTTGGCCAAATATGTTTGTTCCTCGTATAAGCTTGAACTCTCTGATCTTGAGTCAATATGGAATGGAGTTATTGCAATAACTTTATATGTAAGTACTTATTATTATTATTATTATCATCATTATTACTTTCCCCTCTTGTCTTAATTCCACCTCTTTCTCTCCTATTTCTTCTCAAGTCTATGACTTCTTATTTGATAGTTTTTATTGTTATACATAAACATAAGTGAACAAATGCAACCTGCTGAGATTATTTGCTAATTGTTCACATATGTTTAGGACTGACCTGTTGGGATTGATTAGCTCATCTGTGAGCTTGTCTCTGTAGAAGACCAATCCTGCCTGTCTCAAAAGCTGTTAATTACCTATAACTCTTTTTATAGGGGTAAAACTTTTATAAAATATACCTTCCACTTTGGAATGTTAATTGATCATTTTTCAGATCTTGCTCAGGCAAGAATCCTACATCCAGATTCTCAATCACACATAAAAGATGTTATTTTATAGCAGGAGTCTGGTCCTGACCCTCTGTATTTCTCCCCTGTAATGTGTGATAGTCACTGAGTCCTAAGTGTAAGGGCTTTATTATAAATGCATTTAATTGATGCCGGGTGTATACTGACTCTCATTTCAAATTGATTTCAGAAAAGCTAGCCCTCCTTGCCCTTGGCTTGAATTCTCCTTTCAAACTATCATGGATCATAAACATTTGTTAAAGACATTGCATTTGTAATGAACACATGTATAATTTATATCATTATTCCCTATATATAGCATAATGAATATAATATAATATTTACAGAGTTTTAGAGAATGTAATTTATCTGGATAAGATTTAAATTGTACAAGAAATTAAACACAAACTGCATGCCAATAATATGCCAGATTATATGCTACTAGTGAATTTTGGCAAATAGACTGTAATCTATAATGCAAAATAAAGGGCAAGTATGTCTGATATATGATAATGGACTATACCCTTAACATTTCTCTTTTTTTGGTAAACATGAAGTTAAATGCTCCCAACAGAGCATACTAGAAGACTGCAAAGGGAAGATCATCTCTTTCCTTTCAGGTAGTACTAAATATTCTAGGTGGATTTAATTATTCCATGTTGTAACATATGCATTCATATTCTGTAACATTACATCAGGGCCCTTAAACATACAAAATTTTTGTCTGTTAATTTTCAGTGACAATTTTAAAAGAAAAGCAATGTCATAGAAGCTGATTCGTATGTTATTTTTAAAGGACACCCTGTAAAGACACACACACACTCACACACACACACACACATACACACACTATATATATATATATATATATATATATATGTATATATATATATATGTATATATATGTATATGTGTATCTAATGATGTCATAATATATCTCAATATTAAAAGTACATAATTAATATTTTCCAGTGGATATTAACATATTTCACCCAGGTGATTCAGAAAATTCTCCTCCATTTGTATTTAGCTTTTCCAACAAGGCATGAATATTGTAGTTGGTAAATCATCAAACACTTCAAAATGTTTTCTCTCTTATGTAGTCTCCTCAGGCTATATGCAATATTTTTAAGTCAATTTCCTTCTAAAATATTTTCAATAACTTGTGGTTTGTATTCACTACATATATATTTCTAAATAGATTCATACAAGTGCAACTGGTTGGGTTAATTTTGGCATGGGAATATTCAAATTGTTTCTCTATCCCAAATATCTCGTCCACATTAAAAGTAAATAAAAACTTTCTTAGGGGGTAATGAGAATTCTCATTGAGTAAAACACTTTTAATGAAAAAAAAAATGAGTAATTTAAATTAGATCTTCAGCACTGTGTAAAGCCTGTCATATGGTAGTCCATATCTGTTATCCCAGAATTCAAGGAGATGGATGATAAGTGGAGATGATAGGATGCATGGACTCTCACTAGCCAGCTAGCCAGCTATGTATAGCTGCAAAACAACAAGAGATCTCTCAACAAAGATAAAAGTGAGGTTGACAGTCACAGTTGCCCTCTAACTTCATATGTACACTATTCACACATGTACCAGCACTCAGGAAGAGTATAACACACACACACACACACACACACACACACACACACACACACACACACACACACACACAGGGAGGGAATTGGGAATTGGTAGAAGACTCTTAGATTTTATTCAGTTGTTTACAGCAAGGATATAATGGATATAATAGTCATGTATTTTTAATATATTCTTAGCAGAGCCACATACATTGCACTTTATCTCCTTTAGTGATATAACTATTATAACATTGTTAAGGTAATGAGTGCCTGGTTTCTCCTGTGCTAACATGTTTCCTTTGCTTATTCAGAATCCATGAGTTGATAATGTGGTATCATTTGATTAAGTTTGACTTACCATTTCCAATTCAAATTGAATATTTGAGGATTCTGTCTTAATTTTCTCAATTTATATTGTGTTTAAACTTACTCTGCTTTGCTAAAGCAAAACTATTTTCCGTGTGATGTATCAAGAACAGAGGTTTATTTTTTACACTGTTCTGAAATCTGGGAAGGTAAGAGATGGGAGCCTCTCTGTTTCAGTCTTAGTCAGTGTTCTGTTTGTATGAAAAGATAAATGACCACTAAAATCTCTTCTAAATGAAAGCATTTAAATAAGGCTTGCTTAGGATGTCAGATGTTTAGTTCATTTTCATCTTGGTGGAAGCATGATAACACACAAGCAAACATGGTTCTTGAGAAGTAGCTTAGAGTTCTAAATCCAGATCTGCAGGCAGCAGGGAAAGAAAGAGCCAGAGGGCCTGCTTAGGCTTTTGACACCTCAAAGTCCAGCCATCAGTGGTATACTTCCAACAAGTCCAAACCTACTCCAAAATACCAACCTTCTTTAATATTGTGCCACTTTCTATGAGCCTTTGGTGGCCATTTTTGTGCAAAACAACCATTTACAAGAGAGTACTTTGTTGTTGAATCCTACAATTGGAATAGACACTGTTTTCTTACATGGTAGAAAGGATAGGAAGGTTAAAAAGGCATGAATACTGGATAAAGTACTTTTTTCTATATACATGCAAAACATTTATCCAAAGTATCAATTTTGGAGAACTAGCAATTTTAATCATAACAGTGTTGTCAGAATTGCTTCAAACTGTGGAAAAATACAAATACAAATTTTCAGGAGAAATGTCAACAAGGAACTGTTTCTATTTCTACAGACTTATAAGAATCACTCTTTCACTAAAGCATTAGCTAAAGCCATAGCTAAAATTATTAGGATTTTTAGCCTTTTTGGAATTTCTAATGGTGTCAAATAAGCCTAAACAAGTCTAGATTGATTTGTATCATTAATAATTCTAATTGTAATCAATAAATTGATATATCAATCATGTATATTCATTTTCATCCCTTTCTTTTTGCTTTTTATCATTTATTCATTCATTCCTTCTTATTTGTTAACTTGTTCACTTATTTATTCATTTATTTGTTTATGAATGAACAAAAGTACTATCTCTAGCCTATACCACAACAAAAGCAATCAACAATCTAATCCACAGTTCCAGTCTCACAATAACATAATCTGGCCCCTACATTGAGAAGTAATCTTCTCAAAGCAAATTACACTTGTTTTATCCTCAAACAAAAACATTCCAATGTTCTTTAAATTATTTGGAGGAAATCTTCAAATTTCTGTACTTATTCAATTTCATCCATCACACTTCAATTTCATCTCTTCTTCATGTGCTAATATTAATCACACTATTAGCACATTTTTGTGTTTTCTTTTCTGTTGTGCTTTGCTATGAATGAAAAGTCACTAGAGAATTATATCCGGAAAAAAAGTCTTATTCCTTCCAACTAGAATGTTCTAATTTGAAATCTCAGCATGAATGACTTGTCATTTCTCATGATTGCTTAAATGAAATCCTTTGGGATGTCTTTCCGGGAACCCGGTGTCAAAACCCTCATCCCTCTTTATCATTAATTTAAAGTAGATGTGCGTTTTGTTCACTAGAGTGTCAAATCTGTGAATATAGTATCTGTCTTGTTTTACTTCAAGAATGACTATTATAAGTAAAAAATGAAAAAATTAGCTTTGTATTTGGAGGAAAATTTGTATTGGCATTTTTTTTTGTAAAGACAGATACACAAGCCAGCAAACCATTTACTATGTTGGCCTTAAAAGTGAAGTTCATGAGGGCGACAGGGCAACTTAAAGAACAGAGTTTGTGGAATGTACTTTATAATTTTATATTAAAATTAAAAGCCAGTTTTATAATCCTTTATGCATGGAACAGCAAAGGAATGGTTTTACTGGTGTAGAATGAATAAGATACCATGAGGGTAGTAGGTATGGCAAGCACATGTGTAGTAACTTGCTTTTATGGAAATACACCTGTGCCATGTCTTTGAAAAGAAAATAGAAAAGTCCTTGAGGAAGGATTCTACCAACATCCAGAGATCACCGATGCCAGCCCTGGCTACTATACCCAGCAAATCTTTCAATCATTATAGATAGAAAAACCAAGATATTCCATGACAAAACCAGATTTAAACAATGCATGTCCACTAATGCAGTTCTGTAAGAAAAGCTTCTGCTTTTAATTTTATGTTCTTTGCTAACATGAGCCAACAATAATAGGTGAAATGAGTCAAGTTAGCCCAATTTAAAAAAAAAATTGATTAGCACTGAAGAATGAAAGAAAAACGACTCAGTAACTTTTACTTTGGTTTGTATTTACTTACCACAAAGTCTCTAATAAGATCTTGAAAAGATAAAAGTAAAAACATCAATTGCCTAGAATTAATTCCACATGTTCCATAAGAGATATGCCCAAAATTTTCTGTTCCACATAGAAACTGGATTGTGGAAGCCATCACTATTTTCTGCCACTCTGGGTTTCTTCCTGCCTTCAGCTTCCATTGTGTCACTGTCATTCATAGTTACGCATGATCCTGAAACTAGCTATAGTCATGTGTTTTTATTATTCTTATTCCTAAATTTCTCTCAGAAATCGTGTTTTGTTAATTTACCTTGATATTATGATCAAATTATGCAATTAATCAATGGAGAAATGGAAAAAAGTACTTCACACATTTAAAAAAAAATAGCTATTTACCGTGAACCAAGCCTATTATGTGGTTAACTGCCACAAAAGAAGACAGTGTGACAGATTGAAGAAGAATTTTCACGGCACACTGGTCAATAATCAACTCGGTTTGGAAAAGATATATAATCAAGTTGTCATTTATCATCCTCAAAAATTCGAGATTTGAGTTAGGTATGAATTTTCCTTTAACATTCAAAATAAATTGTGGAGAGTGTTTGTGTTCAACCAAGCCTTGGGAGTGAAGTAGAATTGATGAGAATTTTCCAATTCTAATACAAAACAAAAGCTCTGATAATATATAATAACACCAACTTCTATGAAGATCTTACTGGAATTCCCAATGTCTATTGATACTCATCTATTCCACCTTTGATCCCTAAAATAAATGGCATTTCTTTTAAGGAAAATTTAGAAAGAATTTCAAAATTAGAGTTTTTCATATTTTCTTCCTTGAGTTTGACACATAGGAGCTTGGACCCACATTTTTCGTCAAAGAAGAGCCATGCATATCAGGATTGCAAAAAAGCATAGTCATGACAGATGTGACAGTGACTAATTGTAGCTGATGTCGGCAATATGGCAAGAGGATTTTCTCATTAAAGTTAAGGGTCAGGGGAAGATGTGAGAATTAAAAAGCAATGTAATGGGGTCAGGGCAAAATGATCACCTAAGGCCTGAATCAACCCAAGTGGAAAATTGCTTGAAAAGCAGGTTAGCAATTTGAGCCAGGAATGAAATAAAGTATAACAGAGTTCTCACCTCATCCATAGGGGTGATCACACACAAATGCTCTTAAACTCATATCACTTTTGTTTTTTTACTAGTGATTTACCAATGCATGTTATAATATTTCAGAATTACTGATGTAAATAATTATAAGAAAAATAATACCTTGGTCTTTCTCCCTTGCAAGTACCTTTGTGCCAATACTTAACTTCTCCATTTTTATTTTTAACTATCTTTATTGAGACTGTCAATCTAGCTTCCTTTAGTCAGAACAATAGTTTGTAACTAGTTTATCTACTTCTTAACTATTTTCTTTCCAAAAGCCTGATTCTTTCTGTTGTAGAAGACTAAATGGTCCTGCGGCATCTATCAGCTGAAAATTATATGCCCAAAACCTTTCATTCAAGATCTCTACAATAAACCCCCTTACTCTCTTCAACCTAAACTTCTATGGCTGATTTTCATGTTTTCTATCTTCTAGTCTTATGCAAATAGCTATTTTCTACATTGTATCTTGGATTTTCTTAAATATCTTTTGCTTGCCTTTTTGTACATTTAATTTCTCCCTGCAATTTTAGTGACTGAACTCTTCCATATGAAAGTGCTTTACTTCCATAAAGTGTATCACTGTTTATTAGATGTATCATAGAAAATAGAAAACATGTTTCTGTTTGTATCTTTTGATCACCTTGTATTATTCTGCTTCATGTGAATGCCTGTATTCCACTCACTCTCTCGCTTATTTGACCATAGTTGATATTTAGTATTGTTTACAAAGTTCTACTTAAAATAAATCTCTGGTAGATGCCAGAATGTCATGTCATTAATATTTATTCACCTCTCCTAAAAGAACTTTGTCATTTTTTTACTGTTAAGTCATTGTCTTAGTTTAGATTTCTATTACTGTGACAATATGCCTTGACCACAGCAACTCTTACAATGAAGAACATTTATTTTGAGCTGACTTGCAGTTTCAGAATATTACTCCATTATCATTCATCATGGTGGGACATGGCCACGTGCAGGCAGACATGGTGTAGGAGAAGGAGCATAGGGTTCTGTATCTTGACCATTGGTAGCAGAAAGAGACTGTTTACCACACTGGATGTAGTTTGAGCATATAAGACCTCAAAGCCCACCTTTATAGTGACACACATTCTTCAACAATGCCACACCTCCTAATAGTACCACTCTCTATAAGTCAAGCATTCAAACACATGAAACTATGAGTGTCCTTACTATTCAAGTATAAACAGTCATTTCACCCAACCAATAAACACCAAATATTAAAAGTTTTGTTTCAAGTATTATGTTCATTCTATAATCACATCTTAACAATATTTCCCATGTGTGGGGAACCCCAGAGCAAAGTTAGCATCTTAACAGCCATCTTTATTAATACTCTCTGAGATACTAACATGCTGGTGATTTTTTTATTCCCTTATGACTGTTCTGCTGTTAAGCATATGATGCAGCCTGACCCTGAAGGAGTCCTAGCTGCAGGTTTATTGTATAGCAACTTATCTTAAAATATCTGCATTCTGCTTGGAAGTACATTCGGCCTCCCTCACATCCTCCCTTTACTCCATTCCCTCATTTCTCCACCATTTAAACCCTGTGGTTATATTCAATCAATGAGACTTGATCAGAATACTGTCTTGTTTCCATCTCTCCCATCTCTTGTCCCCTCATGCTCACTCCCTCCCTCAGGGTCCCCATTGACTGACCCCACGGGCTGGGGCACCCATGCTCATAGAACCTATACATATGAATGGTTCATTTATGCTTTGAGAATGTATGTGTTACATTGTATACAGCTAAATACTTTTGAACGTCACTTTGAATGGTAGATTACCGAAAATCAGCATATGCAAAAGTAAACCATGAAAATATTGTGCTTCTATTGTAGTGTTTGTAAACATGAGAATGATATTGATAGCACTGGGTTAAACAAGTTCTGTCATCCATACCAATCTTCTACTCCTTACCTTCTCTGGTGATTTTGATATCAACTTTTGTGGGGTTTCAAGACTACCTTCTTCTTTACTTCAGACTGAAAACATATTGATCCAAACTAGAATGGTCATTATGTCTCTCATACAACTCCTAAAGACATCTAACCCATTCCATCTTCCCCTCCACATATAGCATGATACCTTCCAGGAGGGATCATCTTAATCTGTGTAGTCATTTGGAGTAGGAGCTAGGCCTTATATCCTGTCTCTAGGTTAAGGAAGTATCCCTCCATGGGGGATGTGCCCGCAAAATCCATTTATTCACCAAGGATACATCCTGGTTCCACTTTCTGAGGACCCTTAGACTGCTCAGGCCTTGTAGCTGAGACTCATGTTCAGGGGGTCTGAGTAAGTCCCATGCTGGATTGCCAGCTATCAATCTGGGGGCCCATTAGCTCCTCCTTGTTCAGGTAAGGTCTTTATATGTTTCTGTAGCCTGGTCTTGTCCTCTCTCTTTGCGTCTGGATTACAGTTAGGCTCAGTGTTTAGTTATGGGTACGTGTCTGCTTCTGTTTCCAAAAGGTACTAGATGAGTTCTCCATGATGGTGGATAAGTTAGTCATTGATCTCATTATCAGGGAACGACCTTTATGGTAGCCTTTCCACTGTTGCTCTAATTATTAGTTGGGCAGTCTTGTAGGGCTCTGGATATTTATCTAAGTTCTGATTTCTATTTATTCATATAATGGCTCCCTCTTTTATGGTCTTTCTCTCTCTCTCTCTCTCTCTCTCTCTCTCTCTCTCTCTCTCTCTCTCTCCTATCACCTATTCCTCCCCTGACTCAATATTCCTAGTCCCGCTTGCTTTACTAATCCTACATCTGACAGAGGGCTGATCTCCAAAATATACAAAGAACTCAAGAAACTAGACAACATAACACCAAATAACCCTATTTCAAAATGGGGTACATAACTGAAGAGAACTCTCAATAGAGAATATCAAAAGGCTGAAACACAATTAAGAAAGTGCTCAACATCCTTAGCTATCTGGGAAATGGAAATTAAAACAACTTTGAGAAACCAGCTTACTCCTGCCAGAATGGCTAAAATTAGAAACACCAATGACAACTTATACAGGAGAGGATGTGGAGAAAGGGGAATACTTCTCCACTGCTGGTGGGAGTGCAAACTTGTAAAGCCATTTTGGAGATAAGTATGGCATTTCCTCAGAAAAATGGGAATCAGTCTACCACAAGACACAGCAATCCTCCTCTTAAGCATATACCCAAATGATCCATATGTAGGGAGCCGTTACAAGTACCGTTGGTAGACAGGAGAGATCTGCATGCGCTGGGCAATTTTCAATCCCTGGGTCCCTGCCTCTTCCGTGGCGTCATATGGGCCAATGAGCAGCAGCCAGTCAGGGGGTGACACGTCCAAGGCAGAGGCTGCTAGCCTATATAAGGGATGGGTTTTGTGTGTTTGGGGTCTCTCTGTCCTGTAAGCTTATGCTCTCCCTCTCAAGAGCATTAAAGCTTTACTGCAGAAGGATCTTGAGTGTGCCGAGTCGTTCTTGCTGGTGAGACAGTAGCGCGGGACATCAAGGTAAAAGCAAAGCGAGGCCTATCTGGTGGATACAAGGGAATAGAAAAAAAGCAATCCTTAATATCTAGAATAATTAGGTTCCAATTTTTGGGCAGAGCAGAGAGCACTGGAAGACCTCTCTGCCCTGCACCCAAAGGATTCATTTGTTCATTAATGGCTCTTAGGTCATGAAGTAGGCGCCATTTGCCTGATTTCTTTTTAATAACAAAAATTGGAGTATTCCAAGAGGAGGTGGATGGTTCTATGTGCCCCAATGCCAACTGTCCTGCCACAAGGCTGTTTACTGCTTCTAATTTTTCAGAGGTCAATGGCCACTGGGGAACCCATACCGGGTCCTCTGTTTTCCAAGGTATGGGCTGTGCTGCCCCAGTGGCGCCTAGGAAAAACCCAGGCCCTGTCTCCCTGGATTTGGATCAGGGGATATGGGTTCTACTCGCCCTAGTTTCAAGCGTCCCAACCCCTTTCCAGTTTCATACCCCATCTTTTCATAATATTGACAGCTCGTAGCGAGTATTCATTGGATAAAGTGAGCCCCAAGCCCTGTAGCATGTCACGTCCCACAAATTAACAGGGAGGGGAAGCACGTAGGGGGTGAACTGTCCTTGATGACTTTCTTCTGATTTCCATGTAAGCATAGAGGAACTAATAGTGGGATGAGAGCTATAGCCTAGCTCCTGCAGGGAATGTGATGATTCTGTGACCGGCCAGGATTTCGGCCACTGATGAGATGAGATGATGCTCCGATCCGCCCCCGTGTCCAATATGCCTTCAAAACCTTTACCATGAATCCAGAGTGATAGCTTTGGCCGATCATGAAGCTGAACAACTAGATAAGCAGAGTCTGACCCTGAAGAACCCATCCGTTTATCTCCCATACCATGGTGGGGGTCGCCTGGGAGGAGCAATAATTGAGCTATCCTATTCCCTCAGCTGATGGAAAATATCCCATTTGGGCTTGAGCACAAAACCTGGATCTCAGGGGAGTGTTGATCGTCAATAACACCTGGGTGAACAACCAGTCCCCGTAATGTAAGCGACCCTCTACCGAGAAGGAGACCTATAGTCCCGTCTGGTAATGGCTTGGGGGCTTGAACGGGAATGGGCTGCACCCCCATCTGAGGCATTAATAGGAAGTTGGAGGCGTCACACAAGTCCACCCTTGCTCCGACTCCTGAGGGGCCTCATTCATCATCCTGGTGACTCTGTTCCCATATTTTGGCGGGCCGGGCCCAACTCTCCGTTTTTTGGAACCTCATTTGTTGGTGTTTCTATAGGGGGGAGAATCCTACCCTTTATATCCCGTACAGAGCGGCCCAGGGCGGCCCTATGGTATCCTTTGCCACAATGAGTGCAGAGTGCTGGTGGCTCTCTCTCCCTCTCCGGCATCCTGCAATCCTTTCTTAGATGACCTGCCTTTCCTCATTTAAAACAGGTTCTTTTATCTGGCCCCTTAAGGGGGTGCTTCTGAGACTGTAGGATGGCAGCAGCTAACCCTGCTTTAGTAAGGGGTCCGACGAGTTCTCTACAGACCCTAAGCCAATTCTGTAATCCTTTGTTTTTCTTGGGGCTATAGCTGCGTGACATTCCTGGGTAGCCTGTTCAAAAATAAGTTGCTCAACAAGAGGTGCAGCCTGCTCAGGATCACCAAAGATCCGCCCTGCTGCCTCTGTCATTCTCACTACAAAGTCAGAAAAGGGTTCCTGAGTCCCTTGGATGATTTTTGTAAGTTGATTGTCCGCTTCCCCTTTCTTGGAGAGTGCCTTCCAGGCTCTAATGGTTGTACTAGCAATTTTCGGGTAGGCGCCCCAGTGATAATTAGTTTGATCGGCTGCAAAATGACCCTGGCCTGTTAGCATGTCGAATGTCCACAACTACTGTTCAGGGGTCAAGGCTGTCGCATTAGCTCTAGCTTGCTCTTGGGCAGCCTCATGCCAAAGTGTTTTCCATTCCATATATTGGCCCATGCTGATAAGCGTAGCCTTTATGACCATCTGCCAGTCAGATGGCGTTAGGGAATCCAGGACAAGTCTATCTAATTGTGCAAGAGTAAAATTGGCCATGACCCCATAATTTATGACTGACTCATCCAACTCTTTTATCTGATTATATTCCACAGGTGCATGCAGCCGCTGCGATGCATCAATGCCCTCAAAGACGGGAAAGGTGAGACGCATTTTTCTTTGTACCTTTTCCAGAAGAAAATGATCCACATCCATGCAACAAAGACATGTGCTCAACTATGATCATAGCAGCATTCTTTGTAATAACAAAAACCTGAAAGCAACCTAGATACCCCTCAACTGAAGAATGGATAAAGAAGATGTGGCACATCTACACAATGGAATACTACTCCGCAGAAAACAAACAAACAAACAAACAAAACAACAACAACCAAAACCCAAAACAAAACAAAACAAAACAATGGAATCTTGAAATTTGCAGGCAAGTTAATGGAACTTGCAGAAACAATTTTGAATGAGGTAACCCAGTCACAAAAAGAGGTTACGTGGAATGTACTCACTCATATATGGATTTTAGCTAAAGAGCAAAGGATCACCAGCATATAATTCACACTGCCAGATAAACTAGGGTACAAGGAGTATTCTCATAGATTCATATAAAGTCTCTCATAGATATGGAAAGGGACAAGATCTCCTTTGGATAAGGGGAGAGGGGGGTCAGTGAGTGGAGAGGGACCTATGAGGAAGAGAAGGGGAGGAGAGGAACTTTTCACTTTCACTTCTACATGCACTTTAATTTGGGAGCTACTTTCATTTATAGGTTTAACATATGCTCCATTCTGAGAGTAAAATGTTATTGAACACTTACTAAAAATGTTAAGAGAAAGAACAATTCTATTGAATCAAAAAGATGACAAAAACTTTTCAACTGCACTTATTCATGGAATACTTCAGTCTTATTATCTGTTAGAAAAAGCCATAAGGCTACCTTTCATTGGGTACATCTTTTTAACCTTGTGTCCACTCCAGGTAAGCATTTAGAAATGTAAAATATGATCAAAGTGATAGGCATAAAAGAATATATTATACAGTTTTTAAAAGCAGAATTTCTCACCTTAATTCCTATGTAGTGGAATAACATATATATATATATATATATATATATATATCTTCTTTATTCATTAAATCCTATCATAAGTTTATGAGAATATATATATATATATATATATATATATATATATCAGGAAACAGCAAGAAATAATAAGCATGTGATTTAATTATGCGAAATATATGTTTCAAAAACGTTTTATTGTTCAGACACTCATTGCTGTAACATCATTATGATATTTCTTTTAGAAGAATATAACATTTTTCTTAATATATATATATATATATATATATATTTGTACTACCCACATCTATTCCCTTAAAATCTGAAATAATTTTACATATACCAAAAGAAATTCATGATTATTTATTTATTATGTCATATTATCTAAACAAAGAAACTAGTTTTATAGCATACCAAAATCCTTTCTCCATATACCTTTCAAGATAAGAGAGATAATCATTTTTATTATTAGTATATGAAGCAGCGGATTTAAATACCTATAATATGAAACTAGCATTATTTGACATGTTATCATGTGTTGATTTCATAGTCTTTAAGACTTTTGCAAACTCAAAGCTAGTCTCTTGAATACTTCTGATAACTTCAAGTGGCAGGTGACTTTCATTTCTCAAAAATATTCCCTATATTTTGACTGTGGACAGTGAATGTGTCCAAGAAAAAATAGCCAAAAATCTGTAACAAAATCATCCCCACTTGTGTTTATCTTTTATTCAGTAACCATATAATAGTTTTCGCAAACACCTGACAATTACATATAATTCTGTGAAACAATGCACTATCATAATTTTCCTGTTTTTCCACAAGCATAACCTTTGTGTATTTTTCTTACTTCCTGCCTTGAGGCAGTATATTTTGTGTATTTATGGGAAAGGAACAAGTTAATTACTATAGCTTTTGATAAAATAGTTTATTTCAAGT
Organism: Cricetiscus sungorus; assembly: GCA_030556225.1. NCBI lineage: Eukaryota > Metazoa > Chordata > Mammalia > Rodentia > Cricetidae > Cricetiscus > Cricetiscus sungorus. Next base: position 52,642,156 of record JANBXA010000726.1, on the reverse strand, counting down.
ACTTCAGATGATAGATATTTACATTAATGTCCTTCATAATTTCCTAGTTATTACCTTAGTACTTTGATTGGCAGGCATTTGTTTTCTTTTGTGAATTGATACCTTCCATAGTTCCTAGATATACAATGGAGATTAAGGATTCCTAGTTGTCCTTAAGAATGGTGTGCTTTTTATAACTCTGATTTCCTAGGACAGATGAATGATACGTAAGTTGCAAAAGAATAGGAATATATTTGATCACTGATATGTAATTCTCTTTTGTTGGCTTGTTTTTATATAAAATTGATATCTTTAACAAGTGAGAAAAGCTACTTAGAATGTTCTCATGGACCATAAATTTTAAAATAATTATACCACAGAGATTTATCTAAGTTTTGTTCACTTAATATCCTTGAAGTGAGATGATTCCTTATATCAGATTATTATTTCAGCCCAATTGTCAGTGTTGTCTAAAAGACAATGACATTTTTCAGCTCTTAAAGGATTCATAATGTTTCCAAACATTTTCAATATTACATATTGAGTCACATGAGAAGAAGTGTTTATTATTATGTAAGAAATCAGTTATCACAACAGTACAATGATTCCACATATGTAGCAAACAAGAATAACTTAGTTGTTTGCAGAATTAGCATTCCCAAAATTTAGCTCATTCTAAAATAATAATCACAAGTAGATATGTAGAAAACCAATTAAGAAATGGAGAGAGTATCCTGATGGTAAGAAGACTTGTTATGTAAGCATTACAGTATAAGCTTAAGCCCCCAGCATCTAAGGAGAAGCTGGACATGGCTGCACATAGAACTCCAGCACCGCAGAGGGGAAAACAGGTAGGGCAAAGAGCTCACTGAATATACAGCCTAGCAGAAGCAGGAAAACCTCTCTCAAGACAGTAAGGTGGAGTGTGATGAGGAAAGACAGTCAATGTCCTCCTCTTGCCTTTGCATGCATGCTGTGAGTTGTATATACTTATGTAAACCCAGCAAAAACATACACCATACACAATTCATATAACATGCAAATCAAACTATACCAGATAAACAAATTAAAGGATATTATAACAATATTAATTAAATAGCCAATTTTAATACTAAACTTTGGAATTCTATTAGTATTTCTGTACTTTAATATTTTGTTTTAAGCACGATTACCTACTAGTGTTCTGTAGCGTGTATGTTTTCCGCCAGCCCACCCGCCACCAGTCTGGGCCCACAGCCATGCCAGCCCCAAATAACACACTGAGACTAATGTATTTGATACAATCCTGTTGGCCAGTTACCATTATTATTTATGGGCTAGCTCTGTCTTAATTATTAACCCATTTTTACTTATCTAAGTATTTCCACGTGGTCAAATTATCGGGCAGCAGCAGGCCAGGTATCCTGCTTCCTCTTGATCTACATGCTGACACCTCCTAACTACTTCCTCTTTCCTCCTCCTAGTCTCCTAGCCCTGCCTATCTAGTTTCCTATTGGCCAACAGGGCTTTATTAATTAACCAGTATGAGAAACATACTTACAGAATAACATCTCCCATCATCTCCTCTTGTCTGTCTAAAATAAAAAGAAGGGTTTTAATCTTGACATAGTAAAATATATCATACAACAGTTATCAAATAAGAATCACAGTTAACAATATTAATTCCATTAACATTTTGTAAGACTTAAAACAAATATCATCTATCCTATCTACGTGAGTCTAAAGTCCTATATGTAACATATCTTTAATCCTAACTAAGGAAAACTGTAACAAAAACTATCTGTCTTCAACTCCTTCAAAGACCACAGAAGAATAATACATAAACTCTAGAAATGATAGAGACAACACACTGCCTGGTCAGTCACCCGAATTTCTTCTGTAATGTTCCATCTTCAGCCCATAGGCCATAGTGTATCACCAGATTCCTCATCAAAACAGGAAACTTTAAACTGTCCACCTGTATTGGCAGATTGTTAGTCATTTTTCTTTGTGTCCTGTAGATTGTTTGGAAGGCAGCCTCTTCCATGAAGCAGTAACCCTGTAGCAATGTTCATGTTGCATCGTCAGTCACCTTTTTTTGGGTCCTGCATGTGCGGTTTATACAACATAAAGTCAAACAGTCCAGAGGAGCAGTACCTTGCCCAAATGGCTAGTTTTGCCATATTAGAAGCAAACTCCATAATGTGTTTCTTGGATGGCCATCTTCCTTTCTGATGCAGGTGGTTTTACCAGGAGCAGTGGTGCCTCATTGTCAAGAAAAACCCTAAACCATTTTAAATGCCATATTCTGTAGGTCTTTGAAAGGTTTGAAGACTGGCTCTTCATCTCAAATACATCTCTGCATAGCTAGAAATCCTAACTAACTTAACTCCAAGTTTTGACTGTCATAGGTAACTCTCTAATCTGTATTAATTATACATTACATTTTCCAAAAAGCTATATAAACTCAATACCTAAAAAAGAGGAGAAATATATATATCACATAATTGACCTCAAATTGTGTCAATAAAAGAAAATCCATTCCAAAGCAAAGTATTCATATCTATACCATAATTCCCTTTTTACCTTTAAAAAGATTGCTTGTGGTTATAGCCCATTTATAACTAAGCCCATTTAAATGAAAACAAACATTTATAAACAATATGGGCATCGTAATCTCCAAACTACTTCCTGCTGGTTGGGGGCGCCGTCATGGGGGATCCTAAGAAGATGCAGAAATCATGGCTGTAGTTTACAAGGCTTTGTCTCAACTGCTTTGAACTGCTTTGTATCACCTGGGGCACTGTTTCGGGATCTGGCTTGATCAAACCACATTAGTCTGGAAGGAATCCACAGCTTTTCATTTTCTGTAGAGACAAAAATAGAAATCCTTTTCCACAGTAACTTGTCGTTCAGCTTAAATTTTGGAGTAAAAGCATTTTTAAAATATATAAATTGAATTAATCAAGCAGCATTTATTGTATCAGTTGCTGTTATTTTCTTAGTAGTCAAACAATTTAAAGACAACAGAATCATGTATAGTATCCAAAATTTCTCTGTGCTTTCCATCTGTATGTGACTTTTTTATTATTCTATTTCTTCTACTTCTATTTTTACATATTTTGAGACAGGGTTATACTGTGTAACTTTTATCTGTCCTGGAATTCCCTCTGTATACCAGGTTTACTTTGAAATCACTCTGCCTCCTGAGTGCTGGGATTAATGGTCTGTGCCACCACACCCATCCATTTTACTTCCTTTTTTCTTTTATAAACCATTGTATCCTGTTTATTTTTCTCTCCCAAGCCAACATATTTTTTTAAACACAGTGTAAGCTTTCATTGCAGCTCTCGTACACACCAATGAATTGTTAGCAGAGCTCTTTAAAAGCAAGGTGGTTTTTTGCCGTTTATGCTAAATTTGGAAACCTCCCTTAAAGGAGCCGAGCAAATCTCTGTCTACAGCAAAACAAATCCAACCGAGAAAATGCTGCTAACAAGAAGTCTTGCTAGTCTCTGTTCATTTGTTTCTAAAATCCCTTTTTAATGCTTTCATTAGTTATAAGTGAAAGTTCTTATAGCCATGTTGGGCACCATCTATAGCATGTATGTTTTCCGCCAGCTCATCTGCCACCTGTCTGGGCCCACAGTTGCACCAGCCCCAAATAACACACTGAGACTCTGTATTTGATACAATTCTGTTGGCCAGTTACCATTAGTGTTTATGGGCTTGCTCTGTCTTAATTATTAACCCATTTCTACTTATCTAAGTATTTCCACGTTGTCATCTTATCGGGGAGCTTCGGGCCCGGCATCTTGCTTCCTCTAGCTCTACATGCTGACCCCTCCTAACTACTTCCTGTTTCCTCCTCCTATCTTGCTTCCTCATTGGCCACAGTGCTTTATTAATTAACTAGTATGAGAAACATATTTACAGAATAACATCTCCCATCAGTGTTCTATTGTGGTTCATAGAAGTTCCTTATATCTGTCTTCTTTCTAAGAAAATTCATGAATTTTATGATCAAATAGTAGTTTGTTATGTTTCTTTGTTGATAATTTTTTTTATAGAATCATGATTATTGTAGTACTAGAATTGTGTCAAGCCATTTACAGCGAAGCAGCCATCTTTCCTACATTTTATTATGGAATGGCTTTGGAATGAAATGACACATTTTTTTCTGATGGAGGCCTAAGCATATTGTGACACTCTATGACACTAGTTTAGAAATACAGAACACTAAATATATGAACATGTATTAGTACCATTTCAGGTGAATATGCAATGTTGTCTATTCTATGTTATATAACAACAATTGCATATAACGAGTAAGTATAGCTTGCCTGTATTATTGTTAGTAGTACTGTTTCTTGCTATAACACAAATGAAATTTGTCAATTTATATCCACAAGAAATTCATTGTGTTTCAATATTCAGAGATTTTATTTCTATTTCTTGATAATTAGCCTTTTGCCTTTAGAACTCTTATGAGGATATTTATTATGGCATGCGCATGTACTAAAGTAAAATAGCTCTTCCCATGGTCATTAAGCTAAGGGAAATAAAATTAGATTCTCACAATAATTTTCAAAGATGTACATGAATTCACACTCTTACTAAGCTTCACCTTTTACAATTTCCACCACATAAAAGCAGTGATAATCTGTTTGTAAATACAGGCCAATGGGAGAAAATTAACTTCAAAACATATAGATTATTAAATTGGAAATTTAATAATGAAATTATTATGAAATTTTCTCTATCTATAAATTCTAAGTTACCATCGGCGAAAAATTTTCCACAACAATGCCATAATCTTCTAATTATCCTTCATACACATTGTCAAACATGGGATTATGATTGCTAGTGTAATTGTAATTGCTGTAATTCTGGATGTTTAATCTGCTGGTTTATTTCTTTGGACAAGTTCTGTTACTGAATTATAGAGTTCATTTTTTTCTTTTCCAGGAAAATTCCACTATTACAGAATGAAGAGTACTGTATATGGGGACTATGATAACATGATTTAAATTTAAAAATGCATTTGGCTTACCATCAAGAAAAAATCTTGTAGTTCTTAATTAGTATAGTCACTTGCTGGCAACTTCTTTAAAAGTTACTTAACCTCAGCTAAAACAGGAATGTCTCTAAGAAGAGTCTGGTAGAGACCAGCTAGCTAAATCCCCTGCAGGAGTGCTACATAAAAGGAGGGACATCTATATGTTTTACCATTATTTACCATTGACAATATTTACCATTAAATTTGAAATAAGATAACTATATATGTATATTCATGTATAATCATTGCTTCAAAGACTGGTGAGCATGGTGACCTGAGTTCCATGCCCTGATCCACATGGTGGAAGAAGAGACTCAACTCCCTCAGGATGTCATCTGACCTGTCTACGTGTTCTGTTGTAAACACATAAATACACAAAAAAAAATTCTAATTGTAATAAGACAAATGCTTCCTCCTGATCTTCAAGTATGAAAGAAAGAGTTGGAAAACTCAAAAATATTTCTCAATAACTAAAAATATCTGAAGAAATCATATTCTTTCAAGTGGGTCGTTTCATAAAATACATAGAGGATTATTTGAGTGTGTAATGGAATTTGGAAAGGCTAGAGGTAGTCTCTAAAGTTTCTGAAAATATAAATAGTAATGAATTAACTTTAAATGTGAAGCTGTTCATTATTACTGTCTTCTATCCTTTGAAAGAAACTTCTGAATGCTTGTGTGGCCATATGTTATACTGACAAATAATAGAGAGTATTTCATCACTGTGGTTGCAATTTATTTATTCTCCTTAAATGATTCAGTACAGGATCTAAACTATAAATTGTGTTTATTGACCTTTGCCATGGTATGTTGCTTTAGGCTTATGTGCTTTGAACTAGCAGTTATTTTTATTCAGAAACTGGAGAACACAGCTATGGATTGGGTAAGCAACAAAAGTAACAACAAGAATACAAGTAAGTGAGCTGATGAAAACAAAGTCAAATACTTTGTGATTTATCATTTCCTTGAACTTTTTAAACTATTGCTGGTCACTTTTCCAAGACACTGGTTATACTAACACTTTAACACGTTGTTCTACCACTCATCTGATTTTTTATTCACATAGAACTACATTTGTATAGATAGAGATATAAATGTAGACATGGGTATGGGCAATATATTATATAATTTTGGAGGTAGTATGTTTCTCTTTAGCACAGTGTGGTCTGGGCATTACTCTGTAATACAGGTTTTTGTAAAAGCCTTCTTCATACTTCAAAGTTTTAGAATGACAGACCTGAATCACCATTCCTGGTGGTTGCTAATATTAATTTGCTAAGCCAAATGCAAGGAATGAGTCAAGCCTTCAATCATAATAGCAAGTTTTAGTTCTAAAACTGCACTGTTGTGCTTTAGAGTACATTGCACTATACATGGGACAACATCCTACTCACAGAGTGTTCCCTGCAAAGGACAACTTCATTTTTAATCAGAATTAGATAATGGGTGACACAAAAACCTGTATAGACAGGTTTTAAAGAAGTTAATTTTAATTATGAATTTTCTGAACATAAAATCTACTTCAGAACTCTGCATCAATGGTGGAATTTTAGTTTATTTAATGTTGTACATGCCTTGTGTATGCACTCAGAGCCACTGCAAATTTATGATACAGTGGCTGTTTTGTACTGAAAATCCTTTCAGTTTCATAAAGTAGTCTCCATTTTACCTTTTACCAGATTCAAGATATTATGTCTTACATTGAATTCTTTGATCTATTTGGAATTGAATTTTGTACAAAGTGAAATTAGGATCAAGGGTCTTTTTTTTATGTAGCTATTCAGTTCAAGAAAGTAACAAGGAAAGGACCTTGAAGGGCAGGCTTTCAAGGGACAGGAAGTATACACTGATATAAAAGCCAAAAAATGGAATAGGAAAGGCTAAATGGAATGGAAGACGAGAGAGCATCATAGAGGAGGGAATTAATAAAGTAAAATGAACATTCAAGATCTTATGGAAACTTCATGTGAAAACCTATTACTGTAGAAGCTTTCTAAAGTATGAAAATATACATATATAAAATAATTTAAATGGTGTTGACCTTTAATGGGATAACAGTGCCCCTACTAGATTCCATATGCATACCAATAAAATATCAGTTCTGTTACTAACAGTTTTTCCTCCAGCCTGGACCCATAGCTGCATTATCCCAAATAACACAGAGATATAAAGATGTCGGGCTGTTACTAGCATTTCTTATTGGCTAGCTTTGTCTTAAATATTAACACATTTCTATTAATCTGTTGCCACATGACCTTAACTTACCGGAGAGAGGGTTCCAACAGCTTTGCTCTAAAGTCTCTATCTTGAATCCTCTACTACATATCTTAGGATCCTCCTAGTATCCTAGTCTTGCCTATCTTACTTTCCTATTGGCCATCACACCTTTATTCATCCAATAAGAAAAACATATTTACAGAATGATATCTTCCATTGTCTCCCCTTTTCTGTCTAAATAAAAAGAAGAGTTTTAACAACTTTAACATAGTAAAATATATGACAAAACAATTACCAAATAAGAACTATAGTTAACAATATTTATTTCTTAACATTTAGTAAGATTTAAAGAAAATATTCCATCATCTATCCTATCTTTGTGAGTCTAAAGTCCTATATGTAACTTATCTTTAATCCTAACTAAGGAAAACTATGACCATAACTATCTATCATCAACTCCATCAGAGACGAAAGAAGGATAATATATAAAGTCTAGAAATGTCTTGCTACCTGGCCAGTCATCTGAAGTTCTTTTGTAACATTTGTCTTTAGCCTATAGGCCATAGTGTATCTGGCAGACTCCTCAGCAAAGCAGGAAACTTTAAATTGTTCACCTGTATTGGCAGTCCTGCAGACTCTTCCATGAAGCAGAAACTCTGTAGCAATGTCCATCTTGTTTCAGCAGCCACTTTTCTGTGAGTACTGCATGTCCAGTTTATAAAGCATAAAGTCAAACGGTCCAGACAAGAGCAGTACTTTGCTCAAATGGCTAGTTTTGTCATATTAGGAGAAACTCCATAACGACTTTCTTTGATGTCCATCTTCCTTTCTGATGCAGGTGGTGTTGCCAGGAGCAGCTGCTCCTCACTGTTAAGACAAACACTAAACCATTTTAAATGCAATATTCTGTAGGTTTTTGAAAGGTTTGAAGAATGCCTATCCATCTCAAATATATCCCTGTATATCTAGAAAACCTAACACTATAAGTTTTGACTATTATAGATAACTATCTATAATTTGTACTAAATTATACTTTACATTTTAAATGAACTATATAAACACAATACCTAAACAAGAGTAGACATATACATATCACAAAATTGACATTAAATTTTATCAATAAATGAAAATTCATTCCAAATCCATTCATATCTATACCACAATCCACTTTTTACCTTTAAAGAGATTGGTTGTGATCATTGACCATTTATAACCAAACCCATAGAAATGAAAACAAACATTTATAAGCAATATTTGGGAACTGGGCCTTGTTCTGTCAAAACTGCTTTCTGTTGGTAGGGGGTGCTGTCTTGGGGATCCTAAGAAGATGAAGAAATCATGGCTGTAGTGGTCTGGAAAGCTGACTTTTCTCAGCTGTTTTGATTGTTGGATCACCTGGGGCACTACCTCAGGGGGTCTTGCTTGATCAAACCATGTTAGTCTGGAAGGAATCCACAGCTTTTCATTTTCTGTGGAAACAAAAATAGAAATTCTTTTCCCCAGTATCCTGTCCTTATACTTAAATTTTTGAAGCCAAATCACTTTTAAAATATATTGGCAGTGATTATCAAGTGTATTGAAGCAATTGTTGTTCCTTCCTTAGTAATTGAGCAATACAAAGACAACATACTATCATGCAGTATCCAGACTCTCTGTGTGCTTTTCATTTTTACGTGGCTTTTTTATTACTCTATTTCTTTTACATTTATATATTTATTTATTTATTTATTTATTTATTTATTTATTTATTTTGAGACAGGGTTTCTCTGTGTAACTTTTGCATGCCCTGGAATTCACTGTGTATACCAGGTTAGCATGTGCTACCACATAGTTCTAAGAATAAGTTACATCTTTTGACTTTGTTGGACAGTGGGGAACAACATACTCCCCTAAATTACAAGATATTGCAAATGCTATTGGTTAACTCCAAAATTTGACAGGAAGGCCATATTACTGAAACTGCTACATGGCATAGTCATAGAACATAGTGAAATAAACCTGCAACTGATCAAAAATCTTTATAACTACTGGATGTCTAAAAATTGTTGAGCATAATATCAAAGGAAAAAAGTAATTATCAGTTTTACATAAGTCTTACCCTGCAAGCTATCACAATGGCTATCATGGCAAGATATGCCCATCAACACAGTAGTGCTACAGATATTACAGAAGTAACTATGTAATTTTATTAGATATTAAGTCAAATACATAAGGCAAAACTCTTAATTGGCATCCATACCAGGGCTATGAACCTATGGTTAGACAGATAGTAGGTTCTAAGGGAGAAATTATTACTATTTTTTTTCTGCTGAATGAGGTATTAGGCTGACTCCTGCTAACTTATAAGCATACTCAGAGATTAGTGACACCACCACAATCATCATCAGATATGCTTCTTTTGACATAAATTACATTTAAAACAGAGATACACAACTGATCAGGGTACAGAGGATAAGAGATTATGGAGTGCTCACCCTGTATGATACAGCTACACTAATCTCCTCTTCTCCATGTTAAATTTTCCTTTCAATAGAAGAAACAGAAAATTTGTAATCAGACATATGGCTAAAGTGGTTATAACAGCATTCACAAAACCTACATTATTAAAGCCTGATTAAAAATTCAAAATAGAAAGCAGAGGATAACAAAAAATCCCATGATTAGTTGAGGCATTATTGGTAAGAGATAACTGTTATGAGAGGGAAAGATGGTTTACTTTAAGAATATGACCCATGAGATGGGTATTGGTGGTACACACCTTTAATCCCAGCACTCAGGAGGGAGAGGCAGGCAGAGCTCTATGAGTTTGAGGGCAGCCTGGTCTACAGAATCAAGTTCCAGGACAGGATCCAAAGCAATATAGAGAAACCCTGTCTCAGAAAACAAAGAAAAAAGAAAGAAAAAAGAAAGAAAGAAAAAAAATATTACCCTTGGTATGTCAACCGTGCTCCAAATGGGTGGCCCTCACACAAAATTATGTGAGCAGTACACAAACTGAACTCAATGTTATTTTTTGTTTTAAAAATAGTGCACAAAGTCATGTGGGTAAAGAAAGAGGCTCTATTTTGACGTAGTTGTGTAACAATGGTGAAAGTGATTAAAAAAAATACAACATATCAAGGGCTCAAAGAATTGCTAGTATTTTTACAAACAAGATTTCATTAAAAATATTTTCTCATTCTACAAACAAAATATAAAATTTCTACAATTTTGTAATGTGAAATTTGCAGTTATCTGAGTCTTCATTTTCAGTATATGTGTTACTCATATTTAGCTATAGAACAAGCTATGTATTATCTGTTGTCAGTGATGGAAAATGATTAAATATAAAATCAGGTGACTAGTAACTAGTACTATTGCAAATTGGTGAACTGGAGAAATTTTATGCTCAGACCTAAGCCTGATTACTTGAATTCCTGAATGTGGTGCCTGAGTGCATCCTCTTTCTCTCTCTCTCTCTCTCTCTCTCTCTCTCTCTCTCTCTCTCTCTCTCTCTGTCTCTCTGTCTGTCTCTGTCTCTCTGTCACTGTCTCTCTGTCTCTGTCTCTGTTTCTCTCTCTCTCTCTCTCTCTCTCTCTCTCTCTCTCGGAGACACACACACACACACACAAACTGTACAACAATAACGTCATCCAGCCTATTATTTATTTAATAGTATTCAAATAAAGTGCCTAAAACTTATAACTTCCACAGTAATAAAAGAGAAGGACTTTTTTCTAGAAACTACTCTCCTTCCTAAGTTCATTTCCATCTAAGTTTTACTTGTAGCATCAAAAGCTGATGCTGAAGCCATCTACTCTCGAGTGTGTGTGTGTGTGTGTGTGTGTGTGTGTGTGTTTGTGTGTGTGTGTGTGTTGAAATGTTAACTCTTTAGGGGTAAACAGATGCTTCATAACTGATGGGAGATGTTATTCTGTATATATGTTTCTCATACTGGTTAATAAAGCTCTGTGGCCAATGAGATAGCAAGATAGGCGGGGCTAGGAGACAAGGAGGAAAGAGGAAGTAGGGGGGAGGAGTCGAGATGTAGCCCGGGGAAGAAGCAGGATGCCTGGCTCGGCTCCCCGATAAAACGACCACGTGGAAATACTTAGATAAGTAGAAATGGGTTAATAATTAAGACAGAGCTAGCCCATAAACAGTAATGGTAACTGGCCAACAGGATTGTATCAAATACAGAGTCTCTGAGTGTTATTTGGGGCACACGTGGTTGTGGGACCATGGCTGCAGAACCAGCAGCAGCCGGCAGGGAAACCTGCCTTAACATAATGGTGTCAGAAGTGGAACTGAGAACTTTCAATTAAAACTTAACAAAAGCTAAAAAATAGTTTTTAGAAACAAGGGAACAGAGACTAGCAAGACTTCTTGGTAGCAGCATTTTCTCGGTTGGATTTGTTTTGCTGTAGACAGAGATTTGCGCTAAGGGAGGTTTCCAAAATTAGCATAAGCGGCAAAATACCGCCTTGCTTTTAAAGAGCTCTGCTAACAATTCATTGGTGTGTACCAGACCTGCAATGAAGGTTTACACTGTTTTTTTTTTTTTTTTTAAAAAAAAATACACTGGCTTGGGAGAGAAAAAGAAACAGAAAACAATGGTTTAAAAAAAGAAAAAAAAAAAAAAAAGGAGTAAAATGAATGGCTATGGTTGCGCACGCCATTAATCCCAGCACTTGGGAGACAGACACAAGTAGATCTCTGTGATTTCAAAGTAAACCTGGTATGCAATGAATTCCAGGACAGAAAAAAGTTACACAGAGAAACCCTGTCTCAAAATATATAAAAATAGAAATAGAATAAATAGAGTAATAAAAAAGCCACATAAAGACGGAAACACAGAGAAATTTTGGATACTATATGTGCTTCTGTTGTCTTTAAATTATTTGATCGCTGAGAAAATAACTACTGATAAAAGAAATGCTGCTGGATTAATTCAATTTATATATTTTAAAAAATGCTTTGACTCAAAAATTTAAGCCTAAGAACAAGTTACTGGGGAAAAGGATTTCTATTTTTGTTTCCACAGAAAATGCAAAGCTATGGATTCTTTCCAGACTTATGTGGTTTGATCAAGCCAGACCCCCTGAAAAAATGCCCCAGATGATCCAACATTCAAAGCATTTGAGACAAAGCCTTGCAGACTACAGCCAAGATTTCTGCATCTTCTTAGGATCCCCATGACAGCGCCCCCTACCAGCAGGAAGTAGTTTGGAAAGAACGTCGCCCAAATTCCCAAATATTATTTATAAACGTTTGTTTGTTTTCATTTAAATGGGCTTGATTATAAATGGTTATAACCACAAGCAATCTTTTTAAAGGTAAAAAGGGAATTATGGTATAGATATGAATACTTTGCTTTGGAATGGATTTTCTTTTATTGATACAATTTAAGGTCAATTTTGTGATATGTATATTTCTCCTCTTGTTTAGGTATTATGTTTATATAGATCATTGGAAAATATAATGTATAATTTAGTACAGATTAGAGAGTTACCTATGATAGTCAAAACTTGGAGTTAAGTTAGTTAGGATTTCAAGATATGCAGAGATGTATTTGAGACGAATAGGCATTCTTCAAACCTTTCAAAGACCTACAGAATATGGTATTTAAAATGGTTTAGGGTTATTCTTGACAGTGAGGCACAACTGCTCCTGGTAACACCACCTACAGAAGAAAGGAAGATGGACATCGAAGAAACACATGAAGTTTGCATCTAATATGGCAAGACTAGCCATCTGGGCAATGTACTGCTCTTCTGGACTATTTGACTTTATGTTGTAGAAACTGGACATGCAGGACCCACAAAAAGGTGACTGCTGATGCAAGATGGACATTGCTACAGATTCCTGCTTCATGGAAGAGGTTGCCAGATTGCCAGACAGTCTACAGGACACAGAGAAAAGTTTCCTGCCTTGTTGAGGAGTCTGGACAAACACTATGGCCTATGGGCTGAAGATGGAACATTACAGAAGAACTTCGGGTGACTGACCAGGCAATGAGTTGTCTCTGTCATTTCTAGAGTTTATATATTATCCTTCTGTGGTCTTTGAACGAGTTGAAGACAGATAATTTTGGTTATAGATTCCCTTAGTTAGGTTTAAAGATAAGTTACATATAGGACTTTAGACTCACAAAGATAGGATAGATGATATTTTCTTTAAGCCTTACAAAATGTTAATGGACTAAATATTGTTTACTGTGATTCTTATTTGATAACTGTTGTATGGTACATTTTGCTATGTTAAGGTTAAACCCCTTCTTTTACTTTAGACAGAAAAGAGGAGATGATGGGAGATGTTATTCTGTATATATGTTTCTCATACTGGTTAATAAAGCTCTGTGGCCAATGAGATAGCAAGATAGGCGGGGCTAGGAGACAAGGAGGAAAGAGGAAGTAGGGGGGAGGAGTCGAGATGTAGCCCGGGGAAGAAGCAGGATGCCTGGCTCGGCTCCCCGATAAGACGACCATGTGGAAATACTTAGATAAGTAGAAATGGGTTAATAATTAAGACAGAGCTAGCCCATAAACAGTAATGGTAACTGGCCAACAGGATTGTATCAAATACAGAGTCTCTGAGTGTTATTTGGGGCACACGTGGTTGTGGGACTGGAGGCAGGATCGGGAGGCCAGCAGGGAGGAACCTGCTGTAACACATAACCCCAAGAAAAGAACTTACAATTGAAAGATAATATGAAATATATCATAGATATTAAGTAGTTATAAACTTTGAATCTTCACTGCATGTAAAAATTAAATCTATCTAACTCTCAGGGAGTAGTGTTATTGGACTTTCATAGTTTTTCATGAGCAATAGGAACGTTCCAGGAGAATGAATGGGGAATAATCATGCATGTAGTTGAACCAAATACACTATTATTCCGTGAATGGATTTTCTTGTTATCTCAGCATGCACAGCATGAAACATGCTTCTTACTTTTATTTCCATATATTAGCATATTAATATTGAAATTGTTCAGGTAAATTTTTTTTTTTTTTTTTTTTTTTTGGTGATCAACGATTGAAAATACACCATTGCTTCATTTACCTGAATTTTTTTTTTGGTTTGGTTTCTAGTAGTGTTAGCATGAGTGGCTTTTTTTCCCCACAATTGATATACAAGGAAGTGGAAGTGTTATTATAATAAATTTAAAAACTGTGTAGTTTTCATTAACTTCACACACCACCCCATTAAAGAAAATTGTTACTAAAAAATTGTTACTAAAACTATGTCTTTATTATGGATTAATGCATATATGCAAAATTTTATTATTAAATGGTGATATAGCTCCCAAAATCTTTTTCCTGCATCAAATAGAATATATATATATATATATATATATATATATATATATGTATGTATATAAAGAAGTGTTTGGTATCTGTAATAGGAACACTATATAATATTAAGCAAAAGAAACATTATAAATTATTCACTTGTTATTTGTCATTTGTCTATCATTTCAGTAGCATTTATATTTCTGAAAGATTTCAACTTCATTCTTTACCTTTTTCTTTTTGAACCTGTTCAACTTGAATTAAAATATTCTAAGAGAGAAAATGAAGGTTTGGTTTAGGAGAGTAACAAAGAGAAGAGGGGGGCCTAGGATCTTTTAAATTTTTATTGTTTTATTCTTGAGAATTACATACAGCTATACAGTTAAATATGTTTATATCTACTCCCACCAAACTTGCCTTCTTTATGTCCTATACTTGTGTCCTTCTTAAGTATGTGTCTTTTTATGCCATTAAATCCAGTTAGTTATGTTCATATGTTCATGGACATGGGAACATCTAATGCATAATTTCAATCCTTTCAGACAGCAAATTTTCTAAAAAATAAATGATTCTCTCTCTTCCAAAAACTATCAACCACCAATACTTACTCAGTAGGAATTGGGGCCTGGAGATCATTTATTCCATTCATTTTAGAATTTTGATTGACTTGATCTTGTGTAGATCTTGTGCAAGTAGACATGTAAGAGCTATATAATGTCTAGAAAGCAGTAATTCATAGTGGTCTTAAATACACTAAGCTCATATACTTGGGTTTATTATCGTATGCTTGCATGATTGAAAAAAATAATTTATAAGAGATGCTCTATAATTACAGAATAAATGAATAATAAATTCATATGTAGATTATGGTAGAGATTTTGAATATGAAAAGTCTTAGTTAGAAATTAGTTAAAAACTGTTGGTGAAAACATAAGGGTCTAAGTCAAATTAATTCCTCAGCAAATGTAGAAAAGAACAGATATATGAAAACTATAATACAGAGAATCAATTAATTAATACATTTTATTTACTTTGAGTCCTTAAACTCCATGGTTGAAGTGATTGTACTGAATGAATGACTGAGGAGCAACATTATCTACTAAAGAGTCATAATTGTGAGTATAAGTGTGGATTTAGATCTATATTTGGAAAGCAATAATAACCATTATACCATCATGCTTTCGTTCTGATCTGTATTTCATTCTCAGCTGTGGGTAATGCCAATGAATGAAATTGTATAATTTATAAATTCTCTAGTAGAGCAAAGAAGACACATATATATTGGTATTTGTATACATATAATGTGCAATTTTTATGATTTTCCAGTTATATGATTGTTACAGCAGGTTTCTCCCCGCCGGCCTCCCGGTCCAGCCGCCATTGTCCTGCAACCACGTGTGCCCCAAATAACACTCAGAGACTCTGTATTTGATACAATCCTGTTGGCCAGTTACCATTATTGTTTATGGGCTAGCTCTGCCTTAATCATTAACCCATTTTTACTTATCTAAGTATTTCCACGTGGTCGTCTTATGGGGAGCCGCGCGGCAGGCTTCCTGCTTCTTCCCCGGGCTACATCTCGACTCCGCCTACTACTTCCTCTTCCTCCTCCTAGTCTCCTAGCCCCACCTATCTAGTTTTCTATTGGCCACAGGGCTTTATTAACAGTATGAGAAACATATATACAGAATCACATCTCCCATCATCTCCTCTTTTCTGTCTAAAGTAAAAGAAGGGGTTTAACCTTAACATAGCAAAATATACCATACAACAGTTATCAAATAAGAATCACAGTTAACAATATTTAGTCCACTAACATTTTGTAAGACTTAAAGAAAATATCATCTATCCTATCTTTGTCAGTCTAAAGACCTATATTTAACTTATACACAGTGTAAACCTTTATTGCAGCTCTCCTACACACCAATGAATTGTTAGCAGAGCTCTTTAAAAGCCAGGCGGTTTTTGCCTCTTATGCTAATTTTGGAAACCTCTCTTAAAGGAACCGCGAAACTCTCTGTCTACAGCAAAACAAATCCAACCAAGAAACTGCTGCTACCAAGAAGTCTTGCTAGTCTCTGTTCCCTTGTTTCTAAAAACTATTTTTTAAGCTTTTGTTAAGTTTTAAGTGAAAGTTCTCAATCCCGCTTCTGACACCATTATGTTGCGGTAGGTTTCCCTGCCGGCTGCTGCTGGTTCTGCCGCCATTGTCCTGCAACCACGTGAGCCCCAAATAACACTCAGAGACTCTGTATTTGATACAATCCTGTTGGCCAGTTACCATTATTGTTAATGGGCTAGCTCTGCCTTAATTATTAACCCATTTTTACTTATCTAAGTATTTCCACGTGGTCGTCTTATGGGGAGCCGCGCAGCAGGCTTCCTGCTTCTTCCCGGGCTACATCTCGACTCTGCCTACTACTTCCTCTTCCTCCTCCTAGTCTCCTAGCCCCACCTATCTAGTTTTCTATTGGCCACAGGGCTTTATTAACAGTATGAGAAACATATATACAGAATCACATCTCCCATCATATGATATATATTAAATTTATATGACCTATTTATTTTTATTTCATTTTACATTCCTACCCACCCATCTGCCTTCCCCTCTATGACTTTCCCCCACCCTGCTTCCTATCCACACCTCCCAACAGATAAGGGCTCCCATGGTGAGTCAACAAAGTATGACACATTAAATTTGGGCAGGACCACTATTATGGTATCTCTTTCCTTGTTCTCTACTCTTTTCCTGACTCAATTTTCCTGCTACCTCATACCCTGCTATTCCATCCTCTCCTCCCCATCTCATTTTGCTATGTCCCATGCTCCCAATTTGCTTGGGAGAGCTTGTCATTTTTCCCTTCTCTGGGGGACCATGTATGTCTCTGTTAGAGTCCTCCTTATTTCATAACTTCTCTGGCAGTGGAGATTTCAGGCTGGTAATTCTTTGTTCTATGTTTAAAATACATATTTGAGTGAGTACATTCCATGTTTGTCTTTTTGTGACTGGGTTAACTCACTCAGGACGTTTTTCTCTAGTTCCATCCACTTGCCTGTGAATTTCAATATACCATAATGGAGGGAACCACTATAGGTATAAAGAGAAATCTGGCAATAAGAAAATGTCCAGCGATCAACAAGGATGACCCAACTACCCAACTAACATTTTAAGCAATAGTGGAGATGCTACCTTTAATGCCCTTCCCTGATGATGAGATTGATCACTACTTTATGTGCCATCCTAGATCCTTCATCTAGTAGCTGATGGAAGGAGAAGCAGACACCTACAGCCAAACACTGAGCTGAACTCTTGAAATCCATTTTAAGGGAGGAAGGCATGATTAGCAAAGATTCAAGACCAGGCTAGAGAAACCCAAGGAAACATCTGACCTGAAAAAGGGGGAAGCTCTTGGACCCCAGTCTGATACCTGTAAACCATCATAGGACTGACCCAGACCCCAAACATGGGTGTTAGTTCAAAGGACTGGGCAGTCTATGGGGTCTCTGGTAGTGGATCAGTATTTATCCCTAGTACATGAATAGAACTTGGGAGCCCATTCCATATAGGGGGAAATTCTCTCAGCCTATACACATGGGGGAGGGCCTAGGCCCTACTCAAAATGATATGACAGACTTTGAAGAACCCCCATGGAAGGCCTCACCCTCCCTCGGAGCATAAAAGGGACTGGATGAGGATTCAAAGAGGGAAGGGAGGAGGGGAGGGTGAGGGAACTGGGATTGACATGTAAAACAAGCTTATTGAAAAATTTAAAAAATGTTTGGGCAGGACCTTCCCACTGCATTAAGGCTGAGCATGACATCCTCTCATAGGGAATATTCTACAACAAGAATATTCTCTTATTGCCAGGGTACTTTCAGATAGAATAAACTTTACAACTGTCTCCCACATATGGAGGGTCTTGTTTTTTCCCATGGAAACTCCATACTTGTCAGTCCAGAGTCCATGAGTTTCTGTGAGCTTGGTTTAGCTTTCTTTATAGATTTCTTCATCATAATGTTTAAATCGATTGCTCATGTATTCCCTTCTCCCTCTCTTCGACTGAATTCCAGGAGCTCAGCCTAGTGCTTAGTTGTGGATCTCTGCCTCTCGTTCCAGTAATTACTGAAGGAAAGGCTCTCTGACAGTAGTTGGGATATCCACCAATATGATTACAGGGGAAGCCAGTACAATCACCCTCTCTACCATCACTAGGAATCTTAGTTTGGATCATTTTTGTGGATTTTTGGGAAAATCTTTAACACCTGGTTTCTCCCTGACCACATAGTGGCTCTCTCTATCAAGGAATCTCTTTCTTTGCTCTCCCTTTCCATCCCTCCCCTCAAAACATGGTATGTACTCATTGATAAGTAGATACTAATTGCAAAGTATAGGATAACAAAACTACAACCACAGGTCCAGGAAGCTAGGCAACAAGGAATACCCTAAAAGGGACACATGGGCTTCCCTGGGAAGGAGAATTATGTGAGATCTCCCAGGTAAACTGGGAGCAAGAAAGTCAGTAAACAGTTAAGTTTGGAGGATGAGTATATGATTTGGCATAAGCAATTGACTCACATGCATCGTCAGTATAATGGCTATACATATCCAGGATAGATGATAAATCAGTTTGAGTCTAAGTAAAAAAAACATGACAGAAAATACTGATATTCCAGTTTAAAAACAGAATAAGAGAATGTCACTTTTAATTTATTCTTTCATATGGTGAGGTCTTCAAAACATTTGATGATGCCTATTCACATCAAGGAAGGCTTATTCAAGTGCTAATCTCATACAAAAATAAGCTCACAGATATAAATAAAAAACATCTTTAACCAAAGATCTGGACATCCTGAGGTCTAGTTAAACTGACACATAAAATCAACCATATGTTCTCCAAGCTGTTTGTTTCTGTGGCTTACATAAAATATTATCCTGACATATAATACATATTAAAGAAATATCAGTATCATCTTTAAAAACATATTCTCATTACAAATAATCTATTCTTGTATGGAAAAGGAAGACAGTGAAAGCCTTCTTCTGAGGCTTAAAAAGACAATGTTTATAAAGTAGTTCACACTGTCCCTGGAATAAACAAAATACTCAAAATTTTAGGTGGAGATATCATTATAATTTCTATAGTCATCATTATTATTTTATTCATGATTACTCAATAAAGGGGGCGGAGTATTGTATGGTATGTTTAAATTAAATGATAGAAATTCTGTATATAAAGCCTGCAGTATAGAATCATCTTCTATGACTTAGCAGAATAGGGCATCTACATTGCTCCGCATAAATACAATGCAACCAAATATACAAGGCAAAAACTCATATATTATGTATAACATACATTTCTCATAAAAATTAATTCCCTTTTATCTTTGCTCTTAACAGAGAATAAAACACTTGAAGTATGAGGACCCTAGGTTATATAATGTTTTTATTACTACTTTAGTTACTCATAGTTTTTGAAATATAAACCAGGAATATATTCTTTTGCCTTGTGCACAAGATAGTTTTTTCACACAGAATGATAATTATCAAATCACATTACTATCTGAAAATGACAAGTTACATTTCAAAATATTTCTAATAGTAGTTTGGCTATAATTTAAAATTAACCTTGGATATTGTTATGTTGTTTCATTAATGTAGTGATACCTATTAGTACAATAAGATGCACTTTGCATTGCTATGTTATTGAAAATACTAAGTTTAAGGATTGTAAGGAATAATTAAAATTCTTTCATAATCAGAATACAGCTTAACAACAAAGCATTCATTACAAAGGGCCTTTGACATAGAACACAAACTATTTTATCAAAAATGTGGACAGGATTACACTTGATTTTGTAGTTGCACCATTATCCCATTGGTATATGTGATAACACAATTAAATGTCAAGAATGTAACATCTTCTGTTATGAAAATATACATTAATTACCAAAGCACTTATACAGAAAATTGCTAAACGTTTTAAACAGTTTGAAAATGTCCTATCTGATCATCTGTGTAGAATTCTAAACAACTTAAATAAGTATTACCTACACAGTGGAACGGTACTTAACTTTTGCAATCCTAAAATATGAGCTACTTTCTAACAAATTGTTTGTATCATTGACAATGGAATAGAATTGACCTCATAGTGGAAAAATAAGCCAAGCTATCTCAGGCAGATGATCAAGTAAACAAGAATCAAGAAAAGTGAAAATACAGTGGAACCAGGATGTATCCCTGGTGCATAAAAGGACTTTGGGGGCACATTCCCCATGGAGGGATACTCCCTTAGCCTAGAGGCAGGAGGGAGGGCCTAGTCCCGATTCCAAATGACTTGACAGATTTTGATGATCCCTCCTGGAAGGCATCATCTTCCCTGTGGAGTGGGTAGGGAATGGGATAGGATGTGGTGTTGGAGGGCTTGGGAGAGAGGGGAGGAGAGGGAACTCCAATCCATATGTACAAAAAGAAAATACATATATGTGTATATATATATATATATATATGTTTATATATATATGTATATATATGAGAAGTGACAATGTTAATAAATGTGGTTGACAATACAACCTAACTTAATTCTTACCATGAGAATTATAGATAAACTCAAATGGAGGGACATTCTAAAATGTACTTGGGGAATATGCCCCCAAATATAATTATTAGCAAACAAATATCTGAAATATTATCAAAGATGAGTGGAATCTAGGGACATTAGAAACAAAAACAAAAATCAAAACAAAACAAAAACAATAACAATAAAACATAGACTGTATTATGGAAGGGATCCTATACTGAAAAGAAATGTTTGGGAGAAAAAAACTGAGAAAATCTCAATGAATATATAATTTTCTTGAGAATAATATATCAACATTGGCTCATTGACAGTGACAAATTTATACAAAAGTTAAATATTAACAAAAAAGCTTGGTTGCATATTCTTTATAATTTTTTCTAAAATATATCTTCTATAAAATTATATTTGATTACTATTTTAAAAATAAATATGTCTATTTAATATAGTATCTAAAATACTTTATTATTATATTTGAAAGTAAAATAACACCTTGCTTTTTTACTAAAAGATTGAGCAAATAAATACAAAGTACTATTCTAGGGTATTACCACAAAATTTGGTGGAAGTTAGAATAGCAAACAGGTTTATAAAGTTAAGTAAATGTAGGAGGGCAGTTCTGAGTTAAACACTCAGAGAGATATTAAACTAAAGACAGAACACCAATAGTCACAAACATCAAGAAGCTAAATCGGTACATGATAAAATACTGTGTTGCATACCAAATTTGAGATCAAGGGACATCATACTCTCTCTCAAAAAATTCGAATTAGTTAACTCAAAAACAATTTAAGGAAAACAATTATATAGTGCATTTGACTGAGATATAGAGTATAAAAATGTGGTAAAGTCTATCGTCGTGAACCTAGCCTTTAACGGCTGACCTAGTGGCAGGAGGGAGGGCCTAGTCCCTCCTCCAAATAACTTGACAGATTTTGTTGACCCCTCCTGGAAGGCACCACCCTCCCTGTGGAGTGGGGGGTTGTGGGAGGGAGGGAAAGGGGGAGGAAGAGGGAACTGGGATTGAAATGTAAAATAAGAAAATAAATAAATAAAAATATGGTAAGATCAAATAGAAATGATAAATAGGTATGAGAGATACTTTCAAAATTGGACTTTGTCTGTAAATTTGGTTCTTCTGTACAATCTTAGAACTGAGGCTCTAAACCAGGTGGTGGTGCCTGATATCTTTATACCAGCACTCTGTTGACAGAGTCACTGGCAGGCAGATCTCTGTAAGTTCCAGGCCAGTCTGGTCTACAGAGTTAGTTTCTGAACAGGCTCCAAAGCTACACAGAGAAGCTCTGTCTGGAAAAACAAAAACAAAACCTGAGGCTCTAATAATCTGTAACAATACACTTTAAATTGACATACCTCCAGATAGCTAAGAACAAAGTCTTTATGTCACAATTATGAATTGGTAAAAGAACAACTGGTATAAGGTTAAAAGTATTTTAGATATAAACTGTAAGATTAAACAAGACCTGACTGAAATTATAAGAAAAAAATAAATCTAATACAGCAAATATTTAATATTTTAATAAAAATATTTCTTGTTTATTTCCTTGTGTGAGAGATTACTTCTCTCTCTCTCTCTCTCTCTCTCTCTATATATATATATATATATATATATATATACATGTGTATGTGTGTGTGTGTGTGTGTGTGTGTGCATGAGTGTGTGTGTTTTTCTGTGTGTGTATGTATAGGTCAGTACCATCTCTCAAGAGGCCTAAGAGGATGTACTACTTCTTGGAGCTAGAGTTACAGAAGCCTGAAATACCATCTGATGCGGATGGTGGAAAATGAACTCAGATGCTCAGGAAGAGCAGCAGATGCTCTTAATATGGTAAGCTAACTCTCCAGCTAATAATTAAAACATTTTGAAAAGAAAAAATACTACACTACATAACATTTTGGTCTGCAATCTGGCCACTGTAATTGCTTAATGCATTCAACAACAATGTTGATAAGTAAACATATATTTTGTGCATGTACACATTTTATATATGCACAAAACAAAGAACTAAAATGGTAAATGAGAAAATTTGAAAATATGATTCACTGTCATAGCAGTAGAGACTAAAAATGTCAATAGAAAATATTCCAGAAATTGAGATTATTTAATTTGGCTAACATGAAGCAGAAAACTAATCTTCAAGTTAAACATTCAGGCTGATATAAAAGCAATGACAGCATACCTCTAATGATAGCTATCAGGTGGCAGAGACAGGATGCCAGCAATTACAGTTGAGTCATTATAGTTGTCAGAATACAGATAAAAATTAACAGTGTCTACAGACTCTGACAGACATTCAAATACAGTGACATAATCTTAATGGAAATCAAAAAGCACCAGAGAAATGAAAAAGAATGGGTATATAAACTTAAAAAGTAGTGCCTTTTTATATTATATGTGCCACACCAGCCCCAGTGGAGACAGTGTAGCAATGCTGAGAGAAATCTCAATGGCTATCTGTCCAGAGGTTCGCACCACACATGGTTACGCCTCCTGGGGTAAAGTGGTTCAGGTTAGTTGCGTGGCTGGCTGTTTGGAATGGGTGCTAGATGTGTTTTGTGCTATGATAACAATATTGCCTTTTATTCAAGGGATATTTTAGCCTGTAAGCTCCACTAGTAATTCAGAGATGCCTAGAGAACACTTAGACATAGTTTCAGGAACTGAAAGAGATACAGATCAGCAGTCAATAGGTGGGTATTGCCCTCTGTGCCTTCAGACACAGATCCTAAGGCGCCAGTTGTGACTTCAGATGTCAGTCAGGGCCTGATAAATCAATTAGGGCTAAGGCTATAGGAAGCAGCCCACAATGAGACCCTGCCTGTAATTAACCCGCCCATAACAAACATGCTATGCGATTCACAACAATACTCTAATTTGGGATCTTAGGGCCCCTAAATCAACACTATAAAAGTTTACTATCTAGAGACAAAGATTAGCCTCTAAACTCAACAAATCAAATCTCTGATATGCTGACCACAAGCAGGCCAAAATAAACAGAAGTTCCTAATTATGCACTTGCTGAGAAACTTCAAAGGGAATTGTTAACATCTATAGAATGCCTGTTTATCTTTAAACTGTGACCAAAGATCTGTTCTTTGAAATTTCTGTATAAAAACCTGATATTCTGAAGTAAACATTGCAGCAGTTCGCAAACCTCCTCAGGTGTGTTTGTGTCTGTCTGTCAAGCAGAAGCCATTCCTGACCTGGTCATCCGAGTCTTGGTCTCCACACAGACCTGCAACCCACTGAGCAGTCTGTGGCATAGATGAAAATGTATAATCCTCAAATTCATGGTGTCAAAAAACTTCAAGTAGATCTAAACCTGGAAACATCATAGTTAAACAATCTAAAAATGACAAGCAATATAGAATGTCAGATAGGGACAATTATAGATTAACAGCTGAATTTTTTTAAGAAAGTATGTACAGGGAACATAATAATGATATATTCAGAGTGCTAAAGAATTCTGTATCCAGCAAAAAATAACATTTTATGAGTTGTGATAGTCTTGAACAAAAATAATATTAATATTAATAACATACCTCACCACAGAAATAAGCAATAAACACAGAACTACAGATTAGCTGTTAATATTCAAAGTTATATTTTGCAGTAACATAAATAATGGATCTGGAAGTAGAGGTTATCAAAATTAGGATTTTGAATACTTTCAAAATGTAAGCGATTTATTCCAAAATAGGTTGTTTCAAGGTCATGGTTTCAATCAACAGGGCAAATAACTTCATAAAAGCATTCTTAGTTCCCATTAAGGTTTTAGCAATTGTAGGACAACAAGCAATACTTAGTATGTTCAGCATTAATATTATATAATGGATTTCCCTGCTCAACTGCCTATCAGTCACCCAATCCACTACTCCAACCCCAAATGAATACCAGGTCGATTCAACCTGAAATACAGGTATGTCACCCAGATTCATTCCTCCAAGCAAAACAATTCTAGGCATGTTCAAGAAACTCAAAGTGCATAGGAACAAGTACCTGAATTCATAAACCTAAACGGTTGACATGAAAAACTAAAAACAATTCTAGACAAGAAATTAGTACAAATTATCTGATAAAAAGCCAAAATGAAATAAAATTAAAAATGTACAGCTAAAAAAGCCATACAAAACAAAGGTCAGAGAAAACTGCCACCAACATATTGGACCAAGTAGAAAAGAGAACAGCAGGTCTTAAATAAAAGGAAAAGAAAATGTTCATTCAGTTAAAGAAAATCCTGAACAAGTAAACAAAAAGAAAACCTCAGTAAAAAAATGTAGATGGAAGCTTCTTGCCTTGCCCACCAGTGCCACATCTGCTTAAGAAGTAATCACTCTGAGGCATAATATTAATTACAACCAGCTTGTCCAAAAACTTAGGCATATCACTAACTAACTCTCACATGGCCATATCTTTTCAGTAATGTTCTGCCATTTTACTCCTCCTGCAGCTACATGTTGTTTCCCTGACTCTGAGTTCTTTCTCTCTGTATCTGTTTTGATTTCCTGCCTAAGTATATTTTGCATGGCTATTGACCAAGTAAACTTCTTTATTCACCAATGGTAATAAAACATATTCATAGCATATAGAGGGACATCCAACATCAAGAAAACATGTGGGAACTTTAGGGCACTATAAAAAGACCAGTCCTATGTTTAATAGGTAAACAAGAAAAAGAAGAAATTCAGATCAAAGACATAGTAAATAGTTTCAACTAGTCACCCAAGAAAGTTTCTAAAAATCTAAGAGATATTTATCAGTGTATCCAAGGCATACAGAACATCAAATAGGAACAGAAAAGAAACACCCTACTTGAAAGAATAAAAACATTATATATACAGAGAAAAATAGGCAAGGGAGAAAGATAAAGTCACATAAAATGGTAGTCTTTGGGAGTGGGGAGATATCTCAGTGGTTAACAACACTCATTGATCATGGAGAGGTCCCAGTTTCAGTTCCCAATACCTACATGGAAACTTATCACAGTCTGTAACTCCAATTCCAGAGGTTCTAATACCTTCTTTTGTGGCTATCAGGCACACATGTGATACACATAAATACAAGCAGGGAGAATACTCATACACATAAAATGAATAAATAGATATTATTATTCATTTTAAAAATAGGAATGTTAGAATAAAAACTGACTTTTCAATGGAAACTGTTAAAGACAGAAGGGCTTGGCCCAATGTTGGACAAATAATGAATGACTACAGATGCTAACACAAACTGCCATACCCAGGGAAATTATCAGTTACAGTTGAAAAGGAAAGAAAAATTTTCCATGGTAAAGCCATAATTGAGAAATTTATGTTCACAAAACTAATTCTACAGATGATATTAGAAGGAATACTTTGGTCTAAAGAAAATATAATTCATAACCAAGAGTGCAATTTTTTATATGATTTAATAATGATCAACTTAAAAAATAAGGTCTAAGAAGATAGTATAACCACAACAAAATAACACTAATAATACTGAATAAACACTATTCAGTAATAACGAGCAGCAGAAATGGTTTCAATCTCCAATTGAAAAAACAAATATTAACAGATTAGATCAGAAAACCAAACCCATCTTTTTTCCCTTTTTGATTATTTAAATTTGAAACAAGGATGTTTACTTGTCAATCCAAGTTCCCTAACCCTTCCAACATCCCTTATCACCCCCACCAAACCTCACTTCCACCCCTTTCTGCTCCCCAGGGAGGGTGAGGCCTTCTATAGGGAATCTTCAATGTATATCTTATCATTTGGGCTAGATCCCTAGGCTCTCCCCCATGTTTCTAGTTTATGAAATATCCCTCTATGTGGGATGAGCTCCCAAAGTCCATTCGTATACTAGGGATAAATATTGATTCATTATTAGATGCCTCATAGTTGGCCCTATCCTCCTAACTAATACACACATTCAGAGGGTCTGGATCAGTTCTATGCTGTATTCCCAGCTATCAGACTGGGGTGCATGAACTCCCTCTTCTTCAGGCCACCTGATTCTGTGGGTTTCTCCAACCTGATTTTGATGCATTAGCTCATCACTCTTCCCTGTCTCTAACTGGAATCCAGGAGTTCTGCTAGTGTTTAGCTCTCGGTATTTGCTTCTGTTTCCAACAGCTACTAGATGAAGGCTCTAGGATCACATATAAGGTAATCATCAATTTCATTATTGGGGAAGAGCATTTAAGATATCCTCTCCACTATTGCTTAGATTGTTACTTTGGTTCATGCTTTTAGATCTCTGGGCATTTCTCTAGTCTCAGATTTCTCCTAAAAAATCTATAATGGTTCCCTCTATTATGGTACCTCTTGTCCTTCTCTATTCTTTACCTATCTCAGTCTTCCTCCTCCCTCATGCCCACCTCTACCAATCTCTTCTCTCCTTCTCTTTCTCTAACTCCCTTTCCCCTCCCTCCATGCTCCCAATTTTCTCAGGAGATCTTTTCCCTTTTCCTTTCTCCAGGGGAACCTGTATGTCTCTCTCAGGGGCCTCCTTGTTTCCTAGCCTTTGTGGAAGTGTGAATTGTAAGCTAGCATTCCTTTGCACCATGTCTAAAATCCATACATGAGTGAGTATTTACAATGTTTATCTTTTTGTGACTGGATTACCTTACTCAGGATAAAGTCTTCTAGTTCCACCCATTTTCCTGCAAATTTCAGGACTCCATTAAGTTTTTCTGCTGAGTAGTACTCCATTGTCTGAATGTACCACATTTTCTACATCCATTCTTCAACTGAGAAGATCCTAGGTTGATTCCAGGTTCTAGCTATTACAAGTAATTCTGCTATGAACATAGTTGAACATATGTTCTTGGTGTATGAATGTGCATCATTTGGGTATATGCGTAAGAGTGGAATTACTGGGTCTTGAAGTAGACTAATTCCATTTTCCTGAGGAACCCCAATCCTAAAACCAAAGAGGATGTACAAGTTTGCACACCCAACAGCAGTGAAAGAGTGTTCCCCTTTGTTCACATCCTCTCCAGCATGAACTGTCTTTGGTGTTTTTGATTTTAGCAAGTCTAAGAGGAGTAAGATAGTATGCCAGAGTTATTTTGATTTGCATTTCCCTGATAGCTTAGGATATTGAACACTCTCTTAAGTGTCTTTCAGCCATATTAGATTCCTCTATTGAGAATTATCTATTTAATTCTGTACCCCACTTTTTAATTGGATTATTTGGTGCTTTTGTAACAAGCATCTTGAGGTCTTTGTATATTTTGGAGATCATCCTTCTCTCGGATCTGAGATTGGTGAATATCTTATCCCATCCTGTGGGCTACTGTTTTGTCTTGTTAGCTGGGTCCTTTGCCTTAGAGATACCTCTCACTTTCAGGAGGTCCCATTTATTAATTGCCTATCTTAGTGACTGTGATACTGTTGTTATGTTCAGGAAGTGATCTCCTGTACCAATTCATTTTAAGGGTACCTCACACTTTCTCTTCTAAGAGTTTCATTGGTGCTGGGTTTATGTTGAGGTCTTTGACCCATTTGGACTTATGTTTTGTGCATGGTGATAGATATGGATCTATCTGCAGTTTTCTCCACACCAGTATCAAGTTATGCCAGCACCATTTGTTGAAGATGATTTTTTTTTCATTGTGTAAATTTAGATTTTTTGTGAAAAATCAGGTGTTCATAGATGTGTGGGTTAAAATCAGGATTTTCAATTTGTTTTCATTGGTCTACCTGTCTATGTCTGTGACAATACAAAGATGATTTTAGGACTATAGCCTAAATCGATCTTTGAAGTCAAGGGTGGTGATGCCATTGGAAGTTCCTTTATTGTACAGGATTGTTTTGGCTATCCTGGGTCTTTTGTTTTTCCATATAAAGTTGAGAATTGTTCTTTCAAGATCTGTGAAGAATTGTGTCATGATTTTGGTGGGAATTGCATTGAATCTCTAGATTGCTTTTGGTAAGATTGCCATTTTTATTATGTTGATCCTACCTATCCTAGGTCATGGGAGACATTTCCATTTTCTGGTATCTTCTTTAATTTCTTTCTTTAAAGACTCAAAGTTCTTATATGCATAGATCTTTCACTTGTTTGAGAAGAATTTCCTCAAGAATTTTTTATGTTGTTTGTGTCTATTATAAAGTACGATGTTTCTCTGATTTCTTTTTCAGGGCCATTATCATCTGTCTATATTAGGACTACTGAATTTTTTGAGTTAATTTTGTATCCTGCCACTTTGCTGAAGGTGTTTATCAGCTGTAGGAGTTTGGGTCTCTTATGTAAACTATCATATTATCTGCAAATAGTGAAAGTTTGACTTCTTCCTTTCCAATTTACTCCCCCTTGATCTCCATTTGTTGTCTTACTGCTCTATATAGTACCTCAAATACAATATTGAATAGATAAAGAAAGACTGGGTAGACTTGTCTTGTTCCTGATTTTAGAAGAATCTCATTGAGTTTCTCTCCATTTAGTTTGATGTAGGCTGTTGGTTTGCTGTATATTTTTTTATTATGTTTATGTATGTTCCCATTTTACCTGATCAGTCCAAGACCTTTATCATGAAGTGATGTTGGATTATGTAAAAGGCTTTTTCAATATCTAGTGAGAGTAACATGTGAGTTTTCTGTTTCAGCTTGTTTATATGGTGGATTTGATTGATGCATTTTCATATGTTGAACCATCCCTGCATTCTTGGGATGAAGCATATTTGGTCATGGTGAATGATTTCTCTGTTGTGTTCTTTGATTCAATTTGCCAGTATTTTAATGAGAATTTTTTTGCATCAATGTTCATGAGGGATATTGGTCTCTAGTTCTCTTTCTTAGTTGTGACTTCGTGTGGCTTGGGTGGCAGGGTAATTGTAGCCTCATAAAAGGACTTTGTCCCTGACCCTTTTTCTGTTGTATGTAGCACTTTGAGAAATATTGGTGTTAGCTTTTCTTTGAACTTCTGGTAGAATTCTGGACTGAAACTATCTGTACCAGAACTTTTTTGATTGGGAGAATTTCTATGAATGCTTAAATTCCATTAGGGGTTATAGGTCTATTTATATTGCTTATTTGGTCTTGATTTAATTTGGTAAGTGGTATCCATCAGATAATTGCCCATTTCTGTTAAGTTTTCCAATTTTGTGGAGTACAGGTTTTCAACGTATGACCTAAACATTCTCTGCATTTACTGTGTGTCCATTGTTAGGTTTCCCTTTACATTTCTGATTTTGTTAATTTGCATGTTCTCTCTCTCTCTCTCTCTGTCTTTTGGTTAGTTTGATAAAGAATTGTCTATCTTGTTGATTTTTTTCGAAGAACTAACACTTTGTTACTTTGATTCTTTGGATTGTTTTCCAAGTTTCCAACTTACTGATCTCAGCCCTCAAATTGATTTTTTTCTAGGCTTCTGCTCCTTTGGGGTAAGCTTGTTTCTTTTTGTTCTAGAGCTTTGAATTGTGCTGTTAATTTTCTAGTGTGACTATTCTCCAGTGTCTGCTTGTGGGCACTTAGGGCTATGAATTTTCCACTTAGCACTGCTTCAAAGTGGCCCATAATTTGTGTATGTTGTGTATTCATTGTCCTTGAATTCTAGGAAGTTTTTAATTTATTTATTTCTTCTTTCACCCAGGAATAGTGTAATTGTGCATTGTTCATTTTCCATGAGTTCGTAGGGTTACTGCAATTTCGATTGTTGAATTCTAACTTTAAATCATGGTGGTCTGGTTATTCCATTTTTTTTTGTACCTCTTAACGTTTACTATATTGCTGAGTATGTCATCAATTTTAGCAAAGGTTCCATGTAGTTCTGAGAAGGAGGTATGTTCTTTTGTGTTTGGATGGAATGTTCTATACATGTCTGTTAAACCCAATTGGGTAATGACTTCTGTTAGTTCCTTTGTTTCTTTGTTAAGGTGCTATCTGATGGACCAGTCTAGTTTTGAGTGTGGGGTGTTGTAATTTTATAAGTGTGTGAGGTTTCTTGTGATATTTGAGTTTTCATAATGTTTCCTTAATGAATGTAGATGCCTTTGTATTTGGGGCATAGATGTTCAGAATTGAGAATTCATCATGATGGACTTCTCCTGTGATGAATAAGAAATGACCTTTTTTGTCTCTTCTGATTGAATTTAGTTTAAAGTATATTTTTTAGATATAATTATTGCTACAATTGCTTGTTTCCTTAGTCAATTTGTTTGAAAATTCTTTTTCCAAGTCTTCACTCTGGGGTAATGTCTGTCTTTGAAGTAGAGGGGTGTTTTTTGTAAGGATATTTTGTGTAAGGGATATGTTGGACTTAAGATTTTCTTTTGTCAATGAATCTATTTCTTCTAATTTATCTTCATTTCCTGAGATTCTCTTTTCCATCACTTGTATTCAGTTGGTTATACCTGTATCTGTAGTTCCTGATCATTTGCTTAACTTTTCTATTTTCAGCTTTCCCTCAGACTGTTTTTGTTCATTTGTTTGTTTTTGTTTTTGGTCTCTATTTCAACTTTCAAATCTTACACTGTCTGAATTCTTTCTTTTAATTTTTGGTTTGTCTTTTCCTCCATTTTTTGAAACTTTTTCTTCAATTCCTTTAGGGGATTATCTCATTACCTCTTTGAGGATATCTATCATAATCATAAAGTTGCCTTTAGGGCTGTTCTCTTTTGCTTCATTTCTGTTGGCATGTTCAAGTCTTGCTGGTGTGGATTCCCTAGACTCTGGTATTGTCTGATTGATCTTTCTGTTGTTTACTGTATTCTTACACTGTCAACTACTCATGTCTTCTTCTAGTGCATACTGGCAGGGTCTCTCCCTCTTCTGATGCAAACAAGACCAAGGTTCTCTTCTGGTGGGTGCAAGCAGTTCCAATAGTCTGTTGTCTCACTTATTTCAGTGCATGGTGGTGGGACTCTTGCTTTATTTGGAGGCTGGACCAGGATGCTAGCAGACTCCGGATGAGCTTGTCTGCTGGGGTGGGCTCCCCAGCATACAGACTTCTGTTCTCAGTTTGTAGGCAGGGCACTGGAATGCAGGACGGAAATAGACCCACACTTTCCTTCTCTCATGGTTGGAGGTGGGACCAAGATTCTGGCAGCTTCCAGGTGGCCTGGACCCCTTTCATGGGCTCTCCTGCACATAGTCCTCAGTCCTCAAGGTGCTCCAAATCCATTTTTTACTGCCTCCAAAAATAACATCTCATCATCAATATCAGGCACTTACTTAGGGTAAAAGAATGAAAAAAATGTTACTATAAGCAAATAGAACAAAGGGACAAGCAGTTGTATATATTCTAATAAATGACAAACTAGAATTCAATCTAATGATAATCATCAGAAAAAAATGTGAAAATACATTTCATGCTGATCAAAGTCAAATTCATTTATAAATATCCATGCCCCAAACATGGGGGAAACCAAGTTGCAACAAACATTATTAGATATTTATAAATTTTTCAACCAAGTATTATTAAGTGTTTTAAACAAAAAATATTTTAAAATCCAATACTTATAAAATTACACTCTCATTAGAAACTTTCTATTTGAAGAAGAAAATATTAAATATAACAGTAGGATTACTAATGAAGTAATGAAGTAATGTTTTAAAAACTTATGAAAGTGCATTCTCATTACCTGGATTAGAGATCTTCTGTCCAGCAATTTCATATCAAGAAACTGTATCAAATGATGTAAGCTGTAGAGAGCTGCGAAGTGCCATGCCTTAAAGATGATGCTTGTTTCCACCTTCCACCTTCCTGATGATGAGTGCTCTCTGGAGTAAATAAGTCCTTATTTGGCTAAGGCTGAGATCTAGGCTTGCTTCCACGTATGTGGACCTATCTGCATTCACTACATGGCATGCTGCGGTTGGCTACACCAAGGCCTTGTAAGCTGTGGGCTGGCTTTCCCCAGAGTCAGAAGATTGTTCGAGGTTCCTGAATAAAGCTGCTTAAAGAAGAGTCCAAGCATTGCATCTTCCTTGCTGATTGAGGCAGTCATGACAAGTGGTGGCCCATACGGGGAACCTCATGGAAAGACTCACAACTTTCTGAAGTCAGGGCAGTGCACTGGTAAGTTCCCAGGTAAGGTGGGAATCTGCAACAAAAGTGGGTATTTTGCTCCTCTCTATAAATATAAATGGAGCGGGGACAGTTCGCTGCTCAGCAAACAGAAATTAAAAATTTAAAAGGAAACTTTGCTAGTTTAACCATGGGCGCTTCATAATTGCACCCAATTTTTTTTTGGCTCTGAATGAGCTGCTTTGTTCTAAGAATTTAAAGATTAAGAAAAGCACCCTAGAGGGGTTCTTGGAGGAATGCAATACCATTACACCTTGGTTCGCGGTCTCCAGGAGTCTTATGATCCCTTCATGGGAAAAACAAGGCAGAGATCTTGACTTTGACACAGATCAAGGAATTCTTAAAGGCAGTGTGAGACCAATTTGGAAACTAGTAAAAAGCTGTCTTGAGGATCAGAAATGCAGTGAGGCAGTGGAGAATGGACAGGCGGCTTTGGAGATGTTACAAAAAGAAGGTCAGAACAGGCAAACAGTGAGAAGGGAGATAAGGCAAAGAACAAACTATACCCAGACCTTCCAGAGTCGGAGTCTACAGGCTCTGAAGAAGAGCTGTGGGCTCTTATTGAACAGATTGAAAGGACTAGAATACAAAAAAAGGAAAAGAAGAGAGAAAAAGAGAGACCCGAGGATGAAAATTGCTGAGGGTCTTCCTTATATAGGGCGATGCCGTCTGCCCCCCCTCTGTACACGGAGGGAAGGAATGGTGGGCATTCATTCTACCCTAAGGTCTGGAAAGCAGTGAGAACAGAACTACACTTGGCTTATCCAGTGTTTCAAGATCCACAAGGGAATAGATATGAAAAGCCGCTAGATTTTAAGGTTATTAAGTCCTTGGATGATTCTGTAAGAACATATGGGATTACAGCCTCTTTTACTGCGGCGCAAGTGGAAACTTCGCAGAAGCTAGAAGGAAGATTACAGAATGCCTTTTTACAAAGATGCAAAGAAGGCCAAGCCATTGTTATGTGTATTCTTCCTACATATTATTAGCCTACAGGCTTGCTATGGCAAGAGGGCCCATTACTCTGGATGTATCCCAAAGTATCTCCTGCTAAATCCATTGAACATTATCCCACTGTGGTAGCTAAATTAGTGCTGAATGGGATCCAACAATGCTTGCAATTTTTTGGTCTTACTCCGAGTACAATTATTGTGTCATATTCCAGTCATCAAGTTAAGATCCTTTGTGCCACTATAGATGATTGGGCTATTTTGCAGTGCAGATTTGATGGGGATATAGATAATAATTACCCTAGACATCCATTATTGGTGTTTTTTATAGAACATCCTGTAATATTTCCTAAAGTGACATCAGCAGTTCCTATCCCGAATGTTCCAAATGTGTTTATAGATGGTTCTAAAACAGGCTGTGGGGTTTATATAATAAATAAACAGGAGCACATGCTACATCATTTTCAGCCTGGCTCCCCTCAAATTGTAGAATTAAAGATAGTAGTGGAAGTATTTAAAGCTTGTCCTTTTGCCTTTAATTTGATATCTTATTCAGCTTATGTTGTTAATGCTATAAAAATTTTAGAAGTGGCAGGACATTTAAAAAATGCTAGTCCAGTTTGCCTTTTGTTTCACCAGTTACAAAATTTGATTTGGCAGAGAAAATACTGGTTTGTTTTATACATGTTAGAGCTCATACAGGCCTTCTAGGACCTGTAAGTGAAGGTAATAATAAGGTTGATCTATGGACTAGAGTGGAATGTATTTTCTTGAGTTCTACCTTAGAAAAGGCAGAAAATTTTCATAAAACTTTTCATGTGAATGCTAGAGCATTACAACAGAAAT
This sequence comes from Cricetiscus sungorus, assembly GCA_030556225.1. NCBI lineage: Eukaryota > Metazoa > Chordata > Mammalia > Rodentia > Cricetidae > Cricetiscus > Cricetiscus sungorus. The sequence goes on along the minus strand of JANBXA010000726.1, from coordinate 52,607,243 downwards.
TTCATCTTTCTCGAGAAATGTGACACACATTTCTGAGTTTGGAACCCTAAAATATGCGCATGTGACTGTGTCATACATGCCACACCTTTAACTGGAGAAAAGGCTCGTTATAGCTCATTGCTTAGAAGCCTGGGCTGCCTGGGGTAAGCCCCAGCAGCTCAAAATTGACAATGGACCAACCTATACAGCTCAAACCATTGCCTCTTTTTGTCGGCAAATGGAAGTGCAGCTTCTTCATGGATTGCCATACAATCCTCAAGGCCAAGGCATCGTACAATGTGCTCATTGCACATTGAAGGAATGTTTACAAAAACAAAAAGGGGGAATAGACCACGGCCGTACTCCTAAAGAAAGACTTTCCCTTGCTTTATTTACTATTAATTTTTTAATTTGGATGCTCAGGGCCGCTCTGCAGCTGATAGACATCAAGATTACCATGGCCCTGCGAAAGGGATGGTCAAGTCGAAGGATATTCTGACAGGCCTCTGGCGCGGGCCTGATCCTGTGCTGATATGGGCACAAGGTTCTGTTTGTGTTTTCCCACAGGACCAGCAACATCCAGTGTGGGTGCCTGAACACCTGGTTAGAAAAGTCCAACATGAAGAGCATCTTGAATAATGGGTCACTTGAATTTGAAGATACCTTGAGAGAACTGAGGCTGGCTGTGGTTAACGTGAATTCTACCAGAATGGACCTCTCCTTTTGCATCGGGACTGTCATCTTGGCTGACTTCTGCTATGAATCATCTAAAGGAATGGGCGGGTATGGGAGCATTAGCAAGTGTATTGGTGTTGGTCTCCCTGGTTTGCCTGTGGTGTTTATGTAAGATTAGAGTTACACAACAACGCAATGCAGCTATGATCATTCAAGCCTTTACATCCATTGAAGCAGGACAGTCCCCCCAAGCGTGGTTAGCAACCATAAAGAGCTAAAATCTTCATGATCAGGATGCCAGGCGAAGCAATGCACTCAATGTCATCACTAGCGGTCTCAAGAAGAGCATGTCTAATTGCATGCAGGTTGATGCCTCAGGCCCCGCCTCTGAATAAAAGCCATCAGACGGGACCTCTACTCTTGCCTGTTGCATATAAAATAAAAAAAACAGGGAACTGTAGAGAGCTGCGAAGTGCTGTGCCTTAAAGATGATGCCTTCCACCTTCCACCTTCCCGATGATGAGTGCTCTCTGGAGTAAACAAATCCTTATTTGGCTAAGGCTGAGATCTAGGCTTGCTTCCACGTATGTGGACCTATCTGCATTCACTACATGGCATGCCAGGGTTGGCTACCCCAAGGCCTTATAAGCTGTGGGCTGACTTTCCCCGGGGTCAGAAGATTGTTCAAGGTTCCTGAATAAAGCTGCTTAAAGAAGAGTCCAAGCGTTGTGTCTTCCTTGCTGATTGAGGCAGTCAAGACAGTAAGCAATAAAGATTAATCAAGCTGTTTTCATTTTAACATCTCAAGTATAATAAACTATGTTGATTTACAAAGAAAAAAACAATCAGAGGGTAAAGAAAGAACAAAATGTGCAATTTAAAGATAAAATGAGCACCAGGAAATTTAATTTTGATGTCAAATCTTTTGCTCAAATAAATGAGAAATTTAAAGAAAGGCCTGTGAAATGGAGTAAAGCAACTGAAGACCTCAGAGAAAGACTACCCAGCTAAGTCTTCCGTGGTGTAAACAGGAAATGTAAAAAGGAATGTTTATGCAACAAAGGAAAACTTATGTAAATATAATTCAAGGGAAAGCCCATTTTCTATCCAATTATGGCAGCTGAACTTAGCAGCACAAGCCATGTGGTTCTGCTTTTAGTGTCATAAGTAATACATGTCAATGGGTTGTGAATTTTTCCTTGATAGTTTAGGACAGTCAGTGAGGTCAGAGGTGTGCCATAGGATTTCCTTCATGTTGGTCTAGGGATGCCTTTGCTTGAAGCTATGAAAGTGAAGCATGAATTGTATTAGAGACTCCAAGATATTGAGGATGCCACTGGAGATCTGCAGACAGGATATAGAACCAGACCAAGAAGCAGAAGAGTTTTAAAATCAACAATGCTATAAGTGTAGATTTGAAGATCACAATAACATCAGACATAGAAATGCATATTTTGAAGTTTACCCTGCTGGTTTTTGGACATGCATTGGTCCAGTATTTCCTCACTATGCTCCTTTTCTTTCCTTTGTATATTCTGTACCATTGCATGTTGGAAGTATGGACCTGGTTTTGTTGTTGTTGTTGTTTATTTATTTATTTATAAGAGGACTACAATTATGAGATTGTTCTGATTCTTAGAAGAAACTCTGGACTTTTAAACTGTGTTCAGACTAGATTATGAAAGAGTATTGGGACTAAATGCATTTAATATTATAATATGAACACACGGTCATGAGAACTAGGGAAGAAAATGTGATGGTTTAAATAAGAATAGCCACCATAAGCTCATATGTTTGAATACTTGACCCCCAGTTAGTAAAACTGTTTGGGATGGACTAGAAGGTATGACCTTGGAGGACATATGACTCTAGTGATTTTCTTTGAGGTTTCAAAATATCCCATCATTGCCAGATCTTTCTTCTTTGTGCTTGTGGGGAAACATATAAACTTTCAGGTACTGCTCTAGCATTGGGCCTGCCTGCCTGTTGTCATGTTCTCTTTCATAATGGTTATGGATGCACCCCCTTAAAAAATATAAGCTTCCACTAAGCTCTTTCTTCTTTAAGATTCCTTGACATGTTTCTTTGTCCTAGTAATAGAAAAGAAAACTAAAACAATTAAATCATTTTGGCAGTCATTTATTTGTTTGTAGTATATCATCATTTACTTTAGCTGCCTTTTGGTGCTTTAGCTAGATATGATATTATTCTGATTGTTTATTTTAAAAAGATTTTTGTATTACTATCATTATTTATGTGTGTGTGTGCATGCACATATACATAAATATGTGTGTGGATTCTTCTGCCATTATACTCATTTGAAAGTCAGAGGATAATTTGTGGCAACCACAAAATCTTATTCAGACAACATACCAACAAACATACAATTGAAATATGAAAATATATGTATATATATATGCATATGTTCCCATATATACACATATGTACATATTCCCATTTATACTAAACCCTAACAGTCAATTATTTTCAGTATTTTGGGGTGTCTGTATTAACCACTGACCACTGCAATAAAAAATATCTGTGGACAAGATTGAAAACAGGAACAATTTGTGGATATTAGCATAAAAATAGAAAAGACACTGATGCCCCAATTTCAGGAAGTATTGAAGGTTAGTTGATACAAAGAATGTAAGAACTATAATATAGTGAGAAATACTTTGATGTTCTGGATTTAATAAGAACAAATAAACATATGAGAAAATAAGGAATAAATGAAGTTTTTTTCAATTTGTAATTCTTTTTTTTTAATTTTTCTTATTTTACATATTTATCCCAGTTCCCTCTTCCTACCTCCCTCTCCCTTCCACCCTTCCATACTCTCCAACTGCCCTTCCCTCCCATTCCCCCACCCCATTCCAACTGTAGTGTGGTGCCTTCCAGAAGCGGTCATCTAAATCTGTCAAGTCATTTGGAGTAGGGACTAAGCCTCCCTCCTGCCTCCAGGTTATTGTGCTCCCAAAGTCCTTTTGTGTACCAGGCATATATCCTGGTTTCACTTTCAGAGGTCCCTTAGACTGCCCAACTGAGGGGAGGAATAGATGAGTGAGAGAGAGAAAGAGAGAGAGAGAGAGAGAGAGAGAGAGAGAGAGAGAGAGAGAGAGAGAGAGAACATAGAAGAGGGAGCCATTATAGGTATGAAGGAGTTTTAAAAATCCATCTCTATTTCTTTCTAGTTGGGATGAGTGTGGTTTCTTCACTTCCCTAATTTTGCATCTGTTTTTTTTTTGTTGTTGTTGTTGTTTTCTGAATCTTGTTCTGCATAAGAAAATCACACTCTTACTCTCAATAAATCAAAAGATGCAGCCCTGTAACTCCAGTCTGAGAACCACTGTCTTCTGTCTCATGTGATGATCATCATACATCCACTGAAGGGCTTCTTTATATGTTTTTAACCTGTATGTATGTATATGACCATGTAAGTGCCTGGTGCCCATGGAGGCCATAAGAGCACATTTGATTCCATGGAAACGCAATTACAAATGGATCTGAGCTACCAAGTGGGTGATGAGACTGAAACCCAGGTCCTCTCCCTACAGGGCTTCCTCTGAGGTTCTGAGAGGATGTGTAAGAAACATCTCTACTTCTATTTAACTTTGCTGCTGCATATTTTCTTCAACATGTTTTCTGTCTTCTTCTGTTTTTCCTTTTCTCACTCATTCCCACATTTCTTCTTTGAGCATACTTGATTCCTCTGAGAGACTGTATTAAGCTCATGGTACCACCTTTATTTCCCAGTTGTCATTCACATAGACAGTGACATGTGTGTGTTTCTTAAATTCTTCAGGTAGAGAATTCTCTACCTGAATTTCAGGTCTGAAATTATCCGGTAGAGAACTCCTGGAGGATCCTTGTCCCAGCCTATACCCTGTGCTACCTCAGTCATTCTATTTTGTACATTTTGAAGAACCATGTTCCTTATATATTTTCATACTTTGTACTCAGTTGTAAAAAATTGAGTGTTTGAAAAAAAATTGTCCGCTCTATTCTAGTCTTTTTAAATTGGTAGTGTGCACCTAATAATGTGTTCTGAGCAAAGGAATCATTCCAAGGTGAAAGATTATTGTCTTTTCAATTTCTGCCTTTATGTTTAATAGTTCTCCAAATCCCCTCTGGAAACACTGTTGCTGTTAAATATTTGTAAATTCATCCAGTTTTCTCTTGAGACCTTTAAAATTCTGTTGTACTCTATCATTTTTTTCTTTTTCCTTCCTACACACACCTGGAGTCTACAGTTCACTTCCAGCTTTCAAGAGCCTTTGTGTCTTCAACTGTCTTGTCTCTTTTGTCAGCCTGAAATCCCAGCTCTATTACCTTTTAATTCTTAAGATCCAATGGAATTGAGAGGGAAATCAGTCTCTCAGCAAACATAAACACAGGTTAGAATGGTGACTAGATTCTTTGCTTAGACAGGCCTTGGACAAGGAATCAATAACTAGGAAGATTTCACTAGACTACACTGTACTATGCCAGGGATTGAATAAGGCAAGGTCTAAGGGAAAAGATACCATGACAAGCTACAAATGTGTCTTAGAGCTTAAGAGCACTGAATGCTTTTTCAGAGGTCTTGGGTTCAATTCATAGTATCCACATGGGAGGTCATAACCATCTGTAAGTATCAGGACAGGGTATCCATCATCATCTTCTGGTCTCCATAGTCACTGCATGCTCACAATGTGCAGACATATATGCAGACAAAACATTCAGATGCATAAAACAAAAATAAATAAATGCATCTTAAAAACAAGAAAAAACTATCATCAAAGAGAAGAACACCATATAATCTACCTTTTAGTTCTGGTCTCTTCCATTTATAAATGTCAAAAGTCCCTATTATTTTCTTTAATTAATAGCCTTTAAAATATTGCAGCAGGAGAAGAGGGTCCAGAGTTTTGCATGTCATCCTTCCTGTATTTACATTGTTTTAGAGATAGCAAAATATAAGTATAAATCACAAACCTTAGAAAGGAAACTCAGATATAATCTAAACACTTATTATGGTAGAAAAATATATTCAAATTCTTTCTACTTCTTAGTTTTAGAATTTTGTACTAGAGTACTGTACTCACATTATTTTGCTTCCCTCCTTTACTATTAGTCCCATGCCCTCATTGCCTCACTGATCTCCCTCAAACTCATAATCTTTGTCTTTAATTATTACCATTATATATATATATATGTGTGTGTGTGTGTGTGTGTGTGTGTGTGTGTGTACATACACATATAATTGAATACTCACATAATATTCCAAATTCATTTAGTGTTGATTGTTTGTGTATGTTTATAGATTGATCATGTGTTGCTAGATAACTAATAAGAGAGATAATCCCTGGAGAAAACTAATTCTTTATCTCTCAGCTGTGATTAAATTACTATAGCAATTTATCTAGGAGTGGTGCCTTGTGAGATTTTGTCATCCACAATGGCCTTGTCATTTTGTAGGTCTTCTTGGTGTAATTATTTCAGATGCTGAAATTTATGATTAGTTGTCCATCTTTGAAAAGGTTTGCATCAGGTTACCAATTTTTAAAACAGATGCTGAAAGGATAGGCAAAAAGATCAATATGCCATCTTTAGTGTCCGCCCTTACATGTATTTCAAATTGCTTTGGCAGAATGTTAGAGCTGAACCTAAAATCATCAAAGTGATAGCATGCCTATTAAAATAAAATTTCTGTGAAGAATTTTAATTGGAATGTATCTTTTACCTTTTGAGCTGATGCTGTCCTTTTGGGGACATCTGGTAGTAGTAAAGTGGTAGGGTTGCCATTATATTCAGTAAGATATTAGTTTGAAATCTTTTATCTAACCCTAAAAGTATTATGCAAAAAGAAACTATTGTATCATGGCCTGTGGTAAACCTTCAAAAGACATTTAGTGTCACTTTTGAACTTCTGAACAGTTTAAACTCACTCATTTTACTTTCACATGCACCTATAAATGAGAGAAGTTTAATTAATTTTTCCCTGGATTACAGGGAGTCTATGCTGCTTCATATGTTATAATAATTTCAACCATTTGAAATATAAAAACACTTATGGAATATAAGCTCAGTATTAACCACTGTATTTTTTCTTTCTTCCATCAATTTAATCAGGCGATACTTATTTCATATATAAGTTGTATAATGTCTTATGAAATATGTTAATACATAAAATTATAAAATCAATGAAATCAGGCAGCAAAGCAATGATGAAGATGAATGATTATTTATGGGATATAAGGAAAATCTAGCTCATATACAACCTTTTCATATTTCTTTTAAAATATTTCTTTTATTTTATTTTTGTATGTCTGGGTGAATTATGTGTATCATGGGTATGCAGGACACTACAGAGGTCAGAAGAGATATTAGACATCCTGTAAAGGGACGTTATTTTTAAAGTTGATGTGGCTTAAAATATTTACTCTAGATACCCTTCTCTCAATAATATGACCATAATTGTATTTTATCATGTTAAATATTATACTTAAATGAATGAATTCAAGAAGAATTCATTATAACATAATTACTTTTATCACATCAGCATGTCAAAATTTGCATTGCAATATGCTGCTTATATGTGATATTTTGTTATAAAAAGAACTTGCTACAAATCATATTGATAAATGTTATAAGAGAGGAAATGAATTTTCCTTTAACCAGCTCGAGGCTCTAAATTATAATCACTTTATTTCCTATTAATAGGTAGTAAATTTGGGTGTCTTTGTCTTTGAAACCATTCTAATGAGTTCAAGCCCTCACTTACTAGCAAGTGTCAAGAAAGTCTGTAGTGAATTAACATTTCTCTAATTTTTACTGTATCTCTAATTTATCACCAAAACATGCCATTGTATTCGTTACTATAAGCCACACAAAAGGGGTGGCTTGACTGATTTTAGACCTCTATAATAAGATTAAAATTACTAATTAAAGTAAATGCTTCCTCTTCATATACCTAAGGAAAACTTCTACCCAACTAAAAACACAGAAAAAAAAAAGGTATAATGAAAATACTTTCTAAGGTTAGATAAACTCAACAAAACTTAATAGCTAAAATAAATACCTCACTATGATTGCATGCTGGGTATCTTTTTAAAAAATTATGTAATTATACTCCTAGCTATAATTTTCAGTATCAACCACATATAATCAATTATACATGCTCTGTTTGAAAGTCTCAGTGGGCAAACTGAATTCTTCCACCAGACTTGATGTGTGCTTGAGTCCCTGATGGGAGATGTAGTGAAGAACATAGGTTTTTTTTTTTTTTTTTCTGAGCGAGGTTTGTTTGTAGGCCTGATATTTTATTTTTATTTTTATTTTTATCACAGCTTCCTGTTTTGATTTTTATGTGGGCCTTTGAGCAGAGCCTACCCTGGTTACCTTGATCAAAAGGTCTTTATGAACCAGAGAAAGAGTTTAGTGGAAGGAAATGCCAGACTTTCTCCATTCAGAGACTGTGTTCAGTTCTCAGTACTCTATTTTAGTTATTTTCTTTTTTCCCAGGCTCTTTAGAATAGAGCTCCATAGAACAGTGATGAGGAACCTTCTAATCAGTTTCCTTAGCATTGAGATCATTCTCCACATCTTCAGTGATCCACCTGCCCCAGGAACAGCACATTTCCTTTGCAAAAAGTTGAATTACTAGGGGAATTAGAGGTTTGTCTTATTTAATGTTTCTCACACTATTGTGGCAGATGACTAAAGGCTTGATGATTGATTTCAATGAGTCCAAAATATCATAGTTCCACTCATTTTGGATCCTGACAAGGCATATCTTCAACTTCTGAAAAAAATATCAAATTATTTGGTATTTAGGAAGAATACTGGGGTTCTGAAAAGCTTATGTAACTTGGTTAAGATCATAAAGATAACTAATAATAAAACTAATATGATATCTTGGATTGAACTGAACTGTCTGTCACACACTCTAAAATTTTAATAAAGAAAATCTCATCAGAATGATTGCCCAGTGAGAACAAGCTTGTGAAACACAATCAGTCCTAAGGATATAAGTAGCACTTTTCATTTAAATTAATATAGCTAGTACTAAACACCACTTTATGGATGCTTGGTACATAATAATTGGAGTTTACTGTTCAAGATCAAGCCAGTTAATATTCGAGTATGGTATAGAGAGAGTCTCCTGAGGCCCCACACCTAACTCTGTATAGTGAATATTCAGACTATTAAATATTGAGTATTGGTGGCTTCTAGTGGAGGGAAAGTCATTTTCTTTGCTTGTGTGGCAGTTGATAGGTTGACTAAGATCCAAATGATGGCACAAAAGCATGGATTTGATTATAAGTATGTGCTACCAAAATCAGACATAGTGATTTTAATGATGATGATGATAGAGGACAAGTTGTTGGGAGTGGACAGAGATGTTAGCATGAATCTTGTAGCAGTTTAGAGGAAGATGAGGATTGAATACAATCAAAATGTTATATGGAAATCTCAAATGATTATTTCTAAGAAAGATATATAAAGAAAAATATAAAGGAAAAGAAGTGGGGCTAACTTGGAAGAAGTTTGCTCATTGTGAGTATGTCAAATGATGTCTATCATTGCATAAACAGCTTTCTTTGTCATGAATAGCCATCATGCTTCATTTAAATTGATTATCACAGATATTTTCCACAGTAATGGAAGGCTAAGGAATACACATGAAGGCTCAGGAGGCAATAGAAGATAATGTTGCCAAAAACAAGACAAACTCAGATAATTATGCAAAAATAAGCACCAAAACAGATAAAACTGAAAATCAATAAATGGGCCAGTGAAACAGACAATTCTTGGAGGGAAGACAAATGGCCAACAAATGTTTTTTAAAGTGTAAATGTATTTTAAAGTGTAAAGCATACTTAGCCAGCAACTAATTGCAAATTCAAACTACTTTGAGATTTCTTGTTAATGCAGGGAACAACTGAAACACTTTGAGTACCATCACAAGGTTACAAACAGAAAATTTCACAAATGGTTGAATGTAAAATGTCAAAATCAAAAACCAATTCACAACCCAGGCACACTACACTATCACATAGAATTCCCTTGATGACGTGCATATATTGGTAATTGAGTACATCTTTAGTTATGGTTTATTGGCATAAAGAGACACAATGACCTTGCAACTCTTAAAAAGGGAAACATTTGATTGGAGTGGCTTACATTTTCAGAGTTTCAGTCCATTATCATCATGGTGGGAAATGGCAACATGCAAGTAGACAAGGTGCTAGAGGAGTAAATAAGAGTCCTAGACATTTAGTGACATGCTTCCTAAAAGAAGTCCACATCTATTCTAACAAATCCACACTTCTAAATAGTATCACCCCCCTTTGGCGCTATTTTCTTTCAAACCTTTACAAGTACTATACCACATATATCTGAAATAATGAATTCAAATATTTTAAAATCAGAAAAAGTTAAATTGGAAACATTGTTAATTCTAAGTGCTTTATATAACAAAACAATTGTGGTGTGTCCCCGAAGTCATATAAATACAAAATGAAGTTCTAAAGACAATCTTGTTTTCTAGAAATTTATTATGGAAATTGTTCAGTTCTTTATAAATGTGTTGTTGATATAAGCAACAGCATAAAATTATAAGGAATAATTTTCTTCGTATTTACACATTGAAATATTAAGATTAGCTTTAATGGTCAGTATCTGTAAGCTGGATATCTCAGAAACCTAGGGTAGAACCAAACATGACTGATATTAAATAAACAAACAAGCAAATAAATAAATACACAAAAAAATCAAATCAGCAAAAGTAAAGAAAAAAAGATTCTTAATGATATTCAACTATACTCATAGATCAGTGCCTAGCCCAATTATTATCACAGAGGCTTCTCTCAGAAACTCATGGAAACAGAGACCCATAGTAAACATCAGGAGTGACTAAGGGAACCTGTAGAAGAGGGGGAGGAAGGACTCTAGAAGCCAGAGGGGTTTAAGACACCAGAAATACATGAACCACAGAATCAAATAAGCAGTAGGTTGATTCAGGAGGCTCACAGAGACAGATGTGGCAATCATGGAAGCTGAACAAGTCTATGCTAGGTCCTCTGCATACATGCTATGCTTGTTTAGTTTGTACTCTTTGTTCCACTCCTAACAGTGGGGTATCTTTGAGTCTTTTGCCTTCTTTTTAGATTCTTTTCCTCCTACTTGTTTACTCCATCCAGCATTGATATGAGGGTTTGGGCTTAGTCTTATTAAGTCTTGTTATCCTGTGTTTGATTCACATCCCTTGAGGCCCACTCTTTTCTGATGGAAAACAATGAAGTATTGATTCTGGGAGAGAGGAGAGAAAATTTTCAAAAAGAATTAGTTTACATACTTTGAGGTAGTTTACATTCTTTGTTCAGCTAAAATGTGAAAAATATCAAATAAGAATTCTATTTTTCACTCCTTTTGGAATTACTATGCATAACTATTAACTATTAACTCAAAGTGATATTTGTCTGTCTTCCTGATTGATTTTAACAGACCAGCTGAATTATTTGACTGGTTATTCACAAAATCTTGAATGTGCAAATAATTGAGTACACTGTGCTCTATTCGTAATATTCTTTGCTGCAGAAAAATTAGAGTCAACTAAGTCATTTATTTATCTCTCAATCAGTAGCTCACTCACTTGCAAATTTGCCATATCAGTATCTACAACTACTTTATATGAAGTAATAACAATTAGATATGCAGCCCACATTATCTATTTTATTTTACTATTAATAATTCTTGTTAAGGCAGAAGTTTGTACACGCTTAACACTTCCCATGAAGTGAGCCCAATAAAGTCATCCAGATAATCACCAGCCTTGTCACACATGTCAGTTCTACAATTATCTTTAATTACCTGGAACCTTGATGCAATTACCAGAAGTAATCAGCTGTAATCAGTCTGAACTATTCTCCTTTGACTCCTTCCAGCAGAGACAATTGGAATTTTATTTGATTTTAAGTGAGGGACAAAGATAGGTATGTGTGTATCAAGAGATATACTTTTTAAATTTATTTTTCAAATAATTTATCAGGATTGCTCTCACTAAAATTCTCTACCATTTATCTCTTTGGAAGACTAAAAGGATATGATACACATTGTGTAAAATGCAAGGAAGATTCAGAAAAATATTGAGAAAGCATCTTGACTTTATGTAATTTAAGATAACTATCAATAGAAACAAAAAGATAAAGCTTTTTGGTTTGGGTTTTATTTACAATGTAGAGTCTCATGTAGACCAGTCCTGCCTGAAACTCATTATGTGGTTGAGTTTCTCTTTGAATACCTGATCATCTTGCTACCATTTCCAAAGTTCTTGTATTACAGACATGCACACTATACCTATTAAATATTAAAACCTCAATACATAAACAAGTACAATATATGAAAGGGCTTACTTAATATATTAGATAAGTATATTTACTTGGCACGCAAAAGAGAGAGGGGTATTAATAAAATAAAGCAGAAACAATGAAATTAAGCATGTGCAAGATATAATATAACATCCTCATAGAACAGAAACTATATTCTAAGACAAAAAGTAAAAGATGTTTAAAATGGATTTAGAGGACATTATTAATTCATACCAGTCTCTACTAAAAAACAAAATTTTTTTGTAGGAAACTGAAAAGTTTTCAATGTACCTGTATATAAGTATTATTACCTTTGTCAGTCAGATATTGGAGGGAAACCAAGTTAGTGAGAAAAAGAAAGGGAGGAGATGGGGAGACAGAGACAGAGAAAGAGACAGAGACAGAGACAGAAAAAAAGACTGGAGAAAAGAAAGAAGAAATAGGTCAGATGTGGTGGCACACATTTTTAATTTCAGCACTTGAGAGGCAGAAGTAGGAAGATCTCTATGAGTTCAAGGGCAGCCTAGTCTACATGGAATTTCTAGGGCAGCCAGGACTACAGGATTACATGGTGTACTAGAGAGATCCTATAAAATGTTTCATAATTTCAGTGGCTTAGGAGACTATATATTCTCTTATATTGTTAGATAACAGAAGTTGCTAAATTAATGTTCTACAGCTAACATCAAGGTTTAGCCATGACTGGTTCTTTGTGGGTGTACTAGGATAACATGTTTGTCCTTTTGAAAATTTAGAATTTGCTATTATCCTTATGGGAGATTTGTTCAGATTGTCACACCTGCTATGACGGCTATAAGGGAACATTATTGTCATTTAATTGCTGTCTATCCTGAAACATCATGAAGAATGAATAAGAGTTAGTCCAAAGCCCATATTTTGCCAAAATCTGTGACTAGTGACTTTTATTTCTACGTCATCTACCAAAGCAGTGTTACATGGCAAGTCATAATGGAAATCAGTTAAAAAAGGGCATCATATTTTATTCCTATCTTCTTGGAAGACAGGAATGAAGAAGACTCTGATTTCTGTAATATGTTCTAACCAAATCAAATGAAAATATATTGGTAGAAACTCCTAGTCAATATGCATGTTTGGGTATATGAACACAGAGTTCATAATCTTTTCTTAAATTGAAATGTCTGAATTTATTATTTTCTTAGGTAAATGAATGTGGTCATTTGGAAATGATGCAGAGTTTGTCATAATCTTTGTATGGTTGTACATGTCTGTAATCAAAACACTCTGACTGTTATGTAAGAAAGATTGCAATTTTAAGGCCTATATAGACTAGAGACTGCATTACTTGTCACCTTGAGTTACACAGTGATCCTGCCTCAAGAAAACCATAACAGGACTTAAGAGAATAAAACAAAACAAATGAAAAGAAACAATGATGAAAAAGGAATGAAAATAAAATATTATTAGATAAAAAATTATAATAAAACTAAGGAAATTATGTCAGTAAAATGATTAGTTTATAGCCAATTAAATTATACTTAAATTATAGACATATTCTGATGCATATTGTTTAAAAGCAATTGGCTCATTCACAAAGAGCTACATTTATATCTAATATCTTAGCTTCCAGTATTAGTAACAACTTTCTGAGAAATCTGAGTTCTTCAGAAAAATACTTGAAGTTCCAAAGAATGCACTTTTTTCACCTTGTATTTTTCATCACAAAAACTTAGTTTAGAAAAATGTGTTGGTAAAGCAGCAAGAGATAGACATATTTGTTGATAATTCAAATTCAAATTAAATTGTATTATCTAATTTAGCATATGAATGCTTCTTCTCCACATATGTTCTCCTCAACTCTGAACATATCCAAGAATTAAAAAGAATAATGGAAATATTTCTCTGGGATGCAGACCCAAAAGTTTGGATATAGTTAATAGGCATTACAATACATCTAATTTCTAAATAGAATTTGAAATAGTTATATATAGAGAATATTGCTTAACAAAGTGGGGAGGCAGGTATCTGACTTTTACATTTCTATTCTGATGGTTTTCCTAGAGCTGAAATCACCAAAAAAAAAAAAATGCAACAATTTCCGTTTTTATGAATGACTAATTGTGAAATGATCAACAAAATACTTAAAAATGTATTGATGTCATAAGTTTACATAAAATGTTTTTTATGAACCAACAACGATTGCACTATTGCATATTTCTTAAGAACACATTTTTTTTTCCTGAACATGTAAGTGGTAAGAGATAACTTTATCATGTGCTTTTGGGGCACTGTCTGGACATTAAGAATAAAAATTTATTTATCATTATAATACCACTGTTAATTTATATCTATGTATTGTAATATATTAATTTTAGTGCACACATGAAGGGAAACTGCTTGTAACAGTTGTCAAATGGCTATTGTCTGAAATTAAGTAGAATCCATTGCTATAAATCTGACATTCTTTTCTGTCCATATTTGAAGAGTGATCTTATATTAATAGTTCCCAAAATATTTCCTTGCTTTTTAAGGAATAATTTAGTTTCAGAATTCAATTAAAATGCCTAAATTCAGTGGCCGCACTGGGGTTTCTTAAAGCTTTTCCACATGTGACATCTTTTCTAAGACATACACACACACACACACACACACACACACACACACACACACACATCACATACACACACAGGAGACAGGAGAGAAGTCTTAGTCCCTACTTCAAATGACTTGACAGATTTATATGACCCAACCTGGATAGCATAGACCTACAAGTGGAATGAGGGTGGAGGGATGGGAGGGGAGGGTGCCCAAGGTGCATGTCACAGGGGAAAGAGGGTAAGAGGGAGGGAGGGAGGGAGGGAGGGAGGGAGGGAGGGAGGGAGGAAGAGAGGGTTGAATGTAGGAAGGGAGAGGAAACTGGGATCCACATGTAAAATTTTTAAATTATATTATTAATAAAAAAAGAAGGAAAAAATGCTGCTGGATTAATTCAATATATATATATATACATATACATATACATATACATATACATATACATATACATATACATATACATATACATATACATATACATATACATATATATATATATATATATATATATATATATTTAAAATGCTCTGACTTCAAAATTTAAGTCTAAGGACTGGTTACTGGGGAAAAGGATTTCTATTTTTGTTTCCACAGAAAATGAAAAGCTGTGGATTCCTTCCAGACTAATGTGGTTTGATCGAGCAAGACCCCCTGAAGCAACGTTAATGGGACAATGCAGCCTTGCAAACCACTACTGCCAGGATTTCTGCATCTTCTTTGGATTCCCCATTAGAGTGCCCCCTACCAGCAGGAAGCAGTTTGTAAAGAACGATGCCCAAATTCCCAAATTTTGTTTGTAAATGTTTGTTTTCATTTTTTTAAAAATGCATGTATAATTATGTCCCGCATAAAATAAATAAATGTTTAAAAAAATGGTATTTTAAAGTAGTACATACACACACACACATACATATATAGATACATAGATAGATATAATTTTATTACCTTTTAATGGCAAAGGCAAATTTGCATACTAACAGGATGGCTTTTATTTTTACATGAAGAATTACATCTTTCCTGATTATTTTTTGTGTTGCTGGATGTAGATATTCAAAACTTTTCAAAACTAATCTATTTATTGATTTTATAAATACCATCATTGGGAATACTACATCACATTAACACATAGTACAAAATGAAAGGAGTGGGTTTAGGGACAGTTTAAAAGTGTTGTTACTAAATGTAAGAACAATTTACTTCACGTTTTTTATTAAACTCATTTCAAATGTGATTTTACTAAAGTTAAATTTTATTTCACACGTTTTATTAAAGTCAACATCTCAAGTAATCTTCAAAGGCAAATTTTCTAACACAATATAATAAAATGGTACAGCAATTTGATACTTACTCATATGTTTGGTCACAAAGACAGCAACTAGAATGGCAGCAGTACAGCTACCAATACTTTGGAATCGCTACCAAATTTAGCAGGGGCAGATAACTGCAAGGAAACAGAAATCTAACTCATTCACAACATTTAGTAGTAGAAACCCTGTGACTCAGGGACCTTGCTTACCAGATAACTCCAGTGCCTTTGTTTTTAACCCTAAATAGTCATTCTACACAGGCAAAAAATATGTTTGCTACTCATAAACCTCCCTGTTGTGATAGGTACAGACCCCCTACCAGCTGGCAAAGCCTGAGGACCCTGTTTTACCTAAGAGAGGTCAAATCTCTCAAGAGGAAGTAATATGCTCATAAGCTTTCAGGAACCCTATAAAACCTACTCTCTTCTCTACAGCTGGGCTGTTGCTCTCTACTCTTCTGGAGCAACACAGCAGTTTGCCCCACTAAGTTTTTTTCCTTCCTCCGGTGTGGTCCTCTTTTGTGGTTTTGCTGTGTTCCCTTATAACACTGAGGAATGATGGTAGGAAGATACAGTTTTTCTTCCTGTAAGTATACCACCACAGGCACACAAAACTTGGCATTTAATATGGACACTGTAATTCATATCATATGTTAGTTCCCAATCTGATTCTAGGTGTTTTAGTATCATAAGTGGTCATAGTGGCATGCCCACTTTGAAGGAGGTCTGTTGCAATTTCAAGACAAAGGTTGCAATGAAATGAGATAATGTATTATATCATGGGCAAGCACTGCAAGCAACAATCCGAGTTCACTACAAAATTGTCAGTAATACTTTTTGTTGCATGTTCAGACTATTGGATTTTTTTTTAACAATACACATACTTAATCAACTCATGTGACATGGGACTGTGATGCACATTTTGAGAAATCATAGTTTATTCAGTGATGCTCTTAAAATCAGATTTCTTCAAAATATATCTTTCAGATCAATTGTTTGTCATATATTTCTTATCTAAATTTGTTGTAATTAATATATCACATCATTTTGTCAGATTAATTATTAAAACCTTTAGTTCTAAATTGTAACCTCAGGACTAAACAATTCTGTAGTCTTTAAACAATTGCCTCTCATCTTATCACTGAACTGTGTGGCTGAATTCTCAAGTTAGATAAGAGACTGCCTGATTTTGTCTCCATGGGCTTCCATGCTGGGAAATTCTGGCTCACTTAGTGTCCTTCCATTAAATTCACCAATGAAGAGGAAGTTGCAAATATGAAAAACAATAGTGACTGAGCAGTTACCTGCAGCACTATTCCCACAGAGTCAATTAGATAGTTTGGAAGCTGAATGACTTCTTTCAAGCCATTGGAGCAGTAACTTACTTAATAGTACCCCAGTGACAGGGAAGAGTTCACACAGTATCCAAAAATGCCCAATTTTGTCCTAGGGAGTAGTTTACTTACTATGAAAGTCTAACTCAATCAATCTAGGCCAAAGACTACATTTATAAAAGGTTAAGTGACTTTGATGCTGTGGTAGATAATCAAATAGACGTATCTATCCCATATGGATGAATACTGAAATCAAACACAACTAAACTAAAAAATTAATCATAATTCTAGTGTAAAAAGTGAGCCATAAACATATTTAATTGCATGCCTTTTTGAAATTTATATTGTAGGATTGATTTTATGAGAACAGGTTGACACATTACAATCTCATCAGGTTTAAGTAATGGAAAGATAAATCCCTCACTAAAACTCAGAGAAGCAGTTTCAAATACCTTTTCCATTACATTAAATGAATTAGTAAAAATATATTAGGAAATATATCAGTAAAAATATATTAGGAAATATTTTAGATTAAATAATGTCATATATATATATATATATATATATATATATATATATATATATATATATAACAAACGCTATTTTCTCGTTTCATGTGTTATTCCTCTGAGTATGTTTTATGTAATGAAAAATGAAAATAATGTGTATAAAAATGTTCATAATACGGATAGGCATGCATACATACTGCATAATTCAGAGTGTTAGTACTCTGAATTACACCATAGCTAAGTATTCATTTAGGTATTCTCTATAGTTATTTTAAAGGATTTAGGAAATTCATACAAATTATTCCATGGACACATAGAGATTTAAGCCATTGCTTATTAGAAGATTGTTTGCAACTTGCTATGATCTCCTAAGTTCCCTTAATTTTATTAGGACTTAATCATAATAATGAAAGGATGTCATATTTCTGAAAATTCATTTATAATGTGACTCTGTAGTGAGCACATTATGAATTTACCTATAAGCTCAAGTGAGCATTTATTTTTTACTCAAGCATATGTTTTGTCCTTTGTGCAAACATATTCCATGTTTTTATTTGTATTGTTTTTACCATTTTTTTCCATAATGCTACACCCGGTAAATTTATATTATAAAATTTTAGAAAATTGAAGTATGTCAATGTTAGATAAAAAGCTGTACAGGATCTAGTAAAATAAGAATATCATTTTAATTCTACAATAATACTTAATTTTTATATAAATAATTCTAAGAATAATTTAGAATTTTGATACATGCAGCTTTCCAAATAAGGAATAAATGTATGAACAGTACACTACTTTTCTGTTATTGTTTACCAAGAAGCAAACATTTAATGACTGACTATAATTTCCAAAACTATCATTGATCTCCATACATTTCAAGTCATGTGTTAGAATTCTTTCATTTCTCTATGAAGGTCCTTGGGAAGAAAAATTCCTTTCCTTGTTTAGGCTTTTTCTAGTGTAGGCTTTTGTAACAAAGAAATATCATTTCTGTTCCTTTAGAGAATCTGACTAATCTGGGGTGTGATATATAGAGCCCATGTAGGTCTGAACCCTTGATAGCTTTTATTCCTTGTGTGTTGACTAGTTCTGGGCCTTTGTATTAATAGTAATCTACTATTCCTTTGAAACTGACAATCTTCTTGCACATTCTCAAGCAGCTACATGAGTAAAACTATCTCTTTCTTACAATATCTTTCTCCTATTTCTTTTTAACATTAAAACAGTGTTTAATTTTAAGTGTTTGTGTGTTTTACTTACATGTTTCTCTGTGTACCATTTGTATGTGTGGTGCTCAGGAAAATCAGAAGAGTTAAAGATGGCACTGAACTACCCTACGCATTCTGGAACTAAATCTGGGTTCTTTGCAAGATCATGAAGTTATTTTACAGCTGAAACTTCTTACCATCCCCAGAATTAAGATTCCTAACATTATTTATGCTAGAGACTTTCAATGATCTTCAACTGCAAAACTAAGAGACTAGCTTCATAGCAATACTAGATTAAAATAATACTAGCATAAAATTAATAAATGTTAAAAAAAGACTTGTGTGCCCATTAAAATAAACAGCAGCCAAGTACCTGTATTATTTCATTTAATATGGGTCACCTGGTATGATTTCTTGACTTTTTTATTTTTTTGTTCATGTGGTCTCCCTTTGGTTTGGTTAAAGTGGTATTCATTTATTTCCACTCTTAATCATATATCCAAAAGATAAACATTCATACAACAAGGACACCTATTCAACTATGTTTATAGCAATGTTATTTGTAATAACCAGAACCCAATACCAACCTCAATACCATTCAACTGAAGAATAGATGAAGAAAATGTAGTACATTTACACAATGGAGTACTACTCAGCAGGGGGGGAGAGACAATGGAACCTTGAAACTTGTAGGCAAATGGATGGAACTAGAAGAAGCCATCCTGAGTAAGATAGAAAAGTCACATAAAGACACTGTATGTACTCAGACATATATGGCTTTTAAACATAGAGCATAGGATTACCAGCCTACAATCCACACTGCCAGAAAAGCTAGGAAACAAGGAGGACCTTCAGAGAGACATACATGTTCCCCTGGAGAAGAGGAACAGGACAGAATCTCCTAAATAAATGGGAAGCATGGTGGTAGAGGACAGAGAGTTAGGGAGAAGAGGAGAGCAGTGGTGGGCATGAGGAAGCCCTGACCCAAACATCTGGGAAAGAATATAGGAGAGCAAGAAAAGAGATACCATATTAGAGGGAGCCATTATAGGTTTTAAGAGAAATCCGGCACTAGGGAAATGTCCAGAGAAATTCAAGAATGACCCCCCAAATAACAAGTTGTGTTACTTTTAACTATTAGTTTAATAAATATTTAAATCTGTTACAAATAGTGATGGAAATAGAAAATATCTATACTTTGTTCTCAATGTTGTTATGATAAAAGCCAAGGGGAACCTTGTTGGTTCTGTGTCAGGGGAGGGTGACCAAGGGACAAACATGCCAGACAGAAGAAGTTAAGTAAGACATTTTATTAGAAAGGGGAGCGGGCGGGGGGGAGGTAAAGAGACACAAAGAGAGCAGAAAATTTTCCTGTCTCCCCCAGGGGAACACCAGGGGAAAAAAAGTGCACAAGTCGAGGGGGGGGGGCTTTCTTTTAAAGGGGTCCTTTGGACCAGCGTGTAGACTAGTAGTCATGGGACTCTGGGCTGAACCAAGGGCTCAATTTCTTC
The DNA here is from genome assembly GCA_030556225.1 of Cricetiscus sungorus. Taxonomy (NCBI): domain Eukaryota; kingdom Metazoa; phylum Chordata; class Mammalia; order Rodentia; family Cricetidae; genus Cricetiscus; species Cricetiscus sungorus. The sequence goes on along the minus strand of JANBXA010000726.1, from coordinate 52,586,793 downwards.
TAACCTGTCTGAACTGGTCAGAACCAGTTTGAACTGGTTTAAACCTGATTTGGATGGTCTGAACTGGTTCTGAAACAGTTCAAACCAGTTCAAACCGGATAAATTCCATTCAAACCAGTTATGACCAGTACAAATCGGTTCTAAGGGGGCTCAGACAGGGTCAATCGAGTTCAAATAAGTTCAAACTTGTTCCAGAACAGTTTAAGTAGTTCCTGACAGGTTCAGTCTGGTTTTGACTAATTCAGACAGGCTCAAATCCGGTTCAAACCAGTTCGTACAGGTTCTAGAACAGTTCAAATGGGTTCTGACCTGTTCAGACTTGTTCAAATTACTGGGTCTTGATATAGATTGATTTCCATTTTTATGAGGAACCACCATACTGGTTTCTAAAGTAGCTGTACTCGTTTGTGGAGGAGTGTACCCCTTTCTCCACATCCTTTCTAGCATAAAACTGTTTTTGGTGTTTTTTATTTTAGCCATTCTGATGGGAGTAAGATGGTATCTCAGTGTAGTTTTGATTTGCATTTCCCTGATGGCTACCTTAAAGGACCTTTTCCAATAATGAGATTAATGACTACCTTATGTGCCATCCTAGAGCCTTCATCTAGTAGCTGATGGAAGCAGAAGCAGACACCCACAACTAAACACTAGCGTCTTGAAATCCAGTTGCAGACACTGAGGAGTGATAAGCAAAGGGTTCAAGAACTGGCTGGAGAAACCCATAGAAACTCCTGACCTGAAAAATGGGGAGTCATTGACTCCAGTTTGATAGCTGGTAAACCATCATAGAACAGACCTAGATTCCCTGAATGTGGTGTTAGTTGGGAGAACTGGGCAGTCGGTGGGGCCTCTGGTAATGAATGGATCAGTATTTATCCATAGTATAAGAATGGACTTTGGGAGCCCATTCTTCATAGACTGATACTACCTCAGCCTAGACTTGATAGAGGGCCAGGTCCCTGCTCCAAATAAAATTACAGTCTTTGAAGATCCCCCATACAAGGCCTATCCCTCCCTGGGGAGCAGAAAGGGAATGGGATGGGGGTTGGTGCAGGGGGAACAGAGGAAGAGGGTAGGGTTAAGGAATTGGTATTGATATGTAAAACACATTTGTTTCTACTTTAAATAAAAAATAAACACAGCTACACACTTATAGTTTACATTTATTTAAACAAGAGTAATGTTAAGTAAGTTTTTAATTGTCATACTTTTCTACTAAATGTCTCATATTTTTTCTATAGTCTTTCCACATTTTTTCTTTCCATGTTTAAAAGCTCTATAGAAATTCTATTAACATATATTAAGTTTTCATATATTGCTCATGAAAAATATTGTCTGATCTTAGTTTGTCTGTTAACTTTGCATATGATTCTTTCTTCAATGTAAATTTTAAACATGCAAAACCATCCATGTTTTCATTAACTACAGGAAATTGTATTTTTATTAATAGATAAATCTCTCAAACTAAAACATAGTTTCACTTTTTTTATCTTCTCTTCTTCCCTCCTATGCCCTACTTTGTTTCCTTTTCTGTTTTGCCTCTGATCTTGCAGACAAGAATATTATATAGACTCTAAAACCCCTTATCAAAGAGCTGAACACATAAAACTGGCCCAGGATTTATCTGGCATAAAAATTAATGACAATGAGTGAGAACCTAGAAGGTAGCTTTAGCTGCTACTTTATACCCACAGGACCAGCAATGTTAAGATAACCTTGATCCTCTGTCATCTCTTTCTTCCCAAAGACCTCCTTTGATGTAAGCAGAATCATCAAAAAAGAGAAATTCTGTAATATTTTAGCTGAACTGTACTTATATCTATTTCTTCAATGAATGAAATATTTCTGGGTACAATAGTGTAGAGTCTCGTATTTGTGATGTTACTATTGATGGTCAATTTGACAGGATGCAGAATCACTTGAGAGGCAGCTTCTTTCTGGGTATACCTTGAAGAACTGTCTAGACTATATTAGCCTCTGGCCATACCTGTAAAAAATTATCTATACTCTTTTAGCCTCTGAGTACCCCTCTGAGGGAATATCTGGGTTAAATAAGCATATGGGCATGGCTATGAGGGACTATCTAGACCAGATTAATTGATATGAAAAGATCTACTTTATGTAAATGGCACCTCCATCCAAGGAGCTGGGATTCTAGACTGGATAAAAAGTAGACAAGCTGAATCACTAGCTTTCCTCTCGACTGCTTCCTCACTGCAGTCTCAGTGTGACCAGCCACAACAAGCTCCCCTACCATGATTTCTACACCACAATGGTAAGTGTCCTCTGTGAGGCTAAATAAACTCCTTCTGACATAAGGTGCTTTTTCTTTTTTAATAATAATATAATTTAAAATTTTTACATGTCTATCCCTGTTTTCTGTCCCTCCCTTCCTCCCTCTCTCACTCCCTCCTTCTTACAATCTTTCTCCCCTATTATGCACCCTGACCACCCTTGGCTCCCATTCTACATATAGGACTATGCTATTCAGGAGGGGTCATTAAATCTGTCAAGTCATTTGAAGTAGGGACTAGAACTTCTCTCCTGTCTCTAGGTTAAGGGAGTATCCCTCTATGGGGGATGTTTCCACAAGGTTCTTTTGTTCACCAGGAATACATCCTCATTCTACTCTCTGAGGTCCCTTAGACTGCTGAGTCCTTCTAGCAGAGACCCACATTCAGGGTGTCTGAGTCAGTCCCATGCTGGATTCCCAGCTATCAGTCTGGGGGGCCTATTAGCTCCTCCTTGTTTAGGTCAGCTGTCTTTGTGTGTTTCTGCAACCTGGTCTTGTCTCCTCTCTCTGCATCTGGAGTCTAGTTTGACACAGTGTTTAGTTATGGGTGTTTGCTTCTGTTTCCAACAGGTATTAGATGAGGGGTCCATAGATGTTGCAAAATTTGGTTGATGATCTCACTATCAGGGAAGGGCATTTATGGTATCCTTTCCAAGGTTGCTCAAATTGTTAGTTGGAGTCAGTCTTCTAGGTCTCTAGACCTTTCCTTAGGTTTAGTTTTCTCTTCAAACCAATAATGGCTCCCTCTTCTATATTCTCTCTCTCTCTCTCTCTCTCTCTCTCTCTCTCTCTCTCTCTCTCTCTCTTTCTCTCTCTCCCCCTCTCTCTCTACTGTATTCTATTCCTACCCCGACTCAATCTTCCTAGTCTCATGTGATTTCCTCTCCTCCCCTTCTCTTTCTCCTATATCTCTCTGCATTCACTGCCCCGCACTTTCCATGTGCTCTGGGAGACTTGTCCCTTCCCCCTTTCGTGAGGGGCCATATATGAATCTCTTAGAATACACCTATTACCCTAGTTCCTCTGGTAGTGTGAATAATAGGGTGATGATCCATTGCTCTAGGTCTAAAATCCATATATGAACAAGTACATACCAGGTTCTCTTTTTGTGACTGGGTTACCTCATTCAGGATGGTTTCTACAAGTTCCATCCACGTTCCTGCAAATTTGAATATTCCATTATTTTTTCCTGCAGAGTAGTGTTCCATTGAGTAGATGTGCCACATCTTTATCCATTCTTCAGTTGAGGGGCATCTAGGTTGCTTCAAGGTTCTTGCTATTACAAATAATGCTGCTATGTACATAGTTGAGCACATGTCTTTGTTGCATCGATGTGGATCATTTAGGTATATACCTAACTGATGATTGCTGGGTTCTGTGGTAAACTAATTCCCATTTTTATGAGGAACCACCATACTGATCTTCAAAATGGCTGTACAAATTTGGACTCCCACCAGCAGTGGAGGAGTGTACCCCTTTCTCCACATCCTCTCCAGCATAAGTTGTGTTTGGTGTTTCTAATTTTAGCCATTATGGCAGGAGTAAGATGGTATCTCAAAGTTGTTTTGATATGCATTTCCCAGATAGGATGTTGAGCCCTTTCTTAAGTGTCTTTCAGCCTTTTTGATTTTCTCTATTGAGAATTCTTTCTTCAATTCTGTACCCCATTTTTAATAGGGCTAGTTGGTGTTTTGTTGACTAGTTTCTTGAGTCCTCTGTATATTTTGGAGATCAGCCCTTTGTCAGATGTAGGGTTGGTTAAAATCTTTTCCCAGTCTGTGGGATGCCATTTGGACTTGTCCACAGTGTCCATTGCCTTACAGAAGCTTCTAAGTTAGAGGAGGTCCCATTTAGTAATTGTTGATCTCAGTGTCTGTGCTACTGGAGTTATGTTCTTGAAGCAGTCTCCTATAACAATTTGTTCAAGAGTACCTCCTACTTTCTCTTCTAAGAGTTTCAGTGTGGCTGGATTTATGTTGAGATCTTTGATTCATTTGGACTTGAGTTTTGTGCATGGTGATAGACATGAATCTATCTGCAGTCTTCTACACACCTTCTTCCAATTGTGCCAGCACCATTTGTTGAAGATGCTTTCCTCCCCCCATTGTATTATTTTAGTTGTTTTGTTGAAATTCAGATGTTCATAGGTGTGTGGGTTAATATCAGGATTTTCGGTTCAATTCCATTGGTCTACCCGTCTATTTTTCTGCCAATAACAGGCTGTATTCAGAACTATAGCTCTGTAGTACAGCTTAAAGTCAGGGGTGGTGATGCCTCCTGAAGATCTTTTATTGTACAGGGTTGTTTTGGCTATCCTGGGTCTTTTGTTTTTCCATATAAAGTTGATTATTATCCTTTCAAGTTCAGTAAAGATTTGTGCTAAGATTTAATGGGGATTGCATTGAATCTATCGATTGCTTTTGGCAAGATTGCCATTTTTGCTATATTTATCCTTCTAATCCAAGAGCATGGGAGATCTTTACATTTTCTGGTATCTTCTTTAATTTCTTTCTTTAAGGCCACAAATTTGTTACTGTATAGGTCTTTCACATGTTTGTTAAGTGTTACCCGAAGATACTTTATGTTTTTAGTGGCTATTGTAAAGGATGATGTTTCGTTTATTTCTTTCTCAGCCTCTTTGTTGTCTGAATAATGTAGGAGGGCTCCTTAATTTTTTGAATTTATCTTGTATCCTGCTAGTTTGCTGAAGGTGTTTATCAGCTCTGGGAGTTCCCTGGTAGAGTTTACTGAGCCACTTATGTAAACTATCATATCATCTGCAAATAGAGACAGTTTGGCTTCCTCCTTTCCAATTTGGTCCCCTTGATCTCCTTTATCTCCTTTTGTTGTCTTTCAGCTTTAGCTAGAACTTCAAGTACAATATTGAAGAGATAAGGAGAGAGTTAAGCCTTGTCTTGTTCCTTATTTTAGAGGAATCACCTCATCTCCTCTCCATTCAGTTTGATGTTGGCTATTGGTTTACTGTATATTGCTCTTATTTTGTTTAATTATGTTCCTGTTATCCCTGATCTCTCCAACACCTTTATCATGAAAGGGTGTTGAATTTTGTCAAAGGCTTTTTCAGCATCTAGGGAGATGATCATATGGTTTTTCTTTTTCAGTTTGTTTATATGGTGGATCACGTTGATAGAGTTTTGTATGTTAAACCATCCCTGCAACCCAGTGATGAAGCCTACTTGGTCATGGTGGATTTCTCTGATGTATTCTTGGATTCTGTTTGCCAATATTTTATTGACTATTTTTGCATCGATGTTCATCAGTGATATTGGTGTGTGGTTTTCTTTCTTAGTTGTGTCTTTGTGAGGCTTGGGTACCAAGGTGATTGTGGTCTCCTAGAAAGTGTTTGGTAATGAGCCTTATGTTTATATAGTGTAGAACAATATGAGGAATATTGAAATTAGGTCTTGAATTTCTGGTAAAAATCTGCACTGAAGCCATCTGGCCTTGGGCTTTTGTTGGTTGGAATGCTTTCGAGGACTGCTTTGATTTCATTGGGGGTTATAGGACTCTTTAAGTTGTTTGTCTGTTCTTGATTTAATTTTGTCCATTTCCGTTGATTTTTCAAATTTTGTGGAGTACAGGTTTTCAAATTATGACCTCAAAGTTGTCTGGATTTCCTCTGTTACTGTTGTGATGTCCCCCATTTTGTTTCTGCTTTTGTTAATTTGCTTATTCTCTCTCTGCTTTTTCATTAGTTTGGAAAAGAGTTTGTCTATCTTGTTGATTTTCTCGAAAAACCTACACTTTGTTGCACTTATTTTTTGTATTGTATTCCTGGTTTCTATTTTATTGATTTCAGCCCTCAAATTGATTATTTCCTGTCGTCTACTCCTCCAGGGTGAGTTTGCTTATTTTTGTTCGAAGCTTTTCATTTGCACTGCTAATTCTCTAACGTGACTATCCTCTGTTTTCTTCATATGGGCAATTAGTGCAATGAACTTCCCTTGTAATATTGCTTTCAAGGTATCCCATAAGTTCGGGTATGTTGTGTCCTCATTCTCGTTGAATTTTAGGAAGTCCTCAATTTCTTTCTTTATTTTTTCTTTGACCCAGGTGAGGTGCAGTTGCACATTGATTAGTTTCCATGAGTTTATAGTGTTTCTGTGATTTGTGTTGTTGTTGAATTCCAATTTTAAAGCATGGTGGTCTAATAAGATACAGGGAACTATTCTAAATCTTTTGGAATAGTTGAGGTTTGTTATGCCACCTAGTATGTGGTCGATTTTAGAAAAGGTTCTGTGTGGAGCAGAAAAGAAGGTATATTCTTTTGTGTTTGGATGAAATGTATAGATGTCTGTTAAACCCAGTTGAGACATAACTTCTGTTCGTTCTTTTGTTTCTTTGTTGAGTTTCTGATTGGTGGTCCTGTCTAGTGGTTAGAGTGGTGTGTTGAAGTCTCCCACTATAAGTGTGTGAGGTTTTATGCTAGCTTTGAATTTTAGTAGTGTTTCTTTTACAAATGTGCGTGCCTTTGCGTTTGGGGCACAGATGTTCAGAATCAAGACTTTTTGTTGATGGATTTTTCCTGCAATGAATACAAAATGACCGTGTTGTCATCTCTTTTGATTAATGTTGGTTTGAAGTCTAGTTGTTAGATATTAGGATAGCCACACCTGCTTGCTTCTTGAGTATATTTGATTAGAAGATCTTTTCCCACACTTTAACCTGAGGTAAGGTCTGTCTTTGAAGCTTATTGTTTTTCTCTTATGCAGCAGAAGGATGGCTTCTGTCTTCTTATCCATTCTCTTAGCCTGTGTCTTTTTACAAGAGAGTTAAGACCATTAATGTTGAGGGAGAATAGGGACCATTGATTGTTAATGCTTGTTTGTTTTAGGTTTGTTGTTGGTAGTGGTATAGTGAATATATTTGTCCTGCCTTACCCTGGGTTTCTGGTGAAGTGGGATTATCTGTTGCCTACGTCTTTGTGAGCATAGTTAACTTCCTGGGGTTGGAGTTTCTTCCCAAAACTTTCTGTAGGGCTGGATTTGTAGATATGTATTGTGAAAATCTGGATTGTCATTAAATGTCTTATTTTCTCCATCTATAGTAATTGAGAGTTTTGCTGGGTATAGTATCCTGAGCTGGCATCCATGGAGTCTTAGTACTTGTAGAACATCTATGCAGGACCTTCTCGCCTTGAGGGTTTCCATGGAGAATTCAGGCTTAATTTTGATATGTTACCTGTCCTCTTTCTGTCGCTGCTCTTAATACTCTTTCTTTATTCTGTATGTTAGGTGTTTTGATTATTATATATCGAGGGGTCTCTTTTCTTTGGTCCAGTCTCTTTGGTGTTTGGTATGCTTTTTGTACTTCCATGGGCATGTCCTTCTTCAGATTGATAAAATTTTCGTCAATGATTTTTTTGAATATGTTTTCAGCCCCTTTGAGCTGGGTTTCCTCACCTTCCTCTATGCCTATTATTTTTAGGTTTGGCTTTTTCAAGTGCCCCACATTTCCTGGATGTTTTGTGTTAAGGATATGTTGGATATACAATTTTCTTTGGTTGATGAATCTATATCCTCTAGTTTATCTTCAGCACCAGAGATTTTCTGTTCCATCTCTTGAATTCTGTTGGTTATGCTTGCATCTGTAGTTCCCGATTGTTTGCCCAGTTTGTATATTTCAGTCATTCCTTCTGTTTGTGTTTCTTCCTAGATTCTATTTCAGTTTTCAAGTCTTGAACCCTTTCCTTCAACTATTTAATTGTTTTTTCTTGGTATTCTGTACTTTCTTTAAGAAATTTGTTCATTTCTTCCAATTTTTTCATTTCTTCCAAATTTTTGTTTGTTTTATTTTCCATTACACTAAGGGATTTTCTCACATCTTCTTTGAAGGCCTTTATCATTTTTATGATGATAACTTTTAAGTCATTCTCTTCTGCTTCATCTGCTTTGTTGTGTTCTGGTCTAGTTGGTATAGATACCCTAGATTCTGCTGGTATTATGCTTGTCGTTCTGTTGTTAGGTGTTCTCTTGTATTGCTGTCTTCCCATAGCTTCTTCCAGTAGGCATTGGTTGGGTCTCTCCCTCTCCCTATGGGCTTAGGTGGGTCAGAGGTTCGATATCTGTAGCTCTGGGTGGTTCAAGCTCTCTAGGAGGTCTCTCTGTTGGCAGGGGCCTGGCTATGTGGGTCAAAGATCAGGCTCCAGCAGAGTAAAGCTGAGGCCTCTTTGGCAGAGTCCAGGCAGCAGCATGTTTCCTCACCTATAGGTGGGTCTAGCTGGGACCTGACACTCTCCAGCTGAGGCCCTGCATTGAAAAATCAAGGATCCAGCCTGTAGGAACTCAGAGTGGTCCTGCAAAGATAGGCAGATCTCTGGGAGGGGCACAGAACTCCAGTAGAAGACCCAGTGGTGGGGATCAGAGACCAGGCTGGTGGAAATTATGGGTGGTCCTGCCTGGATAGGCAGGTTAATTGTGCTCAGATCAGGTCCAGAAATTTCCCTGAATGTGGCTGGATTGTTGGCTCCACCCTCTGTCTCAGTGCTCAAACAGAGAGATGGGACTGTGGGAAGGGTAGGGCAGAGGGTAGGGGGGAGAGCATTCTCTTGTTGGGGGTCCGTGGGGGTGTATCAGACCTCAAGGAGCACTCTGGATGGGGACAGAACACAGGGGCAGCAAGATCCGGGACCCTCCCAGGGATTTCCCAGGGAAGGGTGTAGGGGAGAATCCACCAGAATTATACCCAAACTCACCTCTATTAAAGGCCTCCATAAGTTCACTTTTATATCTAACTTCATAATTCATTTTGAATATATACTGCGATATAGTCTGAAAATATATGTCTAATTTTACATTTTTCCTGTGAATTATCTATTATAACATTTCTTCTACCAATATCCACAATTTTCTTCCTAGTCAGTTTTATTGTATGCTATACTTTCATTTATTTCTAGAATTTAGTATTATAGTCCAAATGCTATTTTGGTATATAATGTTCTTATTCTATATTTTCATATCAATGGTTTTGTAATATAACCTAAACACTTTAGCAAATAATTTTGTGATTTTGTATGTTTTAGCTATCCAGAATTGAACCCCCATCTTTGTTTCCTCATTTTCATTTCAAGTACAGATTAAATTTAAATAGAGTAACTATATTTAAACTTGGACATATTAAATGCATGTCCTATCAGAAATGGTGTATTTTGTCAATGGTTTTGGCTACATTCTTAAGTTTAGAAAGTTGTAAGTACCTCATGGAATGTAAAGGATTGGGGAATTATTTAATGTGTTTTTATTTCTATTAACATGGTTTAAAATAATAATAAAAGTGAGTAATCTTGTATTGCCACAAATACTTTGTGGACAAGAATAGGGAATGAGATATTACAAAGGATTAAAACGTTGAATGGATCCAAAACTTACAACTTTTGCACAAGATGATAGTTTTGTACTAATGATCTGATTGAAACTATGGATACCTGCAAAAGACCTATATATCAATGAAAATAATACCAGGAAGACCGTGCTAAGAAATATTAACACAAAACATAGATATATATTTGAGAAAAAATATTTCATCCCTTTAAAGGTGATTTAATCAAATTGCAGCTATTTCTTTCAAGGTCTTTTTCTAAATTTCAAAGACTAGATTTATTATACCATACCTGTGAAATTGACTTTATTACACATGCTGTTTTTAATGGCTGTACCTTTATACCCTATCTTCTCACGCAGGAAATATACAAGGCAGACACACATAAACACAAAACACAAAATTATCTGGCATTATCTAGTAAAATAATAACCTACAGGCAATATGTGCTTCTTGTAGGTCTTTTTTGCTTGAAAATTATCACCGAAATACACAAAAAAGTTGTTATTGTGTTTTCATTTCAATTTGTTATTAGAAATTCTCTACCTCAGAAAAGCCTGACAAATCAATATGCTTTACTTGCTCTATGGAGCATGACATTGAAGATAGTTTCATTCATGCTGCATTGCCTTGTTCACTGAAGGATGATACAGAGTAAAAAATAAAGCCAATCTTTGTGTTTTCTAGTGATTTCAATTGTCCAAGAAAGAACATCTTGATTTCAAACTGAATTGTTTTTACTTATTTATTGTATCTAATTAGAAATGTTTATGAATATCTTAAAAATGCTCAAATAATTTGTCTATTGATAGATTATATTTGAGGCAATAGAAGGTGTGTAACACAAAAACAATGTAAAAGGCATCAGATATCAGGGAAAGGATGAAGGGATATTAAAAAAGATATTAATGAAAAGGAAATAGTCCATATAATATCATTCTCTTAGTCAGTGTAAGCACATTGTATTCACTTAGACGTGAACTAGACAAAAAGCTATTATTTTTATATTGTTTTATATCTTGTGAGATTATATCTCTGTGACTCATAATTCATATATGTTTCCTTAAATAAGGTTTGACCTTTTGGTATATCAGTTAACTTTGCAAACAGGAATAGAATAGATTCTTAATAATATGTGATGACTTGACAATATTAGATAGCTGTAAGCTTGTAAAGTGCATACATGATGCAGAAGATTGTTACTGCCTTAGTTAGGGTCTCTATTGCTGTTAAGAGACACCATGATCATGACAACTCTTATAAAGGTAAACATTTAATATGGTGGCTTACAGTTTCAGGCATTGAGCTCATTATCATCATGGTGGGGCATGACAGAATGCATCCAGAGATGATGCTGCTAGTGAAAGAGTTGAAAGCTCTACATCTTGATCCACAGACAACAGGAAGTGAACATTGTCACTGGGTATAGCTTGCACATAAGAGACCTTAAAGCCCACCAACTATAGTGACACACTTCCTTCAGCAAGGCCATGCTTACTCCAATAAAACCGTACTTCCTAACAGTGTCATTCTCTGTGGTAGCTGTTTTCTTTCAAACCACCATAGATGCTTACAGGTGTTATTATATAATAAAAAGGGTGTTTTTTAAAAAAATCAATTTTGTAAGAATGAAGATTTAGATCAAAATTAGAATACTTGCCTACTAAGTGTGTGGACATCAGTTCATACTCAGAACTCCACAAATTAGTGGCCAAATATGAAGTTAAGAAGTTTAATGTTTCCTTCTAAGAGTTATGAGCACAACATGATGGGGTAAGAATTATAAGATATCACAATGAAACAAGCTTTCTTTTAATCTTTTAAAATTACATCTTAGTCATCCTAGTCAATTGTATATCTAGATAGAGGAAGTTGACATGTAAGATCAACAGCTATTAATCTTAATAAATGTTATCTAAAAAGCATGACAATATAGAACAATTGGAGGAATTTTCATTTTACCAAGGATGCAAGAATAAAACTGATGGCTTTTTATGCATACTAGTAAGTCCTCCACCACTGTATTATATTCCCAACTAGAAAAGTTTCAGTACAAATAATTTTGGGGGCTAAATATATTGCTAGGTGTGTAATAATGTTTCTTATAGAAGTTCGAGGATCTGAGTTTAAGTGCTAGCATCCACTTAAAAGCAAGTCAAGGGTACATATACATATAACCCTAAAAATTGGGGTGGAAACGAGGATTATTGGGGTTTGTTGGGAAGTGATCAAATTACAAATTCAGTGATTGCCTTATCTCAACAGATTGAGGTACAATAATGATTTAGCAAAACACAAAACCTCCTTCTCTGGATTTCACATGACCACATGATCATATGCATAAAAAATGCATACAAATGCATTCACTACAGGTATATATACCACAGGTACACATAAACAGTCACAAAATAATATAATACTTAGAAATCATACCAAAGTTTTACTTTATATAACAGATGAATATCATAATATCAGTACCTTTATTTTTTATGTCTCTTAAGTAGTGACAAATTGTTGTTACAAGCTGTTAATGTTTACTTTAGATTCAAAATCTCTCCCTAAGACACATTCTAAGTTTTTGGGGAAAAGAGCTCATTTTAATAGGGTGATTTTGAGATGTCTGACAGGAACTGAACCATTTTAAATTATGTAGTATTTAGATTGAGAAAGTAGGATTTTTAACACTGAATGGCCATTGAAACCTACCCAAATCAGAAGCTTGGGTTTTCTAGTTTCATGAATTCAGAGAAAGAAAGTCAGTGATCACAAATGATTAGATTTACAGAACCAGTTTGTACTGGTCTGAAATGGATTGAGTTGGTATGAACCAGGCTAAACCAGTTTGAGCTGGTCAGAACCTGTTTGAACCAGATTGAGCCCGTCTGAACCAGTCAGAACTAGTCTAAAGCAGTTTGGACATTTTCCGGAACCAGTTTGAACTTGTTTGGGCCAGACTGGGCCAGTCAGATCTGGTTAGAATATTTGGATAAAAACTATATATATATATATATATATATATATATATATATACACACACACACACACACACACACACACACACACACACACATATATATACATATATATATATTATACTTTTACTCAATGTACTTTTTAGCTCAAAAGGAAAATATAAATTCAAATTTTGTAGCAAAATTATGGTGTTACAATGAATAAAATTATGTTAGATCATAGAATCTTAGAATTGCAATAAAGTGCATGTTCTTCCTCATGTGTGAAATATAGTCCATAATTCATTTGTATTTGTAGAAAACTATAACTATGGATACAGTATAACATATAGAAAAGAAGAAGAAAGGCTAAATATTAAAGGATAAGTAGGGACTGTATGTATGTGATAGGCTAAAGCTTTGAAAGGAGATTTAAAACTATTTTTTTAGTTCTAATTCTGTCATGAATTTTTTTCATGTTTTGCGACAAGTGCTTTAAAACTTGACAGTTTCAGAATAGCTTTTCTAACTCTATTTAAGTTAGTAGAGAATTCTATACTATGGATCTGGTTAATTTTTGTGAACTATGTTTTATTATATTTATATTTCATTAAGTTTATTTTTTAAAAACTTTTTTTTAAAGAAACAACACTTCAAGGAAGAAGGGATCCATAACAAAAAATTCAAAAATCAATAGAAATGACACACCAACCAAAAATTGTACGTTCACCATAACCAAGAAATTCTTGAAATAAACGTAAGTTATCAATAGACAATTGGCAATAAAATCAAATAAAGTCAGACTGGAATATTGAACATATATATTTCACTTATGCAGTTGAATAAATACATAAAGAAATGACTATACTTAAATTTACCTTTACACTTTAAGTGTTATTACACAATTTAGAGAAGATATTCTATCTAGGCAGTAGCCTTATTTTGTTTATTTATACTGCTTTATACCCTCTTAGAGGCAATCAATTTTGATTTTTGAAAGTTATGATATAAAGTTCAGAATGTAGACATTGTATTTAGTCTTAGTGGGAGAAGAGCGTAGATTAAATTGTAAGATCTCACACCCCAGGCTCACAAGTTTATGCTTTATCATGTAGGTAATGTAAAGCCCTTAAAATACTTGACAATGAATACACAAATGAAATTTGAGAGAAAGAATTGAAAAGCAACTCAATTCTTGCCTGCATGTCTTCTTGTTTAAACAGAAAGGTTTTGTGTTTCTTCAAAAGTTTGTTTTAATCTTTGACTAAATTTTCAAGCATTATCTTTTTATATTAAGATGTTGAATACTATATTTGGAACTATATTATTCTGTTTATTTAGAAAAGATTTATTGAACATCTGAATAAAAAAGAATTGAACCACAATAAGATACATATGCACACTTAAAATTGTATAATTCATGTTAATCAGTAATAAGTGTATGTAATAAAATAATTATGATGAACAGATCACAATGTATAAATATACAAAGTGTATACCGTACTTTAATAAGCAATTTGATTGCATACTGTTCAGCTAGGATGAGAAATACACAAAGTAGAGCACACACATGCATAACTACACATTTCAAAAACAGTATTAAAATTTATCACATGGCTTTTCTGTGTAAATGATTTTAGATTTTATATAAATAGATATTTGTGACTAGGCAACCCACAGTCTAATTATTAGAATCTCTAATCTGGGGTAAAACTAAAATTAGCTAAAGTAGAAGGCAGAACAATTAAGTTTCTACTTTCTCTGCTGCTAGTGCTATAGTTTATAGGCCACAGCCATGCTGGGTCATAGTCTGCTTGCATTACACAGAAAAACAGTATTAACGTCTTCTTTCATCCATCTTTTCCCTAAATATGCTTTCCTTAACACCTTAAAATTTTACACTAACATTTTGGGCCTCATGATTTTTTTCATAAAAGCTCCCTCCTCTATGTGTGGCTTCTTGTCAGCTGTGTGTCTCACCTTCATTCCCATGTAAAATTGCATGTTTTTTTGTTTTTTGTTTTTTTGTTTTTTTACTTCTGTCCCCTTTTCTCTTACCCAAAAATCTGTTAAAATTTATAACTTGTCTGCTGTATGGGTTTTCTTTTTTAAATTCACATAAAATGGAGAAGCTATTCTGAAATTCTTTTATTAATGAGACTAAGAAACCTAAGAGGAGATGCAATTTTTGCCTTATTGTCCAGAAATGTATAACATCTCTTAGGTATGTTGTGGTGTACCAGGCTTTTTCTTTTGGGTCACCAACCAGCTCCCAAATCATGACACAGAGACTTACTAGTTTTGATTGTTCAAATTATCTTAGGCTCATTTCTGGCTAGCTTTTTAAACTTAACCTGTTGTAGTGGGATATTCACTGTGTCTGCTTCTGTGGCACTGACCACACCCATTGAGGGGTGGAGCCAGGGGCGGAAGTGACCTGTGGAGCTTGGTCTCGGAAGGAGGCGGAGAAGGGTCCTTTCTGGCTGGACATGGAGAGAGGAGCATCCAGTTTTAACTGCTGTGTTCATCTGTCTGTGTTGTGAGTT
The DNA here is from genome assembly GCA_030556225.1 of Cricetiscus sungorus. Classification (NCBI taxonomy): domain Eukaryota; kingdom Metazoa; phylum Chordata; class Mammalia; order Rodentia; family Cricetidae; genus Cricetiscus; species Cricetiscus sungorus. Next base: position 52,571,665 of record JANBXA010000726.1, on the reverse strand, counting down.
GTTTCTCCCTTAATAAACATCTATTCGACCGATTTGTTTATCCTGACCCTTATTGAACCGCAATATCTGGTGTCAGAAGCGGGATCAGGATTTTCACCACACCTGGGTTTTACCCAGGTGCCGCAGCAACCCTTCCCCCACCTTCCTTGAATGGGCAGGTCTCTTGCCTTATCAGGCTGATACACCCTGCCCTAGAACTCCTTTAATCTCCATCTTGGCCCTGAGACAACTTCTCATCTTCCACCCATTCCCTCAGATTGCATTCGCACAGAGCCCAGCGGCATTAGCCCTGCCTTTTGTGTTGCGGCACTAGGCCTGTACTCGGCCTGCTCTGTTTGTGAGCTTGCAGGCTCTGGCGGCTGCGGCAGCTTCGGCCCGTGGACTGGTGGAAAATATACACACTGCAGTTGCTTGCTGCTCCTGTTTTCCCTATGGTCTCAACAATTGTACAAGGCTTGTTTCACTCCTTCGTTTAACAAAATTTTGCTTGCCTTAGTTTGTTAAAAGCTATTCTACAGGGACCTGGATCAGAAGGATCGTTTCCTGCCAGAGGCTATTTGGCGGACACTCTTTGGTGGTACAATTCTGGATAGAACCGGAATTGGAAGGCTCCTCTTCTGCCGGACTCTTTTTACTGCTATACCTCTGAGTGTAACTACAGCAAGTTGAGATCTACAGCTAAAAGCATCAAAGCTCCAGGACAGCGGAATTACATCTAAGGTAGTTGTAACATCTTTTGCAACTTAAGCTGATATAATATCTGAGATCAATTGTTCCATAGCTATGACAGATAATTTTACAATGCAGTACTTTAGGAATTTTTTTACTTCATATATAGAAGGAATCTTAACAGAAGAAAATTATGACTGGATCAATATATACACCTTTTTTTGTAATAGTAATGGGTTTTATCATTAATATGATATTCTTAAAGAAATGGTTTGAGATTAGCGCAAACAATAAGGAACTTGTACAAACCATAGGAGACTTGGTAACAAGGATTCAAAACATTGAAAATGACAGAACGCAAAACATAGAGTGTTTAGGAAAAAAGGTTCAGGATATTGAAGATGGCAACATAGAGCTGACAGGTAGAATACAGAACATGGAACATAAAAGTGACCAAATAGAAAACAAAATTTGTTCCATGTCTGATGTTGCCTCAACAACCAAAACAGAAACAATGCAATGCATTAACACATTAGCAGAAACAGCTCATTCCTGGTTGGATGAAGCTACTAATAAGGTTAAAAAACTGGAACATCAGATAGCAAGAATAGCAGATAGAATCTCTTCCATGTCTGAGGATAATGGCAAGCTAGCATATAGAACATTGTTTTTAGAAGGCAGTTTACATGCCATTCAGATAATATCTAAGGATGAGAATATCAAAAACATGGAATCATTTGTAGTTGGAGAAAGTAAGAAACTGACAGATGCAATGAAGGCTCTAGAAAGGGATATGCTTCAAGAAGTTCAGACACTCAAAGAAGCAATGATTAATAGACTTCAGGCTTTAGAAGACCTTCTATCTGATACATCAGAACAAGAGCTCCAGGTAATAGGGCATGAAAAAAACTTAAAATTTTCCACACCATTTAGGGTCAGGGGAGCTTTCCCTGTATCTATTAATGAAAAATCAGCAATGAAAAAACACCCAAAAGGTGGTGTTGCTTATCAATGGGAACCAATATGTATGAAAGATTTAAAAAGTATAAAGGAAGCAGTAGTCTCTTATGGTATGCACTCACCATATGTGAAGCAATTAATAGAATCATGGGCAAGGAATAACAAGGTAACCCCTAAGGATTGGGAACAATTAATATCAGCTGTCCTTGAAAACTCCTCTCAATTAGAATGGAGGGTTTTATGGAGAGAAGAAGCAAAGGCTCTTGAACTTCAGGGCTTAAAGAAAGGTTATGAAGCTCCCAAAGGTAAAATTCTTGGTGAGGGTGTTTATGCTGACCCAGAAACCCAAACTGCCTATGATGAACATATCTTGTCTCTATGCAGTACGGCAGCTCTGAATGCTTGGGATAAGGTTCATGAACTAGGGGAGAGGATAGAATCTTATACCAAAATAAGGCAAGGACCAAGAGAACGCTTCAGTGTGTTTCTAGAAAGGCTGTCTAGAGCAGTACAACATAGATTCTAGGTGAATACTCAAAGAATCGTTAGCCTATGAGAATGCAAATCCTCAATGCAAACAAGTGCTTTGGCCATTAAAAATTCAATCAGCACCTTTGGATGAATGGGTCCTATATACAGCCAACATTGACTATAATAGCAATAACACTGAAGCATGGGTAGGAGAAGCTATATCTAAAGGTTTGAGCAGTCATCAGGAGAACAGAAGATATAACTATGGTGACATAGAAGCTTGGATAGGAGAAGCCATCTCCAAAGGTTTAAAGAGATATCAACATGTCAGATGTTATAACTGTGGTAAGATAGGACAGCTAAAAAGAAATTGTAGGCAAAGCATCTCTAGAAATAATACTCCCAAGAATGAATCGAACAGAAGGCCTAAGCCTTCTGGGTTATGTAGAAGGTGTGGCAAAGGCAGACACTGGACAAATGAGTGTAGATCGACTAGAGACAAGCAAGGAAACCCTTTACCACCGGGAAACTCCTTGGGGGGCCTCTCGAAGGCCCCCATGTCAAAGGTGGTCCGAACATTCCCAGTCACAGTGGAGGACAATCTCCCACAGGACAATTAGAAAATCCTTGGCCTATTGTAAAAACTCATACCATTCTGGCTGACAAACTAGTGAAAGAAGTTGAATCAGACATGACAGAAGGAAATAAAAAACGTATAAACAGTCAAAGGCCTAGATTGATAGTTAAAATGAATAACAGATTATTTGAAGGCCTCCTGGACACAGGGGCGGACGTAACTATCATAACTAAAAAATCCTGGCCTCGAAATTGGCCCCTGAAAGAGGTTAATGTTCAATTCTTAGAGATTGGAACCCTGTCTCAGATAAAACAAAGCATGAGATGGATTGAATGTGTAGGACCAGAAGGACAGCGAGGAAGGTTAAGACCATATGTGGCTGATGTATTGATAAATTTATGGGGTCGTGATCTATTACAGCAATGGAATACACAGATTAACATTCCTCCAGTATTAGATAGGAACCATAAACGACCTCATGATTGTGGAAAAAATGCTATAAAGTACTATACAAGACAGACACCAAATATCCAGGCTGTACAAAGACAGAATGCAAGTGCTGAACAAACAGATGAACCAAAAGCCTTACCCTTAAAATGGTTAACAGAGGAACCTGTCTGGGTAGGGCAATGGCCTATGACTTCTGAGAAGTTAGAAGCTTTAGAAAACCTGGTTCAGGAACAGCTAAATGCTGGGCATATTTAGGAATCAACCGGCTCTTGGAATTCTCCTGTATTTGTTATCAAAAAGAAATCTGGTAAATGGAGAATGCTTACAGACCTGAGAGCCATTAATAAAGTTATCCAGCCAATGGGCTCTTTACAGCCTGGAATGCCATTGCCTTCTTTGATACCTAAAGAATGGCCTATTATAGTTATTGATTTAAAGGATTGCTTCTTCACTATACCTTTACAAGAACAAGATAAAGAGAAATTTGCCTTCACAGTACCTAATTACAATAATTATCAACCAGTGAAGAGATATCGCTGGGAATTACAAATTGCACCTGAAAAAAATACAAAAACGAGAGTCAATCAACTACTTAGGATATAAAATAGGTCTACAGAAAATTAGACCACAAAAAGTACAGATCAGGAGAGATCACTACCAGACTCTTAATGATCTTCAAAAATTACTAGGAGAGATTTCTCAACTGCAAACTATTATTGGAGTTGAAGGGCATGATCTGAGAAACTTGAAAATGGCCCTAAAAGGGGACAAGGATTTGAATAGTCCCCGAATACTATCAGCTGAAGCGGAAAAGGAATTAGAATGGGTAGAAAAGAGGATATTAGAAGCACATGTGGACCGTGTGGATCCAAATCTAGACTGTATTCTGGTTATATTACCATCTAGAGAATATCCTTCAGGGATTTTGATGCAGAGAGAAGACATCATATTAGAATGGATATTCTTACCACATAAACAGAAAAAAAACTAAAAACATATATAGAAAAGATCTCTGACTTGATTTTAAAAGGTAAATTAAGACTTCGTCAGTTAACAGGAAGAGATCCAGCAGAAATTAGTACCTTTAACTAATGAGGAAATTTCCTCCTTATGGAAAGATAATGAATATTGGCAGAGAGCATGCAGTAATTTTTTGGGAATAATTAGCAACAATTATCCCAAAACTGAAACAATCAAATTCATAAAGAAGACGATTTGGATCCTTCCACGCATTGTAAGACAAACACATATCTCTGGAGTTCCTACATTCTACACTGATGCAAATAAATCTGGTAAAGCAGGATATAAATCAGGAGAAATAAGCAAAGTAGTTCAAAGCCCTTACAATTCTGTACAAAAGGCAGAATTGTATGCCATTCTCATGGTACTTATGGATTTTACAGAACCCCTCAATATAGTTACTGACTCTCAATATGCAGAGAGTGTAGTCTTAAACATCGAGACTGCAGAATTTATTCCTGATGATACAGAATTAACTTCATTGTTTATACAGTTACAAGATACTATCAGAAAGAGGATTCATCCTATATATATAACACACATCAGATCCCATATGGGTCTGCCAGGTCCTCTAGCACAAGACAATGGTGAAATTGATCAGTTATTGACAGGAAGCATGCTAGAAGCCTCAGAGTTTCATAAGAAACACCATGTGAACAGCAAAGGATTGAAAAAGGATTTTTCTATCACTTGGCAACAAGCCAAGGAAATAGTAAGGAAATGTCCTACTTGCTCATTCTATAACCAAACTCCTTTACCACCAGGCAGTAACCCTAAAGGTATAAATAGAAATGAAATATGGCAAATGGATGTGTTTCATTTTGCAGAATTTGGAAAATTAAAATACGTACATCACACTATAGATACATTTTCAGGGTTTCAATGGGCTACTGCTCTGAGCTCTGAAAAGGCTGATTCTGTTATCACACACCTTTTAGAGGTAATGGCCATTATGGGCATACCTGCACAAATAAAAACTGACAACACTCTGGCATATATATCCAGCAAATTGCAACAGTTTTTTGAGTATTATAACATAAAACACATAACTGGTATACCACACAATCCTACAGGACAAGCAGTAGTTCAGAGATCTAATCGTACTTTAAAGGAAATGCTCCATAAACAGGCAGCAGGAACCAAGACACCCAAACACAGATTACATAATGCTTTATTAACATTAAACTTTCTTAATGCTGATGAAAAAGGAAAAACATCTGCAGAAAGACACTGGACAATAGAAAAAAACTTCTGAACTACATTAGCCGGTGTACTTCAAGGATGTATTGACCTCATAATGGAAACCAGGGTATGTGTTACGTTGGGGTAGGGGTTTTGCATATTTATCTACAGGAGAAGAAAAGCTATGGATACCATCTAAGTTAATCAAGATCCGGGTTGAACAAGAGTAACATCTTAATGAAGAGAAATGACAAGTCATCCAATAAATAAGGTCCCATGAGATGTTTGGAGACTTCTCAAAAGTAGGGGAAGTGTTCTGTTCTTGTCCTTACAGGAAAACAGAGAACACCTATCTTCAAACAACCAAGACACTAAACATGTAGGTACCTACAGAAGAGAAGACAGCTCTCCAGAAAGAATCACTTAATGAAGAGGAATCTGATTTATGGTAAAAATATTTAAGTCTAGTAAACTGTTTCTATACTGAAATCTAGTTTTCTTTACTATCTAATATTTCTGTAGTCCCGATTCATGTAAACCAATGCTGGCTCTGGAGTTGGATTTGGCTTTCCTTCTCTAAATTCAAGCATGTTGTTAAGATTAAATTCACAGTTTCTGCCTTATATCAAGAAGCCAATTGGTGTAAGGCAGAAGAAAACAAAATCTAAGGACTCATTCACTTATTCGCAATTTTCTGTCTGAAATCCTAACTTTCTCATTTACCTTTTAATGCTTACTGTTGCCTTTCCCTAATGCATACCATAAAATTAAAAATTTTACCTTGATATTGATATTTAAGTTTTCCACAATGACTATAACAGTTCTCAACAGCAATCTTTGAACACTCTGGAAAGGAGATGGGACCCCAATTGGACATTTCCACTTGACTCAACCTGATGCATCTGGACTACAAACTGCACCCTAAACCAGTTTGAGACTGCTTTTCTCGAGACAACGCATGACTAGCTAGCTGTATTGGTGCACCTTCTTATTACAACCTGGCCAGAGTTTCAAATAGAATTCTAGTCAAGCATTTTCTGCCACACAATGACTACCTACATAAGTTACAGCCAGTTCTGTTTAGAAATTTGGTTGCTTAAAAAAATTTTTTCCAACAGGATTCCATGGAGAAATCATCATCCCATTTCAGCAGGAAGTAATCTTAAGATAACAACGCCCCCTTTCCCCACTCTTGGAATTTAGGAATAATATTCATCTTCATAGGGTTGGTTTTAGTTACTTGGGGTTGGGTTTGGAAGGTGATACTTAGACTTAGTTATCTCTTTTAGACAGGAATAGGGTATGGTTGGGAAAGGTATGATTCAGAATGGATATAGGTAGATTAGCCTATTTTCTTGTGAATTATTCAGTAAGAATGAGACATTAGTATTACAGCTTACATTGTTATATATTATTATTTGTGGTAACCTATGTAAAATTAAGTTTATTCCCTTCCTGGAAGAATTGTATCTTACATTTGTTGTATTGTGTGAAATCTTTCCATTTATGATGTTTTATGTACATTATACTTGCCATATTCTATGTATGTATACTATTGCTTGTGTTCAAGACGTTTTGTATTTGATACAATTTGGGATATTTCTCTTGCTGCCCTTTAGATCTCTACCTCTTGTTTAGACATTTTTCATTTTTACTCTACCTCTACTTTAGGAATTTACATGTGAGATATATATATATATATATATATATATGTATATATATATATATATACATGTACATAGTTATATTGTTTAGGTATTTATCCTTGCTTTACTCAAGGAAGTTTTATTCAGGTTTGTTAGCCAAGTTCCTGAGTATTACAGATTATCCTCACCCATGTTTCCTTTGCCTATGAGATTAGTCAGACATAGATGCTTAATCTTCAATCACTTCATAGACCTGCAGAACATGGCATTTAAATCTTTTATATATTAGTACTCTGTTGACATGAGATACTGTTGCTCCTGACAGCACCATGCACTTTCCCAAAAGTATGTTGGACACTGTTGTTGCTCCTTCTGGAGTTCATCCTCGCTTCGGCTAATGGCCTCTTGGGCAAGGAACTGCCTTAGCCTTGACCACTGATTTGGACATGCGGTCCTATATGCTTGCAGGAGACAAACTTAGAAGACTGCTGAACCTTGCCAAGTCAGGGTAAGACAGCCTTTCTACCTCCCTGCTTTTGTTGTAGTCTGTCAAATACCAACATTGCTGTGAGACCTTGGGTGACTGTCCAGGTAGCTTGCTGTTTCTGTCCTCACTGCACCTTTTGGAAGTTGCCCATCTGCACTTCCCGTCTACCCAAGTATCGTAATTTTCCTTCTCAGGTCATGGTGAGGTTGTAGATTAAACTATCTTAGTATTATTCTCTCTTCCTAGTTAGATATTAAGTACAAGACTTAAGCTTTCCAGCTTAGGACAACTCTATTGTAAACTCCCTTATGCCTTCACCCTAGGACTAGGTATGTTCGTGGTTTTGGTCTCGATTTTCCTTTTCTTAGAGCACACTTGTTATTCACTGTTTTGTATATAGTTTTGTATCAAGCTTAAATCTTTTCTTTAGACTAAAAGGGGAATTGTAGTGGGATATTCACTGTGTCTGCTTCTGTGGCACTGACCACACCCATTGAGGGGTGGAGCCAGGGGCGGAAGTGACCTGTGGAGCTTGGTCTCGGAAGGAGGTGGAGAATGGTCCTTTCTGGTGGGACATGGAGAGAGGAGCATCCAGTTTTAACTGCTGTGTTCATCTGTCTGTGTTGTGAGTTGTTTCTCCCTTAATAAACATCTATTCGACCTATTTGTTTATCCTGACCCTTATTGAACCTCAATAACCTGTTTATTTTGATCTACTGTTTACCTTGGAGCTTTTTATTTTTCTTTCCTTCTGTGTATCTTACTTTCACAGCTTCTCATGTCTGCTGGCTCATAAATGCTTGTCTGTCTCTGGGTGTCTGCCTCATTCTCTCTTCTTTTCTAATTCTCTTGTTCCTTTGGAACCTAGGCTTCTCGTTACATTTATTCTCTCTGCCCAGCATTCCATCTATATTTCTCTGGCCTAGCTATTGGCTGTGCAGTTCTTTGTTAGGGCAATCAGTTGCCTTGGGCAGGCAAAGACAAACACGTGCAACACATATTTATATAATTAAACAAATGCAGTAAAGACAAAAGCTCCATATCTTTACACAGTTAAAGTAATATATCACAGAATGAACAAATGTAACACATCTTTGCCTAGTAAAAGTAACATTGTACAACACTTTGGGAACACTCTGCTTCATCTGTTATCAGTGCCCTCTGTAGAAGGATACCATTCAATTATGAATGTTTGCCATGAGGTAGTAAATGCCTGTGGTATTTTATTTTTCTATGGTCCAAAGTCTTTACTTGTGAATTTATTTTAGAAATGATGGCCCATCCACTTAGTAAAATTAAGAACTGTGTCCAGGGATCCATCAGTAATGCTAGTTTATCTTCCTCTACTTATATACACAATCATAGCTACACAGTTGTTGACAGTAAATTCTTTAGCTTAAATCTTATACTGATGTGTTTCTCAGCACTTTCCACTGAATCACTGACATGAATGATGTTCCTGACAACTTGAATGCAGACATCCCTTTGAATGGTGCATGGCTTAGAATCAGCAGGTATGGTCTCTCCTAGAATCACTCAACTTGTCTTCACCATATTGAGTCCCTACCAGAACATGGCCACCACAGGCCTTTATTTCATGTACTTCCACAGCCCTAGGAAGAAAGAATTGTCTTTCAGGTCAATGTGTTTCTGCTTCAGGTGATCTTCAGAAGGCAGAGGAACTTCTTGATGATCTTTCTATGACAATGGGAGCATGCTTAAAGTTGGGCATGGCCTGAAAGCTGATGTGAATGGGTTGTGTCTGTGGTTAGTTATGAGAGCAGAAAGACAAGTGCAACCACTTCTTGTCATCTGAGATTTTAAATTTTGTGCTTCTGACGCAAGAAAATTGTGAGTGACAAGCCAGCCCTGGCTATAGTATGATTTAATCACAAAATAAGAAAATAATTAAAAAAAATAATTGAAAGATTGTGGTGATTTGATTAAGAATGGCCCTATAGGCTCATATAGTTAAATGTTTAGTGACCAGGGAGTGGTATTATTTGGAAAGATTAGAAAGATTAAAAAGTATGGTCTTGATGGAGGAAATACATCACTGTACATTGGCTTTGACGTTTTAAAGGCCTATTCCAACCCCAGAATCTCTCTCTTGTTCTGCCTACAGATCAAGATGTAGCTCTCAGCTACTTTCCAGTGTATGTCTGCATGCCACCATGTTCTCCACCATGATGGTAATGGACTAAACCTTCAAAACTATAAGCAAGTCCAGAATTAAATGCTTTGTGTTACAATACTTGCTTTAGTCATGGCATCTCTTCACAGCAAGAGAAACACTAAGATAGCCTACTTTCCTCAGAAACCTTTAGTTCAAATTGCAAATATGAGTCGAGCAATTAGTATGGGAGCTCATAATTTGCTAATGAATGACTAGTAACAATATTATTATAAGTCATGGCAACATTATTTAACTTCAACTTTGTTTTAGAATACAATTTAATATTAACACTGGTAGAAAGACACTACACTTACCTCAAAAATATAAGAGATAGTTTGTTATGTAGATAAAAATGAATGACCAATGCCTGGGAACACAGACTTAAGTTATTCAAAGTCTTTGTTTCAACATCGAAGTAGTTTCATGAAGTCTTTATAGTAACAGAACAGTAAAAGATCTAAATGAAGACATTTTCACATATATATTTTCACATATATTGGTTGAAACATCAGAGAGGATGGTTACAACAAAGCAGAGAAATCCCAGCTATAAGTCTCAGATGCTGTTTGATGGCATTGTGGGCCTTTAGGATGGTGGAAGCTAGTGGTATGCTAATACAATAAACTCCAGATGTTTTTATCTGTTAGTCCCAGGATATTGGATCAATTACAGAGATAAACAATGAACCTATTTAGGAGGGTAAAGGTAGATGAAGAATCAATTAGGATCTTAATTTTGAATGTTGCAATCTTTCCATATTACTGAAGTTCTAATCCATCAATCAACCTTTGTGGACAGTTCTTTACTTCAGAAATTGTCAATCACAATGCTTATTACATTATTTTCATATGGCATGTAAAAATGTTATGACAGAATGCACAATTGACACAGAATTAAAAAACAAAAATTTTAAATAATGAATCGATTTTGTCTTTAAACTGTGGATAGAGATTTATGTTCTTCTACCTATTTTAGTCTAAAAGTTAATAATGTTTGTTAAAAAATCATAGAGTTGTGCATTAAGAGATTCTGTATTAAGGTAAATAAATGGTTATTAGGAAAGTTGTAGAGGGATGAGAGGAGATATGAAAGACCGAATATACAGAAAGTGATTACTTAATGTGCAATGAGTATAATAGTGAGAGTCACAGCTTGTATAAATAAGAAGGCACAATGAATTTCTTCTGGTTAGTGTTTCACAACTACTACTTGCTACTATACACAATTTTACTTGTTTCTTTTGATACTTTTCTGTAGCCCAAAAATAGGTTTCTCCACAGACAGATCAAACTAAATTGAAAAATCAATCAAAAGACCAGGTTTATCTGGGCAAAACACTCTCAAGTAAACCTATAGTCCCCGAAATCAAAACAGAAGAAGGGGTAGAAGAAAACTCACACATTTGATGTAAAGGAGCAGTCTTAAATACCCTGTAGGTATGACTAATGTTACATCCTCTACAGGCTGGGTTTGTGCCCAATTACAACATTTTGCATACAGACTTGGTGAGTGGGGAAAGAGCCACTACGGCCACCAGGAATATGACACTGGACTTTTGACAACTTTTCTGAGAGGGCGGGATTCGTAGAGGAAAGAATAGGGCCCAAACTGGAGATTCTAGAAAAACACCTATGATTTATGTACTACTTATGAACAGAAACTGTCAGAGGCCTAAGTAAATAAACAGGATGTGTCTTCAAGGCAAGTACCACCAACCTTGAGGAACTGCACTCAAACACCAGCTCCCCAATAACAGGAGACAATCACTTTGTACAAGTTTTGTTTTCTTCTCCTCATGTGCATATTTTCATGTACATGCACATACACACAAACCTACAGATCAATGTGATATTTTTTAAAGAAAAAATATTCCTAAGGTAATGGTATCAAACATGTACACACAAGATTCACATTGTTATTATTTAGATTTATATTTTATATGGAAATAGCTTGGTGCTTATTTGTTCCACATTTCTTGCTATCTCTCTATCAAATTGCTGCTAGAGTTTGTCTTACAGTTGTTACCACAGCAAATCCATAAGTTATACAATGCTTCAGATAACAAAATGTTAAATTACAGAAAAGTTAAACATTAAAGGCCAGGAACCTAGGCATATTTTGATAACCAATACAAACTATTTCAGTCTTTATCTTTCACCCACTGGGCCTCTATTAACTGTTTATTCAAGAAAAAGTAAAGACTTTTATGGTGACTTTTTCCCCTCTTGTTTGAGCCAAAAGTTTGTAGGACCAATTTACTTAGCCTAGCTATGGTTTTATATGTTGCAAAATCATTGTTTGCACACATTTCTTTCTTTCTATTGTTAAATAGAGTTCCAAAATGTTTAATCTAGTCCTGATTTTCAAAAGATTTCTTTGTAACTCTCAATTTTAACCTAATTCTTATCCATACATAAATTACTGCTTTCTTTATAAGGGAAGGCAGAATAGAATTTATAAAATCCACTTATGTGTTATAATACATTTCAAAAAAAAACAAAACTGAACGGTGACCTAGTGAACCCTACATGTCTTATTTATTTTATAAATTAATAATATAGATTTTATTTTAGTAAATAGTCTACTTTTGGCATAATTCAGAATAAAATCAAATATAAATCAAAGTGGTAGGCTCAACATAAAAGGTGTTAAGAAAAAAATGAACAGTAAATGATTCATGATGTTTACGTCAGTAGCTCAGGTCCATAGTCAGTCAAAGATAAAAGAAAAGGTCACTATTCTAGGTGGAATAGGATAATTCTGTGGATATAATTACCTTATAAATTCTGCCCACACAATCCTAAAACATTTTTTTCAGTTGCTCATTATATAGTGAGTATAAATGATACCCAATAGAAATTTTGTTTTATCAGGTTGTGGAAAAGATAGCCAAGTAATGTGACTGCTATGAACTCTGTAAATTGTCTCAAAGTTAAAACTTGAAAGAGTATATTTAATGCAATATATAGGAATACTTAAGCTAAAACATGTTTACTATACATATTGTGCAAAATAAAACATTTTCCTAATAAAACTGAAATTTAGTCTATACATGGAATAATAAAAAGTCAATCTCCAGGAGTGTGTTCATTTTTCATTACTATTTTTCATTTAAATTAGAAAAAGTCTTATTTTATATATCAATCCCAGTTCCCTCTCCCTCCCATGTCCCCCACCAACCCCCATCCCATTGTTCTTCTGCTCCATAGAAAGGGTGAGGCCTTCGATGGGGGATCATCAAAGTCTTTCACATCCTGTGGAGCAGGACCTAGGCCCTCCCCATGTGTCTAGGCCAAGAGAATATCCCTCTATGGGGAATGAGCTCCCAATATCCATTTGTATTCAAAATGTATGGGCGTAGCCTCTGGTTGGTTGCCCATTCCCCTTTATAAGGCTCCACACCCACCATATAGGCAGCACTAATGAAATTCCGGGGATTGTCTTACATAAGTAGTTCTTAACCTTCCAAATGCTGCAACACTTTAATATAATTAATTCCTTATGTTGTGATGACCCTCAGCCAACAGAATTATTTGCAACACTATAGTGTTGCTACTTTTATGAATTATAACATAAATATCTGTGTTTTTCAGTGGTTTTAGGTGACCTCTGCAATCCACAAGTTGAGATCCACTGTCTTAGATCCTGTTCTGTTGTTGTGAATAAACTATAGGACTATGTGAACGTGAAACAAAGTATTTAATTGAGTGTTTGATTACAACTTCAGAGAATGTGCACATAGCCATCATCATGGGGTGTAATGCAGCAGTCAGGGGTGGTGTTGGAGAAAAATATTCAGTGTTGGATAAGAACAAAATATGTTGTATATTTGAAAGAATAAATAAAATAGGCATATTTTAAAAGTGGGAATAATATCAGGTGCTGATAATCCCAGCACTGGCAATGGAGAGATAAGAAGTTCACTGGCCTTAGATTCTATCAGAATTTGTGAGACCCAAGTTCAGCAAGAGTTCAGATTTCAAAAGATAATGTGGAAAGCAAGTGAGAAAGATGCTCAGCATTGACTGCTGGCCTCCAAAAACATGTGCATACATATGCACATGTATGCTTTCAAAGGATAGAAATTCCTAATTGAATTTCACTCCTCTCCCCCTTTTTTTGAAACAGAGTCTCACTTTGGAGCCCCTAGTTAGTTTGTAACTTTCTTTGTGAATCAGGCATTCTTTAAACTTGCAAAGATACTCCTTTCTCTTCCAACATGCCTGGCTTACAACTTTATTTCTTTTATAAAAGATACTTACTAATCAACTGAGAAACTCTCCACTGAAACCCCCACAAACAAGTAACAGTATACAGACTGAACATATTGTATTTATTTATTTAAGAGTACATGTGTGCATGTGGCTTTTTTTGTGTGTATGTAACAATTAAAGTAAAAGAGGACAGAGGTCATGAATTGATGAAAGAATAGGAAGGATGGTTGTTTATGATAGGTGATAAAAAGAGAAAAGGTAAAGGAGAACATACAATTACATTTTAATTAAAAATATAAGTGGCTAATTTATTTATAACTCATGTACATAAGTATTTATTTCTCTTTCTACATGTACCATATGTGTGCCTGGTGTCCATATAGGCAAAAGAGGACATCATATCTCCTGAGTGTGGAGTTACAAATGGATTTGAGTCATCATGAAGATGTTCAGAGCAGAACCTGATTACTCTCAAAGTTCAGGAAGCATTCTTAACCACTGAGTCATTTCTCAAACTTCATTTGCTTTATGAAAAATAAAATGCATATCTTACTTTCATAGTGCTGTCACATTAAAGTCATAGTTGTATACTAAATTTTTAACCAAAATTGTAGGAAATCATAATAACCTATTGAAACTTTATGAGAGACTTCTGATTCTAGATAGTGAAGTAACAAGTGTCTACTTGTTAGCATTTATTGATATTTTAAATGCAAGGATTATAATTGTTCCAAATGTGGTAAAGTTTAATATATTGGAAACCCACAGAAAACAGCTCACCTGAGCAAGTGGGAGCTCGTAAGCCCTAATCTGACAGCTGGCAAACTAGCATAAGACCAAACCAGGCCCCCTGGATGTGGGTGTCAGATGTGGGGCCTGGGCAGCATATGGGCCTCTGGTAGTGGAAGAATCATTTATATCTAGTGCAGGAATGAATTTTAGGAGCCCATTCCCTATGGAGGGATACTGTCTCAGCCTACTTACAAGGGGCAGGGCCTAGATCCTTCCCCAAATGATGTGAGAGACTTTGATGCTCCTCCATGGGAGGACTCACCCTCCCTGAAGAGTGGATGAGAGGTGGAATGGGGTTCGGTGAAGGAATGGGAAGACTAGAGGGAAATGAAACTGGAATTGGCATGTAAAATAACATTTGTAATGAGTTGTTTTCTGTCAGCCTGCCTGGACCCACAGCTGTACCAGCCAGTCCCAATTAACACATTAGATTCTGTATTTGATATAATGTTGTTGGCCTGTTACTTGTTTCTTATCAGCTAGCTCTGTCTTAATAATTAACCCATTTCTATTAATCTAAGTACTTCCACGTGGTCTCATCTTACCGGAAAGAGGGTCTGGACCTCTGTGATCTCCAGTCTCTCCATGTTGACTCCTCCCTACTACTTCCTCTTTCCTCCTTATCTTCTAGTCCTGCCTATCATGCTTTCCTATTGGCCATCAGTGCTTTATTCATTAACCAATACAAGAAACATATACTCACATCATCTCCTTTTATTTGTCTAAAATAAATTGAAGGGTTTTAACAATAACATAGCAAAATATATAACACAGCAGTTATCAAATAAGAATGACAGCTAATAATATTTACTCCATTAACATTTAGTAAGATTTAAAGAAAATATTCCATCATCTATCCTATTTTTGTGAGTTTAAAGTCCTATATGTAACTTATCTTTAATCCTAACTAAGGGAAACTATAACCATAACTATCTTTCTTCAACTCCATCAAAGACCACAGAAGGCTATTATATAAATTCTAGAAATGACAGAGACAACTCACTGCCTGGTCATTCACCCAAAGTTCTTTCTTAATGTTCCATCTTCAGCTTATAGGCCATAGTGTGTCTGACAGTCTCCTCAGCAAAGCAGGAAACTTTAAACTGTCCATCTGTATTGGCAGTTTGTCAGTCACTTTTCTCTGTGTCTTGCAGACTGTTTGACAGACTCTTCCATGAAGCAGAAACTCTGTGGCAATGTCCATCTTGTATCAGCAGTCATTTTCTTGTGGGTCCTGCATTTCCAGTTTATATATCATAAAGTCAAACAATCTACACAAGAGCAGTATCTTGCCCAAATGGCTAGTCTTGCCATATTGAAAGCAAACTTCATCATTTATTTTTTCTATGTCCATCTTCCTTTCTGATGCAGGTGGTATTGCCAGGATCACTTATGTCTCACTATCAAGAAATCCCTAAACCCTTTAAATTTCATATTCTGTAGGTCTTTGAAAGATTAGAAAAATGCCTACACACCTCAAATACATCTCTCTATATCTAGAAATTCTAACTAATTTAACTCCAAGTTTTGACTATCATAGGTAACTCTCTATAATCTATATTAAATTATACATTACAGTTTCCAATGAGCTATGTAAACACAATACCTAAACAAGAGGAGAAAAATACATATCACAAAATTGACCTAAAATTGTATCAATAAACAAAAATCCATTCCAAAACAAAGTATTCATATCTCTACCATAATCCACTTTTTACCTATAAAAAGATTGGTTGTGGTCATTAATCATTTATATGATTAATGAAAACATTTAAATGAAAACAAACATTTATAAACAATATTTGGGAAATTAGGCATCGTTCTTTCCAAACTGCTTCCTGCTGGTAAGGGGCACTGTCATGGGGATCCTAAGAATATGCAGAAATCCTGGCTGTAGTTTACAAGGCTGGCTTGTCCCAACTGTTTTGAATGTTGGATCACCTGGGATGCTGTTTCAGGGGGTCTTGCTTGATCAAACCACATTAGTTTGGAAGGAATCCACAGCTTTCATTTACTGTGAAAACGAAATTAGAAATCCTTTTCTCCAGTAACCTGTTCTTTAACTAAATTTTGAAGTCAAAGCATTTTTAAGATATATAAATTGAATTAATTCAGCAACATTTATTTTAACAATTGTTGTTATTTCCTCAGTAGTCAAACAATACAAAGACAATATAATACTCTACAGTATCCAGATTCTCTCCATCTTTATGTGGCTTTTTTAATTACTCTATTTCTACTATGTTTTTTCATTTTTTGAGACAGGGTTACTCTGTGCAACTTTTACCTTTCCTGGAATTCAATGTGCATACCAGGTTTACTTTGAAATCACAGAGATCTGCTTGCTTCTGCCTCCTCAGTGCTGGGATTAATGGCATGCACCACCATACCCAGCTCCTCTACTTCCTTTTTTCTTTTTTAAACCCATTGTATCCTGTTTCTTTTTCTCTCCCAAGCCTATGTATATTTCAAAACACAGTTTAAACCTTTAGATATTTTTCTTAATCTGAATTGGTCTTTACCATAAATCTCTATCTGGCCACCAGTCTTTTATCCGGTAAACAACAACATTACTAAAATGAAAGCCACAGTTATTTCAGCCACAGTCTATCCAAGATGGCTGCGGGTATTTTGCCACCAGAACTGAGAGCTGTGCTCACTGCCTTGGTCTATGCTGCAATCCAGCAGCATGCTGCCTGCATGGAGATGTGGTCACTGCCATTGCCAGTTCTCATACACAACAGTACATTGTTAGCAGAGCTCTTTAAAAGTCTTGCGATTTTTTGCTGTTTATACTGAGTCAGGAAACCTACCTTAAAGGAGCTGCGCAAATATCTGCTTGTCTCTAGCAAAACAGAGTCCAACCGAGGAAAATGCTGTTACCAAGAAACCTTGCTTGCCTCTGTTCTTTTGCTTCTAAAAACCCTTTTTAAAGCTTTTGTTAAATTTTAAGTGGAAGTTCTTATTAGCCACGTTGCGGTACCATATGTAACAGCTGTTTTCTACTAGCCCACCTGGACCCACAGCTGCACCGGCCAGTCTCAATTAACACACAGAGACTCTGTATTTGATATAATGCTGTTGGTCTGTTACTTGTTCCTTATCTTCAAGCTCTATCTTAATTATTAACCCATTTCTATTAATCTAAGTACTTCCATGTGGTCTCATCTTACCGGAGAGAGGGTCCAGATCTCTGTGGTCTCCAGTCTCTCCGTGTTGACTCCTCCCTACTACTTCCTCTTTCCACCTTGTCTCCTAGTCCTGCATACCATGCTTTCCTACAGTGCTTTATTCATTAACCAATACATGAAACATATTTACAGAATGACAACTCCCATCAAAAATTGTTTTAAATTTAAATAAAAATTAATAAAAAATAAAAAGCAAAAAATGCTAAAATATAATCACATAAGTGGTTATTGAATTTAATCTGGAAGATGAATAACAAGGAACAAGACACATAACAACCATCTTATGTCATAACAGTCCACAGTCTAAGTGCAACTATATAAATTGTATTAAAATACAGATACACAGGCAGTCTCTAAATATATTAGAGAGAAACCAAGGAAACTAGAATTTTACAAGTTTCAATGAAGAATATATGGATAATTTAAAGAAAACATTACTACATCTGTCACTTCCTTCACTTAAGATGATGCTGGTTGCCAAGGCCTATAAGGTTAAGGAAAGGGATCATGCTTAGCCACGTTAGAGGAAAAGATTTGCATGCTCTTTCAAACATCCCTATATAATTATATAATGGTATTTGACTTTGTAGTTAATCTAATGGAAATCACCTATTCCTCAATGATATTAGAAGCATTTTAACTGTTACTATCAGACGCAATGATCATAAAATAGACAAGCAACAACAATCAGAAATACAATGTTCATTAAGATGTCCATAGGGTTTGTGAAATATTCCCGTATATTTATGGAATACTAGAAAGGCATGCATATGTGTTGTGTTGTATGTCCAGGGCTATGCATGACTAAGGGAAGTACTAAGTAATCATTAAAATCTTACTTTTGCAACAAGAGAAAAGTAAAGTTTATATTATCCAGTACCTGTCTGAATGTTGAAGCCATGACCAAAATACATAGGCTCTTTTTGGCAAATTAAAGAATGTATTGTTTTTAGATGTTTATGGACATATCTCATTATCAGTAAGTTATGACTCCGCCAGTCAAGAAGGATGCCATTTATCATGAATGACAAAAGTATATGAATTCCATAGTTTATAAAAAATCCTTAATAAAAAATAATGAAAAATAAAGAACAACAGCAGCACTAAAGTGACTGTCAATTTCTCCATAGTATCCAGTTAGTACTATTTTTAATATCTAATCTTTAATAATATATGATGTATGCAAGCAAGAAAGAATAGATTGTACAGAGAACTGTTACAAGTTCTGCTCTAAACC
This sequence comes from Cricetiscus sungorus, assembly GCA_030556225.1. NCBI lineage: Eukaryota > Metazoa > Chordata > Mammalia > Rodentia > Cricetidae > Cricetiscus > Cricetiscus sungorus. Next base: position 52,552,593 of record JANBXA010000726.1, on the reverse strand, counting down.
AGGTGCTTTTATCTTCTGATATTATGGTGCAAACAAAACGACTCAAACATCAATTGTATTTTAAAGGAGACTAATCTACTTGGTCTAAATTAGAGGCACTAGGGAGATGGCTCAGTTGTAAAGAGCACTTATTCTTGCACAGGACTTGAGTTTGGTTCCAGGTATCCACATTATGGCTCACATCTGTAACTCAACTTCCACAGATTCCATTACTTTCTTCTAAACTCCATGAGCACCAGGAACTCATGTGGTACATAAATGCACATGCAGGTTAAATATTAATATTCACATTCAAAGGTAGTATAAAATAGCATGATATTGGTGGAGGAGAGAATATAGACCAAGAATATGATGTACATGAATGGACATGTCCACAAATCCTACTACTATATATAACAAATATATGTCAATAAATCTTTTCACTGTTTTATATTGGTAATAATTCTTAGATAGAAGATTGCAAATACTCTGTACTAGGCTTTTTGGTGGGTCACCAACCAACTCCCAGATCATGACACAGAGACTATCCATTAGTTTTGAAATGCTCAGCATAGCCAATTCACATTTCAGGCTAGCTCTTTTAACTTAAATTAATCTGTTTCTCTTTATCTACCTTTTGCATTGGGGCTTATTCCTTTCTTACTTCTGTATATCTTATTTTTACTGATTCTTTATGCTTAGCTGGCTGGCATCTGCCTAGCTTCTTATCCCAACTGAGTTTCTGGTTCTCTCCTCATTCTTCTCTCTCCTTTTCAAAGAACCTAGATTTCTCCTCATATTTATTCTTTCTCCCTGCTAGCCCATCCTATCCTTTCTCTACCTAGCTATTGGCTTTTCAACTTTTTATCAGACCAATATATCTTTCAGAAATAAACAAATATAGCACAAACAAAACACAGCTTTACACAGTTTTAAAAAAGAAAAGATTCAGTGGGGCTTGAGAGATGGCTCTAGAGGTTAAAAGCACTGGCTGTTCTTCCTGAGATCATGAATTCAATTCCCAGCAACCACATGGTGACTCACAACCATCTAAAATAAGATTGGTTGCCCTCTTCTGGCATGCAGGCAAACAAGCAGGTATAGCACTGTATATGTAACAAATACATTTTTGAGGGAAAAAAAATCCCACAACAATGATCTATGCTAAGTAACAGAAATTATGAAATCACACGATGAGTACAAGGAAATGATTATATTTCTATAGGTTTTTAACATATTTTTCTATAAATTGAGGGAGAATACTTATACTCAGTGTGTATACTACACATTTGATTTTAACAGAGAAATGTTGTAATATGCATCATGCAAACTCAGAACCTAACTGCATTAGTTTATATATTCACATCCACACACATAGATGTATATGTATATGATGTATATAATATGCATGTGTGTGCTTTAGCAGAATAATAAAATAAGAGTTAAAATAATTGCATTTGATGCTTTTCCAAGTAGATTATTAAACTCTACAATGCCAACTCCACTTAATGTAGCTATAATTAAAAACTAATTAGTTATTTAATTCAATGTCATATAATTGCACTAAAATCACTTTGAAATGATTCTGTTAAATAATTACAACAGAGTTTGAAAAATGATCAAAATTGAGTATATGTAAAAAGAATATGTTAGAGTAGAAAGACTTTAATTCATACAGTAATTGTTCTCAGTTTTCATGATGTAGTTTTTAAATACAAAAATATTACTGAGCAGTTCTGTTACATTTATTTACTTCAACTAAAGGAAACAATCAGAAGAAAGCAAAGATTAAAAGCTATTCACTTCACTCTATTTTATGTGTATTTGTCAATCTGGTTGAATGATAAGGAGAAAATTAAAGGTGTTCAATATGAAGAGTATATGTAAAATATATGTATTCATTTATATGAGTGGTGTGTGTTTTCACATTTATAGCATGCAAAGTACAGAGATAACAGTTCTGTGTTCAATTTTGCTCAATTTCTATGCAACTGTATATGCACTTTCCTTCCATTGTTGAATTTGCTAAGAAGCAGTTTACCTATATACACATTTCCTTTTCTTAAATAGTCGCATGAGTATGAGCTATGTTAGATTGACAAAATGTTTATTACAACTTTAAAGACATTATTTCCAAATATATACATATTGACAGAAATTTCCTGGGAGGAGGGTCAAATTTAGCTAATGATTTTTTTAATTAATTAATTTATTTTATTACATATAATGTTCTGTCTGCATATACACCTACATGCCAGAAGAGGCACTATGTGGTTGCTGGGAATTGAACTCAGGATCTCTGGAAGAGCAGCCAGTGATGGTAACCTCTGAGCCATCTCTCTACCCCAGCTTATGATTAATTGTTACAGAATATTCTTATTGTATTTGTGATAGAACAATCTATTTATTTTTACTATTACTAAAGAACATATGTACCTTATTCTGTTAATATAGGTGACCTGAAAGTACATTATCAACCATTCATGAAGGTTTTCTCTCTGAAAGATTACATTGGTATTTACCTACTTTCTAGATTCTATGCAATACAATCATTGTATAAGGTGCTGATTTTATTAATTTATTGTCCTTTCTCCAATCTCAAGAAGTTTAGAATCTAACTTCTAGTTTGAAGATAACAAGTCAGCAGAATATATTTTTCTTATTAATTTATTTACATTGCAATACTTCATAAAATGCTAGCACATTACTACTTAACATAAGCTCTAAGGATAAGCTTCCAAGAGATTAATCATGCCCCTGAAATGATACACAGAAGTATGAAATTTGTGAATTTAAGTTGTGAAATTTGTGAATTATATTCCTTAGTTTTCCAAAGGAGTCATAATTTATAAAAAAAAAAATGATAGAGGCTAAGTTGGTACAAGATATTGTGTGTGTGTGTGTGTGTGTGTGTGTGTGTGTGTGTGTGTATGTGCATAAAAGAAATTCACACACTCCTGTCACATGTGAGGAGCCACTAAGAGAGGGCAACTAAGTGTTATTACTATACATATAGTTGCTAACTTGTTCTCCCTTTATGTAATAATGTACTTTTTCACTTAGTAATATGTAATCCTCATTAACAGAATTATTTTGCCCATGACTTCACATTATTCGTTATGTCTTCATGAGTGAACATATAAACACTACTTTCAAAAAGATATTTGAGACAGAGTCTCACTATGTAACCCTGGCTAGCATGGAACTGCGACATAGATCAGGCTTACTTTGTAGTCATAGAGATCCACATGGCCTCTGCCTCCCAAGCACAGTGATTAAAGATGTGTGCCACTATACTCAGATGAAAAGAATATTTTTTAAAAGATTACTTTTACTTTTAATCATTTGTGTCAGCATGTGGGTGTGCACACTTGAGTGCAAGTGTCCACAGAGATCAGAGGTGTCAGAACCCTGGAGTGGGAATTTCAGGTTGTTTGTGAACCACATGAGATGATTTCTGGAAATTGAACTTAGCTCCTTTGTAAAAGCAAGATGTGCTGTTAACATCTGTGGCATCTCTCCAGCACTCAAAATAATGTCTTGAGATACAATTTCAGCATTACTCAAAACTACTGAACAGGGAGAGTCTTTCTGTCTCACACTAACAAGTAGTTGAAAATATAGACATGTGTACCACTAGGTTCAAAAAGAGTTTGCAACCTTCTTCTTAATTTCAAGTGTGGGTTTAATGTCCTGTGTATTTTGATGTGGAATGGGTGGAGGATTGTTCAATGCTTAAGTCTTGGTATTTGACTAGACAAACTTTACAAATTCATGAACAATCAAAATAAAATCAATATTTTGCAAAGGTAAAAGGAAATTTTATATCAAAATAGCATTATTTTGATAATCTATTCATCAATAATATTTAGAATTTAAAACGTATTTTTTCTGCAGAATTTAACTTTAAGATTATAAAAGTAACAGATTATTCTTCACTGATCTCTAAAATTATCATTATTGATTTACTCAATGTATTCCCTGTGAAATTTCTAGCCATACAAAAATAACAAGCAGAAAAATGAACTCATCAATACCAGGTGCTTACAACTGATCCATAGCCAGGCTTGTCAGTTCCTCCACATTGTTTAAGCAGATGTGTGAATCAACAGTCAATTTTAATTCTGATTTATATAAGGGAAGCTACAAATTTCAAATTTCTTCCAGAAAGAAAGGGAAGGACATTCCTTGTCTTTAGTCATCACCCAAAACACCATTTTTCAAAGGAAAAGATATTAATGCTCACACAAATAAGACTAACACATACACCTCCAATATGGGTAATGGAAATAGAAAATCTATTGCTAATCCAGACATCCCGGTATAGAGTTTACATGGACCAAAATTGAAGGTTGGAGTGAACTTAGAGAAAACTTTCGTAAAGAAGACAGCTTATCTGAAATTTGGTTACTTAATTTAGTTTCCCCACACAAATAAAAACATTGTGAATAAAAACATCAGTAACATTCCAATGTTTTGCCTATGCTAAACATTGAATATTACAATTCAAAATAGTGTGAATGAGGTAATTTACCTATGATACACAGTGAAGGAATGATTCAGCTATGAAACACAACACTGACCCTGGTCCTTATTCTTAATGGAATTTCAAGGTGAAAAATATCTGAAGGTGGAAAGATGGCTCAGATATTAAGAGGTTATGGGAAGTTGTTGTCATAGGAAAGGATCTGGGTTCAGTTCCTAGCACCAACATGGTAGCTCATAGCCATCTCTAACTCCAGTTACAGGGATCTCAATGCCTCTTTGGGTACCAGGCACATATGGCATGGTGCACAGATATACATACAAGCAAAACACCTATACATATGGTAATGTACATGAAAAATGTATTTTATTTAATGTTTGAAATTGAGTAGATTACATGTATAAATTTAGAATATTTATTTAACTTTTCCTTTGTCATCCTTTTTCATTTTATTTGAAACTCATGGATTTGAAGCAGAGTTATTTTTTTTAGGTTAGATTATCTGTTAATAAATGGAAAAGAAAACATGAGGGACAATAACTATTACATGTATCTTTTTTGTACAAAGGAAGATACATTTATTTATAGAATGACTTGAAATAGTTTATCAAATGAGCCCACCTATGGTTCACTAAATTTTCTAGTATTTGTACACATCAAGGCATTTCTCCATTTAACTAGCATGGGTCTATTTTAAGCAATATAGAAAACTCTTAGGAGACGATTTCACACACTTACTAACTTCTTGTTATTATTAAAATTATTAATATTCAAGACAATCTTCCTGCCTTTAAGTTATATGGCCTAACTTTACAGTAACTTATGGAACTGCTCCACATTATTTCCAGGAGATATTAAAGGGAGAAAGAAAAACCAAGCAAAGATAATTCTTAAAAAATACACACAGCTGGGTGGTGATGGTGAACACCTTTAATTCCAGCACTCGGGAGGCAGAAGTAGGTGGATCTCTGTGAGTTCTAGACCAGCTTGCTCTTCAAGAACTAGTTCCAGGACAGATTCCAAAGCTACACATAGAAAACCTGACACCCATGCACATTCTCTCTCTCTCTCTCTCTCTCTCTCTCTCTCTCTCTCTCTCTCTCTCTCTCTCTCTCTCGTCTCTCTCTCTCTCTCTCTCTCTCTCTCTCTCTCACACACACACACACCACATGCTTGAATATATTAAAGTAAGACAAAACAACACAAAGCACACGAAAAATCCATGGAGTCTATTTTGTGTTGGTCAACTTACTACTGAGTGCATGACCTGCACTAGCATATCATTGAAATACCCACAAACAATCCATAGTAGAGAACTAATTTTCCTTTTCATAACAGGTATCAGTTTCAAGAAACTTCTTGCTTAAGTAAGAGACTTTGTTTCCATTTCCCACTTTTTTTATGCTGCGAATTTGTCTGGTTTTATATAGTATCGGTCTTGTACATGTATTCAACAAGTTCAGATTGGGTGAATAAGTACATGACAAGATAATGGGATGAGCTCATGGACAGTAAAAATACAATTGAAATGAATGAAAATAATTTTGATTTATTATTTGTCTTATTTTACATATCAATCCCAATTCCCTCTCCATCCCTTCCTCTCCCCCTCCCTCCCATACTCCCTATCCACCCTCCCATCCCATTTCCCCTACCCACTCCACAGGGAGGGTGATGCCTTCCAGGAGGGGTCAACAAAATATGTCAAGTCATTTGAAGTAGAGACTAGGCCCTCCCTCCTGCCTCTAAGTTAAGGGAGTATCCCTCCATGGGGAATGTGCTTCCAAAGTCCTTTTGTGCACCAGGGATACTGCCACAGGTCTCTTAGACTGCCTAGGCCTTCTAACTGAGACCCATGTTCATGGTGTCTGAGTCGGTCCAATTCTGGTTTCCCAGCTATCAGTCTATAGGCCCATTAGCCCCTCCTCTTTCTGGTCAACTCTATCTGTGGGTTTCTGTTGCCTGGTCTTGTCCTCCAACTCTGCATCTGGATTCCAGTTCAGCTCAGTGTTTAGCTGTGGGTGTCTGCTTCTGTTTCCATCAGCTATTAGATGAGGACTCTATGATGGTGGATAACTTAGTCATCAATCTCATTATCAGGGAAGGGGACTTATGGTAGCCTTTCTACTTTTGCTCAAAATGTTAGTTGGGGTCTGTCTTGTAGGTCTCTGGACATTTCTCTAGAGTTAGTTTCCTCCTGAATCCATTAATGGCTCTCTCTTTTATGGTATCTCTCTCTCTCTCTCTCTCTCTCTCTCTCTCTCTCTCTCTCTCTCTCTCTCTCTCTCTCCTCTTCCCTTCTCTTCTCTTGCCTATTCCTCCCTTGACTCAATCTTCCTAGACCCACGTGCTTTGCTCTCCTCCCCTAATCTTCCTCCTACTTCCCTCTCCACTCACTGCCCCCCCACTCCCAATATGCTTATGAGATCTTGTTCCTCTCCCCTTTTGTGAAGGACCTTGATTAAACAGAAAACGAAAACATTATTATTGTTAATACTATTATTATTTTATATGTTTATGTGTTATGCTATTTTATGTCTCTTGCCTATAAGTGTAACTGGTGACAAGGGAAGTCAGAGGTGACAGTCACATCCTTTGAAATTGTAGTTGCAGATGGTTGTGGGCCACAATGTAAGTTCTGTGAATTTAACCTGGGTCCTTGGAAAGAGCAGACATTGCTCTTAAGCACAGAGTTGTCTCTCATTTTTACACATGTATATGGAAAGAGAAATTCAATATTGTGATATTCCTTTGTTCATTTAAAGTTTATAGAAATATTATTTTAAAAACTTAAAGAAAAACTGATGAATTTATACACAGGAAGGCCTTTTCCATTAAATATTTGAGCTACTAAAGAAAAACATTGTTTCCATCCTTATTGAATTAATTATTTTTCACTATATGTAGACATGTATATCACAGTGTGGCACTGAAGTCAGAAGACAACTGAGTGAGTGTAAGACCCTCAGAATGAGGAGTCTCCCCATTTCTGTCTGTACCCCCAAGGACTCAATGTCCAGTCCAGTTGATGCAACACGCAAGAGGCTTTAATAAACAGGATATATTTGCACAAACGGGCTAGAGAAGCAACATTTTCTGTGTGCAGGTACTTTTAAAGGAAAAAGCCACAAGCTTAGGGTTGGGCTGTGACTCCCTGTCTGCTGAATATGTGACCAGTCATGGGTTTTCTCCTTGAGGCCTGATTGTCTCACTGATTCGATCAGCAGGACCTTAGGGCCTTGGGTTGTGCTAGTTAATCTTGTCTGGGAAAACAGGAGTTGCAGCTATCACTGGCAGGAGGAGCAGTGTGATTTCTTGGTATCCTGTTTTCTTAGGGCCTTGTGAGGGAACTTCTAGGTCAGACTGTCCTTTATTTTAAGTGGGGGGTTTCCTTAACTTTACTTTTGGTCTTTCAGTGAGTTGTTACTCTTCATTCACAAAATGAGATCAAATTTTAGTCATCATGCTTTTTGTGAAGTGCCTTTATCTACAATCTTGCTGGGTCTTCTTTTGTATTTTGGTAAGTCCCATAAACGCATAGGCCAATAAGTGTCATAATAGTCTATGTAATCATTGCAGAAAGATAAACTCTCACGTGAAAATTGCTTTTCCAAATGTAATTCATAAATACTGATTTTAAATTAACCAGTAAATAAGAAATTCCATAATTATGTAGAGTAACCTTTTGGAATATGAGACAATTGATTACATTGGAAGTCATTTCATGCAGTTGATGTTAGATACCTTTATATTCTTTAACCAATGATTGTATTTCCAATGGGTAGATTTTATTAAACATGCTGGAGTCCTTTCCAAAGGTTTCTTTTTTATTAAAGAAATCTCTCTATTTATATTTCTATGAATCATATACATTATGGGACATTCATGGTAAATGAAAGCATCTTGATTCCATCTATCCAAAGAAGAAAACACAAATATTATGGATCTTACACATATTTATCATTGAGCATGGTGTTTGTTCAATCTGTAAAGATTATTTAACATATATAGTTTATTCATTCCTAATGAAGTCCAGACTGTTATCTGCCTTCAAGTCTATTATTTAACATGGTTTGGTCAAATTTCTGTATTCTTAAACACTTCAGATGTCATTTTACTGTAGCATATCTCATTTTTGTATGTAATATATATCCTTTTTGTATTTTGATATAGTAGAGGGCAGAAAGCTTGTCTTATTTATTTTTCTATATGTCCACATTTTTTCAAAGCACCAAAATTCAGTGACATGCTTTGTATGTGGAAGGTAATAAAAAATTTAAAATTATATTAAACAATTGAAATAAATAAATTATAGGCTGATTCTTTTGATGTGTGTTTAGATGGAGAAAGGATGGATAGAAAATAAGTCAATTAAGATAAGGAAGTCAATTAAGACAATGTAAGACCCGGGAGAGCGTGGTCCCTTGCGCTCCCACTCAGGAAAGGCGCCCCCCCCAAATCACTCACGAAAAGCGGTCTTGATGCAAACGCATAAGGTCCTTTATATTCCAGTATACTGGGGTCATCAGCCATACACCACTCAGGGTAGAGGGCTTAGCGACGACCCCTAGCACAGAATTGAGACAGCTTTTATAGGGTTACAGCAAAGCCCGTGCATCATGAACCAATCACCTCGTAGCATCCAGTGCAGACCAATTACTTTAAAGTATCCAACCCTGCCCTTAGCCCAGGAACTCTGCTTTCTCACAGGCTTCTGGGTGTTCATTCACTACCGTGAACATTAAAGTAGGTGACCATCAGCTTGGGATTTAAGACTCACAGCTTCCTGGGATTTCTGGGGAATTAGGCTAAATTTTTCCATCCTAACATTCCCCACTTCTTCTCTTGTTAATAGTTCTAATCTTAGAACTGGGAGGACTATAGGCGACTTTCTCTTTGCCCGGGAGGCTCTTGTACCATTGTCTAAGTACCATAATCTGGACCATACTTATTTGCTCCCAAGCAAAAGTAACTATTCTATTAATCATACAAGGTCCATCAGTAAGCAGCAAGAGCAAAGTCATTGAGGGTCCCATCAGAGCAGGAAAGTGGGGTGGTCATCCAAGGGGACTTGTTGAACCATCCCTTAACCCAGAGGGCAACAGAGGCCCCCTGTTGTAAAAATAATAGAACCTTTCTCTGTAAACTGGATGGAGTCACCTGGTTGGGGAAGCAGGGCCCATACAATAAAGCTTGAGCTTAAGGGGATTCTCAGTCTTTTCCGCTCTCCATTCAGGATCAGGGGGTGGCGCTGGTTTGACATGGGAGGCATGGATCCAGGTGGGGGTTCCTTCGACCTTCACTGCCGTAGGCGTGGTCAGGAGCACAAGATATGGTTCTTCCCACCGAGTCTCAAGGTTTTTTTACCCGGTGACATCGAATCTCCAACCTGGAAGCGATGTGGGACTTGCAGGTCTCCTTCCGCCAAGTAAGCCTCCTGGAGCTGCTTCCATGCTCGCTGTCTTACCCATTCGAGCGCCTTGAGCCTAGTGAACAGGGGCTGGGAGGACATTGCATCAGCACCATGTGCAGAGACAGTTTCCATCAGTGGAACCCCCCCCCCAACAAAGCAACTCACAGGGGGCCAGCTCAACCCATTCAGGGGTGTTCCCAACCCCGAAAAGCATGAAGGGTTCTAACCTTAACATAGGAAAATATACCATACAACAGCTATCGAACAAGAATTCCAGTTAACAATATTTAGTCCATCAATATTTTGTAAGACTCAAAGTCCTATATGTAACTTATCTTTAATCCTACCTAAGGAAAACTATAACCAAAACTATCTGTCTTCAACTCCTTCAAAGACCACAGAAGGATAATATATAAACTCTAGGAATGACAGAGACAACTCACTGCCTGGCCAGTCACCGGAAGTTCTTCTGTAATGTTCCATCTTCAGCCCATAGGCCATAGCGTGTCTCCACATTCCTCAACAAAGCAGGAAACTTTAAACTATCCACCTGTATTGACAGATTGTCAGTCGTTTTTCTCTGTTGCAGAATGGCTGACAGCCTCTTCTATGAGCAGGAACCCTGTAGCACTGTCCATCTTGCATCAGCAGTCACCTTTTTGTGGGTCCTTCATGTCCAGTTTCTACAGCATAAAGTCAAACAGTCTAGACAAGAGAAGTACCTTGCCCAAATGGCTAGTCTTGTCATATTAGAAGTAAACTCCATAATGTGTTTCTTCGATGTCCATCTTCCTTTCTGATGTAGGTGGTGTTACCAGGAGCAGTTATGCTTCATTGTCAAGAAAAACCCTAAACCATTTTAAATGCCATATTCTGTAGGTCTTTGAAAGGTTTGAAGAATGCCTATTCATCTCAAATATATTTCTGCATATCTAGAAATCCTAACTAACTTAACTCCAAGTTTGACTATCATAGGTAACTCTCTATAATCTGTACTAAATTATACATTACATTTTTCCAATGAGCTATATAAACACAATACCTAAAACAAGAGGAGAAATATACATATCATAAAATGACTCATGTGTCAGTAAATAATGATGACAAATGTTCAGTTATTTATTAATTAACTGTTCTCAATAGACTACAATTTATTCATTGAAATGAATTTTCTTCGTCATCGAAAAAAACCTTTTCTTTTGGCTTGCTGAATTGAAGTTTCACTGCATTGAATCAATATTCATAATGAGATATGCTTACCGATTTTCTGGGTGCTGTTTAAAGCAGTTTAGTAGGGTGGAATGGAAAACTCTTTAAGAAGCAAAATAAGTGGCCGTAGTATCTTGGTTTGAGAGATTTCTAAAAAAGAAGAAGAAAGAAGAAGAAAGACCGCCATGGGGGAGAAGAGATTATACTCTACTGCCAAGAAGGGACTTTGCTATTACTGCCTCCATCATTCCTGCCACTGATGTGTTGATGACTGCTGCAGCCCTTGCAGGGAATGCTGCTGATCAGACCCCACCAAGGCAGAGACTGTTAACCAGCTGGTGGGCAGAATCAGAGAAGCTAGCTATGCAGATGCCCTGCCTGAAAGATCATATTCAGTTTGGACTGTCATATTCAGTTTTTATTCTCATATTCAGTTTGGACTCCTTAACTTAAATCAGTAAACAGCCTTACTTCAGGAAAAATTTGGGGTTTAGGGTTGGGGTAGCAGGCCTCCTGCTCAGGCTTTGTCATTCCTCTTGTGTCAGCTTGAATGGAATGCAAATGTCTCTGTAGGGGTCAACACTCTCAATGCTGGCAGGGCCTTGTCTTTTGTAAACTTTACCAATGTTTTGGCTCACCAGATAGTAGAGGTCAATAAGATCTGAATTACTCCTATTTCAGCAAAGGACTGGTGCAATGCCATGACCCATATTGGAGGTTGTATACAGCTTTGGGGTGGAGCATTGTCTCTAGGGGACTTGAGGCTTGTAGCTGCTGCAGCAGGGATTCTTATATTATGCAAGATCCCACAGTTCTTTTCACAAAAGGAACTCAATCTGGCCCATGGCTCTCCCAAAAGTCGTGAGGTCTGGTTACAGATGCTGCAAAAATGAGGGTACCCATGACAGGCAATGTGCAGACAAGCCCCCCGCCTAAGACATGAGGTTTCCAGGTCCCCCCGAGGATGGGTAAGGGGTGGCACACCCTGCATGAACTAAGCCAGGGGTCACTCATAGAAAATGAAAGATGGGGAATTGTAGAAATCAAGACCTTGGCTAAGAATTCACTTCCTTCTCCTACTGCCCTCAGCTGTATCTGCAGGAAAACAAGACACATGTTTTCTAATGCAAAATGCTAATGCTCTTTTGGCTTACTCAGCCCTGAAAGTGCCCTTACCAGTCCTTGGAACCTGAGATGACAAACCACCCCCTTAGGTTCCCCCTCCACCATCTGGTGCCAAGGTATATAAGCCAGCCCCTGGAGTAAAAGAATGGATAACAAAGGACCTTCTTAACATATATATATATATGAACAACAATTCAGGTGATGATGGGAGATGTTATTCTCTAAATATGTTTCTCATACTAGTTAATTAATAAAGCCCTGTTAGCCAATAGGAAACTAGATAGACAGGGCTACGAGACTAGGAGGAGGAAAGAGGAAGTAGTTAGAAGGAGTCAAGATGTAATGCATGGATGAAGCATGATGCTGGGGCCAATGCTCCCAGATAAGATACTTAGATAAGTAGAAATGGGTTAATAATTAAGGCAGAGCTAACCCATAAACAATAATGGTAACTGGCCAACAGGATTGTATCAAATACAGAGTCTCTGAGTGTTATTTGGGGCCGACATGCCATACTGGAGGCAGATGGGCTGGCGTAAAACATACATGCAACAGATGGTGCCCAACGTGGCTATAAGAAGTTTCACTTAAAACTTGATAAAAGCTTAAAAAGAGATTTTAGAAACAAAGGAACAGAGACTAGCAAAACTTCTTGGTAGCAACATTTTTTTCGGTCGGATTTGTTTTGTTGTAGACAGAGATTTGCTTGGCTCCTTTAAGGGAGGTTTCCCAAATTAGCATAAGCGGCAAAAATCTGCCTTGCTTTTAAAGAGTTCTGCTAACAATTCATTGGTGTGTACGAGAGCTACAATGAAGGTTTACACTCTGTTTAAAAAAAATACACTGGATTGGGAGAGAAAAAGAAACAGGATACAGAAAATAAAGAAAGTAAAATGGATAGGTGTGGTGGTGCACACCATTAATCCCAGCACTTGGGAGGCAGAGACAAACAGATCTCTGTGATTTCAAAGTAAACCTGGTATACACAGGGAATTCCAGGACAGATAAAAGTTACACAGAGAAACCCTGTCTCAAAATATGTAAAAATAGAAGTAGAAGAAATAGACTTATAAAAAAGCCATGCAAAGATGGAAAGCACAGAGAAATTTTGGATACTATTCGCAATTCTGTTGTATTTAAATTATTTGATTGCTGAGGAAAAAGCAACTACTGATAAAAGAAATGCTGCTGGATTAATTCAATTTATATATTTAAAAGTGATTTTACTCCAAAATTTAAGCCTAAGGACAAGTTACTGGGGAAAAGGATTTCTATTTTTGTTTCCATAGAAAATAAAAATCTGTGGATTCCTTCCAGACTAATGTGGTTTGATCAAGCCAGATCCCCTGAAACAGCTTCCCAGGTGATCTAACATTCAAATCAGTTGGGACAAGCCAGGCTTGAAGACTACAGTCAAGATTTCTGCATCTTCTTTGGACCCCCATGACAGTGCCCCCTACCAGCAGGAAGAAGTTTGGAAAGAATGACACCCAAATACCCAAATATTGTTTATAAATGTTTATTTTCATTTAAATGAGCTTGGTTATGAATGGCTATAACCACAAGCAATCTTTTTAAAGGTAATAAATGGAATTATGGTATAGATATGAATACTTTGCTTTGGAATGGATTTTCTTTTATTGGACAATTTAAGGTCAATTTTGGGATATGTATATTTCTCCACTTGTTTAGGTATTGTGTTTATATAGCTCATTGGCAAATGTAATGTATAATTTAGTACAGACTATAGAAAATTACCTATGATAGTCAAAACTTAGAGTTAAGTTATTTAGGATTTCTAAATATATAGGGATGTATTTGAGATGAATAGTCATTCTTCAAACCTATCAAAAACCTACAGAATATGGCATTTAAAATGGTTTAGGGTTTTTCTTGACAGTGAGGCACAATTGCTCCTGGTAACACCACCTGTGTCAGAGAGAAAGATGGACATCGAATAAACATGTTAAGGAGTTTGCTTCTAATATGGCAAGACTAGCCATTTGGGCAAGATACTGCTCTTCTGGACTGTTTGACTTTATGTTGTAGAAACTGGACATGCAGGACCCACAAAAAGGTGAGTGCTGATGCAAGAAGGACATTGCTACAGGATTCCTGCTTCATGGAAAAGGCAGCCATGAATTCTGTAGCACACAAAGAAAAATGACTGACAAACTGCCAATACAGGTGAACAATTTAAAGTTTCCTGCTTTGCGGAAGGGTCTGCCAGACACACCATGGCCTATGGGCTAAAGATGGAACATTACAGAAGAACTTCAGGTGACTGACCAGGCAGTGAGTTATCTCTGTCATTCCTAGAGTTTATATATTATCTTTCTGTGGTCTTTGAAGAAGTTGAAGACAAATAGTTTAGGTTATAGCTTTCCTTAGTTAGGATTAAAGATAAGTTACATATAGGACTTTAGACTCACAAATATAGGATAGATGATATTTTCTTTAAGTCTTACAAAATGTTAATGGACTAAATATTGTTAACTGTGATTCTTATTTGATAACTGTTGTATGATATATTTTGCTATGTCAAGGTTAAAACCCTTCTTTTATTTTAGACAGAAAAGAGGAGATGATGGGAGATGTTATTCTGTAAATATATTTCTTATATTGGTTAATTAATAAAGCCCTGTTAGCCAATAGGAAATTAGATAGATGGGGCTAGGAGACTAGGAGGAGGAAAGAGGAAACAGTTAGGAGGAATCAAGATGTGGAGCATGGAGGAAGCAAGATGCTGGGGCTGACGCTCCCCGATAAGATGACTAAGTGGAAATACTTAGGTAAGTAGAAATGGGTTAATAATTAAGGCAGAGCTAGGCAATAAACAATAATGGTAACAAGCCAATAGGAGTGTATCAAATACAGAGTCTCTGCGTTTTATTTGGGGCAGGTATGCCAGACTGGCGGCGGGCGGGCTGGTGGAAGACATACATGCAACAGGGTAACAACTGAAGGGATCTGACACTTCCAGCACCAATACCAACTCACATTGGCACACACCGACATACATAGTCACATAATTGAAAATAAAGTAAGTTTTATTTTTCTTCAGAAAAAGAAAAAGAAAAAGGAAAAGGAAAGCAGACATAGATCTTTTTTCTTTTTTTTTTTTTTTCTTTTGTTTTTCGAGACAGGGTTTCTCTGTGTAATCCTGGCTATTCTGTAAGTCAATGTGGATCAGGTTATATTCAAAAATCACATAGATGTGCCTGCCTTTGCCACCTAAGTACTGGGATTAAAAGTATATGCTGCCACCATCTATCTCACATAAACCTTTTAAAATTAAAAAAAAAAAAGGAATCTTGTTTAAACTCTGTGTGTGTGTGTGTGTGTGTGTATGTGTGTGTGTGTTGTGAACATTTAAGGTTGCATAAGCAGATCTTACATTTTCCATTTTCACACTGACAATATATTGAAGAAAACTGACATAGAAGATTCTTTGAATTTCTATCGGAACACCCATGGCTCTTCAAACTTTAAAATACTCATGGAGATTCGAAAGGATTTTATCAGAATAGTAGTAGTTACCCTTATAGCAGTCACGATTGTTATTACTGTAGGAGCTAACATTATTATTTACATTAGTATTATTTGTAGTTATGTTAAATCTACTTAGTATTAACTCTGAAAAAATACTATGTTACATTACAAACATGAGTACATTTAATTTGTCAAGACCTTGTGACATAGCTCTTGTCAGCTCATTTGTTTTGGAGGACACTGAGATATTCCTTGTATAAATGTTATGTCATAGGTCCTGAAAAGATAATTTATTGTTTAACAATACTTTTTGGACTTGCAAAGAATCTGTTTATTTCCCAGCATATACATCTGGTGGGTAACAACTATCTACTACTCCTGCTCCAGGGTAAGCTGCTCCACCTTCTGTTCTTTGAGAGCATTTGCATACATGTGGTGAGTGCATGCACACACCCTCCACACACACATACACACCCATACACTGTCTCACTCTTATTCCAGGGCACTTGCATACATGTGAAGAGTAAACCCCCCCCTCTCTCTCTCTCACACACACACACACATAAACAAAAATAGATCTTTTATAACCATTATGTACTAAACCATCCTCACACCAAAGATTTTTACTAAGGACTTAGACTGATGCAGTGGTTCCCAAGCTTCCTAACACTGAGACACTTTAATACAGTTTCTTATGCGTGGTGACCCCCAATAATAAAATTATTTTAGTTGATACTTCCTAACTATAATTTTGTTAGATATAAGTCATAATGCAAATATGTGATATTCAGGATATCAGATATGTAACCCTGTAAGACATTACAGCCCACAGCTTGAGAACCATTAGACTAGAGCCATTAGACTACTTGCATAACTTGTAAGGCTAAGTGAAGATCTTAGGGCATATAGTAATTTCACTTCTAAATGACCAGTTAACAAAAGCAGATCTAGAGATTTTAAATAATTCAATGAGAGTTGAGATAACAAAACAGCAGCCATGTTGTTGTTAAGGAGCCACATTGTTATTAAGTTTTTATACCTTACAAGAATGAGTTTTTTTCCTAAGCATATTGTATCTAGCAAACCTGTTTTTCAAACTATGCTGAACTAGTAACCCCAGAATATATACTTGTCTCTTTTGCCTTGCTAACCTGGATACCTGTGATGAGTCACCTTCCACATGTAATTCTCTACAACCACAGAGAATCTTAAACAGAGTCCCTCAGTCTTCTATCCAGGTGCTACTATCACAGCAAAATACACCATGGGGCCTTGAGCCTTGAGTCCCCACTCTTCTGTTCATTCTCTAGATAGCAGACATTATCTCAACAGCTGTTTTCTGTCAACACTACTTTTTTCCCCATAAAAGAAACCTGAAAAGTCAGTGTGGGGTTGTTCTCTGAAATCTCTAGTTAGAGGTGGGGAAGTTGTCTGGCCAGACATTTGTATGCTTTTAAATACATCTTGCTTTTATCAGGCAATCATGGAATGGTTTCTCTTCAGGTCTAACAGAGTATCAAAATTATCAAAAATAATATCCAAAATGTGCCTACTGTTATAATTTTAGTACTCCTTTGTATGCTACTACTCACTTGTCCAAGGTTATTCTTCAGACATGTTTGTACATTTTGGTAAAAGTAAAAGTGTTTACCACAGAATTCAAAGCATGTGGTATTTTGTGCTATGACTACAAACATGACTAAGAGAAAGTTACAGGTGATATTTCAGGATTAAAACATTCCTGTATAGGGAACAGTTCATTGTCATACTTCAATAAAAAAGAGTCCTTTAAAAAAAAACAAACACAAACCTGTAAAACTAAGTCTAGGTGGGAACATACATATTCAAACATAGACAAACATAACAAACTCTACAGTCAGAGTTAAAGATAAAAGTTAAGTTTTAAGGTGAGATTTAAAGAGACAGAGGTAGTGGAATCTGTTTTGCATAACAAAGGGCTGAAAAAGGCATGAGATACTCCTGCTTAAGGCATCAAGTGATGTGCTTTTTGATCTTCAAAAGTAAAACAGAAATGGAATATATGCATCATCTTCTCATCCAATGGCTTTTATTATTAGTGAAAGACAGGATATCTACAAAGCATAGGTTCTTAAGTTCTTATTGACAAAAATTAATGTGTTAAACATAAAGTCTATTATTTTATTCTCATACTGTTCTTAAATTCAAAATCTGTGGAGTAGAACAAGAGCATTTTAAACTCTTCTTTCAAATAGATATACCCCTGGGATGTTAGCTTAATCCATGAGACAATCATAATATTAAAAAAAATCTATGAGATAACCTTTAAGCTTTCTTATGGTTAGTATTTTCTGAATGTGGGTTTCTAGGATACTATTCACGTTTACACATGTCCATTTATTTGGGTATTTTAGAACTGTACAAATGAACAGTTCCAAGGTCAACACACTAATAAGAATTTGTCAGTTTTGACAGAAAAGCAATTTTTACATTTATTAAAAAATAAAAACACAATTTAAATTTCAGTGTGCTTCACACTGCCATTTTTGATAAAGAGCGTTGAGGGAAGAAGTCAAGAAAAATGTTGGTTGAATCCCAAAATGTGTCAAGGCATAGAGACAAAAGAGATGGAATTAACTAAAAAAGTGTAGATTATTTATTGCATGAGTGAGAATCATGTCACTAAAGAAACACGAAAAGATGGATGTTATCATTTGTCAGGTATAGTCCTCTTGTGGAGATACTCTTTTTTTCTATTTCTTATAAAATGAACACAAAAAGGGCATTTTTTTCCTTTTACAGCATTACACTTTTTTGCACATCAAAACCTTCTACCTATTTTACCATTCTTTTCTTGTAATTCACATGAATTCAGTAGAAATAATCAAATATTTGGTATTTATATTATCAAATATATATCATATATAACCTACAGATTATTTTCACATGCTTATACTTAATCAAGCCATTTTAAGATGAATTCGTTTGCATGACTTTGTAAATCCATACTAAATCTTAGACTGGTAGACTAAGATCCACTTCCTTGAATACAATGAATGCCCAAAAAAAGCAGGACTTTGCCACCAAAGTGGATTCCCTAGCAAATAGGAAAGATAATGTGCACTTCACTATATATTTTATTACAAAATTTATTTATTGAATGATAAAATAATGCTTTGGAGATATAAACATAATCGTTAACTCAGTATATTAAATTGGTATACAGATACTGAACTATTTCAATTTATAGTAATGTACTAACATTTCAACAACAGATATTGGCAGGTGAGTACATAACTCATACAGTGTTCAATTAAGTGGATTTGGCTGAGTAATTGTTGCACTAGGTATATTTGAGGTAATTTTGAATCTTACTGATAATTGGTGTTGATAATATTTTTCACTAAGAAAACAAGATTCAGATAAATTGACATTGCTAAGAAAGAAAATGCAGTATTGCTATGGGTAGCCCACCAGGGATGATCAATCAGATATAGTGTATATCCAAGTGTAAGTCTTTATTTCAGCCATCTGTGACCACACCGAAGTGGTTGAGGACTGAGGTATGACTTCTAGTATCTCAGAACACTGGGTTTTTAAAGACAGAAACCACAATCTGGCATATCATAGACACAAGGGATGTGTGTGTGTGTGTGTGTGTGTGTGTGTGTGTGTGTGTGTGTGTGTGTGTTGGGGGGGACATTTTGCAAAAGCTAGCAGTTTGAAGCAGGCAATTTTAACAGAAACTAAGGTAAGTTAGCTAGGGCATCGGACCTTTTGTTTCTTCAATAGAGCTGGGTCATTTTCCTTGGGATTCTCCATCAAGTAAATCAAATTCTATTTAAACTGAAAATTGCCTCAGCAAGAAAACAACATGGAGGAATGTTGCAATATGTGATATATCAGAATAAAATATAATAATTAGTGTTAATCAAAGAACAAATCTTCCAAATATTAACTCATACTACATATATATGTATATATATGATCTTAAAAATATTAGTGAATAATATCTAATGCTAAAAATTTATAACATTCTAGGTTCTGAAACTCTTGAGAAAATATTTCAACTTGAAGGAAAAAAATAAATTTTGGAGAAACAAATGCATAAATATTAAGAAATTAGTTATGTTGTTAGTGAATCTATAAATGTAAGTGCAGATGCATAATTTTGAGTGACTATAGTTTTAAATGATTATAATTAAATTTTATTTTAGAATGATAAAATAAACTATCATTTCAGAAACTCCAGGGCATATGATTGTGTGTGTATATATTTTCATGATAACTAAGTTTCAAAGATATACCCACCAAATTTGCATGATAGATCTGTCCTTTTAACAGTTTTAAGAATGGTATGTTGAGCCATTATTTTGAAATGTTTTAAAGAAATAAATAGTGATAATCCCATCCATATGGGTCTATGGGTCTATTATTAATATTTCTATGAAAATTTTATAATTTCAGGCTTTGATTTGTTCAATAAAAATTTAAATAATATATAAACAGTTAAGGTACTCATTATAATTTCTTAATGTCTTATTATTTTGAAATGATTAATTTGGAAATAGTATTTAGAAAATTTACATATAACTATATGTGTAGCTATATTATATATGCCATTTTAATATATGTTATGTACACACACACACACACACACACACACACATATATATATATATATAATCTTGGTCAGGCAAAAAAAGATAATATGAAAGGACAAATTTATTGTCCTTGCCTTCCAAAAGTTCTATATACAAAACAGAGTAAGATAAAATCATATATTACTATCATATAAAGTATAATAAATATTATCAATATATAAACCACTATGAAATTAAACAGATAGTGGCTCAGAAAAATGATACCTGTGGTCACAATAAATTCAGATAAAATAAGATAGGAAAACCCAAAGCATAGTAAATAGCATGTTTCAATGTAAAGAAATCAGCCTTCTATTACAAGAGGATACAATGTAGGAGTTTGATAGCAAGGAAGTCAGTATATGTCTTCAAAGCTTCAAAAGCTTTCATCTTACGAGTTAATGCATGTGGGAACTTTGTAAAAGCCAATGCTAATTTTCTATTCAGAAAATCCTAGAGCTTTTAAGATTTCTGCTAAATTTACTATGCCTATATTCTATGAATTGAGCAACAAAGCCTAGATGACAATAAATTTGTTTACTGTATGGTTTACTGAATGTTCTAAACCAGTATTTGTTCATACTGCTCAAGAACAATAAAAAGATAAATTACTGACAATATACTCTTTTAGTTGATAATGGGTCTATTAACCAAGGAGTTGTGATAGGGACTTTTGAGTTTATTATCGTTTCCTCTCCTAATAACATAACATCCCTTCTACAGTTCCCACATACCAAAGAATCATTCTACTTTTTGAATATTGTGGTACAAGCCATACAATCTGTGAGATTCCGGATTCTAACAATGGAGATAGGTGAAATAACTTGAAATCTTCCAGAAAAGGTTCACACTTCTGGATGCTGTTGATCATATTTGCAATCCATTGAAGCACTATATATTAAAATTCACAAAAGTTTATTAGAAATTAATTTCTACTCTTGTGGATGACTTTGAAGAACTCAAGACTTCAGTAAGAGAAGATAAAGTATCAAGAGAATTACAATTAGAATTGCAACTTTGTGAGGTAAATAAATTATTTGAATCTCATCCAAAGACTTTACTGAATTAATAGTATATTCTTATGGATGTGCAAAAATATGTGTTTCTTCAGATAAAAATATAATCTTTGTGAAGCGGTTTTAGCAATATTTTAATGGAAGGAAAGTACATTAAATATTACAGAACCATGGTTGAAATATTTCCAGTGTTTAACAGAATTCGTGAAGAAGTTATAAGCATGTGTTACAGAGAAATCTTCTGTCAAAGCAATAAACAGTAAAAGCAGTGCATCTGATTATAATCTCAGTTTATATAGCTGCTACAGACAGCCCACCAGTAAGAACTACCACACAAATTGGGTAGTAACCACAGATTTCAAGGCAGTCAAAACACCAACCCTAGCATATTGGACTATTGGGGAAGGAGAGAGGGAGGTAGTAGACAGAGAAGGGAAGAAGAGGAGGAGCAAGGAGGACATGAAGGAGCAGGAAGATTGAGTCAGAGAAAGAATAGAAGAGAGCAAGAAAAGAGATACCATAATAGAGGGAGCCATTATAGGTATAAAGAGAAATCTGGCACTTGGGAAATGTCCAGAGATGGATAAGGATGATCCCACCTAACAATCTAAGCAATAGTGGGGAGGCTACCTTAAATGCCCTTCTCTGATAATGACATTAATAACCATTTTATATGCCATCCTAGAGCTTTCATCCAGTAGCTGATGGTAGCAGAAGCAGGCACCCACAGCTGAACACTAAGCTGACCTCCTGGAATCCAGTTGCAGCTGAACACTAAGCTGACCTCCTGGAATCCAGTTGCAGCTGAACACTAAGCTGACCTCCTGGAATCCAGTTGCAGAGAGGGAGAGATGATAAGCAAAGGGGTCAAGACCAGGCAGGAGAAACTCACAGAAACAGCTGACCTGAACAAGAGGGAGCTCATGTACCCTATATGATAGCTAGGAAACCAGCATGGGACTGATGCAGACCCCCTGAATGTGTTGTTAGTTGGAAGGACTGGCAAATCTATGGGGTCTGTGGTATTGGATAAGTATTTATCCCTAGTATGCTAATGAACTTTGGTTGTCCATGCTGTTGTTCTTTTGATACAACGCTTGCTTACGAAACACAAACACAAGACTCAGCGCCCATGTGGAGTTTATTGAGAGAGGGGAGAAAAACGGGGGTAGCTGGTGGCCAACTGAAGGCAGGGGAAGGGGGGGAAAGAGGGTCAAAGAAAGAGAGAAGGGGCCCCAGAGAGAGAGAGAAAGAGGTGTACTTGGCATGCTTGCTTTAAAAGAGGGGCTTGTGCATGCATAACTGAGTCCCCTGCACAGGTAGGTAAAGCTTGAGCAGCCAGGTAAAGCCTGACATAGGGATGACTTGACCCATCGTCTGGGGTGGGGTCAGGAGGCTGCTGGTTCCCAACATTCCCACCTCTTATTGTTATTAAAAAGGTAGTGGTTGGGCATGGCAGGTTAGGGCATAATGACATTGAGTTTTCAAGACTGCTTCCTGTTGACTTGGGGGCATTGATTGTCTTTGGGGGATCCCAGAAAGCTGGGGTGCTACCACGTCCTGGTAGTTGGTTGTTTCAACACAGTCCTTACTGCTTGGATCTCTGACATCTCTTTGATACCTGGCAAGATGTTAGCAGAGCAGAGGACAAGGTTAAGTTTAGAAAACAAAAGTTATTTTTTATAGGTCCTGGTACATTAGGGGAGAATTGTAAGATGAGGCAGGGGTTCCCAAGGTGAGGAAAGGAAGTCCTGGGACCAGGGAAAGGTTTAATATTTATTTGGAGTGAATCTGACCTGTTTGGATGGGTCCAATTCATCTCCCTGGAACTTACAAGAATCCTTTGAGTTTGCGAAAACATAAATATTAAGACACAGTAGCAGCATACTCATGTTAGAAATGATTTGGCTGAAAGAATTAACAAATACAACTGGCAGCTTTTTAGCACAAGCACAATGTGAAGCACCTTAATTTTGAGCTAATAGTTACAGTTATGACCGTATAGTGGCATGGTATGGTGTTTAGTACTCTGTCAGAATTGGATTAGTAGCTCATTAAAACTATATTGATTAATGTTAAGACTATAAACAGTAGCAATCTTAAAATATCTGTTTCTGAAATATGTTTTGTAACAATTGGAACTTTGGCTGCTGCTTTAAGCTGACAAAGCTACCAGATGTCAAAAACATCAGAGTTCTTGAGAAGGATAAAATTCTACCTGAATGATTAGAGAGTAACAGAGACTCACTAGCTGGCAGCATGGACAGCCACCCCCAGGTCCTCCACAGTTGTTGAGGTTAGAGGATTTAAGGACATCTGCCTTCTGCTGATGGCACAAGACCTGTGGATTAGGAGCTTTTTGAAGACTTACCTACTGTTGGTCCAAGCAACATGGAGAAAGTTGAATCCACTGCCCTTTTTTCCATGGTCCTTAGAGCCCTTTGCAGCAGTTGAGATGAAAGGCAGGGTTGCTCAGTGGCTAGCGTTGCCACTTTTGTGGGTGGAGCTTTTCCGGTGTCCATCAATCTTCTTGGAGGAAATGGGTAATGCCAGCAGCTGGCTTGTCTCTCTGTTATAAAAGCTTTTTAATGAAACATTTTAGATGCCATATTCTCTGAGCATTTGAGGGCCGTCTGACTGTTTAGTATACCTTAGTGTACAAAATCTGTCTTTAGTTACTTGCTTTAAACACATAGGTGGCTAGGTGAGGGTTCATTCCTATAATTGATTAATCTGTCTGGAAAATTGTATCCAAGTTGAGAGACTGTGGAGGGATGTTATACTCGGAGCCCTCCAGCCTGACTGTAACTGGTTTTAACTTAGTAGGTTATACTTACACTTGTAAAGGAAAAAGAGGTAGGGAAAACCTCTCTTTGATAATAGAGGCTTAACCTTTATGTACAGCTTATAGAAAGGACTGGGAGCCATAAATATTTTATTAGTTTGAAATAGAATTTATAACCTTAAATGTTTTCTATCATTTAAAGACACATAACAATTTAGAAATATTTGAGACTTAGTACAGTTGAATTTAAGTTGTATAGAGTTAGCTTACATTTTTATATAAAGTTAAATTTAAATCACATGTACAGATATAACTTAGTCAGTGAAAAAAGAAATTAGAGAAAAAGAATAAAAGGCAAAAGGTAAATGAATTATAGGTTCTGTTGGTGGCAGAAGCTGGCTAGACTCCCTCTGCCTAGATGTGTGGTGTAGCAGAGGAAAGAACCATGGGTGGTGAGGTTATGCCACATGGTCAAGATGGAGGCTGCCATAAACACATTCCCAACAGCTGGCAGAAATTACAAAGTTTTGAGATATAATTTTGTTGGCTTTTTCTTTGCACCAATGAGGCAGATGGCTTTGTGAAACTAACAGGACACTGGAGTCCAAGGGGGTACAACATCCAAGAAGACCACCATAGGACTGAGAAATGTATGTACCAGTATAAGGGCAGTGCTAGGATATAAAGCCCCCGAGAGACCCCTTGTGGATCTGAGAAATGAATGCACCAGTCAGCATTAGTGGTACCAGGCCCAGCACAAAATCCGAAAACCTCATTCATGGGAAAAAATGAAAAACTCTCAGAGTATCTTCAGCAGACGCTGCCTCAGCCCAGCCCACTGCCCTGAGACAGGCTGCAGCTGTGGACGGCAGGAGAGTTTTTGAGTGGCGTGAAGAAAACAGAAACAAGTTTAGGGAAAGAGATTGTTTAGCAGACAGGTAGAAAAATCTCCTTCCATATACCTATTTGTTGGCAGTAATTTGAAGGCGAAAGACCAGGAGAGAGTGGACCTTTATGCTTCCACTCAGGAAAGGTGCCCCCCAACCAAATCACTCACAAGAAGTGGTCTTGATGCAAAAGCATGAGGTCTTTTATATTCCAAGTGCACTGAGGTCAACAACCATACACCATGCAGGGGTAGAGAGCTGAGGACCCTAGGTACAGGCTTGAGACAGCTTTTACAGGGTTACAACAAGGCCCACACATCATAAACCAATCATCTCATAGCATCCAGTGCATAGCAATTAATTTAAACTATCCAAGCCCGCAGGTAGCCCAGGAAGTCTGCCTTCACGCGGGTTTCTTGGTGGGGTGACAAGGCTCATTTCCTGTGTTCATTCACTCACAGGTGCTGTCAAAAATAGCCCTGTCATAAACAGTCAAGAAGGTGACCTTTAGCCTGGGATTTAGACTCCCAGCTTCCTGGGATCAGTGGAGTGTTAGGTTAAATTTTCCCATCCTTACAAAAGATCCCCCCATATGATATCAGGATCTAGAGAGCCATTAAACAACCAATTTGAATTATTTTATAGGGGATATCTAGGCCACTTTTGTGTACAAAGGTAAATAAGTCTGGGTGCCTTAAGAAGTGGCATTAAGTGAAAGTGTTTTAAATTTTCTATTAGGCATCCCAGTGGAGTGATGGTGGGTATTTCCTTGGTTGGTTTATTCTCCATGGCTGAAGTGAGAAGTGAACAATCAGTCTTGGAACTCGTCAGCTCAAGAGTGTGGCCACACGATAAGCAGAGAATGGCAGAGTAATATTTGAAGCCTGTCAGCCCGAAAACATTGCCAGGGCCAACCGAGGCCTGAGGACTCAGCAGTCCAAGAGCAGAGAGGCTTAAAGCTGGAATCAGATATACTGCCCAGGGCAGTATGTCATTCACCTGTGAGGAATGCACTGACCCTAAGGAAATGGGTTGAAATTTTAAAAAAGGGTACCTTACCTAATTGAAGCAGGTGTGGGATGGTATTCCCAGTGAATAGGTGGATGAAAGTGGACTACTGCTCTGGAATCACGGTCTCCAAGTGTCTCTGGCTAGCCACCCACTAGCAGAAGGCTGCAGAGTCCTCAAGGAGAGCCTGACCGGGTTTTGGCACCAATGTTGTTCTTTTGCTATAATTATTGCCTGAGAAACACAAAGACAAGACTCAGTGCCCATGTGGAGTTTATTGACAGAGGGGAGAGAAAGTGGGGTAGCTGGTGGCCAACCGAAAGTGGGGGAGAGAGAAAGAGAGAGGAGAGAAAGAGGGACTCAGAGAGAGAGAAGGGGCCCCAGAGAGAGAGAGAGTCGTGCTTGCTTTAAAGGGGGGACTTGTGCATGCGTAACTGAGTCCCCTGCACAGGCAGGTAAAGCTTGAGCAGCCAGGTAAAGCCTGACGTAGGGCTGACATGGCCATGAGCATCCTGCCCATTGTCAGGGGTGAGGTCAGGAGACTGCTGGTTCCCAACACATGCCACAAAGAGGGATACTCTCTCAGCTGAGGCACAGGTATGAGGACCTAGGACCTGCTGCAAGTGATATGACAGACATTGAGGAGACCCCATGGAAGTCCTCACCCTTCCTGGGGAACAGAAAGGGGATGGGATGGGGGTTGGGGTGGACTAGGGAAAAGGCAGGGTCAGGTCAAGATTGTTTCAAATTTAAATTAAAGAAGAATAAGAAAAATACAACTACTTAGTTAAGTTTTTAGAAATAGTAAGTTGATACAGATTTGTAAAGGTAGGAGTTATAAACATACCTTCATATAACAAATACTGAGATTTTTTATTATGTTTCATATTTTCAATCATTCTAAAGAATTGTTTACTTGTATAAAAATTTAACTGATATTTCTATTTCATATCCCCTCATTTTTAATGTGTGTCTCACATTTATTGATCAATTACATTTTTTTTTCATTTTCTATAAGATCTTACTTGTGCTTTGGGTTTGCCAGGGTGCTACTGAACATAACTAGAACACAGGCCATTCACATTGCATGTGCTTTTGAAGACATGTAGTCAGTTAGTATAGCAGCAGATAGGGAAAAATGGAAGAAGATATAATGAACATGACAGATTTAGATGACCCTTCCTGGAAGGCATCAACCTCCTTGTGGAGTGAAAGAAGGGAGGGAGTGAGGGAGGGAGGAAGAGAGAGAGAATGGGATCAATATGTAAAATAAGAAAAATAAATAAATAAAAAGGAAAGAAAACTAAAAAAATAAACATAATTTTAAAGACCACAAAAAACACCCAACAAAATAAAACAAAAAGCCAAACAACAGCAACAACAAAACCCACCGCCTGCTGCAAAAGCATTAAGACTCACCTGTTGTTCTGAGAATAACTAATCATTTTCCTTCCCAAAGTTCAAACCCAGGTTGTTGCAGTATATTGCTGCCCTTAATGTCTACCGTCCTGATTGACAGTTTTAACAAATAAAGTAAATTCAATTCATAGCATGTACATATATACAGTTACATCAAGGCATTTTGATTTTGCATACTGGACAGAAGACAGAAAATAGTGTAGTATATACATAGCATTTGTATGCACTATGAAACACAATTTTTGTGATGCACTTTATTTCCTGATTTAGCTCAGAGAAACATTCTCCAGTTGAGTCTGCGGTATCTTTGAGTAACGTAATTATATCTCATATTTTGAGGAGAAAACTGGTGCAGTGTACCAGAATAAACACAAAACATACCTTTGAATGATCTAGCTAAGGGGGCTGGAGCGATGGCTTAGTAGTTAAGAGTACTACATTTTGTTGCTAATGGTCCTGAGTTCAATTCCTAGTAACCACATGGTGGTTCAAAGCCATCTTTAATGAGATTTCCTGGCCTTCAGGCACATATGCAAGCATAACACTATACACATAAGAAATAAATCTTTTTTTTATAAAAAAGTTACAGCTTACACAAAATGATTTTTAGTGTTTAATACTGTAGATGCTAGAAAGTAAACATTGTAGATCTCATTAAAACTAAGAGAAAACACTCAAAGTTAAAGGGAAACAAAGGAAAGAAATCAAATTACTTACTAAAAACCTGCCATTAGATTTATATTAGTATTTTTGGCTTCAACAGTTCATCCAGTAGGTAATTTCACCACAAGTAACTTAATAAAATATATCAAGGATTTTATACTCATTCAAGTTGACCTTTGACCATGAAGATTAAACATTGATTCATTTAAATTCATAGGAACTTAGAAAATATACTTTCCTGAAGACTTTATCAGAGGACAATAGGATATTAAATGACTGTATATCCTGGAAATATAGATATGAGACAACACTTAAAAAACAAAACATAACTAACAACTATTGATAACAGAGATAACATCTCAAAACAAAATCACCAACTGATTGCATTTTAATACCAATTAGAAATAAATGCATTTTATCTAAAATTCATTGTAAAAGAAGTTAAAGAAAAATTCAAATTTAACATTTAAATCATAAAATACATTTGACATACCTGTAACTCATACAACAAAAATTCAATTTTAAGTGTATTCCATTAAACCATTTATTGTTCCATTAAACAAATGGGTTAAATTTATGCTGTTAAAGGTGCAGCTATAAGAATAGAAAAATAAAATGAGGGAAGAAAAATAGATCCAGTTTTATAGAGATTTTTTTTATATTACATATCGATCCCAGTTTCGTCTCTCCCTCCTTCACTCCCTCCCTCTTTCCCTCTCTCCCACCCTCACATGCACCCCAACCACCCTCCCCTCCCACCACGCCCACTCCACATATAGGGTTATGCCCTCCTGGAGGGGTCATCTAAATCTGTCATGTCTTTTGGAGTAGGGACTAGGACTTCTTTCCTGTCTCTAGGTTGAGGGAATATCCCTCATTGGGGGATGTGCCTGAAATGTCCTTTTGTGCACCAAGAATACCTCCTAGTTCCACTGTATGAGGACCCTTATATTGCTCAGGCCTTCTAGCTTAGACCCATGTTCAGGGGGTCTGAGTCAGTCCTATGCTGAATTCCCAGCTATCAGTCTGGGGGTCCATTAGTTCCTCTTTGTTCAGGTCAGCTGTCTCTATGTGTTTCTGCCGCCTGGTCTTGTCCTACCTCTCTGCATCTGGATTCTAGTTTGCCTCACTGTTTAGTTGTGGGTGTTTGCTTTTGTTTCCATCAGCTACTAGATGAGGGCTCCATGATGGTGGATAAGTTAATTGCTGATCTCATTATCAGGGAAGGGCATTCATCGTACTCTTTCCACTGTTGCTCAAATGGTTAGTTGGTGGTCAGTCTTGTAGGTCTCTGGACATTTCTCTAGGTTCAGTTTTCTCTTCAATCCTATAATAGCTCCCTACTTTTTGTTCTCTCTCTCTCTCTCTCTCTCTCTCTCTCTCTCTCTCTCTCTCATCTCCTTTTTCCTCTCTTATATTCTTCTCCAGACTCAATATTCCTAATCCCAAATGCATTCATTTCCTCCCCTTCTCTTTCTCCTAATCCTTCTTTACTCATTGCTCACCCACTCCCAATGTGCTCTGAAGAACTTGTCCCTTCCCCTTTCTGTGAGGGACCTTATATGAATCTCTTAGAATCCACATTGTATCCGAGTTACTCTGGCAGTGTGAATTATAGACTGGTTATCATTTGCTCTATTTCTAAAATCCATATATGAGCAAGTACATACCATGTTCCTCTTTTGTGACTGGGTTACCTCATTCAGGATGGTTTCTTCAAGTTCCATCCATTTGCCTGCGAATATCAAGATTCCATTGTTTTTTTTCCACAGAGTAGTATTCCATTATGTAGATGTCCCACATCTTCTTTATCCATTCTTCAGTTGAGGGGCATCTAGGTTCCTTCCAGGTTCTTTCTATTACAAATTATGCTGCTATGAACATAGTTGAGCACATGTCTTTGTTGCATGGATGTGGATCATTTGGGTATATGCCTAAGAGTGGAATTGCTGGGTCCTGTGGTAAGCTATTTCCCATTTTCCTGAGGAACCAACCTACTGATCTTTAAAATGGTTGTGCAAGTTTGCACTCCCACAAGCATTGGAGGAATATTCCCCTTTCTCCATATCCTCTCCAGCATAAGTTGTCATTGGTGTTTCTAATTTTAGCCATTCTAGCAGGAGTAAGATGGTATCTCAAAGTTGTTTTGATTTGCATTTCCCTATTAGCTAAGGATGTTGAGCACTTTCTTAAGTGCCTTTCAGCTTTTTTGATATTCTCTATTGAGAACTCTCTCTTAAGTTCTGTAGAGACTTTTAAATTCATGAGACAAAAATCATAGAAATATTGTCAATTATAATATAAATGTGAAAATTAGTTAATATACCCAGTGAGATTCCAATAGGGAAAATTATGTTTTCCTTTGCAAGTGGTTGTTGAATGAGAAAGTTTCTTGGTTGGAGATGAGTGCTTGTGTCCAAGCCCACCTCTCAAAACTGGGACTCCATTTGGCATGGAACTGTGTAGACTGAGTGCATGCTGCCATTAGTCTCTGATAATTGATATATATATATATATATATATATATATATATATATATTTAGTACTGTTATATTTATAAAGCCTTGTTACTTTGGGGTCTTCCTTGCCCACTGACTCTTCCAATCTGTTTACCTGTTCTTTGAAATAGATTTCTGAGCCTTGATGGGAAGATTTTTATGAAAACATTTAATTTAGAACTTAGTGTTTCAGGATCTCTCACTCTTAGACTATTTTCCTGTTTTATGTATCTCTGTTATTACACCAAGAGAAAACTAATTCGATAATGGCTGAGTGAGTCAATAAGCTGAGAAGAGTCTGGTATGACCTACAAGCACAACTGTTAATAACAGGTTTAATTGACTTATGGCAGGTTTATTACTCTAGAAACTTATCACCAGCTGAAAATGTGAAAAGTCATTTACTACAGCAATTACAAAATTCCAAGGTCAGAATATATCTGATATCAGAGAATTCCAGTAAACCTAATGGAATTAGTTGTTATGAGTAAGGTTTTCCCCACTGGTCTAGTCCCAGTGAGGCGCCAGCCCCAAATAACACGCAGAGACTCTGTATTCAATATAAGGCTGTTGCCTACGTACTAGTTTCTTATTGGCTAGCTCTGTCTTAATGATTAACCCATTTCTACAATCTAAGTATTTCCACGTGGCCTCATCTTACCGGAGAGCGGGCTGGCGTTCTGCTCTCTCCAGCCTTTCCATGCTGACTACTGACTACTTTCTCTTTCCTCCTTATCTCCCAGTCCCTCGTATATTCCTTTCCTATTGGCCAACAGTGCTTTATTCATTATCCAATATAATAAATATATTTACAGAATAACATCTCCCATCATCTCCTCTTTTATGTCTAAAATAAAAGGAAGGGTTTTAACTTTAACATAGCAAAATATATCCCACAACAGTTATCAAATAAGAATCACAGTTAACAATATTTTGTCCATTAACCTACAGTAAAATTTAACAAAATATTCCATCATCTATCCTATCTTTGTGAGTCTAACGTCCTATATGTAACTTATCTTTAATCCTAACTAAGGAAAATTATAACTATAACTATCTGTTTTCAACTCCTTCAAAGACCACAGAAGGATATTATATATACTCTAGAAATGACAGAGACAACTCGCCTGGACAGTCACTCGAAGTTCTTCTGTAAAATTCTGTCTTCAACCCATAGGCCATAGTGTGTCTGACAAACTCTTCAGAAAAGCAGGAAACTTTAAACTGTCCATCTGTATTGGCAGTTTTTCAGTAACTTTTTCCTGTATTCTGTAGACTGTCTGGCAGATTCTTCCATGTAGCAGAAACTCTGTAGCAATGTCCATCTTGTATCAGCAGTCACTTTCCTGTAGGTCCTGCATGTTCAGTTTATACAGCATAAAGCTGAACAATCCAGACAAGAGCAGTATCTTGCCCATATGGCTAGTCTTGCCATATTGAAAGCACACTTCGTAACGAGTTTCTTCAATGTCCATCGTTCTTTCTGACACAGGTGGTGTTGCCAGGAGCAGTTGTGCCTCACTGTCAAGAAAACCCTAAACCATTTTAAATACCATATTATGTAGGTCTTTGAAAGATTTGAAGAATGCCTATTCATTTAAAATACACCTCTGTATATTTAGAAATTCTAACTAACAACTCTAAATTTTTACTATTATAGATAATTATCTATAATCAGTGTTAAATTACACATTATATTTCTCAATGAGCTATATAAACACAATACCCAACAAGAGGAAAAATATACAAACAACAAAATTGACCTTAAATTTGAATCAATAAATGAAAATCCATTCTAGAACAAAGTATTTATATCTATACCATAATCCCTGTTTTTCCTTTAACGAGATTGGTTATAGTCATTAATCATTTATAACCAACCCCATTTAAATGAAAACAAATATTTATAAACAATATTTGGGAATTTGCACGTTGTTTTCTATCAAGGAATGATTTTCCCAGTTGTTATAGCAATGTCATCCTGGTTGATCTACCTATAAACCTGCACTGTTCCTACAATCAAAATTGGAAATTGTACAATTTCCCTGTTAAGATAGCTTATGCTGTTAAAAAACAAACAAAAACTCACAATACTATATTGAAAATTATGTCCCTGGTTTTTTGAGACAGGAATTGCGTTATTGTTAAATATAAAATATCAAGCAATAGATAAAGTATTATTTGAAATATTGGATCCACTCATTTCTATGGTGCAAATCTCACTAGGGGAATCCTCTTGAAATATTTTTAGTTCCTTTGATGAGATAGAGATGATTTGTTGGAAGTGAATTAGCACAGAAATTGCTTAATCCTAGTTTGGTCTTGCATAGGTTTGCTTGTAAAGAAGGTAATAGCCACATTAGTTTTGTTAGGTAGAATGAGTTTTATGTAATTCAAAATTGGGAAGTTAATGTAAGATATATCTGATGGGAGATTTTATTCTGTAAATATGTTTCTCATACTGGTTAATGAATAAAGCCCTGTTGGCCAATGGGAAAGCAAGATAGGCATGGTTAGAAGACAAGGAGCAAAGAGGAAGTAGGAGGGAGGAGTCAACATGGAGAGCCTGGAGAGGTAGCATGCTAGCCCCTCTGGCCGTTAAGATAAGCCTCGTGGAAATACTTAGAATAGTAGAAATGGGATAATCATTAAGACAGAGCTAGCCGATAACAACCTAGTACCTGGCCAACAGTGTTATATCAAATACAGAGTCTCTGCCTGTTATTGGGGGCTGGGTGGTGGTGGGACCAGACCTGAGGTGGGGGAGAAACATGCTCGTAACATAATGGTGTGAGAAGTGCAATTGAGAACTTTCACTTAAAGCTTAACAAACGCTTAAAAAATATTTTTTGGAAACAAAAGAACAGAGACTAACAAGATTTCTTGGTAGCAGCATTTTTCTTGGTTAAACTTTGTTTTGATTGAGGCAGAGATTTGCACGGCTCCTTTAAGGGAGATTTCCAAAATTAACATAAAAGGCAAAAAACAGCATTGCTTTTAAAGAGCTCTGCTAACAATTCATTGGTGTGTTTGAGGGCTGGTAATGACAGTTTACATTATATGTAGGCTTGGGAGAGAAAGAGAAAAGAAATAAAATAATTTTAAAAAGACAAAGTGTGGTTGGGTATGGTGGCACATGCCTTCAATCCCAGAACTAGGGAGGCAGAAGCAAGCAGATCTCTGTGATTTCAAAGTAAACCTGGTATGCAAAGTGAATTACAGGAAAGATAAATGTTACACAGAGAAACTCTGTCTCAAAATATATAAAAATAAAAGTAAAAAAAAAATAGAGTAATAAAAAAAGCCACATAAAGATGAAAAACACAGAAAAACTTTGGATACTATATGCGATCCTGTTGTCTTTAAATTGTTTGACTGCTGAGGAAAAAGCAACTACTGATAAAAGAAATGCTGCTGGATTAATCCAATTTATATATTTTAAAAATGCTTTAGTTCCAAAATTTAAAGTTACTGGGGAAAAGGATTTCTAATTTTGTTTCAACAGAAAATGAAAAGCTGTGGATTTCTTCCATACTAATGTGGTTTGATCAAGGCTGACCACCTGAAACAGCACCCCAGGTGATCCAACATTCAATGCAGTTGGAACAAAGCAGCCTCACAGACTACAGCCAGAATTTCTGCATCTTCTTAGGATCCCCATGGTAGGACCCCCTACCAGCAGGAAGTAGTTTGGAAAGAAAGATACTCTAATTTCCAAATATTGTTTATAAATGTTTGTTTTCATTTAAGTGGGCTTGGTTATCAATGGTTAATGACCACAACCAATCTTTTTAAAGGTAAGAAGGGAATTATGGTATAGATATGAATGCTTTGTTTTGGAATGGATTTTCACTTACTGATACAAATTTAAGGTCAATTTTGTGATATGTATATTTCTCCTCTTGTTTAGGTATTGTGTTTATATAGCTCATTGAAAAATGAAATGTATAATTCAGGACAGATTATAGATGATTACGTATGATACCACTTCATTGGTGACCTTCCATAGTATAATCTTGTATTGATTAGTCTTGAATAGAATTGAGAATAATAACAAGTATTTTATAATTTTAAAATTCATTAATGAATTCATGAGCATTAGCATCTTTCAAAAATATTGCATATGAAAATTAATGAAATTTATAATCTGACTTTAATTTTATATACCTATAAAATTAATCATAACATCACTAGAAGGGATTTAATTATTTATTTTAAATATTTTTAGAAAGTTATATCTTCCTTCCCATTTCCTTTATAGATTCAAATGGGGTCTCTTTATCACAGCAACAGAGTTCTTTGATGTTATAGGATATTGAATTCCATACTTATTAGATGAGTAATTAATTACTTAAATAATTTTAATGTTAACATTATCTTATTAAAACTTGGGTATTATTTCTTTTACGTGTTTCTTTTTTCCTAATTGACTTCATGCTTTCTGCTGTGAAATCATCACCACTCTATATAGACACAATTGAATTACCATCATTACATATTTTTGTACATTTTTCTAGTTATTTTCTACATTTATTTATTATATAATCATTTTAGATCAAATTGGTGTACATTAACAAAGTAAGCATTTGTAACATTTACCATTTGCAGCATAAAATGAAGCATATATTCTGTAAAATTTCATAGCTTTGACATTACTGAGACACAATATTAGTAGAACCTCTTAAAATGAGTGGAATTTTTTATTACATAATAAACTATAATATTATCTTTGCCCTCAATTGTGGATCTGACATTAATTATTCTGTATCGCTCTTCATTTTTATGCTTCCCATAAAAGAATCACTATAGGTGAATTCAAGACATATTTAATCTTTCACCTTTGTTCTACCAATTATCACTGTATTGTTTCATGCTGAGCTATATAATCTTAAATTTTGCTTTAATTGTCTTACAGAAACTACACTATCTAATAATATTATTCCTTAATTGAATCATCTTATCTCAGGTTATTTTAATTTAAGTACTCATAAACATGCCTAATGTTTTCTTACTATGTTTTAAAGTCAGAATTCTTTAAAAAGAATAATGAGAATAGTTAAGCAACTTTACTTTCAAATTATATATTTGTTCATTAAACCTAAAAGGTTGTAATGAGAGAAAATATTTGGAAAACTATTGTCACAAATGTCTGAATCTCCTCTACCCTATTACAAAATCATCATCAAATCAAACAATATAATAAATTCTCAACAATACCAGCACTATTGGAAGCAGAGAACCCCGTCTGCAGAACTTATAATTCTTTAATAAAAAATTGCAGCACATCTCCCATTATCTTCCTCCTACCTTTTCTGACAACATGTAGGCACAATGCAGAAGAATCAGAGGTTGAAAGCTTGCCAAGAACAAAAAAGTAACAGAGGGTTGTCGATTTCTTCAGGAATCAATATCAAACCACTCCCAGAAAAAGAAACTAAAACATTAATCCCTAAATCCTGAATACCAGTTATGACTTGATTATTTTTAGACTTTTGTATATAAAAGGGTCTCAAACTTTGTGGGGTCACAGGATAAGTTCATGAATGTAGTTTGTCTGGAGGAAAACTATTTGTACACACATGACCCAGTACTTAAAGGTGAAGGCAGCAGAGAGAAAGAAAAATTTAAACAAAAGATTCAGTAGTCCCCTGATCTTCAGGCAATTTGTTCTAAAACATGTGAAAGAATTATGGGTAACACCAAACCATAAACCATGATGCTTTCTTATACTTACATACTTACAGAAGAGTGTATTTTATATGTTTGACAAAATAAGTAGCAATAATAACTAATAGTAAACTCGAAAAAAAATAACAGTGTACAACAATAAAGTTTTGTGAATGTTAGCTTACCTAAAGCATAGCTGTGTCCTTTGACGGAGGTATGTTCTGAGAAGTGAACATTTATGTGATACCATCACCATTGAAACCCTGATGTTCACTAGCACAGAACTCAAAATGTATATGTTTTGTATACCTAAGTTACTGTGTATAAGCCTCACTATACCTTGGATACACACACATCCATTACTATACATTGAATGCTGTAGCAAATTATAGAATGAAAGTCAGCTTTATACATATAAACATAGAAAAGGTATAAGAATATATGGTATAGAAGATAATCAATAAAATTTCTGGAGATGAATATCAGTTGATATCAAACAAAGTTCTATGACTGTCTCCAATACTATGTAATCCAGACATGACAACTCATATTTGTTATCCAACAACACAGGTGTTGGAGGAAGAGAGATCAGATGGTCATCCTTGGCTATATAATGAATGTGATGTCAGCCTGTGATACATGAGACAATATTGGGAGAAACAAATAGGTTAGATTCAGAAGAATGAGTGGGGGTGAATATGATCAAAATATATTTTATGAAAATTTCAAAGAATTAATAAAACTATTTTTAACAGGACAAGAATGCTAAAAAACAAACAATAATTTTAAGATAAATGTGATTTTACAGTATTTTAATACATGAGAATAATATTTGAATTCATGAAAAGTTTACTTTCACATAACAAGAGAACAAAGTAAAGCAGTAACACTTTAATTGAATTAAATGTCATGGAATAAATATTTTTAAAAGTAAAACTTATTAAAAATAGACAAGCTGAAACCAGGAATTAGTTAAAAAAAATCAATCAAAAATCAATATTTGCTGAGTTCAAGAAAAATAAATTTAACGCTCATTACAAATGAATGATCACTATTAAACAATCAACAAGAGCACTTTTCAAAAACAAGAAAGCTACTGAGGTTGGAATGAAATGAAAAGAAAAATCAAGCAAAATTGAAACAAAATTATGAAAGAAAGTCAAATATTTATATTATTAATTTCTCTAAAGGAGAAAAATCAATTAAGGGCCAGTTGAGGTGTAAAAATGAAACTTAATGTAATAGAAACATTATATAATTATATGTATATATACAGATATATACATACATACATACATACCTACATACATATATGATCTATATAAAAACACCAAATAATGGGGGAAACACAGGCCAAAACTGGCCATCTCCTATCACAAAATGAAGCTTCCAATGCTAGGATTGGATTAAATCTAATTGAGTTGTTATTCAAAGGGGTCCCTTGGTAATACCTCAACAAACCAGGCTAATACAAATACTATAGGCTGTTTTTCACAAACTGACAGCAAGGCGCCATTTTTGAGGACAACACTTACACAACTCATTGACCTCATTGACATGAAAAAGACAATTTGGTGCCTACTAGAGTCTTCTTCCCTATATTCTAATGTTTATGGCATAGGAAGGTACTTGTGTATGCTACCAAAAGAAATGTAAATACCAACCCAGTGACAAATCCTTTAATAGGTAACGGTGTTCTTCCTACAAGATATGCTAGGACAATATTGGCCATAGCCTGTGGGAATAACCAACCAATATCTGATGTGACTTAAAGCACACTCTATGAGATTGAATGCATACCAGACACACACCCCTGGGGTGAACAGGAAAATAGGGTGAAAACATGTACTATTGTTCTTAAGAAAATAAAGTTGGAACAAAATGTTTTCTAATGACATTTGGTTACACTCATATAATAGTGTATCTTGTTCAGCTGTCACCAGAGAAGATTCCTTCTGCAGCAGATGAGAACAAATACAGAGGTCCACAGCCAGACATTATGGAGACACAGAGAGACCTTGGAATGCTCAGAACTAATTGGAATGTCTCTACTAAATCTCTCCTTAAGGGTCAGAGAACCTTGCAGGAGATAAAGTAAAAAGAATGGAAGAGCCAGAGGGGATGAAAGACACCAAGAAAACAAGGACCTCTAAACCAACAAGATCTAACTTCATGTGAAGTCACAAAGACTGAATAGGCATTGTTTTGGATGGGAAAGGAAACGAAGAGGAACTAGAAGGAGTACAGGTAGAGGGAATCATAGAATATATTTATTTAAATATTAATTTATTTATTAAAATATTTATAGTTTAAAATTTGATCAAGTAAAAAAAATATTAGAGGGCTCTCTTAATACCACCCCAAGATTGGTTTGGTGTTATTTACTACATGGGACATTTTAATAAAACAAAATATGTTTTAATGGATAACAAACAAGGTATCGTCAGGGCATTGATGTAGAATGTTGATGGAACTTAATTAGATTATAAGTTTCTCAGAAGCAAGGAAAAAGAAAAGGAAACAGTAGCATGTTGTGCTCAAGGAAATTAAGGAAAGACAATGTCTAAAATCCAAAGGACTGTAAACATTCAAAATTATATTGTTAAATGTTACTCATGGAAGTGAAAGAAAAATATAATTTAAAAGGCAT
Source organism: Cricetiscus sungorus (assembly GCA_030556225.1). Lineage (NCBI taxonomy): Eukaryota > Metazoa > Chordata > Mammalia > Rodentia > Cricetidae > Cricetiscus > Cricetiscus sungorus. The sequence goes on along the minus strand of JANBXA010000726.1, from coordinate 52,513,674 downwards.
ATGATTGTATCTTTTCTTTCATATATCTCCAAGGAAAAGGCAAAATTAAAAGAACTGTGATGAACAAAAGTAGATAATTGGTTCCTGGGGTTTGGGTAAGATATTGATTGCATACAGTGTTAAATCAACTGCACACTGCTAATCTCTCTATCAGGGTAACAGGGATAGCTGTTCTCTTTTGGGAGGTAAAAGGATGGTAAGGTACAAATGATCTAAGAGAGGACATGTGAAAAGTCAGGAGGATCTCTAAGGGAATAGGGAGGAAGTTAAATACAAGAGAATCTGAAAGATCAATTTAAAAAATCTGTGGATGTCTGAAAAATCCACAAATAATCATAATATTAACTACCTAAAACATGTAATGCACATAAGTCAGTGTATAAATATGCATATACAATTTTAATGAACATTTCTCATCTAGGCTGACAATGTTCCCTCCAAAAGCCAAAGACCACATAAGAAAACCACAATACCAGACATGAGAAGCCTCTTTTGAGTTGTTGACTAGAGCTGATTTCATCCCTCATGAAGGAAAATTTACTTTGCAAAAGACAAAGAAAACCACAGAATATAGAAAACCATATTCCATCAAAATGCGGAGGTACCATTCCTGGTCCCAGTGGATATCCAATTACAACACTCTCCCATACCTATGTCTCTGGGAAACACTACAGAAGCAGAGGTTAAGTATGACCGTGAAAGCTAGAGGATCAAGGAGTTTACTGTGAGGTTATGTTGCCTCGTATCATCAGTATGTACACCTGTAATATCTTTCCACCACAAAAACACAACAGCTCAAATGTGATCAGACGAAGGGTGATAAAAACAAAATGAAAAGGAAAATTTCCACATTGCCTCAACCCTACACACACACACACACACACACACACACACACACACACACACACACCCCTATCTGTGACTGAATAAAGCTCTGAATGAAAGGGTTGATCTTTCTCAGAGCATACCAACTGATTGTCCAGTGGCAACTCATCGGCCCCAAAATATGTATATAACTAACATTTTATGGACCTAATAGGTTATATTTAGGAATGTTCACCGATATACAAATCCATACATGCAGGTCTATTGTACTCTTGTCTAGGGCGGGCTTTTTGGAGTAATCCTGCACTCCAAAAATTGTGCTTCCTACCGGGGACGTTTGTAGATCCCATTTCAATAACATGCTGGAAGTCCACAGACATGTCCATGCTCAGTTCCACCTGGTCAGGGATGTTCTGCTTCTCACACAGCTCCTGCCACAGGCACAGTAACATCTGGAAGTCTGGGTTTGGTCCTTGACTAAGATCATGTCCAAAGCTTCCTATGGTCATGAGCCCCACGAACTCCAGGCTGGGTCAACAGACTTTTATGTGTTCCACCATGGCTACGGTCAGTAAAGGCAGAAGGCCATGTTTACTCTCCTCTCAACTGGTCTTCATCTGGACTATAACTTTTAGCCATTCAGTAGAACCTTTCTTCTGCCAGGAACTGTTCACCTTGTCTGCAAGCTTGATAGAGTCTACAGCATCTAGCATAAAGAAGTTTCTGTAAATGGCCAATGAAGTGCCATTTGATCTCAGGACATGAAGATAGAACGTCAGCGTTTGATGCCTTTTCTACTGGTTCCTGAACATAGTTCTCTCCTGTAGAGAGCCACAAAGTGCCACACCTTAAAGATGGTGCTGGCCTTCCACCTCTCCAAGGGTGAGCACTCTCTGGTGTAAACAAGCCCTTATTTGGTTAAGTCTGTTCAGCCTGTCTGCTTCTGCATTAGAGTAGCCTATCTGCAGGGTCCATGTAGCTCACTGGGCTTGGTTATTGCAAGGGTATTTAAGCCTATGCAGGGGTCCCTGGGGGCCCCATGGGACAGAAGAACATGTTTCAAGGATCCTGATTAAAACTGCAAGAAGAATATCTTCCCGGAGGGAAGACGCGACACAAATGGTGGCCCATACGGGGAATTTTTCAGATCAGAACTCCTTATTGGCAGGGGTAGGCGTGGTTCACTCTCCAAAAGTGCAATCCTCTGGAGAGCTGGCTGAATGTTGATGGAGCTGGGAGTCAGGTTTGCGCTGGTGAGTATAAAAGAGCGTGCCCATCAGAGTGTGGCACGGTGGCCACAGGATCTCTCAGCCATCCAATTTCAGCTAGTAATGACCAGCAAAACTAAACCTGCAGAATGAAACTCTTTTAAAGATGTCTTACTCAATCCCACTGAGTTGGGTTGTTAGAAATATATGTCCAATTAACTTTACTTTCATATTTTGAATGAAATGTGGAGATTAATGTTCTATATCATACAGGGTTATTTGAAGTTCTGAAGAAAATTTAGTGGTTGTTTTAACTTTCTGTAGAATGAATGGCTTTGGTATTTTATATGGATTGTATTAATTTTCAGGATGCAAAGAATGTTTTTATGATATTTTTGTTTTGAAATTTTATAAAATATGTTTTATTACATTATTTTGTTTCCCCAAAATCCTCACATATTCTCATTCACACAACTTTATTTTTTCTTTTAAGACAACAAGGTTGTCCACTTTCTCTATATCTGTTTAGTTCTAATTGAAGTTCTAGCTAGAGAAATAAAAAAACAAAAGGAGATCAAGGACATACAAACTGGAAAGGAAGAATGTATTATGAGGCCTCTAGAGGTCAGAGGAGGACAATGGATCCCTTGGAAAGAGTATTATCGATGTTTGTGAGCCAACATTGGGAGCTGTGAATAAATCTTAGATTCCCTGCAAGAGCAACAATGGTTTTAACCACTGACCTTTTTCTCTATCCCCAGTTTATCTTCTTTTTTCCAGTTTAACTTCTTAAAGATATGTGTGGTATTTTAACATACTATGTATACAAAACTTTTCAAAGTGTATTGCTTGGTCAATATTTCATCTCTTATGATTCTTTATGCTTTAATATTTTAATGGTGAAATTTGAATTGTAAGTATTCTAAATTTTCATGAAATTGACTATTTTTCCCTGTGTGTTTTGATAAGATTTAGTGACACACCTAGAAAATATTCCAATTCCAGGCTTCAAAGATCACCTCCAATGCTATGGGTAATTTAAACTAAAATTTATTTATGCAAATATAAAACTGTTCCAACAGCATTCATGGAAAATATAATTTTTCATCTTCAAAAATGTTATTGAATGACCTACATCATACTTGTTCCTAATCAAGTATCCTGAAAGGATGAAGGGACCAAGAAGTGGAAATATCACTGTTGGAATAAAATAAACAACTCTAATGTTTTGAACTATAATACCATTGTCCAATATAAGCAACTAGAAAACAATTGTAAAAGGACTGCTCATAAGACTTGGACAGAGGAGGATCTAAATATGTGAAAGCCTCTATTTACAATAGATATTACAAAAACTGAAAATGATAAACACATATTTCAAGTACAAAATTACAACACTGAGGAGGTATAACTGCAAAATCTCATAAAACATAATCCTCAAGATAGTTAATTCATTATAAACGTTTGAAAATAGTAGAAACTCCACAAGTAATAAAAGTTAATTGAACACATTAGCAGAAAGGAAGAGCTCTTATTTCTGAAAGAGTACTAAGAACTCACTAATAATACCCAAACAATTACTAGTGATAAAAATGATTATACAAAACTTTATATAAACATCCTGTATGTTACATTTCTCTTGGTTATTTTGCTGTGCCATACTTTTTAGTTTGATGAAATTACACATGTATAATTTTGATTATTATTGTTGTGGCCTATGAATTTTGTCATTCTGTGTTAAGATAGTAGGCTCTTCTTCTTCTTCTTCTTCTTCTTCTTCTTCTTCTTCTTCTTCTTCTTCTTCTTCTTCTTCTTCTCCTTCTTTTGTTTTTATCAAGACAGAGTTTCTCTGTGTAGCTTTGTAGACCAGGCTGGCCTCAAACTCACAGAAATTCACTGGCCTCTGATTCCCAAGTGCTATGAATTAAGGTGTGTACCACCATCATTTGGCAATATAGTCTCTTCTTGGAAAATTTTTTTTGCATTTAAGACTCATTTTATTTTTATTTATGTGTATATTTGTATACTTGTATGAATTCCTGTGTAACATTTATTTTCAGATATCCACAGATGTCAGAAGAATGGATCAGGTGCCCTAAAACTGTAATTACAGATGATTAGGAGCCACCATATAGGTATTGCAAATCAAATCAATTCTGCTGTAACTCATTGCTCATAATCACTGTGACATCTCTCCAGGTTATGATCAACATTTTAGGCAAAAGAAACATTATTTAAGATGGTTCCACCATTTTATACTTTGTACTCCAATGTATGACATGTCAATTCAGTTACTTCCTCCATAACACGTACTATACATAATTTTCTCCTAAGCTCATATTAATTTTTATTTTAAATTTTATGTTAACTTTTTTGTGCTAGTTATTTTTTGTTAACTTTATAAAAAACTAGCATTTCCTGTGGAAAAAAAACCCTCATCTGAGGAACTGTGCCATAAAATTGAGCGTTGGGAAAGTCTTTGGAGCATTTTCTTGATTAGTGATTGATTCAGGAAGTCATAGATTACTGTAGAAGGTTGTACACCTGGATAGGTTGTCTTAAGGTGTGTAAGAATGCATGATGAGCAAGCAAAATAAAGCAAGCCAGCAAGCAATTTGCTCTGTGATTCTTTCCTCTGTTCCTTCCCTAAATTCCCTCATTGATGAACTGTTACCTGGGACCATAAGACAAAAAAAATTCCTTCTCTTACTCTTTTATCATAGCAACAGAACCAACCCAATGCATTTTCCTCCCATTTCTTTTTAAATTGTTGCCATTGCTTTTCTTTAGACTTATTTTTAAGTGCAACAAATAATATGTATTTGGTCTCAAAATTTCTAGTACATTTTGTAAGTCTCATCTTTGAATTACTTAGCGTTACATCTCCAGCTCACAATGCAGTTTAAATTTTTTTCACTTACGTAATAAAATTATTTCTGTATCAATGTCTTCATCTGCTAATTCTAACATCTGTGTCTGTTCTTTGAACAATTCAGTTGATTGTTTGACTTTCTCATTATGAGCTATTTCCTGCTTCATTGTAGACCTGATAAATTTTTGTTGTTGGAATGAAGACATTGTGAATTTTGCTTTTCTTATTGTTGAATATTCATGTAGTTCTATGAATGTTATTATCCTTTGTTCTGGAAAATAGTCAAGTAATTTGCCAACAATAAATATGAGTACTAATTTGAATATTTGTCAGGCAAGAAAAGAACACTTATCACTTTAGACTAATTATATCACAGTGTTAATGCAAGATTCTTATGAATATATTCTGCAATACCCTAGGATCATGTTATAGTTTTAAATTATATTGAAAACATAATTATTCCAACTATTTGTGGAGTACAATTTATGCAAACACTGGGTACTGATGAAATACTTAATATTTCCATCAGCTTACATATTCTTCTATTTATTTATTTTTGACACATGTTCACTGGTATAGAATAATTATTTGCATTATTATACAAGTGTACCCATACCTCTACCTGCCCATGTATCGGGAAGTAACCATTGAAAAACATCCTCTTATTTAACATTTAAACTGTACAATTTATTCTTGTTAATTATACTCAGCCTACTGATATTGTAGAACACTTGAACTACTTACCTGTCACATTGGACACACTGACTGGCCTTTCCTCATTTACCTTATTCTCTATTCTACTTATCTTCTCATAATCTCAATATGCATGAGTGAGATAACTCTTTTTATATTCCACATGAGTAAGATTTTGCAATGACTTTGTTCTGTAACTATCTTATTTTTATTTAAAGGAACTTTATTCGTGCAATATATATGGCTCTTACTTGCTCATCTCCTCCCAGATCCTTCCAAGACAATAATCTCCAATCATTTATTTCTCTTCAGAAAATAAATCAGGCAAAAAATAGAAAAAGAAAAAAATAAGCTAAATGAAACCAAAACAAAAAAAGACATATACAAAACAGCCACTCCAAAAATAACAAACAAGAAAAAAGAAAAAGCATGAGAAAAACATTCTCAGAGAGAGACACAAACACACAAAATAACAAGGCACATAACAACAGAAAATCAGAAACCATAATATACAAGCCAAAGATCAGTAATGTAAAAACTGACCCAACAAAAAAAAAAGGAAAAGAAAAGAAAAGAAAGAAAGAAATCATGAAAATACCATAGAGTGAGTGCATTCTGTGTTTTTCTACTGATAAGTGTGGGGCTTGATATTAAGTGTGGTTTCCACACCCAGTGAAACTTGATTGGGGAGAAAATACATTTTGTTTGTTTCACGCACTTGTCAATTGCAGATACCTCTGGATTAGAGATTGGAGCTTGTGTCCATTTCCCTCTCTAAGCTCTAGGACCCCATCTGGCTTGGACCTGTGCAGGAGCTGTGCATGCTGCCAGCAGTCTCTGTAAGCTCATGTATACATTTGTCCCATGGTGTTTACAAATCCTTACTGTCTTAGAGTTTTCCTTGCCAACTAATTCTACTTCCAATTCCACAGAGTAATCTGATCCCAGAGGAGAAGAGTGTGAGGAAGACATTTCAATTAGGACTGAATGTTCCAAAGTCTTTCTCTCTTTGAACATTGTCAATTTGTGAGTCTCTGCATTAATTTTTATATACTGCAGGAGCAATCTGTAGTGATTGTTGATTGAGACACTGAACTATGGGTACATCAGAATATCATTGGGGTCATTTTATTGCTGTTACTTTTTTAGTGGAAAAACTGTATTTTATTTCCCTCTGGTCCATGGCCTATCTAGTCTCATGTTCTTGGGCAACCCAGCAGTGTCAGTCCTGGGTTCTATATCTATCTATCTATCTATCTATCTATCTATCTATCTATCTATCTATCTATCATCCATCCATTTATCATCTATCATCTATACCTATGCCTATACTTATACATGAACCCACCCCTCTACCCCTCCACACATACCACACACATCCTTGACATTTCTGGTTCATACTTCTCCCATTTCTTCAAGTAGGATTCCCCAAAGCACAGCCTAATATCTGGCCATGAGTCTTTGCATCTGTTTCCATCAGTTACTAGATGAAGCCTCTCTGAGTACAATGGGGTAGGCATCAATCATGTTTGTCTTTCTTAGCCTGGGTTTCCTCAGTGAGGATGATTTCTTCATAATTTTACCCATTTGCCTTAAAATTTCATGACTTTACTGTTTTTAACAGCTGAGTAATAATAATTGTTGAAATATACCACATTTTATTTATCCATTCTTCAGTTGAAGGATATATAGTTTGTTTCCAGGTTCTGGCTATTACAAATAAAGCTCCTAAGAAAATAGTTGAGCATTTTTCCTTTATAAAGGATAGAGCATGCTTTGGATATATGACTCACCTGATAGAAGAGAAAGTATTAAATAAGCTTGAACACAGTAGCACAGGAGACAACTTCCTGAAGAGAACACCAGTAGTACAGACTAACATCAACAATAAATGTGACCCCATGGAACTGAAAAACCTCCCTAATGTAAGGGGCAATGTCAATAGGAAAAAATGGCAACCTACAAAATGGGAAAAGCTTGTCAACAATCCCATATCTGACAGAAGACTGATTTCCAAAATATATAAATAACTCAAGAAACCAGGCACCATAAAACCAAATAATCCAATTTTAAAAAGTGGTACAGTTCTAAACGGAGATTTCTCTATTGAAAAATGTCTGAGAAACATTTAAAGAAATGTTCGATATCCTTAGCCATCTGGGAAATGAAAATCAAAGTGATTCCGAGATACCATCTTAAAACTGTCAGAATGTCTAAGATCAAAATTGTAAATGTCAGCTTACACTGGATAGGATTTGCAGCAAGGGACACACTCCTCCATTACTGCTGGAGTACAAACTTGTATAGTCACTTGGAAAATCAACATGGTGGTTTCTCAGAAAATTTGGAATAAGTCTTTACATGCTTTCTTATAGAACTCAGTGTCTCATGCCCAGGTGTAGTGCAACTTTTCTACAGCCATGTATACAGGGCAGATTGATGTGGGGGTACTTTTTCATCTGAGGGTCCTTTTTATTTCTTAGATGCCTCTAGCTTGTCTTAAGTTGACAAAATACCTACCAACACTAACTGTTAACTGAAATAGTGTTACACAGCTCAGAGCTATATTTTACAAGTTTTTGTATGTAGTATTTTCATTTGAAAGTATTTACTAATTTTCATTTTGTGTGCTTCTTAACTCATTTTTATTTAGAAATATATTTCTTAATTTCTAGTTATTACCTTGACTTGATTTTAGCTTAAAAGATCTGTCAGTAGTGACAGGAAAGAGACACAGCCCCACTCTAATACATTCACTAGCCTAATAAATGCCCCTATATTTTTAGGGAACCTAATTTAGTCCAAAGTAGGATTCATGCTTTAAAAAATGAAGAGAATTTCAGTCCTGCTTGACATAATAACTCAGAGTTAGAGGAGATTTTATTGAAGTTAATTGCAATGTAGGCATAAACAATCATGTTAAATATGAGAGGTATTACTCATTAAGAAATGGCCATGAGCATAGTTCAGGACAACTCAAGAAAGTGTGATGAAAGTGAGATAGAAAATATAGGTAAGGTCTCCTTAAGGAAGAGTCACAAAAATAGGGCCTACCAAAGTGTGGTTATACACCATGAAGGAAGCGTCATAGAGAGTAAGACATACTGAAGTATAGTTCTGGGCTCATTAAGGAATATTCACAGGTCATAATTCCTTCTTTCCTGTGGATTTACAGCTAAGTGAGGAACTGCCTTACTCCTAGGTAATCAAGGAAATGTCTTACTCCACCTGTATTCAACTGAGAAGGGGAGTTTACAGAAACCAGATCAAGAAGTCAATCATTTCATAACAGTAATACAATTTTTGAGAGGGGCCATTCATTAGAGTTATTCGAGCATATCATTTAGAAATTTAGATAGTTAAAAAATAATTCATTCAGGACAAAAAGAAAATGAAATTTTTCTTTTAATAAGAGAGATGATAGGATGATTTCCAAAATGGATTTTATTGAATTAGAACCTGAGTAAGTAAAATCAAGAAAAAAAGTTTCACAAAGGGTTTTTACCATGTACTTTTTCTGGAAATGGATATATTGATAGGAATCATTGTAAAATGGATTACAGCTAGGGAAGAAAAAGGTCTTAGGTTGTTAATTTAGCTGGAATTCTTGCTTTTCTGCTGGCAAAAGTGTTTGCCTAGATGTCTGAGTAAGAATCATGGCTCCCTCATAAAGGCCCCAGGATATCCTATGATTTTCTTTCCTGCCTGAAGACCTTAATATTTGTTTAGACTTGTTTTATGACCCAAAACACACATGACTTTTACAGTTTATTTAGATCTGTTTCAAATATTTGCTTTGGGAAACTCATTTATACAGTTACTTTTACTGTAAATTAATCTAGATTTGATAATCGTGGTTTCTATATTTGTTCAGATATTTTAAGGTTGATCAATTTTTGTGAATATGTTACAATATGATTTTAATTTATACATTTACCTATATAGTTCTTTACTGTTTTCTCTATAGATCTTGAAGGAGTTTTAAGAAATATTTAGAAATTGGGTTTTATAAACCACTTACTTATTTTACTTGGTCTTAATGGAGATCTCTTATTCTTATTATTTTTAATTCATTTTATTTAAAATTTTATTGTGAATTTAAGTAGACATGCTAATTTTCAGATATTTATACACATTTTATTTCATGTGCAAAATATACAACTTTTGGAACAGTGTGCTGATAAATTTGTAATTTGTTAATTTTCAAATTATTTATAAGGAACCACTTAGGAATTTTAGCCATTGCAAGTTTTTAAAAATTTGTACACTTAGCATTTTAGATATATATTTTGACAAATTTTTAATTTAAATTTGAAACAAGCTTACTTTACATATCAATCTCAGTTTCCGAACTCCCTCTCTCCTCATGAACACCCATCCTATCCCTTTCTGCTACCTAGGAAGTGTAAGGCCTTCCATGGGGAGTCTTCAAAGTCTTTCATATCATTTGGAGGAGGGCCCAGGCCCTTCTCCATGTGTCTAGGCTGAGGGAGTATCCCTCTATGTGGAATGGGATCCCAAAGTCCATTTGTATACTAGGGATAAATACTGATCCATTACGAGAGGCCCTATAGTCTTCCCAGTCATCTTAAATAACATCCACACTCAGGGAGTCTGGATCAGTCCTATGCTGGTTTTCCAGGGATCCGACGAGAGTCCACGAGTTCCTCCTTGCTCAGGGCAGCAGTTTATGTGGGTTTCTGCAGCCTGGTCCTTCCCTGTTTGCTCATCACTCCTTCTCTGCAACTGAATCCCAGGGGCTCCACTCAGTGTTTAGCTGTGAGTGTCTATTTCTGCTTCTGTTATATGAAGGCTCTAGGATGGCATATAAGGGAGTCATTACTCTCATAATATGGGAAGGGCATTTAAGGTAGCCTCTATACTACTGCTTACATTGTTAGTTGCGGTTATCCATGTAGATCTCTGGACATTTCCCTAGTGCTAGACTTTTCTTAAAATTTATAATGGCTCCCTCTATTATTGTATCTCTTTTCTTGCTCTCCTCTGTTCTTTCTCTGACTCAATATTCCTGCTCCTTTATGCTGACCTCTCTCCTCCTCTTCCTCCTGACTCCCTCTCCTCTTCCTGTAAGCTCCCAATTTTCTTGGAGAATCTTGTCCCTTTCACTTTCTCCACTTAGGGATCCCTTGTTTCCTAGTTTTTCTGGCATGTGGAGTGTAGGTTGGTAATCCTTTGCTCTATGTCTTTTGGCTTTTTGTGAGTGGGTTACCTTACTCAGGATGATTTCTTCTAGTTCCATCCATTTGCCTGCGAATTTCAAGGATCCATTGTTTTCTTTCCCACTGAGTAGTACCCCATTATGTAAATGTACCACATTTTCTCCATCCATTCTTCAGATGAGAGGCATTTAGGTTGCTTCCAGGTTCTGACTATTACAAATAATGCTGCTATAAATATAGGTGAACAAAAGTTCTTGTTGTATGAATGTGCATATTTTGGGTATATGCCTATGAGTGGAATTACCGGATCTTGAAGTACACTGATTCCCATTTTCCTAGATAACACTGTACTGATTTCCAAAGTGGCTGTATGAGTTTTCACTCCCACCAGCAGTGGAGGACTGTACCCGTTTCTCCATATTCTCTCCAGCATAAACTGCCATTAGTGTTTTTGATTTTAGCGATTTTGACAGGAGTAAGATGGTATCTCAGAGTTGTTTTGATTTGCATTTCATCTGATGGCTAAGGATGTTGAGTACTTTCTTAAGTGTCTTCCATCCATTTTAAATTCTTCTAATGAGAATTCTTTATTTAGTTCTTAACCCCACTTTTTAATCAGATTGTTTGGTAGTTTGGTAACTAGCTTCTTCATTTTTTTGCATATTTTGGAAATCAGCCCTCTGTCAGATAAGGGGTTAGTGAGTATCTTTTCGCAATATGTGGGCTGCCATTTTGTCCTATTGATTATGTCCTTGCCTTAGAGAAACTTCAATTTCAAGGCATCCTACTTATTAATTGTTGATCTCAGGGTCTGTGCTACTGGTGTTATTTTCAGCAAGCAGTCTCCTGTACCAATTTGTTCAAGGGTACCGCCCACATCCTTTTCTAAAAGGTTCAGTTTTCTTTGGTACATTTGGACTTAAGTTTTGTGCATGGCAATAGATATGGATCTATCTGCATTCAAGTCAGCATCCGGTTGTGCCAGTACCATTTGTTGTAGATGCTTTTTTTTCCATTTTGTAATTTTAGCTGCTTTTTCAAAAATCAGTTGTTCATAGTTGTGTGGGTTAATATCAGGGTTTTCAATTAGATTTCCTTTGTCTTCCTGTCTATTCTTGTGCCAATACCAAGCTGTTTTCAGGACTATTGCTCTGTAATAGAGCTTGAAGTCAAGGATGGTGATGCCTCCATGAGTTCCTTTATTGTACAGGGTTGTTTTGGCTATCCTGGTTCTTTTGTTTTTTTCCATATAAAATTGAATATTGTTCTCTTAATCTCTGTGAAGAATTGTGCTGGGATTTTGATGGGGATTGTATTGAATCTGTAGATTGTTTTTTTGCAAGATTGCCATTTTTACTATGTTGGTCCTATCTATCTAAGAGCATTTCTTGTATCTACTTTAATGGCTTTCTTTAAAGACCCAAAGTTCTCATTATATAGTTCTTTTACTTGTTTGGTTAGTTTTACTCCAAGATATTTTATATTGTTTGTGGCTATTGTAAAAGATGATGTTTCTCCGATTTCTTTCTCAGCTCCTTTATAGTCTGTATATAGTAAGGGTACTGATTTTTCTTTTAGTTAATCTTGTATCATGTCACTTTGTTGATGGTGTTTATAAGCTATAGGATTTTCCTGGTAGAGTTTTTTGAGTCACTTATGTTAACTGTGTTATCATCTGCAAAGAGTGAATGCTTGACTTCTTCCTTTTAAATTTGTATCCCATTGATCTCCTTTTGTTGTGTTATTGCTCTAGCTAGAATATCAAGTACAATGTTGAAGAGATGTGGAGAGAGTGGACAGCCTTGTCTTTTTCCTTATTTTAGAGGAATCATATTGAGTTTCTCACCATTAATTTGATGATGCTTGTTGGTTTGCTCTATATTGTTTTGTTATGTTTATGTATGCTGCTGTTATCCCTGATCTCTCTAATACTTTAATTGTGAAGGGGTTTTGGATTTTATCTAAGGCTTTTTCAGCATCTAGTGATACAACCATGTGTTTTTTTTTCTTTTCAGTTTGTTTATATGATAGATTACATTGATGGATTTTTATATGTTGAACCATCCCTGCATCTTTGGGATGAAGCCTACCTGGTCACGGTGGATGATTTCTACAATGTGTTCTTGGATGACAAATCAAATCCAAGCACATATTTTAGATATATTTATTGAATTTTACATATACGAACATTTTACCTGAGGATGCATTTAGACAACAGAAATGGAAGCTACATTCCCTGGAGCTGAATTTATAGATATTTGTGAACAGTCATGAGGTTACTTCAAACTGATTCCAAGTCTACTTAAGAGTAGCACTGCTCTTAACTGCTGAACCATATCTCTAGTTCTATCAAGTAAAACATAGATCCTCTTTAGCTGTTTATATTTTCTAGCTTTAAGATTCTTCTCCATTATTAGTTTAGTTTTTTTAAGTCATAGTTCCAATGCATTTTCCTTCAATAAGTTTTGAGATTGTATTCTATCATATTTTATTTCTTTAAATTTTATTCAATTACATTTTTCCATTTATTTCACATACTCACCCCAATTCCCCTCCCTCTTCTCATCCTATTCCTCCCCTGCTTCCTATATACACCCCTATAGATTCCATTACTAAAGTCCAAGTAGACCTCAGCATTCTTTCTTATTATTTATCTCTGTTGTCATATCACATGTAAAAGGTGCAAGAATTCTGCGTTCATCAAATTGAGATATTAAATGTGTCTTTTAGAATGCCAAATAATGCTAACTTTAATTAATACTTCAATACCATGCAACCTTTTCTTACATGTGTGTATTAGTCTTCAATTTTTAATCCCATTCATATTTAAATCACAAAATTGTCCTTGTTTCATCCACAAAATACTCATTTAACATAATCATGTCTTAAATCAAGTTTCCTATAAGTATTTGAGGTGAGATTTACTATATGTGATTTACTAAGAATATGTATTTAGTGAAGAGGATTAAGAGAGAGGAGAGTGGTAAACAGGAAAGCACAATAAATCTTTGAACATTTCATTTAATGAAAAAGTCCTACATATAATCAGGACTTCATCGGTCAGTTTAATAACATGTATATATGAATGACTTTGTGTTTCTTATGAATCTCCATTGCAAATAAAGAATCTGATCATTCATATATCACTCAACCCCACTATATAACATAGCCTGCCTTTTATGAAAAAATGTAAAGCAAATGAAGAGGTGAAAAGAAAAATAGATTAATATATCCTGTTTTAAATACTTTAATAATTTAACTCATTTTGTTTAAGCAAAATTAGATGTCTTCCTCCATACATAATATTCTTCATATCTTTCTAAGTTATTATCAATTTATCTTGTTTTTTGGACTTTTTCTCAATCACATTATTAAGAGGGATACGAAAGAAAATTTTAGATGTGGCAGATTACTCAATTTGCTTTAAATGACAATTATTCTTCTGTTCATATTTTGGATTGATTAAATATTTGCTTTGACAACTTTATACATGTGTGTAGTATATTCTGTTCATTCTCACCCCCACCATCTCTTATTTCTCTTCTACATTGTTATTTCATCTTTGGCATGTCCTACCTACAGGTTACCTTTCCACAGTGATGACTTCTTGTTTTGTTTGGTGAACCAGATTTTAATAACAAATTTATCTGTGTCCACAAGTTTGGAGCTATCCATTTTCATCTGTGTGGGTCCATTCATTGATAAAGGCAATAATTATTTTTTCAGCCCCATGCCTGACTCTGTGACTCATGATTTTCTCTTGTTAAGCCAAATCATTTGAAAGCCCAGTGCATGCAATCAGAAAAACATATGTCCTAAGAAAAAACATTTCCAGTGGATGTTTCATGCCTAGAAGACATAATTTCACATGTCTTATTATCTTCTAACTCCTAATTTCTCCTGTGTAATGAGTATGTTTATCCCGCTGGCTGCCTAGCCCCAAATAACATCCTGAGACTCTGTATTTAATATAATGTTGTTGGTCAGTTACTTGCTTCTTAACAGCTAGCTCTGTCTTAATGTTTGACCCATTTTTACTATTCTAAGTATATCCACATGGCTCATCTTACCAGAGAACGGCGGCCTGGAGTGCTGTCCTCTTTCGATTTTCCATGCTGACTCCTCCTAACTACTTCCTCTTTCCTCCTAGTCTCCTAGCCCTGCCTATCTTGCTTTCCTATTGGCCAACAGTGCTTTATTCATTAACCAGTATGAGAAACATATTTACAGAATAACATCTCCCATCATTCCTTCTTCTTCATTTACAGGACTCACTGATTCTTAGTGGGATTGTTCAAAATATTCTGTTTAGAGCTGTGCACAAAACTACTACTGAAATGCTGTGAATCTTTGCATTCAATAAAAAAATGACCTTTAATGCTTACAGATAAGAATAGTGTTTTTCAGTGGATATAAGCCTAAATACTCAGATTTCAGTGTGGTGCCATTTCAATTTATCTAAGCAATAGTGGTAAAGTCTCTCCTTGGGTCTATGAACTCCCTAAACATTGGTTTTAGACTAAGTCTACAATATCGTGCAGTTATTTATTTCTTCTGTTGGGTAGACTTTGAACCTAATCCAGGAGTTGTTGTAAACCCATATAACCTTTGTTCAACTATTGCACCTGTGATCATATCTTGCCTGGTAGATTGTTACTGCAGTTAATAAGATTCACATTTGGGTAAAACCACTGTTGCCTTTTCTCCATTAAAAGTTTGCATAGAATCTTCAAGTATCATTGAAGCTGGCTGGCAAGGAGGAAATTACTATTCAGATTCAGGTTGCTTTCTCTATATTTTGAAGTCTAGATGAATACTATCATCAATATAAGGTTTTATCCTCTAGTTTTATCAGATAAGAGGCATAACAATGCCTGTAAATTTTGTATGAGAGTGCTGAGACCTTGTTAACAAAAAGCTTATAATTATGTGGTGCATAATTGGCACTAGGATTTTATATATATATATTATATATATATATATATATATATATATATATATATATATATATAATGACATTTCCCATCATCTCCTTTTTTCTGTCTAAAATAAAAAGGGTTTTTAACATTAACATAGCAAAGATATATAACAAAACAGTTATCAAATAAGAACCACAGTTAACAATGTTCACTCCATTAAAATTTAGTAAGACTTAAAGAAAATATTCTATCATCTATCCTATCTTTGTGAGTCTAAAATCTTGTATGTAACTTATCTTTAATCCTAAGGAAAACTATAACCATAACTATCTGTCTTTAATTCCATCAAAGACCACAGAAAGGTAATACATAAACTCTAGAAATTACAGAGACATCTTGCTACCTGATCAGTCACCTGAAGATCTTCTGTAATATTCCATCTTAGACCTATATGCCATAGTGTGTCTGTCAGTCTCCTCAGAAAAGCAGGAAACTTTATACTGTACAACCTGTGTTGGCAGTTTGTCAGACACTTTTCTCTGTGTTCTGTAGACTGTCTGGCATACCTTTCCATGAAGCAGGAACTCTGTAGAAATGTCCATCTTATATCAGTAGTCACCTTTCTGTTGGTCCTGAGCATCTACTTTACAAAGCACATAGTTAAACAGTCTAGACAAGAGCATTATTTTGCCCAAATGGCTAGTCTTGTTATATCAAAAGTAAACTCCATAACGAGTTTCTTCAATGTCTATCTTCCTTTCTGATATAGGTGGTGTAACCTGGAGCAGTGATGTTTCACTGTCAAGAAAACCCTAAAGCATTTTAAATGCCATATTCTGTAGGTCTTTGAAAGGTTTGAAGAATGCCTATACATCTCAAACACATTTCTGTATAGCTAAAAATCCTAACACATCTAACTATAAGTTTTCACTATTATAGGTAACTATGTATAATCTGTACTGAATTATACATTATATTTTAAATGAGCTTCATAAACACAACACCTAAACAAGAGGAGAAATACACATATCTCAAAATTGTCCTTAAATTTCATCAATAAACGAAAATCCATTCCAAAGCAAAGCACTCATATCTATACCCTTTTTACATTTAAAGCTATTGGTTGTGGTCAGTAGCCATTTATAACTAACACCATATAAATGAAAACAAACATTTATAAACAATATTTGGTAATTTTGGTGTCATTCTTTATAAACTGCTTCCTGCTTTTGGGGGGGGTGTCATCCGGATCCTAAGAAAACACAGAAATCTTGGCTCCAGTCTGCAAGGCTGTGTTTGTCCCAACTGTTATGAATGTTGGATCACCTGGAACACTGTTTTCAGTGTGTCTTGCTTGATCAAACCATGTTAGTCAGGAAGGAAAAAAAAAATAGAAATCCTTTTCCCCAGTAACCTGTCCTTAGACTTAAATTTTGAAGTCAAAGCATTTTTAAAATATATAAATTTGATTATTTTAGCAGCCTTGATAGTCAAGTGAATTGTAGCAATTATTTCTTCTCCAGCAATTGAGTAATTTAAAGACAATATCATAGCATAGAGTATCTAGACTCTTTGTGTTCTTTCTGTCTTCCCATGGCTTTTTTATTACTCCACTTCTTTTATTTTTATTTTTCCATTTTTTTGAGACAGGGTTTCTCTGTGTAACTTTGGCTGCTCTGGAAATCACTCCAAGTACCAGGTTTACTATGAAATCACAGAGATTCACTTGCCTCTGCCTTCCAAGTGCTGGAATTAAAGGCATGTGCAACCAATGCCCCAGATACTCTCTCCAGCTGCTCATACACACCATTGAATTGTTAGCAGTGCTTCTTAAAGACTTGCAGGTTTTTTTGCCACTTATGATGAGTCAGGAAACCTCCCTTAAAGGAGCTGCAAAAGTCTCTGTTTGTCTCTAGCAAAACAGAGTCCAACCAAGAAAAATGCTGCTACCAAGAATCCTTGCTTGTCTCTGTTCTTTTTGTTTCTAAAATCCTTTTTAAAGCTTTTGTTAAGGTTTAAAAGAGAGTTCTTAGTAGCCATGTTGTGGCACCATTTTGATATGAGTAGGTTTCCCACGATCCTGGTCTCACAGCCATGGTAGCCCCAAAGAACACATAGAGACTCTATATTAGTATAATGTTTTTGGTCTGTTACTAGTGGTTCTTATTGGCTAGCTCTGTCTTAAATATTAACCCATTTCTATCAATCTAAGTATTTCCATTTGGTTTCATCTTACCATAGAGAGCACCCAGTGTTCTTCTCTGGGTCCTACATTTTGAATCTCTTCCATACTCCTTACTCTCTCCTCCTAGTCTCCTAGTCTCACCTATCTTGCTTTCCTATTGGCTAACAGTGCTTTATTCATTAACCAATACAAGACACATATATACCGAATGACATCTCCATTTAAAAGCTTGACACATATAAAAGTGATTTTGATAAGGTAAATTATGGACAAATTGTAGCTGACTTTTTTTTGGCATGCCATCAACTTCCAAGTTTAACATGGAAACTTAATGTTAGTTATGAATGTTCAAACTCACCTTCCACTAGCTCTTATAATAATTTAACCTGTATCTCTTCATCTATGATTTGCCTCAGAACTTTTTACTTATCTTTCATTCTGTGTGTCCTACTATCATTACTTCCTCCATGTCAGGCTGTTTGCCAGCTGCCTGCCTGCCTGCCTGCCTGAGGGCTCTGGACATCTGTCTCTTTTCCTTCCTCACTCTATCTTTTCTCTCTTGAGCCTAGATTGCTCTTCCTACTTATTCTCTCTGAGTATCATCCCCACCTATCCCTCTCCTGCATAGTTATCAGCTTTTTATTATACAAATCATGTATCTTATGCAGGCAAAGTGAAACAAATACAACTCATCTTTACATAATTAAACAAATGAAATACATCTTTATATATTCAAGTAATATTACATAACACCAAACAATGGCAAATTTTATGAGCTACAATCACTCACAGGTACCCCTTATTAGTTGTACATATGATCTATCACTACCATTGAGAAGACTTGATAACATTTCAGTAAGATAAGTGTCTTTAAGAGAATGGCATCATATTAATAGGTATGAAGCCTCATCAAGAAATTCATTACTATTATATGATGAAACTGTCCCTTAAATAGAGGCTTATTAGGATGCAAAATTTCTACATATTTTCAGGATTATCTGTATTTTTGTCATTCGCTCTATCTGCTTGGAGTTAAAGAAAAGTAGCCAAGTACCTAAATCACTTTATTTAACCCATGGGTTCTCAAACTGCTTGGCTTTTATTTATTTACAGTAATTGGGGAGAAATTCTAGGTTTTGAAAATATAGTATTCTCATGTAGATTGAGACATAATTAACTGAAATGTAATGTCTTTTAAAATGTTTTACATTTTAGATACTTTAAATTTAATTTTATGACTAAGAGTGATATTTCTTTCATCAATGTATGCATACTAAGTGCATTCCAGGTACATGGAGAAGTCAAAAGAATAGAACTGGAGTTCAGATGTCTCTGGGTCATCATGTAAGGGTTGGATATGGAAAAAGATTCCTTTGAAAGAACAAGTACTCCTAACCCCTGAGTCATCTCTTCAATCCCTCCTTTTTATTTCTTTTACCATTACAAGTACTATGGGGGGAGGGTTATATGAACAAGGGGAGTCCCCAAGGAAGGCCCCATTCCCTCTGAGGTGTGACTGAGGGTGGGAAGGATGTGAGGTGGGAAGAGAAAGAAGGGGAGGGAGAGGAACTGAGGTAGGTATGTAAAATGAACAATACATTTTTTAAAATAAAAAACAAGTACTATATTTTTGCTTATAAATATTGACACCTATCAGATCATGACCATGACCTAAGAATTAGCAACCTTCTACAGTAGTATACCAAGATATTTCCTTCTCTTCATTCCTTAGATTCAGAGATGATCTGAATTTAGGGAATGATTTTGTCAATATTTCCTTACATTTAAAATTAATATTTATTCAAACTTTCAAGTATGATTAACTGAATTAAATGAGATGATTTCTCATTAAAACAGTTCCAATATAACAAAACCTCTTAGATGTGGCAGCTTTTTTTTTTTTAAGTGGGCAACTATTCTTTAATTGTTCACAAAAACTTTGTTCTACCTGCCCCCATTACCAGGTAACATGATAAAAAATTTGAAAAACAAAAGATTACTCTATTCATTTAAAGAAGATTTTTGACAAATAACACAGTCAACAACCTCAATATCTAGGCCTTAAACTCACAGAGATCCACCTACCTCAGATTCCCAGGTGCTGGGAATAAAGACAATTGCCACTGTGCCTGGAGTTTTTAAACAGGGTCTTTCTATTAACCCAGACTTGTACATGAGCTCATTATGGAATACAGGCTGGCCCTAAAACTGCAATGATTGACCCTTAAGCCTCATCCTCCCAAGTGCTGGGATTACAAGTGACAACAAGAATACCCAGCATTATATGAAATTGACTCAAGGTTGTTGAGTCCATGTACTAGGTCACTGCCACCAATTAGTTCTTCACATGAAACCATCCACTCACAGTAATGGTTTTTCCAAAGAAAGTCAATCCAGAAATGTACCCCATCTTAGGGCTGGTTCCAAAGCCATCCTTAAGCAAAGGGACACACAAGCTTATAAGTACAAAGTAGGATATGAAATACTGCCATTATATGCCAAGTAAAATATTATTATTATGTTATTGAGGATACCTGTGTAACATGTACCACTGTATGTCTCTTGAAAAATACCTATCTGAACAATAACTAAAATAGAAATCAAAAGAACTTAGCTAGTCTTATAAGAAACAACATATGTAAATACTTTTAAATAGATGTATCCCTCATGTGCAATATAAAAGTATACATAATTTCACATACTTATAAACATCTGATATTTGACAATGAAACTAGAAATAGACACCAGAGGAAAAGACAGAATCTTCAACAAACATAGATTGTCAAACTGGATAACTCCAAGTAGAAGAAAATTTTTTTCCATATCTATCAATCTGTATAAAACTCAACTTCAAATATATCAAGGACTTCAAAATCAGACTGTCTCCCCTGAACCTGATAGAAGAGAACAGATTAGATTTCATTGGCACAAGAAAGGACTTTCTTAACAGGACAATAGCAGACAAGGTATTATTAATAATAACAATCAACAAATACAGAAAGCCAAGAAAAAACAATTAAACAGGTTCAAGACTTAAACCAGAAATGGAGACAATAAAGAAAACACAAACCGAAGGAATGTTGGAAATAGAAAAACCTGGGCAAATGACCAGCAACTGCAGATGCAAGCAAAACCAACAGAATTCAAGAGATGGAATAGAGAATCTCAGGTGTTGAAGATAAACTAGAGGAAATAGATTCATCTGTAGAGAGCCGCAAAGTGCCACACCTTAAAGATGGTGCTGGTTTCTTCCACCTTCCACCTCCCCAAGGGTGAGCACTCTCTGGTGTAAACAAGCCCTTATTTGGTTAAGTCTGTTCAGCCTGTCTGCTTCCACGTTAGAGTAGCCTATCTGCAGGGTCCCCGTAGCTCACTGGGGTTGGTTATCACAAGGGTATTTAAGCCTGTGCAAGGGTCCCTCTAGGTTCCCGCAGATCAAAAGAACATGTTTCAAGGATCCTAAAATAAACTTCATAAAAAAAGATCTTCCCGGAGACACGTAGTCCTTGCTGGTAGGGGTAGGTGCATACAAATGGTGGCCCATATGGGGATTTTTCAGATCAGAACTTCTTGCAGTCAGGGCAGAGCTGGCAAGATCCCAAGGCAAGTTGGGACCAAATTTAAGGCCCTCGGTAAAGAGGCTATAATATCTCCGGTAAGGAGCAATGAAGTTCTGGGTTTGAACCAAATTAAGGCCCTTGGTAAAGAGGCGATAAGGTCTCTGGTAAGGAGCAATAAAGTCCCAGGTAAATTGGGACTAAGATAAAGACCATGGAAATGAGCTACAATAAAGTCTCAGGCATTGAGTGAGAGGTTCTAACAAACCAAAAGTAAAATTTTCAAAATGGGGACTTCTCAGTCTCTTACAATTTTTCTGGCTCTTGTGAAGCTACTTTTGTCAAAAAAAAAAAAAAAAAAAATTAAAATAGAGATAAGCACACTAAAAAGATTCCTGAGCGAATGCGATGCCATTACACCTTAGTTCGCAGTTTTGGGAGATCTCACACTAGCGTGCTGGGACTAGTTAGGCAGGGATCTTGATTTTGCTTAGGAACAAGGGACGCTAAATTCCAGAGTCCAATGTGTTTGGAAGTTAGTGCATAGCTGTACCAAAGACCAGAGGTACTATAAAGAGGCGATAAAAAAAAATAAAAAACTGCACTAAGATTTCCAAAAAAAAAAAAAAAAAAAAGATCAAAAGAGGTTAAGAACACAGAAGAGTAAGTTATAGACAAAATGGATTCTAAAAAAAAAAAATTACCAGACCTTGTAAAAAGAGTTCAGAAACAATCCCTTAAGGGACAGAGGGGGAAGGGAAAGAAAAAATGGCAATGTGGGGAGGGGAGGGACCCTCCTGCAACAATGCCTTCGGCGCCTTCTCTTGATCAGAATGAAAAAGGGCAGGGCCCAGGTACAGGACATTACTTTTGCCCTGAGGTCTAGAAAGCCATACAAAATGACTTAAGTCTTGAACAAGTAAATCAGATTGCCATAAAAACATGAAAGTCATTACCCAATAAGAGACAGGTGAGTGGTAACCTCACTAAGGTACTACAAGGCTCAATGGAACAATTTTCAGATTTAGTGGCCTGTTTGGTAGAGGCTGAAGGGAGAGATTTTGACATTACAACAGCCATAGTTACAGCTATCTTTTTTTACAGTTGTAGGTTCAATCATGGCTGCCGTGGCTATGAGCACATTGGTATAGACAGCCTGTAAGCTAAATGAGATGTACAAAAATGTGACTACTGCCTTGAATGCTCAATCCATAATTGATGCTCAACTAAAAGGAGGTTTAATGATTGTAAACCTAAGAATTGATCTGCTACAGGAACAAATAGATACCTTGTGGCAGCTGGCCCAATTGGGATATAAAATAAAATATCCAGCTTTATGTGTTACCAGCATTCAATATGAAAACTTTACATGTGCTGCTAATTTGTCACAACAGTTGTCTAGCTATCTTTTAGAAAATTGGTCTGCTTTCTTTGAAGACCTGATGGTACAGCTTTGAATGGCCATCATTACAATAAATTCAACACGTGTGAATGTGGGACTGGCTGCTTGATTGTCATCATGGTTTTCCTTGCCATGGATCATCTAAAAAAATGGACGGAATGGGAGCCATGGCTGTCCTCTTGTTGCTTATCTCTTTCCTGGGCCTGTGGTGTCTTTGCAAGATGAGGTTTTCTCAAAAGTGGTATACAGCTATGTTTGTGCAGACATTTACAGCCATTGAGGCAGGACAGTCTCCCCAAGCATGGCTCACAGACATGAACAAGAATTGACCCTTCACGCTCAGGTTGTATGGCTTAGCACTGCACTCCGAGTTAGCTCTAGAAGTAAACAACTCCAAAAAGGACAAGTCTGGTTACATATGGGTTGGTGTCTGAGGCCCCCACCTCCAGAAAAAGATGTAGGACGGGTGTGACACTGACTTGGCTGACTACGAGGATTCAGGGTCATTACAATGTCCACTGCTTTACTGGAAACGAGACCACTACCCTTGCCTGTTACCTTATTAAAATATAAAGGAGGAACTGTAGAGAGCCACGAAGTGACGCGCCTTAAAGTTGGTGCTGGCTTCTGCCTTCCACCTCTCCAAGGGTGAGCGCTCTCTCGTGTAAACAAGCCCATATTTGGTTAAATCTTTTCAGAGTGTCTGCTTCCCCGTTAGAGTAGCCTATCTGCAGGGTCCCCGTAGCTCACTGGGGTTGGTTAGTGCAAGCATATTTAAGCCTGTTCAAGGATCCCCTGGGGTTCCCATGGGTCAAAAAACATGTTTCAAGGATCCTAAAATAAATTGCATAAAAAAACTTCCCTTAGTCGCATCATCCTTGCTGGCAGGGGTAGGCACATACATTCTTCGACCAAAGAAAATCGTAAATCCAACAAATCCTTAACACAAAACATCCAGGAAATGTGGGACACTGTGATAAGGCCAAACCTAAGAATAATAGGCATAGAGGAAGGTGAGGAAGCCCAGCTCAAATGGGCCAAAAACATATTCAACAAAATCTCGAGGAAAACTTTTCCAATCTGATGAAGGACATGCCCATGAAAGTACAAGAAGCAAAATAAACACCAAATAGACTGGACCAAAGAAAAAGGACCCCTCGACATATATTAATCAAAACATCTAACATACAGAATAAAGAAAGACTATTAAGAGCAACAAAGGAAAAAGGACAGGTAACATATAAAGGCAGACGTATCACAATTACGCCTGATTTCTCCATGGAAACCCTCAAGGCCAGAAGGTCCTGGATAAATGTTCTACAAGTACTAAGAATCCATGGATGCCAGCCCAGGCTACTATAACCAGCAAAACTCTCAATCATTATAGATGGAGAAAACAACATATTTAATGACAAACCCAGATTTTCACAATGTGTATCTACAAATCCAGCCCTACAGAAAGCTTTGGAAGGAAAACTCCAACCCAAGAAAATTTGCTATGCTCAAAAAGACTTAGGTAACAGATAATCCCACTTTACCAGAAACCAAGGGTAAAGAAGGACAAATAAATTCACAATACCACTGCCAAAAGCAAATCCAAAAAAAAAAAACAAACATTAACAGTCAATGGTCCGTACTCTACCTCAACATTAATGGTCTAAGCTTGCCTATAAAAAGACACAGGCTAACAGAATGGATACAAAGACAGAACTCATCCTTCTGCTGCATTCAAGAAACACACCTGAGCTACAAATGTAGATATTACCTAGGCTAAAGGGCTGGGAAAAGATCTTCCAATCAAATGGACCCAAGAAGCAAGCAGGTATGGCCATCCTAATATCTAACAAGTAAGACTTCAAACCAAAATTATCAAAAGAGATGAAGATGGTCATTTCATTTTTATCACAGGAGAAATCCATCAAGGACAGTGTCGATTCAAAACATCTATGCCCCAAATACAAAGGCAACCATATTCGTAAAAGAAACGCTACTAAAACTCAAACCTCGCATACCTCATAAACATATAGTGGGAAACTTCAACACACTACTCTCACCATTAGACAAGACCACCAATCAGAAACTCAAGAAAGAAACAAAAGAAATAACAGAAGTTACGTCTTAACTGGGTTTAACAGATATCTATAGAACATTCCATCCAAACACAAAAGAATATAACTTCTTCTCCAATACACATGGAACCTTCTCTAAAATTGACCACATACTAGGTGGCATAACAAAACTCAACAGATACAAAAAAATTGGAATAGCCCCCTGTATCTTATCAGACCACCATGCTTTAAAATTGGAATCCATCAACAACACAAATTGCAGAAATCCTACAAACTTACGGAAACTGAACAATGGGCAATTGCACCACACCTGGGTAAAAGAAGAAATAAAGAAAAAAATTAAGGACTTCCTAAAATTCAATGAGAATGAAGACACAACATATCTGAACTTATGGGACACTTTGAAAGCAGTGTTACAAGGAACGTTCATTGCACTGAGTGCCCATATGAAGAAAACAGAGGATAGTCACATTAGAGAACTAACACCTCAACTGAAAGCCTTAGAACAAAAAGAAACAAACTCAGCCCGGAGGAGTAGATGCCAGGAAATAATCAATGTGATGGCTGAAATCAATAAAATAGATACCTGGAAAACAATACAAAATAATCAATGCAACAAAGAGTTGGTTTTTCTAGAAAATCAACTAGATAGAAAACCTTTATCCAGTCTAATGAAAAAGCAGAGAGATATCATGCAAATTCACAAAATCAGCAATGAAAAGGGGGACATAAAAACAGACACAGAGGAAATCCAGACAACATTCAGGTCATACTTTTACAGCCTGTACTCTACAAAATTTGAAAATTCAAAGGGAATGGACAGAAGTCTGGACAACTATCACTTACCAAAATTAAACCAAGAATAGACAAACAACTTAAATAGACCTATAACCCCCAATTAAATCAAAGCAGTCCTCGAAAGCCTCCCAACCAAAAAAAAAAAGCCCAGGGCCAGATGGCTTCAATGCAAAATTCTACCAGAAATTCAAGGAAGAGCTAATTCCAATACTCCTCATATTGTTCCACACAATAGATATAGAAGGCACATTACCAAACTCTTTTTATGAGGCCGCAACCACCTTGGTACACAAAGCCTCAAAAAAATACAACAAAGAAAGAAAACTACAGACCAATATCCCTGATGAACATTGATGCAAAAATACTCAAAAGTACTGGCAAGCAGAATCCAAGAATACATCAGAGAAATCATCCACCATGACCAAGTAGTCTTCATCCCTGAGTTGCAAGGATAGTTTATCAACGTGATCCACCATATAAACAAACTGAAAAAGAAAAAAAACATGAGTATCTCCCTAGATGCTGAAAAAGCCTTTAACAAAATTTAAAACCCTTTCATGATAAAGGTCTTGGAGAGATCAGGGATAACAGGAACATAACTAAACATAGTAAGAGAAATATAGAGTAAACCAACAGCCAACATCAAACTGAATGGAGAGAAGCTTAAGGGAATTGTTCTAAAATCAGGAACAAGACAAGGCTGTCCTCTCTCTCCATATGTCTTCAAAATTGGACTTCAAGTTCTAGCTAAAGCTATCAGACAACAAATGGACACCAAGGTGATCCAAATTGGAAAGGAAGAAGTTAAACAGTCTCTGCTTGCATAAGCGACCCAATCAACTCTACCAGGGAAATCCTACAGCTGATAAACACCTTCAGCAAACTAGCAGTATAGAAGATAAACTCAAAAAAAAAATCAGTATCCCTACTTCATTCAGATGACAGAGGCTGAGAAAGAAATCAGAGAAAGATCACCATTTACAATAGCCACAAACAACATAAAATATCTCGGAGAAATGCTTACCAAACATATGAAAGACCTATACAATAAGAATTTGTGTCTTTAAAGAAAGAAATTAAAGTAGATATCAGAAAATGGAAAGATCTCCCATGCTCTTGGATTGGAAGGATAAATATAGTAAAAACGGCAATCTTGCCAAAAGCAATCTATAGATACAATGCAATCCACATTAAAATCCCAGCACAATTCTTCACTGACCTTGAAAGGATAATAATCAACTTTGTATGAAAAAACAAAAGACACAGGATAGCAAAAACTACTCTGTACAATAAAAGAACTTCAGGAGGCATCACCATCCTTGACTTTAAGCTCTACTACAGAGCTATAATCCTGAAAACAGCCTGGAATTGGCACAAAAATAGACAGGTAGACCAATGGAATGGAATAGAAAAGCCCTAAATTGATCCACACACCTATGAATACCTAATTTTCTACAAAACAGCTAAAAAAATACGATGGGAGGAGGAAAGCATCTTCAGCAAATAGTGCTGGCACAATTGGATGATGATGTGTAGAAGACTTCAGATAGACCCATGTCTATCACCATGCACAAAACACAAGTCCAAATGTATCAAAGACCTCACCATAAATATAGCCACACTGAAACTCTTAGAAGAGAAAATAAGAGGTACTTTTGAACAAATTGGTATAGGAGACCGCTTCCTGAACATAACTCCAGTAGCACAAACACTGAGATCAACAATTAATAAATGGGACCTCCTAAAACTTAGAAGCTTCTTTAAGGCAAAGGACACAGTTGACAAGACCAAACGGCATCCCACATACTGGGAAAAAAATGTTTACCAATCGTATATCTGACAAAGGGCTGATCTCCAAAATATACAAAGAACTCAAGAAACTAGAAAACAAAACACCAAATAGGCCTATTAAAAATGGGGTACAGAATTGAAGAACGAATTCTCAATAGAGGAAATCAAAGAGGCTGAAAGACACTTAAGAAAATGTTCAACATCCTTAGTTATCAGGGAAATGTATATGAAAACAATTTTGAGATACCATCTGACTCCTGCCAGAATGCCTAAAATCAGAAACACCAATGACAACTTATGCTGGAGAGGATGTGGAGAAAGGTAAACACTCCTTCACTGCTCTTGGGAGTGTAAACTTGTACAGCCATTTTGGAGATCAGCATGACGATTCCTCAAGAAAATGGGAATTAGCTTACCACACGACCCAGCAATTCCTCTCTTAGGTATATACTCAAATGACTCACATCCATGCAACAAAGACATGTGCTCAACTATGTTCATAGCAGCATTATTTGTAATAACAAGAAACTGGAAGCAACCTAGATGCCCCTCAACTGAAGAATGGATAAAGAAGATGTGGCACATCTACACAATAGAATACTACTCTGCAGAAAAAAAAAATAACAGAACCTTGAAATTCGCAGGCAAGTGGATGGAACTTGAAGAAACCATCCTGAATGAGGTAGCCCATTCACAAAAAGAGGAACAGGGTATGTACTTGCTCATATATGGATTTTAGACCTAGAGCAAAGGATCACCAGCATATAGTACACACCACCACATGAACTGGGATGCAATGTGTATTGTAAGAGATTCATATATGGTCCCTCACAAATGGGACCCAGAGCACATGGGAAATGGGGAGGGCAGTGAATGGAGAAAGAACTAGGAGAAAGAGAAGGGGAGGAGAGGAAAATACATGTGACTGGATAGGTTGAGTCAGGGTGGGGGGTATAAAAGAGGGAGTGATTATTGGTTTGAAAAGAATATTGAACGTAAAGAAAGGTCTAGAGAACTACAAGCTCAACTCCAACTAACCCTTAGAGCAACCATGGAAAGGCAACCATAAATGCCCTTCCCTGATAGTGAGATCATCTACTAAATTATCCATCATCATGGAGTCATCTAGTACCTGTTGGAAACAGAAGCAAACACCCATAACCAAACACTGAGTAAAACCAGAATCCAGATGCACAGAGAAGGGAAAAAACCAGGTTGCAGAAACTCACAAAGACAGCTGACCTGAACAAGGAGAAGCTTGGGCTTCCCAGACTGATGGCTAGGAACCCAGCAAGGGAGTGACTCAGACCCCCTGAATATGGTCTCAGCTAGAAGGACTTAGCAGTCTGGGGGACCTCTGACAGTAGAAGCTTGGATTTAGATGGCTCTTTTTTGCCAGCTTTGCTCACTGCAAATTCAGAAACTCTTCTTAGCAGATAACTCACAGCACTGACAGCTCCAATATCTTGGGGTCCTCATCACAATTTAGAATTCACTTTAACAGTGTAAAGAATTGGCCTTTGAGGACTTTCAAGTAGGGAGTCTGCTATTACATAGCCCTCAGCATCTCTGTGTAACCAAAAAAAAAAAAAAAACCAGAATCTAAACCTTTTCCTGTTTCCTTTATGGCTCTAAATCCAGAACTTCATGATGTATGCAGCCATGGTCTGCTTTCAGATTGGGTTGCAACCTGCTACTTTGCTAGAATTACATTTACATAAGCCTCGATTTGCTGTTAGTTTTAAAAACAGAAAAAAGTAAAATGAAATAAAATTGGTATCTGTATCCTAGAATGATTTCAGTTTTGTTCAAATAATACAACATGGAAACTGCAGTGCTAAAATTCAAGCAAAATGTCATAACAGTCTAAACACTCTTGGAAAATAACGCTGGTCTACCAATAATCTAACAAACTCACCTTGAAATCCATAAAACTCAGAATAATTTGGGAATTTCAAAATGAGAGGCATTGACTTCCATATTATAGGCAGGAAACCAAATTTACAAAGACCCTAAATAGTTATCTCTACTTGCACTTTATTGTATTGCTATCTTGCTTGCACAAATAAAGCCTGTCTGAAGATCAGATACTGGAGGTTGACACTAGCCAATCATAGCGCTCTCGAGGTCTGTATAGACAGAGAAGAAGTGAGGTCGCTGAGCTGAAACAGAAAATAAGCTGGAAGAAATAGGAACTCACTCTGTTCTCTGATGAGACAAGAAGGAGGTAAATGTGGTGGCTTGTTCCTTCTCTCTGAGCATTTTCCTCTATATCTGACTCCAGGTTTTTATTATCTAGACCAATTGAGAACTCTCCATTTACACTTTATGGAAATATCCAAGTATACTATGGTTGAAATATATGTTTAGAAGTAAATTGTACTTTCTATGAATATCATTCTTAAATTTGGATGTCAAAAAACAAAAGTTTGTTTTGTTTTGTAGTAATATTAATGTAATCCATCCTTAGATTTTTTGCTTAGCTTTTAAATGTGGAGGTTTTATAATTATTTACATTTAGACTGAATTCTAAAATATTTTATCAGCCTAATAATTCAAAATTTTCTGTTAAGTTTCTGAGTTTTACTCACTAAAACTAAAACTGTCATTTTCAAAGAACCTACCCTCAGAGATTGTGGTGCCCTCAGAGAAATCACCACAATCTAAAGTTGAGGCAAATCTCTTGGTCTTCAAGTTGTGATTTGATGCTGACTATGATGATACTTTGCATCAAAAACTAGAAATTTTTTCAGCTAGTTATCTCCAGCACATAGACTACTTTGAAGACTGCTGCAATGATTACCATTATTCTTTTTCATAGAAATGGTCCTTATGAAAATATTTTTGCAAAGTGAGACACAAATCTTTATTTGGATTGAGCTATTACCCATGATTTGACGGTTGATTTGTTCACATCATTTTTTATATAGCTACTAACTTGACTTTTAACCTCCATAGCCACTACTAAGCTTGTTGTATGTAAAACATTTAGCCAACAGGCAAGTACTTACATGAAACATGCTGTGTTTACCTCTCATTTTAGGGCAAGGTTGGTCTCTTTTCATTTAAGTGAATGTAAAGACTCCTCGCTTTAGATGAAGCTGTCCAGAAAATTAGAAGTAATCTTCTCAAATCACTAAGACACTTTAACTCTCTTGTTTTTTATTAGCTCAAGTAAACTTTCCCCTCTATTATACTAAATTTCCCATTCAGAGAAATCACTATGTAGCATTTCTAAAGATGTAGGATGAGATTTAGAGTTGAAAAAAATGACCCTCTCTGATACTTCAATGTGTGAGAGCAGTGGACATTACTAAGTTCTAGCTGTGCTTAACTACGTACTATAGGATCATGGAAAAATCAATGACCACCAGGGCCAGTGGCCTTTCGATTTTTGTTCCCATTAACTGGGAAAAGAATAGTATACTAAATTTGTTGATAAAAATGAGTGGGTATGTAATACAAGAATGCATTCTTTTATTTAAAATGTAAACCTGCTTTCAAAAATGTATATAGACTAAATATAAATTCTACAATGATGTGTGTTCTCTGGAAATGTACTTTGATAAATCTCCATTACTGTCTACTTAGCAATAATAGGTAGGGCACTAAAATCATAAACAATGCAAGAAAACATACCTGATTGTATCCCATACCCATTAAATATATCAATATATTTTTTTAAAGTTGGGGCAGGATGATAATGAATTCCAAACAATCTTGGGCTACATAACAAATTTAAAGCCAGTAAAAGTTACATAATGTGATTTTAAATGCAAAATAAAATTCATGAGGCTAAATTGCACACTTAAGTACAAATTTTAAATATTAAAATGTCTTATTCAAGATATGATTGTACATTTTCTACTTCTGCTCATAAAAATAATAAATACATAGAAATCTCAAATCTCAAACTATGGTGGAGCTGTGGGCCTTTCCACTGTTTTTGTAATCTGATATTACTCTGCTTGTATGATTTTTCCACATATTCTTTGTTATTTACTTCATTACATTAAAATTTGTGATGTGTAGAAAACTTCTAAACATATATTATTAAGTGAAAGAAGTTCATTTGGATGGGGGATGAGTTAATGTGTCAGTGCGAGGCATGGGAGGATGGGAGGAAGATGGAACTGGGATTTATATGTAAAATAAGAAAAAATATTAAATAATAAAAAGTTAAAAGATGTTCATTTCAAATGCTCATAAATTACATGATTCCAATTATATCATAAAATATATAGAAATAAAAGTACAAACATATTTATAAAAGTATTAGAGATATCAGGTTCTTGAAGTATAGGCAATGAATCAGTTAAGATTTTACAGTTTTAAGCAAATAATTCTGTTCAGGTTGATATTGTTAAAGAAAAAATCTGTAATATTTGGCTAAGCGAGGTGAGGAAAGAATTATTCAGCGCTACTTGGATGATCAGAGATCACTGCAATGGAACCTTATTGTCAATAATGTAATAGAAGGGGCTCAAGTCAAAACACAATATGAATATGCATATGGTTACAGACAGGGAACAACATGAGGGTTTGTGGATAGAAAAGTATTAGAAGAAAGTTTGGAAATAGAGCTAGATTCTATCTAAACTGTTCTGATATGATTATAAAGAGAACCTAGAGTGATGAGACATCAACTTGATGACAGAAATTGTGAAGCCTGATGATATATCAAGGGTGATCTGTTATCAAGGTTTTGGGACAATTCTGGCTAATCTTATCGAGAAGCTAAAAAGTAATGATAATAAGCAAGTACTTAGATTATCTAGGGTAACATTTTTAAAGCATGACTAATATATTGCCAAGCATGACTTATAGTGATATTTATTTTAGTTTTTTGCAATATGTATGAAACATTGCCACATGGAGTTATTTAGTAGATAAATATTTTAAAAAATCTTTACAAGGTAGTTTTTATTTTTTTTTCTAAGAATTAATAGTGGATATGATCAAAGAATGTAGCTAGGCTAAAACACACAAAACATTAGTAAAGATGTGGAGAAATGACTCTAGTTTTAGAGAAACTTAGAAATGAATGGAAATTTTTAAACTACAGACAAAGGAAACATACCTAAGAAATGTATACTTTCTATAAAGTCAATTCTAGAAATGATGGAATATAACAATGTTCACTCCACCCTTAGGTGTTTTAGAATGTCACAACTATAAAATTTTATAGTAGAGAGTAGGAGGCTAGTGCCCCACTAGTCATGTGGGAACTTACAGATAAGTAAGATACCTGGAATGGCCTGTGTAGCAATATATTTGTATTGAAAACATTGACAATAATTCATGCATTAATTAGACATAGAAAATTATAGATATATATCACATGAGTTAGTATGCATGTATTTGTTTTTGATGATTTTAGCACACATATGATACAAGAAATACCATAATCTCAGTGGATAGGAGGTCCCAGATATTTATCTTCCCTACCATTTTTCAAGTACCCACAACAATGAAGAAATGACTGACATTTACATTTTTGGTTTGTTGTTTTGATACTTGGTGTCAATGTGCTGGTCAAGCTGACCTTAGTCTTTCACACTGTCTAACTCTGTTCACAAGTGGTGGGATGATAGGTATACTCTACTATGCCTGCTGGATTTGGCAGATTCTAGTACTCACAAAAGAAATAGAAAAATTGATCCTAAAACACTTTATAGTGGCAGAAAGTAAATATAAAAATTTCTATATTCCAAGTAAACATAACACAGTACTGGAGGTGTGTCGTAAGGCAGCACAGAAACCCAGTTAAAGAGCCTTTAGTGCCTAGTGCTAGACCAGAGTATAATAAAAAATCAAAATATAAAACAATCATATTTGAATCTTTATTGGCATAAGGTGATTGTGTAAATTAATCAGACAGGCAAATTTCATGTTAAGAAAAGTTTCTAATTAATTATTCATTAAATAATCAAATAAGTACTAATTATGCTAACTTAAAAGAGGAAAAACATGACTATGTATAGGCTTTACATATTATTAACATATATCACATGCAGTAGAAGTGACTGCAAAAGCAACATCAGTGGAGAACTTTTACCAAGTAATACATATATTCTCTTACTTTTAAACCAAATCAAACTGTTTGAATTTGACATTTGATTTAATAATTATAGTATTCTGGAAAAATAAGTTACTTTTTCTAGTTTGGATTACTTAAAATGAAATATTAAAAGGTATAAATAGAAAATCTGAGCAATGGTCCTATTTGTCTCTTGATGATAAATTTCAGCAGAACAGTTTGATTCCATACTATACAAACTGAAACTCTTTATTTAGTTGCTATAAGAAACTACCATGTAAAATACCTGACTTTGTTGTAGCTCTCTGTGAAAACTTTGAAGCATGGAATTGAGTCAAGGAATGGTATGCACTGAAGTGAAGATGACTGCCCACTTTAAACTCTTCATTGAGTTTACAAACAGATGTATTGATGTATATCAGAGGCATTTGCTGATGCTTTGCTGGTGTGTTTCTCTCCTTAGAAACACAAAAATCAGACCCCTTTTATAAAGCAGAAACTCACATAATGTAAAACATGATTTATAAATATTTCATACATGGAAATGGAATGTAAATGATAAACCCAAGGTGTGATAATTTAATGATGAGATTAGTCTGAACAGTTAATATGCACAATTATGGTAGTGAATTACTTGCATCAGATAGACTGATATTTATTATTCTGTACAGAGATAAAAGTGTATATATAAAACACAGCTTATATTACATGCATGCAGTCTCATGTCCCATAAAACTTTTATATATTTTATTTTACCTTTCTTTAAATGATGTGCATGGAATATGCCTAATTAAAGAAATATTAATATTTTTGTTTGTTTTCTATATTTTATTTAAATTAGAAACAAACTTTTTTTACATGCCAGTCCCAGTTCCCTTTCCCTCCCATATTCCGCTCCTCTCCTTGAACTCACCAGCCCTCTATCCCATTCCCTTTCTGATTCCCAGGGAGTGTGAGGCCTTCCATGGGGTATCTTCAAAGTCTGTCATATCATTGGGAGCAGGGCCTATGCCCTCTCCCTTGTGTCTAGGCTGATAGAGTATCCCTCTATGTGGAATGGGCTCCAAAGTCCATTTGTTCACTAGGGATAAATTCTGATCCACTACCAGAGGACGCATAGATTGACCAGGCCTCCTAACTGACACCCAAGTTCAGGGGATCTGGTTTGGTCCTATGCTGGTTTCAGTGTGGGGTCCATGGTGAGTTTATGAGCTCCCCCTTGTTCAGGTAAGCTGTTTCTGTGGGTTTCTACAGTTTGGTCTTGATCCCTTTGTTTATCACTCCTGTCTCTCTGCAACTGGATTCCAGGAATTCAGCTCAGTGTTTAGCTGTGGTTGTCTGCTGCTTGTATTAGCTACTGGATGAAGGCTCTAGGATGGCATGTAAGGTTATTATCAAACTCATTATCAGGGAAGGGTATTTAAGGTAACCTTTCCACTGTTGCTTAGATTGTTAGTTGGGGTCATCCTTGTATGTCTGAACAATTTTCTAGTGGCAGAATTCTTGTTAAACCTATTATAGCTCTCTCTATTATGGTATGTCTTTTCTTGCTCTTCTCTATTCTTTCCCTGACTCAGTCTTCCTGTACCCTCATGTCCTCCTCTCCCCTCATTTTATTCCCTTCTCTCTCTCTCTCCTTACTCTCTCTCACCTCCCACCATGCTCCCAATTTGTTCAGGAAATCTTGTCCTTTTTCCCTTCTCTGGGG
The DNA here is from genome assembly GCA_030556225.1 of Cricetiscus sungorus. Lineage (NCBI taxonomy): Eukaryota > Metazoa > Chordata > Mammalia > Rodentia > Cricetidae > Cricetiscus > Cricetiscus sungorus. The sequence continues at coordinate 52,478,427 of JANBXA010000726.1, read as the reverse complement.
GGATATGCATGTCTCTTTTAGGGTCCATCTTATTTCCTAGCTTTTCTGGAGGTGTGGATTGTAGGCTGGTGATCATTTGCTTTATGTCTAAAATCCATATATGAGTGAGTACACACCATGTTCCTCTTTTTGTGACTGGGGTTACCTCACTCATAATGATATCCTTTAGTTCCATCCATTTGCCTGTGAATTTCAATATTCTATCCCCTCCCCCACCCACTGAGTAGTATTCCACTGTGTAAATTTACATTCCCTTTATCCATTCTTCAGTTGAGGGGCATTTAGGCTGCTTCCAGGTTCTGCCTATTACAAATAATGCTTTTTTAAATGTATTTGAACAGATGTGCTTGTTGCATAAATGTGTATCTTTTGGGTATATGCTAAGAGTGGAATTACTGGATCTTGCAGTAGATTGATTCCAATTTTCCTGAGGTACCACCATACTGATTTCCAAAGGGGCTGTAGGAGTTTCCACTCCCACCAGCAGTGAAGGAGTTTTCCCCTTTCTCCTCATCCTCTCCAGAATAAACTGTCCTTGTTTTATTTTTTTTTGTTTCGTTTTTGTTATTGTTGTTTTTAAGTTAGCAATTCTGCCGCAAGTAAGATGGTATCTCAGAGTATTTTGCATTTCCCATATGGCTAAGGATGTTGAGCACTTTCCTAAGAGTCTTTCAGAGATTTTTGATTCCTCTTTTGAGAATTCTCTATTTAATTCTGTACCCCACTATTTGATTGGATTATTTGATGTTTTGTTGACTAGCTTCTTGAGTTCTTTGTATATTTTTGAGATCAGTTTTCTGTTTGTTGCAGTGTTGGTAAAAATGTTTCCTAGATATTCATAATTTGATTCTGTAGAAAAGTGCCTACATTTTTGTAATGCTAGGAAGGGAAGTAAGACAGATTATCATACTAGTTTATATTACCAGTTCACATTTTATGTTGTGATGTTTTTAAAAAGAAAATATAACTCAAATTTATATTTTATTTCACAGTAAGCTGTGGGGATGGCATGGGAAAACTGGGAGAGTCAAGAGGGGAAGTTTATTTGCCCTATGCACTGGTAGGAATCTTTAAAAAAAAGAAAGAAAATAACCTCTATGCCCAATATAAATTTTCTCTATTGCATATTTGGTAACAATTATGAACCAGACAAAGAAATCTTTCATTACTAAATTGGATAGCTATATTTACAAAGGTATGCAAGTTTCTGAAGCAGTGTCTGAATCTAATTATCACCAGTTCCATTTGCACTTAATGTGGTGATAGACTTTTACAATTTAGTCTGTAAATAAAATGTTATACTGAAAATGTTTATATTTAAATGTGGAGAAGTATTAAAATATTATAGTCAAAAAACAGAGAACATTTACATACTCTATGTTTGCTCTATCAAGTAAAGAAAGCATTATAGATTATTCATATATCCACAATGGAATGATATAAAAATTCTCTTTTGAATATTTTTACTCCTCTAAATCTATAATTCCTGTCTGCTTATGAAAAGACAACTCAAATAAATTTCAGTAGGGAGACATCTTGCAATATAAAATCTGATCTCTGATATTGAAAATTATCAAAACCACAAAAAGACATGGTGTCCCATGAATGCAATCTCAGTACTCAGGTCTTGAGGCCGGAGAATCATTAGTATTAGGCAAGTCTGCCTATAAAATAATACTGTTTCTTATACATTTTTAAAATAGAATACCCTACATGGGTGTAGCAATCTTCCCAGAGTCACAAGGTTTTACACAAAATGCCTAGTGCCAAGTTGAAATGTTATTTATGACTTATTAAAGCCTGTCTGAAGATTAAGAAAGCAAAGTTAGCCACAAGCTATAGAGGTCAGAAAGTGATTGTGCATGCCTTTATTACCAGAACTCAAGATAAATCAGACTGATCTCTGTTAGTTCAAGGCAACACAGGGATACATTAGAGTGAAGCTGTCTAAAAGAGAATTATATGTCATACTTTTAATCCCAGGACTCCTGGGAGAGATATAAAATGGGAACAAGGTATCAGGAATTTATTTTCCAGCTACATTGAGGATAGGATGGATTCATTCTCCAGCCACATTGAAGATGGGAAGATATTGAAGTCTTGGGAATCTTCAGCCATGCTCAGGTAGGCAACAGTCTGAGGCTTGGTGAGAGCTTATGAAGAAAGGATCGACCTTTTCAGTCTGAGATAGTAACCGGCTTCTTTGTTTTTCTGATCATCAGCTTGAAGTGTGAAACACAGTATCAGTTTTTGGGTAATTTTTTTTTTTGTTACACCAATTACATAGTACCTCTTTTCTGATTGTTGATCAGTATAGGGAAGTGTTCCAGAGAACCCACCACACACAAAAAATATAGGCAATTAGCATCAGGTTCGATTGCCTGCAATACCTTGATTGTAATATTCCACTGCTAAAAACAGCACATAGTTTGAACACAGGACTTAAAACAATCAAGCTGGTATTGATGTATAAGTCTCTTCTCTGTTGGACAGATTTTTACAATATTATGAAGGCTGATAGTGGAGAGCAGCATTCTTACCCAACTGTGAACTCTTTAAGCTGTGAACTCTATAATGATTAGCTTGGCAAGATGTACCCATGGGGGGAAAACAGCATGAATATGATAGGTATAGCCAATAGCTTTCTCTCTGAATTTAAAGCCCTCTTCACAGAAGAAAATTAATGTCTGGTACTGTAAATCTGGCAAAAAGAAAAAACAAAACACTGACTATGGAGCTCATAGTCCCTATGGGAGAATCTACTACTATAATTTTGCTAAATAGACATACTATAAAACTGCCTTATAGGTTAATTCAATTCTCTGGCCTCATTAGAGAATCTTATTTTTGCAATGAATAGAGCTTAATAGAGAAACTCACAACTGGTCAGAGTGTAAAAAATAAGTTCCTGTGGAGTGTTCAAATAAGACATCTATATGCCCTCGTATTAACGCTTAGAGAGCATTATGAGAAGGTGGTATAAAATTGAGCCAGGAGTAAGAAGCATTACTATTAAATTGTGTATTTGGGATAAGACAAGGCTTTGAACTCTCTTGAAATCACAGCAGCTGTGGTCAACTTTATAAGAGCTGCACAACCAATCAACCCAGTCAACATTCTAGCATAGGGGATAAGATGTGGTGGTTTGAATGAAAAGGTCCCCATAGAATCATATATTTGAATGTTTCGAATGTGACATTGGGAGGTGTGACCTTTTTTACTGCATGTGGCCTTCTTGGGGTTTAAAATGTTCAAGCTAAGCCCAATGGCCCTCAATCTTCCTACTTCTTGTCAATCAAGATGCACAATACTCAGCTACCTCTTTAGGACCATGTCTGCCTGCATATCACCATACTTCCCACCATGATGACAATAGAATAAAACCTCTGAACTGTAAACTAGTCCCAATAAAATGTTTTCTTTTGTGAGAGTTTCCATGGTCCTGGGATCTATTCATAGCAGAGTAACTCTAACTCAAACATGAGAGGATCTCACTAAGTTCTACTTTTGTTTATGAAACTATTGGTAGTCAGTGGCTATTGGGAAGGAGAGAGGATCAGTTGCCCTTAGGGATGTGTCTCCTGGGCTAATGGTGCTCCAATGGATGGTCCCCACCCATGTGAATTCAGGCAACAATAGGTGGAGTTACTGAATTATAAATTTAAGGGATTACATGAAGTTGAGAAGTTAGGCAGGAGAGATGAGAATAGCTTGGAGGATTTGAGAGGGGTATGTTGGAGTGAATATGATAAAACATTATATATATATGTATGAAATTCTCAAATAAAATAAAAATATTATGTTAAAATGCAAGGCTGAAATGTCTACCAAAATTCAAGTCCATGGAATTTTAATGGTTAGGATGACAACAGATTAACAAATATATCATTTGATTTAAAGAAATAAAAATACATAATGTGAAAGAAGGCTATCGAATATTAAATGTACAAGCTGACTAGTACTTATGGATTCATTGTAATACTCTCTTGAGTTGGAATGCATCTAAAACCTTTCATCATTTTTAATCATTTTATTAATTGCATAAGGTTATTCAGGAATTAAAAGTTTTCAACACTTTTGTCCTGGAATTTAGCAGGTGTATAAATTACAAGCCAAATAATCAATCCATTTAAAGTACACTGCTTAGCGTTTCTTAACTTCTTTTGCTTTTACTCACATGCACAGGGCCTTGCCACCACTGCAAGAATATATTTTAGTATATATCAAGCTCATAAAAAAAGTGGTCACATCCAAATCCTGCGAAAGTCTTCAGCTGGTCTCAATATACTACCAATTCCTTCATTTACATTCTCTATTTCTTTCTCTTCACCCTCTTTTTTCTTCTTCTGTATGTTATTTTCCTACTTGTCTCCTAGGCATATGGCCTTTTATTTTACTTTTTTATATAATTTTTAAATTGAAATTTGAAACAAGCTTGTTTTACGTATCAATACAAGTTCCTTACCTTCCTGTCTTCCCATGTTCTCCACACCAACCCTTATCCCATCTCCTTTCTGCTCCCCATTAAAGGTGAGGCCTTCCATGTGGAGTCTTCAAAGTCTGTCATATCATTTGGAGCAGGACCCAGGAACTCCCCCATGTATCTAGGCTCAGGGATATCCCTCTATGTGGAATGGGCTTCCAAAGTCCATTCAGATACTATGATAAACACTGACCCATGACCAGAGGCTCCATAGACTGCCCAGTCCTTCCAACTAACACCACATTCAGGGAATCTGGGTTGGTCCTGTGTTGGTTTCCCAGCTTGCAGACTAGAGTACATGAGATCCCTTTTGTTCATGTCAGTGGTTTCTATGGGTTTGTCCAGCATGGTCTTGAACCCTTTGTTCATCATGCCTCCCTGTCTGCAACTGTATTACAAAAGTTCAGCTCAGTGTTTAGCTGTGGGTGTCTGTTTCTGCTTCTATCAACTACTAGATGAAGGTTGGCATATAAGGTAGTCATCAGTCTCATTATCAGTGAAGGGCATTAAAGGTAAATTTTATATATTTTAATTTTCATACATTATACATAGCTTAATTATGACTTGTCTAAATATGATTTAGAACAAATTGAAAATATTTTCTGTAAAGCTTTAAAATTTAATTCTTTGGTATTAGTCAGATGTTAGATATTTAATAATTTATTTCATATGTCAGAATTGGTATAGTTTAGACTTCCATATTTCTTATAGGTTGAAAGAGTATTCTTTTAACAATTTAATAAACACCATGGTCCATAATAATAATTGAAGTAACAGTAATAATTGTTCTTCTATTATATGTTACATGCAAACATGCCAATTCACTCACTATCAGTAATGTACTGTAGATTGAAAGCTTTCATTTACTACACATATTAGGATACTGAAATAGTAAATTTCTGAGTTTCATAAAGTTCTAACATTTCCCTGATATTTTTCTCTTCTTTCCACAAGTGATTATTTAATAGCAAATTTTTATGAAACTGCTATTTTCAGGCAACAACATCAGAAATATCTGGGAGAAAGTAACAATAGATGGTATTTTCAGCATTTGGCTAGCTCTTAAATTCTGTTTTATTTTAGAAATAATAAATAATTTATATGCATTATATACATTTTGAACAATCATATTAGTTTTAAGTAAAATTTTTTTAATAGTATGATCAATTTGTGATATTGATACTCTATGTAACCATGCTTCTCCTTAAAATATTTGTTTGTCTGCTTGCTCTTCATTTCTTATTGATATAGATAGAAATATAATAATAGATGATATAGATGTATGTTGTTTTCTCAAGTTCATACAATTACAGCCTGCCTGATGTCTGACTTCCACCTCCAGTCCTCTGCTGGAGCTCCCGGACCTGGCAAGAGATCTACCTGGGATCCCATCGGATCATCCTGAGCTCCAGCCTGCTGGACTTTGATCCCCATCACAGGGCATCTGTTGGAGGTGAGTCAGGGACCAGTTCGGGTTAAATCCTCCCCACACCCTTCCCGGGAATCTCCCTGGATTTGCCCAGAATGTCCCTCCCCCTTGTGTCCTTTCCCAAGCTAGAGCACACCTGGTATGTTGATACAAAACCCTCCAGCCCCCCAACCCCCCCACCCCTTGCAAACAGCCTGCCCTCTCCCCACTCTGTCCCCTACCTAGCTGGCTATCACAGTGCTCTGGTTGAACACTGGAACAGAGGGCAGATCTAACAATCCTGCCACCTCTGGGAAACTTGCTGGAGCTGCACTGAGCACACAAAACCCAACTATCCACACAGGACCATCATGAATCCCAACCTGCCTGATCTCTGACCCCCACCACCTGTCCTCTGCCAGACCTCCTGGACCAGATAGAGATCCTCCTATCCCTGCAGGAACATCCTGAGTCCCTGCCTGCTGGATCTTTGAACTCCATAGCTGGGCCTCTGCTGGAGCCTGAACTTTGACCCCCATCACTGGGCCCTGCCTGAGAAGACCTCCTAGAGAGCTTGGACCACCCAGAGCTACAGACATTAAACTTCTGACTCACCTAAGTCCACTTGGGGAGTACCATAGAAAGAGAAAGACCACACCTGCACCCACTGAAAGAAACAATGGGAAGACTGCAATACAAGAAAAAACCTAACAATAGAAAGACAAGCATGACACCACCAGAATCAAGAGACTCTACAACAACTAGACATGAATTCCACAAAGCAGATGAAGCATAAGAGAACAACTTAAAAATTATCTTCATAAAAGTGATAGAGGCCTTCAAAAAAATCTGAGAAAATCCCTTAAAGAAATGGAAGAAAAAAAACAAATGAAAAATTGGAAAAATTGAACAAATTTCTTAAAGCAAGGAAAGCCAAAAAAAAAAGAAAAAAAAAAAAACAGGTGAAGGAAACCTTTCAAGACTTGAAAACTGAAATAGAGACAATAAAGCAAACAGAAACTGTAGGAATGCTGGAAATAGAAAAACTAGGCAAACGACCGAGAGCAACAGACACAAGCGTACCAACAGAATACAAAAGATGGAAGAGAGAATCTCAGGGGCTGAAGATAAACTATGGGAAAGATATTCATTGACTAAAGAGAAATCGAAAATCCAACAAATCCTTAACACAAAACATCTAGGATATGTGGGACACAAAGAAAAGGCCAAACCTAAGAATAATAGGCATAGGGGAAGGCAAAGAAGTCCAGCTCATAGATGCAAAAAAACATATTCAACAAAATCACTGAAGAAATTTCCCACTCTGAAGGACTTGCCCATGAAACTACAAGAAGCATACTGAACACCAAATAGATTGGACAAAAGAAAAAAGACCCCTTGACACATAATAATGAAAACACCTAACTTACAGAATAAAGAATGTATATTAAGAGCAGTGAAGGAAAAAGGCCAGGTATCATATAAAGGCAGACATATAAAAATTACACCTGACTTCTCCATGGAAACTCTCAAGGCCAGAAAGACCTGCATAGATGTTCTACAAGTAGTAAGTGTCCACGCAAGCAAGACCAGGCTAAAATACACAACGAAACTCTCAATCACTATGGATGGAGAAATCAAGACACTTAATGACAAAGCCAGATTTTCACAATACATAACTACAAATCCAGCCCTACAGAAATTTCTGGAAGGAAAACTCCAACCCAAGAACATTAACTATGCTCAAAAAGACATAGGCAATCTAGTCACACTGCACCAGAACCCAAGCGTAAAGCAGGGCAAATATATTCACAATACCACCACCACCACCAAATCTGAAACAAACAAGTATTAACAATCAATGGTTCTTACTTTCCCTCAACATTAATGGCAGTGACTTGCCTATAAAAAGAGAGAGGCTAATAGAATGCACATGAAAATAGAATCCATCATTCTGCTACATACAAGAAAAATGTTGAAGTCTTAAATAGATATTACCTCAGAGTAAAGTGCTGTAAGAAGTTTCTCCAGTCAAATGGACCCAAGAAGCAAAAAGGTGTCTCTATCCTAATATCTAACAAATTACACTTCAAACCAAAATCAATCAAAAGAGATGAAGAAGGTCATTTTGTATCCATCACAGGAGAAATCCATCACACAAAATTTCAATTTTGAATGTCTATGCCCCAATACAAAGGCACCCGCATTCATAAAAGAAACACTACTAGAACTCTAAGTTCACATAAAACCTCACACACTTATATTGGAAGACATCAACACACAATTGCTAGCACTGCTAGCACCAGTCAGAAACTTAACAAAGTAACAAAAGAACAGAAGTTATGTCTCAAATGGGTTTAACAGACATCTAAAGAACATTGCATCCAAATACAAAAGAATATACCTTCTTCTCTGCTCTGCTTTTCTAAAATCGACCATATACTAGGTGACATAACAAACTTTAACAGATACAAAAAATTGGAATAGCTCCTGTATCTTATCAGACCACCATGCTTTAAAGTTGCAATTCAACAACAACTCAAATTGCAGAAACCCTACAAACTCAGGGAAACTGAACAATGCACAATTGTACCATACCTGGGTCAAAGAAGAAATAAAGAAAGAAATTAAGGACTTCCTAAAATTCAACAAGAATGAGGACACAACATACCTGAACTTATGGGACACCTTGAAAGCAGTGCTACAAGGGAAGTTCATTGCACTAAGTGCCGATATGAAGAAAACAGAATATAGTCACTTTAGAGAATTAACAGTACATCTGAAAGCTTTAAAACCAAAAGAAGCATTCTCACCCTTAGGAGTAGACACCAGGGAACAATCAATTTGAGGGCTGAAATCAATAAACCAGGAAAACAATGCAAAAAAATAAGAAAAGAGTTTGTTTTTCAAGAAAATCAACAATATAGACAAACATTTATCAAAGCATACAAAAAAGCAGAGAGAGAGAACATGCAAATTAATAAAATGAGAAACTAAAACGGGGATATGACAATGGACACTGAGGAAATCCAGACAATTTTCAGGAAATTTTCATGGAAGCAGAAGCAGATACCCACAAGTAAACACTGAGTTGATCTCCTGGAATCCACCTGAAGACAGAAAGGAATGATGAACAAAAGGGTCAAGACTAAGCTAGAGAAACCGACAGAAACTGCTGACCTGATCAAGGGGAGATCATGGACTCCAGCCTGATAGCTAGAAAACCAGCATAGGATTATCCAGACCCCCTGAATGTGGGTGTTAGTTGGGAAGACTAAGCAGTCTATTGGGCCTATGGAATTGGATCAGTATTTATCCCTAGTGCATGAATGGGCTTTGGGAACCATTCCGCATAGAGGAATACTCTCTTCGCCTAGGCCCTGCTCCAAATGATATGACAGACTTTGAAAACTCCCCATGGAAAGCCTCACCCTCCCTGGGGAGCAGAAAGGGGATAGGATATGGGTTGTTGGTGGTGGGGGGACTGGGGAGGAGAGGAGGGTGTGGAACTGGGATTGACATGTAAAACCAGCTTGTTTCAATTTTAAATATAAAACATTTAAAATAAAAAAAGTCAAGTTTACACAATTGCAATAGAAGTTAAGTGAAATCCTGCCGGACTCCTACTAATTGATAGACTATATGTAACCTGGAATAATAAGCTAAAAATAACCCCCTTTTTGCTACTTTGTTTTGGTCATGGTATAACACCAGCTAAAATTAAATTAAAAATGCATGAGGACTTTGTAGAAAATAGTTGTCATCACTTCTTTTACATGTCAAAAGAGTCAAATTTAGTCAATTAAGTAAACCAAAATGTTTTCACTTACATGGTATATTCCTTCTGATAACGAATAATGATGATAAGTAGGCCACTTTTTTATTTCTTTTCCTTTAAGTTTCAGTTATTTAGTCCCCTAAATTACACTAACAGGGTTACTGATGGAGATTAGTAAATTTTAGACCAAAGGTCAACTTTGAATAGCTAACGCTTTTTGTAAATAACATTTTATTGGAACATAGCCACACCCATTTGTTTTCATAATGGCTTTCACACAGCAAAAGTAGAATTATGTAGATTGGACAGAGATATATGACATACAAAATTAAATGTATTAATTATCTGACCTTTCACAGAAAATGTTTCACAATTCCTAAAAGCTAACACCACATAATTTGTGCTATAATTTAAATCCATTTAGAGGTAGAAAGATACTTATTAATGTAAATTGTTTATTAATTTTTGAATAGACATTTAATTCACATAGTACAAAACTAAAGTATATTAAATACAAATAAATTTTTATATATTTTGAATATCATTTTAATTCTTTCTCTGTCACTGAAGCCATAAACCCAAGTTGTTGACTTGTCCATAAAAATATTAAAAGTATATAGTTTATTAAAAGTGGAAAGTATAGATCACCAGGCCTCTGCTAGAGGTGAGTCCGGGGCAAGTTCAGGTTGAATACCCCCCCACACTCTTCACTGGGAACTCCCTGGATTGGCCCCAGATCTCCCTCCCTCCAATGTCCTGTCTCCAGCAAGATTGCTCCTGGTGCTCTGATTACACCCACCCACCGCTACCAAGAGCCTGCCCTTCCCATACCCTGTCCTCTACCCTGCTTACTGTCCCACCACTCTGGTTGAAAACTGGGACAGAGGGAGGATCCAATAATCCTGCCACCTTCTGGGAACTTCTGGGAGCCATTCTGAGCACACTAAACTGACCTATCCACAAGGGACCACCCGGAATCATCACCTGCTTTTCCTCTGACGCACACCACCTATCCTTGCTGGAGTTCCAGGCCCCTGACAGAGATCTGCCTATCTCCTCCAGGCCATCCTGATTCCCTGCCTGCTGGGTCTTTGATACCCATTGCTGGGCCTCTGCTGGAGCCTGATCTTTGACCCACATCGCCAGGACTCTGCCTGAGAAGAGACCACCTAGAAAGCTTGGACTACCCAGAGCTACAGACAGACATCGAACTTATGACCCAACTAAGCCCACTGGGGATTACCAGAGAGAGAGAGAGAGGGAGAGAGAAAGAGAGAGAGAGAGAGAGAGAGAGAGAGAGAGAGAGAGAGAGAGAGAGAGAGAGACAGAGAGACCCCAACTGTACCTACTAGAAGAAGCAATGGGAAGATATAAATACAAGAAAACACCTTAGAATAGAAAGACAAGCATGATTCCACCAGAATCAAGGGACTCTATAATAACTAGACCTGAACACCCCAAAACAGATGAAGCAGAAGAGAACAATTTAAAAATATCTTCATAAAAATTATAGAGGTCCTCAAAGATGATGTGAGAAAAATCTCTCAAAGAAATGGAAGAAAAAACAAGCAAAAATTACTGGAAGAAATAAACAATTCTCTTAAAGAAAGTATTGAAATCTAAGAAAAATTAAACAGGTGAAGAAAACTTAAAAACTGAAATAGAGAAAATAAAACACAAACAAAAAGAATGCTGGAAATAGAAAAACTGGGCAAACACTCAGACACAAGCATAACCAACAGAATAAAAGAGATGGAAGAGAGAGTCTCAAGTGCTGAAGATAAATTAGAAGAAACAGATTAATCAACCAAAGAAAATCATAGATCTAAAAAATCCTTAACACAAAACATCCAGGAAATGTGGGACACCATGAAAAGCCAAACCTAAGAATAATAAACATAGAGGAAGGCATAGAAGCCCAGATTAAAGGTACAGAAAATAAATTCAACAAAATCATTGAAGAAAACTTTCCCACTCTGAAGGACATGCCCATGAACATATAAAAAAAAATCAATGCAACAAAGAGTTGCTTTTTCAAGAAAATCAACAAGATAGACAAACCTTTATCCAAACTAATCAAAAAGCAGAGAGAGAGAGAGAGAGAGAGAGAGAGAGAGAGAGAGAGAGAGAGAGAGAGAGAGAGAGAGAGAGAGAGAGAGAGAGAGAGAGAGAGAGAGAGAGAGAGAGAGAGAGAGAGAGAGAGAGAGAGAGAGAAAACATGTAAATTAACAAAATCTGAAATGAAGAAGGAGACATAACGTAAACTGAAGAAATAAAGACAATTTTCAGGTCATACTTTGAAAACCTGTACTCCACAAAAATTGAAAATTCAAAGGTAATGGGCAAATTTCTGAAAGCTATAACTTACCAAAATCAAAATCAAGAACAGATAAACCCCTTATGTAATAGAAGGAGTCATCAAAAGCAGTCCAAAAAAAAAAAAAAAAAGAGGCCAGTGCCAGATGGCTTCAGTGCAGAATTCTACCAGAAATTCAAAGAAGAGATAATACCAATAGTCCTTAAATTTTTCCACAGAAGAAAAATAGGTTCATTACCAAATTCTTTTTACGAGGCCACAATCACCTTGGTACCCCAGCCACACAAAGACACAAAACTAAAGACCAATAGTGTTCATGAACATTGATGCAAAAATACTCAATAAAATACTGGCAAACCAAATCCAAGAATACATCAGAGAATTCATCCACCATGACCAAGTAGGATTCATTCCTGCATTGCAGGGATGGTTCAACATACGAAAATATATGAACTTGATCCACCATATCAAGACAAAATAAGAGAGAGAGAGAGACAGAGAGACAGAGACAGAGACACAGAGACACAGAGACACAGAGACAGAGACTGAGAGTTTGTTAGTCAAAGTAGCAGAACCTTTCTTCAGTTTCATTGCCTCCTGTGAGGTCAATGCCAACTGTTTCCCACGCCATTGCTGCTCTGTAGATAATTGCCTTCCAGCCTCTGGTGAAGTGCAGGTTTTCTAAAAAGATACAAACAAGATATTCAAGGAACAATCAAATGCCTAATATCTGCTATAGGAGCAAAATGTATATGCTGAACATGCTATGTAGTGCATTCTAAATGTTCCTGGTCCACACTTCAAGTACTAGACATTCTGTCAATTTGCAAAAAACTAAAGAAAAATCTAATTTTGCTGTATTGTTCACATCATTTTCTCTAGAAAATTGAAACCATCATAGAAAAAACAGCACAGTTAATTATCAGAGTCACTAATTTCATTGCCACGCTCTGCAGCAATGAAAATGAATGGAAGGCACATGACTATGTTTTTCTTGTTTTCAGAGAAACTGAAAAAAAAATGCAGGAGAGATTGAATCCCCTTGCCCATTGAAATTTAAAAATATATAAAAATGATGGATGAATAACCAGAATATATGTTGATGAAGAAAGACATTGTGCTAGCAAATGTGTCTTTCTTCTTGTCTCAGAGCTTTTTCTTGGGTGGCCCAACTTTACTCTTAAAATGGAACTGTCTGGAAGATTTCTAATTTATTATGGTTCCTTTTACATCTCCATCTTACTGATTCATATTGCAGGATATATAGCTGTTTTAATTGGTTTATAAATTATCTTCCTTTTTCTTCTGTATGCACAGGTATGCCAATAGAAATATATTTTTGACATTGTAGTATCTATTGTATGATAAGAAACAGTAGCATCATATAATAGTCTACACCTTATCATTTTCATTAAAATGTGTTATTTGCACACTTTTTAATTTTATGACACAAATGTTTTTATCATCATTTCTCATACATACAAAGTATTTTATTAAATGTTTATATTGTTACATCTGTATTGTGTTACATTTCTTTTATCTTTGCTTGTCACAGTAGTCAATTCTCTGTGAATACATTGACATGCCCAAAACAACTTAGTTTTACTTTATAGGCCTACTCAGTTGGTTATTTGAAGTGTGTATATTTCATAATTCTCTAATTTTTCGTGTATAATAGAAGGAAACCATACCACAAACTGATGTTGAAAGACAATGTTGATGAAGAAATAGGAAAATTCAAAAATGTGTAAGTAAAATGCAAATGGTGAGACAATTAGAAAATTCATAGACCAGTAAAATGGCCAGATGTGTTACAATCCCACAAATTAATTCTGTAACATTATAATTCTTCTCTCCGCTACAGAAATAAGAGCACCTTCATACATATTACATAAATGAGTCACCTTTGAGAAGACATAGATGTTTGACAAATCCATAGAGACAAAGACAATACAAAGAGAAATGGAATAACTTTTTGGAAAATCAACTTGAACAAGTGATGGGATTTGTACATTTATAGCACAATAACAACAGCATACTTTAGTATTCAAGGGAATAAGTCAATAACATCTTTGAGTTCAGCCAAATTAGAAAGGAGAATGTTAGCTAAACTTAAATGTCATGTACTTTTCAAAAATTCTGGGCACTCAAATAGTTGTGGCTAACTTGAATTGTTTCAAATTTGCATTTGAACTTGCAAACTCTGATTTGGCATAAGAAGTAAGGGAAATGATCAAAACAGAATACTCTTTTCTAAGTATAAAAAACCCTACAATGAAATTTGGCCTTTTGAAGATACTTCACTGTATGTGAAGGTGAACAAAAGATGGAGATTTACTTAAAATAGTTTGACCTCCATTTCTTTCCTTTCTTTTTATTATTTCACACAGCACATTAGTTTTGTTCTATTAACCTATGTGCCACATGTCATCCAGAATAAGTTCAATATCACTTAGGATGAGTTGCAATTCAGGATGTCAATACATGAATGCCCCCATACTTTATGTGTCAATTCACACTTAAGTTTAGCTTAGGTTTAAGTAAATTTAAATTATTTATTATTCTTCCCACACATTCAATGATATCTAGCATTTATATTTTCAGTCTTGTAAATGTCATTCTTTCTCCCAATTCACTATACATCTATCTACTTGTTAAAGAACATCTCAAATGCTGATCTTTTATGAACCTTCCTCCATTAAAAATTAAAAACCTATAACTTAGTGCTCTTGTAGTTCTTGCTTCTTTTCTGAAAGTACTTTCTACTTTAATATAAGAAAAATATTTCCCGTGTGAATGTCATCTCCCTGAGGATAAATATAACAGGCTATTCTTTTTTGTATGCACCAAAATATTTTGTTATTATACAAAATTACATTAATATGAGTAGAGTTTATTTTTCAAAATGAGAAAAACCTTCCATCTGTCTGTCTTTATTAATATATCTGGAACTAAGGTAATAGGAAATGGTAAACAATTGAATAGACAGAAAATGAGACTCACATGGTGTTTCTATGCTTGCCAACACCACCATTTCTGTTTTCCTCATCTTTTAATATACAGCTTAAATCTGTGGTCTAAAAATGTATTCATGCCACATGATCTTTCTATTTTTAAATGAAAAAAATCTCTATTTTACCCATGAAGGTTTTGTTGAAAATTAAAAAGCAGTTAATACTAAATCATGTTGTATATTTTGTCAAAATTTGTGTATGTGAAAGATTGCATTATACTTCGGTTTAAACATCAAGGAGAAAACATTGCTACTTAAATGTGTTTTTAAAATAAAATCAGCTTAGTATACAAATGAAAATCAATCAAAAAGGGAACATTTTAGATTTAATGAAAGTATTTATGCATGTGTCTCTGTGTGAGTGTATGTATATAATTTCAGGTAATATCAGAATCCAGAAGTTAGATCCCATGGAGGTACTGTTATAATCAGTTTCAGACCACCTGACACTGATGTGAGATACTGAATCCAGATCCTTTGCAGAGGCAGTATATGCTCTCAACAGCAGAGCCAAGTTTCTGTCCCTGAAAAAAGCTAGATTTGACCAAAGAGCCATACAGCTGTATTATTCTTTTATATAAGCACAGGGTTTTTAACATATATATATATATATATATGTATGCAAAATGTAATGTAAAAGCACAATTGGGCAAAATAATAATAATCAAATATAGGATAAAAACTAATAATGACTTGCCCCTGGGGTAAGTTGCAATGTATCTAAGTGTAACTTCTTCTGAGAGCTAATTTCGTGTCATAATTGCACTATTACAGCAAGCTTTAACAATTTTTCATGGATGTTTTTGGTATAAAAATGTTAAGAAAACTTACATTCTAAGAAGTTAGACTACCACTGATCATTATATCAACTTGTGAAGTTATTAACCATGAGTGTGTATATACGACTCACTGTTTTCTCTTTAGCCTTTGTTTTCACATCATGCCAAAGAAGAAATCTTAGTTTGACAACTGTGTTGTTATTTTTATTTAATTATTAACATGGGTAACATTTGAATATTAACATGAAAACTTCTAGATATAATCTGCTTTTAATTTTGCAGACAGTAGATTTATTCAACTGCATAAGCTTTCCATTCATTATTAAACATATTTTCTTGCAAATATCTTTGTATTTCTTCTCAAACAGACATTCTTTTTTTTGGCTTTTATGAAAATGAGATCATAATTGGAAAAGGTGGCTTTTATGGCAATGATTTTAAATTATAATAGATAAAATGTAGCAGTAAAATGGTCTCTGCTGTCCAATAATTTTAACCACATTTTATAAATGAGAGTAGAAATTCCATAATCTTGCAAAAATTATCATGGAATAAATACTGTTTAACTCAATATTGGACATTAATTTAATCTTGAGCCGACCTCCCATATGAAATACTGCCTATCATTACGTTATCTATCTTGTGTGCTCTAAATTCTTAAAGAATACTTGATGGAAGATGTTATTGTTATTCTGTAAATATGTTTCTCATACTGGTTAATAAATAAAGCACTGTTGGCCAATAGGAAAGCAAGATAGGCGGGGCTAGGAGACAAGAAAGAAAGAGGAAGTAGTTAGGAGGATTCAGCATGGAGAGCCTGGAGAGAGCAGCATGCAGGCCCACCCAACGCTCTCTGATAGGATGATCACGTGGAAATACTTACATAAGTAGAAATGGTTTAATCATTAAGACAGAGCTAGCCGATAAGCAATGATAGTAACTGGCCAAAGGCATCATATCAAATACAGTGTCTCTATGTATTATTATTTGGGGCTGGCTCGGTGGTAGGACCGGTGGAGGGAAAAACCTATTCATAACAAATACTAATGGGATGTTCACCCACATTTTAAAAAAGAAAATGAATACATTACAAAACAATCATCTTTATTAAAACCGTTGTGTCTGTCTTTTGATGCATTATTCTGTAATAGTTTAAAAAGCAAAAACTGACTTGCCAGGGGTAGAGAAATATCATAGTTGTTATAGAGTACTTTTTGCTTTTACAGAAGGCAGATTCTGCATGTACCTGTTGCCCTTAAAATGTATAGACACACATATACATGAATAATAAAAAATAAGTAAATATATGAGATGAAGGCTTTTATCAGTAGTTGTTCTTGCAGAAAAGCAGGTTTGGTTTGCAGCTCTTACATGGTGGCCCATACCATTTGTAACTCCTGTTTCATGAAATTCAATGACCTAGTCTATCCTTTTCTGGTACTAGACACGCATGTGGTGTATATATTTGCAGGCAAAACAGTCATACTCATAAAATAAAAATAAATAATAACACATAAATTAAAAATAACACATAAAATTAAAAATGCATTGATAAAGAAATGAACCTAATATAAAAGCAAATGCACCTTTACATTTTATTGTCTTGTTTCTATATTCAATAATTTCTAAAAAAAATGTTGTTGCACTCATGTGTTGGTTTGAATAAAATGCCATTTTAGGTTAATGCATTTGAAGTTTTAGATCCCTATGGTAGAACATTTAGTAAGTATTAGGAGGTTTCCTACTGTTTGAGGGGATATGGTACTGAGGGTGAGCTTTGAAGTTTCAACAGCTCATACCATGTCAGTATCACTGTTATTCTGCCTCCAACTAGTGAATAAATTGGGAGCTATCCAGCCAATGCTTATTATCATGCCTAGCTGCTGACCACCATAGTAACCATGGTGATTGTTATGGACACATCCTCTGAAACTGCAATCAAACCCAAAATAAAATTCTTCCTTTTATAAGTTGCCTCAGTCATGATTCTTTACAAGAATCGAAAAGTAACTAACACAGCCCATGCTCTCTCCACTTATTTTTCCTGTCATACTTATTAACATTAATAAGATAGTTGGTGGTGAGTTGCAGTTAAGAATCTGTTACAGAGGAATTGATATATCTCAGATTTACCATGCAAAATAGAGTTAAAATTTTGAGTTTTCAAGACATATAGCTGTTTTTTCTTTGTATTATTTATCTTCTTCTGTTTCAAGACAGGCTTTGTCTGTGTAACAGCCTTAGCTATAGTAGAACAAGCTCTGTAGACCAGGCTGGCCTTGAACTTGCAGAGATCTGCCTGCCTCTGCCTACCAAGTACTGGGATTAAAGGTGTGCTCTGCCACTGCCTGGCTGTATTTTTTTAAATACTCATCTATTTATTTACATATGTGCTGCAGCCTTCCCCATCATCCTCTACAAAACAACCCACTCCCCCTCTCAATCCCCAAACCCCTCCTCTTCTGTCTTCATCTATAAAGCAAGACATGGCATATTAAGTTGCAGTAAGATTAATCACCTCCACATTTATAAGGATGGACAAGGCAATGCAGTATTAGGAGTAGGGTCCCAAAAGCCATTAAAAGAATCAGAGACAGCCCCTGTTCCAGCTAGATCCTCTTATGCTACATTTAGTTGTTTAAAAATCAAGACACTATATGTAAACTTGTTTCGGTGCATGCAATGGTAATAAAAACCTTTTATTATAAAGGTTAGGAAAAATAGAAACAATTTCTTACATTGTCCCTAAGAAAGAAACTGATGTGAACTTGAAGACTTTTCCTATGAGTGCTTACTTTGTAAGTAAAGAGGGGAACTCAAGAAGTGAATTGTGCTGAGCATTTTTCTATGTCAAAGGATTGTGTATTGCTATACTTTGAAGAAGAAATCCAATAGGTAGCTATTTGTAACAGTCAACATTCTCTACATTTCAGAGGTTCTGCCTAGTTAGTTAGGGGAGAACAATTCAAAACATGTAAAAATGGAGCCCATACTTAAAATAACAATGATTTCAGACTCAGAAGTAATTTACAAGAAAAGTTCCAAAATGTCATAATAGAAATTAAGAAAATATTTATTGTAAGAAGACAAGAAGTTAACAAGTGTATCTCACATAAAAATAAATATCCTACAGGCATAAGTGTGGAGAAAATAAATAGTATTTAAAATAAAGCATCTGCTTAAAACTTCAGTGAATAACCCAATGTGTATGCAGGCTAACATAAATGAAAAGTCTGTTTTATCAGTGCTGCTGTTTTAAGAATAAACCATACGACTTGCATTTAAAGAACATATAAATTAAATATGCAATGTCTGTATAATTTGGAATGCTGCTCTCTGTGTTTGTAGGAGATATGTAAACAAAGTCAATGAATTCATTATGAAGATTTCCCACTAGATATCAACTTGACACTATTAGGCAGAAATTGAACATATTTTAATTAAAAAGAGAATGAAGAAGGAGTAGTGGAATACCAGAAGCAAGTTCCCTTTCAATGACCCAACACAAGCTGCTAATTAAAAGACACATATACTACTATATCCAGTATTTCCTAGCATTATGTGATTACTTTGCTAAATAATTGGCAACCTTCTTTCCATAAATACCTGTATAAACTTAACTTTAAATAAAAAGTTGCTGAAGAGGTGAGATAAAGGATATTGCTGATACATAGAGTTGTGTATCCTAGTAACCATAAACTATACCTAAAATCATATAGATATTGCCTATAAATATTGCTTATTCAATAAATAGATACTTAGAGGTAGTTTTTAGGACCACATACAAGCAAGATTTTATTCTTGATTTCATGATATTGATAGAAGAGGCAAAATGCTCCTTTGAAACAAATTTTGTTGTCTTATTCTCTCACATTAGCATATTCAGAGATACTTTAAGATTTTTTTCCAAAATTCAAAGCTGTATTTTCATATTTATCCATTACAAAAAACATCTCAAGAATGAAGAAAGTTTGGCTTTGTTGTATAATGATGTGCGTGCAAAGCATTCTATTATTAATATGTAAGAATTACATGTACTAGGAGGCTGAAATGCACATCATATTATTACATTTCAAAGTGGATAACCATGTATTTCAATGAATTCCATAATAAATTTAATATATATTCATAACATGTACATTATTTTGTCTAAATATTATCATTTCTATTCAAAATTTCAAATCTAACTACATATTTGCATTAAAACCTAAGTTTAGATTGATTTATTTTTTGCTGTGAATTGATTATGTTGAGATATGTTGTCACCAAATATAACAATGGCTACAAGAAAATTAAGGAAGCCAGATTTACTGATTCAGGCCTATAGTTCCAGTTATGTGAGAATCAGAAGGGTAATAGGACAAAGCCAGCCTAGGTAACTTATTGAGTTTCTGTCTCAAGATAAAAGGTAAAATATATATTGGTATGTGAGTAAAACTCATTGACAGACTGTAGGGCCCTGCATGGACCCCAGAGGTACCTTGAGCAAGCCTGGTGCTTTTGGCTGGAACATCTTGTCCCAGGGTTGTTATTAGTACTCTTCCTGTTTTCTTGTCCCAGGGATGTTCCTGTTTTGCTAACACATATCTTCTGGGGAGGTACTAAGCCTGGAAACTTTCACAGTGGTTGTTTTCCACTGTGCTATGATTCAGAATATAAGCCAGCTCCTTCCCCTCAATAAATGGCATTTGGTATACTCACATCCCTGCTGCAAAAATGTCCCACTATCTTGTCTCTTATTTTAATCTCTAGGCCTTTGCCTGATTAGTGGAACAAATTGTAGCATGGGAGCTACAAGTGGAGATCCTACTGAGATCAGGAAGAAAGGATCACCTAAGAGATCACCCTCTGAAGCTGGCCAGCAAAGTAAGTGAATGAGGGTGTATTGAAGGATGGGTGCCAGTAACTCTAAGGAAATTCTCAGTTGGCAATTAGTGGCCCTATTGAAAAGGCAAGGCTCCAGGATTAAAACTAAGACAGCTAATACATTCATAGCCATATTAGAGAAACATAGTCCCTGGTTTATCCACTCTGGAGGCTTAAACATCCCTGACTGGGAACAGGAAAAAAAGAGAGATCTCCAAGATGCTTATAAAGAAGAGGGGCCGGATAATTTCCCTGTTGCCTCCTTTTCCCATTGGTGTCTAGTTAAAGATGTGCTCCTAAGCAGCAATGTTAAAGTAAAAGAACAATTGTCAGAGATGAATAGGACTTTTGAGAAAGCACAAGATTTAGAACCTGTGAAACCTACTAGGGGACAAATAGGATCCTACCATAAGTGATGAAGAACATACTTTGGAAGCAGAAATTGAACAATTAAAGAATTGCTGAAACTGTTGAGCACAAATGCCGTCTGCCGCTGTACAACCCCTTTTCTTTAGTTGGTCCTTTGCACCATGAGGAATATAGGAGGAGGCCAAAGATGTAATAACCAAGGTAGAAGCATTAGGAAAGGAAAGACAAGCTTTTCCTGTGATTGAGACAGTGGATCCTCAGGGTAACAGGGTTAGTGAGCACAACCCATTAAATTTCAAGGATATAAAACAATTTAAGGAGGCTGTCACTGCTTATCGGTCCCATGCTCCTCTTACTCAAGCAATTTTTGAGTTTTTCGAAGCATTAAATGTAGATCAAAAAAAGATGCCTTTGGTAATCCCTTACAGACTCCAGGAAACAGGAAGTGGGACCAGTCTTGGAACATTCAAGCCCAGGTGTAAGGGGCAATGGATACACCTTTACTGAAGAGCCCTGTGTGGCCCTTTTGCCTGGCCACTAATTATAGTTTGGGTAAAGCAGCTATAAAATTACACTTTTGTCCAAAGGATAAGAATTTCACCTTCATTTCAGGCACTGGTGATCTGGCTCCTTTCTTTTTTGTTGTAACTAATGCTACTAATTTTGGAGGAAGCCTCAATTGTTCTCAGCAGGTCTGCTAACTGGTTATCTGCTAAAGGTATGAAGTAACAGCTGTCGTGGTCCATGGGGGTGGCACTTATGCCTGAGATCTCCTCTACAGATGACTAACTTGTGCAGCATAGAGGAAAGGAGATTTCAGGGTCACAGCTTCAGTTGTTATTGCCATTGCCATTTCTGCCACTGCAGCAACAGATTCAAGGAAAGCCCTCTCCCAGTCTGTAAATACTGCAAGCACAATGGATTAACTCACAGGTGAATTGGCTCAAGCCTTAGCCACCCAAAACACACTCAATAATCTAGTAAAAATTGGCATTTTAACACTAAATCTACAAATTACCCTCCTACAGGAACATCTGAATATATTGTGGGAGGCCTACATGGCATCTTCTGCTCTCTCTTTCACATGTATTTGTGTTACACCTGCTAAAGTTAAGCATCCTTCACTAGTAGTTACTTTCCTCCAGGAGTCCTGGAGTGATCAGTTTCTAAATTATACACATGCTCTAGCCATGCAGAACATTAATATCAATGAAACCTGAGTACCACCTGCCAGTGTAGAAGACCTTTATAAGGAATTCAACTTGAGGGCAGATTAATTAGAGAATGGGCAAGCTCTCTCTCACTGGGGCTCATAGCCCTTGCCCTTGGTGCTATCTGGCTGACCTGCGTATGCCAACACAGCATTAGACAAGCCCAGGCCAGCTTTCAAACAAGACAGATTCTACTGTCTTTAGCTCAAGAGATTGCCTCTGCCGTATGGCTGACAAACTAATCACCAAAGATGGGTAAGGCAGAAGGGGACAAATATCCAACCTAACACAGGAAGGTTACTGCCTGGTTGACCTCTTCAATGATGGATAAGGAATTATGTTGACGTCCTTTGCCACCTAAGACAGGGATTAGTTTATATTACAAGAAAGGGGGATCTGTAGGGCCCTGCATGGACGCCTGAGGCAACTTTAACAAGCAATCCTGAAGCTGTTGGCTGGAACATTTTGTCCCAGGGTTCTTATTGGCACCCTTCCTGTTTTCTTGCCCCAGGGTTGTTCCTGTTTTGCTAACACATATCTTCTGGGGAGGTACTAAGCCTGAAAACTTTCACTCTTGACCCTGGGTTGTTTTCCACTGTGCTGTGAGTCAGTATATAAGCCAGCTCCTTCCCCTCAATAAGTGGCATTTGGCATTCTGACATTCCTGTTGCAAGAATGAGCCACTGTCTTGTCTCTTATTTCAGTCTCTAGGCCTTCACCCTATCGGTGGAACAGACTGCAGCATGGATGCTACAAGAGAATGCTTCCACAACATATAAAGACACTATTTTACATACCCATATACATAACAGATAAAGACTGCAGAAACGGGTGATAATTACAAATACAAAAAGCCTAAGAATTTACAGTTTTTAGTTGACATGAGAGGTAGGCATTATTTGGTCATTAAAAATATAACATAATCTAATTTAAGTTACTCATAAGGTACTATATACAAGCCCATAATAGACGCTTAAGAATATGCCATAATTCTACAGTTAGTGAATTTTTAAGAATGTGCAAATTTTTCATGCAGTACTAATTTATAAGGAAAAGTAATACTATGATATAAAACATTTTTATATAATTATGTGGTACTTGGGTCCAGTGCATATATCTGCAACATGACACATACAATTAAGGCTCAAGGAACATTGGAGAAGAAGGGGTGGAAAGTCTTATAACAACAGCAAACTTCCTAGGAGATCATTTCTCTTAGAAATGACAGGAAAGCTTCTTCAACAATGAACAGTTAACAATATGGTTGCCAAATAAAGACTTGAATAATGACAGCACCAATAGACATGCTAGTAATAGTTACTGAAATATTTCATTTTGATGGTCAATTAAGTAAAAAATTAAATACCTAGATTACAGAGCAAACTGATAATATTTTAACATAAAAGGAAGATTTGTAATGAGCCTGAAAAATTTTTCATATACCTCTTGAACATTTATGAAATTTCTTTGAAGAAGTACTTATTCAAATATTTAGTCAATGTTAAAACAGGACCATTAGATTTTGTGTATGCTATTCATTTCTCAAATATCTTAAAATAATCCCTAATCATACTTTCTTCTAGGAGCTTCATATTTTTTTTTAATTTTATGGTGGTGTTTATTTCATTTAGAGATGGCTTTTATATATGTGTAAGCCAAGAGTCAATATTTTCATCTTGCCTGCAGATAGCCCCTTTACGAACAACATTTGTAGCTGAGTTTGTATGTTTTATATATGGAATAATCCTGAGAAAGTAGTCTGGGATACTTTGACCACCTTGAGTGTACATATTTCTGGTTTTTCTACTTTCTTCCAATATGCCATACAACTGTTTTTGTATTGTATTTTAAATTTAGTATGGGGGAAGTTTTCACAATCATTCTTTTCATAAAATTATGTTGATTAGTCAGAGTCTATTGTAGTTCTATACAAGTTTTAGAAAATAGTGTTTATCTCTTTATAATAAATGTCACTTGCTTTGAGTTGTGTGGACATTGTCTTATTAACAATCTTACAATTCTTGGAAAAGGAATGCCTTTCCATTTATTTGGGAACTATTTTAATCATAACTAACTTAAAATTTTCATTGTACACAACTTTTACTGTTGATTAAATATACTATTAAATATTTTATTATTTTAATGCCACTGTACATGGTATCAACTGTACAATTTCTTTTTGAGACTGTTCATTTATATTGAAAGCAGAATTTACCTTTTTGCATTTTGAATCCTGTGACTATACTGCATTGATTGATTCTGTAACTTCTGTCATTTTTAGATTTTTATACATAATTTACATCACTTGTAAATATTAGCCATTTCATTTCCTTTTCAAATTTGATGCATCTTACAGTATTATCAATGATTTTTATACTGTTTTCCATATTTCTTATCTTGTCTTAATCTTCCCAAATAAGGTTAGCATTTCAAAATGTTTTGCCATTTCATGTGTTCCATTCATTTTTTACATGATTTTTCTATTTAGAATATACTTGAATTTCAAAAGAATCATCCTGAAGTTTATTCGTTATCCTCCTTCCCATTTCCCTCTTCCAAAACCATTAGAGTACATTCCTAAAGCTAGTCACCAAGGTCTACTCCCTTATTTTCCAACTCCTCCTACTGAGCTGACTATAAAGGTCCAGCTATGAAAATATTTGTACCCAGCAAGCAAAAGCTCCATTTTGGCTACCCAAATTAAGACACATAATCAAAATTAACCAACTTTTCTGGACTCAGGGTTTCCCATTTTAACTTCATACACTTCCATTTGGCTATGTGCCAAATCAATCTGTCTCCTCTGTATTCACAGTGACTCCTTTGTCACTTCTAGAGTAACCCTTACTCTTTTTCCTTTCCCCTTTTATCTTCTTCCTTGTCCTCTCTTTCTCTCCTTCTTTTCTCTTATTTCCTGTCCATAGAGGGTTTTCTTGTGTCAAATCTCAAAGGAAGATACAGAGACATTATTAGTTAGGAATGTCCAGCCTGTTTTCACTTTCTGTGTTTTGCCTTAGGTTTTGTTCTTCCTTCCTTCCTTCCTTCCTTCCTTCCTTCCTTCCTTCCTTCCTTGCTTTTTTCCTTTCTTCCTTCTTTCCTTCCTCACTTCCTCCTTTCTTTCTTTCATTCTTCCTTTCTGTAATTCTTACTTTTCTACTTCTTCTTCCATGTATCTTTGTATAGTAGCTGGCCCTAGGCATCTGCCTGTCTTTCTCCCTCATTCTCTTTTCTTTAATTTTGTCCTTCTATTTATTTCTCTTCCCACAAGCTTTGTGTATTCTTCCTCTGACTAGCCATTTCCCATTTGCTCTTTATTAGACCAATCATGTGTTTTTGTAGGCAAAATAAAGTAGCAACAAAGCTTTACAAAATTGTATAAATGCAACATAAATAAATGTAACACATCTTTACATAATTAAGGTAATATTCCACAACTGCTGCCCATTGTCCCTCTGGTGAAAATAAATCTCCTTTCTGCTGAAACTTGTTCTGGATATGTTCCAGGCCAAAATTTCTTTTAGTGCTATTGCTATGGCTACAGAGAGCTGTGATCTAGAGTGGAACAAGGCTAAACCTAGTAAGTGAGCTGAAGTTGGTAATGTGTAAGGGTTTTCCAGGTAGTACAGAGTTTAACGGCACGAAGTAGTCATGGAACGCAGCTGAATCCTGGCACACTGAAAGACTAGGATAAGCAATTTGTGAAGTTGGAGCCTCAGCTGAAATAGAAGTTGAAAGAGATGTGAAAGCAAATTGAGGCTTAGAACCATGTTGCAGAGTCAGAGCCATTGATGAGTGCCCAGCAGAAGCTACTGTTGAAGTTGTAGACCAGTTTTAATAGAAACCCCAGTATTATTTTGAGATGCTATCAGCATAAAATGATCATGAAGGACAGCAGGTTCCATGGAGTAGAATTGGCTTGTGTCTATGAGACAAGCTTTGTGTGCTGTAGAGGGTGGAGCCAGCCAGGCTTTGTGAAACACAAAATGCTCTGAATAAATGCCACATATCAGAGAGTAAGTGTTTTAAATTTTCAAACTCTGATTTTGTTTTGATTGTACCATGCGATAATTCTTCCCTCTTGAAATAAGACATATGACCTCATAGTTTTTAAAAGCATTTCATTCTGTTAGGCACTATTTTTCCCAGGGCAGCTAACTGGAGCTATTTAATAACAGGATTTAAATTCCAGGTTGAGAACACAAAGGAGAGCTGCTGAAAATTTGGGTAAGGAAATGAAAAAGGAAGATTAGAGGGATGTAGGAGCCCATTTTTGAGGGGCTTCAGTCAGATCGAGTTGACTTGGCTATTTCATATCTGAGAGAGGGAGTGTTGACCTGGCAGGTAGAAAAATTAAAGGTACCAATGAAAAGAAAGATACATAATTGAGTTGTAGGGCATTTCAGTCACTACTGAATGCCCCAGGTTTATTGGCAAAAATTGTTATATACCCCAACCAAAGGGGGGGGGCAGGTAAAGAACTTCTTTGCCATAACACAAGGTACAGATTTTCTTCCTTAATTCTCCAAATATTGAGTAACCACACCTTACACTAAATCTCTTGTTATCTAGGTAAGACATCAATATTTTAGAGGAAACATCCCTCTGTAGCCACACTGTAGAGCTTTATTTAGGTCTTATGACTTCATTGTTGAAAGAGTAAGGTTAGTTTGGAACTTTCTAACCTAGGTCAAGATGAAGCAGAGCTATTTCTATGGGCTCCCAAAGGGAAAACAGAAAGCAGGGAAGGAAAGAGAACAAAGGCGATGAAAGGAGGTGTGGAAAGGGATTTCAAGTGGGATAGAGTAATAGAGGGGAGAAATGAGGTGTGAGGAAAATAGAAAGGAAGCTTATTTTGCAAAATAGAAGTGTGTAACTTCTTTTTATTATTTCCAGAGTCTATAGCAACAAGCCTGAAATTTTAGAAACACTTTGAAATTTAACAGACATTGCAATTTAAGAAAGACTTTGGATACATTAAAGAGGCTAAACTTTGAAAAAGCTTGGATATGTGAATGAAACTGAACATTAAAATGTTTGAATTTTTAGATACCTGGAATTTTCAAAGTTAGTATGTTTTATAATATGTTATTAATATTACCATACCATTTTGGGGAGGTAACATCTGAAGATGTTTGTGTGCCAACCTGACAAGGGGTGTGACAATTCAAAAGGGGTCAATTGTACTGGCAACCTTATGTATGAAACTGGTGCAACTTCGTTGGTCATGAAGTCAATATAATTAAGCCCATTCTTAATATCAAACATATTAGTATTTTACTTTCAATATCTTCTATTTTTGTTCACTTTTTTCAAATGAACATCATCATGATGATGTCATATATTTCTTGTGTAACATATATACAAATTTACCATAGTATATTTTATAGACATTTTCAATTAAAATAAAGATAAGAATATACATATATACATTTTCAAGTGTTGTTTTGATATTTGTTTAGAAAAAATGTGGAATATAATAAAATATTTATTTCATAATATATTTTTCTGAAGTACTTAAAAAATTATCTCCTAGATTTATAATTCTTTGTCTGGATAACTGAATTATGAAGACTGAATTTTGCCATTGGTTAGAAATAGAAGTAGAGTTAATAAGATAGAAATTGTACATTCTCTTCCATTACTATGTCAAAATAATTCTACAGTGTATTTTTATTCTTTCACTTTTTTCCATTGTGATGGTGTGTTTTGTATGTCATTATGATGTATATTATACATCTTTTCCTAGTGGAACAATAATAACCCTCTAAGGCATTTTGGGTTTGATTTCTGCTGTGATTTTCTTTACAGCATCTTTATTAGTTCTCTAAATATTCATTAAGAATCCATATACTAAGTTCTAATTTTACTGCTTATAATTTAGTACTAGGAATATGTGCTAATCTAAACTTTGCTTAAATTCATCATTTCAATAGCAAATATATGATCATTTACACACTAAATGCTTTATACAGTATTTACCAAACAGAGTTCTTAAATTTCACCTACACAAACAGTTGAATACCTTGACACTTCACTTGAGGCTAGTAAGATTATTTAAGGATTGTGAAATACATAAAAAAGGGATTGAATTGCTTGAGAGCACATAACAATTAAGTTATAAAGCTGTGTTACTAATTCAGAAAGCTGGGGCTCAGAGAATTGCTATTAAATAATATGCAAAATTATTTTCGACAGATACACCCCAATGTTATACTATCCCTCAATGATGCTATTAACCTGCATAAAAAATTCCCATATTTCTCTTTATGCAAATTTGACATACTTTTTAAATACCTTAACTTAATTGGTCCTGGTGAATTTTCAGCAAAAATTAATGATTAGCTTTCTATATTTTTCACTTTCTTACACTACCTTACCTTTTATTCTATTTTGTTTCTAAAGTCTTTTTGTACTTTATAGGCTATATTGTCATCAAATTACAAATGTAATGATATTTAAACTGCATAATTATATTATCTATTGATGTGAGATGTCATTCTGTAAATATGTTTCTTATTGGTTAATTAGTAAAGCACTGTTGGCCAACAGGAAAGCAAGATAGGTGCGACTAGGAGATAAGGAGAATTCAGGGAGAGGTGGGAAGAGTTTCAAAATATAGGACTCAAGAGAGCAGAACTATGGATCCTCTCTCTAGTAAGAAGAGACTGCGTAAAAATACTTAGATTGAGAGAAATGGGTTAGTATTTAAGACAGAGCCAGCCAATAAGAAATGCTAGTAACAGACCAACAGCTTTATATCTAACAGAGCATCTATCTGTGTGTTGTTTGGGGCTAGCATGGCTATGGCACCAGGTTGGTGGGAAAACATGCTTCTAACAATACATTGTCTTTAGAATAGTATCTTATTTGTAGCAATACTTTAGTATTTTTGTGTAAATGAATGTTTAAGTATATGATAAGATAATCATAAATATAAGCAGATATATGTTCAATTCAAGAACACTGAGGAAAAAATTCCTTAATCTTCACTCACCCATTCTATTTTACACTATTGTAAAGTTAGTCAAAATATTCTGTTATTCTGATCCGTAAAATGAACTTTACGTTTGAAAGCCCTTGAAAAGTAGAATTGATATTCCTGTTTTATCTTAAGTTTTAGTTGGCATAATGTAATAAAGCATTTCATATTATGTCACTGCCTTGTAATTTCCGAAGGAACAAAATCTGAATATATTCCTAAGGAGAAAAATATATTAGGAACAAATAATAGAATAAAGAGATTAAAGTTGAATAGATTTTAGGATTATTCCCTGTCAACCTCCAACAAAGAGTATGTTTTGGACTTTTTCCAGTATTTTTTTTAGACATGGTTTTTCTGTGAAGACCAGACTCTCTTATAACATACACTGTAGACCAACCTGGCTTTAACCTCCCAGAAGCTCCCTGCCTCTGCCTCCCAAGTTCATGGATTAAAGGCATGTGCCACCATGTTTTGGCTTGCACTTTTTAATCTTTAGTAGATTACCTATATGTTTTTACAAAGATATATAATATCAATATAATATCAATTATCCAATTCCCATGAAAAGATGGCATAGTATCTTTAGTATAAAGTCAATAAGGTTTTATGAGTCAGGATTCATCATTCACAGACTCACTCAGTCACAAACTCAAAGAAGACTCCACATAAACATCAGAGACACAAAGGGGCCATTTGAAAATAACAAGAAAATTATTCAAGAACAGACTTGAGAATGTGTTGTGATAACTGACAGCTGAGGGTATGGCATGTAGTTAAAGAACTTGCAGCATAAATGTTAAAACCTGAGCTCAGCTATCTAGCACCCACGTAAAGCTAGACATAGTAGTGTACATCTGTCATCTCAGCATAGCAATGACAAGAAAAAAAAGTAGATGGATACATGCATGCCAGGACGCCCTCTGCATTCATCATGAATGGGGTACTGTCTCAGGGTGGATGGCAAGAAGCCAATAATCAGGATTATCCTCTTATCTCCAGAGGTGTGCTGTGGCATATGTGTACACACATTCACACATACAAAAACACACACAAATGTATACACAAATTGTATGCACACACACACACATATACTAGTTAAATATAAGTTTTATTTAAAGGCTGTGGGGAAGCTGTGTCTTCATATTTAGAATTTAAGATAATTGGAAGCTGCCAAGAAATAATTTTGAATAGGCTCCCAAACTGGCAATAATTCTTTAGGATTTAGTGCACAGTTATCAACTATAGTACTTTAAATTCTAACCACAAATATTATGGCAAAATTTTCCTTCCCTTATTATTAAAAAGAAGATACTAAATTTAACAAACTAAGGTAGATGTTATCCTTTAAATGTATGTCAATTTATTTATTTACAATTTCGTATTATCAGGAGTGATTTTCACTAAATTTACTAGCTAATCACCAAACTTCCATTGATTTGGGCAATCATTTCCAACCAAAAAGACACTATGGCAAAATCATCTAGCAAATTCCATAAATTTATATCAAGAGATACTGATAAAGACAGAAGGGTCTGTTATGAGTAGGGTTTTCTATCAGCAGGTCTGGTCCCTCTGCTGTGCCAGCCCCAAATAACACACTGAGACATTGTATTAGATATCATTCTGTAGGCCATTTACAAATTTCTTTTCGGCTGGCTCTGTGTTAACTATTAAACCATTTCTATTAATCTAAGTATTTCCATGTAGTCTTATCCTACCGGAGAGGGAGGCTGATGTTCTTTTCTCTTTGCCCTCTATCTTCCATCTCCTCCCTACTACTTCTTCCCTCGTCCTATTCCTGCCTATTTTGCTTTCCTATTGGCAATAGTGCTTAATTCATTAACCAATAAGAGAAACATATTTAGAGAATGATATCTCCCATCAAGGGTCTCATTGAAATTCCGTTGTTTTCATATTAATTTTTTATAGTATACCTGAATGATGATACAAAACACTGGCTTTGAATTACACATCTTGGTCTGGAAATGCTCTGAAATCTTTTAAATTTACTACAGTTTTGTTTCATTTTTATTTTATTAACCATTTAAGGATACAGAAAATATGTTTCATTATTGTCTCAATGGTTAAGGGATTTTATATTGGCACTTATAAAAGAAGTCAACAGTTTTTAAATTAGATATGTGCTAGGATGTGTCTTATTAAGCTTTGCCATTCCAAAAATACCATAACATAAACTGGCAGTTTAAGCAATAAACATTAATTTTAATATATATTGGAATCTAAAGTCTGAGCAGACGGAAATCAAGGGGTCCTGCATGCTCCATGTCTGGTGAGAACTTTTGCCTGAACTGCATACAGCCTCCTTTTCATTGTGTCCTCATATTGCAGAAAAGAATTTGGAAAGATCAAGATCTTGTTCTATAAGAACAGCAGTCCTATTATCATATTTTTTAACATGAAAAATAAAAACCCAGGGATAGATATAGGAGTTCAAACTGGAGGCCAGGATAGAAGAACAGGCAGCTACTATTTCATCTACCTCAGACAGAAAGAGTGATCCTGCTAGCTCCATGAATTGTCACACTGCAGTTCTAGACTACTGAGTCTCCTCAATATGACTGGAGACTAAATCTTCACATGAAGCCCTTTTCTTTTTCCTTTTATTCCTCAATAGCGCTGGCATTAAAAGAATGTGATCCCATGTGCTGAGATCACATTTGTGTGAGCTGTTTCTCTTTAGGACTGGATCAACTTAATATAGATCAGTGTGACCTTAAACTAACAGAGATCTCTTGAGTCATGGAATTAAAGGTGTGTGGCACCACCACTTGGCCTCTATGGCTACCTAGTATGGCTGCTGGGATTAACATTTCCTAAGGCTTGTGGCTAGCTTGGCTTTTTGTACCCTCAAGCAAACTTTAATAAATCACAAATAATGAATCACCACAATATTCTCAGGCTTTAGAACTCATTTCAGCTTAATGACATCTCAAGTTGGTCATCTACAAAGACACAATGACACAATGGAGATACGGGATCAGGATCCGCATCAGATCTAATATTGGCAGACACTTTTTTATTGCTACTTACTATTTTTTCTTATTTTATTTATCAATTCCATTTACCTCTTACTCTCTTTGTCCCATGCCACCCACCTTTCCCACATCCTACCCACCCAGCCACCCCAGGGAGGGTGATTCCTTTCTTGAGGGATCATAAAAATCTATAAAGTCATTTCAGGTAGGGCCTACACCCTTCCCTATGTCTTTAAGCTAAGGGAGTATCCCTCTATGGTGATTGGGCTCCCTACGTTCATTTCTGTACTAGATTCTGCTGCCAGAGACCCAATAGTATACTCAGGCCTTCTAACTGAGACCAACATACAGGGGTCTGTGTTGGTACTATGCTGATTTCCCTGTTATTAGTCTGGGGTTCATGAGCTCCACCTTGTTCATGTCAGCTGTTTCTGTGGATTTCTGCAGGCTTGTCTTGACCCCTTTGCTCATCATTTGTCCCTTTCTAAAACTGGCCTCCAGGAGTTTGGCTCAGTGTTTAGCTGTGGGTGACTGCTTCTGCTTCTATTAGCTACTAGATGAAGACTCTAGGATGGCACATAAGATAGTCATCAACCTCAATATAGGGGAAGGGAATTTAAGGTAGACTCTCCACTATTGTGCACATTGTTAGTTGGGTTCATCCTTGTAGATCTCTGGACATTTCCCTAGTGCCAGATTTCTCCTTGAACCTTTAATGCCTTCCTCTATGATAGCATCTCTTTTCTTGCTCTTGTCTATTCTTCCTGCTCCCTCATGTTCTTCTCTATCTTCCTATTCTCTCCTTCTCTTTCTCCTAACTCCTTCTCCCCAAACTCCTTCTCCCAATTGTTGGTAATTTTTAATTATCTTTATTCACATCATTGTTAAATAAATCTTGCCAAAGTGTCAAACTTTTGAAAATACAAATATTTTCATTTTATTTCTCCTGGAAAGAACCATATCTATAAACCTTGATTTCACTTATGTGATCCTCCGTTGAAATAAGCAACAATGACTAAACTATTTGAAAAGCAAATTAGCATTTAAGTTACCTTAATAGTATTAATTTGTTGATACTTTTTTAAAAAAAAAACATTTATTTATTTTATGCTGGACATAATTATACATGCCTTTTTATTTAAAATGAAAACAAACATTAATAAACAATATTTTGGAATTTCGTTCTTTCCAAACTGCTTCCTGCTGGTAGGGGGCGATGTCATGGGGGAATCCTAAGAAGACACAGAAATCCTGGCTGAAGTGGTCTGCAAGGCTGCATTGTCCCATTGACATTGCTTCAGGGGGTCTTGCTTGATCAAACCACATTAGTCTGGAAGGAATCCATAGCTTTTCATTTTCTGTGGAAACAAAATTAGAAATCCTTTTCCCCAGTAACTTGTCCTTAGGCTCAAATTTTGAAATCAAAGCATTATATATATATATATATATATATATATATATATATATATACATATATATACATATATATATATATATATATATATTGAATTAATCCAGCAGCATTTTTTCCTTTTTTTTTTTTAATAATATAATTTAAAATTTTACATGTGGATCCCAGTTTCCTCTTCCTTCCTCTCTCTAATCCTCCCTTCTCCCCTCCCTCCCTCTTACCCTCTTTCCCTTGTGACATGCACCCTGGCCAACCTTCCATCCCGTATCCCACCCCCATTCCACTTGTAGGGCTGAGCTATCCACGTTGGGTCATGGAAGTCAGTCAAATCATTTGAAGTAGGGACTAGGACTCCTCTACTGTCTCTAGGTTAAGGAGGTATCCCACCATGGGGGATGTGTTCACAAGATCCTTTTGTGCACCAGAAATAGATACTGTTTCGGCTGTCTGAGGTCCCCCAAACTGCTCAGTCCTTCTAGCTGAGACCCATATTCAGGCGGTCTGAGTCAGTCCCTGGCTGGGTTCCTAGCCATCAGTCTGGGAGGCCCAAGCTCCTCTTTGTTCAGGTCAGCTGTCTTTGTGAGTGTCTGCAACATGGTCTTGTCCCCTCTCTCTGCATCTGGATTCTAGGTCATCTCAGTGTTTGGTTATGGGTGTTTGCTTCTGTTGCCAACAGGTACTAGATGAGAACTCCATGATGGTGGATAATTTAGTTGATTTTCTCACTATCAGGGAAGGGCATTTATGGTAGCTCGAATTTTTAGTTGGAGTAAGTCTTGTAGTTCTCTAGACCTTTCTTTAGATTCAGTTTTCTCTTCAAACCAATAATGGCTCCCTCTTTTATGCCCCCCCTCACTCTCACCCTGACTCAATCTATCTAGTCACACGTGCTTTCCTCTCTTCCCCTTCTTTTTCTCCTAGTTCTCTCTCCATTCACTGAATTTGTTGATACTTTACATGGTCTTGATCTGACCTAGTTGCATCTTCTTTCTTGCTTGTAACTCTCAATAATAGACATGACATAAAAAATGCAATTTTGAAATGTCAACAATAGTGTTTGTCAGTATTTAGGTATTTATACTGACCTGCTTTGGAGTTCTGACAAGATAAGCTCTCAGCTGCAGCCACTAGGTTCTCCCCTATCCCCTTTACCTTTTATACAATCCTTTACCCTAAATAAAAACAAATAAGCAAACCCTGTGCTTGAAATCTTTCACATGATGTCTTTGTATCTTGCACAGCTTTTTAAAAAGTACAACAGGTACACGAAAAAAAAAAAAAACTGACAGAATGACATCACCACTTGACATGCCAAATCAGATTTCAGATAAGGGAAGTCTCACAAAGACACAACTAATTCCTATTGATAGAGAAAATATGTTTTCTGCAGGCAATGACTCCTACATAGTTTGTCCAATCCCAATCCCAAGTAATCAATTCCTATACACATGTGTATTTAACACTGCTAAGTGAATTCAGAAAGTTGTATACAAATGCATACATATACATACATAATGTGGTTTAATAAGTGTCAGGATAAACAAATAGGCCGAATAGATGTTTATTAAGGGAGAAACAGCTCACAATGCAGACAGATGAACGCAGCAGTTGGAACTTGATGCTCCTATCTCTGCGTCCCGCCAGAAAGAGAGTGTTCCCAGCCTCCTTCGGAGACCTAGTTTCACAGGTCACTTCTGCCCCTGGCTCAACCCCTCAATGGGTGTGGTCATTGCCACAGAAGCAGACACAGTGAATATCCCACTAAAATTCCCCTTTTAGTCTAAAAAAAGATTTAAGCTTGATACAAAACTATATACAAAACAGTGAATAACAAGTGTGCTCTAAGAAAAGGAAATTCGAGAACAAAACCACAAACTTATCTAGTTCTAGGGTGACGGCATAAGGGAGTTTACAATAGAGTTGTCCTAAGCTGGAAAGCTTAAGCCTAGTACCTAATATCTCTAACTAGGAAGAGAGAATAATACTTGTGATAGTTTAATCTACAACCTCATCAAGACCTGAGAAGGAAAATAACGATACTAGGGTAGACAGGAAGTGCGGATGGGCAACTTCCAAAAGGTGCAACGAGGCCAGAAACAGCAAGCTACCTGGACACTCACCCAAGCAACGTTGGTACAGCCAGTTTTGGGTAAGTCCAGGAGTATTTGACAGATCACAACAAAAGTAGGGAGGTAGAAAGGCTATCTTACCCTGACTTGGCAAGGTTCAGCAGTCTCCTGCAAGCACATAGGACCACATGTCCAAATCAGTGGTCAAAGTTGATGCAGTTCCTCATCCAAGAGGCCATTAGCCGAAGCGAGGATGAACTCCAGAAGGAGCAACAACAGTGTCCAACATATGTTCGGGAAAGTGCACAGTGCTGTAAGGAGCAACAGTGTCTCATGTCAACAGAGTACTAATATAAAAACCTTTAAATGCCATGTTCTGCAGATCTATGAAGTGATTGAAAATTAAGCATCTATCTCTGACTAATCTCATAGGCAAAGGAAACATGGGTGAGGATAATCTGTAATACTCAGGAACTTGGCTAAAAAACCTGAATAAAACTTCCTTGAGTAAAGCAAGGATAAATACCTAAACAATATTAGTATGTACACATATATATCTACACATGTAAATTTCTAAAGTAGAGGTAGAGTATAAATGTCTAAACAAGAGGTAGAGCTCCAAAGGGCAGCAAGACAAATATCCCAAATTTATCAATATACAAAATGTCTTGAACACAAGCAAAAGTGTACATACATAGAATATGGCAAGAATAATGTACATAAAACATCATAAATGGAAAGATTTCACACAATATAACAAAATATAATATACAATTCTTCCAGAAAGGTAATGAATATATTTTACATAGGTTACCACAGACAAGAATATATAACAATATAAGCTGTAATATTAATGTCCCACTCTTACTAAATAATTCACAAGAAGATAGGCTAATCTACCTATATCCATTCTGAACCATACCTTTCCCAATCATACCCTATTTCTGTGTAAAAGAGATAACCAAGTCTATGTATCACCTTCCATACACAATCCCAAGTAACTAAGTCTAACCCTATGAAGATGAATATTATCCCTAAATTCCAAGAGTGGGGAAAGGGGGCGTCGTTATCTTAAGATTACTTCCTGCTGAAATGGGACGATGATTTATCAATGGGATCCTGTAGGAAGAAAATTTTAAGCAAACAATTTTCTCAACAGAACTGGCTGTAAGATATTGTGGTTTAATAAGGGTCAGGATAAACAAATATGCCGAATAGTTGTTTATTAAGGGAGAAACAACTCACAACACAGACAGATGAACGTGGCAGTTGGAACTGGATGCTCTTGTCTCCACATCCCACCAGAAAGAGAGTATTCCCCGCCTCTTTTGGAGACCTAGTTCCACAGGTCACTTCCGCCCCTGGCTACACCCCTCAATGGGTGCAGTCAGTGCCACAGAAGCAGACACAGTGAATATCCCACTACACATACATACATGCATATATATATATATGTATATATATATATATATATATATACACACACACACATATACATTGTGTTATTAGTCTTCTTTCTTTTTCAGGAAACAAGATATTGTAACACTTTAGCCTAGTGAATCATGTAGACGCCTATATTTGAAACCCCAGATTTGTTACTCTCTAGGTTCCATGAGATTCAATGCAGCTGTGCTTGGAAAAAAATGAGATTCCATCCACTCTTAGATAATGTCCTCTGATATAAAGGAACAACTGCTTTGCCTTTAATCCTAGATTCCTATTCTCTTTTTGTAGACCTGTCATTTGTAAAGTTGGCAAATACTTAACTTCTGTTAGAATTCTCTGGCCAGATATATACAAGTAGTAGAAACTTCAAACATTTTCATTATATATTTTGTCTTTTATTTTAAAATCTATGACCAAAGAAAACTTGAGCCTAAAATATGGCTGTAGATACAAAATCAATCTGCCTAGCTTAATAAAATGGTCATTTTTTTGCCTACTATTAAATAATGTCTCTGAACTACAAGTATACTATGTAAAATAGTTATTATCCCAGTTACATCAGATCAATATTAAGACTTAATAAACACAATAGGGATGAAAACACAGTAGCCCTGTAATTTTCAGGAAAGCAATAACGTAATTTCAAGTTTTTACAGGATTAATTATAGTTGTTAAATTTAGATATTCATAATAATTTCTTTAACTAACCATATTATCTATTCAAATCATACATAAATCAGGCATTTAAAATACAACAATTGCAGAAGTCCACTAAGACTAAATGTGTAGAAACTGCTTAAATATTTTCTCTATTAGTATATAGTAAATCCTTTTTGCTTTATGGAATTAATTATAAATATTTGATAAATATAGCCTTTATTAAAATAGGCAGCTGGAAGTATACTTTCATAAAGGTAATTGACTTGACATAAGTATATGCTTATAAACACACACATAATATTAAGCCATGTATGACTTTTATGTTATTTTAGTGAGTGACAGAATATGTTCTTTGATATGTACCAATAAAGGGTAATAGAGTTTGGCTTTCTAAGAAATTTTAAGTAGATGGTTATGAACCTGCTGTGCTTTTTACATTTGAGAGCACATAGAAAAATATAGAAAAATTCTTCTGAGAATTTTTGTTCTTAACAATATTTATTTTTGAGTAGGCCTGTAATTGACCCCAAAGCATGATTTTTTTTCACAGTTTAAAACAAAAAAATTGCATGTTTCAGTTATATTTAAAATATAAAGAAAAGAGAATGGATGCAATTAACATGGACAAATATGATTTTAAAAAACAAACAAAAACAAATATCTATACTTAATCCAAAATAACTACATGTGATTTATTTTATTTGTTAGTTTGAGCTTCATAAGATATCAAACCCCTTTGTATAAAGACAACAGATGAATATTATCCTTTATTTTTAATATTTAAAATTTGCTAGAGATGTGATTTCAGAGTCAAACAGGTAGTTGCAGTTGAATTGGCTTTTGGTACCAAGCCATGGTTTAGCAAGCTAAATGCAGTGCCACATAATGACTTGTGTTTTAAATTCTATATGCAGATGCCACAATTTTGTTCCAAATTTGCAGAGGCCTGTTTTGTTGGTTTGTTTGTTTGTTTGGATTCTCATATTTGAATTGTACATAAGATCCACATGAATTATATCCGTATCACCTATACTGCAACATTTTAGTCTCTGCCTGGCATCAGTGTCTGAGTGACACAGATTACTGTACTGCAATGTGGGCTTGAAATTCAATCACTTCTTTTGCCAGGTTGACATCAAAATTTAATGTTTTCTATGCATAAGACACATAGGCCAGATTTGGAATTCATTTCTTACAAAACTCAAATGTTCTACTAGAAATGATGGTTCTTCTTTTACATTTGGTATGTAACAAACACAAACTTACGTTTAAATGAGAATATATTACAATACCACAAGATACTCTGACAGTAAAAAATGTATACACATATTTAGTCTCTGAGCTATAATAGGTTTATCTTTCATTTACCACAATACAAATTTCTAACCCAACAGCTATCTTATTGGCTCACTCTATATAACCCTGTACAATTTATATATGACATTATATGAAAATGTAAAGAATATTGTTACTGTGACATGTAAACACATGCATGCTTTTCCATAGGCACAACTCTTTTCTCCAAAACCAATGATCATACACCTGGTATCTAAAAACTCATTACTTTTTTGTTTTAACTATGTGCAATACT
The DNA here is from genome assembly GCA_030556225.1 of Cricetiscus sungorus. Taxonomy (NCBI): domain Eukaryota; kingdom Metazoa; phylum Chordata; class Mammalia; order Rodentia; family Cricetidae; genus Cricetiscus; species Cricetiscus sungorus. The sequence goes on along the minus strand of JANBXA010000726.1, from coordinate 52,439,048 downwards.
GAAGACAACAGCTAATATTAAGGATACCACTTTACTGGTCTTGAAGCAGCATGTGTCTTTTTGCTATCTAAACCATGTAAAGTTGAATTTTAATTATTATGGCTGTATTTGCTAGTGTTAATTGTCAAGTTGAAATCTAGAATCACCTGGGGAGCTGGGCTTTTGGGAATGTCTATTGAAAATTGTCTTGTTTATGTTAACTGATGTGGGAAGGTCTTTCGTAATTGTAGATAGAGCTACTCCCTAGGCAAGTAATCCTGAATTACATAAAGTGTGGAAAAACAACTGAGCACTAGCAGACATGAATTTGTTGCCCTTTTTTGGTGGAAGTGTTGTGGCTAGCTGCTTCAAGTTCTGTTCTAATCATGAGATGGTTAGTGCCTCGAAGAATAACCCTTCCTTCCTTTCTTAAGTTACTTGTATTATAGTATTCATTAAATCAACACCAAAATAATCTAAGAAAGAAAACACATAAATCTGTTATTAGCATTCTTCTCTAGGCTTATTTTCAACCTTATGTAAGAATGACAGGCTTGGATTCATATGAAACTGTCAAACTAATTTCCAAAACAGCTGTACCAATTTATATTCCCATCAGTAGTGTATGGATGACTCAATACTTTGTTTTCACCAGCATTCTATGTTACTTCTAATTTAGCAATTCATAAGGATATACACTGTACATATAGTCATATGTATAGTGCTAAATTTCTCTGATGGATAATGATTTTAATGTATTTTCATGTGCCTATTTAGCAAAACAATTATTTGTATGTTCTGTTAATTTTCTGAGTTTGTTTTGTTTTATGTTTGTTTGGTTGGTTTGCTAAGAATTTTGAGAGTTCTATATCTTTTCCATTTACTATTTTTGGTGGGTAAATGATCTAAAATATTTTACTTGTTTTAAGCTTCTATTTTAATTTACTTTACATGAATATTTATAGAAAAATTGGTATAGTGATATTTTGTTTATGACCTATCAAATAAAGCTTGTCTGAAAATCAGAATGCAGATCTAAGCCTTTATTTAGCTATACAAGCAAGGAAGTAGTCACACACACCTTTAATCACAGCACTTGGGAAACAGATGCCAATAAATCTCTGTGAGCTCAAGGACACCTTGGGCTACATGAGATTGATTTGGCCTTAAAGAGAAAAACAAAGCTCACACAAATGTGATCCCTGCACTTGGGATCAGACACCTTTAAACTCCCAAAACTAGAGAGATGGAAACTGGAATAATATGGCTGGGTGGAGAGAGGAGCCCAGGGCAGTCTAAGGATTAAAAGAGATGGATGCAGTCTGTGCAGTAGTCAGTCTGAAGCAGTCAGTGTGAAGGGTCTGAGGAGCAGTCAGTCTGAGGATGCAATCAGTCTGAGGATTCATAAGGATAGCATCACCCCTTCGGTTTGGGCAATGGTAAAGATAAGAACTCTAGTGATTAACTAGATCGACTTCTGTCATCCTTCAGCTTTCAATCACTGATAGCTGACTCCGAGTTTTCATTATTAATATAAATTAGAATTTGTGGTATGGTTTAGTCTGACTTAATGACTTTTCATGTTTTAGATCATGCATACAGATTAAAAGCTAACAACTTGTTGCTTAGCTCTAGTGCCCGAGTTTTCTCTAATTTTTTGATAATTTTACAATTTGAATTCAATTCTATCATATATTTAGTTAAAGTCTTATAATGCCTGAAACCTGAATATATTTAGCTGTTTTTCTTCTACCAATCCTTTTTTCTTATGGGTGTTGTGGGTATGAATGCACGATCGCTGCAACCCCGTAAGTTGAAGAGAGGTTTTGTTTTCTCTATGAAATTTCTCATAAATGTGCTTGAGAAATCAATTGAGCATATTTTTAATCCTGAGCATGTGTTCCTGGATGCTATAAGAAAGAAGACCAATAAACCCATGATTAAACAAGCCAGTAAGCACAAATAATCTACAGCTTCTGCTTCATTCCTCAGACTTCAGGTTCTTGCCCTTCTTGTTCCTGTCCTGGATTTCTTTAGTGATGAACTGTTACATTGAAGTATAAACAAAACAAATATTTTCTTCTCCATGTGGCTATGATATTTTCCCATATGAATACAATCCCTAACAAAGACAACCATCTCTCTATCCCTTCCCCAAGTCTTTATTATTATTTTTTCATGCATTGTTTGGCATTGGTTTTTCTTATCTAAACTTGGGGTTGTATAATTAAGTTATTTGTATATTATTTCACAGATCTTTAAAATGTTAACATTTATAACTACAAATGTCCCTTTTCAGACCTCTTTCCATTATATTCCTCAAGTTCAAATATTTTGTGTTCTTTTTTTTATTTAACTCTAAGAAAATTGTAATTTCATCCCAATTTTAATATCCCATTCACCATTTAATAGTGTTCTGTTAAATTTCCATGATTTTGTGTATATTCTATAGTTTTTATAGCTGTTTTAGTCTTATTCCATGTGATCAGATAAAATATGAGAAATGGTTTCATTTTGTTATATTATGATCTTTTCTAGAGAAAATTTTACAGGATTTTTGAGAAGTGTTTGTTTTCTTCACTACATGGGTTGAATACTTTGGAGATGGCTGTTATGCTCATTTGTTTTATACCATCATTTAACTGCAGTGCTCCTTTGTTGGCTCTTTTGACTGGATTTCCTGTCTGTTGGTGAAATGTTATATTGAAGTAGCCCAGTATTATTCAGTTGAGATCAACCTGTGTTTTCTGTGTTTAGCTGTGTTTTAGCAGTTGTTTTCATTTTTCTTTAAATGATATCAAATGTATTAATAGTTGATGAATATATGATTAAAGTTGTTATATCTTGATGACTATTCTGTTAGTCAATATATAATGATATTCATTATCTTTTCTTACTACTTTCATTACCTCTTGCTACATGAGTTTTACTTCTGGTTCCATTTGTTTGGAAAGACATTTTTCATTCATTTATTATACGATTCCATATACATGTTACATGTGAATAAATATATGATAATATACATATGTATGTATATTAACAATTTTGATACAGTCTTCTAACCTGTATCTTCTTACTGAGGAAATGACTATTACCTGTTCATATTTGATCATATTACTTTGTTGTTTTTCTAGCATTTGACACTTTCCAAAGGTTAATTTTATTTATTATTCTAGAATTCCTCTGAATTCATGGTTATTTTATATATAACCATGAATTTTATATATATATATATACATATATATATATATAAAATAACCATGAATTATATATATATATATATACATACATACATATATATAAAATAACCATGAATTATATATATATATATATATATATATATATATATATATATATATATATATTGGTGTATAGGGAGCCTGCAGTTAATTTGTGCTGCCTTAGTGGTCACAACTTCATTTACATTTTAGAAAATGTTTCTTTTTCCATCATTTTTGAAATATATCTTTGTGGAATTTAGTAGTTACTGCCATTCAGTGATGGATATGCATTTATCCATGCCTTCCTGGTTTTTAGAGTTTTGCTGTGTTGTGACTTGTTATTGTTGTTTCAGTTCAGAAATCTATTGTTACACTGACATGTTTGAATTTATATATGATATGATGCTTATCTTCTGTAGATTTCAATATTCTTTTTATTATCACTGATTTATTATTCTGTACTCTTCATTGTCTTAACTATAATATTACACTTGTGGCTTTGTAGGTTTGGTGTTTTATATACCTATTGTATTTAGAAAGGTATATGCATCCAGAAATATAAACAATTTTCTCCCATAACATAATAATACATATTTTGTTAGACATCACCCTGAGACATATATCTGTTTTTAAGGGTCATAATTTGTAAACTTGGTCTTTTAATGATGTTAACAAATCTCAGATATTACATTATGTTTATATTTGTCATGATATGAGTTTATAATAAGTCATGTATTTGTTATGAGTCCTGATAATCTGTGTTTCATTTGACTCAGTCTACTAGTGAGGATTTTACCTGAGTTTCTCATTTTACTTATTGAACTTTTCATTTCCAAAATTTAAATTTATTTTCACAATTTTCTTACCTTTTTAAGCTCCTCTATAATATGCTATGTTTAAATTTTATATGTTCAGTAGTTTGTTATCTCTTTGAATTCATGTCTCCTCTTAGTTCAATGGCCATTTTTATAATCCCTTTGAATTCATTTTCTCCTGTTCTTTTTTTTTTCTTCTAATTCAATCACATCAGACTATACTACACTGGACAAAGTACTTTTCAAATAGTCATGTTATCCTGATTTTTCATATTGCTTCTTTATGTACAGGTTAAATTGCATATCTGAGAATGGGTCATTGCTGGAATGTATTTTTACAGTCATTTCATTGGAAGCCATCACAGTGTTCAAATAGGACTAAGCTTTATTAGATATAAGGTGGCATGTCTCCACAACTGCCAATTGTTGTAAGATTCCTTACACGGGTGCATTCCCAGGCATGTCTATGAGGTACATTTCAGAGTACAGCTAAGATTTGATTTTCCTTTTGCAGAACGCTGTAGTTCCTATTCTACTTTGCCTCTCTAATTGGAGACAGATATCAGAGTATAGGCCTATAACTCATGCTCTCGATTGCAAGTTTTCTCTCTCTCCCTTCTCTGTCCCACTGTGGTGTGTGTGTGTGTGTGTGTGTGTGTGTGTGTGTGTGTGTGTGAGAGAGAGAGAGAGAGAGAGAGAGAGAGAGAGAGAGAGAGAGAGAGAGAGAGAGAGTCTCCTGCACAGCTATGCTCTCACTCTCACTCATCTGACAAAATATGGTTTCACTCACTGATACTGGGAGAAGAGTGCTTTCTAGCCAGGAAAGAACACTCCACTCCAGTATGGAAGCTGGAATGCCCTCTCTTACTATCCTGGTCTTTGTCCAAAACCTTTTTTCCTTATTCATTAATGAAACAAACAATTTTATAGGATACTTACTTTTCAGGTCATTATCAAAAAGTCGTTTGAATGAGCACATTGCAGACCCTGTTATTCAAGATATACTTAAGTATAACCCAAATATATTTAAAATTCAAAATATAATTTAATTTTCTTTCTGTTTAAATAACTATTTTGTGCATTCACAAGCATAGATAGATTTAATTATCATTGCCTAGTCACATTTTTTTAAATTTTATTTTAAATTATTTATTTTACATATCGATCCCAGTTCCCTCTCCCACCCACCCTCACTCTCTCTTTCCTTTTCTCCCCAAACCTCGCATGCACCCCAACCACCCTCTGCTCCCATCCCTGCCCCCACTCCACATGTAGGTTGATGCCATCCAGGAGATGTCACCTAAATCTCTCAAGTCATTTGAAGTAGGGACTAGGACTTCTCTCCTGTCTGTAGGTGAAGGAAGTATACCTCCATGGGGTATGTGCCTACAAGGTCCTTTTGTGCACCAGGAATACATCCAGGTTCCACTCTCTGAGGTCCCTTAGACTGCTCAGGCCTTCTAGCTGAGACCCATGTTCAGGGGGTCTGAGTCAGTCCCATGCTGGATTTCCAGCTATCAGTCTGGGGGCCCATTGGCTCCTCCTAGTTCAGGTCTGCTGTCTCTATGCGTTTCTGCAACATGGTCTTGTCCTCCCTCTCTGCATCTGGATTCTAGTTCAGTTCAGTGTTTAGTTGTGGGTGTTTGCTTCTGTTTTCAACAGGTGCTAGATGAGGGCTCCATAATGGTGAATAAGTTAGTTGTTGATGGCTCCCTTTTTATGGTCTTTCTCTCTTTCTCTCTCTCTATCTCTCTCTAATCACTCTTTGATCAACACTGAAGCCAGTTTTATAGTTTGACTCTGAGGAACAATGTAAATATAATAAATGAGTTGATAGTCTTCTCCTTTGTGCTTTGAGGTACATCCATTAGAGTTTAACAAATTTATGTATAAGGTAAATAGAAACAAATCTAAACTATATTGACAGTTTACCATTCAGGTATCACAATGCTAACAATTAAGAAACAAATCACTAACACAAACAAACAACAACACAAATCCCTGAAGCTACAGCATAAACTAGACCACAACAACTTCAAACAAATAGACAATAGTACAATGGTAGAAGCAGATGAAGAAAGAATTATATACTGCTGGTAAGAGCCCACATTTTATCAATAATTTTATTTTTTATAGTAACTTCTAAGAAAAATGCTGAGATAATGTTTAGTGTCTGTAAGTTCAAAAATAGTCTACTTTAAGGAACAAAAAAAAATGTGCTGTATCTTTTATTCAGTTAATACATTACAACATAATTAACTTCTTGTTAAATTATTTAAAAATTGGCAATATATTATTAAATAAACTCTATTTAAACACAATCACAAAATATAATTAATGGATTCATAAAGCAGGGCTTTGGTGGTACCTGCCTGAAATTTTAGCACTTGAGAAAAAGATTCAAAAGAACTGATGCAAGTCCAAAGGCAGCATGATTTGCATAGTGATTACCAGAGGCTCCATGTTGATGCAGTGGTGCTAGTTTTCAAAGTATTTAGCAAAAATATTCTTTAGTTGCCAAATATACTCATAGGAGTTAAATCATATATTTCATCTAGAAGTAATGGCTCAGTGGTCATTAATTAAAGATTTGAGAAAATTTAATAAAATAGAAATATAACCATAGCTTGAAGTTATGTCCAATATCACATAACTGTAAATGGAGTTTCACAAAATCCTGCATCATAATTCTGTTTTGAATCAGTATGAGATTTCCAAATATATGAAAATACAACTCTTACATGATCTTGTGTGTGAAGTATACATGATTATGGCAATTTCTTGAAAAAAAAATAAAGAACAAGCAAATACCACAACTGATAACTACTCATATAAAGAAAATAGATTAAATAAATATATTCTAAGTATAAACTATATTCTATTCTCTTTTTGTATGTTTATAAAGAGAATAGGGTCTAAAGAATGATCAAGGAAGGTTTCATCAAAGTATTGACATGTCACATCTTGGATATTTAGCTTGTTATTTCATATGACTTTCTGTGTGGTTAAAATTTAGAATCAGCTTTGAGGTCATAACTAAGAGAAAATCATGCCAAAAGCCACTCTTTCACATGTTAATAGAAAACAAAGATAAAAAAAAAACACAGCCAAAAAATGTGGTGTATATGTTTTCCATGGGAGTGTGTACAGCTTACCAATTAAAAATAATAATTTGCATAATAAGAGAAAGTTGATGAATTAGTCTGAAATTATTAGAACTTATTGATATTGGGGTTTGGAAACATATTAACATACAAGTTTGCTATTGTCATAGTTTGAGTCAACAATACTCTCATCAGGTTTTTATGATTCAACATGGTTGTCTACTGGTGGAAATTTTTTGGACCATTACAGAACCTTTCAGAGTTTTGGTCTAATTAGAGGAAGTAGGTTTCTGTGAGGTTAACCTTAAGTTTTACAGAATGATCTATTTCCTTCTTCTCTATTTTCTGCTTCACAGGGATATGCACCACACCCATTTTGTTCCACAAGCTTTAGTTATTGGTATAATGCCTGCATCCATATCATGGATTAGACTTTAAAACCATGAACCAAATTAAATTTTTCTTCTCTTGAGTGGGTTTAGAGAAAAGTAGCTGCTAGAACTTCAAACTTCCCCTTTGCATACTCAATAATGTTTCAAGGAATGCAATTCAAAATATTTTAGCATTAATAAAACCCAAATGAAACTGCATAAAATGCATAATTTAAAGAAAGTCACATATTTGGTAATAGTTTTAAATTTTTCTGATAGCAATTACCTACTTAATGAGTGATAAATAAATTCATTATATGTTTTTGAGAGAAAATTAAAATTGCAAACCATAATTAATATTGAATTGTTAGTAAAAAAAAAGTAGCTCAAGTTTCTTGTACATGATTAGAAGTGCAATATATGTTTAACTGTAATTTTAAAATTGTATGATGAAGTATACAGTAAAATCAGCAGAATAATATAAACATTAGAGAGTATTTGTAAATAGGTGAGAGTGGAGAAGAATATATGAGCATATTCACAATAATAAAAATGAAAACTTTACTAGAAAGTGTAGAGAAATATATTAATAGAGAGTGAAATAATTTCAAATGGAATATCAAAAAAGGTATGCTTACATTCATGAATACTGTGGCATGTTGAATGATATGGCCCCTGAAGCTCACGTATTTGCAGGCTTGGTTTCCAGGTGGTGCAATTGTTTGAGTAATAATAGATGGTATGGTCTTGACAGAAGAAGTGTATCAGCGGACAGTGGGCTTTGGGGTTTCCAAAGGCTATATCAGTCCCATTTTTTCTCAGCTACTTCTCCAGTACAGTGCCTGCTTTTCTGTTGTCATGTTCCTTAAAATGATTTTAATAAATTTTAACTCACTGTAAGCACAAATTAAACTTTTTTGTGTTATCATGATCACACACACACACACACACACACACACAGAGAAATACTTACATAATGGGAAAAATCAAGCAATAGAGATATGTCTATTATTATTTATGGTGATATGTAACACGCCTACCTTCGACCAGCAAGGAAGACGCGACACTGGGAAGACGTTCTTCATGCAGTTTTAATCAGGATCTTTGAACATATTTCTTCTGACTCGCTGGACCCCAGGGAAATGCCTGCACAGGCTTAAATACCCTTGTGCTGAACAACCCCAGTGAGCCAAGTGGACCCTGCAGATAGGCTACTCTGATGTGGAAGCAGACAGCCTGAACAGACTTAACAAAATAAGTGCTTGTTTAGGCAAGAGAGCACTCACCCTCGGGGAGGTGGAAGGTGGAAGCCAGCGCCATCTTTAAGGCGTGGCACTTCGCAGCTCTCTACAGTGATAAAATTCTAAAATATGGATAATAATCTTTATTAGCTCAGATTCAATTAAAATTTCACTCATAATAAAGAAATACTCTAAATTGCTGTATTTCTTAGGCAAAAATATATGGGAATGTTGGTAGAATTGCATGAATGCTTGTTATTCTATCTTCAAAATAAAATTTTATCATTAGTAAACACATATAAAAACCTAAAGGATATTGTGTTTTGTGAAATAATCTAAGTACTGCAAGGTAAATAATTTATTATCTTGCTAAAGGTGGAACATAAAAGAGCCAAACATGAATAGTGCAGCAAAATAATTACTAGAAGCCAAAGGGAAGAGGGAGTAAATGACATTAACAAATTATATAAAAGTTGTATGTAACAAGACAAATGCCTTCAGAGGTTTATAAAAGAGAATAGTGACTCCTATTCTTCATAATAGAGTGCAATGTCAAATTTTTGAGAGCAGCAACTTTCAAATTTCTAACAAATATATGCATTTGACTTAACACCAAGTTAAATGACCACTCAATAACGATTAAATAATGAATGCTTTCACTGCAGAATAAAGGGTGCTATAAATTAGCCACTGATGTAGAGATCATTCTTGAGATATCTATTTCTCAAGCATGAAACTTTAGGTTCAATCCTCAATACCAAACATGCTATCCAAAAGAAACCCAAGTTAAAAAATATAACAGATTTATGCCAACAGGGCATCATATAAACCTACTTATAGATATATTTATTCAATTTTCTCAATATATTAGCTATTTACATTAACACATACTTTGGAATTTATGAATTGTAAACTATTGTTACTATGGAAATACACACATGTATACACCCTGAATAAATTGTGAATGTGGGGAAGAATGGGGAGGGAAAATGGAGAATCAGGCAGGAAGGCAGGTGGAGGAGAACATGAGGGAACTCTATGGTCAAGTTGGGGGAAGCACAGAGAGGAATCACAAAGAAAGAGATATCTGGATAGAGGAAGTCATTATAGGGTTAGCAAAACCCCTGGTACAGGCAAATTCCCAGAGATCTGCAAGACTGACTGCAGCTAAGACTCTAAACAATAGTGGAGAGAAGGGCTCAACTGGCCTGCTTCTGTAACCAGGCTGTTGACTATTGTCATCATAGAATCTTTACCCAATAACTGATGGAAGCAAATGCAGAGATTCAAAGCTAAGCACTGGGAAGATCTCCTAGAGTCCAGTTGAAGAGAGGAAGGAATGGTGATATGAGAAAAGTGGTCAAGACCAAGATTGGGAAACCCACAGAAACTGCTGACTCAAGCTAACTAAATCTGGACTGAAGCTCAATAGCCTACATAGGACCAAATGCGGCCCTCTGAAGGTGGTTGAGAGTTGTGTGGTAGTTCTGTCTGCTGGTGAGAGTGGAGTGTTGAAGTCTCCCACTATTAGTGAGTGGAATTTAATGTGTCATTTAAGCTTTACTAATGTTTCTTTTACAAATGTGGGTGCCCTTGTTTTGGAAGTATAGATGTTCAGAATTAAGACTTGATCTTGATGGATAATCCCACTTTACCAAAAACCAAAAGAAAAGCAGGGTAAATCTACACACAATATCATCATCACCAACAAATCTAAAACAAACAAGATTTAACAATAAATGGTCCTTACTTTTCCTCAATATTAATGGTCATATCTTGCCTATAAAAAGGCAAAGGCTAACAAAATGAATATGAAGACAGAATCCATGCTTCGTCTACATACAAGAAACACACCTCAACTTCAAAGACAGACATTACCTCAGAGTTAAGGGTTGGGAAAATATTTTCCAATAAATGGACCCAAGACACAAGCAGGGGTAGCTATCATAGTATCTAACAAATTAGACTTTAAACTAACATCAATCAAAAGAGATGAAGAAGGTAATTTTTATTCATCACAGGAGAAATCTATCTAGATGAAATCTCAATTCTAAACATCTATTCCCTAAATACTTAGGAACCCATATTCATAAAACAAACATTATTAAAATTCAAATCGCCCATAAAAATTCCCACTATTATAGTGGGGGTTTTCAACACCACACTCTCAACACTGGATATGTGCACCAGACAGAAACTTAAGAAAGAAACAAAGGAATTTAATTTTAAATTTTTAATCTATTAAAGAAATCATTGTTTAATTTTTTTGTTTAAATTAGAAGCAATCTTAATTTACATATATCAGTCCCAGGTCCCTCTCTCTTCCTTCCTCATCTCCACACCCTAAGGAGAGGGAAGTGTTCCATGTGGTGTTGTGTTCTTAAAGTTACAGTCTGCTGTCTGGGAGTGAAAGCATTTTTAGGGTATCCAGAAAAGAAAAAAAATTGGAGAAATTGTTAAGCTGTATTATTTTTGTCCAGTCTATGCATAATGAGGCATGTTTCAAGTCATGAATAAAGTAGTCTGTGAGATATTGTTATCTCAGTTGGCCTTCTTGAAATTGTTCTTAGCAATATCTGTGAGACTGTATCATCTGTGCTAGCCAATTTGAGATTGTTCTGAGAAGTTTATAGTCCACAGTTGAACTTTTGTTGGCTTTATCCAGCTTAATGGTGTCATCACAGTTCTCATGAAATTGTTGTGGGGTTCCATCTTCTTTATATGTTGCTGCTTTTTGTTTGCTTTGTTTTGTTTTTTAAGACAGGGTTTCTCTGTTTTAATAGTCCTGGCTTTCCAGACACTGAATTTGTAGAGCAGGTTTGCCTCAGTGTTATGGAGATTTGCCTGACACTGCCTTTCAAGTGGTATAAGTAAAGGGTACTGTCAACTTCAATCAGCATGGATTCAATCTTCTTTATGGAGATTACAGAGATTGTATTAGGTCAGCTTATTCCTTTTATTAGTATTATTTTTTTCAGGTATATCTCCCTTCTTTGGATACTTAGCTGTCCAAAGACCTTAAATCACTCACTCATGATGTTTGTTTGTATTGTCCTAAAAGGTCAAAAATAAAATCCTTCCCCAACTTTAACTTTGTGGAGATTGCTAATCTAGTCTTTATCAATTTTGATTTTATTTTGGCAAATTTTGTTTTATGTTATAAAGATCTTCTATCATCTAGAACACTGTGTTTTCTTTCTTTTTTTCAAAATATTTGTTTTATTAATTGTCAATTTTTTATTTTTTAAATTTAAATTTGAAGTATGCTTGTTTTACATGTTAATCCCAGTTCCTGCACCCTCCATTCCTGCCCTGTTCTCCCCACCAATCCCATCCCATCCACTTTCTGTACCCAAGGGAGGGTGATGCCTTTCATGGGGAGTCTTCAAAGCCTGTCATATCATTTGGAACAGGGCCCAGGCTCTCTGTCATGTGTCTAGGCTGAGGGACTATCCCTCTATTTGGAATGAACTACCAAAGTCCATTCCTATGCCAGGGATAAATATCTATGCACTACCAGAGGCCCCATAGATTGTCCAGCCCTCCCAACTAAGACCACATTTACGGAATCTGGATCGGTTCTATGCTGGCTTACCAGCTATTAGACTGGAGTCCATTTAGCTTCCATTTGTTCAGGTCAGCAGTTTATGTGGGTTCCTCCAACATGGTCTTGACCCCTTTGCTCATCAATCCTCCTGGTCTGCAAATGGATTCCAAGAGTTTGGCTCAGTGTTTGGCTGTGGGTGTCTTTTTCTTCTTCCATCAGCTACTGGATGAAAGTTCTAGGATGGCATATAAGGTAGTCATCAATCACATTATTGGGGAAGGGCATTTAAGGTAGCCTCTCCACTATTTCTTAGATTGTTAGTTGGGGCCATCCTTGTCGATCTCTGGACATTTTCTTAGTGCAGGCATTAGGTTAATTGTTGTGGGTAGGAGTTTCATGCATGTGAGCAGGAACAGAATGAACAGAAGTTGGCATATGGGCTTTTAAGGGACTTTTAAGAAGCCCCTTAAGGCATTTCCTGAAGGCAATAAAAAGAACTCTTTCTAGAAATTCCATGTTTAGAATCCTTTTTTTTTTTTTCATGTGACCTTGTCAGCCACAATTAAAACTTTTGATATTTTAGTTTTTCTCTAAACGTTTAAATTCACTTTTCCTAGCCATGTAACATCATCATGGCCATTAGTTTCAGTATTAAATTTATCTCAGATCCAATCCCCCAAAGGTTTTTAATCTTGCTTTTAAAGACCCAATTATCCTTTTGTGTTGGGCATTAACTTTTCAAATCCATGGTTTCAATTACTGTTTTGCTAGATTCTGTGTCTGATATCACTCTATTGATTGTTTATGACAGTCTTTGTAAGGAATCAATGAATACTTGCTTTGGGCCATGTATAACATTTGTAAATGATTCAGTATTCTTTCTTGCTTCTCAAATCCTTCCCAAACATTCAAAACTGCCGTATGGCATAATCCCAAGAGATATCAACACACAGAGTATGTCTTTCTAAAGTAACATATATCTTTCTCCAAGAATTCTCTCTTGGGAAATATCCATATCTCTTGTTTTAGCCTTTTGTTAAATATTCTTAGTCTGTTCTATGACCCAGCAAAACCCTTGTAATTGTGGTCAAGGGCTCCAGAACAGCTTTTATCAAATCTACCCTATACACAGGGATAACCCTATTACAAGAAGACCACATGTTTAACATCTGCCATTGTAAAATCTTAGTGATTTCCTGTCTTAAATACCTCTCATGACTTCTGGAATTAAAGGGGTGAGCCCTGTTACTATTTTTGCCTGATCCAATGTCCTGTAGCTCTGTGTGACCTTGAACTGAGACAGATCCATCAGCCTTTGTCTCCTGAATCCTGGGATTAAAATTCATGCCTGACCTCTATAGCATGTAGCTAACTTTGCTTTCTCTGGCAAGTTTTAGTAAATCATAAATAATGCATCACCATGTGAGGTAAACATATAAAATGATAAATAGTATTACTCAGAGCCAAATATATTATTATAGTAATTTTAAGGCACTATAAACATGTTTGAAATAGCACCAAGACCCACCTGGAATAATTAGGGACACTAATGCAGAGCTGTAATTTTAAGTAAGTTATAAGAAAATGATTTTTTCCCCAGGGCCAAAGAAGGGCAACATATATTTGGAAGAAAAAAATTGCTAATAAAAGCCATCATAAAGAATCAGTGATACAACAGAAGCTTATAGAGTTTGCTTTTAAAATTTTATTTATTTTACATATCAATCTCAGTTCCCTCTACCTCCCATCCTCCAATGCCCTCCACTAACCCCCATCCCAATCACCATTCACTCCCCAGGGAGATTGAGGCCTTCAATGTGGAATCATCAATGTCTGTCAAGTCATTTGGGGTAGGGCCTAGGCCCTTCCCTGGGTCTCAAGGATAAGGTAGTATTCCTCCATGGGGAATGGGCTTCCTACATATTATGAAGTTTTTTTTTTTTTTTTTTAAATCTCCAGTGATGTAAAGTTTTTTCATAGAACATATTATGTAAAGCCATATTACATTAATATAAGTGAGAAAGCTGTTATCCAGATACAGTTAGGTAAAAAGCATACATTATGAAAGACCTAACCACACTAATGCCTATATAAATGTATCCTATATCAGCACTCTAGGGGTTGCTTAATTTCCCAGAAATACTGTAATTCTGACATAACTAGATTTAAAGATCTTATATTTGTTAATCTTTGTGCTCTAAGAAAAATATTAATATTTCTGAATATCAGTTATCAAGAAATGAAGATTATAATATATTAGACATCAGAATCTTTAGTAAATATTAAAATTTGATAAATCAAATGAAACTTCCTGGACTATATGAATAAGTCCCCACAATATTGCTGTTAAACTGTACAATTTATTGACCAGCTACCATACACCAAGCATATGATATGTTTTTTCATTGATTTCATTTGCTTTTCAGAAAAATTCTAATTTTAAAAATGATACAAGAAAAAATATTTACAATTATAATTAGGTATAATTATATTCAAAGTGTAAAAAAAGGAGTAAAGATTATAACTTATGTTCTCATGTTTTCTACATTAATGTATTAAATAATTTGCTTTCAAAATAAGAGGAACAATCTTAGATAGCCATCTAGTATTTTAAATGAAAGTTAAATGTAAAATTATTTAAACAAAATTTTATTTTATTTATTATATATTCTTATAGCCTTGCTATTATTTATGTTAATCATGTAATAACACTTAAATTTTTCTCTAAATCTTAGGTGACCAGCACACTGTTTCTAAAATCTGCTATGGCCATTACACTAATTCTAAGATTTTTCTCTCAGACATAACTCAAGAAATCTAGAAAAATATCAAAGGATACTTGAAAAATCTCCACAATTGTACAGGGAGGAGCAGTTGTGAAAAACAAGAAATTTGGGTTTTGTTGGGGAAGTTCACAGAAAAAATAGGTAGGGATAATTAAATAACATTATTACATTTTCTTTTCATGAGAAAAAATATGTCTGTATTTTCAATTTCTTGAACTGGTACAAACTTAGTGATCCAAGTATTTAAGAAAGTCTCTTCAGTCAGGCAATACTTTTCTACCTAAAGTTTTTTTTGATGTATAAAATTAAAGAAAGTTTACTACTTTACTATTGTATTGTTTTCTCCTGCTTGGGTTTGAATGCAGGACCCTAAACATGTTGGATACATACTGCAATGCTAAAGTATACACCTGAGTTACCATTTAATTTTAATGTATTAGTATACCCATTAAAATGAACTTCAGGTGTAGGCTAATATAACCATTGTTTATAAAATGTGACTATTAGAGAGTTAAACACCTTATTCTTAGATATTTGTAATTTAATAGTACAGTTTTATAATAGTTCAAGTTAAGTGTATGAACTTAAATTGGGACTTTTGCTGTTGCTACTTACACGTTAATTAAAGGAACTGTCTGGAAGCAACAGGTGTCACAAAATTTTGGCAAATGTATATTGTCATTGAATTAGTTTCTTTATCATATACAAAAAGACTTTGAAACCACACTTGCTACATTTTCAGAAAATGGAAGAAAATAGGCACACTCTTTTTCCTCATTGAGAATGCACTAGTTCATCACTGGGATCACAAAACTCTTTGACTCTCCACAGGAAACTTGCCACATCCTGATGACAAAAGCACTCTCAGTTCTTACTCAAAAGCCCCTTGCTAGTGACTGCAGCCAGTAATGGATCACACCTAATGATTACAAACTGTCTAAAAGTGTACTCTAAGGAGAAATCAGCACATGAGCCAACCATGAGAGTGACTTTTATGTCAAAGCTCACATCAGATGCACACAATCATAGAAGTAGTTGATTTCTTCCTGATCGTGTGAAACTTCTTGATGGCTTTTCAAACATTGTCACTTAAGTTTCACAATCTGAATGCCTAGAAAAGTTACAGTGCTAAATCAAATATCCTGTGTTCTCAGATGGAATGTTTTTCTTACCTTCTTTGTAATATTGTAAGATAGATATCATCTGACAATAAGAGTCAATTGATAAGCACCCATCAAAAAATGTTCACTGACACTTAGAAATTAGAGAGAACCTTAGTAAAATGTGTGAGTCCTATCTGTTTGTTGTATCAATAAAAAATAAAGCAGAAACTAAAAGTATTAAAATTTAATTATGAACAATTAAAACTAATTTTTTCATACATCTACACACACATGTGTACCCACATGCTTGTATACATATATAAAAGAAGAGCTGAAAACCCATGCATCAAATTTACTCAATTTTTTTTGTCTTTTTAAAATTTGTGTCTCTTTCAGAAAATAATAATATAAAAGGGTGTTAATATTTTAAACAAAGCTCTTCTGTAAATAATTTTACTGAGGCAAGTTCTCAATATGGGCTATTGAGGAATACCACTTCTGTTGCTGCAAAATACTCTTTCAAAAGTCAACTTAAGAAAGACAGGTTTTATTTGACTTATATTTCCAGATTGTACTTAATTATTGTATGGAAATTGGGTTTGGAACTTATAGCATCACGTGCACATTTGGTAGAAGAGAGAAGATAAAGCACATGGATTCTTTCTGGCTTCTTTGCAGTCAGCTAGCTTTATATTCTTTTATGCTGTTTAGAACTTCTTAACTGGAGAATGGTATTGATCATATTGGGCTGACTTTTCCTATATTAATTAATAATCAAAACGGTTTCCAAGAGTTATGGTAAAAGGCCAAAATGATCTAGAAAATATCTCATCAACACTGTTAGTAAGTTCTATAATTTGTGTCCAGTTGACAATTAAAAGTAAGTGTGCATGCTCATGCACACATATATATATACATGCAATTACAAAACAAAATGAACTTTATAAATGATGTGATAAGAAAGGTAGATCAGTTCTCTGAAATTCTCCCCATATCTATCTTAATCTAAGCAAACATTTAAACCACCTCAAACTCTGTATTTCCTTACAAAATGCATAACTAGCATTTCAAATAATTCTTAAGGCAAACCATAAAAAATTAAAACTGTTGCTAAATGTAACACAATAGAGAGAGTTTAATCATGGTACAGACAAAACAGCCTGTTTAGGAGGGAAAACTTGACTAACCCAAATAAGAGCATATAGTTTGTTTCTCAGCAACATCAATTTCTTAATAGTTACATATGATATTACAATTAGTAGAAGCTGGGTAAATGATTTATAGGAGTCATCTGTATCATACTCACAATTTCTTAGTAAATCTAAAAGTAATTTAAAGTTAAAAAGATGTTTCTTCAGTCTTCTTTGGCAGTTTATGCCAACAAAATCACTTCTATCTCTAAGTTATGGAAAACTTATATCTGCTTTCTGTAAATAAGTTTGATTTATTTCTAGAAATTGTGTCACAAACATTATTTTGTATTTGCCTCTTTTACTTAACTCAATTATTTGAAGATTCACGCATGGTATTTTGCATGTTATTAGATTGCTTTCTATATACTCAGAAATATTCGACTTTGAGCATATGATATCAAATCACAAGAGCCGTTGTGCATAACTGTAGCTTATTTCTCTTTAAGAAGAGATAATTAATACCCACCCCTAATGGTAAAGCTATTGGTATGATAGATTTTGAGGAACAGAGAATCATGTTTCTTTGGGTGTGTGGTCACTATTTAATTGCTCATGAACCAGAGTATGACAACTTGCTCATGCACATATTAGTAGGCAGAAATAACTGGAATATTTTACTATTAAAGGTGTTATATTTTTGTACTGCAGAATATTACCAAAACTGTATTAAGGTCTGTTCAGTTTGTTCCTGCTGCATTTGTTTAAAAATGTAAGAATTTTTGTCTAATTACATAAAAATGTGTTGAATTTGTTTCACCTTGCTTGCCTAGTGCACCTGATTAATTTAATAAAAAGCAGAAAGCCCAATTTCTAGACAGAAGAAGAATAAGGTGTGCTTTGGGGAAGAAAGAATGAATAGAAGGAGGAATCTAGGTTCAGGAGAAAAGAAAGAGAAGGAGGAGGGAAAGAAGGAGATCCTTGGGGCCAAAAGCCAGGAAGCTCCAAGACAGACAGACATAAATCAGGAAAGAGCAGGATATTAAGATATACAGAGAGAGGGGACATAGAAAGAAAGAAGAAGTAGAACATGAAAGGAAGAAAGAAGGAAAAAGAAAGGAAGAAAGGAAGGATGGGAGGAAGAAATGATAAAAAGCACCAAGGCAAATGTAGATGAAGAGAAACAAGTTAATTTAGCTCATAAGAGCTGGCTGGAAATTAGACTAAGCTAGGTGAAGCATTCAAAACTAATAATAGGTCTCTATGTAATGACTTGTGAGCTGCTTGATGGCCTAAAAGAAAAAGCCTTGTACAATGGGTTATCTTTTAAAAGTGATATGCTATTTAGTTTCAAATACACATTGTGGTTTCCATCTTGTTGAGTTCAATTAGAGTGCTGTTAGTGAATACAAAGTTATACATGACACTACTACAGCCTATTGTGATTGTGCCAGTGATACTGAAGTCATGGTTTTTATAGGAGAATCTACAACCACTAATTTCCTAAACCAGAATAATTCCCCAACAACAATGTATAAACATTTTTTTATTATACCTACAGATATGCACAGTCTTCAACCATCAAGGAAACTTATCTTTGAAAAAACTGGAGAGTGTTACAGAAAATTATTATCAATTAAAAATCAGTTTTGTAGCCCATTCCCAATGGATATATCTACAAATATCATTGACATTTAAGGCTCTTGAAACATTGCTGATGAGTGACTAACAATATTGTTAGAATCAGAATATCAGGGAGTTTGTCCTGAGATTGTGTATCCTAGTAACATCAGAATATAGACTTAAAAAAAATCTCACCAACATATCCACCCAATTGCAAGCTGAATAAAAGTGATCACAATGAAAATGCCAAAGTGGATAGGGAAAAGTACAGAAGGCATCAACCCTCAACAAAGAACTACAGATACCTGAGTAAAGCTTAAACCATAAGAGGTAGTCTTTATTATGAAAGAACAGACTCCAGTGCTAAATAGTAAACCTTGAAAACATACATATAAGTAACATTGTACAGACTGAAATGACTATATTTAGGAATATGTATTTTATAGATAAACATATTGTAGTAACCCAAGTTGTGGCATCATGTTTAGTAACCCCACAATTGGAGGGTATCACCTGTCAGGTCCAGGGAACCTGGGAGGAGGAATGTAGATTGAGGAAAGAAACTTACAAGAGAATGTAATGGCATCTTGCCTATGAACCTGTAACTGTGGCCACATCCCATTGGGCATGGTTTCAGAGGTGCTAACAATAGAGAAAAGAGGAAAGCACAAGGCATGGTCTCGCTCTTTCAGTCTCTCTCTCTAGGGAGGCAAATCAGTTCAAAGGGGCAAAAAACTGCTGTGGTAGTTCTTTATTATTATCTGTGTAAGTGTTCTCCCCAAACACCCATTTATTGTTTATCTTGAGTATAGTGAATTCAATATCACCCACCTTCAAGAGACAAGAGATAGAGTTGGGTGAGTACCTGGTGAATACCAGGATCAGCCACAAGTTTATTATTCAAAGGTGTTATATACCCCAATTAAAAGGGGAAAGACAATAGACTTCCTTATCAAAATACAAAGAACAAGCAAGCATAATTGTCTTCTCAATACTGAAAACATCAAGTAACCACATGCTAAACCTAATATCTTATGTCAATGAAAGACATTTATTAGTTACACCTTAGGGCACATATCCTATTGTCAATGCAAGATACACCATAGCCACATCTTAGGTCAAACATTTAGTTGTTTAACATTGAAAGTAATAATGGGTTTGAACTCTCTAACCTTAAGTGAAGATGAAATGTAGCCATTTCCACGAGCCCAGACCACATATGTGAATGTGATATAAATAAATGAAAGGCAAAAAACTTGTAAACCAGCAGGGTAGGGTATTTGGGATGTTTTGGGGAAAGAAAAGAAAATGGAGAAATGTAATTATGTTTAATTCCAAAATATGATTTGGAAGCAAGTTTCCATACCAAGGCTTAAGACATCTCCAGCCTTGGGCATTTGAATGTATCAACAATGGTAGTTATGAATTCTTTTCTGTGGAAAAATTAGTCTTCAAATCCAATCAGAAAGTGGTTAGTTGTGCCTGGGAGTTTTGTGCAAGAACTCTTTCCTAGTTTCCATCAGGACCAATGAGAGAAAAAAATACAGTCGGTCTCCCTAACAAAGTAAAAGTTAAAATAAGAATACTGAACTCATAAAAATTATTAAAACTATACTATAAGTTTTATTCCATTCCTTTTTCCCTCAAATTACTAGACAATGTTCATATTTCTAAATTTGCTTTAAAATGTTTTCTTTCAAAATATAGGTGTGGTAAAGATTAATTAATATGAGAAGGGAACAATAATTTCAGAAGAATTCAGTGTTTTACAAATGTAAATAAAATCTATTATATCACCAACATTGTAATGGGCAGAACATGAAGGTAAAAGTAGCAAAAGTAGGATATGGCACATTTACAAAGGCTAAATAACAATATTGAATAATATGCAGAAAAAAACTATAATTATTTGTCCTAATGAATCATAATGACAATGAGTGTTATCATTGTAGATACTGCTTTAAAACAGAATGAAAGAACTACAAAACATCTGTCCCTCCTCCAGGGAAAAATAGTACAGCACAATTAAGAAGAATGATAATTGCACATGAAACAATTAATTCAAAAGTTGCAAAGGTTTAATTGCTATGAATAGATGAACAAAGCATGATTATAAAGATATCTAAGAGGTGACTAGGTTAGTTTGTATAAAAATTTTGTGTTACTTTGCTGCTGATTAAAATGATACACTGTGTGAGCTTTCTAATGTTTTTATAATTATACAAGGAATCAAAATTAGTGCTGTATCTTTCCAATTCATAACTTTAAGTTTATCATAAATTATTTAATCTACTTACTTATATGAGACATTTGGAAACATGCTAAAGGTTCAGTAAATAAGATTCTTTAATTTCACAATGTTGTATATATTATAGACTTTTAGATACATAATATTTAGCTAATATCCATAAAACAAATTAATATTCTCATGTTTACTTAACATTTATGAAAATGAATTTATATTTAAAATGCATATACAAGTAAGGTATGCTCTTACATAAAAGGAGAAAGAGGGATTTTCAAATTTGAGCTCAGAAATTATTATATGTTAAAATTTGTTATCTTAATATGATTTTTTTCTTATCTGGATATAGACCATTGAATTGAGACCTTCTAAACATTCCATTCTCATCTTTGTTAATGTATAAATAATAACTAATATGGATTACCTTATCCAGATATAATTAAAATTTAAAAGAAAATACTTCTTTTAGCAGTTTAGAATGGACAAATATCAAAATCAGATATGAATTATGTTCACACTCTCCTTTGTAAAGTTTAAGAAATTTTTACCCTGTATTAAGATTTTATATGAGGGAGGAATTTTCATATTAAATAAAAGTGAAAAAGGCAAATTAAAAAAGGACAAGAGAGGAAAGTTTAAGAATTTCTGCTCTAGTTCAGTAACTACCCTCATTTTTATGGATAAAGCAAATGCTGTTCATTGAGGTTAAGTGACTCCAAATCATAAGGCTAGTTTAATTTCAGAAAGAAAATTAAGATTCACAGGTCATACATTTTTCCATTAGCCCACAGTGCGCTAAGATTAAAGAGTTCTAAGGGAACATATTCTTAAACAAATTTAATTAATTTAATACAAGAACATTTATTTTATTGAAGTAATTAGACTTTTTCAAGATCTTTATTATATAATGGGCAATATTTCTGATAAATCCTAAAACATTTTCCTATAAAAATATTAAATGTGGTAAAAATAAATGTATTACTACAATAAAGATTATGATTAAAATGTTTTCATTTGTCCTAGGGAATATATATCAGATAACTGAAAGAATCTTTTTGGAGGAGGCATGTGGAGGACATGAGGTAACATGAAGATTGAGTCAGGGAAAGAATAGGGAAGAGCAAGGAAATAGATACAATAATAAAGGGAGCCATTATAGATATAAAAAGAAATCTGGCACTAAGGAAATTTCCAGAGACCTACAAAGATGGCCCCAACTAACAATCTAAGCAATAGTGGAGAGGCTACCTTAAATGCCTTTTCCCTATAATAACATTGATGACTACTTTATATCCCATTCTAGAACTTTCACCCAATAGTTTTTGGAAGCAAAAGCAGATACCCACAGCTAAACACTGAACTGAATTCCTGGAATCCAGTTTCAGAAAAGGGGAACTGATTAGCAAAGAGGGCAAGACCAGGCTGGAGGAACCCACAGAAACAGCTGACCTGAACAGAGGGGAGGTCATGGTCTCTAGTCTGATAGCAGGGAAACCAGCATATGACCTAACCAGACCCCCTGTACATGGGTGATAGTTGGGTGAACTGGGCAGTCTATGGGGACGCTGGTATTGTATCAGTATTTATCCCTAGTATAGGTGTGGACTTTGGGAGGTCATTACATATAGAGGGATACTCCCTCAGCCTAGACACATGGGGGAGGACCTAGGGTCAGATCCAAATGATATGACAGATCACAGAGTATTTTTCACTCCAAATCATGAAGAGATATACACCCATACAACCACACAGGCACAACCAAACACTGTTAGAAAGTATATATGACAATATAAACTACTAAAAAATGAATTACAGAAAGAGCAACAGAAATTGATCTGATCTTGGAACCAAAAACATTTGGTTTTAGTGAGCATCTTGAGCATAGGCAAGGGATTTATGTTGACAATTATTTTTCAGTTTTTCATTTTGAAATCTGATGTAAAATTACACCAGCAGCCATCTTAGATATAATTATAGCTCAAGTACTGACCAGCAACACATAATACAATGTATCAACCTAAATAGCAAAGTCTCTATACTTGCCCCAAATATAGTTTAGTAATTTACAGTAAAACTGTTTGTAACCTTGTAATTTTTCTTATTTAACTTGAAAGCATAGTCCCTTTTCAATTCTTTTTTAAAAAAATTTATTTTGTTTTACACATCCATCACAGTTCCCTCTCCCTCCCTCCCTCTTTCCCTCTCTCCCACACACTCATGCCCTCCCCAACATCCTCCCATCCCATCCCTCCCCACTCTGCATGCAGGGTGATGCCTTCCAAGAGGGGTCATCTAAACCTGTCAAGTTATTTGGAGTAGGGAATAAGACTTTTCTCCTGTCTCTTGGTTAAGCAAGTAACCCTCCATGGGGAATGTGCTCCCAAAGTCCTTTTGTGCACCAGGGATACATCCTGGTTCCAATGTGCTAGGTCCTTTAGACTGCCCAGGCCTTTTAAATAAGACCCATGATCAGGTGGTCTGAGTCAGTTCAATGCTGGATTCCCAGTATCAGTCTGGCGGTCCATTAGCTCCTCCTTGTTCTAGTCAGCTGTCACTCTGTGTTTCTATAGCCTGGTTTTGTCCTCCCTCTCTGCATCTAGATTCCAGTTCAACTCAGTGTTTAGTTGTGGGTGTCTGCTTCTGTTTCCATCAGCTACTAGATGAGGACTCCATGATGGTGGATAAGTTAGTCAGCAATATCATTATCAGGGAAGGGCATTTATGGTAGCCTTTCTACTGTTGCTCAAATTGTTAATTGGGGTCAGTCTTGTAGGTCTCTGGACATTTCTGTAGATTCAGATTTTTTTAAACCTATAATGACTCCCTCTTTTCTGTTCTCTCTCTGTGTCTCTGTCTCTGTCTCTGTCTCTGTATCTCTCTCTCTCTCTGTCTCTCTCTCCTGTGTTCTTTTCTTCCCCTGACTCAATCTTCCTAGTCTCACATGCTTTCCTCCCCTCCCTTTCTCTTTCTCCTGGGTTCTTTTCCACTCATAGCCCTCCTCCCAATGTACTCAGAAGATCTTTTACCTTTCCCTCTGTGAGGAATCTTATATGAATCTCTTAGAATCCTCCTTGTATCCTAGTTTATCTGGCTGTGTGAATTATAGGCTGGTGATCTTTTGCTCTATGTCTAAAATCCATATATGAATGAGTACATATCATGCTCCTATTTTTGTGACTGGGTTACCAGCAGAACCTAAGGATAAAGCAGGATACAAATATTCACAATACTACCGCCAACAACAAATCTAAAACAAACAAGCATTAATAATCAATGGTCCTTATTTTCCCTCAATATTAATGGTCTAAACTCGCCTATAAAAAGTCACAGGCTAACAGAATGGATACAAAGACAGAATCCATCATTCTTCTGCATATAAGAAACACATCTAAGCTTCAAAGACATACGTTACCTCAGGGTAAAGGGTTTGGGAAAGATTTTCCAATTAAATGAACCCAAGAAGCAAGATGGTGTGTCTATCCTAATATCTAACATGTTAGACTTCGAACCAAAATCAATCACAAGAGATGAAGACTGTCAGTTCGTATTTATCACAGGAGAAATCCATCAGCACAAAGTTTAATTCTGAATATCTATGGCCAAATACAATGGAACCAACATTCATAAAAGAAATGCTACTAAAACTCACAGCTCACATAAAACCTCACACACTCATAGTGGGCAAATTCAACACTGCACGATCACTGCTAGACAGAATCACCAGTCAGAAACTTAACAAAGAAACAAAAGAATTAACTGAAGTTATATCTCAATTGGGCTTAACAGACACCTATAGAACATTTCATACAAACACAGAAGAAAAAAACTTCTTCTCTGTTCCACATGGATCGTTCCCTAAATTCGACCACATACTAGCGAGGTAAAAAACATCAACAGATACAAAAAAAAAAATGGAATAGTTCCCTATATCTTTTCTGACCACCATATTTTAATGTTAAAATTCAACAACAACACAAATCGCAAAAAAAAAAAAATAACCTACATAGAAACTGAACTATGCTCAATTTTACCATATCTGGGTCAATGAAGAATTAAAGAAAAGGAAATTAAGGACTTCCTAAAATTCAGTGAGAATGATGACACAACATACGTGAACTTATGGAACAACTTGGAAGCAGTGCTATGAGGGAAGTTCATTGCAATAAGTGCCCAAATGAAGAAAAGGGATGATAGTCACATTAGACAATTTACAGCACAACTGAAAGCCTTAGACTTAGAACAAAAGAAACAAACTACCCCGGAGGAGTAGATGATGGGAGATGTTATCTGCCTTGTTGAGGAGTCTGGACACACACTATGGCCTATGGGCTAAAGATGGAACATTACAGAAGAACTTCGGTTGACTGACCAGGCTATGAGTTGTCTCTGTCATTTCTAGAGTTTATATATTATCCTTCTATGGTCTTTTATAGAGTTGAAGACAGGCAGTTATGGTTACAGTTTTCCTTAGTTAGGATTAAAGATAAGTTACATATAAAAATTTAGACTCACAAAGATAAGATAGATAATATTTTCTTTAAGTCTTACAAAATGTTAATGGACTAAATATTGTTTACTGTGATTCTTATTTGATAACTGTTGTATGGTATATTTTACTATGTTAAGGTTAAACCCCTTCTTTTACTTTAGCCAGAAAAGAAGAGATGATGGGAGATGATATTCTGTATATATGTTTCTCATACTGGTTAATAAAGCTCTGTGGCCAATAGGAAACAAGATAGGCGGGGCTAGGAGACCAGGAGGAGGAGAGAGGAAGTAGTTGGAGTCGAGATGTAGCCCAGGGAGGAAGGAAGACGCCCGCCGCGGCTCCCCAATAAGACGACCACGTGGAAATACTTAGATAAGTAGAAATGGGTTTATAATTAAGGCAGAGCTAGCCCATGAACAATAATGGTAACTGGCCAACAGGATTGTATCAAATACAGAATCTCAGAGTGTTATTTGGGGCACACGTGTTTGTGGGACCATGGTGGCAGAACCAGCGGCAGCCGGCAGGGAAACCTGCCGTAACAAGTAGATGCCAAGAAATAATCAAAATAAAGGCTGAAATCAATAAAGTAGAAACCAGGAAAACTAAAAAAAGTCAATGCAACAAAGATTTGCAACAAAGATTTGAGAAAATCAACAAGATAGTCAAACCTTTATTGAAACTAATGAAAAAGCAAAGAGAAAACATGCAAATTACCAAAATCAGAAAAGAAAATGGGGACATAACAACAGACACTGAGGAATTCCAGACAATTTTCAGGTCATACTTTGAAAACCTGTCTCAACAAAATTTGAAAATTCAAAGGAAATATACAAATTTCTGTATGACTATCACTTACAAAAATCAAGAATAGGTAAGCAACTTAATTAGACCTATAACTCGTAATGAAATAGAAGCAGTCATCAAAAGAGTCCAGAGTCCCTCCCCACAAAAAAAAAATGCCTTGGGTACAGATTTCTACCAGAAATTTAAGGAAAAGCCAATATCAATACTCCTCAAATTGCTCCACACATCAGAAACAGAAGGTTGATTACCAAACTCTTTTTATGAGGACACAATCACATTGTTACCCAAGACACACAAAGACACAACTAAGAAAGAAAACTACAGACCAATATCTCTCATAAACATTGATACAAAAATGTTCAATAAAATACTGGCAACCCGAATCAAAGTATACGTCAGAGAAATCATCCACCATCAACAAGTATGTTTCATCCATGTGTTGCAGGGATGGTTTACCATATGGAAATCTATCAATGTGATACACCATATAAACAAACAGAAAAAGAAAAAAAACACATGTCATCTCATTAGATGCTGAATATTTTTTTTGTCGGAATTCAACACCATTTTATGATAGAGGTCCTGGTGAGATCATGGATAACAGGAACATACCTAAACATAATAAAAGCAATATACAGTTAACCACAGCCAGCATCAAACTGAATGGAGAGAAGTTTAAGGTGATTCATCTAAAATCAAGAGGGAGACAAAGCTGCCCTCTTTCTCCATATCTCTTCAATATTGTACTTGAAGTTCTAGCTAAAGCCATAAGACAACAAAAGGATATCAAGGGGATACAAACTGGAAAGGAAGAAATCTAATTTAATTATTTGCAGACGATATGATATTTTACATAAGTGACTCAAAAAATTCTACGAGGGAACTCCTACAGCTGATAAATACCTACAGCAAACTAGCAGGTATAAGATAAACTCAAACAAAAACTCAGTAGCCCTACTATATACACATGAAGAAGGGGCTGAGAAGGAAATCAGAGAAACATCATCCTTACAAGTTGGTAACACCAATCAAGCGAAAGACCTATATAGTAAGAACTTTGTGTCTTTAAAGAAAGAAATTAAAGGAGATACCAGAAAATGGAAACATCTCCCATGGTCTTAGAAAGGTAGGATGAACATAGTAAAAATGGAAATATTGCCATGAGCAATCTACTGATTCAAAGAAATCCCCATTAAAATCCAAGAACAATTATTCACTGATCTTGAAAGGATAACAATCAACTTTATATGGCAAAAAACGACCTAAGGTAGCAAAATCAACCCTGTACAATAAATGAACTTTAGGAGACATCAATATCCTGACTTTAAGCTGTACTACATAGCTATAGCTCTGGAAACAGCTTGGTATTGGCATAAAAATAGACAGGTAGACAAATGGAATTTAATCAAAAATGCAGACTTAACCCACACACCTATGAACAATTTCACCAGTACATTAGGTTGTCCCAAATGAAGTATTCCAAATTGAATATAGAGATTCAAATCTACTCTTTATCCAAAAATATTATGAAAATATAAACTCCATTGAATAATTGTCGGAAGAAATAATAGGCATCAGCTCATTATCTAAATGTATATCAACTGTAAAATCTTATGTAAATGCAAAGGGGATACTTAAAAATGATCTGAAATGTGTCAGAAATACAAAGTGGTAATAATTGAGGTGGTATATTATTTATATTCATGATTATTGACCACAACAGAATAAACGTAAATGGTAGATATTTGTCAGAGTTGTATGTCTCACACCTGTGTATGTCCTATCAGTACTCTCAATGGTTTGATAGAAATGACAGGCTTGCTAGCTTCTTTCTGCATAAAATTATGTTGTTTGATTGAGAGATAAATGTTGTATTGTTTAGGTTGTGAAAGCATCCTGTTTCCTTTATGTGTAGCTTCTCCTCTCTGCTCAATTTTCAAATAGTTATTCTGCAAACAGGTTTTAAATAACATAGCCATAGTTTGTTGCATATTGTTAGTGAAGAGTCAAATTCCTTAAAACTTAAAACATACTGGGCTATGGCTGGAACTCTGATGTAGATAATTACTAAAGGTCTGTTTGTTGGATGTCATTTCAATTATTAGCAGACAAACCTTCAAAGTCTTTGATATTCTTTGTTCAAATAATTTGTAATTGGTGGTACACATAATTTTTAATTTACTGTATTTGGTTAAAATATGCTATTCCCAATTTTTCATATAGGACTTGGCATGTCAGAACATGAACAATTAGGTTATATTATTTGAAATGTTTTACCTGCTACATCACAAACCATTAACATCAATCATATCAATAATAGTAATAGATCAGCATGATAAAACTAAGGGTTGACTGATTACCATATTATGGGGTATTTGGTTTCCCATTCTTATTTCTTTGCATTTTGGTGTTCATGAAGTAAAGTATGTAGTGAGATAATCACTTTGTCCACACCTGTGGCACAGACCACACCCACTGGGGGTAGGGACAGGGGCAGACATTACTGGAGTTAACTAAGTCTGAGGAAGGGTTTCCGGAGCTCTCTTGCTTGCAGCTCAGGGATAGGAGAACATCCGGAGGCTTCCTTGGGACCAGGAACATGCTGGTGTTCATTTGTGTATGTTGGAAGTTATTTCTCCCTGAATAAATATCTATTTGGCCTATTTGTTTCCCCCTGATATTTATTCAACTTCAATAGAAGTAGAAAAAAATTCCATTATTATTTTTTTAGTGTAAATTTTACATAGTGGGATGGTTTTATTTCCATCTTTGCCAGACACAGTATGTGAAATCAGGCCCCATATAATTTCAGTTTTTTAAAGGCAATTAGAGGTTGTAAAAAGATTAATCATCCTTAAATACTAATAGAAATTTTTGAGGTGGAAATTTATGTTCCTATGACTCACAATAAAAATATGTCTTGTAAGGTAGTCCTTTGATAATACCTACTCTAAATCTGGCTTCTGGTTGCTGGGGCAAGATCAAAATTTCATATTCATTTGAGTATGCCTTATCAAAGAACCTCATGAATAAAAAACTACATAAAACTAAGACATATATCTATTAAGATATGGAAAAGTTTATTGGAAAAGTTAATTTAAAATTATTAGTGGTGGAAGTCTGTGCAAATGTCGTGAATTAAAAGTAATTCAGTCTCATAACAAAAGTGATTCTCATTGTGGGGTGTTTCAATTAAACTGTCACATGCTGTGATATGCTAACTAGATATCACAATGGCCATCTTTCTTTTGAAACCATTGTTTCACATACTGCATTGTGTAATTGGAGCCCTATCCTCAACCAAGAATATAGGGAGACCTCAGAGCAACTAGATTGATTTTAGCAAAGGTAGTAATGTAAATTTAGTCTCAATATGGCTGAAGGTAAAAGCCAGAATGAGGACTGTACAGATTCCAATCATATTGCAATCCATGCCCATTTTTGAATCAATAAAAGGCTTAATATAGTCTCTGTGCTATCAACTGTAGAGAATACTTATCAAGGGAATATTACACAAATTCTCACTAACTAATATCACATTAGATTACAGAATGAGTATTACAAACAGATTTTTTTTTCTGTGAGATGATTTAGAAGTCCATCCTTTACCTTGTTCTTTTAGCTTTGCCCCACTTTGTCAGGTAAATGATGAAGAAGTCTCATGCACATATAGTAACAACTTAAAATGGTACCATGATGGATTGAATGAGGAAAATTTTGGCTATATTTTATTTTACTCATTGCAGAGCCTCAGGCCAATTAGCCCTTGTCTGAACAGCATTAGGAAAGATTTAGAATTCATGAGTTATATTCACCAGCTTTTGTCAAATAGATCTTTCCAATACACCTATAACTTCGATAATGATATTGTCATTTGTCATTAGGTTAAGCAAAGCAAGAGTGATAAAAAGTGCTGGTGAATATAAGAAAAAGATATGACAATTTTGAATTGGGCATCCAAATGAAGGCATAAACACTGATGTTGTATGAAAAAGGAACATGTCCAGAATGAACATGGCCTACTTTCACCAAGCTGTGTCTAATATGATGTTGTTGTTACCATAGATATTTATGTAGTTTCCATTTCTTCCTAAAAGTTTGTTCCAAACTACTCAGTGTCTTGCCATATATATAAAGAATGAGATCATAATTGTGAAACATAAAGAAACTTTCATGGAGAAAAGAACTGAGATAAAAGGAAGCCACTACTTTCCATAATTTGGTGTCAAGAATACAACTCTTTTGGAAAGTAAAACTTACTTGTAATAGTGTGGTGATGGGAAATGTTATTGTGTAAATATGTTTCTCATACTGGTTAATGAATAAAGCCCTGTTGGCCAAAGGTAAAGCAAGATAGGAGGAACTAAGAGACAAGGAGGAAAGAGGAAGTAGGAAGGAAGAGTCAACATGGAGATCCTGGAGTGGTATCATGCCATAACCGCTCTGGCCAGTAAGATGAGCCACGTGGAAGTACTTAGAATAGTAGAAATGGGTTAATCATTAAGAGAGAGCTAGCCGGTAAGGAATTAGTAACTGGCCAACAGAATTGTATCAAATACAGAGTCTCAGCATGTTATTAGGGACTGGCGTGGCAGTGGGACTAGCGGCAGGGTAAAACCTACTTGTAACAGTGTGAGGATTAATATTTATTGTCTTCTTAACCCAATGCAGAATCACCAGGGAAGGAGAATTCAATCTTGATTAGGTTTGTCTGTGTGCATGCTTATGAGGGTTTTCTGTAATTGCTTTATGTCTGGTAGGAAGACAAATCATGAATTTGGATATCAAAGCTTCTCATATTAGGTTCTGTATTGACAGTAAAGAGATTGTTAATTGAATACATGGAAGAATGTGTTAATCACTGCTCTCATTCACTGTGTATGCATTGTGACTAGGTGTTTCAGGTTTTTGTCCCCTTGACTTGTGTAAAATGACGCACTGTAACTTGGAATTGTGAAACGAATCATTTCTCCCTTATGTAGCCTTTGTTTGGACACTTTATTTAAATTTATTAAAATAATATTTATTGTATTAAAATTAGAAAACAAATTTAAAAAGAGGATAAAGATGATGTGACTATGTACATGTGTAAATGTGGTAAGGTGACTAAATCTTCACCACAGCATAGAGGTCAACTCTGCATGCAGAAAGATGGGGTGCATCCTGTTATGGCTTCTGTTCCCTTTAGTACCTAGTATGCAAGATGGACATGTGGCTCTAGGACTGCAACAGACAAATATAAAACGTTTCCCCATCATTGTGGAGAATCAAGGAGGTAGGGGTTGAGACAGTTAGTAATATTACATGCACTGTCTGTAGCAGAGAACAATGAATTAATGCATGATCCCAAGGGCCATTTTAGTTTAAGAGATGAGACAGCTGCCAGATGTTTTCTCAAATCTTATTTGCTAACTAAACAAGGTTTTGTTCTTTTTTTAAACAAAAGACTTATATTAATTCAAAACAAATGCTTTATTTGAGGACCTCTGGCTAGCCCTTCAATTTGCCTTTCTATAGCTAAAAGTTCCAGAAAATGAAGAGAGTGTGTTCATCCTGAATTATGTAATAGGTAGTATTGAAGGACTACTCCTCAATGATGTCATAGGCCTAGGATAAATGCTGAATTTGTGGTGGCTAACATAGAAGCCATTGCAACTACTCATAACAAACAAAATGGTCTTTTCGCACTATTGCTGTTAAAGAATAGGATGGAAATTATAATGTCTTATAATTATAGGACAATTTGTTTTCAAAATTAAATATATTTCGCATGTGGAAAGACCTTAGCTTCCAATACAAAGCATTGCTGATGCATTTAAATTATAATGGTAAGGAGTAAGTTGGGAGCTGTGGAGACTGAAGAATATTAAATTGAAAATTTTGAACAGTTAAATCATGGGGACATTGGCAGATATTTCTCCTTTCTAATTTGCAAATATCTATGTAAAATCTTATCTATGTGCAATAATGGAATAGGAGTCACTTAATGAGTATATCTATTGAATAATGAAGTTTCCAATAGTTTTGGGGCACGCCTGTAATCCAACCACTCACGAGGCAGAGGCAGGCAGATCGTTGTGAGTTCGAGACCAGCAGGTCTACAAGAGCTAGTTCCAGGACAGTCTGCAAAGCCACAGAGCAACCCTGTCTTGAGAAAACATAATAACAATAATAATAATAATAATAATAATAATAATAATAATAATTTATCTAGAAAATCTGCTTCATATCAAATAATAACCTCCTTTTCCTCAAGATGTTCTGTGAAACTGTATACTCATTATGCTATTCTAACATTATGTAGCAAGGAATAAACCTCCATCAAAATTTCTCAAGGGACATTTGCTTTTGTAGCAATATCAGATTCAACAACCCCTTGTTTTCTAAAGGCTAAAGAAAGTAGGGACAAAAAATTCTTAAGTAGTACCTTTTTAGAGGGAGTGAGTGTTTTATGTGTAAATGTTCTTTGCCTTGCATGCTAGTAAAAACAACAATAAACCAAAGCCCTTTATAACTATAGAGTTTCAAGCCATTAGAATTGTTTATAGCGCTAGACAAACTAGTTGTGTCATTACAAGCAGTAGTAGTATTATCTCTGATGCCTTGTTAAAGTTTATTGGGCCATTTATCATTATGTTCATGAAAAAAAATAATTTAATATTGTCTGTATTTTATTCTAATATAGAGGATTTCAGACCTTGTTTTTACTAATTGCTCTAAACACCTGAGTTTTTTATAAACTACTTTTTATAAAAACAAACAAACAAACAAACAGACAACACCAAAAAACATCAATTCTCTTCTCAGGGGACAGAGCTCACATATAGCAAGGTGATTGTTACCTCTAGTAGTTCCAGGAAATTGACTTTCATTACTGTGAATTAAATCTTTCACATGTTTGTACATGGTAGCTCACACTTATTGAATTGAGGATTTACATTTAGTATCTGGCTTCCTTTTCAATTTCAGTTGCAACTAGGAGATTTCAATTCCCTTGTTCCCAGTGAATTACACATTGAGCCAATTATCCATGAACTATCTGAAGGAGATCACTGTTGGTAGAATCCAGAAAGGGAATAGGAATAAAATGGAGTGTCAGCCAGCACCTACCTCACTAATAAAATCTATAAAGCTATTGCCTTTACTGTGAGAAAACCCACAGCAGTATTGCCTTTCACAATGGATCATTTGAAGTACACAAACCAGAATTTAACCCAAATAATTATAAGCCAACACTGACACTGATGATACGATGGGCCAGTCTTAGCATTGCTATGGTTTTGATATATATCAAGGCCAAATAAACTTGGAAAGGAACAGGATCATTTGCTTTAAACTTTCAAATCATTGTTCATAAGTGAAGGAAGTTAGGACAAGAACGCAAACAGGGCAGGGACATAGAGACAGGAGCTGATGAAGCAGTCAGGAAAGAATTATGCTTCATGGTTTGTTCATCATAGCTTTCTAAGCCTGATTTCTTATATAAAGCAGAACCACCATCCAAAGGATTACATCACCCAAAACAGGCCAGACACTCCTCCTAATTAAAGAAAATGATCTCCAGGCAGATGTTCTGGGAGAATTTTCTCAATTGATGTTCTCACCATTCACATAAATCTACATTTTGTGAAGGTGACAAAAACCTATCCAGAACAGGCCCCTAGGACAGGTATATATAAATACCTGTGGCCTGATATGCTAAAACAATACTGTTGTTCTTTTGCTGCAGGTATTTCCTAAGAAACACAAACACGATACTCAGCGCCCATGTGGAGTTTATTGAGAGAGGGGAAAGGAAAAGGGAGGGAGCTGGTGGCCAACCAAAAGCAGGGAGAGAGAGAAAGACAGAAGGGGCCCCAGAGAGAGATAGAGCAAGAGAGAAAGAGAGAAAGAGCAGGAGCAAGAGAGAGGTGTGCTTGGCGTGCTTGCTTTAAAAGGGGGGCTTGCGCATGCGTAACTGGGTCCCCTCACAGCCAGGTAAAAGCTTGAACAGCTAGGTAGAACCTGATGTAGTGATGACGTGGCATCCCACCCATCATCAGGGGCGGAGTCAGGAGACTGCAGGCTCCTAACATTCCCACCTCTTATTTCTATTAAAAAGGTGGGGGTTGGGCATGGCCCAACAAGGTCTGAAGACTGCAGGTTTCTAACATTCCCACCACTTATTGCTATTAAAAATTTGGGGGTTGGGCATGGCTGGTTAGGGAATAAGGACATTGAGTTCTCAAAAGACTGCTTCCTGCTGACTTTGGGAGTTGATCATCTTTTGGGGGATCCGAGAAAGCTGGGGTGCTGCCATGTCCTGGTAGTTGGTTGTTTCATCGCAGTCCTGACTGTATGAATGTATTGATATTGAACATCAGGTTCATTTCAAATGTTTCATGAGCCACCTCTCTAGTATCTCTTGACAGTGGTAGCATTCTTATCCATTATCTTTTGTGTGGTAGTCTTAGTGCATTTGTATTTGTTCAATAAGCCTTACATCTCACAGATGAATCCCCCTTAATGCTAGTACACAGATAATTGCTAGTAGTTCAGTTTTCTAGTATTTTGTCATAGACTTTTGGATCCATTCATACAACAGACATCAAATAGTTTACTTTTTGGTTGTATCTGGATTTCCTCTCATATTAATATAAACTTCATAAAGTTTCCCTTTCCATTTTCTAGATTTTGAAAAGCATTGCCATATTTTTATTGTTCTTTTTTCTTCTTATTAGTAAGGAGTATGCTTATTGTTGTTTAATTAAGATTATGCAATTCCATGGAACACAAGAAAGCTATTATTGAGTATGGTAGAAGAAGAACCTCCCTCTCTTTTCCAAATGACCTTCAAGCTGCAAAATAACAGATTTTCAAAGTGGTTAAACTAAAAATGAGTGTGTACACTGACAATCTGAATTAAAGAAAATCAAAAGTC
This sequence comes from Cricetiscus sungorus, assembly GCA_030556225.1. Taxonomy (NCBI): domain Eukaryota; kingdom Metazoa; phylum Chordata; class Mammalia; order Rodentia; family Cricetidae; genus Cricetiscus; species Cricetiscus sungorus. Next base: position 52,403,667 of record JANBXA010000726.1, on the reverse strand, counting down.
ACTAATTATTTCTTTCCCAAACATGCCATTAGTAGACATAAAACAATGGAAGTAGTTAAGAGGGTTTTCTATTTTTACCCATTGACATATTATGCAAAGCTTTTCTTTTTGTGTGTAAGAGAATTTATTTTTTTATTAAAAATAGATTATTCTCTCACATTCTTTCTTAGATATACAATAAATTCACAATGAAACCATCTTGATATAGTACTAAGTTTCTTACCTTAAATTTAAACCACTGAATTATCAATCACTTACTATATACCTTTTCAGATTTAGTTTATTTACTTTTAATTTAAAATTTATTTTTGCTGATCAGAACACTGAGTGTATAATAAATTCAATGCAAAAGAATGAGTGCCACAAATATGGAGACAGATGAACTCAGGGAGTATTTACAACCTGTTGTTTTCTCAACAAAACCTCTGCCATGATACAAAGATGCCCTTATTTTTGATGCATATGTGAGAAAGAATAAAAGGAATGGAATATATTCTGGCCAGTACATCTGCTTTAATTGAATAATGTCATACAGGATTATAGTATTTATATTTCTTCCACAGTTTTTTCCTCCATTTTCTCAGATATCCACCGTCTTGACTCCTTCCTCCCTCAAATTCATGAGTTCTTTAATTGATACACAAATGCACACTCTTATTTTTCTATAAGTACATACATGTGTATGTAACTGTATGTACACATAAGTCTATAAATGTATATATGTATGTGTAGGCATATGCACATACAAGTACAACCTGTTGATGTCAGTTGGTGCTACTACTTATTTTGTGTTCAAGGTAGACCAATTGTGAAGAAGTCCATGCAGTATAAAAGATAATCTTTTCCTTTATGATTCTGCCTTCAAAGTTCAATTATTTATGGAAATTATCTATTTCATCTAGATTTTGATTTCTTACCATTTAAATGTTCATAATTTTAGGAGGTTTGCTAATTTGTTACTCAAACTGTATCTTACATTGTAGCCATATTTGACTAGAAGTCACTATATAAACCAGGCTTGCCTTGAACTCATTGCTAATTGCCAGACTTAGCCACCTGAGTACTGGGAATAAAGACATGAACTGTTGTGCCTCACTAAATCTTTCTTCTAATGACTCTTTGTTTCTCTGGTACCAGTGTAATGTCTCCACTTTCATCTATGACTTCATTTAGTTCTTTTAAATATTATTCAATTTGAGATTTCTTTCAAAATATTTATTTCTTAGTCTTGATTTTCCTATTGTATTTTCACTTTTCATTTTGTTTATTTTCATGTTTAATATTTATTATCTCCTATTTTCTCTTTTTTATTATTTTTTTTATTTTTATTTTACGTATCAGCCTCAGTTCCTTCTCCCTTCCCCACTCTTTCTCTCTCTCCTACCCTCTCATGACCCCCCAACCACCCTCCCCTCCCATCCCCACCCACTTCCCACATAGGGTGATGTCCTCCAGGAGTGATCATCTAAATCTGTCATTTCATTTGGAGTAGGGACTAGGATTTCTCTCCTGTCTCTATGTTAAGGGAGTATCACTCCATGGGACATGTGCCTGCAAAGTCCTTTTGTGCACCAGGAATACATCCTGTCACTACTGTATGAGGTTATAGCTTTGACTTAGTTTAAGCTTTTCTAGTTCCTATTTGTGTATTATTAAGATATTTATTTTAGATATATTCATGCAAGTGAAATGTAACCATAAAATAACATCTTTTTCATCCACTTGGTATTTTTGTTGATTATTATTTTTATTTATTTTTTCTTATTTTACATATCGATTTCAGTTTCTTCCCTCCCTCTCTTCCACCCTCCCATCTTCCCTGACCACCCTCCCATCCCATCCCCCCTACTCCACATGTAGGGTGATGTCCTCCAGGAGGGATCATCTAACTCTGTCAAGTCATTTGGAGTAGGGACTAGTTTGATTTAGTTTTTCTCAGAATATTTTGAAACATTTTGATTTCTTTCAGTGTCTTGTCAAAAGTTTGTAGATTCATGTTTGTAAATTTTTGTTTTCTGCTGTTATTGTTATTTATTTTCTGTTAAACATGTTCTGTTTTAGTCAAGTATGTTCAGAAAAGACTTTAATTTCATCAATTTTACTGATAATTCTTTTGGAAATTTACATGTGATGACTTCTAGAGAATTTTCATAGCATGTCTACAAATTATTGAATTAAAAATATAAGGTTTTGCTCAGAATTCTTCTCAGTTTACTGTTTGTTTATATTCTTCTGAGTTACTCCATATATTATTAAAAGAGATCAAAATCTCTTAATATTGCTGTTTTTGTTTTTGTTTGTTTTTGAGACAGGGTTTCTCTACTGTTTCTCTTTTTATTCTTAGTTCTGATAGTGTTTCCTTCATATATTTTAGTAATTTGATGTGTCATGAATACAACATACAGTGTGTGCACGTATTTTATATATATTCCTTGTTAATTGATTACACATTTATAGTAAAGTCCTACTTGTCTTCTTATAATTTTTGAGTTGAGGTCTATATAGTGTAGTACATGAGTGCTATAGTTTCATTGTCCCTTGCATAAAGTCATTATTATTCATTTAAAGTGAAAATTTTCTCAAAGGGATACTATGATAAATGCATTCCATTCACAATATGTCTTTAAAATTGTAACCAATTAATTTTCAGGTAAATGGATTGAACTAGAAAAAAATCATCCTAAGTAAGAAACCCAGGCCCAGAAGGAAAAAACATGATTTTTATTCACTCATAAGTGGATAACAGGTGTAAAGCAAAGGAAAATCAGACTACAATCCACAGCTACAGAGAAGCTAGGTAACAAGGAGGACCCTCAGAGGGAAACATGGATCACCCTAGTAAGAGAAAGTATATGAGGTCTTTGGTGAAAACTGGAGGGTGAGGGTAGTAAGGGGGGAGGGGTATGAGTATAGGAGGAAACAAGATGGCCTCAGTAGGTAGGGATACAGTACAAGAACAATGAAAGAAATATCTCAATAGATAGAGCCTCTATGGTTTCAGAAAGAAACTTGGTGTTAAGGTAACTCTTAAGAATCCACAAGAGGAAAACATAAATTAAAAAAAAAAATCCACAAGGAGAATTCCAGATAAGATTCCTAGCAATTGTAGAAAGGATGCCTGAATCGGCCTACCACTGTAACTAGATTGATGAATACCCCAATTATCATCATAGATCCCTTATCTAGTACTTGATGAAGCCAGATGCAGAGATCCAAAACCAAGAACCAGGCCAAACTCCAGGAATGTATTTGAAGAAGGGGAGGAGGAAATATATGAGCAAGTGAGGTCGAGATCATGATGGAGTAATCTACAGAGACAGGTGGCTCAAACTTGTGGAAACTCCTGGATTCTAGACCTACTGCTGCATACTTTCTTTGGGGGGAGACAGTTGTGAAACTTGAACTAGCTGAACGGCCCCTGGCAGTCTGACCATGATATTATCCAGGTACATGAACTACTTTGTTGGAGCCCACTCCCTATGATGGGATGCCATGCTCAGATTTAATACATGGGAGGGTCCTGGCCCTGCCCCAAATTATTGTGCTAGACTATGTTGACATCATGAGAACCCTCAACCCTGAGTAGTAATAGACTGAAGTTGGGCTTGGGGGGGGGTGAGTGAGGGGAGGAAAAAGGAGCCAAGTGGGGATGGGAGAGAGAACTGTGTTTGAAATTTAAATTAAAATTTAGAAAAATGAAAAGAAAAAATAAAACTTAACCTCTCTTTTCCAGCAGTAATTAATTGTAAGTCACTCCATGGTAAGGGGAGAGACTGTGTGCCCAACTCCATTCTCCAATCTGGTATTTGTTCCATTTTAGACTTGAGTAAGTTGTTTACTTTCTCTCACAACCACTTCAAGTTTATAAGTGCAGCTGCCTTGCTGTGTTTAAATAAGACCCCATGATGTCATTCACCACCTCTGCATTTACTAGCATTATTTCCTCTCATCTGCACTGATGCTTGAGGCTTTGGAGGATATTTATGATATGAATATTTCTTTCAGAGAATTTTATGGTCTTATTCTCTCCATCTAGACCAGTTGTGGGTCTCTGGCTTAATCATCATCTATGGTAATGAAAGAGTCTTTAATGCGGGTTGAGGTATTTCCTAATTTTTGAATTTAATGATAAGTCATTAGGAGTCAGCTTAATACTTTATTCCCTTCAGCAGAATGATAGGTGTAAATTCTCCTGTACAGGCTTTGGTTTGTGAAAATACTGGTAATTGGCCATGCATGGTAAGGGTGTCAATTATGGGTTTCATCTTGTATAGAAGGACTTTAATTCAATCAGATAGTTTTTGGTTATTTTTATGATGTTCATGTCAATACTACACTATTGGTTATGGCTTGCCTGACCTCGTATAGCCAGTCAGTCCTTATTATATGTTGCAGTGTTCACAGCTGGTGTTAGGTATTTTGATTGCTATGTTCAATTCTTTTTTATTTGAATTAATCACTAACATGGATGTACTTAATACTATTCATACTTTTCTTTTCTCATTATAATTTCATTTTTATTTTATTTTTATTTTTGCTGCCTTCTCTGGTTGATTGCACATATTCTTAGGCTTCAATTCTATTTTTCATTCTACTTCCTTTTGCACTTTCTTTATAGATATAACAAATTTATAAAATCACTTATAATTTTAATAGTCTATTTTGTGTCTCTTTGTCTGTGTGTTTTGTTGGTGCACATGTGTGCCAGTGTGCACACAACTGTGAATTTTCAAAGGCCAGAAAATGATATCATTTGTCCTGTCCTTTCATTCTGTGCCCCATTTTTTGAGACAAGATCTCTCATTGAACTTGTTGTTAAGCTGACAGCAATAATTCCCAAAAATCCTATCCTCCACAGTGAAGATGTTACAGGAGCATATGTCTTCTATAAGTTTATAACAATTTACTAATTCCTTGAGAATTTTGTATATACAACATATTTTGGTCGTTTGATTCACAGCTCTTCTTCCAACTCCCCCTAGATCTACCTTCATTTCCCCTTACTTCTTTACAATTCCATGTCCTCTTCCTTTAGTTCTTTATTTTAATAACATGAAAGTCAAATTTGAGCTACCCATATATTTTTGGGTACAGGTTGACTAAGTGTGGTTTACCTGTCAGGAGTCAAAATATTAAAAGAAAAATGATTCTCTTTCAGTCAAAAACTAGCAACTGCCCATGGCTCCTCAGTTAAGCATAGGTGTTCATGATTCTTCTCATTGCATGGTAGAACATTGACTAAGCGACTTTTTACAGGGCTTGTATAGGCAGTAAGGGTTTTATACTCTTTCCATTTAAAAAATAATAGTAATTCAGAATCAAGGCATCTGTGTTTGCCAATCATAGGTTCTTGGCTAGAGAGTTAGAAAACAGGCATGTGTTTCTTTCTGTGCAGTGGGCTTGCATGAAAAGCAGAAAGCAGTGGTCACTCCAATAACATTTTTGTCACTATTGAACCCATGAACATATATTGTTATAATCCCAATCTACATTTACTTGTATATTAAGGATGTGAGCTCAGGTTCTCACATTTACTTAGCAAGGGTTCTTGTTTGGTAAACCATTTCCTAGTTTCTAAAATAATTTATCCTAATGGAATAAATTCTGTGACCCACCATTACTTTATATCTTTTATCCTTTAATAGCTTATATTATAGATACCATGTTTTGTAGTTATATTTTGTATTCAATTGCAGATTAGTTTTTCATCTTCTACACTTAAGTAATATTCAATGTTGTCATAGTAATATAGCACTTAATATTTGTGCTTATATTTAATTTTGCTAAAATATTTATATTATGTATTTTGCTACAGTGAAAATATTTATCACTCTTTTGATTCAAGATGAAGGACTCCATTGAACACTCCTGCTAGGTAGGCAATTTAGTGGTGATATGTTCCTGTACCATATGTTTTTCTGTAAAAGTTTTCAACCTTTCTTTACGTTTGAAAAATAGTTGTACTATGCATACGGCACTTGTTTCATTAAAATAAATGTGCTCTGTATTGTAGAGGAGGTTCATTAGTTAAGAACACTTGTTGCTATTGCAGAAAAACCAGGTTAATAACCTCTCACTGTCATGGTGATTTACAACCTTTATGTACATCACTTATGTATGTGGTGCACATGAATACATGTAAGACAAATACATATGAAGTACACAGTAAAATATTTAAATTGTAAAAACTAAAAAGATTTGCAACATTTTGAATATATAATCTTGTCCTCACCTGATCTGTAACCTCTTTGGCAACAGTCTCTGAACTTTCCCTACTATGATACAAGTTGTGTTTCTTCTGCTTAAAAATTTGTCTTTGTCTTTAGTTTTTCATATGTTGAATATTAAAATATCTCTGATTGTAGGTTTATTGGAATTCTTTATATTGAGGTCCTACATATCCCCAGGAACATGACAATATCACTTTCTATCCCAAGTTATCAGATGTTTTCACTCATTATTTTGTGATTAAGCTACCTATCTCTCTAATCTCTTTTTTTATTTTAGTGACTTTATAAAACATATTTTGAACTGCTTAATGGTGTTCTAATTATTATTTAAGTTTACTTTCCTCTCTTTTCTATTTCTGATACTGAATAGTCAATGGAATATGTTCAGTTCACCCACACTTGACTAAGTTGGGTTTGAACTTTAATGAAATACTAACATTTTGTTATTATTGGTTTTATTTTATGATATTTCCAGAGATTTATCTACTTTTCAATTCTTACTCTGTTTATCCTTTTTATACTGATCTTGGTAATCACTTATAAAAAGATGTTTTTTTTCTTCCATCAGGTAAATTCCATAACTATACATAATTAGGGTTTATGCAGAGTATTAACCTTATCCCTTTATTTAGAACACAGTTTTCGTTTCCTTAAACTTTTCCATGCCTTGTTCAGAGTCTTTACATAGGAAACAAAAATTACACCCTTTCATCTGACATATAAAAATCTTCCCCAAGATAGCACTATTTTATATGTCAATTGGGAAGGGACAATTTTGTGTTTCCTGGGATTCTTTTCATCTCGTTTCTGATTCATCACATTTCTTCACAGATTTCCATCACCAAATATCTAAAGTGAGTCATACTTCTAGGTAAGCAAGATTGATGTTGTTTCATGGTAATATCATGAAAAGTGTACCATTTAATTCTATGTCCAACAAATTCCTTCACCAGAAAAAAAAAGCGAAGTTTCTATACCCTTCCCACCCACAAACAGAATTTGGTGAAAGATTTCTATTCTTAACTTGCATGCAGGATACACCTTTCATGCTAGGATTGAGGAGCAAAGGGGTCAAGACCGTGCTGGAGAAACAAGAGAAACCACTGACCTTAACAAGCAGAAGCTCATGGCCCCCAGACTGATAGCTGGCAAATCAGCATAGCACTGACCCATAGCCCCTGAATGTGGGTGTCAGTTAGGAAGCCTGGGAAGTCTATGGGTCCTCTGGTAGTGGATCAGTATTTATCCCTAGTGTACAAGTGGATTTTGAGAGCCCATTCCATATAGACTGATAATCTCCCAGCCAAGAATCATGGGATGTGACAGACTTTCATGATCTCACATGGAAGGCCTCACCCTCCCTGGAGAGCAGAAAGGAAATGTGATTGGGTGTAGAGAGCTGCAAAGTGCTATGCCTTAAAGATGGCGCTGGCTTCCGCCTTCCACCTCCCCAAGGGTGAGTGTTCTCTGGCATAAACAATCCCTTATTTGGTTAAATCTGTTCAGCCTGTCTGCTTCTGCATTAGAGTAGCCTATCTGCAGGTTCCATGTAGCTCACTGGGGTTGGTTAGCACAAGGGTATTTAAGCCTGTGCAGGGTCCCACAGGGTCTCGCAGGTCAGAACATGTTTCAAGGATCCTGATTAAAACTGCATGAAGAAGCTCTTCCGGGAGTCGTGTCTTCTTGCTGGCAGGGGTAGAAGGCTCGTACAACTGGGGGTCAGGGGAGGGCAGGAGAGGATAGCGGGTAGAGGAAACTGGGATTGATATTTAAAACAAGATAGCTTCTAATTTAAATTTTAAAATGAGGAAAAAAGTATATTTCAATATCATTTTCTTGATCATTGTGATAAAAGCTTAAGGAATATATATATATATATATATGTATATATATATATATATACATACATATATATATATGTTGTATGTAGTTATGTTTATGTTTGCTGTGATGAAACATTTGAAACATATAACATAAGTGTGATAATTAATTTAATGAGAAAAATCTTTTATTAATTATAGAACTAAATTATATCACTAAAAACAAACACTTTTCATAACATCAGAAAATTATGAAATTAACTTCAAAAGCAATAAATAAATTCACTTTGACATGTTAATTGTTACCATTACTCAAAATAAATAATTGCAATTTTGTTGTCTTCACTAAGACCTTAAGGAATACCATGTGGTCACCCTAGTTGAAGGAAATATATAAACCATAAAAACAGATGGATGAAAATCGATCAACAAAATAAACATACAGGAGGAATTATTCAAGTTAATGAAGACTGTGCATATAACATACAAGTTGCAGTTTTACCAGTGAGAGAAAAAATACTTCCTTTTTTTATGCTTTGTTAAGATTCAGAAATTTTTTCTTCTTTTTATTAATCATCATTAAATAGTGATTATGGCCATAATAAATGAAACCAAAGTAAGATCTAAGAGGTATAAAATGAAAAAAGCAGAAAAAATATTCTCCATTAAGCACATAGGAATAAAATAAAATTACAGATTCCGCATTTATGGCATCTTTTTTCAAAACAGAAGAAACACGGGGAAAAAAAATTAGATCAGTTTCAATTGATGAATATGCAAGAAATGACCATGGAGGGATCATAAAGATAGTAGACTACTACTCAGTAATAAAAATAAAAAGAATAATCATTTTTATCTGTATTATGGATGGGGCATGTGTCAATGTCTCCTTTCAGTTCCACAACCCTTCTCATGCATTCTGCATCAGTCTGAGTTAAAATGTGTGCCTACCATATTGATTTAGTGGGCCATGATTTTTGCTGTCCTCCAGCCCCTCTGGCTCATAAATTTATTCTGCCTTCTCTTTTGTGGAATACCTTGAGCTGCACGGGTGCAGGGACTTGATGGAAAAAAAAATCATTTAGCTCTAAGTGTACCAGGAAGAACAGCGTTTTGGTGAGATACCTTAAACTTAAAAACGAAAATTTAATATAAGTAGTTTAGAGTGGTCGATAAGGCCATTTTATGCTCGTGATTTTGAAATTACCTTTTATTTATTTTTACTGCATACTGTACTTAAGAAATCAGTTAGGAATATGACAAGTCTCAGACTTTTAACTATCAAAAAAATTAGCTAATACGAACCTTGCTCAATTACAACAGGAGCTATCAAAAGGGATTCCTTACTTAAATATATGATCAGATATATAAATGCATCAATCTAAGTAGATATGCAAACATACCTAAGGCAGTGTTTATGTATACCATACCACCTTTAACAAAAAGAACCAAGTCTATGTTGAATTGGCTGATCTTAGGAATGGGACATGAAAAACTATTTATCCTTTAAATTCCTTAATCCTGATGCAAACATGTACATCTTGACACACTATGATAAGAAAAAGGCATTTTACTTTTTTTTGATTTATCCAAAATTTTTGTATTTGGAACATAGTCATGATAAAATGTAATATAAATCAGTATGGGGTCATTTCACAAAATATCTAATCAGTATTCTTCAAAAAATTCACGGGTCTGAAAACAAGTAAGGAAAAGAAAACGAAGAAACTGACACAGAACACAATAAATGAAGGAAAATTGACAAGTAAATGTGGTGCAGTATTCTGAATAGATCTAGTAACATAAAAAGACCATGAATTTTAATGCTATAGCTATCTGAATAAAATCTGGCATTTTGTATAGAAGTCTTGAGCAACACTAATTACTGCAGTACGTATGAAGATGATATGCAAAATGTTAGCATTTAGTGAATCAGGTTTGCCTGTATACAAAACTATCCTGTAGTATCATTTCAGCATGAATATTAGTTAAATTTTCTTTAAATAAAACATTGAAAAGACAAAAAGAGAAATAAAAATAGCAATATGACGAAAATTTAGAAAAAATATGTTATATATGGTGGCAATATGCCATAGATATTTGTCTCTAATTCACAAGACTAACTGAAAATCCAAGAAAATACAGGTGTTAGAGCGATCTGCATTTCTTCAGGAAGCTGCACAAATCTTTGAAATAGAATTCACGTGCATGAAAATCAGAGGAACAGACAGCTGAAAAAGTTAGGCAAAATGAAATCTTTTATTTGTTATTAGAGTTCTAATTTATATTCTATATAATATACAGCAATGTTTTAAATTGCTATGAAAACTAAAAGATTATTCAGAATAGGTGTGTCCCCTTTTTGTACAATGTTAAGAAAATGATCAGTTAGTAAGTGTTACAGAGATAATGTGAGAGAAATACAGAGACAAAAAGATATTAAGAGTCAGTAACAAGTACTGAAGAAATCAGCATCAGTGTTGATTCTCTCCTCCATTTACTCATCCAAGAATCCAGTAATTTCTCCGTGTACCAGATTATGTCTTTTCTGGTCTATGGTAAAAGTAGGCTCTAGTGGCACTGATGCAATGGACATGCTAGCAAGGTAGGCAAGCAAGCAAAGAGTAGTATCTGCCTTCTTCCAAGACCTTACATATGGTATCGCCCAGATTAAAGGTGTGTCTTCCAGCCTTAAATTCCAGATTAAAAGTATGTGTCTCTGGTATCAATAGCTAGATTAAAAGAGTGTGTCTTTCTAACTAAAAGATCCAGATTAGAAATGAATCTTTCTACTTCAAATTAAGCAAAAATCATTTACATGTGTCCCTTCCGTGTTAAGGTTTTAGTTTTCTATGTATTTGACAGCCAAGAATAAGAGTAACAACCCATAATTTAAAATCAAAATAAATATTTAAATATACTTTATAAAATTATAATGAAATATGTAAATGACGATTAAGCTTTTCACAGAAAGGAATGCATCATAGATTTTCTGCCATTTTCTAGTGTAAATCATATATATTTTAGGGTTCTAAATAAAGCATGAATTGTTAGATTCAAATCAATTAGTCTATGGGAACAATGATAGAGTCCTTGGTAATTTCATTTTGGTAGAGATGGGTAAATAGTAATTGTCTTGAAAAAGAAACAGAAAGCAAAATCACTTTTAGTGATTGCGTTTAAGAAATCCAGTAAATGATGGAGCAATATTTGCACTTGAGTTCATATAGTTCACAAAATAGAAAAAATATATTTTGATATTATATCTACTTTGCCTATATAACTCCAAAATGTAAAATATAGAAAAGCATTTAAATATGTTGACAATTATTGTTTTGAAGCCAGAAACTTTTATTTGAATTATAATTCTTGTGAAAGAATGATTTTGACAACTTTATTATTTATACAGTGAGTTCCATTGTCTTCACAATATAAGGATTAGATTATCAAAATTGTGATGTCTTCAGAAAAGTTAAAAAAGACAATGAATGGAACAAATTTAGTTTCTATATTAATTAAATAAGAAACATTCAGGGTGATTCCGGATACAAAGAATATCCTGAAACTATAAAAATGATGTAATTCCAGATAAAATGATTACTTCCTACAATTATTAGGGAGTAGTACTCAAACCCAGTCTTAATATAGTAGATCAAACGTGCTAGATATTATTAATCTGCATGTTCCTCATAGTCTCCAGAATCCTTTTGGATACAGAAGACATAGAACAATTTTAAATTGAAAGATTTTAAATGGTACATTGTGTGATGGGTTTCATACCATGCCAGTTAGGTTTGTCAACTTGACACATATCTGGGAGTGTCTCAACTAAGGAATTCATTCAACATATCCATTATATTGTTCCATGGGCATGCCTGTGGAGTACTTTCTTAATTAATGATTAATGTGGGCGAGCTTGGCCTACATTGGATTGTGCCATCCTGTGCAAGTTGTCCAGCATGCAACACAAAAGCAAACTGAAGGAGACATGTAGAGCAACAAGATAAACCCTTTCCTTCCTCAAGTTGCAGTGGATAAGAATGATATATCATAGCACTACAAAAGAAAATTAAGACACAGTATATCATATACGAGATAACACTAGTAAATAGTAAATGTTTGTTTCATAAAAAAAACATAATTGCATGACTCAGGGAGGGTGTTAAATTGTATTTTATTGAGAATTATCTTGGTCATAGAACAAAATTAAGTTCTGTTATACTAATAATTTGAGTGTAGTAATTCAACTTTCTTCTTGTGTGACAGAAACAACTTAAAGGAAAATAATAATAATAATAATAATAATAATAATAATAATAATAATAATAATAATAATAACTTATACTTACATGAGGTTTCAACATTTTCAGCATATAGTTATAAGTTGTGTTGCTTCCAGTTCTTCACTAATAAGCCATCTAGGAGGACCAAATGCTGGAATAGGTTGGTCACCTTATGGCCTATATGAAACAGATAATAGGAATAAAGAAAGGGGCCAGGATAAAATACATCATTCAAACACAGTATCAGCGATGTATATTATATGGCTAAGCTCACTTCTTATCTCTCACCATCTCACCATAATATCATCATATTACAAATATATCAATCTATTAATTTAATAATTAACAGCCCTTATTAACTAATCACCTCTGGGAACACCATCACAAACTCCACCAGATGTGTTTCAATAATTTTCTGGGCATGTCAAAATACAATCAAGTTGGCAATTAACAGTAACTGTTGTAAGGATTGAGGAATGGCTCATAGGATAAGAGTTTTGACTGCACAATTTAAAGAAATATAGATTGCAAAACCTACATAAAATCCAGGCATCTACTGCATGCCTATAATCTCAGCTTAGAGGAGTTCAGAGATGGGAGATTCATTGTGCCTTTTTGTTTTCAAGTCTAGCTTAGAAAAATGAAAGTCAAGTTTGAAGGAGAGACCTAGCATTAAAGGAATAATTAGGGAGTGCAGAGAAGATGCAATGCCTTTTTTATGCCATATAGCACATCTACACTTGTGCACAATCATAAATGTGCACATATATGTACAGAGTGACAGAATCACATAAATGAATGAGTATATTTAAAAAATAATTAACAATCACAAAAGATACATTTTAGTATATTGTACTTTTCTACTTTGAAGCACAATAATATTTTCTCCTTTATTCCCTTTCTATTAACATCTGTAAATCTACATGTAAACAAATGAAGCAACTGTGTGATATAAATATTCCATATATTCCATTTACCTTTTAGAAAATTAAATATTTATAATGTATCCTAGGAAAATTACAGTAAAAATGATTTCCTTATAAGATAATGTTTGTTTTTGTTTATTCTCATTATTTATAAATGTAATGCTAAAATTTAAAATTTTTACTATACACTGACCACTTCCAAAAAATGATGTCCTGATAATTCACATTCTATAAATGTCTGTTAACTTTATATGCAACTAGAGTTTCTTGCCTATTTAATTAATATGCAAATTTAGTTGGCTTGTACTAATTCTCATTAATGACTGGGAAACCAATTAAAAATGACCAGATGTTGATAAATGATTATGAGAATAAATATTGTAATTGTCAATACTTATACTGCATCAAAATGAGATGACATAAAATTTATTTTATAAAAGTCAAGGACACTGCAATGTTATATAGAGGGAAAAATCAATAAGCTATTGCATATCAATTTAATTTCCATATGTAGGATAGAAAATTGACTGACAGATCCATTATATGTTGTTTGTACATTAGCTAAGTGAAATATATTAAAGCAAGCAGTATCTTGGTAGACTTTTGGGGAATCTGGTAGAAATATGTAAATACTTACCATGATCTTCTATTTACTACAGTGAGTGAAGTAATCATTGAAGACAGGAGACAACAGACCAGATATGCAAGGGGATTAAGACTGATATTGAGTTATAAGACCCTTAAGCTGCTTTCATTGTATGCTCGCCTGGAATGCAACATTTGTTCTCTTTCAACTAATAAATTCATGTAACCATCATATAATTTACTAGAGAAACAACATGCTGAGTATAACACCCTGCTGAATATAGGATTTTTCTGATAAGCTGGAAGTTTCCTGAGGTAATAAATAACTACTAGAAATTTTTCAGTTCTGTGTGTGTGTGTGGTTGTGTGTGTGTGTGTGTGTGTGTGTGTGTGTGTGTGTGTGTGTGTGTGTGTGTTGGGGTCTAAAGTATAAAATAAAATATTTGAATATTAACTTTCTCATTTTGTTTTCCATTATTATTGCCTTCTGAAATGTTTATTCTTTCTTCTGCCATGATTCACTCAAAAACTTCTATGATTACAATGAACAATGTTGGCTTTCTCTGATATACATTATGACCTTGGAGCTGCATTTTTCAGTTAAATATACCCCTATTCAGTTCACGTTTTCTTTTTGTATAAAGTGGCTCATTAGCATATTATTTATTTATTTATTTACTTGATTTTACATATTGATCCTACATCCCTCTTCCTCCCACTCTCCATCCCTCTTTTCCTCTCTTCCACCCTCTCATGCCCCCCGACCAACCCCTCTCCTATCCCACCCACTCTACTTGTAGGGTGATACCCTACAGGAGGGGTCACCTAAATCTTTCAAGACATTTTGGCATATCACTCCAAGAGAGATGTGCCCCCAAAATCATTTTGAGCACCAGGAATACATCCTGTTTCCACTGTCCAAGGTCCCTTATACTACTCAGGCCTTCTATCTGAGACCCATGTTCAGGGAGTCTGAGTCAGTCCCATGCTAGATTCCCAGCTATCATTCTGGGGGCCTATTAGGGGCCTATTAGCTTCTCCTTGTTCAGGTCAGTTGTCTTCATGTTTTTCTGCAGCCTGGTCTTGTCCTCCATCTATACATCTTGATTCCAGTTCAGCTCAGTGATTAGTTGTGGGTTTTGTTTGTTTACATCAAGTACTAGATGAGGCCTCCATCCACGATTGTGGTTAAGTTAGACATTGATCTCATTATCAGGGAAGGGCATTTATGGCAGCATTTCTACTCTTACTCAAATTGTTAGTTGTGGTAAGACTTGTAGATATCTGAGTTCAGTTTTCTCTTCAAACCTACAATAGTCCCTGCTTTTATGTTCTCTCTGTCTCTCTCCTCTTCTATCTCTCTCTCCCCTCTCTCTCTTCTCTCTCCCTCTCTCTCTCTATATATAATATATAGTCTCAATCTATTATCTTTATTTCTTTAAAGATACAAAGTTCTTGCTATAATAGTTTCATCATTTGTTTGGTAAGCATTACCCCAAGATACTTTATGTTGTTTGTGGATATTATAAAGTGTGGTGTTTCTATGATTTCTTTCTCAGCCCCTATGTCTTCTGAATAAAGTAGGACATCTGATTTATTTGAGATTATCTTGTATCCTGCTACTTTGCTGAAGGTGTTTATCAGCTGTAGGAGTTCCCTGGTTAAGTGTTTCGGTTCACTTATGAGAACTATCATATCACCTGCAAATAGTGACAGTTTGACTTCTTCCTTTCTGATTTGTATTCCCTTGATCTACCTTTTTTGTCATATTGCTTTAGCTAGCACTTGAATACAATATGAAGAGCTATGGAGAGAGAGGGCAGCTTTGTCTTGTTCCTTATTTTAGAAGAATTACCTTAAGCTTCTCTTCATTCAGTTTGATGTTGACTGTTGCTTTACTGTATATTGCTTTTATTATGTTTAGGTATGTTCCTGTTATTCCTGATCTCTCCAAGTCCTCTATCATGAAAGGGTGTTGAATTTTGTTTAAGCCTTTTTCAGCATCTAGTGAGATGATCATGTTTTTTTTTCAATTTGTTTATATTGTGGATCACACTGATAGATTTCCGTATGTCCATTTCTGTATGTTGAACCAGCCCACTTGTTCATGGTTGATGATTTCTCTAATGTATTCTTGGATTTGAATCGTGAGTATTGAGTATGTTTGCATCAATGGTCATGAGAGATAATGGTCTGTAGTTTTCTTTCTTAGTTGTGTCTTTGTGTGACTTGGATACCTAGGTGATTGTGGACTTGCAAAAAGATTTTGGTAATGACAATTCTGTTTCTATTGTGTGGAACAATTTGAGGAGTAGTGGTATTAGCTCTTCTTTAAATTTCTGGTAGAATTCTGCACTGAAGCCATCTGGCCCTGGGCTTTTTTTGTTTGTTTGTTTGGAAGGATTTGGATCACTGCTTCTATTACATTAGAGGTTTTAGGTCTATTTAAGTTGTTTGTTCTTGATTTAATTTTGGTAAGTGATTTGTATATTTCCTTTGAATTTTCAAATTTTGTGGATTACAAATTTTCAAAGTATGACCTGAAATTTGTCTGGATTTCCTCAGTGTCCGTTGTTATTTCCTCTTTTTTGTTTCTGATTTTGTTCATTTTGCAGGTTCTTTCTCTGCTTTTTGGTTAATTTGGATAAAGGTATTCTATATTGTTGATTTTCTTGAAAAACTAACTTTTTATTGTATTGATTTTTTCCTGGTTTCTACTTTATTGATTTCAGCCCTCAAATTGATTATTTCCTGGCATCTACTCCTCCCAGGTGAGTTTCCTTCTTATTGTTCTAACGCTTTCAATTGTGCTGTTTATTCTCTAATGTGACGATCCTTCATTTTCTTCACATTGGCACTTATGCAATGAACTTTCCTAATAGCACTACTTTCACAGTGTCCCATAAGTTCAGGTATGTTTTGTCCTCATTCTCATTGAATTTTTTGATGTCTTTAATTTCTTTCTTTGTTTCTTCTATTACTCAGCTATGGTGCAATTGCTCATAGTTCAATTTGCATAAGTTTGTAGGGTTTCTGCAATTTGTGTTGTTGACTTCCAACGTTTAAGCATGGTAGTCTGAAAAGATACAGGGGAATATTGCTATTTTTTTGTTTGTATTTGTTTAGGATTGTTATGTAGCCTAGTATGTGGTTGATTTGAAAGAAGGGTCCATGTGGAGCAGAGAAGAAGGTATATTCTTTGTGTTTGGATGGAATGTTCTATAGATGTCTGTTAAACCCAATTGAGACATAATTCTTTACTTCTTTTGTTTTCTTCTGACTGGTGATCCTGTCTAGCACTGAAAGTGCGGTGTTGAAGTCTCCCACTATAAGTGTGTGAGGTTTTATGTGATCTTTGAGTTTTAGTAGTGTTTTTCTTTTTCTTTCTTTCTTTCTTTTTTTTTTTTTTCGAATGTGGGTGCCTTTGTATTTGGGGCATAGATGTTCAGAGTTGAGACTTTGTGCTGATGGATTTCTCCTGTGATAAATATGAAATGATGGTCTTTATTTCTTTTGATTGATTTTGGTTTGAATTCTAACTTGTTAGATATTAGGATAGCCACACCTGCTTGATTCTTGGGTCCATTTGATTGGAAGATCTTTCACAACCTTTTCACAGAGGTAATGTCTGTCATTGAAGCTTAGATGTGTTTCTTGTTTTCAGCAGAAGGATGGACTCTGTCTTCATATTCATTCTGTTAGCCTGTGTCTTTTTACAGGCAAGTTAAGCATATTAATGTTGAGGGAAAGTAAGGATCATTGATTGTTAATACTTGTTTTAGATTTGCTGTTGGTGATTTTGTTGTGAATATATTTGCCCTGCTTTAGCCTTGGGTTCTGTTCAAGTGGGATTATCTATTGCCTATGTGTTTGTGAGGGTAGTTAACTTCCTTGCATTGGAATGTTCCTTCCAGAACTTTCTGTAGGGATGAATATGTAGATACGTATTGTTAAAATCTGGCATTGTCATTAAATATCTTGTTTTCTCCATCTATAGTGATTAAGAGTTTTGCTTGCTATTGTAGCCAGGGCTGGCATACACGAACTGTTAGTAAATGCAGAACATTTATACAGTATCTTCTGGCCTTGAGAGTTTCCATGGAGAATTCTGTCATAATTTTGGTAGGTCTGCCTTTATAAGTTACCTGTCCTTTTTACTTTGCTGCTCTTAATATTCTTTCTTTATTCTGTATGTTAGGTGTATTGATCATTATATGTCAAGAGGTCATTTTTCTTTGGCCCAGTCTATTTGATGTTCAGTATATTTCTTGTACTTTCATGGCAATGTCCTTTTACTGATTGGAAAGTTTACTTCAATAATTTTGTGGAATATGTTTTCAGCTACTTTGAGGTGGGCTTCTTTGCTTTCTATGCGTATTATTCTTAGCTTTGGTCTTTTCATAGTGTTATACATTTCCTTGATGTTTTGTGTTATGGATTTGTTGGGTTTAAGATTTTCTTTGTTCAATGAATCTATTTCCTCTAGTTAATCGTCAGTGCCTGAGATTCTCTCTTCCATCTCTTGAATTCTGTTGTTATGCTTGTGTCTGTAGTTTCCTATCATTTGGCCAGTTTTTCTGTTTCTAGCATTCCTTCAGTTTGTGTTTTTTTCATTGTCTCTATTTCAGTTTTCAAGTCTTGAACTGTTTCTTTCACCTGTTTAATTGTTTTTTCTTGGCTTTCTCTACTTTCTTTAAGTGATTTGTTCACTTCTTCTAATTTTTGTTTTTTCTTACATTTTATTTGACGGATTTTCTCACATCATCTTTGAGGTCCTCTATCCCTTTTATAACGCTATTTTTTAAACTGTTCTCTTCTGCTTCATCGGCTTTGGAGTGTTCAGGTCTAGTTGGTGTAGAGTCCCTAGATTCTGGTGGTGTTATGCTTGTTTTTCTATCATTAGATGTTTTCTTGTATTGCTGTCTTCCCAATGCATCTTTCAATAGGGGCAAGTGGGGTCTCTCTCTCTCTCTCTCTCTCTCTCTCTCTCTCTCTCTCTCTCTCTCTCTCTCTCTCTCTGTCTGTTTGTCTGGTATGCCACTGGTGTCTTAGGTGTGTCATAAATTTGATGTCTGTAGCTCTGTGTGGTCCATGTTTTCTAGGAGGTCTCTCCTCAGGCAGGGGTCCAGTGATGGGGTTCAAAGATCATTCTCCAGCAGAGGTCAGGCACAGGGGGTCAAAGATCCAGCAGGCAGGGTCTCAGAATGTTCCCATGAGGGTAAGTGGATCTCTGGCCTCAGGCTGAAGCTCTGGCAGAGGACTCGTGTTATGGGTCACAGATCAGGTAGGAGGTGATTCAGGGTGGTCCCAAATGGATATGTAGGTCTAGTGTCCTCAGAACAGCTCCAGGAAGTTCCCCAAAGGTGGCAGCATTGTTGGAGCCAACCTCTGTTCCAGTGTTCAAACACAGGGCTGGAACAAAGGCAAGGTATGGCACAGGGTGGGAGAGGACAGGCTCTTTGTGGGGGGTGTGTGGGTGTGTATCAGAGCACCAGGGGCACTCTGGCTGGGGACTGGACACGGGGGGGATGTGAGTGAGATTCAGGGACAATCCAGGGAGTTCCCTTGGAAGGGTATTGGGGAGATTCATTGTAAACTGGTCCCAGACTCACCTCTAGCAGAGGTCCAGTGGTGGGGGTCAAAGATCTGGCAAGCAAGGGCTCAGGATGGCCCCCATAGGATAGATGGATCTCTCCAGTTCATGTTTCCTTACCAGTTATCTAACCTATAGTTATAATATCTTTACATTCATAAGTACTTAATTTATTAAGGTAATATATAATACAATATATATCTTCATTTGAGATACTCAATTTATGCTCTAGTATTTACAAAAGGTACCAATAATAATTAAATAAGTCTTACATTTTTTAAAAAGAATGTGATGTCTAATATTGTATTGTGTATTTTAAAATAATCTTATAGAAAAATAACCCCTGGTATAAACATGTTTACATGCTGACTCTTAGCTCTCTCAACCAACTCTTTTCTTTCTACTGGCTAATTTTTACTGGCTAAGCCAAAAGGAAAGTTATTTATAAAAAATCAACCTACTCTGTAGTGTTTCCTTGCTTAAAGAACATTTATACAAACTGTAAATGTATTTATCTGAATCATTAAGCATATTATATATTCATAGAAAAATACCTCTGAGTATACCTAAAGAGATGATTTTTGTTAGCTACTAAATGCAGATTTCACTACTATTTGAAAATAAGAAGTCTACCCATTTTCACCCACTATTAAAATATTACATCATCTTACAAGTGAGGCTAGCTTAATGCAAAAATGTTTACCTTGCATACTCAAGGCCATGTATTTAATCTCACTATTGTAATGAGCATATGTGTTCTTACATATTATCGTAAGAAATATCAGTTATTTATATATTTTAAAAGTTAAATATTACTTTACTAGCTCACATGGAATAAATTTGGACTTAGTATTGCTTGAAATTTATTTTTTGCTTGTGTGTGTGTGTGTGTGTGTGTGTTAGGTTCAGGAAGTCAGAGGAAAACTAAACGTGTAAGCATTGATTCCCTCTACCATATAGATACTGGGGGAAAAACCTCAGGTTGTCAACTAGCAGCTGGTTCTTTTGCCTATGAACCTGCTGTAACATTAATTATATGAATAATGGGACAAAACACTGTTGCTATCTTGAGATGCACTGCAAACTTTTTAAATCACAACTACAGTAGCCAAGGGTCTGCATACACAAATCTAGACAAGCATTTCCAGCAATGACCAGTTTCTGAACATATACACCCATAGAGGCATCTTATGCTTAGTAATTCTTTTTAAGGCAATGCCTTTTTAAATATATGTTTTGTCACTGAATTTTCAGTTTTACACTTTGGAGCCTTCAGCTTTAACATTTTTCTATTGTTCCAGAATGAAGTGCACATTATTCTTCCTAACATCACGAATATTTCTCACAATTGCAGGTTGTTTGTCTTCACATTTTGAAAGTATTCCACAACTTTACTAGAGTTCAGTCTCTCTCCCCAACAAACTGCATTTTTAATGTTTTTCTTTCTCTTTCAAACTGAATCTATATAGTGAGAAGCAACTATGCAAGTGCCTGACTGGTATATTGTTATTTATATACCTCCTATAAAAACTAGATAACAGTATTTAAATACAGCTTCTTTCGAAGTTGAGAATGTGGGCAGAAAACAGTCAAATTCTTTAGCAGAATATTAAAAATGCATCTGTTTAATCCTTAATGAAGGTTTGTTCTTTACGGAAGCTCTTGAATGATGACTTTACTTATGAATATTTCTGTCATCATTCTATCAACCATTTTAATACATTCTGCAATGCCCACTCAAATCTTTTTACATTATTCTAAAGCTTCTCTATGTTTCAGCCCTAAACTCTTCCACCTCCTTCCACAAACTAGTTGTTAAAATCTCTAGTCAAGCTCATCTCTACAATAGAATATTTAATCACAATTCTGATTATCAATGAATTGTCTAATTGCTATGAAATATTATTGACCAATAATTTTGTGTATGAGGAGACTATTTTGACTCATTTTTCAAGGGTTACAGTTCATCACAGAAGGAAAAAATATATTTAAAATATCTAGGTCTAGAATGATGAGGTTTGCAGCATGGCCTATAATGTATTGGACTCAAAAGAAGGGAAGCAGATATCTTGAGCCAAAAATGGAGTTGGGTTGTAATTCAAAACAAACAAAAAGGTAAAAAAATATGAATGTCATTTGAGGAATTCACAAAGGTATGTGTACACACACACACACACACACAGAGACACACAAAGAGAGAGAGAGGGGAGTGGGAGAGAATTATTTGCCTGCCAACATTATCAAATGATTTGCTTTGTGCTTATTAGAGTTACAAAATAATGAGAGAGCCAAATAGGTTTGGGGAAAAAAAGAAGTATTAAAAATGTTTCAAATCTTAGGAGGAAAATGAGCATTCAGATTTACAAAGTCCAAATTTCTCTAAAATTTGTGATCCCCAAATAATGTATGTCTTGACATATTCAAATTCAGTTGCAAAATGGGAGTGAAAAGCTTCCATGGTACTAGTTTGGGCCTCCTGAAGACTGGGGACTGCATGCAAAGTGGCCTGTCCCTGTCAAATGGCCTTCCCAGAGTCTGACAGCATTCTTGTTCTGCCTCTGGCCAAGGATGGTGCCACAGGGATGGATCTCTTCAGTTCATGTTTTCTCAACATCCTTAGCCATGACACTGAGGCATTCCATGGGAGATCATCAAAGGCTGTCATATCATTTGGAGCAGGGCCTAGGCCCTCCCCAATGTAACTAGGCTGAGAGAGTATCTCTCTATGTGGAATGGGCTTCCCTAAGTCCATTTGTATATTAAGGATAAATACTGATCCACTACCAGAGTTCCCATAGACTTTCCAATCCTCCCAACTAACAATCAATTTCAAGGGGTCTGGTTTGGTGCTATACTGGTTTCACAGCTCTCAGAAAAAGGTTCTTCAGCTCCCCCTTGTTCAGCTCAGCTGTTTCTGTGGGTTTCCCTAGCATGGTTTGATACCTTTGCTCATTACTCCTTCACTGCAACTGGTATCCAGGTATTTGGCTCAGCATTTGGTCGTGAATCTCTACTTCTGCTTCCTTTAGCTATTGGATGAAGGTTCTATGATGGCATTTAAGGTAGTCATCAATCTCAGTATAGGGGAAGTGCATTTAAGGTAGCCTTTCTACTATTGCTTAGATTCATAGTTGGGCTCATCCTTGAGTATCCCTAGTGCTGCCTTTGTCATTAAGGCGATAATAGCTCCCTCTATTAAGTTATATCTTTCCTTGCACTAAATCTCTGATCTCTCTGACAGTCTTAAATGCAAACAGCCATCTAAACAGATACAAATTTACATTGATAAGGCAGAGCATCTTAGACTGAAAATAGAGGCAGAAAATAGATCTCTATATGGAAGTCTTTCTCTCTAGGAGGGATATGCTAATATCATGCTTGTGTTGCCAAGAATAGCAACACTTTTCTATATATAGATACTGCTACAAAAAATATTTGAATGAAAATAAGACACATTGATCCCAGTCAAGAAGAAACACGACTGATCTTATTGAATTTTATATTCTTTTTTCATTCCATTTTATTTTTCTATATTGTACATATATTTTAATTTAATCAATTAACATGTAAGTAACATATTTCTTTGCTTACAGGAATACTTAATTTTCATTGACCCCTTAACAAACTTGTGTTACTTGTGTCTTATCTCCCTGCCACCCTCTCTCTGCTTGTACACTTCTAGCCATAGCAATACTTTACAACTTTAATATTTCATGTGTTCTATTAATCTCCTCACCCATTTCCTTAAAGCCTGGATGCCCCTTTCTTGGACTCCTTTTCTAGTTTCCTGACCTCTAACCTCATGTACTCGCAAATAAATTTACATATATCCAAATTAATATTTAGGAGCCCCATATAAGAAAGAACTTGTAATATTCACATTTCCTAGCCTGAATTATATTGCTTAAAATAGTATATTCTGGTCCCAATATATTACTGAAAATTAAGTACCTTCATTTTCTTTATAGTTGAATAAAATGTCTATGTATATATTACTCCATTTCATTTTTTTTATTTACATGTTTATATTTATACTGTTTAGTTGTTTAATTTTACTTGTATGTAACCAAAATTTATATTTATAATTATCATTTTTTCTTTGCATGTCCTATATGTTTTCATTATTAGTAATAACACCTCTAACCAACTTTCCTACTTATTTACACATTACTTCGTATTTCCTACCTTCCCCATTACCTACTCAATTTACTAGTAATTATTTGTATCCTTAGGTCTAAATAAAACATACATACTATACTTTTCACAACTAATTCCTTCATATGACATTCTCAAAATCTCATAGGCAACTGTAGTTGAACTTCCCAAACATCTACTTCACTTTCACACAAGACTTCTGGCAAGCAATTGTATCAGCTTCTGACATCAGCTTGGCCCCAAGAAAGTATAAATCAAGTGAAAGATTAATATAAAGCAAATTACAACTGGAAAGTACAAATATAAAATTGGAAGACAGATTAACTAACAAATGCATAAGATAAAACAAAGAAACAAGAACAGAAATTAAGCCAGTATGAAATCTAAGAAAATATGACAGTAGAAATTATGCAACAGAATTTCAATGTATTTGTTTTTAAATTAGTAATGAAATAGATTATTTAAATGAATAGGAGAAGAAAGTTGGGAAAACATTTCAAAGCCAATAACAGAAATTTAGTAAAGTAAACAAAACATGAGCACCTTGGAGGAAAAATTCCAAAACATAGATAAAATAATCAACCAAGAAATTGAGAATGGGAAAAAGAAATAAAAAGAAATGATAGTTCAATAAATACTGGGGCTTAAAAATCAAATTAAAACACGACAAAGAGACCAATTCATAAAACATTTGGCTTATGTAGGATAGCACAGAGGCAATAATATATTCAAGCAAACATAGGAAAAAGAATGAGCATGGTCAACTCCTTCTGGAATTACAAAATACTTTGGAGGAACCAAACCTAAGTATGCCTAAGATGGGAATTGAGAAAAAGTCTGAAGACATATAAAATGTATTCAATAAAATTACTACAGACAATTGTAGAGCATAATAAAGAAATGGACACCTAAATTAAGAGGTACTAAAAATCCCAAAGAGACATGGCTAGAAAATAACATCAACAAAAAATATTAGAATCAACATCCCAAAAATACAAGGAAAAAAATAACACTAAAATCTATATTGGAAGAACACCAATTCACCTACAAAAAGAAATATCAAAATACCACCAATTCTCATTTAATTCACAATAACAGCCAGGTAATCATTGAATGATGTATCTCTTTTCTCAGAATTAAATAGCTCAAAACCAAAATTGCTAAGCCCAATAGATTTCTTTACCTTATGAATAAATAAGAGCCTGGGAAAATAGAAAAAAAAAAACTATGGCAATTTATAACAAACAAAATACCCACACTAAAACCATCAAGAAATACTAGATATATAGGAAGAATAAAATGGTGGTTAATCCAGCAGATTTCAGGGAAGAATGCATTTCATAAGAGGAGTAGATAACAAAATGGAAACTTAGAAGGATTCCATTATTTCTAGCAAAGTATAAAAACAACCTCATCAAGCTAAACAACAAGCAACAATACAGAAAGAACTTCAAACCTTTATCAATAATTCTAAAACACATATGATCTGTTTTTTTTTCATTTAAAACACATAGTTTAGGCTGCTGAATTAAAATAAAAAATCCAGTTGTCTGTTGTATTTAAGAAATACATTTTACTGGTGAAGACACCCATAAACTACCAATAAATTTAAATCAAAATGCAAGCAAATGAAACCCCATAAAAAGCAATTTTGATACCTCATAAACTAGTGTTCAGAGGAACACTATTCAGAAAACATAAAAAAGGTCACAAATAGAGGGGAACAATTCACCCATAAGATATAACAATTGTAAATGTTTGTGTAATGAAGTTTAGTGATTCTTTTACTTTCATTTACAAGTCACTAGAAGATGTGAAAAGTCAGCTTGTATCTAATTAAATAATCCTGGGAGATTTTAATAGCACATTTTCATCTTTAAATATGCATTGCATTCTAAAATAAACAAAGCAATTTCAGGGCTAATTTCTATTATGAAGCCACAAAATTTAAGTATATCTACACATTATTAAATATGACAGGTATGGGATACACATTCTTTTCTAAAGCTCACTGAAACTTTTCTAAAATTGGTCACAATAAAGACCACAAAACAATCTCTTCCTAGTTAACAAACATAGATATAACTCTTCTTACCCCATCAAGACATCATGGAGTAAAGCTAGATATAAACAACAACAAAAATTCCAGAGAGTCTACAGGAACAGCAATGCCTGAAGGCTAAACACTGGGTAGTCCATTTTTCAGGAAGGATAAAGGTTTTTGAGCTAGATATCATACATACATATGTATATATGATATATATTTCACCCAGGAAGAAAATGTAAAGAATATTTGCTAGCATTAAAAAAAAAAAAAACACTAAATAACAAGATAAATCAAACAAACAAGAACGAGATTAAGAAATGAAAGCACAGCCTGACAAAACCTCTGGAACATCACTAAAACACTGCAAAAGTAAAAGATTATAGATGTGTTTACATTTTAAAAAAACAAAGAATTAACTTTATAATGTATCTTAAGTTTTTATAACATCAAAGTGAAGCCTATCCCAAATACAGTATTGTCAAGAAATGATGATTATGGCAGGCATAAATGAATGATTAGCATAGAATTGGTTCTATGGCCTTAAACTTTGGTTAGAGGAAAAACAAATGCATTTGAAGTATTTCTTAAAATATCTCTAATCATAAAAACTTCTACATAGTAATAAAGCAATTTGCAGAATTAAGAAATACTACAGAACAAAAGAAAAATTTTGGCATCATAATTTTGACTATATATTCGAGCCAGGATTGGGCTCGAATCTTGATCCCCACTGTGTCTTTTCCCCAGAAATAGCACTCCTGGTTCTCTGATACACACACACACATACACACTCACACACACACAAACACACACACACACACACACCACCAAGAGCCTGCCCTTTCCCCAACCAGTGCCATACCCTGGCCACTATTCCACTTCTCTGGTTGAACACTGGAACAGAGAGCAGATACAACAATCCTGCACATTCAGGAATTTCCTGGAGCTGCTCTGAGTACACTAACCCTGCCTACCCATGTAGGACCACCATGAATCCCTTTCTACCTGATCACTGACCCCTACCACTGGTTCTCTGCTGGAGTTCCGAGCCCCTCCCAGAAATCCACTTATCCCCAAAAGATCATCTTAAGTCCCTGCCTACTGGATCTTTGACACCCTTCCCCTGGCCTCTGCTGGAGCCTGATCTTTGACCCCCATCACCAGGCCCCTGCCTGAGGAGTGGGCTGCTAGAGATCTTGGCCCACCCAGAGATATAGATATCGAACTTCTGACACACCTAAGCCCACTGGGGGAGTACCATAGAAAGAGACCCCAAATGTACCTACTGGAAGATGCCTCAATAGAAGAAATCAACTAACAATAGAAAGACAAGCATGACTCCACCATAATCTAGGGAATCTACACCAAATAGAACTGAACACCCAAAAGCAGATGAAGCAGAAGAGAACTTAAAAATATCTTCATAAAAATGATAGAGGCCCTCAAAGATGATGTGAGAAAATCACTTAAAGAAATAGAAGAAAAAACAAACAAAAAAATTGGAAGAAATAAACAAATTTCTTAAAGAAAGTATGGAAAACCAAAAAAAAAACAAAAAAAAACAAAAAAAAACAAAAAAAAAAAAAAAAAAAACCCCACAATTAACAGGTGAAGGAAACAGTTTCAGACTTGAAGATTAAAATAAAGAAAACACAAACTGAAGGAATGCTGGAAATAGAAAAAAATGGGCAAATGATCAGGAACTACAGACAGAAGCATGACAAATGGAATAAAAGAGATGGGAGAGAGAATGTTAGGCAGTGAAGATAAACTAGAGGAAATGCATTCGTTGACCATAGAAAATCGTAAATCCAACAAATACTTAACACAAAACAGCCAGGAAATGTGGAAAACCGTGAAAAGGCCAAACCTAAGAATAATAGGTATAGAAGAAGGCAAAGAATCCCACCTCACAGGGGCAGAAAATATATTCAACAAAACCAGTGAAGAAAACTTTCCCAATCTGAAGAAGGACATGCCTATGAAAGTATAAGAAGTGTACAGAACACCAAATAGACTGGACCAAAGAGAAAAGACCCTCACCACAAAATGATCAAAACACCTAAAATACAGAACAAAGAACAAATAACACGAACAGTGAAGGAAAATGCCATGTAACATATAAAGGCAGACCTATCAAAATTACACTTGACTTCTTCATGTTAACTCTTAAGGGCAGAAAATCCTGGATAGATGTTATACAAGTACTAAGAGTCCACAGATGGCAGCCTAGGCTACTGTACCCAGCAAAACTCTCAGTCACTATAGACGGAGAAAACAATATATTTAACGACAAAGCCAAATTTTCACTATTTTCACTACATATCCAGCCCTACAGAAAGTACTGGAAGGAAAACTCCAACCAATGAAGTTAACAATGCTCACAAAGATATAGGCAATAGATAATCCCACAGGACCTGGCAACCCCCCTCTTAGACATATGCCCAAATGATCCACATCCATGCAACAAAGGCATGTGGTCAACTATGTTTATAACAGCATTATTTGTAATAGCAAGAATCTTGAATCAACCTATAAGCCCCTCAACTGAAAATAAATAAAGAAGATGTGGCACATTTACACAATGAAATACTACTCTGCAGAAAAAAAAAACAAACAAAAAAAATGGAATCTTGAAATTTGCAGGCAGTTCGATGGAACTTGAAGAAACCATCCTCAATGAGGAAACCCAGTCACAAAAAAGAGGGACATGGTATGTACTCACTCATATATGGGCTTTAGACCTACAGCAAATGATCACAAGCCTATAATTCACACCACCAGCAAAACTAGGATAGAGAAGAATTCTAAGGGATTCATATAATTTCCCTCACAGAAGGGGGAAGGGACCAGATTTCTAGAGGACATGGGGAGTGGGGGGCAGTGAGCGGTTAGGGAACATAGAAAAGGGAAGGGAAAAAGAGGAAAGCACGTGGAACTAGGAAGATTGAGTCAACGTGAGGAATAGACTAGATAAAAGCGAGATAGAGAGATAGTGATAAAGAGAGACCATAAAAGAGGGAGCCATTATAGGTTTGAAGAGAAAACTGAACCTAGAGAAATGTTCAGAGACCTACATGAGTAACCCCAATAACAATTTGAGCAACAGTGGAAAGGGTACTATAAATGCTCTTCCCTGATGTGAGTTCAACAACTAACTTATTTACCATCATGGAGCACTCATCTAGTACCTGTTGGAAACAGAAGCAAACACCCTCAACCAAACACTGAGCTGAACTGGAATTCAGATGCAGAGAGGGAGAACAAGACCAAGCTGCAGAAACACATAGAGTCAGCTGACCTGAACAAGGAGGAGCTAATAGGCCCCCCAGTCTGGTAGCAGAGAATTCAGCATGGGATTCACTCAGACCCCTTGAACATGGGTCTCAGCTTGAAGACTTGAGCATTCAACATGACCTCAGACAGTGGAACCAGGATGGATTCCTTGTGCGCAAAAGGATTTTGGGGGCACATCCCTCATGGAGGGATACTCCCTTAACCTGGAGACAGGAGGGAGGGCCTAGTCCCTACTCCAAATATCTTGACAGATTTTGATGACCCCTCCTGCAGGGCATCCCCCTAAATGTGGAGTGTGTGGGGTGGGAAGTAAGGGTGATCAGGGGTGCCTATGGTGTTGGGAGAGAAGGAAAGAGGGTTGGAGTGAGAGGGAACTGGGATGGATAATTAAAATAAAATTAAAAAATAAATTAACATAATAAAATAAAGAAATATAAGAATATAAAAAGCAATAAGAAGTGTTAAGATACTAAATGTTGGAAAAATGTTTTAAAGTAGGTTTTATGCATTTCTACAATTATTAGAAATCTATAAAAACCGCTTGTCAAATCTATCAAGTTCATTGAGTACATGATTTTTTTTTAATTTTAAGCAATATAGAACATAAAACATTCTAAATGTATAAAAATGATGAAAGTGATAAGTATGTACTAAAATAAACAGAAAATACAGATGGTTTAATAGCATTTTACATTTAATATATCTGGGTTTATTACCAAAACTACAAAATTAATATTTTAAGGAATATAGCCCTTCTTGCAGTGAAAAAATCATACTAAAACATATTTTTCAGCATAACCGGGAATTTCCTAAAAAAGTATGAATAGAACCTATTATCCAAAACAATTTAACATTCCTAAATGCTCATTTAAAAATAGTTTTCATATTATTAGTTGTTTTATTGCTTTCTTTTTTTTTTTTACATTGATTTTTTTCTTTGTGAGGAATGTGGAGGACACGAAGCTTTCTTCACAGGGAGTTGGAGTGGGTCTAGGATTTGGAGGAGGGGAAAACATAATCAAAATATATTGTATGATAAAGGTTTTAAATTAAGAAATATATTGCCACATGATAGTAATACACAGGCATTTAATCCCAGTACATGGGAAGTAAAGGCAGGGTAAATTCCACAACAACTAGGGATACACAAAGATACCCTGTCTTGAAAGAGAAATAATAATGATGATATCACATTAACCTGTTTATCTTAGACCCAGAGAAATCCAGTTTTGATTTCTGTCTGGAATGTGTCATCCATGGCAGTAATTTAAAAATATGAGGGTAATATCTTGACCCAAAGAAAAAACAATCAGAATAATTGTCACTCTTTACATCTCAAAAATAAAATGTACTTTCTCTTTCTGTTAATTAATATACTTCTCCTCAATATAACTTTGGACTTTTCTTCTATTTCTATTTATTAGATGACACACTATAGCCTAGAGTTCCCTCCTCTTTTCTAAACCACAAAAGTACCAACATGAATATACACTAATGAACATGACTCATAAACATGATCAAGAAATGCTTGCTATTGAGACTCATAATGACAATAATCTATGAATATTGCAGAATGTTATTTGGAGTCTTTTTAATATTGCTTTAAAAAAAAGAAATGTAGCATTTAGTTTACCCTAGATCCCTGGACTATCTAGTCTCAGGTTGGTGATCAAGCAATATCATGGACGGGTTTCATCCCATGCTTAAAATGGCGCTATTGTTTCTTTTCAGAGACTGAAGATCATGGTTTTGTCTTTGTTTCCTCTTTGAAATCTTTTGTAGAGTGCATCATATAATTTAAACTTAACCAGAAGAGTAATGGTGTTTTGTTTTAATATTAGCTATAGAAAGAAAAGAATAAACCATAATCACAAATATAACCCACATGCATACAGAGAAAATTACACTTGCTTTATGTATCAGTGAATAAATCTTGGGAATCATCTTAGAATGCTACTTTTCACCGGTTCAAATTAGTGTGGTTTCTGTTAATTAATATTTGATTCACTCTTTACCACATAAATACATTTAAAATGATATTACTATCTAAATATTTTGGATACTTCATTTTATATAAATATTTTCTTGTTACAAATAAAAATATTGTTTTAAATAATCACTCTTCTAAGATTTGAAAAAAAACAAATCATATCCTCTAAAAATGTACTCTAGTTTTAATTCCTTTTAATGGATGAAATTAGATTCTGTGATGTAATCTATGAGTTTTAAAGATGAGAAGACTATGTGATATAGAGTCAGGAATAAGTAATGTATACCTATGTTTGCAACCATAATAACCTTTCTTAATAACATTCTGTACAAATTCTACTTCATTCTCACTAAGACTGTTTCCCTAATAAAGATAAGAATAACCAATTTTAAATGTTTTGTAAAAAATAATATGAAAATGGATGTGAAAGCTTTTCTTAAAATAATTATTTATGATCATTCAGCAATGTAACACTTAATATTTTCCCCCAAGATTGTGGAATATGTTGAAGTTATATAAAGATAATTAGTGTGTACTTGCTCACCTTTACATAATGCATGCAGAGGGACTGACAATATTTTAATTTGTTACTAATAATGTAATTCTATGAAAACAGTAACTATAAACTGCCCAAAATTATTTACAAGAAAGTATCTAGCATATGTATTAGAAAACACTAAATCTATTCTTAAAATGATAAAAATAATTAAATTTATCTTGAAAAAAATCAAATCAAATAATCCTGATCTCTTATACGTTTTTGCTATTAGCCAAGAATAGTCCCAAAATAAAACTATTTCACTGTAGGTCTCTCATAAAATGACTGGTCCTTTGTTTGGAATTATGGAATATGTAATAATGCAAAAGAATAAAGATATTATCAATTTAATTTAATTTTGTTATCTAGAAATTAAAAATCTCCTTCTATTTGGTCATTATGTGCTATGTAGTTCAGATAATCCTTTAGGTTAAATTATTATCACTTATTAAATATTATTTTTAATTGCATTCCTTTTATGCTACAAAACTTCATTAGACCCAATTTGAGTATTCTTGTTATCTAATTTTAGTATTTTATGCCAGAGTAAAAATCTTGTATTTTCAGAAACTAATTAATATTTCTCTTCTATATCCATGTTTACATATCATATCTAATAAAGAAAGATGATTAATTAAGCCTCACTCCTAGTGGTTTCTGTAGTGATTAGATAAATGTTAACCATTTCACTTGATTTTCTGTTGAAGGACCAACAATCAAAATGATACAAATAGCCCATTTTATATTCAAATGTATCCTATAAATTTTAATCTTTAGCATTTTATTTCTAATTATTTTACCTATTTTTAAAGAGATTTACTTGTGTCTTCTGTTCATTCTTCATTGAATGTGTCAATTTGAAACTTAGTGTTGTATCATAAAAGAGAAATTGTGATGTTAAATAATGCAAAATATTCACTTTTACTATGTTTTTAATCCCCTTTCAAAAATATATACAATGACATTAAACTGTAGAAATGTTTAGTTCTTTGTTGGAGGAACACAATATGGTATCTTTTCAAATTTCTCACTTTCTTAAAAGAGATTAACACAGTATGTGTATTATTATATTTTTAATTATTTTAATAGACAATAGAAAACATTTAAATCCCTTTCTTTGTTGAAATTGTGTATTGCAGATTTATGTGTGTTTGTCTTAAAACTTAAAGTGTTTAACCAGGGATAACTGTGGATGAGGGGTTACGTTTGCCATAGAAGCATAATGATTTTAATCACTGATCGTGGTGACTCAACATGATTAACAACCTGTCAATGGCCTACTTCAGTAAGGACCAAGAGCAGGACTCCTTTCATATTCCCTATTTCATATTAAAGGTCTATTTTTCTATATGTGCTGTGCAGTTGCATTGAGTTTAAGACTGGAACAGCTTTCTGGAATGCCCAGAAAATGGAATTTCACAGACTATCCTATTCAGGCTCTTACGAGTCTAAACAGTCTTTATGTTTTCCTTACAATCTCATTTTATTTACCTGCTACTCTTCCTATCACTTAAGTCAACCCCCTGTCTTCTACATTGTTTCCAGAATCTTCAAGTAACACAAGTATCTTGTTTATAGCTGAACATTACTTATCTACTTTCAGCAATTTGAGCATATATATATATATATATATATATATATATATATGTATATATATATATATATATATAATTACAACCTTGTATTGCTAAGAACAGCTTCTCTCATTAAAGTTAGTTTTTATGTGTAGGAATATAAGACCTACAAGGCCAAGAGATGACTCAACCTAGAGTCTCCTGAGGACCTAGTTACCGGTGCTGTCAGAGGTCCTTATTGTGCCTAGCCAATGAGGGACAACCACACAATGTCAATGGATTGGAATGCATTCTATGGATTGCAGGAGGGTATGTAAGGCTCTCCCCATTTCTGAATAAATGAGTCTGTGGTTTGCCTTTACCTGACTCCTGGTGTCTGTGCAGTTGACTTCATTTCACCCATTTCCCTGAAGAGGCCATTAAGACCCAGCAACAATTGTATATAGACATATATTTAGAAAACTTTCTGATAGTAGCTCAATTTACTGCACAAATGGTAGTGGTTTCTCCCCCTTACAAAAGACCCTAGACTTTTCTTTCTTGGGTTTTTTACCAGTTTTACTCTGTTTGGCATGAATTTGATTTTGTGGAGACAATCTGATACCAATCAGGTGATCATTGGTTTTCATTTGGATAGCTGTACAACTTTTTACCAAATAGTCACATATTCCCACGTACCTGATATTGTAGCTTATATAGAAATCATAAAGAGTTAAGACCACTAGTGTTTTATTCACCCCACAGCCTGCCTAACAACATAGGCTACTAAAAAAATGAAAGAAGTATGGAGAAAACTTTCAGTTCAGTAATATCTTGATTTCTTTATCTCTGGTATTTAAGGGTTGTAGTAGCTTCAGAAATAAAGAAGTATAAATTAGTTCATTCTCAAACTAAAGAGGCATGTAAAGATCCTGTTTTAGTGCCTCTAAGGCCTCTTTAACAAATAGCTCCTAAGGAAGTACACCTACACACCTGGCTTGGAATTCTTGTTTAGTGGCTCATTATTTATAGAACTGGTATTATGTATCCTTGTGGGATTTCTGCCTTCAAAATTCCTTCTATGGTATTTAATTGCTTTAGCAAGTGGAATGTTTCCATGTGACATTTTCATATGCTTTTGTTCTTTGATAATTTTTTATTTAAATTTGAAACAAGCTTGCTTTGCATGTCAATTCCAGTTCCTACACCATCCATTCCTCTCCTGTCCCCTCCCCATCCCAATATCATCTCTTTTGTGCTCACCAGGGAGGGTGATGCATTTCATGGGGTGTCTTCAAAGTCTGTCATATCATTTGGAGTGAGGCCTCGACCCTCCAGCATGTGTCTAGGCAGAGGGAATTTTGCTCTAGGCAGGATGGGCTCCCAAAATCCATTCATATACTAGGGATAATACTGATTCACTACCAGAGGCCCCATGAACTGTCCAGTCCTCCCAACTAACACCACATTCAGGGAATCTGGGTCAGTCCTATGCTGGTTTCCCAGCTATCAGATTGGAGTTCATGAGCTGTCCCTTGTTCAGGTCAGCAGTGTCTATGGGTTTCTCCAGTCTAGTCTTGACCCCTTTGCTTATCACTCCTCCCTCTCTCCAATTGGATTCCAGGGGGTGGCTCAATGTTTAGTTGTGCATGGCTGCTTCTGCTTCCATCAGCTACTAAATGAATGCTCTAGGATGGCGATGGCATATAATGTAGTCATTAATCTTATTATTGGGGAAGCACATTTAAGGTAGCCTCTCCACTATTGCTTATCTTGTTAGTTGGGCTCACACTCTTTTCCCTTTGATTAAAACTGTTCCTAATCTTCTCTGCCCTCTTCCTGTTTAAATATGCCCAATAGAAGGAAGTCCCCTCTCCCCTCACATTTTACCAACACATTGCTGTTCTTATCCCTTAATTCAACCTTTTCTCCAACTCCGTACTTTCTAGTTTTCTGGATTAAAGAGGTACCACCTTTCAAACAAACAAAATTAAAGATTCAGGAATATGATGTACATGTAAGAGAGAACAGTGTTTTTCTAGGTGTGTGTTGTCTCACATGGTATATTTTTTCATAGTTGTGTTCATTTACCTGTGAATATTTTTATTTATTTTCATATTCTAGATTATATTTTATTTAAATTTTAAACAAACTTGTTTTTCATATCTATATCAGTTCGCACACACTCCTGTCCTTACCTCCCCCCCCTACCCTCCTGTATCCTATCCCCTTTCTGCTCCCCAGGGAGGGTGATGTCTAGATTTTTAAAACAATATATTTTGATCACATTCTATCCCATATATCAACTCCTTATAGATACTTCCCTTTCTCTACCCACACATTTTAATATTCTTCCATTTCTAAAACAAAATAAAACTATTCAGTGCAATCTGTGTTGGGTAACTACTCCTGAGCATGAGGCCAGCTCTGGATCATGCTTGATATATTCAGTGTCATTCTTTCTCCTAGCACCTATCAACTACAAATAGATTCTTGGTTAAATGTTATAAATAATTTCTTTGTTCTCACTTCACCTTCTTTTGCTGGGATTTTTTCTGATTTGTACTTATGCAAATTTTGTCCATCATGTCACATTTTTCTGTAAATTAATACACGTACCAGCCATGTTATGTCTGATAAGTCCCGTATGCTTGTAAATGTGGGATACCTTTCGGTCTTCCAATATTTCTGTGTACTCTTCTGCATAACTTTCTGGGCCTTAGGGGCAAGGCTGTGTTACAGATATGCTATTTATGGCTGAATGCTCCAATGTCTCTTAATTTCTGTATACTGTCTAATAGGGGCCCTCTAGAGGCATTAAATATCATATACTGCAAGAAGCTTCTTTGATGAGTATTCAGTGATGAAGTGTTCTATAGGGATAGCAGTATGTTGTTAGAAGTCATTATACTGCTATGTAAAT
This sequence comes from Cricetiscus sungorus, assembly GCA_030556225.1. Lineage (NCBI taxonomy): Eukaryota > Metazoa > Chordata > Mammalia > Rodentia > Cricetidae > Cricetiscus > Cricetiscus sungorus. The sequence continues at coordinate 52,367,727 of JANBXA010000726.1, read as the reverse complement.
TTAACAGAGTAACTTTGATAGACTTGCCTTGGGGCCCAGGACCTATTTAAGACCCTTATCCATTTTTGCTTTTCCTTATTCATAGTTAATACGCTGCTATTTCTGTGTTTCTGTCTATAGATTTCCTTCTACTCTTTGATCTTTGATCTTTTTGTCTTTTTTATAATTCTTCCAAAAACTGCAGCTACTATTGTTTATGCTCATGTGTTCTCTTTTCCTTGTGATTCCTATCTCAGAATCTTTAGATGTTCCTAGATTTGATCCCCATCTATTGCCTTGGGAATTTTGATTAGGGAATTACAAGCATTAAAACATCAATTATTATTAAAATTTATGTATTGATTTCTTCCATTTTATTGATATTGTAGTTTTTACATTTTTCCTCCCATTTTCTTTTTTGGCTTAAAATTTTATGGAGACATAATATTTACACTGTGAAATGGAGATGGAATGATAATTGAGTATATATATACATATATATGTATATATATACATACATGTGTATGTATATATATGTGTGTGTGCGCGTGTGTATACATATGTAATTTATATACTATATATAATATATAGTATATACATATAATTTACATTGATCAAGTCAAGATTAAAAATTACTGCCATGTCCTCTGACCATAACCTTTCTTTTGTGCTTAGTATATTCTTCTAGGGATGGTGAAATGTTTCATAGTTTGTTACATACAGTATTTAACTCTGTTACAAGAAGTTAGAAGGAATTCCTCATATCTGACTATTTTTAGTAACCCCTCATCTAACTCCATCTATCTTCATTCAATGGCTTGTTATCTAATGCCCACCATTCTACCCATGGTTATTTTAAATGGCTATTTTCTGCTTTCCTCATAATGCTGGCAATAATACTTGCTATTTATAAAAGGAAGCAACAAAGGTTGGTAGTTTCTTAATCAAACATGTTTAAGAATTTCAAATTGAACTATAGGTTACTAACATGTTCAAAATTATAGTCTATATGTTGAGGATCATATGGTAACTAGAATGCTGAAATATCTGGAAAATGAGCTTTATTTCTATGGCTGCTGTGTTCCCCAATAGAAAACAAGTGGTGGGAAAACAGCAGCTATTAATCCAAGATAACCAGAGTTCAAGTACATCTGCTATAAGTGGTTCTACATTATCTCCACAGGCCTGTGGAGACGAGCCTTGTTCACTAGGTTGGCATTACTGAGAGAGGATGTGACCTAATAGGAAGTCTTCGGATAATTAGAGCACTCTCTAACAGGACAGTGAGAGTCTCCAGCCTTTCTTTAGCTTCAGGCTATGAGGTAAGCAGTTTCACTTCTTCACTTGTTCCCTCTAAGATAGGCCTTGCATTCAGCAATAAAGATAGATAATGGATCCCATCTTAACAACCTTTCCCTTATATACTAATTATCTCACATACTGGGAAAGGTGAGGAAAGCCAACTAACAAGGCCTGCATGAGACTGGACTGTCAGGCTGTGTAGTAGATCCTGGGTCTGGTGAGGCAGATCTTCCTGGAAATCCAGGCTCCCAAACTGTGAATTCTCTAAAGGCTTCTTTTGGCTTTGATCAAATTTCTGAAAAGTTTCACACTCTGTGGTTTTCCTCATACTTTTAAACTTTTTTATAGAAAAGACAGCTAAATGCCAGCCTGTAGTGTTAAGACTCACCTGAGGAAAAGGCCTTTGTGGGAACAATAGTAAAATATGTTATGAACAGTGTAGTTTTGTTTGGCATGAGCATGTGCAGAAATCACATTGAGTATAAATTTAATTAAAGAATGTATTTAGAACGAGTTAAGAACTAGTTTCCATAATTAAGAGCATAGCATGTTATAGAACTTGAAGTATTTTAGTAATTTCAGAAGACTAACATAGCTCTTCCTATTTCACAGATTGCATAGGCATTTATGGAGTGTAATGCCTATTTATTGGTTTGAGATACAGGTGATTGTAAACAACCATGTGGATGTTGTTTTCCTCCCCTTTTCCTTGCTTAAATAATATTCTAGAATAGTTCATTCTTTCATGTGGACTCATAGATGGATTTGTTTTCCTCATCATTTAAAAGAAGTCTTCAAGTATTTTCTGTAGGTTTTTTCTTAATGATCATAAATTAGCATATTTTAAACATAGAAGAGTTTCATTGACCCATCCATTATGTCAGGTATCTTTAGTGCATATAGTATTCCAGGTAGACAGATGTTAATTTTAAGAATTTGAAATTCATTACTCCATGAACTCCTGCCTTTTAAAGTTTTCATTGATGAATCTGATTTTATTCAGATGGTGCTACCATTTTATGTGAGTTGGTGTTTCTCTTTATTTTCCATATACTATCATTGTTTTGTATTTAGTGTTATATTAATTTAATAAAGAGAAGTCAAAGTCTGTTTGATATCTTGAAAGCCTCATTGATCTGATTTGACATCTACTTTCCTAACTCTGAGAAAATTTGCTATGTTAAACTATTGAAATATTTTACATACCATTAGTACTGCATTCTCTGTCTTTTGTACCAATTATATAAAGATTCCATATTTTCAGAGTGGCCTATATATTTTAGGATTACCACCAGTTCCTTTTTATTTTTTATCTACATCCAGATTTGGTTGTTTTAGTTCCCACCTTGTCTTCAAACTCATATAACTCTATCTTCTCTTTGATCCATTTTATGGCTTAGACTTTTAAGTGAACTTTAAATCTGATTTACTATGTTTTTAATCTGTAACATTTCAGTTAATTTTTATTCAGTATTTACCTCTTGATGTTGAATTTTCCTTTAATATTGCATAATTCCTCCATTATTTTATTTAGTTGTTTGCTTTTGTTCAAAACCAGGGAGTTTCATTTCTTTTTTTTTTTTTTGTGAACACATTATTGTCATTATTTGAGTTCTCTGTCTGAGATTTCTTCATGTTCATTCTAACTCGATGCCATTACTCTAGGATTAATATTTCCTGGAGAAAATTTAGTATCTTGATTTTTCATGTTTGTTATACAACTGTATTGAGCTTAATGCTTTTACTTTGTTGTTGTTGTTGTTTTAAATTGGTTATGTTCTTTCAAATGGAGTATTTGTTACGTTCATGTGGTAATTGGACATTGTTACTTCTTGTGTACTTCAGAAAACAGTTTTTCAGCGAAGGAGCCAGGATACTTCATGTTAACTTTGTATTATAAGTAGGATATTAACTAACGAGCAATCATGGCTGATTGATAACATTATACAGTTGTTATACTAGCCAGATATTAACAGTAGCTCCCTTGAGATCAGTAACTATTAGAAGAAAAACAACCAAAGGTAATATGGAATTTCGTTATATTTTCATTAATGAGATAAAGAATGGTAAGAAAATTGGGTCGATAAGGTTAAGAATTAAGGATTAGTCCAACTTTAAAAATAAACACTAATATGGGTAAAGCAGTTTACCGGGGAAGTTGAAATATTATTTGTGTCCACAAACTTTATAAATTCTTAAAATATGAAATATTATAATTAAGAAGTAAAACTAGGAAGAGAAACAATGAAAAAAAGTAGAAATAAGAAGAGAGTATATGAGATATATCTGAAGAGTACAGTCAACTGTACTTTATATTGAACTAGGTAGAGAAATATAAACAACAATCTTAAAATCTACCTGAGCAATGCTGAAATAATAACAAAGCCAACATGAAACTTATGTGCAAGTGTGAAAACTAAATAATGTATAATAAGAAATGAAAGAATACATATGGACTGAACTGATGGACAATTGTGAGTTGAAAGATGAAGTTCATATATTCTTGTAGCTTTAAAGGGTTACTTTTGTTGTATGGGGTAGAGACAACCAGAGCCTTTGGTTTCCCAGTTACAATGGTTTGAATATTCTGGTCTATAGACAATTAGATGTTTTAAGTGCTATCCTGGCAGCCCTGAATTCTACCATGGAGTCTTCTAGAGCTGTAGGATGACAGTGTGTGAGGATAAGCTCTTCCCATTAAAATTCTCTTTCCTTCACAGATTTTAACTTTAACTTTTTATAACACCAATTTATAGTTCATTTCTATAAATATTTATGCATGCCATATGCTAATTTTGCAAACCAGAAAGTATGTTAGAATTAGTTCTTTATCTCTTTAAATTTTAATTTTAAATTTTTTAGGTCTAAATAATTTAGAGTTTTATTTATTTCTTTTAATTCGTAGTTTAACACAAGACTAAAACTTTGCATAATGTAAGGTTTAATGAACATACCTTAAAGTGAATATTTACCATAGTAAAACTAAAAATGCATTTTAAATATTAGGGTTTTTTGTTTGTTTTGCTTGTTATGTTTTGTTTTGTTTTTTCAAGACATGGTTTCTCTGTGAAACAGTCCTAGCTCCCAGTCCTGGTAACAGGCCAGTCATCAACTCACAGAGATTTGCATGCCTCTGCTTCCCAAATACTCGAATTAAAGCCATACACCACAACCACCCACATTTTAAGATTTAAGAACATATATAAAGCCAAATAACAAATTGAGTAAAAACAGATTTTTCATGCCTTGGCATCAGATTTTGCATTTCTATATTGGGTTTCCAAATTGTACATTGTGTTATTTGGGGCTGGCACTGTGGTGGGAAGAGACCTTCAGGAAAAATGACTTGTAACATATGGCACTGCAATGTGTCTAATAAAATATTCTACTTAAAATTAACAAAATCTTAAAAAAGGGTCTTAGAAAACAACAACAACAAAAACAGAGACAAGCAGGGCTCCTTGGTAGCAGCATTATTCTCAGTTGGGCTCTGCTTTGCTAAAGACAAGCAGAAATTTGTGTGGCTCCTTTAAGGCATAAGCAGCAAAAAAAAAAAAAAACTGCAAGGATTTTGAAGAGCAGCTCTGCTAAAAATTGATTGGTTTGTGAGAGCTGGCAATGTCAGTGACCACATCTCCATGCTGGCACCATGCTGCTGGATGGCAGTGTAGACCAAGGCAGTGAGCACAGCTCTCAGTTCTGGTGATAAAGGTACCTGCCACCATCTTGGATAGACCAAGGCTAAAACAACTGTGGCTTTCACGTTAGTTGTGTTATTGTTTACCAGATAAAAGACTCATGGCCAGAAAAAGATAAAGATTTGCAGTAAAGACAGATTCAGAATAAGAAAAACCTCTAAAGGTTTACAGTGTGTTTTAAAATATATGTATGCTTGGGAGACAAAAAGAAACAGGATAAAATGGTTTAAGAAAGAATAATAAACAGAGAGTTGCTGGGTGTGGTGGCACACACTTTAAATTCCAGCACTCGCGAGGCAGAGGCAAGCAGATCTCTGTGATTTCAAAGTAAACCTGGAATAAAGAGTGAATTCCAGGACAGCCAAAGTTACAAAGAGAAACCCTGTCTCAAAAAAAAAAAAAAGAAATAGAAGAAATAGAGTAATAAAAAAGCCATAAGATGAAAAGTATCAAGAAAATCTGGATACTGTATTATATTTTCATTGTATCATTTAACTGCTGAGAAAGCAACAACTGTTAAACGAAATGCTGCTGGATTAATTCAATTTATATATTTTAAAAATGCTTTGACTTTAAAATTTAAGTCTAAGGACAGGTTACTGGGGATAAGGATTTCTATTTCTGTTTCCACAGAAAATAAAAAGCTGTGGATTCCTTCCAGACTAACATGGTGTGATCAAGCAAAACCCCCCTGAAGCATTGTCCCTGGGACAAGGGAGCTTTGCAGGCTACAGCCATGATTTCTGTATCTTCTTAGGATTCCTCATGACAGCGCCCCCTACAAGCAGGAAGAAGTTTAGAAAGAATGATGCCCAAATTCCAAAATATTGTTTATAAATGTTTGTTTTCATTTAAATGGGGTGGTTATAAATGGTCAATGATGACAACCAATCTTTTTAAAGGTAAAAAGGGGATTAGGGTATAGATATGAATACTTTGTTTTGAAATGGATTTTCATTTATTGATACAAATTTAAGGTCAATTTGTGATATGTATATTTCTCCTCTTGTTTAGGTATTGTTTTATATACCTCATTAAAATTGTAATGTATAATTTAGTACAGATTTTAGATAGATACCTATAATAGTCAAAACTTATAACTAGGTGAGTTAGGTTTTCTAGATACACAGTGATAAATTTGAGATGGATAAATATTCTTCAAGACTTTGAAAGACATACAGAATATGGCATTTAAAATGCTTTAGGGTTTTTCTTGACAGTGAGGCACAATTGCTCCTGGCAACACAACCTGTGTCAGAAAGGAAGATAGACATCGAAGAATCTTGTTATGGAGTTTACTCCCAATATAGCAAGACTAGCAATTTGGGCAAGAAGCTACTCTTGGCTGGACTGTTCAACTTTATGCTGTATGAACTGGACATGCAGGACCCACAGGAAAATGACTGCTAATAGAAGATGGACATTTGCTACAGGATTCCTGCTTCATGGTAGGGTCTGCCAGTCATTCTGCTGGACACAGAGAAAAGTGACTGACAAACTGCCAATACAGGTGGACAGTTTAAAGTTTCCTGCTTTTCTGTGGTGTCTGCCAGACACACTATGGCCTATAGGTTGAAGATGGAACATTACAGAAGAACTTTGGGTGACTGACCAGGTAGCAAGATGTCTCTGTCATTCTATAGTTTATGTATTATCCTTCTGTTGTCTTTGATGGAGTTGAAGACAGATACTTATGGTTATTGTTTTCCTTAGTTAGGATACACATAAGTTATTTATGAAACTTTAGAGTCACAAAGATAGGCTAGATTATACAATATTTTCTTTAAATCTTACTAAATGTTAATGAACTACATATTGTTAACTGTGATTCTTATTTGATAACTGTTGTGTGATTATATTTTGCTATGGTAAGGTTGAAACCCTTTTTTTTATTTAGACAGAAAAGAGGAGATGATAAGAGATGTCATTCTGTAAATATGTTTCTCTTATTGGTTAATGAATAAAGCACTGTTGGCCAATAGGAAAGCAAGATAGGTTGGACGAGGAGACGAGCAGGAGAGAGGAAGTAGTAGAGAGGAGATCCAAGATGGAGGACGGAGAGAAATAAACGCAAGCCCCTCTTGCCAGTAAGATAAGACCACATGGAAGTACTTAGATTAATAGAAATGGGTTAATAATTAAGACTGAGCTAGCCGATAAGAAACTAGTACCTGACCAACAGAATTATATCAAATACAGCATCTCTGTGCCTTATTTGGGGTTGGCATGATGGTGGGACCAGACTGGCACGAAAAACTACTCATAGCAGTTCATAATTTATGCTTTTATCTCAGACATTGTCTCTCAGTTTCTCTTTTTGTTTTTCAAGTTGTTTATAATTGATATTGCTTGTTGAGATCTCATCTCACGATGTACTCCAGCCTGACTGGCCGTGACACAAGCACAATCATCCTGCCTCAGCTTCCTGAGAGCTAGGATCACAGGCATTTACCACCATGCCCAGTTAAATTGTATATAATCTTGACCATTTGAATATGAAATTTTTTTGTCACATTTGTTCTTTTTATTTCTGAGCTTTGGTGGATCAATAGTTATCACAGAAGTAGAACAGAAAATAATGTAGAAAAAGATCATTTTTCATAAATTGCAGGTTGGAGTGTGATGATACCAGGGATACCATGATCAAACAAACAAAAAGAACAAACCACATAATGATGCTAGTAAGAAGGACTCAGATATGCCATTTGGTAAGTTAGACATAGCTAAAATCCATGAAGCATGAGAGCTTATTGAGTCAGGAAAGATTTAATATATGAGTTTGAAAAACTTTGTTTATTGATGATCATAAAGTTTATGAGTATTTATGAAAGAAAATTAGGTGTTTATCAGAACTGAAGTAGGGGAAGTTTCTAGGGAGAAACTTGTAACTATAAAACCTGCTATTGATATGAAGAAAACTCTTTATGTAGTAGGTGGGTAAAAGGGAAGAAAGAATTGTATTTCTTTCTTGTTCAGATACTTTGGTCCTTGTCAATAATTTTGTCTCTATTTTGTTCTTGTTATGAGATGCTTAAAAAGTTTCATAGTGATATGCCACATTATTGTGTTTCTAGGTTTTCTTTGTTTTATTTTATTTTTCATATCTATTTGTGTGTTTAAAACAATTGTTACAAATTTAGATGTTTGAAATGTTTAGAGGGAATAAATTCTAAGTATATTATATATACACTATCAAGAAAATTTTTTATGTAACCCTGTATACTTATAAATAAATAAATACATAAATAAAAGAAATTTGTTCATGATTACTTGTATGTAAGAAATATTGAGCAACAAATATTTCTGATTCTACCTCAGTCAGTTCTTCTGGTCAGGTAATAATTCTACTTTTGAAAATACTCAGGGAAAGAACATAAAATAGTTTTATAGCATATATCTTGAAATTGCACCCAAATTCATTACATGTATTCACGAGGTAATCTTTTAACCCATATAGAAATTAGACTTTTCCAGTAATATATTTATTTACAATGATATAAATGTGTCAGTATACATATATATTGATATGCATATATTCCTACATATATAGTGTAAAGGTCAATATCCCTATGCATATTTATGCATATCTTGAAAGTATTTATTAAAAACTCAACTATACACGTGAAAAATTTCATATTATATATAATATCAAAGAAAAGAATATTTGAAGGCTTAGTTTTATTTATTTTCATGTATCAGAAAAATGAAATGTTTTTTTGTGTATCTACCAGTTACAAACTGCAATTGAATACATATGACATTTATTTTCAATAGAGAAATAACTTTAGTTCAGAATTTAATGGTTGATTTCAGATTGATACATGCTGAAGACAATTTATTTTTATATTGACACTTGACTAGAAATATCACTGGTTCTCCTAGAGAATCTTTCCCTTATAATATTTGACCTTTCCTTTCTTGTTACACTTAGTCTGTCATTTTCAACTTCAATTTGAAGCAAAGTATTGGGTTTATATCATTTCCTATGTGAACTAAAGGTTTCAGGACAACTAATTTACAATCTTTACTTGAGACAAACATTTCTGAAGACATAATTTTGCTTCATTTAATTCCTTTCACTGTAACATTTCAGTTTCAAGGACAAAACTAAACAAGTGAAACATCTGAAAGTCATTATTTTCAAAGACCATTATATAAGCTGTGCAGGACTCACACACTTACAAATGTGATGATTGTTGTAGTAATCATCTGGGGAATGGATTAAGACTACTACAAGATGTTCATTTTCAAAGATCTAGGTTTTGTTTCTTATAGATTACTGTCTTAGCTGCTTTTCTGTTAGTGTTTTAAGATGCCCAAGAAAACAACTTAAGGGAAAGACAGTTTATTTTGGCTCACAGTCTAGCTACAGTGCACCACAGCTGGAAGCTTCAAGCAGCTCTTAACATGGTATCTGAAGTCAGGAAAAAGAGAGCATTAATTGTTTTCTCAGATTGTTTTCTCCATTTTATTTGGTACAGGATACTAACTAACAGGAATGGTGCTGGCCACATTTGGAATGAATCTTTTCACCTTAATGAAGCTAATAATCACTAGTCTTCATAGGCATGTATTGAGGCTAATTAATCCTAAATTTTCCTTGATAATCTCGTAGGTGAGTCCAAATGCTGCGGAGTTAACAGAACTAGCCATTATATCTACTATTCTTGTAATTGAACAAACTAGTATATTAATGTAGATTGGAGAAATTAGACCTGAGACTTGGTCATTAAGTAAATTTTAAAAGAATACCAACAGGTAAGGGAATATTTTCTCTTTTAGAAATTAGACTGCTGATTTCCTTAGATGCACATGAGAACACTTTTCATAATTTGTTCCTGGTGTGTGTGTGTGTGTGTGTGTGTGTGTTTGTGTATTTCTTATTTTATGTATCAATGCCAGTTCCTTATCCCTTCTTCCCTCCCATGCTCCCCCAAGCCCCCCCTCTTGTCTGATTCTCCCACTCCACAGAGATGGTGATGACTTCCACAAGGGATCATCAAAACCTATCAATTCATCTTGAATAGGGTCTAGGCCCTACCTCCAGCCTCTAGGCTAGGGTAGTATCCCTTTATGGGGAATGTGCTCCAAAAGTCCTTTTGTGCACTAGGGATACATCCTAGTTCTACTGTCAGAGGTCTTTAGACTGCCCAGGCCTTCTAACTAAAAAACATGTTCAGGGAGATGAGTTGGTCCAATGCTGGTTTCCTAGCTATAAGTTTGGGGGTCCATGAGCTCCTCCTTGTCCAGAACAGCTATCCCTGTTGGTTTCTGTAGCATGGTCCTGACCCCATTTTATCACTCCTCCCTCTATGCAACTAGATCCCAGGAGTTTGGCTCAGCATTTAGCTGTGGGTGCCTGCTTCAATTTTTTATCAGCTACTAGATAAGGGCTCTATGATGGCATGTAATTTAGTTACCAATTTCATTATCAGGGAAGGGCATTTAAGGTAGCCTCACCACTGTTGCTCAGATTGTTAGTTGGGGTCATTCTTGTAGGTCTCTGAACATTCTCTAGAGTCAGTTTTCTCTTCAAACATATAGTGGTTCCCTCTTTTATGGTCTCACTCTCTCTCTGTGTGTATCTCTCTCTGACTCTGTCTCTCTCTCTCTGTCCCTGTCTCTCTGTTTCTGTCTCTCTGTCTCTCTCTCTCTCTCTCTCTCTCTCTCTCTCTCTCTCTCTCTCTCTCTCTTGCTCTCATCTATTCTTCTCTTGACTCAGTATTCCTGGTCCCACATGTTATCCTCTACTCCCATTCTCTTAGGAATATACCCAAATGATCCACATCGATGCAACAAAGACATATATCTGCTCAACTATGTTCATAGCAGCATTATGTGTAATAGCAAGAATCTAGAAGCAATCTAGATGCTCCTCAAGTGAAGAATAGATAAAGAAGGTGTGGTACATTTACAATATGAAATAGTACTCAGTGGGAGAATAAAACCCAATGGAATCTTGAAATTCCCAGACAAATGGACAGAAATTGAAGAAACCATTTTGAGCGTGGTAACCCAGTCACAAAAAAAGAGGCACATGGTATGTACTCACTCATATAGGGATTTTAGACATAGAGCAAAGGATCACCAACCTATAATTAACACCACCATAGACACTAGGATACAAGGAGTAACCTAAGAGATTCATATAAGGTCACTCACAGAAGGTGAAAGGAATAAAATAAGATCTCTGGAGCATGTTGGGAGTCAGGGTGGGGGAAGTGAGTGGAGGAGTCCTGTTGTGTTATGATTGGCTTTCCCCTGCCAGCTTCAAATAACACACTGAGGCATTGTATTAGATACAAAGCTGTTTACCAGTTACTAGCATTTCTTATTGGCTAGCTCTGTCTTATATATTAACCCATTTCTATTAATCTAAGTATTTCCATTAGGTGTTATCTTACCAGAGAGAGGGGCTAGAGTTCTTCTCTCTCTCTCCTCCATCTTGAATCTCCTCCCTACTGCTTCCTCTCTCGTCATATTCTCCTAGCCTTGCCTATATTGCTTTCCTATTGGTCAACAGTGCTTTATTCATTAATCAATATGAGAAGTATATTTACAGAATGACATCTCACAACATCTCCTCTTTTCTGTCTAAAATAAAAAGAAGGGTTACTTTAACCTAGTAAAATACATAACAAAAACAGCTATTAAATAAGAAACACAATTAGCAATATTTAGTCCATTAAAATTTAGCAAGATTTAAAGAAAATATTTTATCATCTATCCTATTTTTGTGAATCTAAAGTCCTATATGTAACTCATTTTTAATCATAAATAAGGAAAACTGTAACCATAAGTATCTGTCTTCAGATACTCCATCAAAGACCACAGAAGGATCATATATAAACTCTAGTATTGACAGAAAGTACTTTCCTGGTCAGTCACCTGAATTTCTTCTGTAATGTTCCATCTTCAACCCATAGGCCATTGTGTGTCTGGCAAACTTCTCAGCAAAGCAGAAAACTTTAAACTGTCCACCTGCATTGGCAGTTTGTCAGTCACTTTTCTCTGTGTCCTGGAGACTCTTACATGAAGCAGCAACCCTGTAGCAAATGTCCATCTTGTATCAGTAGTCATTTTCCTGTGGGTTCTGCACGTTTAATTTATACAGCATAAAATAATACAGTCCATACAAGAGCAGAACCTTTACCAAATGGCTAGTCTTGCCATATTGAAAGCAAACTCAATAACTTGTTTCTTCAATGTCTGTCTTGCTTTCTGATGCAGGTGGTGTTGCCAAGAGCAGATATGTCTCATGTTAAGAAAAACCATAAACTATTGTACATGCCATATGTAGGTCTTTCAAAGGTTTGAAGAATGTCTATCCATCTCAAATACATCTCTGAATATCTTGAAAACCTAATTAAACACTAAGTTTTGAGTTTTGACTATTATAGGTAACTATCTATAATATGTATTAAATTATACAGTACATTTCTAAATGAGCTTTACAAACACAATACCTAAACAAGAGGAGAAATATACATATCATAAAATTTACCTTAATTTGTATCAATAAACAAAAATCCATTCCAAAGCAAAGAATCCATTTCTATACTTTTTATTTTCTGTGGAAACAAAAATAAAAATCCTCTTTTTCTTTAAAGTCAAAGAAAAATCCTGTTCTTTGACTTAAATTTGCAAATCAAAGAATTTTTAAATATATAAGTTGAATTAATCCAGCAGCGTTTTTTAATAGTCTTTTATTTTGTAAGCAGTCAAACAATACAAAAAAAATACAATATCATACAGTATCCAGATTCTCTCTGTGCCTTCCATCTTTACATGGCTTTTTTATTACTCCATTTCTTCTATTTGTTCATTTTTTGAGATAGGGTTTTCCTGTGTAACTTTTATCTGTACTAGAATTAACTCTATATACCAGGTTTACTTTGAAATCACAGAGATCTGCTTGCCTCTGCCTCCCGAGTGCTGAAATTAAAGGTGTTTGCCACCACACCTAGCTACTCTCTTTTAAACCATGTTATACTGTTTCTTTTTCTCTCTGAAGCCTACATATATTTTAAAACACACTGTACACCTTTAGAGGTTTTTCTTAATCTGAATCTGTCTTTACTGGCCAGGAGTCTTTTATCTGGTAAACAACAACATTGCTGAAATGAAAGCCATAGCTATATTAGCCATGGTCTATCCAAAATGGTGGCAGGGACTTTTACCACCAGAATGAGAGCTGTGTTCACTGCCTTGGTCTACGCTGCCATCCAACAGCATGTTGCTGGCTTGGAGATGTGGTCACTCCCATTGCCAGCTCTTGTACACACCATTAAGTTGTTATTAAGTTGTTAGCAGATCTCTTTAAAAGCCTTGCAGGTTTTTTTTTTTTTTTTTTTTTTTTTTTTGCCACTTACGCCGAGTCAGAAAACCTCCCTTAAAGAGCCACACAAGTGTCAGAGCCCAACTGAGAAAAATGCTGCTACCAAGAAGCCTTGCTTGTCTCTGTTCTTTTGTTTCTAAAACCCTTTTCTTAAATTTTTGCTAAGTTTTAAGTGGAAGTTCTTATTAGCCACATTGACGCGCCATTTTGTTAAGAGTAGTTTTTCCGCTCTCCTGGGTACAGTGTTGCGCCATCTACAAGTAACACACAGACATCCTACATTTGATATAATGCTGTTAGCCTGTTACTAGCATTTCTTATTGGCTATCTTTGTCTTAAATATTACCCCATTTCTATCAATCTAAGTATTTCCACATGGTCTTATCTTACTGGAGAGGCAGCCCGGTGTTCTACTCTCTCTGTCATCCATGCTGAAACTCTTCCTTACTACTTCATCTCTCCTTCTAGTCTCCTAGTCCCTCCTATCTTGCTTTCCTATTGGCCAACAGTGTTTTATTCATTAAACACTATAAGAAACTATTTACAGTATGACAGATCCCATCACTGTTTTTTTTTTTTGAGTTAGAAAATTTGATAAAACAGAGACCACAAGGGGTAGAGAGATGGCTCAACCATTAAAGGCAAGGCTCAGCACCAAACATATAAGAATACAGACCACATTTCCTAAAATGGGAATATGTAACATATTAGGAAATCTCTCTCTCTCTCTCTCTCTCTCTCTCTCTCTCTCTCTCTCTCTCTCTCTCTCTCTCTCTCTCCTCTCTTTTCTTATTTGAGACAGAGTTTTTCTGTATTGTTTTGGAACGAGCTCAGTGTATCAGGCTGATTTCTAACTCACAGAGACCTGCCTGCCTCTGCCTCCCAACTGCTGGGATTAATGGTATGTGCTATGAAAACCTGACAAAAAATATCTTCGTATATTAAGAGGAAACAGAAGAATAATTTTGGCTTAGTAAATGAAAACATAATTTTAAGATTAAAACATTACATATTTGTTGTTCTTTACTATTGATATTACAAAATAATTTCTTCTGTCAAGAATGAACACCTCTGAAAGTACATAGTTCAGCTTTAATTTAGGCTGGAAACCTGTAGTATATTCTTACATAATACCTGATATTTAAGACAGGTACTTATTGTATGAGTTTATATTTAGTTGGTATTCATTTGAAAACTCAAAATAATTACAGCTAAACATGTCAACATATGTCTTAGGAACGACTTTCGTTTTGATTGTTTTTCTTTCCATTTTTAAAAATTAAATTTGAAAGAAAGAGTTTTTATGTCTATCCCAGTTTCTTCAGCCTCTCATTCTCCCCTATCATAACCACCAAATCCCAGCCCATTCCCTTTCTGCACCCCAGGAAGGGTGAGATTGTAAATTATACAAGAAAAAATTCTTCTGCATATGCAATGAAACAAAGAGGGCAAAGCTAAAGTATTTTATATATTTAACTCAGTAAATAAAACCAATGTGTCAAATTGTGTCATATTTATTGTATACTTAGTACATAATTTTAGATGAATTTTCAGCATAAAATAATTAATGTTTTGGAAAATAGTTACTTGAGTTAAAATTGTTAAGTACTTAACAATTTTTCAAGAACTTACATTTCAAATTAGTGTGATTATGTGTGTGTGTGTGTGTGTGTGTGTGTGTGTGTGTGTGTGTGTATGTGTTATGCATTTTGAATATGGGTTCTATGTGGGCTTGTTTAGGGCAAATGTGAACGGAAGTTTTCATCACTCCTCTCTCCTCTTCCTCTCGCTCTCCTTTATGTTGTGACAAAGTCTTTTACTGCACCAGTATATTATCATTTTATGTAGACTGCAATGCTGGAAATCTATAGAATCCATCTGTCTCTATCCCCTAAATCAGGGTCACTGAGGTGCCCTATACTACCTGCTTTTTATGTGGGTCCTGGCAATCTAAGTTTAGGTTCCATCCTAATTGATCTCTCTTATTTTGATAAAACAGTCTGCCACAAAGTAACTTGGAGTTGAAAGGGTTTGCTTGACTTACACTTTAGGATATTTGCAGACCATCATAAAAGGAGTCAGAGAAGGAACTAAAGTGGAATCCATGGAGGAACACTTTTTACTGGTTTGCCTTCATATTCTTATTTAGCAAGCTTTCTTATACAGTCCAGAACTATTTTCCAGAAGACAGTATGACCTACAATTGCCCAGGCCATGACATGTTAATAGTCAAAAAGATTCCTCAGAGACATAGTGAAATGTATTATTTCCATCTTATAACTCTGGACTATGGCACATAACACCTGTTTTTAACTAGACTAGGTCCTCCTGCTTACAAAGCAAGCATTTTATTCATTGAGATATTTTATCAGCCCCCAAAGACGTCTTTATATATTATTAAAAGGGCACATATTATGTTTATTAGTTAAATAAAATTTAATGAGTCAATCAGCTTTGAATATTATTTACTATTGATTAATGTGACTTTCAAAAGATAATTCATGAAGTCTTTTTTAACTATAATTTCAAGCTAATTTATGATTACTTTAAGCTTTTTATTTAAAATATTTTCGTTACTCATGATTTTTACATTACTATTCATCTAGTGTCTATGTCATCCTTACAAAATTATTTCTTATATTTTCTCTAAAGTTGTATTGAAAGAATACTTGTTTAAAATTCTGATTTTCAGAATTCAGTTAAACCAAATGACTCCATGTTTTACACTTGTTCATTATAATCTTAAAGATTAAAGGAAAGGTAAAGACAAAACAAAAACTAGTTGGCACTGGCTCCAGAAAGAAATGTACTGGAGACCTGCATAAGTGGTTAAGAAAATGATTCTTGCTCAAAAAAAAAATAGTGAATAAAAGAATACTTTGGAAATAAAGATATGTGTATTTAGTGGTTTACCACTTAATTTTATCAGCTTTATAAATGTCTGCATATAGTGTTGTTTTAACATATAATCTCTGTAGTACTAACCGTTACCCTCACTTGCTCAGTCACTTCTACTTTCAAAATTGTTCCTCTTCTACATTCATGTATAAAAACACTTCTTGTTGTACATATGAGATGGGTAAACATTGAGGTTGCCTTTTGTGTATAGTAAATTTTGATTAACTTGAACTCTTTGGTACTGTAATGAGTTAAACATTTTCAGATTTCATCATTCCATTTTGCATACATTTATGAAGATAATCCTATCCTGATGATAAACATGTTTCAGCTCCCTGTGTTGTCAGGCATCATATATAAACAGAAGAGTGTGGTGTTACAAATCACTTACAATGTTTGCCAAGAAGAATATTCCACCAGAATTCAAATGAATGTAATTTACCTAATGAATTGCATAGAAATATCCCTGCACAGCTAGAAGAATTTAAGATCACTTTGTATCTAAATTAACATTATAATTTTAGTAATTCTTGAAGACATAATTTGCCCCATTCCGGTTTTCTTTAGATTGTTTATTTTTGTTAAATGAATCTTCACATCTGGTTTGGCTTTGACAAAATGTGAAAAAAATGTTTCAGAATATTTTTATATCTTAAAACGATTTTGAAACATGCTTGCAGGAAGCCTCACACGTTCATTACTAAAATAGCTTTACAAATGTAAGCTGTTAGATTCTTCACACAAGCTGTTTTTCTGACCATGAAAGATGGAAGACTCATATGGCTCTAAATCCAAGCCTAAGAAAGATTACTGAATTTTTCTTTTCACCACTAAATGTCCAAATGTTCAAATCATGCACATATTCTACTTACTTCACTATAGCATATAACATCTATTTTATTTCTACTAAAATAAAGTTTTGAAGACAACTTTCTTCATTTCTTAAAAATTTTACTTCTCTTAAAATGTACTGCTTCTTTAGCTTACTACACATTGGAATATGTGGGATTTTTCTCATATTGCTTTATAGCCCTTTTTGGAGGACTAGCTTGTATATACATAGGCATACACACACACAAAAGCATGTGTCCTAAATAACAAACATCCACACAAAGCAAACATAAATTTCTATTGTCCTGGCTTACTGTCTATTACTATCCCTATGGGTAGAATATTATTATCATGCTCATTTACATTCAGTTCAGAATTAATATATCTTAGTCTTTGAAGGTTACATATATTTGTACTTTTTATATATTTTATTATATGCTAATTTCCTGGGCATCACACAGTATACTTGTTTTATTCTCCTCTGCTATCACAGTTCAAAAACACATTAAAATTTATAGCTTATGATGGCATACTAATTTAAGTATTCTGAATTACCATTACTTTAATTTTCCCAAATTTTGAAAGAACCCCAACACACACACACACACACACACACACACACACACACACACATATATATATATATATATATATATATATATATCAACTTGGCAGCTCAGCATGTGAACAGGACATGAAATTTCCTGCCTTGAAAATAAAGCATACCTAAGTGCCTTCTTTCCTTCAATTTACCCCTTTTTGTTCAAGAGTTTTCATGTATTTGAAATGTGGCACTATAGAGAACCTGTACTTCTTGATTGTAAATTTTGTGAAATTGCCTTTGGTTTATAACTAGAAAATAAATTGAGTTCTTGGAACTTTATAGACAAAAATATTGACTCATCCAAGGTAGATTCCTTAAAGCAACAAGTACTACTATTTCAGATTCTGAAAGGTCAGGTTTCTTATAATCAGCAAGAACATACAAAAAATATGCAGTGTTTATATAATACAATCATAGGAGTGGGCAAATGTGTTATTTTTCAGTAATTTTTTTAATTAATAAAAATAATTTAAGAAAAATGTAATATATGAAATTATTCTGATTTATTGCTTCAAAATCATGTGACAGCCATTGAATTTCAATCATTTAACTAATCTATGAATTAGTCAAAATTAACAAACCTGCAATGATTACAAATTTACCAACCTGCAATCAATGTCAATTTGATTGAATTAAGTAATGCCTAGCATGGTTGTTTTAAAGTTTTCATGATGCAACATGACATTCTCATTTACAGTTGTCTTAGGTCACATTCACAATGATTTTAGGATGCGTGCTACCTCGGGGAAACAGGTTGGATGTGAGGCAAAGTTGAAAGTAATGGGTTATAAGAGCTGGATCCTGGAAGACTGTATCTTGTCCAGGTCTTTTCTTATATTTTCTTTTTCTCTATTTCTTATCTTCTGAGAAATGAAGAAAAGTCTCTGCCATATTCTCACACCCTCATAATATACTACTTAAGTCCTGGAACTGAGTGACCATAGACTAAGTTTATTGTGTGCAAAAATTCTTTCTCTTTAACTAATAGTATCAGATATCATGGTTACAGCAATTAATACATCTGTAGAATAATCTTGTACACTGTAAATATGTGTTGATTTCATTGTTAATAAAAGTCTGATTGACCAATTGGTATGCAGGATTTTGGGAGAGAAAATGTTGGGAAGAAGAAAGGCAGAGTTTAAAGAGTCATGAGCAGACTGAGAGAGAAGGAAGATGAATACTCCCTGTTGAAAGAAGGTACTACCATGTGGCAGAGGGTATATAAGAAATACAGGTTAATTTAATATGTAAAATAAGTTAGAAACAAGCCTGACATATCAGCAGAGAATTTATAATTATATACTAAGTCTCTATGTGGTCATTTGGGACTAACTGTTGGAATGAAGCTGATCAAGGTCCTGATGAAAAATTCTACCTACACAATACAGCATTAATTACTATATACAATTTTATCTTGTAACAGTTAATTTTTTAAATAAAAAAGTATCCAAGATTTAACAGTTTAACTTAAGTTTATATATGACTAAATGGCCTTTTATAAAATTCTTACATATAATGAGTACAGAAGCAAATTAGAGTTTGCAAAATTGAAAAGCTAAAAAACAGATTCAAGTGTCAATGTACTCATTTAGTCTCTTTAGACATTTTGTATTTTATCATGCTAATTTATGTTCATAATTACAGAGGGAAATTAGAGTTTTCATAGCTGAAAAGCTAAAAAACAGATTCAAATATCAATGTACTCATCCAGTCTCTTTAAGCCTTTTGTGCTTTATCATGCTAATTTCTTTTCATAATTATACAGGGCAAATAAATATTTTCTTCATGAATTAAAAAACTGAAAAATCTTGATATATGAGAGTTGATTATTGAAATAATGGCAGAAAAAAAAATGTCAGTGTACCTTTATTCTCAAGGAACTGAAGTTCAGTCCATAGGAAAAACACACATCATATCATAGTACAAATATTTAGTTAAATCTGTAACAATTATGTATTGATGTAGGGCAATTATCCTATTATAATTTTTTTGGAGACAGGATCTGTCAACATAGATCTGACTGACCTGAAACTCAATAGATACACAGTCTGACCTTGCACTCACAGATACTCACCTGTCTCTATATCTAAAGTGTTGTGATTAAAGGGGTGTGCACCATCATGTCTGGCTTCATTATAAGAATAATTTTAAAAGTACAAGAGCAAAATGAATGGCAAGTATCACACCATGTTCATAAATTTAAGAAATTCTCAATATAACCTCTAATTTTAAACCAAAATTTCTAAGGCCTGTTCACTTTATTTAGCCTTATGGTATTATAAGCTCCTATCCATTTATTTCTTCACATTAATTCTGGTGTAAGTCACATCTATCATATTTTAACCAGCTATCTTAAATGCCTCCCATTTTTATATTTCAAAAAAAATTATTGTCACACGTGCACATTTTTTTTGTGAACACTTCTATAGCCCTTTAATATTTTCCTTAATGTATACAATTCACATATTCTGTTGTTGAATTGAGAAAATGAATAGAATACTTGACAAAGATTGGGAAACGGCAGGCATTCTTATAATATTGATCATTGTACTCTACTTTTTCTCTAAGTACTAAGTTCTATACTCTAATGCACATCTATATTCCACATCCACAACTTCCACAGCAGGTGCTTTTCTTCATTTTTATTTATTTATTTTTTAAATATCTGGGAACCTACTTAATTGCTTTTGAGATGGTACTATGTAGGACTTGATTGAGGAGAGTACATTATAGAAGGCAATGTAAAAAAGAAACACTATAACATAAAATCTTGATGAATCTTTTTTATTTCTTGGTTCCCTGCATGCATACCTGAAAAACTATATCTATATGAGTATCTATATTGCTGTATCAGCCTTAACTGTGAAAACATTTACAAGATCCACTTTCTGGTCAATAACCACGAATGAGAAATTGAAGCTTACTATAGGTTTTAACTAATATCAACCACATTCTTCACTTTTTTAAACTGTAAGAACCTTGAAATTATGTTTATCATTGTGACTTTGGGTTTAAAATTTAAAATGCCATGAAAATGACATTATTTGAAGTTAAATAGATAATTTCGCACTTAAGAACACTTCTTGCTCTTCCAGAGGCTATAGTTCTGTTCACAGGACTGACATCTTACAACTGCCTATAATTCATGTTGTGATGTTCTCTTCTCATTACATACATGAGCACAAATATGGCACACACACAGAAATGCACATGTACACAATAAAATATTAAAAAGATATTATTCTTATGTGATAAATAAGGAGGGTTTTCTCTAGGGAATTGAATTTTGAATTCAAATATGAAGAATAAGCAGTTTTATATCAGAGAATAGATGTGTGTTGATGTATTGTTAGAAAAAAGTTGTGTCCCATAATACTTTATATACTACATTTTAGGTAATTTAATATATTTTTTTTCTACTAGGATTTTTAATGATATGCTGTACCATTTGGTTAGGAAGAAAGTAATTTGCCTTCATTCTTTAGATAGAAAAAAATTAATGCTAGCTGTGGTTTCTCTACTAGAGATAAAATCATGGGACTCGGGTATGCTACATAAATGATGTACTAGTTAGATGCATTAGTATTTCTGTTACTTTTATAAACACTATGGCCAAATTAACATAAGGAAGAAAGGATTTAGTTCATATTGCAGGTTACTATATATGGTCTAGTGATGCCAAGTCAATAACTTA
This sequence comes from Cricetiscus sungorus, assembly GCA_030556225.1. Taxonomy (NCBI): domain Eukaryota; kingdom Metazoa; phylum Chordata; class Mammalia; order Rodentia; family Cricetidae; genus Cricetiscus; species Cricetiscus sungorus. Next base: position 52,346,380 of record JANBXA010000726.1, on the reverse strand, counting down.
AGGCAAGTGCTTGAATACGAAACCATGGAGGAAAGTATCTTATGGGTTTGTATCCTCTGGCCTTTTCAGATAAATTTCTTTTGCTGTGGAATACTATTTTACTGGGAAAAGATGTGTTACATTTGTTTATGTTTCAGAATATTATTCTAACTGTGTAAAGATTGTTATTTTTTATTTATACTGTATTTGTTTAAGGATGTAAGGGCATGCTGAATCTGTTTTACTTGGCTGCCTAAGCTATCTGATTGACCTAATAAAAATATGGATGGCCAATAGCTATGCAGGTAAAGGATAGGCAGGGCTGGCAGGCAGAGAGAATAAATAGGAGGAGAAATCTAGGCTCAAGATAGAAGGAAGAAAGAATGAGAGAAAGGGGGTAAGAAAGTGAGGGACACAGCTGGAACAAGAAGCCAGGCAAATGTCAGCCTGCTATACATAGACAAATAGTGACATTAAGATATATAGATATAAAAAATGGTAAAAAAAAAAAAAAGCCCTGACACAAAAGTTAGATAAAGAGAACCAGGTTAATATAAGTTAAAAAGAGGCAGGCAAAAAACATGCCTGTTGTCAAGGGCCATGAGAGACAGTAGGATAACTAATATTCAGCAGGTAGAACTACCAGATGAATGATTCCCTGGTAAGGAATTCTACCTATAAAGGTCATAGAGATACTGGCTGTGGAAGTCAGTTGTTTCTGTCTGTAATTTCTCTCATGAGTCATTTCATCTCTTGCCAAAGAACTCTATGTCTTCTCTTAGATGAGATTTGGGAGGTTACCACTGGTTGTGTGTTTATATCATGAAAATATTCCATTTACTGGGCATATACATTTGTGGATAGTCAAGTAGAGGATTTTTCATTTGGCTATATAATTTTGATATATAGAATTTTCACTGTCTGTCTTGAATTTTCAAAAAGGCTATTGTTCACACCACCTCTGGAGAAAGGAAACCCTTCTTATTTGGTCATAGGGAGGATCAAGGGCCCCTCCACTTGGCCCAGAGGCTGAAAGTCTTGGGATCCAGATTTTATATAGCCATAGCTTTCCCTTTGATATAACCACATTAGATATTAGATGTAATCTCTAGAATTTTGAGGTATACATTCATCAGCTGACATTTGGGGAGTATGTTAGCACAGACCTAAAACCAGATAAAAACCCTCTTTTTATAGTCTTAGAATTCTATACTGATTTAAAACTGCCTTCTTAATTGATCCTCGCAGAATCTGCTGGGGAGTGGCACAGCTAAGCCTCCCCTGAGACATAAAGGAAGCCGACGAATTATTGTTCTGTGTGAATTTTTATCTGCTATTACAACCTTGGGGATTTAAAACTATAAAATTTTGCCTTGCCTGAGAATTGTGGAAGGTGTGGGCATGTAAGTTTGAAACCTTGTGTGAGAGAGGAGAATAAAATTGGAAGAATAAAGAGAAGTAATGAGAATAAGATGTATGAGCGTATTTGTTTCCTGAACCCTCAGATCTTTTTTAGCTAGTTCCCCGAGCTTGCTGTAGTAGTTCTTCTGGATCCTGAGAGGTTTATGTGGCTGGTGCCCAAATAAACATTGATAGTGTAAGTTGAGAATGGGCATTTATAACAAAGAATAAGTGTCTGTGTTATGATTTGGGAGCTTGTTGGTGACCCAAAATAAAAATCCTAGTACATTATTACATATAAGGGAGATCTCTCTAAAGATAGCATCACCCATAATTGACTGAGCATTCCCACATAACCAAGTAAATACCCCACAAATATCCACAATCAATTTGATAGAGGAATTTCCTTAGATGAGGTTTGCTAAAATTCCAACTGCAGCTATCAATGACAACTAGCACTTCTTTTATCAAGATAAGTTTTCACTGTGTAGCTTAAGCTGGATTTCAACTCCTTATACTGTCCAATCTAGGCTAGACCTTGTAATCCTAGTATTATATTATCCATTAGGGTATAAATATTATAGACATCTGCCATCATGCCTAGCTATATTCATGTTTCATATTTGAATCCTTATACTAACTACTTGTCTGTTGTTGTAAAACATAATACAATTTTGACAACTTTATCCATATAGATTAATATATTAGCCAAAAGTTCCCAATTATATAAGAAAAAATTAATACTTCTATAAGCTATCGAAAATATATAGGCATTGTCAGTTTTGATAATTATTTATCATCAACAAGTCCATAGATTTCTATTCATGTAATAAAATTTGAAGAACATAGAGTAGAATTAAAAGCAAAGAAATTGAATTCATTTAAGATATGTAATTGATTGATAGCCATTCTGAAGCTTACTATAAAGAAACATTTTGTCCCCAAAGTGAAAAATAAGATATGTAGTAGTGGAATATGAACTTCAAATTTTATATGTATATATATATATATGCTACCATTAATCTCTTTTCAAAAGCAGTTTATTAGCTTGATGAGAGCTACTACAACTCACCAAGAGATTAGAGATGTCTTTTAAACCATCTTATTAAAGAGAAAAGAGTATTATCTTGGAATTATCAAGATTGGCAGGAAAAACTTTCATATTAAAAGATAGCCAATGGCAAAGAATTAAATGTCAGTCCTTTTAATCCTCAAATAAAAAATTCGGTATTAATAGTTACTTGCACAATAACCAGATATTTAAGTCATTTTGATTCAAGAAATAATTTATTAATATTTTAATATTATTATAACACTTGGACAATATCTTCTAAAATGTTATAGTAAGGTTCAGTAATATATGGTAAAGTTTGTATATATAAATTTCATTATTATTTCTATATAGAATATAAAAAATCAACAAATGAGAGGCTACATATATAGAGACATATATTTGGGGTTTGAGTATGTGTCTTTGTGTTTGTGAGAGAAAACAGACTATGTTGTTATATGTATTTATTCATGTTTTGACATTTCTTTTATGTTCGCATGTTTGACTACTATAAAAACACTGGTCTGATTGCCTTCTAGCATTTCTTTATATAGCATTACTATATACTTATGAAGTGAACTATTCTTAAGGAAGAGAGTATTGAAAACATGACAAAACTTAAAGATTGAAGGAAGCAGTAACTTTCAAGACACCACTGGGTATGTTCCTAGAATTTATTATAATGATGATGACAATATGCCTAAATCATATAAATATTAACTGTACTGAAAGTAAAAGTTAATTTAAATGAAATATTTGAAAACTAATGTGTAAGCCTCATGTCCGTGTTCTTCATTTGCCTCTAGAACCCTCAGTTTCATTGCTATAAGAGGTACAGTAAACTGGTATTTGTTAATAGATGAATTTAGATGGTTTTCCTTTTGCTGTAAGAAAACAAATTAGTCCAATAGTTTCCAAACAGAAAAGCAGTAAGGCAAGGAACTTCATAATAGTTGAATGCAACTGTCTTGGCTGATGTTGATGTCTATTAGTTGAAGATTTGTTACATTTGTTTATTCTGTGAAACATTTGCTTAACAATAAAAAATGTGGTGAGTTCTTTAAAGTTGCATTTGTTTAACTCTGTGTGAAACTGTTACTTTGCCTGAAAAAAACACCTGATTGATGTAATAAAGAGCTGATCGGCCAATTGCAAGGCAGGATAGGTGGGATTGGCAGTCAAGGAGAATAAATAGGAGGAGAAATCTGGGAAGAGAGATCAGGGAGAAAAAGGAGAAGGAGAGGAGGACTCACCCAGTTACACATCAATCATGGAGTAAGAAGTAAATACAATTATTTCGAAAGATCGAAACAAAGAGTCAAAAGATCGAGTGAAAATTTAAGAAAAACTGGCTAGATATAAGCCAAACTAAGGTTGGGCATTCATACATAAGAATAAGTCTTCATGAATTTATTATTTATTTGGGATCTGGCTGATAATCCCCCCAAAAGCAAAGTGTAAAAAACAAAGGAAAGAAAACCAACTACGTTTTGTGTCTTGCAGAGGAAATTTTGCCTGAAATTTGTTTTATGATAATAAATTGATGGAAGCCTTAATGATCATAATCCCTAGGTATGTTTGTAGATAAATGTTTAAAAATTATTGTTTTTTTTTTTTTGCTGGAGCTATGGTAATAGCCAATGAAGAATATCAAGTAGCACTGAAGAAACTTTATATTAACTGGGAGTTAATACTAGTTACTAATACTTTACGTAGGAATTAATGCACTACCACATATACAGACCAAATTCATCTCCTCTTACATGAAATTACTATATTCTCCTTCTTTTCTTTTCTTATTTTCATGAAATTCTACCTTCTGTTTCTAAGTTTGTGGAGTGCTTCCAAGCACAGAGAAGAATCTGTGTCATGAAAAGAAAATGAAATAATATTGGAGGATATTTTTGTTAATATGGAAATTACAAAATCGTATTCATATTTTTGCTCTTAATCATAGTGTGCTATAAGTGACCACACAGACACTACTGCATTAAATTTTAAAACTCCTGTATTAGAAAGGAAAAGGTATCTTATTAGTGAATTGTGGATAAAAGAATTTTTAAATGTCCTATGAGATTTCTTGGTATTAAAAGTGAAATTTGGAGTATAAATTACATTAACTACTGCTTGAGAAAGAAGTATTTGAAACTATAGCTCCAATCCAAATAAATGACAATGTATTTTAGTGAGGTTTGGATTTTTCCTTTAATTATAGATTTTTAGGATATTTTTGGTGTTGTTTTTCTGACTCTTTTTGAAATATTATTAAAATACTGTACCATGTCACACAATAATTCTGAAATACTTATGGAAATACTTAAATTAAAACAATAATCATCAAGTTTGATAAAGAGCTCAGTGATTGAGTGCAAGCTGGTCTTCTAGAGGACCTCAGTTTTATTTTCAACACAGCTCTAATGTATTATATGATCTCTTCTGGCCTCTGAGCACAACCACACATGTGCTGCACATACAAATGCAAACATACACAAAAATTAATGATAATACATATCTTTTAAATATTAATCTATCGGAAAATGACTGGGAGTATTGTGTGTGTGTGTGTGTGTGTGTGTGTGTGTGTGTGTGTGTGTGTGTGTGCACATAAAATAATATTTGGGATACATTTTCAAGTATTATGTCAGTTAATTCAAAAATGTAAAATGTCAAATTTTCCATGTGTACCTAATATTTATATTCAATATGAATTTAGAATTGTATATAAATATTCTTTCTAGCAACTGTAAGTGAACCATTGTTTAATATCACCACAGAGAAATAAAAAGCCAGTCATGTCACAGTTAGTCCCCTAAAATATAAAATTATGACAGAATGTAATATGTTATACATGTTCACTGGAGCAAATTATGACAAATACACTTGAATAGTGTAAGCTTAGTACAGAAACTCTGTTGACAGCACATTGTTAATATTTTGTTACGGTTACAAATTAAAATAGTTGTTCAAGTTTACTTTTTCTATAAAGTCTAATTCTTTATAAAACTGTCAATGGTTACTAACACTAATTTCTAGTACACAATTACACATAATTTCTAGAATGATTCACAAAGATTCATGAATCAATCACACGTTTTTCTTATCTAAGACTGAACATATTTTAATTCCTTTGTGTATAAAGTGACAAAAAGCAAAAAAAAAAAGGGGGGACACAATTATGATAAAACCTGAAGTTTTTGCTTTGAGATGTAATTTAAGGTAATGTATAGTCTGTGTTTGGATATTTTAAAATACTTCAGTTTCATCTCTTTCAAAACAGATTGCTTTGGTAAAATCTGGTTTCAAATTCACCACAGTTACATTTTGACATTTACATTAGACATATTATTAGATTTTTGCACTAATACAATTAGGCCAGCAAAAGAAGGAAGGTACTGACAGCTTAAAATATAGACAAATACTGTCCATATTTATAATTGAGATGACCTCAAAGGTAAAATAACCTAAAAAATCACGTATCCACATATTCAATATGTCCATATATGAATTATGCTACAGCTAGTACATTTTTTCAAAAGTTTTGTGATATTTCAAATAGAATTCAAGTGGTAAATACATGTTTACACCCTAAAAATTATCAATTATCAAAATAAAATAATAACACGTAAGTTGCACAGAGAAGAATTAAACTCAGTTATGGATTGAAAGTCATAAAACATTACAGAAATAAAGGAAGAGAAAATCAAATGGCTAAACAAATTGTGTGTTAGTTGTGAAATATGAAATTCCATTATAAGTTCATGCATAGAAGGCTTGCTTTCCAAATGATACAAACATTTTTATTGTTTATGGGAAACAGAACAACTTAATGAGAGAAATTGAGCACTTGCTGCCCTTACAGAGGAAACATGTTCAGTTTATAGCATCCCTATTAGACAGTTCAGAACCTTCTGTAAATGTAAGTATAAGTATAGGGAATTGTATGCCTGTTTCTGGTCTCTATAATTCTGTTTTCATGTGCAAAATTCCACATACAGCCACATATTTATACACATAATTTTAGTACAATAATCTGAAAAAATGCCAAATATTTGAATAAACATATCTCCAAAGATGTTCATAAGACTAAAACATGTACATCCCCTCATATGCTAGCCATTTAAGAAACGAAGGTCAATGAAGCAATCAATAGTATACCAAATCCTTTTATGTTCAGAAGAAACTATTTTTCTCATTTCCTCACTGATGTCTGGCTTTTGTGGACATTCCTCTTGCTCTTCTTTGATATTTTCTACATGGTGTGGAAGAGGTTTGATATAGATGTTCCATTTGTGCCTTAAATAAACTTCTCTAATGAGATCAGATACCTGAACTAATTTATGGGTACATATAGAGATACAAATTTAGAGGGAATATTTTCACGTTTTAAATTTAACAAAATAATTCACAACTATTGTTGTCAGCAAAAGACTTGCAAAAGATTAACACAGTAAACATTATAGAATGAATAGGGGGTGATTCACAGGTTCCAATCCCTAGCTAAAGAATCATTGACAGTTGGTGGCATTGGGGGGAGGTGACGTCAGGGTTCTTTAATGGTGTGGCCTTTGATAGGTCAACTATGCTCCAGTACACAACCCCAAAACCAGTAGTGTATAGGCAATACTAACTGGTCTAGTGGGGTTATACTCCCCCCTAACACACACACACACACATACACACACACACATACACACACACACACACACACACACACACACACACACACTATGCATGCACAGGCATACACACACAAACTCATGCAAGTATACACGCACACCCCCCCACACACACACACAAACACACACATACCCCACACACACATTATAAGAAGATGGGGACTGGATCTAGGTGGAGTTAGAAAGACAAATGGATAGTGAAAATTTCCAAATACAATGTATTCATGTTTGGAATTCTCAAAGAATTTATAAAGATATGTTTACTATTAAAATCATTTCCCCACATATATTCAAGAATCACCTTTATACAAAACTAGCATGTATAACTGAGCATTGATATTAACTGAATTTTTTGTGCATATTGGGGGACAAGACACAGTATGGTAATATCGACAATTGTACCTGTAGTAATAACCCTTGAATCAGAATCATGAACACACAGTATAATGATGAATCCAGGCAGAACCCCTGTTCTCATCAATGCAAGTTCATTCAACACAATAATAGTTGTCAGTCTCAAAAGATTTTATAATGATCATTGACCTGAAATTTCCCAGATACTTTTGCCAGAAAGCTACACCTTTTTTTCATATGTTCAAACCTCAGAGGTATGTCATTCATATCAATATGTGTAATTTTCAACCTGGTAGGAAAACAGCAAGATCCTTGACAATGGTATGAGTCAGTAAAAGTATAACAAAATTAATTAGGATGACGATTGGCTCCATGATATAGAGATCGATCATTTAATAGAGCAACCACTCATTTGTACTTAATGATAGCTAGTATTGTAGCTACAGCATTCTAGAGAATACCACAAGATTTAATTTTAGGTGAGGTATTAACAACCTGAAACTAGACATTTGGAGGGAGTCTGATTAAAGCCAACCTCCATTAAAGCATTAGCTCTTTTCTGTTTTTGTTTTTTGTTTTGTTTTGTTTTGTTTTGCAGTGTAACTATAGATTCTTTTCTGATTTCATATAATCTGAATGCAGTTTCCCCTCTCTACTTTTCCTTGTTCCTCCCACATCCTATCTGCATCCATGACTTTTTTTTCTCTCATTAGAAAAGGGTCGACTTCTAACATCATAATATATTATAACATAATAACATAATCAAACTTAACAAAATAAAATATAATAAGATAAAATAAAAACCATAATATTGAAGTTGGTCAAGCTAAGCCAACAGAAAATAATTTCCAAGCAAAAGGTAGAAGTATCAGAGACCTACTCATTTACACTTTTAGAAGCCTCATAAAAGTATAGGCAAGAAGGCTGGTATAGACCCGTGTAGGCCCTGTGCATACTGCTTTAGTCTATGTGAGTTCAATTGAGCTTTGCTCAGGTATTTTAGGTAGCCTTAATTTCCTAGTGTCCTCTGTTTCCTCTGTCTACCATTCTCCTACCTCCTCTTCTATGGCATTTGATTGAGTGGTTGTTTAGGGCTCCATTTTTCAAGGTTTCTTTTTCTCTATCTCTGTAATGTTTATGTGTCTCTCTATTTGTTCCTGTATGCTACAAGAAGAAGACTTTCTGCTGTTAGCTGAATAAGTTGTTAATTAATGAGTATAGCAGAGTGTCATTAGGAATCTTAAAAATGGTAACATTAAAAATGATTCCTAATTAAGTGTCAGGTGTAAGACATTGGTTGGCTACTCCCAGAAGGTTTGTGCTCTCATTTCCCTAGCACATTTTTCTTTTTTTAGGCAGGACAAATTGTAGATAAAATGTTTCATGCCTGAGTTGGTCTTTACCTTTCTCTTTCAGTAGCCTGCTGAGTATCGTTCCATGCCATGGACACTAGAACATGGGGATGAAGATTCTATGTAGGTTACAGATCAACTTCTTCATGTTTAATGAGTTATGTGCTGTGAATGATGGCTTCAGCACACCTATTGCCTTGACTACAGACTGGGTTGTCTTTCAGGAAAACAAAAGATCCACAGACAGATATTGGAGCTCAAGTTTCAAACTGAAGATCAGTGAAGCAAAACATCCAGCCACTAGCACTTACCTCTACATCTTACTGCTACCTCTGCTGAAAGGATTGATCCTTTCTCCACAAGCTCTTCCCCTAAGACTCAGACTGCTGTTTCTCCTCTATGTGTCTGGAGACTAAACATCAGAATGCATGCCAAGAAACTGGACTTCTGTCTTTTATATCTTTCTCTCTGGTGCTGATGTTAAAGGCCTGTCTTTTATCTCTTTCTCTCTGGTGCTGATATTAAAGGCATGAACTCTAATTCTTTTTTTTTTTTGACAATAAAAACATTTTTAGTTTACTAAAACATAAGGGAGGTTCCATTGTAAGTAAGTTCTGGAATACATTTTTTTTAATTTTTTAATTTTTTTTTAATTAATTTATTTATTTTTATTTTACCTATCAATCCCAGTTCCCTCTCCCTCCATCCCTCACTCTTTCCCTCTCACCCACATTCACATGCAACCAACAACACTCCCCTCCCATTCCCCCCCACCATTCCACATGTAGAGTGATGCCCTGCAGGAGGGGTCATCTAAATCTGTCAAGTCATTTGGAGTAGGGACTAAAACTTCTTTCCTGTCTCTATGTTAAAGGAGTATCCCTCCATGGGGGATGTGCCTGCAAAGACCTCAACTGAAGAATAAAGAAGATGTGGCACATCTACACAATGGAATACTACTCTGTGGGAAAAAACAATGGAATCTTGAATTTGAAGGCAATTGGATGGAACTTGAAACTATCCTGAATGAGGTAATCCATTCACAAAAAGAGAAATATGGTATGTACTCACTCATATATGGATTTTAGACATAGTGCAAAGGATCACTAGCCTATAATTCACACCACCAGAGGAACTAGGATACAAGGAGAATTCTAAGAGATTCATATAAGGTCCCTCAATAAGGGGGAGGGTCAAGTTCTCCAGAGCACAAGGGGGGTGAAGAGGCAGTGAATGGAGAGGCAACTAGGAGAAAGAGAAAGGGAGGAGAGCAAAGCATGTGGTACTAAGAAGATTGAATCATTGGTGGAATAGAAGAGAGAAGAGAGGAGACAGAGACAGAGCGCGCAGAGAGAGAGAGAGAGAGAGAGAGAGAGAGAGAGAGAGAGAGAGAGAGAGAGAGAAAGAGAGAGAGAGAGAGAGAGAGAGAGAGAGAGAGAGAGAGAGCATAAAAGAGGGAGCCATTATAGGATTGAAGAGAAAACTGAACCTAAAGAAATGTCCAGAGACCTACAACACTGACCCCACTAACAATTTGAGCAATAGAGGAAAGGCTACCATGAATATCCTTCCCTGATAATAAGATCAATGACTAACTTATCTACCATGATGGAGCCCTCATCTAGTACCTGATGGAAACAGAAGCAAACACCCACAACTAAACACTGATAAGAACTGGATCCATATGCAGACAGAGAGGACAAGACCAGATTGCAGAAAGAAATAGAGGCAGTTCTAATTCTATTTTAAACTGAAGCAATCTTGGGTAGATCTGTGTGGGCTTGGAATCACAGAGAGAGCCATCTACCACTGTCTCCTGAGTCCTCGGATTAAAGATGTGTTATACCACGCCTCAGCTTCTTTGGCTAGCTAGTGTGGCTGGCTTTGTATTCTGATACTTCAGGCAATGTTCGTTAAATCATGAATAATAAATCATCACAGGGTTGTTTGAGTATTTCTGGGTAACCCTTTTGGCCAATAACTCAATTATATGAAACACAGTTTCAGTGCTGAAACTTTGATGACAAGAGATGACCAGAAGTGGTTCTGTCCTCCTCAGTATTTGGAGACTTCCATTAAGATCACCTTCATATATTGTAGAAAATTTCCCCTACACTAGGTTTGCATACTGCCACTGGCATTCAATTCTATCAGTCCTTTCATTTCTCCTCTTAATCCTATCTCCCCTCTCCTTCCCACCTGATCCTCTGATTCATGTCCACATCTCCTGACCCTCACCCCCAACCTTCTGAACTCCATCTGTAAAATCTTCTTCCTCAACTATCATTTCCATTTTTGAGAATCATTTTTCAGTTCTATTTTGGTCCCCAGCCCAAATTAAAAGACATGTCCTTTTCTCCATCTAAAATCTGTGGTTAATTTCTTCTAATCATTGCTATAATTTTGGTTGCTTGCTTGTTTATCCTAAAAGCCAATAAAATTGTCCTCAAGTTTCCTTAAGAGACCATTTCTACCTTGATTTAATAATGATAATAAGAACAACAGAAGGGAACCTCTGCTTCCCCAGTAACATAACCACAATACACAACTTAATATTATTCAAGAAATATAATTAATTAAAGAATAAGTAGCCAAATAGTCACCTGAGTTGTTTTGTATGTGGACAACCTCTTAGTTCAGAGTCAGCACACAGAATTTCTTTGGCCTAAATATACTCCATCAAGATATTCAAATGCTGCTTTTCTCTTATATTATCTCTGAGCAAAGCCTTCTTTCTCCAGGGCATCTGCCATAGAAGTCTCTTTCCACAAAATGACCTGTCCAAGAAAAGCCAATTATAATTTATAAAAGTTTATAAGTATATAAAAAGATATACACAAATATATAGGTATATACATATATAATTTACATATGTTATATTTTACCAATATATTATGAAATTATAATTTTTATGATTTTATATTCGTACAACTTACTTTGTTTACTATTTAGGGTTCAAGCTTCTTGTATGCTGGAACACCTTTGTCTTAGCATCAAAAAAACCTATCACAAACAGTGCTCAATACATACTTGTGATATAGATGACCTATTAGTATTCATGTGGAATTACAAACCACAGTGGTACTTGAAAAACTACTACCAATTGTCACTATACAATAATACTATAAGGAAAGAACATTTGAAAATTATAAATTACATTCCCAAGAAAGGTATGAAAACAAATATAACAGCATAAATGAGCCTGAAATTAAATTAAATTATGCTTTAAAAGTTAGGACTATATTTACATTTCAGGCAGCAGTTTAGTTTCATCAGAGGCAGATGGATATACCCTATTGGATTAATTTACACATTTAAATTACATCAATTACACTGTTTTCTCTAGTTTATGAATTTTTTATCACAATGCCATTTAAATATTTTAAACATAAATCTCAGTGTGATCTCTATTCCTTATAGTTATCATTCTTAAATAACCATATACTAAAAACATTCACAAAATAAATAGAGAAATAATAAGGAAATATCAGTTATTCCTATGGAGTATAGCTATTATAAACATTTTGTCATGGTTCAATAAATATAGAAATTAATAGTAAAGCCTTGAGCAATCTGTTCCAAGTAATTTATAAACTCTATATGAATAACATGTAAGACAAAAGTAAGCAAACATCACAATAACAGAATTGTAAGAGATTGTTTTTATACTTATGGTAGAGTTGTAGGGCAATAGGTCAGGTTTCAGAATCCCAAAAAACAGTAGAAGGAACAGAGAAAAAGGATTCAGTAACTTAGTGTGTGTCTGAATCACTGAGCTGAGCTTAAAGTTTAAATAGTGAAAGAGATGAGGGAGTGAGTGAGCGGTATGCATGATTAAAAAGGCTTCACTTGAAAGATTTAGAGTACAGTGGGGGAAGATGGGAGGGTGGTCAGGGGGCATGGCAAGGAGGGAGAGAGGGACTGAGAGGGAACTGGGATCAATATGTAAAATAAGAAAATTAAATAAATAAATGAAATGCTCTAGGTTAAAAAAACAATTGATGGGAGATGTTATCCTGTAAATATGTTTCTCATACTTGTTAGTTAATAAAGCACCGTTGGGCCAATGACATAGCAAGATAGGTGGGGCTAGGAGACAAGGAGGAAAGAGAAAGTAGGAAGGAGGAGTCAAGATGTAGACCATGGAGGAAGGAAGAGGCCTGCCGTGGCTCCCTGATAAGATGAGCCACGTGGAAATACTTAGATAAGTAGAAATGGGTTAATGATTAAGACAGAGATAGCCCATAAACAATAATGGTAATTGGCCAACTGGATTGTATCAAATACAGAGTCTCGGAGTGTTACTTGGGGCTGATGCGGCTGTGGGCCCAGACCAGCGGCAGGCGGGCTGGCGGGCTGGCACCGGCGGGAAAAAACAGCCATAACAGTAAAAACATAAAACAAAGTGGAGTCTGGTCTGGTTGATTACCTTGGTCTTAATTCTGTAAATTCTCTTAAGGAAGATTTTATTACCTTAAAGCAAAATAACAAGATCTGTTCTTCGATGAAAATTATTGACCCTTCAATCACTAGAGTGTGACACAGCTAATTATGTTACACCAAGAAATTTGATAAGAGGTCATGATTCTGTACTTTGGTAAAGAACACAGACCTCTGACTTAATAATATGACTTGATGTTGGCATATGAGGTTGGGAGAATATATGCATGACTAATTGACAACTCCTCACTTATTCAGTGCATTCCAAGCCTTGAAAACAATGACTATGTGTTGCTGCAGCAGCAGCAGTAGGAGTATTTGCTCCTTTTTCTTTATTTCTTCCTGCTTCTCCTTTTCTACATCATCTTATTCCACCTTCTCTTTCCCCCTCTCAATAGCTTTAATCCTCATCTAAATGAAAATTATATTGCTTCTTTTACTGGAATTAGCTCAGCAGCGAGGATGTTTGAATGCTTGAGGATCTGCTTAAAATTATTTACTCCTATGAATACACATGAATGTATTCACAAACATGAGATGTGTTGTGTATGTGTGTGTGTGTGTGTGTGTGTGTGTGTGTATGAGAGAGAAGGAAAGAGAGAGAGAAAGAGAGAGTTTATGTGTATGTGCACATTTTATTTGTCTTATTTCTAGGGAGTTTTGGAAAATATTTAGATGTTCTAGTGGAAAATTATACAAACATATTATTTTCTTGATATCTTTGATCCATTTGGACTTGAGTTTTGTGCATGGCGATAGACATGGATCTATCTGCAGTCTTAAATAAAGCCACATAAAACCAGTAGCACAGACACTGAGATCAACAATTAATAAATGGAACCTCCTCAAACTGAGAAGCTTCTGTAAGGTAAAGGACAAAGTTGACAAGAACAAATGGAGCACACAGACTGGGAAAAATCTTCACTAACCCTACATCTGAAAGAGGGCTAATCTCCAAAATATACAAAGAACTCAAGAAACTAGTAACCAAAACACCAAATAACCCTATTTTAAAAATGGGGTAAAGAATGATGCCTTCCTAGAAGGATCATCTAAACCCTACATGTGGAGTTGGGTGGATGGGATAGGAAGGTGATCAGGGGGTATGGGAGGGTGGAAGAAAGGACAAGGGGACAGAGAGGGAACAGAGATCGATATGTAAAATAAATAAATAAATAAATAAATAAATAAATAAATAAATAAATAAAAATGGGGTACAGAACTGAAGAGAGAATTCTCAATAGAGGAAATTAGAAAGGTTGAAAGACACTTAAGAAAGTGCTCAACATCCTTATCTATCAGGGAAATGCAAACCAAAACAGCTCTGAGATACCATCTTACTCCTGCGAGTGTGGCTAACATTAGAAACACCAATGACAATTTATGATGGAGAGGATGTGGTGAAAGGGGAACACTCCTAAAATGCAGGTGGAAGTGCAAACTTGTACCACCATTTTGGAGATCAGTATGGCGGTTCCTCAGGAAAATGGGAATCAGTCTACACAGGACCGGCCGATTCCCCTCTTAGGCATATACCCAAATGATCCACATCCATGCAACAAAGACATGTGTTCAACTCTTAGTAGCTCTTATCACCAAATCTGGAACATTTAAAATATGTCTGTGTAGCTGACATATATTATACTTTGATAAATCATGGCCCCACCTAATTTTAGCCTCACTTTAAAATGTGACTTCTCCATGAGATATTGGAATAAAGTCTTTGTATGTGTGTATGGTGGGCCAATTATTCATTTTATATATTGAAGACACATTCCATTGAGGAACTAAAGTCAGGAAATAAAGGCAGGAACTGATGCAGAATCTATGGAGGGACATTTTTTACAAGCTTGCCCCCTATATTGCTCAATTCCATTTTTCTTGAATAAAGGTTTGAAAATTACATGTTAAAGACAATCTATTATCTCCATGACAAACACATTCTGTGTCCTGTACTTGGTCATGGATCTCTTTATGTTTTAGAGTCATCTTACTATTTTAAATGCATGTGATAATATTGACATAGTTTATAATCTAATTATGTCTCAAATAAAGAGACTTTATCACTTTTTTGAAGTTTGCATATGTGTGTGTATACATCTGAGTCTGTGACCTTGGGTTCACAAACATTGCAGCAAAAATGTAAAAATCAGAGGAAAATTTACCCTATAGGTACATTTTTAACTGTTTTCTAACATCAGAGTGATTTCTCTGGGGAAATTTGTCTGTGGAGGTCTCTGCAACAAATAAGGTGAGCAGAATAACAATTTATGTGAGGAAAGAAGGAAATCCATTTCAACATGACTCAGTAGCCCAAGCTAGTTCAAATTTCTGAACTCAAGAATCTAGAATCTGATACCAGGAAGTTTATTTTTAGGTATATTTATGTATAGTTAAATTTTTGAACACGTTTCCTCATACAATACAACCCCAACTTCAGAATGAGGAACAAAACTCTTATCAAAGTATGTGTTACTGCTTACATGAAGATGGATTTTAGAGATAGGCTACATATGTTATAGTAAGTGGTTAGTGGAGGACCTGGTGTGGTCTTGGTCATAGAGATAGCATAGAGGTCAATTGGATATTAGCCAACCCTGTTTCTGGTTGTGGGAGCCTGGATGAGCTCCTGGCCATACAGATAGTATAAAGGTCAAATAGACTATTTGCCAATTCCATTCCCATTCTTCAGAGCAGAAAACAGGTTATACAGATTTTCATTTGAAAAACCAGCATTTCAGGTTTAGCATTTCTGGTTTCTCTAGGACTTATTGTGTGTACAAAGATCTTTGTGTTTCCAGCATCTGTCCTAATGATTTGATATAAAAATAAGCTCCATCATCAAATTATGACTTCTCTCTTTTTAATTTATTTGGATGCATTTAGTATATGTAATTTATTAGATTATTCATGTATGTTGATGCTGTTTCATAATAGGAACCTATGACCTAGACATTCACATTTTACTCAACCATATTTTGCATGACACAAACTAATATGTATTAAGTAAATGTATATATGTTTTCAAATAACATGCCAGGCAACTTTAAGTAATTTAAAGAAATACATAAAAATGTTCTTACACAAATTATTAATGCAATGATATAAAATATTGTCTATTTCTCTAGTTTATTTTCTTTTTATAACCAGTTTTATTTTAATTTTTATTTTATCATTTTATGTGTGGGGATATTTTCCCTGCACTATGGATTTGCACTATGTCATTCAGTACCCTCAAAAGCCTTATGATGTTACCATATCCCCTGGATGTAGAGTTATAGGGGATTGTGAATTAAAAAGTGGGTTCTGTCCTGAGGGCACCACTCCCAGATTGCTATCTCTGAGAAGTCTTCAGTTCCTTTTTAAGGCCTGAATGTTCCATGCACTGGTTCAGACATTAGGTGGGGGAGAGTTAATGCCAGTTCCAACTGCAGTAGGTACACCAGCCTTCAGGCTTCTCAATCAACCGTGAAAGTTGTGTATAGTGTCTTTAACATGAGCATATTTACTGAATGCAGTATCTGATCTCCTGTATGTGGGGGCTGGGAATTTAACCCTGTTCCAGTTTGAGTGAACCACCTCCCTTCCCAATCCCAGGCTCCTCTTTTAACACTAATGGTTAGAGACATTTTTCATTTTGCTGTTAAGTTGGCAATTTTGGCTATACATTAAAGATCAATGAAGTCCTGTTCTCTTGACAAAAAAAATGTGGGTGCTGGGGGCTGGAACCCTGGTACTCTAGCTGATGGATTTAATTCTTATTAAATTTTTGTTTTCAGGGAATTATATGATGGGAGATATCATTCTGTAAATATGTTTCTCATATTGGTTAATGAATAAAGCACTATTGTCCAATAGGAAAGCAAGATAGGCAGGACTAGGAGACAAGGAGGAGAAAGGATGTAGTATGGAGAGTCAACATGTACAGACCAGAGACAACAGAGGTCTGGGCCATCTCTCCGGTAAGATGAGGCCACATGGAAATACTTAGATTAATAGAAATGGGTTAATACTTAAGCCTATAAGAAACTAGTAATTGGCCAATAGAATTATATCAAATACAGAGGATCTGCATGAATTATATCAAATACAGATTCTCTGGATGTTATTGGGGGCAGGTGTGGCTGTGAGCCCAGGCCTGCAATGAAAAACCTGCTTGTAACAAAATGTTGTCAGAAGTGGAACTGAGAACTTTCACTTAAAACTTGATAAAAGCTTAAAAAGGGATTTTAGAAAAAAAAAATACAGACAAGTAAGACTTCCTGCTAACAGCATTTTTCTCAGTTGGACTCTGTTTTGCTAGAGACAAGCAGACATTTTTGCTGCTCCTTTAAGGGCAGTTTCCTGACTCAGCATAAGTGGCAAAAAACTGTACGGATTTTAAAGAGCTCTGCTAACGATTTATTGGTGTGTACGCGAGCTGACAGTCACAGTGACCACATCTCCAAGCCACCAGCATGCTTCTAGATGGCAGCTTAGACCAAGACAGTGAGCACAGCTCTCAGTGCTGGCTGTAAAGGTAGCCACCACCATCTTGGATAGACCACCACAAAAACAACTGTGGCTTTCATTTTACCAATGTTGTTGTTTAACAGATAAAAGACTCGTGGCCAGAAAAAGATAAAGATTTACAGTAAAGACAGATTCACCTTAAGAAAAACTGCTAAAAGTTGACAGTGTGTTTTAAAATATACATAGGCTTGGAGGACAAAGAGAAAAGGAATAAAATGGTTTTATCAAGACAGAGTGTGTCTGGGCATGGTGGCACATACCTTTAATTCCAGCACTCAAGAGACAGAGGCAAGCAGATCTCTGTTATTTCAAAGTAAACCTGGTATGCAGAGTGAATTCCAGGACAGATAAAAGCTACAAAAAGAAACCCTGTCTCAAAATATGTAAAAATAGAAGTAGAAGAAATAAAGTAACAAAAAAGCCAAGTAAAGATGGAAAGCACAGTGAAACTTTGAATATTATATGCTGTTCTGTTATCTTTAAATTGTTTGACTGCTGAGGAAATAACAACTACTGATAAAAGAAATGCTGCTGGATTAATTCAATTTAAATATATTAAGAATGCCTTGATTCCAAAAATAAGTCCAAGGACAAGTTACTGGGGAAAAGGATTTCTAAGTTTGTTTCCAAAGAAAATGCAAAGCTGTGGATTCCTTCCAGATTAATGTGGTTTGATCAAGCAAGACCCCCTGAAGCAACATCAATGGGACAATGCAGCCTTGCAGACCATTACAGGCAGGATTTCTGTGTCTTCTTATGACCCTCCATGATAGCTCCCCCAACCAGCAGGAAGTAGTTTGGAAAGAATGACACCCAAATTTCCAAATATTGTTTATAAATGTTTGTTTTCATTTAAGTGGGCTTGGTTATAAATGGTTAATGACCACAAGCAATCTTTTTAAAGTTAAAAAGGGAATTATGGTATTGATATGAATGCTTTGTTTTGAAATGGATTTTCATTTATTGATACAAATTTAAGGTCAATTTTGTGATATGTATATTTCTCTTCTTGTTTAGGTATTGTGTTTATACCTAATCTCAGTTAGAAATGTAATGTATAATTTAGCGCAGATTATATATAGTTACCTATAATAGTCAAAACTTATAATTAGGTAAGTTAGAATTTCTAAATATATAGAGATGTATTTGAGATGAATGGGCATCCTTCAAAACTTTCAAAGACCTACAAAATATGGCATTTAAAATGGTTTAGCGTTTTTCTTGAAAGTGAGGCAAAACTGCTCCTGGTAACACCACCTGCGACAGAAAGGAATATGGACATAGAAGAAGCACATGATGAAGTTTGCTTTCAATATGGCAAGACTAGCCATTTGTACAAGATACTGCTCTTGTCTAGACTGTGGCTATATGCTGAAATGACTGGAAATGCAGGACCCACAGAAAAGTGACTGCTGAAACAAAGATGGACATTGCTACAGGATTCCTGCTTCATGGAAGAGGCTGCCTGACAGTTTACAGGACACAGAGAAAAATGATTGACAGACTGCCAATACAGATGGACAGTTTAAAGTTTCCTGCTTTGCTGAGGAGTCTGCCAGACACACTATGGCCTATAGGCTGAAGATGGAACATTACAGAAGAACTTTGGGTTACTGACCAGGCGAGTTGTCTCTGTCATTTCTATATTTTATATATTATCCTTCTGTGGTCTTTACAGGAGTTGAAGACAGATAGTTATGGTTATATATTTCCTTATTTAGGATTAAAGATAAGTTACATATAAGACTTTAGACTCACAAAGATAGGTTAGATAATGGCATATTTTTAAAAATCTTACTAAATGTTAATGGACAAAATATTGTTAACTGTGTTTCTTATTTGATAACTGTTGTGTGATATATTTTGCTATGTTAAGTTTAAAATCCTTTTTATTTTAGGCAGATAAGAGGAGATGATGGTATATGTCATTCTGTAAATATGTTTCTCATATGGGGTAATGTATAAAGCACTGTTGGCCCATAGGAAAGTAAGATAGGTGGGACTAGGAGACAAGGAGGAGAGAGGAAGAAATACGGAGGGTCAACATGTAGAGACTGGATACAACAGCGTTCTTGGCCATCTCTCCCATAAGATGAGACCACGTGGAAATACTTAGATTAATAGAAATGGGTTAATATTTAAGACAGAGCTAGCCAATAAGAAACTAGTAACAACAGAATTATATCAAGTACAGAGTCTCTGCGTGTTATTGGGGGCAGGCATGGTGGTGGGCCAGGCCTGGCAGGGAAAAACTTGCTCGTAACAATTATATGGCCATCATTCCAGTAGGAATGCGTGAGAGTACAATAATAGAAAATAGTTAAGTAAGGATGTTGATGCTAGAATTTAAATATTTAACTAACTATGGCATCATGAGCATGGCACTTTATATCAGCTAAGATTATTTTATTTGAGTAGAGGAAGTGATTTTTGAAATGGGACTTAAAGAATTCCCAGTGTGTTTCTGAGAATGGGAAGATAATTTGAATCTAATGATAATTCAAGGAGAGTTAGAGTCAAATATCAACCAGTCTATAAAACTGAAACTTGAGCATTCACAACTTGGTGATTTATGTTTTCTTTGATTCTTTGCTTTTGTTTGTTTAGCTTTTTTGTGTTTTATATCCAAACCAAAGTTTCCCCCTCCATACTCTCTCTCCATTTCTTTCCCCCACCGCCTCCCTCCACACCCCATCCACTTCTCCTCCTCTGTTCCCCTTCAGATACAGGAGAGACTTGCATGGATATCAGCCAGCTATGGTATATCAAGTTACAATAAGACTAGGCACCTCCTCTTCTTTTAAGGCTGTATGATGTAGTCATGTAGAAGAATAAGTCTCCAAAAGAGGCAAATAAGAGATATTCTGTTCTCAATGTTAGGAGTCTCACAAGAACTCCAAGCAACACAATTGTAACATATATGCAGAGTGTTTATGTCAATCCTTTATAGCCTCTCTGTTTTTTGGTTCAGTCCCTCTGAGAACCTATGAACCCTAGTGAGTTGGTTATATGGGTTTTCTTGTGGTGCTCTTGACCCCATTGGTTAATAAAATCCTTCCTCCTCGTCTTCTGCAGGATTCTCTAGGTTTCCTTAATGTTTGTCTGTGAGTATGTGCATCTGTTTCCATCACTTTCTGGCTATAGAATCGCTGATGTCAGTTGACAGAACAAGGAATGAGTAGAATCTTCATTATGAGCTTCCAACAACTATGTGGTTAAAAGCACATATGAATCTTGCTATGTGGTACAAACATATGCATACATACATACATACATACATACATACATACAAACATACATACATACATACTTCCATAAACATATATGTATATATATATATATATGTTTTGTGAAAGGCGGCCACGTAAATACAAAGGTCTAAATGGCTTCTATTTTATGTTAGAATTTAAAGGATAATTTCACTGACTCAATAATTTAATTTAAAACTTAATATATTTTGAAGCATCATTGTAATTCAGGTATTTTTATGAAAGAATTGTTTGATAATATTATTTCATAAATGATAAAATTAAGAAAATATCAGATATACATAACATTATAAGACTCAATGGGTTTAGAAATCAATGTATTATATTGTTTTTATAAATTGTTGTTATATTTATAATAATAAAATACATAGTTTATGTAATATAAATATTTATATAATACAATTTATATATGATATATACAACACAAATTATGTACTATCATACATAATTTATATTATATAAATACAATCAATTTACAAATAATATTATATATACAATTCATATAATATAAGCATGCAATAGTCATTAGTGACAAAAAAGGCCAAGAATTTGGAGGAGGGTATGGAAAGGCATACTAAATGACTGGTATGGATGAAAAGGAAGTAGAAAAATTATGTAAATATATTAAAATTTCAAAAATAAACAATTCATAAATAAATGGCAGGACCTATATAATTTTCCAATAAAGTAAAAGTTCTTTTCAGAACCAAGTATACTTTATGCTTTATACAGTTTTACTTTGAATACCACCATTCTATTTAGTGCTCTCTTTCTGAATGTTTTAAAGAATATGCAGACTGACTATATCTCTTAGTACATAAATCTCTTTTTTTATATTTGTTATTTGAAACATAAGTGTGTCTATGCATTTTGTTGCATGAATATACTGTTGAAGAAAGTTGTTCACTCTACTTCAAATAAAGTCACAACTGGGTGAAAATTGAGTTGAATTATACAGGATGATAATGTTAACAATTTAATAATTATTTCAATATTTCTGATTCTAGATCTTCATCTTAGATATAATGGAAAATTTATTCATCCCTAGGAAGAACATTGGAACTGATTTCAGGTATTTTGTTCTCACTGGTATCACCATTCTGGTATGGAGAGTAGGAAAACGAAGCAGGATACATCAACTGACAACAAAGTTTGATGAATTTAGACTTTAGTTGTGATTATAACGAACAGCATCTATTAGTCACACATGGTTATGGTTGAGGTCCAAATAAGAGAGGGAATAAGACAACAGTTCAAGGTAACTTGAAGGGCAGGGCATAGCACAAGGCCTACTCCACCTATTACTATGAATACAGTATTTCCACTCTTCTGCCATTCAATGCAGGGGTTAATGGCACCCAATGGTGCTTCAAGTTTTCTTTTTTGAGTGGTAGTAATTTAAAAATGTATTTTAATCCACAGATGTATAAAGAGCACTGAGAGCAGGAGAATTATCTTCGCCAGGGACAAGACCACTCATTCATTATCCTACTCCATGTGGTCAGCCCTGAAATCATATATCCTCTGGAAACACTAAACAGACTCAGCAGGTTACTTTTATGCATTTATAAAAAAATACTTATTTATGTATGCAACAATAATAAAGAAGATTGCAAATATTCAGGTTATGTATACAGCTGGAAAAAGAAGAGGGTGAGGTTAAATGATGTGATAATTTTTAAATGTTATATATATTTATACTGTATATGTTATATATGTATTTTATGTAATTATATTTTATAACATGTATTTGTTTATTTATTTATAAAATTACATTATATATTTAAATATTGATTTATACATTTAACATAAATATATTTAAATGTATGTTATATAAAATGCACACAGTAGGACCACAAGTATTTTTCTACCTGGAATTTTAAAAATGTCTAAAAGTAACTGAAAAATATTTTGGTTATTCATTTTGAGGAAGTTTTCAAAGTAAAGTAAGCTGAAAGGGAGAGTCTAGAATATCCCAAATATCAAAACCAAAGACCACCAGTGAAAATAAATCCAGGTAGTAATCTAGTGAGCATGAAAGGTTTCAAATATCCAGAGACCAATAAAAGGTGTGTGCATAAATTCGTGATTCTTGTGTATCATACATGAAACTCTAGATTTAGTATTTACCCTACAAGTTTGTACTCTTATTAGGAAACCTCTCAACTCACCATTCTCCTTGTCTTCACTTACATTGAAAATTCTTCTCTGAAAGAAACAAGTCTCTCAGGAGAACTGATGGTAATTCCCCTTTCCTTTTTGTCAGCAACACCAGCTTTCCTTACTGCATCTAGTCTGGTCAGCAGAAAACACAAATCTGCCATTTGTAACACTTGGCTCTATTCTCTAAAGCAGACAAAAGGAAACAAGGCCCCAGATTGACATTTTTGAAAAAGACAAGTCAACTGCCTTTAGTACTTTGAAAATACTAATGTCTTCTTCTGATCTGTTAATTCTTTTTATAGCTTCAATAGAATTCTAAGCGGAAAAAGTGGTGAAAATGGGTTATTGCTGAGAAAACATGGTCATATGTGTATATTCTTGTGTATAAAATGTGTTTGTGTACTTAATCCAGAGCAATCAACAGAAACAGAGGTACAGGATTTCTTACCACATCATGTGCAATCTCCTACCACATGAGGCTAGGACACATCCTCTTCATCTTTGGGACTAATGTGAGAAACAAGCCCATACATGCATACACTAGACTGAAAGCAGCAGCTGAAAACAGAATCTTCTTTTCATTCTTGCTCAGAAGCACTGACTAGGACAATTGAAAGGAGTCTGCATTGTTTACATTCCTGTGTGATGGTTGTTACCTTGGATTCAGGTTACCATGGTGATGTTTACTAAGGAGGTTAGTATTAAGACTTGGTTACAGAACAAGTTTACTGAGGCTAGGAAAAGGTAACTTTTCCTTGAGGGTAACATCCATTTGTATAGATTTCCCATGGCAGGAGGATGAGCACCCCCACACACATACACACACCCAGATTATATAACAGAAACACTAATTAGATTTAGTTGGTGAGAAAAATCAAAAATATGACTTGAGAGGATGACGTTCTTTTACTTGTTCATTGTTTACTTTGTAATTTGAATTTTTACTTTTTTTCTTTATTGTAAGTGGTATCAAGGGTTTGTTGATCTTGTTTCTTTTATTTCTATTTCATTACTTTCGGATATAATTCTTATTTCTTACCATTTACTGGATGTGGGTTCAATTTTTTTCTAAATTGTTGCTTTGCATCATTAACACATTTGTGCTATTTCCGATTTACTTTTTCATTTATTCTTACATATACTACATCCCTAGCTCAGTTTCCCCTCCATCCTCTTCTCTCAATCCTCCCATTCCCCATCCACTACTCCATTTAACTTGCAAAAATGGCCGGTTTCCCGGCTTCCCATGGATATCAACCAAACATGGCATATCAAGTTGCAATAAGACTAGTTGTCTCCACTCATATTAAGGCTGTATTAAGCAACCCAGTAGGAAGAAAGGGTCCCAAAAGTAGGCAACAACTTCAGCAACAGTCCCTTCTCCCATTGTTAGATAATCTAACAAGAATAACAAGCTATGCCAACATAACATATATGCAGAGGGCCTAGGTCAGACCAAGACAGGCTCCCTGATTATTTATTCAATATCTATGAGCTACTATGAGCATAGGTTAGTTGTTTCTATGGGTTGTTTTGTGGTGTTCTTGACAACTCTGGCTGCTACAGTCCTTCCTCCCCCTATTCTGCAAGATTCTATGCACAGTATGTGACTCTGACTCTCTGCATCTGTTTCTGTCAGTTGCTAGATGGAGCCTTTCTAATGAAAGTTATGCTAGGTACCTCTCTATGGTATAACAGAATATCGTTAAGAATCATTTCATTTGCTATTTTGGTGGGACTGGGCATTGGCTCTGCCCACAATTTTTCTGACACCTTTATCTCAGCACATCTCAGACAGGACACATTGTATGTAGAAGGTGTTGTGGCTGTCTTGGGTGCCTCCACTGGAAGCCTTCCCTGGTTGTAAGAGATAAGTGGTTTAGGCTCGGTATAACCCGTTACTAGGAGTCACTCTCATAGATTACTAAGAGCTTCCATTTCACTAGGCTTCCCAATCAATCCCCCCAATTAGAGTCATTTCTCCCAGTACTCTATCTTCCATCCTCTCCCCATGTGATCCCTCCTGTGTCTGTCCCCATATACCCTCAGTCTACTCTTGATATCTGTTAAATTTCCTCTTCTCAGGGAGATTCACACTTCCCCCCTTTAGCCCTGCTGGTTACTTAGCCCCTCTAGATATCTGGATTGTGGCATGATTATCATTTACTTTAAAGCTCTTATCCAATTATAAGTGAGTACATGCCATGTTTGTCTTTCTGGGTCTGGTTTACCTCACTCAGGATGTTTTATTTTTCTAGCTCCATCCATTTGTCTGCAAATTTTATGATGTTATTTTTCTTAACAGAATGTAGGCCCTAATATTGGCAATTGATAAATAGAACCTCAAGTAACTGAAAAGCTTTTGTAAGGCAAAGAACACAGTTAATATGACAAAACAAAACCTACAAAATGGGAAAATAAATTGCTATCATCTCCATATCTGAAAAAGGGCTAGTTTCTAATAAATATTTAGAAAATCGAGAGGCTGAAGAGTGTTTAATCCCATTTAGATTTGTGAAACCAAAGTAAACTCAGGCAGAGGGTATGTCACCAGATCCAGATGTTGAATTCAGAGTTAAGTTTTTGGAACTAATGTAAGGAGAGTTTGATCATGTTTTGATGGCACATTTGATGTCGGATGTGCCAAGCATAGTGGTGGGAATAATGTAGTTGAAACAGATCAGATTGGATCTGTAGACAGTGAGGACCTTGGGCTAGGTCTGAGGAGTTGATGAGACTAAAGGAAGACCAGTTTAGAGAATTCATTGGAAATGTATTAGGCTGGTTTATGGCAGAGGATGGGGATGTAGGCAAAGCCCAGGGTTTAGGTATGGAGTGGACTGGTAGCCAGAGGAAGAGTGAAGTTGTCTTATTGAAGTCTGTACCACACGTAGTGTGTAGAGAGCTGCTAAGTGCCACACCTTAAAGATGGTGCTGGCTTCCCCCTTCCACCTCCCCAAGGGTGAGTGCTCTCTGGCACAAACAAGCCCTTATTTGGTTAAGTCTATTCAGCCTGTCTGCTTCTGCATTAGACTAGCCTATCTGCAGGGTTCACTGGGGTTGGTTAGCGCAAGGGGTTTTAAGCCTGTGCAGGGGTTCCCCGGGGTCCCGCAGGTCAGAAGAAGCATGTTCAAGGATCCTGATTAAAACTGCATGAAGAAGATCTTTCCTGAGTTGTGTCTTCCTTGCTGGCAGGGGCAGGCACATACAGTAGTGGTTATAAGGTCCCTTGTGGGAAGCAATGTTAAAGTCACTGGTGAGTCCCAACAAAAACTAGTTGCCTGAGTAGAAGGTTGAGAACAGTTGCAGTAGCAAGACTAGGGGAACCGAGGGAGACTAGATGGAGAATAGGAGGCAGGATCATAGGTAACCTACCAGAGTATTTACCACTTGTAGTGTTGCTAAGGTTCATGGTAGAAAGTTGGGTTTTGATCTTTTGCAAATAGCAAAGGAATGTAGATAGAATGAGTGGAATTGATGAGAAGTAATATTGGCAGGACTATGAGAATGCTGGGGTGACCATAATGGAGACAATAAAGGAGGTCAAACCTAACCTACCTTGATCCCCAATAAATGTGGTAGCTGTGGGATTCCTGATAGTAAGGCACCAAGGTTTATTTTTGTCATTATTTGTGAACTTCTCTGATTATCATTCCATTTTGAGGCATGTAATGATTAGAATAACCTTGCTTTAGAGAGTTAAAAACTCAGGCTTTGTTCCATTGCTCTATAGTCTGCTCAGTCTGTCACCTGACAGCTGATTTTCACCTCAGCTGCCTCTAATTGTAGTCAACCAAATAGCGAGCTGGAGTTTCTGAATACATTTAACATCTCAGAACTTAATTTATATCACTTGTTATATTACTTTATTGAGGAGGAAATGTGTTATTATTACTTTCTGTGTTCTTAAATAGTAAATATATACTTACATGTCCACCATCTCTTAGCTTTTTTTCTCTAGACTATGTCTTCGTTTCTGTAGGCAACCACTTTGCTTCCAAATTTCAATGAAATATGCAAAGAGCATTTATGAATAACTTAGTGTCCTTACAAGGAAGTTTAAGCTTGATTTATAGTAACTTCCCTAATGTCAAAACAGATACATTTATAATTTAACTGACTTTGTTTAGGATTGAGGATTGTGAATGAGAGTGCTCTGAAAAAAGCTCTGCTTTTTTTTTTTCTTTTTTGAATCTTCTTCAGGGCTGATTAAATGATTTAAACTTCAAAAATTGTAGAAAGTATATAATGTTGTAGGTCCAAAGCCTAATTAAAATTATCTCAGACTATATTTAGCACTCTGATTATCCATTCCTTTGCCATCTTTTTATCTGATTTAATAGCCATGTGACTATCAGGAGAAAATTTTGAAGTGTATTAACTTTCCACAGCCTAGTTTTCACTAACCAAAATGCTACAGTGTTAATAGGCAACAACTGAGGTTTATAGTTAGTACATCATAGCATTGCTGTAACTCACTACCTATTGTCCCCACAAATGCACAAATGTATGTGGAAATTGCCTAGATTTGTTACATATTTTTTTCTATTATGTAGAGATGCCTTCACAACTGTTACCTAGCTCCCAAGCCATGGTGAATGTTTATGCTTCCCTAAAGAACTATTTTTTACTCCTGTCTGGTAAGATATTTATTGTTGTGTTATTTTAACTTCTCTTCTTTTTAAAAAATACTTTTATAAAATGCTTTTGTTTTTATTTTATTTCATATTTCTTTCTTATTATACATATCAATCCCAGTTCCCCCTCCCTTCCATCCTCCCATGCCCCTTCACGATCCCTGTATCACATCCCCCATTTACTCCCCAGGAAGGGTGAGTCATTCTAGGAGAGATCATCAAAATCTGTCAAGTCATTTGGGGTAGGGCCTAGGCCTTCCCTTCTGTATCTAGGATAAGGGAATATCTCTCCATGGAAAATGGGCCCCCAAAGTTGTTTCCTGCACCAGGGATACAACCTGGTTCCACTGTCAAAGGTCCCATAGACTGCCCAGGCCTCCTAACGGAGACTCACTGTCAGGGAGTATGGGTCAGCCCAATGCTAGTTTTCCAGATATCAGTCAGGGGCCCATGAGCACCCCTTTGTTCAAGTCAGCTGTCTCTGTATATTCCTATAGCCTGATCTTTTATTTCATGTTCATGGGTGCTGTGCCCAGGTGTAAGTCTTTGCTACTGTTGTTATGTTCAGAAAGCATTCTCCTATAACAATTAGTTCAAGGGTACCTCCCAATTTCTCTTCTAAGAGGCTCAGTGTGGTTGGATTTATGTTGAGGTCTTTGATCCATTTGGACTTATATTTTGTGCATGGCAATAGATATGGATCTCTCTACAGTCTTCTACACACCATCATCCAATTATGTCAGCAAGATTTGTTGAAGTTGCTTTCCTTTTCCAGTTGTGTAATTTTAGCTGTTTTGTCAAAAATCAAATGTTTATAGGTACATGGGTTAAAAATACAAAGCTTTTCAATTTGATTCCGTTGGTAAACCAGTCTATTTTTGTGCCAATACGAAGGTGTTTTCAAAAGTATAGCTCTATAGTACACCTTGAACTCAGGGATGATGATGTCTTCGGAAGTTCCTTTATTGGACAGGGTAGTTTTGTATATCCTGGGTCTTTTGTTTTTCCATGTAAAATTGAGTACTGTCGTTTCAATATCTGGGAAGAATTACGCTGGGATTTTGATGAGGATAGCATTGAATATGTCGATTGCTTTTGGCAAGATTGCCATTTTGACTATGTTGATCATACCTTTCCAAGAGCATGGGAGACCTTTCCATTTTCTGGTATCTTCTTTAATTTCTTTCTTGAAAGAAGCAAAGTTCTTGCTATATAGTTCCTTCACTTGTTTGGTTATCATTACTCCAAAATATTTTATGTTGTTCGTGGCTAATGTAAAGGGTAATGTTTCTCTTATTTATTTTTTAGCCCCTTTATCATGTGTATATAGTAGGAATATTGATTTTTTTTTTAGTGAATCTTGTATCCTACCACATTGCTGAAGGTGATTTTCTGCTGTAGCAGTTCCCTTGTATTGTTTTTGGGTCACTTATATAAACTATCATATCATGTCCAAATAGTGAAAGTTTGACTTCTTCCTTTCCCATTTGTGTCTTCTTGATCTCCATTTATTGTTTCATTGCACTAGTTATAACTTCAAGTACAATTCTAAAGAGATATGGAGATATTGGGCAGCCTTGTCTTACTCCTGATTTTAGAGGAATTGCATTACATTTCTCTACTTTTAGTTTGATGTTGGCTATTGGTTTATTGTATATTGATTTTACTATACATATGTATTTTCCTGTTGTCCATAACCTCTCCAAGTCCTATATTATGAAGGGGTGTTGTATTTTGTCAAAGGCTTTTCAGCATCTAATGAATGATTTTTTTCTTTTTCAGTTCATTTATATGGTGGTTTACATTGATAGATTTTCATATGTTAAGAAGCCAACTTGGTCATGATGGATGTGTTCTTGGATTGGATTTGGCAGTACTTTATTGAGAACTTTGAATCAATGTTCATGAGCAATATTGTTCTATAATTCTCTTTTTTAGTTGTGTCTTTGTGTGCTTTGGTACCAAGGTGATTGTAGCCTCATAAAAGTAGTTTTGAAATGACCCTTTTGCTTCTTTGTGCTGAATAACTTGAGGAGTATTGGTATTAGCTCTTCTTTGAATTTCTGGTAGAAATCTGCACGGAAGCCACCTGGCCCTGAGGTTTTTATTTTATTTTATTTTATTTTATTTTTGGTACAATTTAATGACTGCTTCTATTTCATTAAGGCCTATGAGTCTATTTTAATTGCTTATCTGTACTTGATTTAATTTTGGTAAATGATATCTATCCAGAAAATTTTCCATTTCCTTTAAATTTTTTAATTTTGTGGAGGACAGATTTTCAAATCATGACCTAAAAATTATCTTTATTTCCTCAGTATCTGCTGTTAGGTCCCCCTTTCATTTCCGATTTTGTTAATTTGCATGTTCTCTCTCTGTCTTTTGGTTAGTTTGGATAAAGATTTGTTTATTGTGTTTATTTTCTCAAAGAACCAACTCTTTGTTACACTAATTCTTTGTATTGTTTTCTTTCTTTCTACTTATTTGATTTCAGTGCTCAATTTGATTATTTCCTGGCATCTATACTTCCGTGTAGACATTGTTCCTTTTTGTTTTAGAGCTTCCAGTTGTGCTGTTAGTTCTCGAATGTGACTATTCTCCAATTTCTTCATGTGGGCACGTAGTGCTATGAACTTTCATCTTAGTACTGCTTTAAAAGTGAGCCATAAGTTTGTGTATGTTGTGTCTTCCTTCTCATTGAATTCTAGGAAGTCATTAATTCATTTTTTAATTACTTTATTTTTATTTTACATATCGTTCCCACCCACCCACCCACACACATACCCACTGAACCACCTCCCATGTCATCCCTCCCCAACTCCATCGGGGAGTGTGATGCCTCCCAGGAGGGATCATAAAAATCTGTCAAGTCATTTGGAGTAAAGTCTAGGCCCTCCCCTCTGCCTTAATGGTACAATTTTGCATTGTTCAGATTCCATGAGTTTGCAGGATTTCTTCATTTTTGTATTGTTGTTGAATTCTAACTTTAAAGCATGGTGGTCTGACAAGATATATGGTGTTATTCTAATGTTTTAATATCTGTTGAGCTTTGCCAT
The DNA here is from genome assembly GCA_030556225.1 of Cricetiscus sungorus. Taxonomy (NCBI): domain Eukaryota; kingdom Metazoa; phylum Chordata; class Mammalia; order Rodentia; family Cricetidae; genus Cricetiscus; species Cricetiscus sungorus. Next base: position 52,315,490 of record JANBXA010000726.1, on the reverse strand, counting down.
GTTGCTGAGTATGTAGTCGATTTTAGAGATGTTTTCATGTGAAGCTGAGAAGAAGGTATATTCTTTTGTGTTTTTATTGATTTCAGTTTAAAGTCTAATTTGTTAGAAGAATAGCTACACATTCTTGTTTCTTGTGTCCATTATGATTAGAAGATCTTTTGCAAATACTTTACTCTGAGGTATCATCTACCTTTGAAGTTCTGGTATGTTTCTTTAATGCAACAGAAGGATGGATTCTGTCTTCATATCCATTCTGTTAGTCTGTGTCTTTTTATAGGCAAATTAAAACCATTAATATTGAGGAAAATTAAGGACTACGGATTGTTAATTCTTGTTTGTTTTGAATTTGTTGGTGGTGTTGATATTATGAAATTTACCCTGCTTTTTCTCTTGGCATCTGCTAAAGTGGGATTATCTATTGTCTGTTTTTGTGAGTGTAAACTTCCTTGGGTTAGAGTTTTCCTTCCAGAACTTTCTGTAGGGCTGGAATTGTGGATAGGTATTATGTAAACCTGGTTTTATCATGGAAAATCTTCTTTTAATCATCTAGAGTGATTTAGAGTTTTGTTGGGTATAGCAGTCTCCGCTAACATCAGTGGTCTCTTAGTGTTTGTAGAACATCTATCCAGGACCTTCTGGTTTTCAAAGTTTCCATGGAGAAGTCAGGTATAATTCTGGTAGATCTGCTTTTATATGTTACTTGGCATTGTTTTTTCCTGCTGAGTAGTACTCCATTGAGTAAATATACCACATTTTTCTCCATCCACTCTTCAGTTGTTTTCTCGTACTGGATATTACAAATAATGCTGTGAAAATGGTTGGACAGGTGTCGTTGTTGTGTGAATGAGCATCTTTTGGGTATATGCCTAAGGGTAGAATTACTGGATCTTGGGGTAGACTGATTCCCATTTTCCTGAGGAACTGCCATACTAATTTCCATAGTGGCTGTATGAGTTTACACTCCCACCAGCAGTGGAGGAATGTTCCCATTTCTCCAAATCCTCTCCAGCATGAACTGTTTGTGTTTTTTTTTTATTTTAGCCATTTTCACAGGAGTAAGATGTTATTTAACTTATATAATTCTGTATATATTTTATATACTAATCCCTTGTTTAAAATATCCTTGAAGATAGGTTTTGTATTTTGTTACCTATCTGATCAATATGGCTATAGTTTCCTGTGATATTCAAAAGCATTTAAATGCATGTAGTCCTATAAGTCAAATTTATTATTATTTTCCATCCTATTAGAGTCATTTTCAGAAATTTGTTGCGTATGTCTCTATTTGAAAGTTGATATTTTTGTTTTCTTCCTCCTATTTCAAATTTTCAAGTATTATTTCAAAATATTTGATTGATTTTGAAATTGTTCTTGTATATGATTTAAAAAGTAAGGCTAGTGTATTTGGAATAGATATATATCCAGATCTACCAGCATGTCAAATTTTCCTCAAAGCCCTTCCTTAGCTACAGACAATTGTTGGCTGCTAATACAGGGAGAATAAATATTCTCGAGAGATGTGCTCTCTAGAAGTTTATGTAATACTAAGTGTTCATCTCTAAGAATACACACACACACACACACACACACACACAAACACACACACACACACACACACACACAAAGGTTGTATATATTTGTGAAGTTATGGGTGTGGAGGATACTTTGGAAGAGAGAGTTGTGTGGAGATTATGTAAATAGAGTTCAAGATCTTGCTGGGGAAACCCACAGAAACAGTAGATCCAAACAAGGGGAGCTCAGGGACACCAGAATGTCAGTTCAAAAAACAGCATAGGACAGAACCAGGCCCCCTGTACATGGATGTCAGTAAGGAGGCCTGGACAATCTATGGGGCCTCTGAAAGTGGATCAATATTTATTCTCAGTGTAAAAATGGACATTTGGAGCCCATCACCCATAGAGGTGTACTCCCTCAGCCTGAACACATGGAGGAGGGCCTGGGCCCTGCTCTAAATGTTATGATAGACTTTGATGATCCCACATGGAAGTCCTCACCCTTCCTGTGAAGCAGAGTAGGATGGGATGGTTGTCATCGGGAGGCATGGGAAGATTGGAGGGAATGGGAACTTGGAATGATATATAAAATAAGATTATTTCTAAAATTAAAAAAAGGAAAAAAAGAAAAATGTAGAGTTCCTATGTCTAAGAATCACATGAAATAATAATGTAAAAATGAACAGAATAATTTACTTTTTATATCTTTCTCAAGAGGGCAAGAATACATGGGATGCCATTCATAAGAGATGTTTATTCTTGATTCCTAAGCTCTTCTTATCATACTGTGATTGATGTATTGTTTAGTGATAGGCATCATAACATATTAGAACAACAGTCCTACTGATGCTGAATATTTAGTTTAAACATATCTAATAATAACCTTATTTAATATCATTAAATCAGATTAGTGATGAAAATAAGAGTTGATAACTCTGGCAATATAATAATTCATTCTTCTCCTGGGCCATTTACCTGAACCACTTATGTGACCAAGTGACAGTTATAATTTTACTATCCTTTATTACTTTATTCCAATTTAATATAGATCAACAAATTTCATAGAAGATAAGATTAAAAAAAATCTCCATGTGATCACTGGAGAAAGACATAACTAGATTTTGTTCATCAATTCAAAAAATAAATTATCGACGTGAAAGACACAGATAATAAAATGACAATTGGTTCAATGTATAGATATAAAGAGAAGCAGACTCCCACAACTAAGCACTGATCCAAACTGGAATCCAGATCCAGAGAGGGAGGACATTACCAGGCTAAAGAAACCCACAGAGACAGCTGACCCGAACAAGAAGGAGGTAATGGGCCCCTGGACTCATAGCTGGGAATCCAGCTTTGGACCGACTCAGACCCCCTAAACATGGGTCTCAGTTAGAAGGCCTGGGCAGTCTAAGGGACCTCTGAGAGTGCAACCAGGATGCAGGATGCATCCCCAGTGCACAAGAGTATTTTGGAAGCACATTCCCCATGGAGGAATACTCCCTTAACCTAGAGGCAGGAGGGAGGGCCTAGTCCCTACTCCAAATTACTTGACAGATTTAGATGACCCCTTCTGGAAGGCATCACCCTACATGTTGAGTGGGGGAAGAATGGGAGGGAAGGGTGGTTGGGGCATGGGAGGGTAGGAGGGAGGGAGGGAGGGAGTGGGAACTGGGATTGACATTTAAAATAGAAAAATAAATTAAAAAAATAATGGAAATTTAACAACTGTAGTCCCAATATGTTATTATTCATTTGTCACTGTTACTCTGATTTGTATAGTATATGATTGTGTGTGTATATATATACACACACAAATTTAAATCCAAGTGTTTAGAAGAAGTTCTAGCAAGAATATTCCATTAAAACTTTTAGTTAGGATTTCTTTCTTTCTTTTTTTTTTAATTTTTTGAGACAGGGTTTTCCTTTATTGCTTTGGAACTGTCCTGGAACTAGCTCTTGTGGAACTTGCTGTTCTCTAACTCACAGAAATCACCCTGCATCTGCCTCCCCAGTGCTGGGAATAAAGGCATGTGCCACCAACACCCAGCTGGACAGGGCCCCTAGCAATAGGAAAAGAGTGTTCCAATTCTAGGCAAAAGAGTCCTAGACACCACATTCCCACCGTTAGAGGTACCACAAAACCCACAAGCTATGTCATAACATGTGTGCAGCAAAATGACCCAGCATAGATCCTTGAAGCACCTATGAGCCTTGCATAGTTGAGTCTGTGGGCTATGTTATCTTGGTAGGACTCTCCACTTTAACTGAGATTACCAATATGATTGCCTTCATTGCATCTACGTATGTATGTATTAGATGAGTTTGAGGTAAAATACCACTGTCCATTTTAATGTTGGTCAGTTGTATCAAACTTACCATCTTAACAAAAAAATTAAAGAATTTTCTCACCTATTTACTTGTGCATATAAAATACAAAAATGCGAGGCATATATGAAGATGGAGAAATTGTAGGTGAAGTATAGATGGCAGGCATTTTCAAAAGATATTCTGGTATTCCCTGGTTTTCTTTATATTGATCCATCAGATCATTTCTACCATTAAATAAAATAACTTGGGAGAGAATTATGATTAATTATTAATGGATTTGATGATACTTGGCTCAGATAATAAGACATAATTCTATTATCCATTTATATTTGGTGATCAGAATGTCACATATTCTTGAACATATATTGGTAGCATATTTTGGCTAAGTTTTCTCCTTAATGATATTGCTAGAGGAAATATAGGGTTTTTTTTTTTTTGCTTTTGTTTTGTTTTCTTTTCTTTTTGGACATAGCTAGTTTTGCATTCTTAGCATTGTTTTTGCTTTGTTTTCTATTATATGAATAATTTTATATATGAAAACAACTTCAGATCAAATCAGTCACCTATTTTCATAGAAGTCTTCCAGGTGGGGTCAACACAATCTGTCAAGTCATTTGGAGTAGGGACTAGGTCCTCCCTCCGGCGCCTCTATGTTATGGGAGTATCCCTCCATGTGGAATGTGCTCCCAAAGTCCTTTGTGCACTAGGAATACATCCTGGTTCCACTGTCAGAGGTCTCTTAGACTGCTCAGTCCTTCTAAATGAGACACCTGTTCAGGGGTTCTGAGTCAGTCCGTTGCTGGTTTTCCAGCTACCAGTTGGGGGTCCATTAGCTCTCCCTGTTCAGGTCAGCTGTCTCTGTGGGTTTCTGTAGCCTGGTCTTGTACTTCCTATCTGCAGCTGGAAGACAAGTCATTCAAATTTGGGCTCAGAAAATAGCTTAGCAAGGAAATTGCTTTTACTTTTATGCATAAGACCTGGGTTTGATTTCTAGAACCCATATAAGTGTTATTGCATATCATTCACCTGAGTTTGATATCTAGAACCCATATAAGTGTTATTGCATATCATTTCATGTATTTGTAATTTCACCACTGAGACTGTGGAGGCACATGGATCAGTGGGGCTCACAGGCAAGCCAATCCATAACAGTTGTTGGATTCAGACCAAAAAGAAATCCATGTAAAATGGACTTGGGTGGTATTCCTGAGGATAGCATTTGAACTTTTCCTCAATAATTGTGCATACATGGATAATCAGAGGCATCTCTGTCCCACCCTGTCATATAGCCATTTCCACATAATCACTTAGAGAATTATTTTATTAATTTTGGACAAGTAGCTCAGCTTAATACTTGCTAACTTTTACATTTAAATTAACCCATATTTCTATTTTTCCCATGGCTCAAGGTTTGTAACCTAATTTTGTACACATACTGCTTGTTGAACAGATGGCTGGCATCACCCTTGATTCCTCCTTCTTCTCTCTATCATTCTCAGTTTGACTTTTCCGCCTAACATTATTCTGCGTGGCTATTTGTCAGTCAGCTTTTTTATTAAACCAATCAATATAATATTATGAGCAGGTTTTTCCCCCTTGATGCCGGTCTGGTTCCGCCACCACACCAGCCCCTAATAACACACAGAGACTCTATATTTGATATAAGGCTGTTGGGCAGTTAATAGTTTCTTACTGGCTAGTTCTGTCTTAATGATTAACCCATTTCTACTATCTAAGTATTTCTACTTGGCTCATCTTACCAGCAAGAGTGGCTGACGTGCTACCTCTCTGGGCTCTCCATGTTGACTCCTCCTTCCTACTTGCTCCTTTCTCCTAGTCTCCTAGCCCTGTCTATCTTGCTTTTCTATTGGCCAACAGTGCTTTATTCATTAACCAGTATGAGAAACATATATACAGATTAACATCTACCATCAGTGTAATGTGCACAATGTACAGAAATATTCCATAGCATATATCTGCAGAGCCTACTACTGCTGAAACATCAGTGCACACATACATACACATGCAAAATTATAGTTTGAAAACATTCAAATATGTGAAATTTTGAAGCAAGAAAAATGTTTCAAATTGGAGTCCTGAAGTTCACATTTTCATCAAAAAAGGCTTATAACAATTGTTCTACAGTCACTTTTAACCACTTATATCTCAAAATCATAGCGATTGCTTTATTCAAAATTAATATAATACTATTTTTAACTTTTCTTACAACTTTACTTAGCATACACTGGTATTATACATTTTTCTCAATGTTTCTGAATATTTTAAATACCTTCATGCTTACCAAATAAAATAGAAAGTAAAACTCCTTTAAAATAAATGCCTAGAATTAAACATCAATTTAAATTTATGTCTATGCAAATCATTTACCTAGAATACACATTTGTTATTAGCTGATCTCAGACAATCATGATTTGCAGCAAATATCCATAAGGTCTATAATTTTTGATTAAATATATTCTAAATCATATGCTTAAAATGTGGGACAGATGTGCCATAGAAATAAAGCAAATATGACTATCATAATATATTATGTGTACAGACAATAATGTGTTTAAAAGCATCTGCTATGCAAAACAAGCATAAAAAATACATAACACAATATATTGGGTAGGAATTAATTCAGGACAAAATTGCTCAAAATGATTCTTTAGAAGGTTAGGTTTTGTTGTTGCTATCATCTTGAGGTATAATGAGATCTTTCCCTTATTATTGAACTTCATATTATATCCAAAACACTATTTCATTAAAATGTTGGTATGAGTTTTATTATAAGAATTTTTAAATAAAGTATTACACACAGTTAGTTGTAGAAGTTATAAGTATTTTAATATTATCCTATGTGTGCATTCCATCATTCTTAAGACTGCTAGCCTAACATAGATGAAACCCTGCATTTGATTTGAAGCAACACATAAAACAGAACGGATGGCACATGCCTGTAGTCCCAGGTGTCATGAAGCAGAAGCATAAACATCAAGATTGTATATAATCTCTATCACCTGTGTAGTAACTTTAAAGTAACCTTGGAATATATGAGATCCATTATCAAAAAAATAAAAGAAATAAAATAAAAAGTATAAATAAATAAATAAATAAATAAATAAATAAATAAATAAATGAAAAATTATCCTCTTGTATATTTCTACTGAGAAAACTGGAGTAAATGCAGGATAGGGTTATCTAGGAAGAAGAACTTCAGTTGAGAAAATGCCTCCATCTCATTGTCCGTAAGCAAGTTTGTAGGGCATAATTTTGATTGATGATTGATGTGTGGGCTCCCAGCTGTCTGTGGTGGGTGATGCTCTTAGGCAGGTGGTCCTAGATTGTATAGGCAGTTAGCCTGAACAAGCCATAGTTAGCAGCACTCCAGGTTCTTGCCTGAATCCCTGTCCTGAAGACACTTCATGGAGATGTTAGCTGAAATAAATCCTTTCTACACCATGTTGGTTTTTATCATGGTAGTTTAGCTTTATAGCAATGGAAACATAACTAAGGCAATATATTAAATCAATTCTATTTTATCCAAGACATTTCTCTGTTAAAATCAACCCTACACATATTCAAGATGGTCATAAGAATTATAGATGACATATACTCTAGCAACTAATTATATATTAATTTTACCTCTAAACATTAGGAATATGAATGATATTTATTACATTCCCAGGTAGATTACATAGCTTTTTCATGTGTAATGTATGATTTTGTTAGTCTTGCCAATTATATATCTCATTTTAAAGGCAATAAGAGGTCACTCTGGTGTCATTTTGAGTTACTGTTACCATGGCCCAAAAATACAGATTTAGGTTACCCCCAAAACCATGTTCCAATGTGAAGCAGTTTCATCAAGATTTAATAGTTTTGCAGAACAAATAAAGACATAAATGAAGGCAAGTTTAAAATGAATTGGTGGGTAAAGCAATTCATACAATAGGATAGAATTTGATGGGGGAACATATTCTATACGTCTAAGATACTATATGTTGACATTCTTAGCATTTACATTGGTGGAAGCTAGTGATATTTTAATTCAATAGATTCTAAGAGGTTTTCATTTATTATCACAAGATATTAGTTCTGATACAAAATAGGCTAAGGAATCGCTGTTCTATAAGGCTAAAACTGGCCAAAACTTGATCTCTGAAACTGAAAAAATATACAATATCTCCAGTTCTTAGATTCCAATCAGTCCAATAGTCTCTACAGATACAAACTCCTTCAAGGAGTTATTTTTTCTTGTTTACAGTTAGACACAGTGTAACAATGTTTAGCACATAATTTTTCTATTCTTCTTTTTTTATTTTAAAATTGGTTTAATTTGGATTTTACAGAAACCTGAATGAAATATGTTAAATCCAGTACTAATTTCTAAGAAAATATATATATACGATGCCAGAATTCCTTAAAAATAAATAGTATGACATTTTTGTTTTGCTGCCACATGTTGGCCCAAAACATCTCAATGAGAAGAGTTAGATCAAGTTGGTAAGAAAATTAATTGTGAATAAATACAAATGATGTTTTCTGGTTAAGTGGAGAGCCTTTCTTAGACAAACCCTTTAGCACTGCTTATCTGTACAGCTGCTGCTCACTAAAACTATTGCCATGCCTTGATTCTGAGCTTCTTCAGGCAGTTTCTTAAAAATAACTATAATATCTATCTCTTTTGACTATTAATCATTTTGTCAACTGGTAATTCCTATAACAAAATGTCATTTGATTATGATATATTTACTACAAAAGGAGTTCTTCTTTTGTATTTAGCAATAATAATAAATTAACTGATTGCATGTATTAATGTCATTTCTCTTCATGATATTTATAACTTTTCAGCATTTCATTTTTGATACAAGCAAAACACAAAGTAGATTTCATCCTATTCAAGTTTAGTACTTAACTAAAAAGATTGTGAAAGTACATGTTTCAATCAAAAGTACTTTTAAGTTTTTCAAACTAAATGAAGCATTTTTTCATTGAAATAGCCTGAGATTCCAAATAGATTGCATATCAGTTAAGCGCAGCACAAAGGAACTAACGGAAGAAGACTTTTGTAAATTAAAGGCCAACTTCCATTACATAGTGAGGGAGTATTGAATATTCTGTTTGGCTCTTAGGTCAACTTGACATAAGCTAGAGTTATCTGGGAAAAGGAACCTCAAATAAAAAAATAAAACAAAACAAAACAAAAAAAAAATTGCCTCATCCTGAGTAGCTCATGTAGAAGATGAAACTAGATACTTAGTGCTCACCCTACAACCCTACACAGATTCATTTTCATGTAATTCAAGGGCTTCACCATAACTAGGCTGATACCCTGAACCTGGTTGTAGGAAATAGAGGAAGCCTGAGTTAGGTAAGTCCTGATTGTATGTGTATTTTTGACACCCCACTATAAGGATCCCAATGAATCTGCCACATCCAAATGATAAAACTTTCTCTGCAATAGTGTCAGAATGATGACAAATCCTTCCTCGAGGTCTAAGTGTGACATGTTAATCATTGAATGCAAACCTTGCAAGTTTAGCTTTCTCTACTCATGTTAAGAGCTGGTGACTTCACACCTACAGTCATGAAGTTTCTGGCTTGTTATGGTAATTGGCATGGCTTTCTCAAATTGTACTCAACCCACCTGATAACATATGTTCATCCACAATGCCTGCCCTTTCTTTATTTCCTTGCAACCTCTACTCAGGGTTCCAGGATCAAAGTATGTATGTCATAGCTCCTGACAGAGGAAAATGTAAAAGTAACACATAGGTACAGGAAGGACATTTTGGACAGAACAATGGTAGTGCTGCCATTAAATCTAACAACTGGCTGATTAGAGCAAATGAAACAAAAAAAGATATAAATTAGCAAACAATATCCTTTGTGTGTAGAGGCATCCTTCAGAATGAGAAAAATATTTGATAACTACCCACATGACATAAAAATGCTATCTAAAATGTAAAAAAAATCAGAAATATAAACATAAAAAATACATCATGAAATTATGCAGAGTTCTCAAAAAACAAATACAAATGGTTGAGAAATATGTTTTATATATTCAACTTCTTTAGCCTTCAGACAAAAGTAAATAAAAACTTTGACATTTCATTTTACCTCATTCAGAATGGCTCTTTTCTTATTTTAATAATTTCAATGAAAGAATGGCTCTTAGGGAAGGGGAATATTGATTTAATGTTAGTGTCAATGCAAACTGGTACAACCACTATATGAGTTTGGACCTGCACAAAAAGCTATAAGATCAGCCATACCACTCTAATACACAAACATAAAAGACTATATTTATTGCAGAGACATCTGCTGTTTAGGAAATTGAAGCAACTTAATTGTCCACCAGATGATGTATGAGTAATGACAATATGGTATATTTACATATTGACAATATTATTTATCTATTAAAAATGAAATTGTGCATTTGCAGGTCAAATGATGGAACTGGAAAATATCTTCCTCAGTGATGAAACCTAGACCAAGATAGACAAATAGCACATGTTTTTTCTCATTTATGATATTAGCTCAAAATCTTCAAATAGTTTTGTTCCTTTTATAATACACATAGAAGCCAGGAAATTTATAATAAGGTATGGTGGGAAGGTCAGTCACCCAAGAAGTGGGATACAGATAGTGATACACAAATGGAACATGGAATCATAAAATAAGAAATGTTAAATGAAGGGGGAGATGGGAAGGCACAGTATAGGAGGGAATGTGGGGAGAGATAATCAGAACTAAAATACTTCTGTAAAAGTCATATGAAATACTAATGCTTCAGTAACTTTCTATAATATAAACATGTAAAACAGGATTTTAAATAGAGTTATCCTCAAATCAGACAATAATACTCCTTATAGATACCATAGGCTAACAAAAGTCCAGTAACTGAATTGCCTGTTATCAATTGCAATTGTTAGCAAATGAGGTACCAGACACTTCTAAAATTGCAAGCTATTGCCGTTGCTTTTGGCTGCCTTCCAGAACATGACAAGACCCTATTTATAAAGACACCATATACTTTATTCACAAAACACAGATAAATCAATCTAATACTCACCTAGAAGATTCATCTCTACTGGCTTAAAACTGCTGTAAGGTACAATGTATAAAACTGGAGGAATAAGAAGTAATCATTCATCTTCTACAGCTGTGAATCCTGGGAGTTACTATAATGACCATCCTGGTAATACATTCCCGATGTTACAATTGTCACACTATTGTCATGGAAATAACAAACCATTTTCTTATTGGATTTAAGTCCTACTTCACAAGATAAAAACCCATGCCTGGCACCACCACTGGGGCCAAAAATTTGCGCTTAGACAAGACATAATCAGAAGAGAAGGATATGCCTTTGTTACTCAGATAAAAGATCATAGTAGTAAATTGACTCTTGATGTCTCATCATAGTTTATTTTCATAGATTAGTGAAGTTCTCTGAACACATCAGAGAAGCTTCTTATTTTTGATAATCTTTTAAATTATATGTGAAACAAGCTTGTTTTACATGTCAATCCCAGTTTCCTCACCCTCATATCCTCCCCTGTTCCTCCCACCAACTCCCATCCCATGACCTTTCTGCTTTGCAGGGAGTAGACTTCCATGGGGAATCTTCAAATTCTGTCATATCATTTAAAGGGAACACAGGCCCTCCCCACTGTGTTTAGGCTGAGAGACTATCTCTTTATGTGGAATGGGCTCCCAAAATCCATTCTTTTATTAGGGATCAATACTTATCCATTACCAGAGGCCCCATAGACTGCTTAGCTCAGTCCTCCTAACACCCTCATTCAGGGAGTCTGGGTTGGTTCTATGCTGGTTTCCCACCTGTCTGACTGGAGTCCATGATCTCCCCCTTGTTTGGGTCAGCTGTTTCTGTTGGTTTCTCCAGCCTGGTATTGACCACTTTGCTCATCACTTCTCCCTCTATGCAACTGGAGTCCAGGAGTTCAGCTCAGTGTTTAGTTGAAGGTGTGTTATTCTGCTTTCATCAGGTACTTGATGAAGGCTCAAGGATGGCATATAAGGTTGTCATCTTTTGCAGTAAGTAGAAATTAACAGAGTCCTTCAAATGGTCAAGTTGCTGAGCGTAAGAGTCTTCAGAGCGCTCAACCCTAACTTTGACACCCATTCCTGCCAATGCTTGTGGCTTATAGGAGACGCAGGTGTAGAAAGAATGAAAAACAGAGACACTGCATGAGATTGATTTCTGAACATGTCAGGATTTCTGCATATGTAAACTCAGTGGCTGTGATAGCATCCATAACACTTTTCTTAAGTCCAAGAACAAATATCAGGGAAGATGGGCATAAAGTTTTATCTCCACCAAAAGAAAACTATTAGTAATTGATAACTTCTGGGGGAAGAAAGTATTAATTTTCTTTAAGTGTATGACCCCTGTTAGGTAAACCACCCAAGAGAATATGAGCAGGACTAATTAGACTCAGTGGGCTTAAACAAAACAAGGACATAAAGTTTGGTAGGATGGTAGAGGGGTGAATCTGAGAGAACTCTGAGGAGATAAGTGAATATGATAAAATTACAGTGCATCTAATTCTCCAAGAATCAATAAAAAGAGACCACAGTAACATGGACTTACAAATATTTCCTCACATATCATGTTAAATACTCATCTTTCATGTACAATATGAGTGTTGATTTATATAAAAATTTATATTTAAAAATAGCAGAAAATAGCAAGAGTAAAATTTGTAGTATGTTCCTGTCATTTACAATTGCATATAATTTAATATTTAGTTAAATAAATGAATAAAGGAAACACATTAAACACAAGGTCATTCTCAGGAACATTTTTGCTTAAAAAGTATTATAACAAGAAGATATAATCATCCTAGATAAAATTGATTAGCTGCCATTTCAAACAGCTAATCAAGTATTGAAACATTCATGAGGCTTTGCCAGGTGCGAACAAGGGTAAAATTGCTTGCTGTCAAGCCTGTAGACCTAAATTCAGTCTATTGATCCCATGGTAGAAAGAAAGAAGGGACTGCTAGATGATGTCTTCTGACCTCAACTTACACACTGAGTTATCCACATATATGCATACACATGCACAGATGTATTCACACACATAACCATACACTATTAATTACTATAATTGAAAATATTAAAACACACATGAGCTTTATAATTGGAAGTAATTCTCTGTAGTATATTCTCTGAGGAATATTTAGCAGTAACATTGCTATACTCATTAAAATGTTTAACATTATATTATCAAATTGAAAGCACAAACCTATAATTTCCATTTGTTTTCACCTATATATATATATATCATAGGTGAAATATATATATATATTAGAAATATATATATATATATATATACTAATATATATATATTAGTCATGTTTATCCAAAAAGAAAAATCCTATAAATTATTTTAAAGTACAGATTTTATCCTTTCTTTTTCTTTATCTAACCTGTATTTCACATTGTATATCACTCTCCTAGGTAACAATAATGCAAATATTTCTCTGTAGGTAGTTCATTCACGAACTATAGAACATGAGATAATTCTCTAGTTGCATTCTGCTAGTCTTCAAAAAAATCCTTTGTGTATTAGACAATAGTAAAACATTATCTAATATGTTTGCTCTTGCTAATTAACCCATCCTTATTGATGATTTTTGCATTATTGAGAATTTCAAATGACAATGTTAAAATTTAAATATATATTAAGAGTCAGAGAATTAAGTATTTAGAGTTGGGCCTGTCAGTAGTAGAATGTAATCACGACACTCAGGCAAACTGACACAGAATTATTTCAATTTCAAGACCTGTGTGAGCAGCTGACAGTGCAAACTCACTCCACACAACTTATCTACACTTTGTCTTAAAATGAAATATCATAAAGGAGCCATGGGATAGTGTGGTGTTCATGCAAGTTGCCTAATATCAAGAAATAGTATTTCAAAAATTAATAAAAGTAGCAATAACAATCAGGGAATAAAGGATAAATAAGAAATTGGACATTCAGTCATACATTTTTTCTGTAGCAATATTGATATGAAAAAATTCCCTTAAAGAGGACCATGAAATAAGAAAAACATGTCTTAATACAGTTGGGATAGAAGAGAGTAAAAAGAAGGCATTATAGTATGAAGATACAGATGCCAGAAAAAGAAACAGAACTGAGGCTATTGGAGTAAAGGGAAGACCAGCAGGGATGGGAGTGGACTGGGGAAGGGAATGAGGAAGGAGGATCATAGATCTATTTATGTATGCCTCCCCAGTGCTGGTATTTCAGCTACATGCCACATATACATGTGTTTCATAAAAAGAAAAATCAGAAAACAAAACATGAGTTCTTGGGGATCAAACTCAGACCTCCATGCTTGCATGACAGATATGTCACTAATTGAACTAACTGATCCATCTTCCCAGCCTACATTTGTACAAAACTGGTGATTCCTTCCTGAGTCTGGAGGGTATTTTAATTTTTACATATGTATAACTGATAACTTGTTCTCTTAAAGAATATTCAATTTGTTGTAAATGCCAGTGTCATTGTTACTGTTTTTTTTCAAATTGTGTAAGCTCATTAAGTTGTACTACCCCAAACTGGGAAAAGGATGTCACAAAGGAAAATAAAATCTTAAACACTTTTACAGAGATTTTTCCTACAGAAAAAAAGGATTTTTCTTAGAAATTCAGTCAAAATAATTTAATGTTGTAATACTATTCATACAGTTACAGGAAAAAAAGATTTAGGCTTCATGATAACCCTAAATAAAATCTATCATGTCTGTATCATAGATTTGATTATTTACTTGTGTTTTGGTTTTAATTTGGAAGCCCCTCCCTGCTTCCCTCCCTCCATTCCTACCCTCCCTACACATACACACACACACACACACACACACACACACACACACACACAGAGAGAGAGAGAGAGAGAGAGAGAGAGAGAGAGAGAGAGAGAGAGAGAGAGAGAGAGAGAGAAGGAGGTAGGAAGGTAGTCACTATTTCAGATGATAAGACTGTTTTGTAGTCTATGTAACTTTATGGACATGAGTATTAGCAAGCACAGGATCTGTCTTTGAGTCACAGCCAGCTCTGCTTTCAGCCTGGCTATCTACTTTGTACTCTGGCATGTGTTCTTACTGCCAGAGAGCACTCTGACTTTTTTCCTTGCCATGATATACCTACCATACATTCTGCAATAAAGAAATCTAAACCTTTATTCCATATATTTGTTTCTATCCTGTGTTATGTCACAGCAGTGAGAAAAGTGCCTATTAGAGTAGTTGTTAACTACTTATTCAGAATCAACAACTCACATGTGTTTCTAACTGGAGGCCAGTGTTTACATAAAATTTATGCCACTTTTCTTTCTTTTTTTCCTTCTGCTAAGATAATCCATTCCCATGCTTCCAGGAGATTCAAGTACTTAAATTTCATATATTAAAAATATTGATCAATTGGCCCATAACCTGAACATAAGTTTTCAATGGTTTGAAAGTAAATAAGTCTAGAAAAGAAAAGCCTCTTTCGGGTGTTCTCCTTAACTTTGCATGGACTGAATCAGAGGAAGTGATGTTATTTGTTAAATGAGGATTTTTCTCTTTCAAGGGCTGTATATTGGATTCATCGTGTCCTTTTGATATTTCCTGGTTATTGATTCCACAGAAAGAAACCAAAGTCTCCTATATTCTATTTTAGTGTCCTTCCATTTATTTGTACTGTGCGAAGAGTCCTTGGAGAGAACATCCAGATTGCAATAAGGAAATTGCATTTTCTGGATACAGATAAAATGGACCCACTGAAGCACTCCTGTGAACTCTAGTAGTTGTGATAGTCCTTGAATATGATTAGACAGATTGCAATGAGATATGAATGGTACATGGAGGTGACCTACTCAGTTAAATGAAACAAGATTATCATTTTAAAAGGACAAAATACACTAAAAATAGAGTTGAATTCAGTGTAGGAATATACCATTCTAGAAATTGCCTTAGAAGAACTAAATATAAGAATCAAAAGAAAAATTCTTGCACCATGACTTGCTTGTATTTTCTCTGGTATAGTTTATTAGAATTTTATCCTTCTCTGTAGTATAGATATATACTAAACTATAGTTCAGCTAATTATATGTTCACATTATTTTCATGAAAATGTTTGAGATTCCTTTTTCATACCTGTCAGAATTGTTAAGATCAATAACATGTGACAATTCATGGTAGTAAACATGTGGCACTTGCAGGCATGTACCAAATCAAAACACTGTACATTTGACAAAGCTTTTCTTGAAAGACAGCAGACAACAAAAGGAAATGAAAAACACTAGATGAATAGTAAGAGGGAAAGTTCTGTACGAATAAAAAATAAAACACCTTTTGAGCTATTTAGCTAAATTTTAGTTTAAGAATGGGAGTAAGTGGACATTGTATGTATTTTGAGATGCATAATAGAAGGGATCAGAAAAGTGGCCCAGTAAAAGTCCATAACTTCACACAGGAGGAAATTCAAACTATTAGATACAATAGATTTGTTGAAATATTCATGGAAACAATATTTCAAATATTGCAAATCTGTGGCTTTTACCTTAATGCTATATAAGCACACTAGATCTTTACTCTAAGACACCTGTGCTATCGTCACATTTTCTAACATGATTTATTGGAAAGAAAATTAGCTTAGAAACATAAGATTTTAATCATAGCCAAAAGTGTATGTTAAATTACTTTCCCATCTGTTACATCTGTCTTCCACACACATGTATACACATGTCACCCTCATATACCTATATTACATATACTTACATTATTTCCCCAACCTAAATTACTCTTTCTAATATCCTATGCTAAGGAAAAATAGTAGAGGCTACAAACCCTTTTCATATGATGTATTAGTAAATTCATAGCTAATGGCTTCTCCAAAGGCTATTAATATCTATCAATATCTGTATTACTAGTAGCCATCTATAGAATTCCAACAATAATATAGTCAACATACTGTGCAAATGAACAACTTATTCATACATTTTGATACATAAATGAAGTGAACCTGTGTGTGTATAGGGGGATAAGTAAATGCATGACTTTATCATGTTAGTGCATAATATGAAAATAAATACCACATTTACTAAAATCACAAACTGACAGTAGGCAACGTGGTCTATATAAATTATTAAAAGGTACATTTTACCATAACTTCTTAGAAGCTAGTTTAGTCAATGCTATAAGAAAAAGATTTTATTGTCTAATAATGTTTAATTGCAATTTATATAGTCTTATGTTACTCATTCTGTGTTATAATAGATACAACTTTTATTCACGACTTTTAAAAAATCTATATTCTTAACTAAGTTTTCTAATATAATTATGGATTTGGAACTATTTTCTTTTGAATATTCAAAGTAAGAGTTGGATCTCAGTCCCAACTAAAACATTTATATTAGAATTCTTTGTTTAAGGCTCAGAGATAATTACAGAAGGGGAAGAAAAAAAAGACTGCAAGGCCCAAAGGAACAGGAATTTTACAGTGAGATTGTATCTCATAGAATTGCCAGAAACTACACACAAAAGTCTTACTGAAACATCTGCTTAAACATAATATGAACAAGGATGACAGCAATAAATGTGTTATCATGGATCGGGAAAATCCATGAGCTCTTAACTCTAAACAAAGTTTTACAGGCAACCAAGTAATACTACAGTATAAAACACAGTCTTCCCCAGGGAAGAGTAGACCAATTTGTCATCTAACACCAAATGATCAGCCAAGAAAATTATATATATATATTATATAGGATGAAAGAGTATACATATAACAAAGAAAAAGATGCCATGAATTTGATAGAGAACAAAGCAAGGATTTGTAGGGTGGACCAGGAAGGTGGAAATGATGTAATTACATTAATCACAAAGAATAAAAACTATTTTTAAAACAATGTGTGCATATAAATATTGTTGTAATGATTAAAAGAAAAAGTATGTGAAGAAGCAATGAATTCATATTCCCTAGAATAATAAAACTAATTTAAAAACAAAACTAAATAAAATATTAATTAGAACACAGCTTATAGAAATGTACAAAAGGTATTAGGATCCTGTACTATCCATTTTCCCTAACTTAATTCTGAATTAATTCGAGATTATCCTTGATGATTACAATGTATAAAAGAATAAAAAGATAAATTATGAATTAGTGGGTCAAGGAACTGATGCTGTAGGATGCCCTTATATCTACATTATTGACTATTGGATATAGGTTTGAAGGAATGTTTCTTCTTTGTTTTATTATTTAACAGCTTACCTTCGATTTTTCCTTAGCTTCTTGATAGGAGAGTGAGAAAGGAAGGAAAAATAAAAAATATTCAGAATGTTTGGTTTCAAACTTAGAATTCACCTACTGCTGTGGCAGTTTTCTCAAAGCAGATAATAATGTTATTTCCTTGCAAAGGATGGTAACAGACTCTATATCTCATTAGAACAGTTGAAGAGTTACATTATATAGGCTCTTGAAACAGAAAGAGGAAATATGCTAAAATATTTGAAATCGGTCAACTATATATAGATTAAGACATGTTCGTACTAATAATGAGAGTGAAATATGGGTGTTTTTTATGGCCATATTAAGGAAAGATGCTATGAATAGTAAGAATGTTCAATCTAAAATATTAGAACTTATTTAACTCTACTGTAACTATATCCATGGATAAGACACTAGACACTGAAATATGTCACTTATGAAACTCAAGCACTTGGAGAAAGTTAAGATGAGAGATTTAAATGATGAGGAAATATAAATAAATGTATACCTAAGCGGAATAAATGACCATCAGTAAGCATTAATTATTGTCTATGACTTAATTACTCGTGATTTATCAATTTACTTAATTTTAGTTTAATTAAACATATATTAACACTATTATATTTTTACTATACAATATGAGAAAAACTAGAGTTTGTACTATGATGGATTTCTAGCTCTATATATGTTCAATGTGTTAAAGTGATTTTAGTCACTAAAGCAAACCATGGTCTAAATAATGAAATAATTTCAAGAGGATAAGATAAAGTAAGTTTCACAGAATAGTTAATGGAACAAAAGATCATTACAAATATACAAGTGGTGCTCCAGAAGATGTAACACATAACAATATATCATAGCTTTGGAGGCTGGGAAGTCTAAATATAATATTCTAGCAAGTTTCATGTCTTGTGAAGAATTTTTAACTTGTTCTTAACAGGTCAAAAATTGTGATCTTTTAGGGGTATGCTTTTAAGTCAAGTAACTAGTTCTAATTATGAGCGGTCAACATTCATGAACTAATACTCCATCAAGGCCTCTACTTCTACAATTTGTGTGTTACAATTTCAAAACATAAATTTGAGATAAATGCAAGTACCAGGCAGCATTATGCACCCCTTGGTCCATGAATAGCCATGTGTTACTCACCTATATATTGTATTTCTGCCATTCCACTAGTGTCCCAAATTTTGATTTGTCCCAGCTTCAACTCTGAAATCTTAATTATTATCTTACTAAAAATTGTTATAGATAATACAGAGGATATGCTACATCATGAAGAAAATTATTCCCCAATTTGTAAATCTATGAAATTGAAAGTATTTTGTGCTTCCAAAATTTGCTAGTGGGAAAAAAAAAACAGATTAGACACTTCCATTGTAAAGGGAGCAAGGGGAATGACTAAATGAATAGCAGTCCCAAATAAAGGCATAATCCAACAAGCGAAACTTATATTATGCTTTTACTTTCCAGATTCACTGGGAATAAATGCAGACCCCATCACTCCAGACAAACTAGAGAAATAAACTTGCTCCAATAGTTTCACTAGTGCCACAGTTGAGATAGCTTTTGGCCACTATCTTACTTCCATCAGAGACTTAAGTTGTGTCTGCATATTTCCCCTGGGCTTCATTGACATGCCAGTGGCTTTCTTGGTCCAAGGTTTAAAGGTCAGCTCACACAGCTTTTATAGATATTGCATTGAGGGTTTCTGAAGTAGAGTTACTTTGGACTCATGATGTAAGTGATAGTGCTTGTGATTTCTGAACTAACCTCTAAGATAATCTATCATCATTTTTCATGTCCAGTATAACTTCCATTTGATGACAGATTTCTGCTTATCACATAGTCATTTGGACACACATTTGGAGTGCTCAAATGAAATATGAACAGGTGGAGAGTTTTTCACATATTTATATTCTGTTCCTGTTTGGATGACAGTTTATATTTAAATAATTTCTATTCTCTCATATTTTGCTCACAGCAGCCAAGAGAAATGAAACCACATATTTGATACATAAACCATATCCAATTTCATTGCTCATAAGCTCCACCTTCCATAAAACATTATATCACTGTAACATCAGCCATGTAAGAAAATTATTTTTTTCCTTGACTAAATAACAACAGGGTGGCTTATGGCCATCGGTCACAGAAGTGTGGCTTATGAACATCAGTCTTTAATAATTCTGTTTGACTACCATATTAATTTTCTCTAAGACAATGGAGACTTCATCTATAGCTCTTATTTTCTTCTAAAATCTCAAAGGGAAGACCTTTTAAATATCTGTTCATAGCAATGTAGTTTTCTGACAATGAACACCTGAAAACTCTGCTCGGGTGTTGCATATTACAATTCCAATACCATGCTGTCTTTTCCAGTATGAGTTAAAACCACCACCCTTACTTCGTTATACCTGTTTTTGCCTTAATTTATCAGATATTATACTCTAGAAAGTAAACAGTAAAATATAAACATATTGAAAGCCCAGAAAAGATGGATTTCTTGTACATTTCAATTCTCATGAGAAAAAAAAAGAGGTGAGCTTGCTTTGTTTTTTTTTTTTTTAAACATTTATTTATTTTATGCTGGACATAATTATACATGCTTTTTTAAAAATGAAAACAAACATTTATAAACAATATATGGGAATTTGGGCATCGTTCTTTACTAACTGCTTCCTGCTAGTAAGAAGACACAGAAACCCTGGCTGTAGTGGTCTGCAAGCCTGCATTTTCCCATTGATGTTGCTTCAGGGGGACTTGTTCGATCAAACCACATTAGTCTGGAAGGAATCGACAGCTTTTCATTTTCTGTGGAAACAAAATTAGAAATCTTTTTCCCCAGTAACTTGTCCATGGGCTTAAATATTGAAGACAAAGCATATTAAATATAAATATTGAATTAATCAAGCAGCATTTTTTCCTTCTTTTTTATTAATAATATAGTTTAAATTTTTTTCATGTGGATCCCAGTTTCCTCTCCCTTCCTCCCTCTACCCTCTCTCCCTCTATCCCTCTCTCTTACCCTCTTTCCCCTGTGGCATGCACCCTGGCCACCCACCCCTCTCATCCCCCCATCCCCATTCCACTTACAGGGCTATGCTATCCTGGTTGGGTCATATAAATATGTCAAGTCATTTGAAGTAGGGACTAGGACTTCTCTCCTCTCTCTAGGTTAAGGGGTTATCCCTCCATGGGGGATATACCCACAAGGTCCATTTGTGCATCTTGAATAGGTCCCTCAGACTGTTCAGTCCTTCTAGCTGAGACCCATATTCAGGGGGTCTAAGTCAGTTCAATGCTAGGTTCCTAGCCATCAGTCTGTGGGAACCAAGCTACTGCATGTTCAGGTCAGCTGTCTTTGTGAGTTTCTGCAACCTGGTCTTGTCCTGTCTCTCTGCATTTGGATTCTAGTCAACTCAGTGTTTGGCTATGGGTGTTTGCTTCTGTTTCCAACAGGTAATAGATGAGGATTCCATGATGGTGGATAATTTAGTTGATGATCTTAATATCAGGGAAGGGCATTTATGGTCTCCTTACCATGGTTGCTCGAATTGTTAGTTGAAGTCGGTCTTGTAGTTCTCTAGAACTTTCTTTAGGTTCAGTTTTCAAACCAACAATGGCTCCCTCTTTTATTCCCCTCTCTCTCACCCAGACTCAATCTATCTAGTACATGTTTTCCTCTCCTCCCCTACTCTTTTTCCTAGTTCTCTCTCCATTCATTTAACCCCATTTCCCATGTACTGTGGGGGACTTCTCCCTTCACATTTTGTAAAGGACCATATATGAATCTCTTAGAATACACCTTGTATCCCAGTTCATCTGGAGGTGTGTATTATAGGCTGGTGATCCTTTGCTCTACATGTAAAATCCATATATGAGCGAGTACATACCGTGATCCTCTTTTTGTGACTGGGATACCTCATTCAGGATATTCAGGATGGTTGCTTCAAGTTCCACCTACTTGCCTGTGAATTTCAAGATTCTGTTTTTTGTTTTGTTTTGTTTTGTTTTCTGCAGAGTAGTATTCCATTGTGTAGATGTGTCACATTTTCTTTATCTATTCTTCAGTTGAGGGCATCTAGGTTGCTTCCAAATTCTTGCTATTACAAATAATGCTGCTATGAACAACATAGTTGAGCATATGTCATTGTTTCATGGATGTGGATCATTTGGGTATATACCTAAGAATGAAATTGTTGGGTCCTGTGGCAAGCTAATTACCATTTTCCTGAAGAACTGCCATACTGATCTCCAAAATGGCTGTACGAGTTTGCACTCCCACCAGTAGTGAAGGAGTGTTCCCCTTTCTCCACATCCTCTCCAGCATAAGTTGTCATTGGTGTTTCTAATTTTAGACATGCCAGCAGGAGTAAGAAGGTATCTCAAAATTGTTTTCATTTGCATTTTCCTGATAGCTAAGGGTGTTGAACATTTTGATTTCCTCTATTGAGAGTTCTTTCTTCAACTCTGTACTCCATTTTTTAATAGTCTATTTGGTGTTTTGTTTACTAGTTTCTTGAGTTCTTTGTATATTTTGGAGATCAGCTCTTTGTCAGATATAGGATTGGTTAGAAATATTTTTCCCAGACTGTGGGCTGCCGTTTGGTCTTGTCAACTGTGTCCTTTCCCTTACAGGAGCTTCTAAGATTGAGGAAGTTCCATTTATTAATTGTTGATTTCAGTGTCTGTGTTACTGGATTTATGTTCAGGAGGCAGTATACCCAGTTTTTTCAAGGGTAACTCCTACTTTCTCATCCAGGAGGTACACTGTGGCTAGATTTATGTTGAGGTCTTTGATCCATTTGGACTTGAGCTTTGTGTATGGCGATAGACATGGGTCTATCTGCAGTCCTCTACACACCATCATCCAATTGTGCCAGCACCATTTTTGAAGATGCTTTCCTCCCTTCGTATTTTTTTAGCTGTTTTGTCGAAAATCAGGTGTTCACAGGTGTGTGGATTAATATTGGCATTTTCAATTTGATTCCATTGGTCTACCTGTCTATTTTTGTGCCAATACCAGGCTGTTTTCAGAACTATAGCTCTGTAGTAGAGCTTACAGTCAAGGATCGTGATGCCTCCTGATGTTTTTTTATTGTACAAGGTAGTTTCGGCTAACCCGTGTCATTTGTTTTTCCATACAAATTTGATTATTATCCTTTCAAGGTCAGTGTAGAATTAAGCTGGGATTTTAATGAGGATTGCATTGAATGTGTGGATTGCTTTTGGCAAAATTGCCATTTTTACTATATTTATCCTTCCAATCCAAGAGCATGGGAGATCTTTCCATTTTTGGTATCTTCTTTAATTTCTTTCTTTAAAGAGACAAACATCTTATTGTATAGGTCTTTTACATGTTTGGTAAGCATTACCCCAAGATAATTTATGTTGTTTGTGGCTATTGTAAAGGGTGATCTTTCTTTGATTTCTTTCTCAGCCTCTTTGTTGTCTGAATAAAGTAGGGCTACTGATTTTTTGAGGTTATCGTGTATCATGCTAGTTTGCTGAATGTGTTTATCAGCTATAGGAGTTCTCTGGTAGAGTTTATTGGGTCGCTTATGTAAACTAACATATCATCTGCAAATAGAGACAGTTTGACTTCTTCATTTCCAATTTGGATCCTCTTGATCTCCTTTTACTGTCTTATAGCTTTATCTAGAATTTCACGTATAATCTTGAAGAGATATGGAGAGAGAGGACAGCCTTATCTTGTTCCTGATTTTAGAGGAATTGCCTTAAGCTTCTCTCCATTCAGTTTCATGTTGGCTGTTGGTTTACTGTATATTGCTTTTATTATGTTTAGTTCTGTTTCTGTTATCACTGATATCTCCAAGACCTTTATCATGAAAGGGTGTTGAACTTTTTGAAGGATTTTTCAGCAACTGGGGAGATGATCATACGGATTTTCTCTTTCAGTTTTTTATATAGTGGATCACATTGATAGATTTTCATATGTTAAACCATCCTTGCAACCCAGGGATGAAGGCTACCTGGTTATGGTAGATGATTTCTCTGATGTGTTCTTGGATTTGGTTTGCCAGCATTTTATTGAGTAATTTGTGTCGATGTTCATCAGGGTCTGTAGTTTTCTTTCTTTGTTGTATCTTTGTGAGGCTTGGGTACCAAGGTGATGGTGGTCTTTTAGAAGTGTTTGGTAATGTGTCTTCTTTATTGTGTGGAACAATTTGGGGAGTATTGGAATTAGCACTTAAATTTCTAGTAGAATTCTGCACTGAACCTTTTGACCCTGGGCTTTTTTGGATGGAAGGCTCTCGATGACTGTGTCGATTTTTTTGGAGGTTATAAGTCTATTTAAGTTGTTTGTCTGTTCTTGGTTTAATTTTGGTAAGTGATAGTTATGCAAAAATTTTCCATTTCCTTTGAATTTTAAAATTTTGTAGCGTACAGGTTTTCAAAGTAAGACCTGACCTGAAAGTTGTCAGGATTTCCTCTGTGTCCGTTGTTATGTCCCCCTTTTCATTTCTGATTTTGTTAATTTGCATGATCTCTCTCTACTTTTTTGTTAGTTTGGATAAAGGTTTGTCTATCTTGTTGATTTTCTCGAAAAACCACCTCTTTGTTGCATTGATTTTTTTATTGTTTTCCTGGTTTCTATTTTATTAAATTCAGCCCTTAAGTTGATTTTTTCCTGGCATCTACTCCTCTGGGGTGAGTTTGCTTCTTTTTGTTCCAATGCTTTCAATTGTGCTGTTAATTCTCTAATGTGACTATCCTGTTTTCTTCATATGGGCACTCAGTGCAATGAACTTCCCTCGTAACACTGCTTTCAAGTTTTCCCATGAGTTTGGATATGTCCTGTTCTCATTCTCATTGAATTTTAGGAAGTCCTTAATTTCTTTCTTTATTTCTTCTTTGACCCAGGTGTGATGCAATTGTACATTGTTCAGTTTCCATGAGTTTGTAGGGTGCCTGCGATTTGTGTTGTTGTTGAATTCCAATATTAAAGTACGATGGTCTGATAAGATACAGGGGACTATCCCAATTCTTTTGTATCTGTTGAGGTTTGTTATGCCACCTAGTATGTGGTGGAACAGAGAAGAAGACACATTCTTTTGTGTTTGGATGGAATTTTCTATAGTTGTCTGTTAAACCCAGTTGAGACATAATTTCTGTTAGTTCTTTTGTTTCTTTACCTTCCTCTATGCTTATTATTCTTAGGTTTGGCCTTTTCTCAGTGTCCCACATTTCCTGGATTATTTGTGTTAATGATTTGTTGGATTTATAATTTTTTGGGTCAATGAATCTAATTCCTCTAGTTTATCTTCAGCACCTGAGATTCTCTCTTTCATTTCTTGAATTCTGTCAGTTATGCTTGTTAGGCTTGTGTCTGTAATTCCTGATTGTTTGCCCAGTTTTTTTTATTTCCATCATTCCTTCAGCTTGTGTTTTCTTTATTATCTCCATTTTTGTTTTCAAGTCTTGAACATGTTTAATTGTTTTTTCTTGGCTTTCTGTACATTCTTTAAGAATTTTATTCATTTCTTCCAATTTTTTGTTTATCTTCTACTTCTTTAAGGGATTTTCTCATATCATTTTTATGATGATAATTTTTAGGTGGTTCTCTTCTGATTCTTTTGCTTTGTAGTGTTCTGGTCTAGTTGGTGTAGCTTCACTAGATTCTGGTAGTGTTATGCTTGTCTTTCTGATGTTAGGTGTTTTCTTGTATTGCCGTCTTCCCGTAGCTTCTTCCAGTAGGTGTTGGTGGGGTTTCTCCCTCTTTCTATGGATTTTGGAGGATAGAGTTTCAATGTCTGTAGTTCTGGGTGGTCCAAGCTCTCTAGAAGTTCTCTCCATTGGCAGGGGCCCGACGATGGGGATCAAAGATCAGGCCCCTTCAGTGGAGAGCTCAGGACTCTTTGGCAGAGGCTAACCCGCAGGATGTTTCCTCAGGGGTAGTCAGGTCTAGCTCTAGCCAAGACCTCTAGCCAAGGTCTCATGTTGGGGGTCAAAAGCTGGACTGATACTCAGGATGTTTCTGCACCAATAGGCTGGCTTAGCTGGCACTCTCCAGCTGAGTAGGACCTCTTTAGCAGAGGTCCTGCAATGGGGGTCAAGGATCCAGCCCACAGGAACTGAGGGTGGACCCACAGAGATAGGCAGATAACTGGGAGGGGTCCAGATCTCCAGTAGAAGACCAGTAATAAGGGTCAGAGACCAGGTAGTTGGAAATTACAGGTGGTCCTATGTAGATAGGCTGGTCTATTGTGCTCAGATGGGCTCTAGGAATTTCCCTGAAGGGGACTAGATTTTGGGCACTGATTCTTCTTCAATTTCTTTCTCAAAATACTTAAAATTCTTGTCATGAAGGTCTTTCACTAGTATAGCTTGAGTTACCCCAAGATCTTTTACATTATTTGTGGCTATTGTAAAGGTCATGTTCCTCTGATTTCTTTCTCAGATAAATATCATTTGTATATAGGATGGCTACTAATGTATTTGAGTTAATTTTGTATACTGCCACACTACTGAAGGTATTTATTAGCTGCAGGGTTTCCATAGTAGAATTTTTTTTGGTCACATATATATACTATTATATCATCTGCAAATAGTTAATGTTTGATTTTATTCCCTCCCAGGTTCTATCCTGTCCTATTGCTCTAGGTAAAATTTCAAGTACTATATAGAATAGATATGGGGATAGTTAACAGGCTTGTCTAGTCCTGACTTAAGTGGGAACATTTTGAATTTCTCTGTATGTAGTTTGATATTGATTGTTAGCGTTCTGTACATTGCCTTTATAATGTTTTGGTATCTGCAAGGTCATTTAACAATTTGTCAATTGTTCTAGAGAATACCATTCTTCTTTTTTTCTCTTTTTTTTGGAGAAATTTTTAATTTTTTTTATTTTTCATATTGGTCCCTGTTCCTTCTCCCTCTCACCCTCTGATGACCCTAAGACCTTACCATCTTATTTCCCATCAACTCCTCAGGGATCCTTCCATGAAGGATCATCAATATCTGTCAAGTATTTGGGGTACAGCCTAGGTACTACATCCTGTCTCTAGGCTAAGAAAGTATCCCTCCATGGGGAATGTGCTCTCAATGTCCTTTTGTGCACCAGGGATACATTCTGGTTCCACTGTTAGAGGACTCTTAGACTGCCCTGATCTTCTAAATGAGACCGATGTTCAAGGGGTATGATTCAGTACAATGCTGGTTTCCCAGCTATCAGTCTGGGGGTACATGAGCTCCCCATTGTTCAGGTCAGCTGTCTCTGTCAGATTCTGTAGCCTGGTCTTGACCTCTTTTTTTATCACTCCTTTCTCTCTGCATCTGGTTTCCAGGAGTTCAGCTCATTATTTAGCTATGGATGTCTGCTTTTGTTTCCATCAAATAGTAGATGAGGGCTCTATGATGGCATATTAGTTATTTATCAATCTCATTATAAGGGAAAAGCATTTAAGGAAGTCTCTCCACTGTTGCACAGATTTTTAGTTGATGTCATCCTTGTAGGTTTCTGGACATTTCCATTGAGTCAGTTTTCTCTTCAAACCTATAATGGCTCCCTCTATTATGGTATTCTTTTTTGCACTCCCTGACTCAGTCTTCCTGGTTCCACATGTTCTCTTCTTCTTCCTTGCTCTTCCTCCTAACTCCTGATGCACTTACTTCCCCCTACTCCCAATATGCTTAGGAAATCTTTTTCCTTTCCACTTGTGTGAGGGACCTTGTATGAATGCATAGGTTCCTCCTTGTATCCTAGATTTTCTGGTGATGTGAATTTAAGGCTGGCGATCCTTTGCTCTATTTGTAAAATCCATATATGATTGAGTACATATAACACTCCTCTTTTGTGACTGGGTTACCTCACTCAGGATGGTTTCATCCATTTGCCTGTGATTTTCAAGATTCAATTGTGTTTTATTTCTTTTGAGAGTATTCTATTGTGTAATTGTATCACATCTTCTTAATCCATTCTTCAATTAAGGGGCATCTTGGTTGCTTCCAGTTCCTTGATATTAGAAATAATACTGCTATGAACCTTGTTGAACAGATGTCTTTGTGGCATGAGTATGGATCATTTGGGTGTATCCCTAAGAGTGGAATTGCCAGGTCCTGTGGTAGACTGATTCCCATTTTCCTGACGAACTGCCATTCTTATCTCCAAAATTGCTTTACAAGTTTGCACTCCCACCAGCAGTGCAGAAGTGTTCTCCTTTCTCCACATCCTTTCCAGCAGAGGCTATCATTGGTGTTTCTGATTTTAGCCATTCTGGTAGGAATAAGATGGTACATCAGAGTTGTTTTGATTTGTTTTTCCCTGATAGCTAAGGATGTTCAGCACTTTCTTAAGTGTCTTTCTGACCTTTTGCATTCCTCTAGTGAGAATTCTCTATTCAGTTCTGTTACTCACTTTTTGATAGGGTTATTTGGTGTTTTGTTGACTAGCTTCTTGGGTTCTTTGTATATTTTGGAGATCAACCCTCTTTGAGATGAGGGGATGGTAAAGATCTTTTCACAGTCTGTGGGCTGCCATTTAGTCTTGTGGGCATTGTCCTTTGCATTAAAGATGCTTATCAGTTTGAGGAGGTCCCATTTATTAATTGTTGATCTCAGTGTGTGTCCTACTGCTGTTATGTTCAGGAAGCAGTCTCCTGTACCAATTCATTCAAGCGTGCCTTCCACTCTCTCTTCTAAGAGATTCAGTGTGGCTGGATTTATGTTGAGGTCTTTGATCCATTTGATCTTAAGTTTTGTGCATGGTGATAGACATGGGTCTTTCTTCATTCATCTACACATTACCATCCAGATGTGCCATCACCATTACTTGAAGATGCTTTCCTCCTTGCATTGTATAATTTCAGCTTGTTTTGTCAAAAATCAGGTGTTTGAATGTGTGTAAGTTAATATCAGGATTTTCAATTTAATTCCATTCGTCTACCTGTCTAATTTTCTTTCAATACAAAGCTGTTTTCAGAACTATAGCTCTACAGTAGAGATTGAAGTCAGGGATGCCGATGCCTCCTGAAGTTCCTTCATCGTGCAGGGTTGTTTTGCCTATCCTGAGTTTTTTTGTTTTTCAATATGAATTTGAGTATTGTACTTTCAAAGTCTGTGAAGAATTGTGCTGGGATTTTGATGGAGATTGCATTGAATTTGTAGATTGATTTTGGCAAAAGTCCCATTTTTACTATTTTTATCCTACTTATCCAAGGGCAAGTGAGATCTTTCCACTTTCTTTAATTTCTTTTTTTTTTTTAATCACAAAGATCTTGGTATTTATGTCTTTCACTTCCAAAATATTTCATTTTGTTTGTGTATATTGTAAAGAGTGTTATTTCTCTGATTGTCTTCTCATTCTCTTCTTTATCATCTGCATAGAGTAGAACTACTGATTTATTTTTTCAGTTAACCTTGTATCCTGTACTTTGCTGAAGGTGTTTATTAGCCGTGGGAATTCTCTTGTAGAGTTTTTTAGGGGGGGAACTTATGTAAACTATCATAAGCTAATAGTGACAGTTTGACTTCTTTTCCAATATGTATCTTCTTGATTTTCTTTTGTTGTCTTATTTGTCTAGTTAGAACTTCAAGCACAATATTGAAGAGGTATGCAGAGAGCTGATATGCTTGTTCCTAATTTTAGAGAAATGGCCTTAAGCCTCTCTCCATTCAGTTTGATGTTGGCTGTTGGTTTACTGTACATTGATTTTATTATGCAGAATAGCATTCTTACAAGGTTGTATTACTTGGAAATTTGTGGTTTGTATGTTTGTGTGCATGTAAGCACATATATATATATATATATATATTGAAATGACTATATATATTGGAGTTTCAGCAGGTAAAATATTACTTTTGAATGAGGACCATTTTACAATGTTTATTCCATAGACTTGTTTCTTAATTAAACCTCCCCAAATAAAGGGATATTTCTCTGAGCTGTTTCTGTCTCAAACTTATTTTTGCAATTAAGAAAGAATGTAGCTCACTGAAAAATATTAATATATGTTTTTAGAAAGTTCACAAGTTTCTTAATGGTTGAAAAAATATTCATAATTTTCTAAGTTACATCACTTAAACTTAGAAATATATAATTTCTAGACTTTGACCTTTCCCAGTGTACTTCTTGTAACATTTATTAATTTTTCATATTAATTTAAATTTTTTAGAATAAGCAAATAGTTACCGTACAATAACCTCACTTACTTCCAGCACCCTAGGAAGCAAGTTATTAGGTTTTAAAGATATGAATATTTCAAAAATATTCAAATAACTTTTTATTAGATATTTCCATATACTACTGTAATACTACATTTCATAAGACTGATTATTAGTCCATGTCTTCAGTAGCTCTAAATTTAAATAGCATAAAAGCAATGATTAAATATTAATGTTTGCTTTATTGTTCACCTTACCTATTTTTTGACATAATTGATTATTTTTTTTAAATATGGTCTTTTTTATACATGATTGTATATGAATAGTAATAAAACTATTTTTTACTATTGATAGAAATCATTCTAATTTATTTACCTCTGTCTCTATTAAATGATTTTCAGTAATGTTTTTCTATGCTTTTTTAAAATTTTCCCTGTCATGAGTATATAATTTCATCAAACTTTAAAAAGCATACAATATTTTGTCAATAATTGTTAAATATATACATATATATGTTTATATATATATACATAATATATATATGTATATATATATAAATATATATATATATATATCTTTGTAGTGTTTTATTAAGGGCATTTCTTTTTAAATAGAAGAAAGGTAAGAAAGGT
The DNA here is from genome assembly GCA_030556225.1 of Cricetiscus sungorus. NCBI lineage: Eukaryota > Metazoa > Chordata > Mammalia > Rodentia > Cricetidae > Cricetiscus > Cricetiscus sungorus. The sequence continues at coordinate 52,284,592 of JANBXA010000726.1, read as the reverse complement.
AATTCATAATACATTTATAGCAATTGAGCTTTCATATTTCCCATGTCATTATTTAACTCATATAAAACTAACATTTTATTTTCTGATTACATCATTTCCAATTAGTTGTTTAGGGTTCTTAGTTTCACTAATAAAATAATTTAATAATTGACTCAAAGGTATATTGAAGGATAATTTTACTATATTTTCATAATAAAAAATCTATGGTAAATAATCTGTAAACCTCAATAACTCCCAAAAGAAAGAGCATGGATAAAAGGGAGCAATGAAATTTATGCCAATTAAGTTGGGTTGTCACAGAAGTCTGCCTCGTGTTAGGTATATAGTCAGGTAGTAGGGACGGGAACTTTTAACAAATATTCAAAGTGATATGGACAGCATGTTTAGAAAGAACTACAAATGAGAGAAACAAAATTTACATTTGTTTTAATTAAAAAAAACATATAGGCAGACTTACTAATCTAAAAATGACTCTGCTGGGAGAATAGGAATTCTGTGAAAAGAAGTGAATCATTATTCATTAGATTTGTTTTTAACTTCCTGATCTGTGATTCTTTGGTCTAATTGTTAACTTGACCCACTGAATTATCTATTATGGGAGGAAAAAGAAAGATGTATCTCCAACTATCAGCACAGTTCTGTCATTCCTATTAGAGTTTTATGTTGGTACATTAAATAGTTATGTTTAATGACAGTATAACTTCATCAAATCTCTAATTCCTATTGTGTCTACTTATATTATTTAATATGAGAAACAAGAGTAAATTATATTTTTTAGTATGAGAAACAAGGGTAAATTATTCCTTGATGTATTGTGATGGCTAATTTTTATTGCCAACTTGGCTAGATTTAGAATCAGATAAAACCCAAACAATTAACATTTTCTGTGTAAGATTTTCTTAATGAGACTATGTGAAATGAAAATACTAGTTGTAAAGCAGGATACAACTTTCTGGTTAGCAGATACAATAAAAATTACAGGAATCAACAATCAATGCACATTACTACATCTCAATTTCAATGTCCTAATAAAGAAAAGGAGTAACAAAATAAAGTATAATACAAGATCCAAACATTTCTAGAATCTAAAAAACACACTTTAAAATTTAAAGAGCATGCATCACCTACGAGTAATAGGATGGAAAACATTTTCCAAGCAAATGGACTGAATAAACAAGCTGCAATAAACCTTTACTATCTGACAAAATTGGCATCAAATCAAAACGACCATATAAGAAGAGACAGGGAAGGCTATTACATACTTATCAAAGGAAAAATTGTCAAGGAAACATTTTTACTATATTCTTCTTTTTTGTTTTTCCAGACAAGGTTTCTTTGTGTAACAACCCTGGATGTCCTAGAACTCACTCTGTAGGCCAGACTGGTCTTGAACTAAGAGAAATCTGCATGACTCTACCTCCCAAATGCTGGGAATAAAGGCATATGCCACCATCACTGAGTAAAAATTTCCATTCTTAACATTTGTATTTCAAACACAATGGTACCCAAGTTTGTAAAAGAAACAATGCTATGGCTTAAATCATATATTGAGCCTCACACACTGATGGTGGGAGACTTTAATATCCCACTATAGCCAATAAACAAATCAGCCCAAACAAAGAGTTTACAGAGAAATGGTAGAGCTAACTAAAATTATAAACCAAAAAGACCTAACACAACATTTCACCTAAACAAAAATGAATACACCTCCTTCTCAGAAGCTCATGGATATTTCTGAAAAATTACCACATACTTCAACAAAAAGACAAATAAAATAGAAATAACAGCCTCAATCCTGTGGTACCAACACTGGTTAAAGTTGGATATTAGTAACAACAGGAAGCTTACAAAATCATGGATACTGAATAACTCACTAGTAAATGAAAAATGATTAAATACGGGAATTAAGAAAGACATGAAAGGCTTTCTAGAATTGATTTAAAAATGAAAACAACATATACAAACTTTTGAGCAACAATGAAGATGATTCTAGAAGGAAAATTCAAGGCTCTGTGTGCCTACATACAAAACAAACACACTAAAACAAAAGTACAGAATTAGCATGGTACAAACTAGTAGCACAGCTGAAAGGTCTGGAAAAAAAATAGTACTCAAAATTAGCCAGCAAGAAATAAACTCGGGGCTGAACTCAATAAAATAAAAACAAAAAACAAAAAATATAAAACCATACAAAAAATTCAATGAAAAAGTTCTTTGAGAAAATTAATAAGATTCACAAACTCTTAGCCAAATTATATAAAATGTAGAGAGAGATTATCCAAATCAATAAAAGCATAGAAGAACAGGATGACCTGTCAGGAGACACCGAGGAATCTATTAATTACTTTTGACCTCTCACTATTTTACACTAGCAAAAATTAACATCTCCATGATCCTCTATACAGTAAGCCATTGTTAAATAAAGTAAAACTAAGGGAGATTTAAATATGTTTAATTACTTAGATTAGTGTGTTAATTTATATTGTTGATTTTAGTTATGACTAAGTGATAAGATGCTCTCAAACTAACAGAGGTTCTGATATGCAGAAAATAAGGATTAACTATTTAAACTTTATGGTTAAAGGAATCAGTTTGTATTGCATTTGTGTTTTCAAAATAGAATCCTAAGTCAATTTAAAATGCATGTGGTTGCACTTTAGGTCTCAGTAAGTATTAGAAAGATAAGTTTTTCATACTCTTCAAAGCATGAAAACAACATTTATAGAGACTTATCTCATGAATATTTGATCCCTTTTCATCACAAAACTTTAACAACATTGTCACAACCTTGCCTTGAACATCTGAAGATTGCACTTTAATATAACATCCAATATTATAGGAGAAAGTGAGTAATAAAATGTAGGCCTCATAAACTCAGACTATGTACCTGGACTGCATCTTGATATGAACTCTCTACTTTCAGTATCATTAAATCTGACATACCAAATTTTATTCTCTTTAGCCACATTGTTAGGATGACTGGCCACAAAATATGAACCTTATGTGGCAAGTACTTCACTTTGATACTGTTCTTTCCTTGCTTCAATTAACTTTAATACTTACCCTGTTTCAATTAAATATATAGCATCTGTTAGTAAAGTCTTATGAATGCACAATATTTTTTCAAGAAAGTAACACAGACATTCTAAATGTATACTATCACGCAGGTTTATTGCTTTACTTACATAATATAAGTGGGCTGGGGAACAAGAATTACAGGTTATAATAAACAAGGCTAACACTATAAATCATAATTTATTTTCTCATATATATATTCCATATATATATACATTTCTTCCCTGCTTTCTTCGTATCAGAACTGTTTGTATAAAACTGTATTGTATAGCCCAAAGCAATGTGTTCTAATTTAACTATCATTGTAAGGTTAATGTATTACTTGATTTATTAGCCTACAATATAGCTACAAGTGAGCATGTGGTCTTATTTTCAATGTCTTCTAAGATCACATTTCAAAAATATTTTCCATTTGAATAAAAATGTAATAGATAGGATCTCTACTTGACGTTCAATTTCTTCATAATAACACAATATCTGGAATTATGCTATCTGTATTGAAGCAGTAAAAGGAAGGCAAATCCATCAAGATATTCCTAAAAATGCCTTCTACAACCATGTATTTTAGAACATTTTTAATTATGAAAAAGTAAACATATACTGAGATATTAAGCAATGAGATTCAATAATATTATTGTATTCATAACTTATGCCAGATTTTTGTTTCACGGATAGGCATCCATATGTCTAATATATTGTAAGAACTTATTTCTCAGTCCTGAGACTTTACATTACTTATTATTTGTTGAGATATTCTCAATGTGATTTGATCTCAGCTGAAGAGTAGGACATAAATATTTGATGCATTTTATGTCATGGTCCATAAAAATGGCTTCAATTGATCTTGAATTAAGGTCACATAGGTCAAAACAATCCTTGCTCCTCCAAGGTTAAATCATAAGACTTAAAGATTTAAGGCATGCTTACTGTAGGATGCTTGTTCTTGGTCATGGGTGTCTTATTTAAATAACAAGAAGCTTGGTTAAGGTCTGGTCACTCTTAACCCTCAAGGCCAGATGAGAGATTTAGTGTAAAGTTTCAGTTCTTAATGTTTGGAGAATTAAAGAAAAAACTATTTCCTTCTTATATCATGACAAAGAAGTATTTTGCCATTTTTCTCATTTTGGTATGGGTGTACTAGAATGCTGAAGAACAAACTTAGAGAGTTCAGTATTCACTAGATTGCCTCACTGATTTTATTCTGTGTCTCAATTTTTTCATTAATATCTTTACATGTTGTTTCTCAATCCACTCTCCTCAGTTGCAAACCAGGCAAGTTGGCTGGATCAGATTGTAGTCCGTAAAGCCAGGCCAATACCATTATCCAATTTGGAGACACAGAGTGTATTACTATCCCTTACTGGGCACACATAATCCTATAGGTAACTACTGGACTCTCATGTGAAATGTCAGTGATGAAGATATTATGTACATATGTATGTTATAGCTATCTGCATTTCACTGAACAAATAAATTACATCCTTAAACCAAACATTATAGAATCATATCCTTAGTGCAGAGGTGAATAGATACAAGTGAGCATATTTATTCCTTAAAGCAAGTTTCAAAAACTACTATCCTATTACCACCATCGAACTCTCATCCAGTTTCATTTATGAAACCAGACAGAGATCCACAACAGAGAACCAGGCAAATCTCCTAGAATCTAGTGGAAGAGAGAAAGAAGGAAATATATGAGCAAGATACATAAAGATCCAGATGGAGAAATCTACAAAGACAGCTGAATGAAGCTTGTCAAAACACTTAAACTCTAGAATTACTACTGTGGAGATTTCAGGGGGCTGAACTAGGACTTTATTATGTGGGAAGCAGTTGTGAAGCTTGAACTAGCTGAAAGGTCCCTGGCAGTGAGGTAGCTTATTTTATCCCATTCACTAGGATGGGATCCCAATATTTGTTCTTTCCAAATTGCTTCCTGCTGGTAGGGGCCACTTTCATGGGATCCTAAGAAGACACAGAAATTCTGGCTGTAGTAATCTATACGGCTGCCTTTTCCCAGCTGTTTTGAATGTTGGATCATCTGGAACATTGTTTTAGGGGATCTTGCTTGATCAAACCATTTTAATCTGGAAGGAATCCATATCTTTTTTATTTTCTGTGAAAACAAAAATAGAACAATGCCCAATTTCCCAAATGTTGTTTATAAATGTTTGTTTTCATTTTAATGAGGTTGGTTATAAATTATTAATGATCACAATCAATCTCTTTTTAAAGGTAAAGGGGGGAATGTTTTGCTTTGGAATGGATTTTCATTTATTGATACAATTTAAGTTCAATTTCAAGATTATGTATATTTCTCTTCTCGTTTAGATATTGTTTATGTAGCTCATTTAGAAATGTAATGTATACTTTAGTACAGATTTTAAATAGTTACCTATGATAGTCAAAATTTAGAGTTAAATTAGGTTTTCAGATGTATTTGAGATGGATCGGTAACTTCAAACCTTTCAAAGACCTACAAAATATGGCATTTAAAACGGTTTAGGGTGTTACTTGATAGTGAGGCACAACTGTTCTTTGCAACACCACCTGAGTCGCAAAGGAAGGTAGACATTAAAGAATCTCATTATGCAGTTTACTTCCAATATGTCAAGACTAGCCCTTTGGACAAGATACTGGTATTGTCTAGACTGTTTGACTTTATGCTGTATAAACTGGACATACAGGATCTGCAAGAAAGTGATTGCTGATACAAGATGGACATTTGATATAGGGTTCCTGCTTCATGGAATTAACTGTCAGCCAGACAGTCAACAAGACACAGAAAAAGTAATTGAAAACTTCCAATACAGGTTGGACAATTTAAAATCTCCTGTTTTGCTGAGGCGTCTACCAGACACAGTATGGCCTATAGGCTGAACATGAAACATTACAGAAAACTTCGGGTGACTGACCAGGCAGTGAGTTTTCTCTGTCATTTCTAGAATTTATATATCATCCTTCTGCGGTCTTTGAGGGAGTGGAAGACAGATAGTTATGGTTATAGTTTTCCTTAGTTAAGACTAAAGAAAAGGTACATATAGGCTTTTAGAGTCACAAAGATAGGGTAGATGATAAAATATTTTCTTTAAATCTTGCTAAATGTTAATGAACTTAATATTATTAACTGTGCTTCTTATTTGATAACTGTTTTGATATATATTTTTGCTATGTTAAGGTTAAAACCCTTCTTTTTACTTTAGACAGAAAAGAGATGATGGGAGATAGCATTCTGTAAATATGTTTCTCGTATTGTTTAATGGATAAAGCACTGTTGACCAATAGGAAAGCAAGTTAGGCAAAACTAGGAGACAAGGAAGATTTAGAGAGTTGGTAGGATGAGATTCAACCTGTAGGACTGATAGAACAGAACCCCAGGCCCTCTCTCCAGTAAGATAAGACCACGTGGAAACACTTAGTTTGAGAGAAATAGATTAATATTTAAGACAGAGCTAGCCAGTAAGAAATGTTAGTTACAGGCCAATAGCTTTATATCTAATACAGCATCTCTGTGTTATTTGGGGCTGATGTGGCTGTGGGACCTAGCTCACAGAAAACTACTCATATCAACATATTATACTTCAGGTCTATTCTTCATGTAGCAAAAAACAAAGATTATTAATATTAATTTCTGTCTGTCTATATTTTTCACTGTCTTTCATTATTATTTGAATTTTTGGTGTAATCATACAAAATAATGGCCTTTTAAATTACATGATTGTATGTGTATATAAATTCACTTTGCTCAAATTTGCCATTTCTTCTTCCATTCCCCCAAATTTACTTTCTTTCCCCAAAAAGTTTACCTTCCTTTTTGTTTCTAAATTCAAATTTTGAGAATATCACACATGATGAATATGTTTTAAATTTATGCACGAGTGCTCTGATGATTATGACTTCAATTTTCTTCATTTTTTAACTTCTGTAATTTCATTAAACTTTACCTTGGATCACATCTCTAGTCAGTATGTATAAATATATAATCTCGTTCCATAAAAGAAACACGATACCTTTAAAGTTAGAATAGTCTTGTATTTTTTCTTTTTCTTTTTTTTTTTTTTTTTTTTTGGATAATTGCTCAACTAGCATTGTGTTTGAAATCACTCATTTTCTAATTCAAACTTAGCATCAATGATACAGTTAACTCTTAATAAACATTCATTCCCTTTATGTCTCTCCCTCCCTCTGTCTGACTCTTCCAAAATACAAGGGTTGTTCACAACTTCACCATTGGAAAGAGGTGACAAAGAAAAATAATCATAAAATCCAGGAAAAATATTAGCTATTAATATAAGTACATTCTGTCATTACTGGTCACTAAAATGCATCATGACCTAGTAATTTTTTGTGTACACTATATTCACCTTCTTGGCAGTACTTTATATTGGACTTTTAGAAAAGAATAATTTCTTTGGAGGACAGGGTTCATTATAAACAAAATGATCTATGAATGTCACTTAGAATGTAATATCATTCCCAGATCCTGACTATTGAGTTGAAATTAATAAGTAATCACAATATTTGGTAGCAACAGTTCAAACAAGTAGAAATGACAATAATTATTGAAGTGCATATATAGTAAAAGCACTGATATTAAATATCCAGTATCATAAACATAGCATGTTTCAGAAATGTTTGCTAGTTATTGACTAGGTTGCTTAGCAGAGTGTTCATTTATTTTGTAACTAATATTTTACCCAGTCCAAATTTTATGAGATTGCTCAATGCAAGGCAAACAGTCATATGAGTTATGAGTTGATAAATATAGCTTTCCAACTGTTCCATAAATAAAAAAAATGTTCTATAGAATGTCACACAAAAAAGGAACAGGGTATGTACTCACTCGTATATGTATTTTAGACATAGAGCAAATGATCACTTTCCTGTAATTTACACTGCCAGAGGAACTACGATACAAACAGGATTCTAAGAGATTCTCAAAGGTCCCTCACAGAAGGGGAAAGGGACAAGATCTCCTGAGCATATGGGGAGTAGGGGGGAACAGTGAGTAGAGAGGGAACTAGGAGAAAGAGAAGGGGAGCAGAAGAGAGAATGGAAGAGAGAAAAGAGAGAGAGACCAAAAAAGAGACCATAAAAGAGGGAGCCATTGTAGGTTTGAAGAGATAGCTGAACCTAAAGGAATGTTCACAGACCTACATTACTGACCCCAACTAACAATTTAAGAAACAGTGGAAAGTCTACCATAAATGCCCTTCCATGATAATGAGATTGATGACTAACTCATCCACCATCGTAGAGCCCTCATCTAGTAGCTGACTGAAACAGAATCAGACATCCACACCTAAACACTAAACCAAACAGGGACCAGATGCAGAGCGGAAGAAACACATAGAGACAGTTGACCTGAACAAGGAGTAGTTAATGGGGCCCCAGACTGATACCTGGGAATCTAGCATGGGACTGACTCAGGTAGAGGGCCTGGGCACTCTAAGGGACCTAGGACAGTTGAACCAGGATGTATCCCTGGTACATAAAAGGACTTTGGATACACATACCTCATGGAGGGATACTCCCTTAACTTAGAGACAGGATAGAAGGCCTAGTCCCTACTCCAAATGGCTTGCCAGATTTAGATGAACCCTCCTGGAAGGCATCACCCTATGTGGAGTGGTGTAGATGGGATGGGAAGGTTGTTGGGGGGCATGGGTGAAAAACTAAGAGGTTTCATAAAATCTACTATGTTAATTTTCAATGCTGAAAAAAATTTAGTATTGACTCACTTTCCAAATATTCCATAAAAGTATATTTATATGTGTTTTATTTAAATTATGTGATTATTTTATTTTAAATAACCATTAAATCCCATCTGAATGAGAAGAAAATTTATGTTACTTGAGTTTACAATAAAAATATAAACAAAATAAAGAGAAAAAGTTTATGTCTTGATCCTCCAAAAATATTGAAAATGTCATCAGATTTATGGTTCATCCATTCTATATTTAGGTCTCATTTCTTCTGACTACATCCTCATTTTAGATACATGGAGTTTTTCTTCTTAATCATTTACAAAAAGTTGAGTAATGTAAACATCTACTTCATACATTGCCAGATTAATTGTGTGGATTAATAATCATGAATATAAAACATAATGTCTATAATTTAGATGAAGATTTATATATTAAGAATTTTCTGTTTCTCAAGTACCTATTAATCTCACAATGCATGTTTGTCAGATATCCTAGTCTATGAGTTCTATGAGCTTTATTCATTCTTGAGAAAATAAATCAGTGAAGAAAAATAATAGCATGGAATGATATTGATTCTATGGTTTTAAAATGCTATGGTTTTAAAATGCTCTAAAATATACTGGTAGTTTATACATTTACAGAGACCTAGAAGCATAAAATCCTTGTTCATCATAGTGATCAGTAGCTTCTAACTACAGTTATAATGCTATTCTGTTTGATTCTGCCCTAGAAATGCACATGTTCTCATTATTAATTCCATACACTGATGCACGCTTAATGTCATAGGATTTATGCTGTAGACTGTGAGACAGTTGATGTTAGCAATTTACTATAAATAAATATAAATATTTTACATCAGGTACTTGCTTAGTGAGTGAAATATAAATAAACTTTTCTCCTTTCTGGAGATAAACTAAGGCATAATAACATTCAGGAAATTTAACTCAATACACACCCTTTGTTTTTAGCATCAGAAAAAAAATAAATACTCATATGATTAAATTGTATTCTTTGCTGCAACTCATAATAACCACTCAATGTGAGTCAACTGTGTCACTGTAGAGCTCTGACAATGAGATTTTTCTTTTTTTTCCTCTTAATGATTATTGTATTTTGGTGGTGGGGGGTATAAGGTCTTAGGGCAGATACAAAGAGACAAGGAGATGAATGGGATCAAGATGAATGATGTAAAAGACACAACAAATAAATAAAAAGAAAGTTTAAAACAAATGTGCATATATGGCCTATTACCATCTTCCTACTTTATTGATGTTGATAGGTGCCTGTCACATAATTCATTTCAGTTCAAAGTGATTTCATCATCAAAAGTTGTACATGAAAAATAACTGGTAGTTTTATTTTCAGTCCATGCACAGGAAGTTTTGTTTTTATAATTTTGCCTTTTAATCTCCCCAGTAAGAAAACTGAATAACATTTTATTCAGATAGATGATTCAAAGAATGAAGTATTTCAAAAAACAAATGGATATCAAAGAAATAAGTAATAAATTTGTTACCTGTTCTTTTTTCTGTCATATCACATTGCTAAACTCACTAATCATTTTTTAGGATATTTAAATGCCACAAATACAGCAAATACAGATTTTGTTCCTGATACACATGCTTGTATTGCTTTTCCTTTTCTGACTGGTCTACCAGTCAGGAGAATAGGAAGATTGAGGCAGGGGAGGAATAGGCTAGAGAGATGCTATAAAAGAGGGAGCCATTATAGGTTTGAAGAGAAAACTGACTCTAGAGAAATGTTCAGAGACCTACAAGGATGACCCCACCTAACAACCTGAGCAACAGTGGAAAGGATACTTTAAATGCCCTTCCCTGATAATGAGATTAATATGTAACTTATAAGCCATCATAGTGCCTTCATCTAGTAGCTGATAGAAACAGAAGCAAACACCCACAGCTAAACACTGAGTCAAACTGCTGGAATCCATTTGCAGAAAGAGAGGAGTGATAAGAAAATGGGGTCAAAACCAGGAAACAGAAAACCACAGTCACAGGTGACCTGAACAAGGGCTACTAATGGACCACCAGACTGATACCTGGGAAACCACCATTGGACCAACTCAGACCTCCTGAACATGGGTGTCAGTTAAAAGGCCTGTGACAGTAGAGGTCCCTGTCAGTTAAAGGGACCTCTGACAGTAGAATCAGGATGTATCCCTGGTGCATAAAAGGACTTTGGGTAAACATTCCCCATGGAAGAATAATCTCTTAACCTAGAGGCAGTAGGGAGGGCCTAATTCCTACTCCAAATGACTTGACAGATTTTGTTGATCCCTCCTGGTAGGCATTAATCTCGCTGTGGAGTGTCTGGGGTGGGGTGGGGGTGGGACAGGAGTGTGGTCGCGGGACAAGGGAAGGAGGGAGAAATACAGAGAGGGAGGAAACTGCGATCTATATGTAAAATTAGGAAATAAAAAATAAGAAAAATAAATAAATAGAAAAGATCATCTATGGGAATGATGAGAAAGAATTTCTACCTTTTATTCTTACTTTCAAGAGAGTATTAAATCACACTACTATGACAATTGTACATTTTACAAGCTTTTTTCCAGTTGTAGTAATTAAATATCATCTTCAATTTGATGAAAACATTGTTTGAAATATGGATTCTCACTTTACACTATAGTTTAATCTTTTCCTCTTTACGTATATTAATTCAGCACATTCCATTTGATTTTAAATGATTGCATCACTAATACAAATTCAGTGTAGATATTTTACTGTTTTCTGTTAATGATGGGACTTGATTTTTCTAACTGATTTATATAATTATTATTTTGTTTGTTTTCTAGCTTTCATTTTTTGTTCTTGACAAATCTTTTCCTCCTTGTACTTTTATTTTAAGCAGAATTAAACCAAAAATCTTAAAAAGACTTACATTCTCTTCTCATTTTTTACATTTCAATTAGTTGACATGCAATTTTTATATATCTTTAATGAAAACCTTGATCCTTCATAACCCTGGCATTCTATAATTTTCCTTTATTATTGTGATGATTTTAAACTTTGAGAGGAAGCAAAATCTGCACACATGTGCACGCGCGCATGCGTGCATGCGCACACACACACAAACACGAGAGAAAGAGAGACAGAGAGAGAGAGACAGAGAGACAGAGAGAGACAGAGAAAGACAGACACACACACACAAACACACACACAGAGAGAGAGAGAGAGAGAAGGAGAGAGAGAGAGACAGAGAGAGAGAGAGAGAGAGAGAGAGAGAGAGAGAGAGAGAGAGAGAGAGAGAGAGAGAGAGAAAGTTACAGTTCAAAGTAACCTTACCTCAAAGTAACAATGTAGTTTGTGGATTCAGGTTGGCAAATTTCCTGCTATTGTCTTGGCATTATCAAATTTCTATCAGCCTGTTCACCCAGTCATCCATCTGGATCTGGAGTTCATTATTTCACTTGGAAATGATCTTGACCTTGGCTTCCCCTCAATAATGCAGCTCAACTCTGACTCAAAGACCAGTATCTATAACGTTTTTTCAGCTTATTCTGTGGGTATATAACATGAGTTTTCCCATCCTTCATATATTCTTATTTTTCTCATTTTCCTGATTTGGTCTCATAGCTCTCTTTGAAACTCGGTGACTTTTTACATCTTTGTAGCCATCCTATAACTCACGCATTGCATACATACATATAATGATATGGTTGATAAACATAGATATATTTATTATAAGAGTATTAATATGTAATATTGACAGCAAAATTGAGTTAAATGACATAGTTTGTGCCTTATCCAGTATATCATGGCAAGTAGGACTATCTGGCAAATTGATGTCAAGGAACCCACTGCACCTTGTGAGTTAACAGTTAATCAATCAATCAATCAATTCTGACATCATGAATTTATTTAATTTATATAATATACATTTATCAAAATATATTCATCTATGGTTCATATGTGACACAGCACATCAATAATAGATACTTATTATCTCTTACACAAAACATTTTAAGTTTCAAAGGAGAGATTTTATCACATCTTCCTCCATTATTTTATGTAATACTGTTTCTAATGAGAAACAAATTTCCAAGGACATCATAGATAATCTAAAAGGTAATTGTGAGGAAGTGGCCTGTCCTCAAGAATCTTCAAGTCAACTATTTGTAACTATTTGGCAAGTTGTGAATTGTGATTTGCTTTTTATATAATATTTTTTATTTAAATTTGAAACAAGCTTATTTTACATATAAAACTAGTTCCTGCACCCTCCCGTTCTCCCTTCCCCAGGGAGGGTGATGCATTCCATGGGAAGTCTTCCAAGTCAATCATATCATTTTGAGCAGGAGTATCATTTTGAGGGAGTATCTCTACAGCAATAAGAAAACAAATTGGAGATCAAGGAGATACAAATTGGAAAGGAAGAAGTTAATCTCTCACTACTTGCAGATGATATGATAGTTTACATAAGTGACCCAAAAAACTGTACAAGGGAACTCCTTAGCTACAGCTAAGTGGTAGGACACAAGATTAAATCAAAAGAATCAGTAGCCCTACTATATACAGATAATAAAGGCGCTGAGAAAGAAATCAGAGAAACATCTTAGCCACAAACAACATAAAATATCTTGGGGTAACACTAACCAAACAAGTGAAAGAGCTATCTAATAAGAACTTAAAGAAATTAAAGAAGATAACCGAAAATGGAAAGATCTCCCATGGTCTTGGATAAATAGGATAAACATAGTAAAACTGGAAATCTTGCCAAAAGCACTCTACAGATTAAATGAAATCCCCATTAATATCCCACCACAAATATTCACAGATCTTGAAAGAACTTGAAATAAAGCAACTTGTGATTTGCTTTATTTAAAGTCCAATAACTTATGTGTTAATTTTAAAAAAAATGCCATGAAAGCAACACAAAACTTAGTCTTTGACAGAGGATCTTGGTATTTTGCCTTAGTCCTATAGCCATACAAAATTAAAAATCTCAACTCCAAAGTATGTCACCAAAGTACATGACCATTTCACTAATACTAATATCCCAGCTCTAGCAAATGTAGTAAGTGTTAGAGTTAGCAAACAAAATAGGTCTTGACTGTACCCAGAAGCCTTCCTTGCCAAGTCAAAATTTCTGATTCTAGTTTTTGGCTTACAGAAAACAAATTTTTAACAATCCATTAAAATATGCCTATGGTATATAAAATTTACCTGTTGTACCAATTTTATATTTTATTTAAACTGATAATGATGAGTGTTTGAATGTATCATATAAACATAATTTAGTCATTTTTCTAAAAGGATAATCTCTGAAGTATTTTGGTAAAACACTAAATTTTAATTTTTTCATTCCCATGACATTGTAGAAATATTTTTGTTCAATTATTTTAGCAGAAATATAAATACTCTGTAGGTATAACCTACTGTTTTTGATATAATAATTTATTTTTCACATCTCCTTTATGTCAATCCTATGCTCCTTTGGGGAAGCTAATTCTTTATGATCAAAAATATACACATGTAATGTTGTACCTGTATTTATATAAAATCTGTCAAACAAGTGCCATATTTTCTGTACATATAACATGAAACACTTCCCTTAGTGTCCACTGCATTTATGCAGTACAGAAGTTAGTAGCTTATAACCTTTGGTGTAAAGCATTATAAATTCTCTGTGTTCAAAGGGTTCAGCAGTAACAATAATGAGATGTTTCTTCAAAAATCTCCTACCTCTTTCATAGAAAGTTGTTTTATAATATGTACATCATTACCTTTAGTTTTACTTTCTATTTATCAAAAGCTGTTAAGTTTATCCAGTCATCCAGCCAATAAATTTGAGTTGATCAATGGCCTTCCAAATGTTTTCTTTCATGTAGAACAGAAGAAAAATTTAAACTGAAAACATCTCTTCTTTCTAGGAATTCTTGAGACTAAAATTATTTTATTTGCCAAGGACATTTTTCTCTACTTCAGTCTATCGAAAAAAAAATAGTGATGCTGGATTTCTTTTACAGGTATCTATGTTAGAAAGTAATAGAAGTTAAAATTATTTGGAATATGGGAAGAAGAGTGTTGATTGCTGACTGATCACAGCATAACTTAGGTTATTTCACATTCAGTGGATTTCTTGGTGTTTCTTATTTCATTCTCTTTTTAGTTTGTTTTAAAAGCAAAACATTTCAGGTTTAAAATCAGGAGTATTATTTTTAGGTTAAAAAGTTTAAATCATACAATATTTTCATAACTCAATGGCAATTAGATTAATATTAAAATAGAATAAATGATTTATGAATTGTGAAATTTTTCTATTTTTGATATGCTTCAAATATCATGCTCAATGTTTTTTTAAATTGATTTCAGATCAGTTTAAAAATATAATCCTGTTTAAAATATCAAGTCTCAGAGAGGTGAGAAAACCTGCAATGTGTGTATGGTGCCAGATGTTAGAGCTGTGATTGGCCTCCTAGGCTACCAGATGACAAATACTTCACATCCTTTGCCTCTGGGATTCTGAACTTCTGTGTTGGTGTGATTATTCTCTTCTTGCTCCTGAGGTCTTTAAGAAAATCTGAGAATCAGATAGTTTCAGTTTTCTATCCTAATGCCACAATTGTCTTAACTGGCAGAAATGATTACAGTGTAGATTTAAAAAAAAAAAACTCTATTGTTATTGTTTTATAATTCCCATGTTGAATGCACTGAAAGTAAGTTCTTAACAACTTCCCTTCTTATTCTGACTTTACTTTCAAAAGTTGTGTGCATTCTATCAGCTGTGAATTTATGTATGCAACTATCCTGCTATTTCTGAAAATATTATTGGTAGTCTTCTAGGACCTAACACTCTTACAAACTTTCTGGAGTCATTTCCATTAATTACCCCCTTTGAGATATAATGGACTGGACCATCATACTGCTCACCAAAATCAAAAACAAAATCCCATCCTTTAGGGAATACATATATTTATGCTCTTTTGTAAAACAAAGAAAACAACAAAGCAAAGTTTTAGTGAAGTATAGATGTGAAAATTAGCCAACTCAGCAGACAGTACAAAATGATAAGCAGTACATTCATCTATATGTTTTCCTAATATGCATGGCAATTAGAATTGTGTGGTTTTAAACCAGTCATAGGAGCTTTCACATATTCAAGAGGCTCAGGCAGCAGGATTACTGTAAATTCAAGGCCATTCTGAACTTCATTTTGAATTTAAGGATAGTGAAGGTTGCAGAGTAATACCTTGTCTTGAAGAAGCAATCTCATCAAATATAAACAGATGATTGTAGTTTTTCTTTTAGGTCCTTGTTTCAGGTATGTTTGCTCAAAAACAAAAGTGGTGGTTTCTGACATTTGATCATCTTTCAGTTGATATTTCCATGTACTTATCAGTCCAAGTCACCTTAAAATGAGATTTCAGTTGTTATTATTATTGTTATTATTATTATTATTATTATTATTATTACTTATTATACAGATAATGGCAATTCCAGCCAAAAACCTGGAAAGTGTGTCTGTGGTCAAGAATGACAAAGAGTCTTTTGTTTCCATCTATACCCAAAGCCAAGGCTGATGAGGCAATCTCTTACATTTTTCCTTCTGTCAGCGAAGACCAGCATGCCTTATTTGATTTTTCAGGTTTATGAAGTTTCAAAATCCATACACCTTCAGCAGAAACCATAAATTGAATTTTGTATTGTAATACCAAGGATCCACATGTGGTAAAATTCTCTCTAGCAGTAAGCAGCAAAAAATGTCAGTACAGTTGATCCCTGCCATGCTAAAGCAAAACAGTGGGACACACTCCTAATTAAACACAGAATAAAAGGGGCAGATAACTTCACAGCTATTCTGCTGCTACTATGTTTTGGATAACAGCTTAGATATTTTTGCATTCTTTCATGACTTCAAAGTATTCATCTATTTATGTATATGAGATAATATTGAACACTTTATTTACAAATATGCTTTGCCCAGTTTAAGGCTAATTCTTAAAATTACAGCCAAAGCCAAGTTTGAATATACTTAAGCTGGCCTAAACTAGGCTGTAAAATTTGATAATGATGGGTAAATTAAATGTATTTTTGATATACTGCACTAAAAATCAGTTGTGTGTTACTTTGTGTATACTTGTAACTCAACATGGGTCTTCTGAAAAAAGAAGTAAGTGCACTTAACTTTTAAGCCATCACTGTATCCTCATTCTTCATGGCTTTTTACCACGGAGGGAATACTGATTGCTAAATGTCTCTTCTGTGTCTATTGCAGAGATCATGAGATTTCTTTCCTTAGGTTATATGTCGTATTATACTGCATTTGTTAAACTAAATTTGTATATCCAGGGTAAAACATATTATTCATGGTATAGGATCTCCTAAATTTGTTTTTATAAAACATAATTATATCCACTTTTCCCTCCTTCTCTTCCTTACTACCTCTTTCATATATGCCCACCCCTAAAATTTAGGGCCTCTGCCTCTTTAACTATTGTTATTAAATATACATACAAATTAATACAAGTATAAATGCAAGCAGCAGAGTCTCTTAGGTATAATATATATATGTATACATATTTATATATACATATATATATACACACACGTGTATATATATATATATATGTGTGTGTGAATGTGTGTGTGTGTGTGTGTGTGTGTGTGTGTGTGTGTGTGTGTGTATTAGGGCTGACAACTTTTTAATAGATAATAATTAAGGCGTCTAATCCGGGGGAAGACTAATTCTCCCTCTGATAGTCATTAATGGCATGTATCTGTCCATCTCTATGGATGTTGTCTTGTGTGATTTGCCCCATTCAAACTGATATTAACTTGTGTTGTAATTACTCAAGTCTTGAATTAGTCAAAATTGCTAAGATATCAAGGGTGTGGCTTCCCTGTCATATCTAAAAGACATAAGCTCAAAACAGATATCCTGGTAATTACAGTCATTTTGCCCCCACATCGTAGCAATATTCTCTAAGACTTAGATTCAGGAATTGTGTTGTAGATATGTACAAAGGGGCCTAGCATCTCATCATCAATTTTTCTCTGCATATTGTCAACTCAGGGTTTTCTTATGAAAATAATAAAGGCTCTTTGTTATGAGGTAAGAGGTGTACTTGTTACTAGGCCAACTCACAGGAAATGCAATTATGACAATCTCTTGGTGAGTAACGAATCTTCTTAATACACCATGTAACTTCAATTGCAGGTGTTAAAGTTCAGACATTTACAAGTGTGTTCATGAGAGAAATTGGACTAACCATTTCTTTCCTTTTATTTTGGTTTCATTATCAGGAAAAAATTGGCTCCATAGATTAAGTTTAATAGTGTGCTCCCTTTTTCTATTTTCTGTAACAGCTAGAAAAATATTTGTTTTAGCTACTTTAAAGATTTTGATAATTTACATTGGTAAATTGTGCTTTCATTTAGATTTGATTCTAGTGATTCCTGAATTTGTTCCTTGACTTCTTCAATGATCCATTTGTCATTAAAAATATATTATTCAGTTTCTGAATATTTTTTTCCATCGATGTAGTATTCATTTTCATTTATTTCCATTCACTCCACCATGATCTGATAAGAAATAAGAACTTATTTTTGTTTTCTTTCCATTTGTTAAGCCTAGGTTTTTGACCAACAATATGCTCTACCTTTGTCAAATTTTTTTTGCACTTCTAAGAATAACGAATATCTTATATGGGCTTTATGGAATATTGTAGACATATATTTTAAGTACATTTGAAGTATGATACAACTTCTTTATTAATTTTCATTTTGGATGACACAATTTAAGATGATAGTGATGTATTGACGTTGCTTAATATCCTGTTACCAGGAATTTTATGACCTTTTGTATACGTAGAAAAAGGTGTTCACCTAACTAGGTGATACAGAAGTTAATTCAATAAAATCTTTATGAGGACCATTTATATCTAATTTTTCTCTGCTTGAGATAATTAGGTGTAGAACATTGTATAGTCTATATTATCTTTGCAGAAATGATATACTACTATGGGTTTCCTCACCATATTTAACAGAGTAAAACCTGTTAAAAAATAACAAAAAAACATAATATTCAGTTAAAATTATACCATTCAATAAATGATATAGTTGAAGTTAGATACCAATTTGAGCTTTCAAATCAATATAATTGTATGCCTTCTGTGTAATCTAGCAATTAATAACAGACAATTCAACCAAAATACAACTATTTGCAAGTCTTTGTACCATTGGTTAACTTCACTATTTTTTTAATCAGTTTTTCTCTTATTTAAAGTCATTTATAAAGAATAAAGCATTAAATTGTGAAAATGGTAGTTGTTATAAATCTTATTAAGAAGGGGAAAGGCTTAAGTTAGAAAAACATAAGTGAGCAGCAAGAAAAAAATGTAAGGACCTAGATAAAACCAAATTAATATGTATGATGAACTGTATTTTATTTTTGAATTTGCAATAAAAAATTACCAGGATTTTCAATTTCCTGTTTTATTCTAGATGAAATTAGATAAGTACTTAGGGAAACATTGGTCTAACACTTTAGGGAAATAATTTACAAATGGGATTTTACTTCAAAGTCAACTTTTGATTATCTACGCTTGGGTTTTCCTCATTGCAGGGTTGGGAAAACTGCTATGCTGTGTGGGAAAACAGCTTGGATCCAGTTGGGTAAATTCTCATTTGTTTTTAATTCTCTAAGCCAATTTTTGCTTCTCACTTATACATTGAATCTGAAAATGACCAGATGTCAGTTTTACATATTTCCCTTTGAGGATTTCACATGGAAATAGTCACTAAAGACTACAAAGAGGTTTATTCAAACATTGGTTACGGAGTCACAGCAATGGAAATTATGTGAGAAGGCTCCAGTGTATTTGCTTTCCCTGGCAGAGAGTTTACTATTTAATTTTCCTGTCCAGGTCTGATAGTTATAAATATCATTTAAACAAATGGTCACTATCTCTCTAAATGCCTCCAACTATATGCCAAATCAGCTTCAATGTGGAAGGGTCTTGAAAATTGTTTTTATCTTTTATATAAAAGAGCTGGATAAAAATTAATTAAAAAATGATTTGATTTGTTTTAACATTATTTTAACCATTTAAATCAAAATTGTTTAATTTTGAACATTAGAGTTAGTAGGAATCACTATTTTCAAACATTTGACTCATTATTTTCAAACAATAGAATAAATGCAGAGTATTATCCATATTGCCTTCCTGATGCTGACATAATTTTCAAGCTACAGATATAATGAAGATTTAGAGGACCTATCTTCTTAATGAAATTATAATTTTATTACATGTATAAATGTATTGGTATTTAAGCACTCATGTATGTGCCCACAGACCTACTCATACACTTAAGGTAAGTCATTATCAGTAGCAATTACACTAAACTAATTCTACAGGAAATGACCAGGCTTTAAAGTCATAGAAAAAATGCCTAGGAATTTTTCTTTCTTATTATATAAGGTGCTAGGTTAAATCAGGAGACAACTGCTACACCCTGGATACTGGGCCCTCATTGGGTTTCCTCTTAAATATCCTGTTGTTGTCTTGTAGCGAGGAGATCCTTCAGCTTTGGATCTGTAGGTCCAGTCCCATGGGCTGAATTTTATATCAGCTACATCCATATAGTTTAAGGAAATGCAAGGAGTTAGAAAATTATGTCCTCTTCCTTGGTATATTGAGATGCCTTGATCTCCTAAAACTACCAGGCTTAACCTTCTGGACCTATGTGAGGACAAAGGTATGCTTACCACATCTGACACTTCCAGTGGACCATTTCCATATTTATTGTATCTATTGATATTACGCTACCTTGTGACCTAAAATATTGAAGACGATAACAATGACCTCTTTGCCTTCATAGATAATGTTCACACTTATACAGGATGATACATTAAACCAGTTCACTAAATAAAGTTACACCATGAAAAAATATGTTAAAATAGAAAGAATACTAGAAATCTTTCTATAATATAAACAGCATATTTTGAGATCTAAATAAGTAACTTTTGTGTTTTTGATCAACAGAGACCTTAAAAAGTAAGAGGGAAACATGATCTAATCTCCATGTGACCATTTCTTTTCCTAAAAATGAAGCAATGAAACAAAGAAAGAAGAAAGCAAGAAAAGAATGAATGAAGGAAGAAAGAAAGAAAGTAAAAAGAAAGATAGAAAGAGACAAAAAAAGAAGAAAAAGAAAAGACAAACTATTTTGCAATTTTTGGGCAAACATCATTACTTTAAAATACTAAATGGGAAACTGTAGTTTTTTAATGTGTATGAAATTTTTCAGTAAAAAAATGTGCAGTTATAAGATAGCATGAATTTTTTAATCATTAATTAGGTTAATCCATATACCACCCAGGGACATCCAAGTGACCTATGTACTTCAGTATGGTAAATTCTGCTTTATACATCTAAGATCACAAAGGCACCTGCTGATTTTGCCTGCTGTTGATTTTGTAGACAATCCAACCATAAACACATTTTTAGTTGTCAACAAGTGCATAGCACATATGCTATTGATTCATAGTGCATCAAAAAATACAAAATTAAATAAGTACCTTGAAAAAATGTGTTCATTATTTACCCTAGAAGTCTTATTTACTTGTTTATAAAATATAAAATTTCACTCTGTTATTTTCTTCATTTATTGGAAAATCCACCCCGTTTCATTGAATCACATGTATATGTGGGATCTTTAAAATATCCAGGTCCTCATTTCAGATTATATGTAGTAGAATGTTTAGGTTTTAATATTTGATGAAATATCCAGAGTTTATTTTTATGGCTATTGTAATTGAGTCTGTAATTTACCATGCATGTCTCATAATATTAGAATTTTTATAGATAAGTTAAAAACAATATTAATATTGGGTTTGATGACATAGAAATTCTACACAAAGGGCTCTTCATCCCCAGAGAATATTATTTTTAGTCCTTTGTCAGTGCTATGCTTTCAGTATCAATGCCCTAGACCTAAAGAAACAATTAGTTGGTTACAAAAGAAGTCATTGCTGTTAGCCTCAGTTTTATAGACTTTGTAGCATCAAAGGGAATATTGATGAAACCAGTGAATCGCAACTTTATTGTGTCTCCAAACACAATAATGTTCATTAAGAATGATTGAAAATAGATATACTTTCTTAAATGTTCTCTCTTAAGTTTTGGATGCAAACATAATTCTTTGCTTGCTTGTTTGCTTTGACTATTCTCTGGTTTTTAAAATTTAAATTTGAAACAAGCTGTTTTTACATATCAATACCAGTTCACACACCCTTTCAATTTTCCCTGTTCGCCCCAACAACCCTTATCCCATTCAATTTACCTTCCCCAAGGAGAGTGAGGCCTTTCATGGGGAGTCTTCAAAGTTTATCCTATTATCTGGATCAAGGATGAGGCCACCCCATGTGTCTAGACTGAGGAAATATTTCTTTATGTGGAATGGGATCCCAAAGTATATTGCTATACTAGGGATAAATATTTATCCACTACCAGAGGCCCCATAGACTGCCCAGTCCTCCCAACTAACACCACATTCATGGAATCTGGGTCAGTCCTATGCTGGTTTCCCAGCTATCAAACCAGACTCCATGAGCCCCCACCCCTCACCCC
The DNA here is from genome assembly GCA_030556225.1 of Cricetiscus sungorus. Classification (NCBI taxonomy): domain Eukaryota; kingdom Metazoa; phylum Chordata; class Mammalia; order Rodentia; family Cricetidae; genus Cricetiscus; species Cricetiscus sungorus. Next base: position 52,262,215 of record JANBXA010000726.1, on the reverse strand, counting down.
TTGTTAAGGTCAGCTGATTCTATGGGATTCTCCAGCCTGGTCTTCAACTCCTTTGCTCATCACTTCTCCCTGTCTGCAGCTGGATTTGGAATTCATCTCAGTGATTAGCTGCGGGTGACTGCTTCAGCTACTAGATGAAGGCTCTTGGATGGCAGATAAGGTAACCATTAATCTCCTTATCGGGGAAGAGCAATTAAGGCAGCCTCTCCACTATTGCTTAAATTCTTAATTGGGATCATCTTGGTAGGCCTCTGGAAATACCTAGTTCCAGATTTCTCTTTAAACCTATAATGACTCCCTCTATTATGGTATTTCTTTTCTATCTCTCCTTCATTCTTTCCCTGACTCAATCTTCCTGCTCCCTCATGCCCATCTCTCCCCTCCTTTTCCTCCAAACTCCTTTTCCCCTCCCACATGCTCCCACATCCTTGGGAGATCTTGTCCCTTTCTGCATCTCTAGGGGACAATGTATGTTTTTCTTCGGTTCCTCCTTGTTTCCTAACTTTTCTGGTGGTGTAAATTGTAGGCTGGTAATCCTTTGCTCTATATCTAAAACTTATTTATGATTGAGTACATACCATGTTTGTCTTTTTATGATTGGGTTACCTCACTCAGGATGGTTTCTTCTAGTTCCATCGACTTGCCTGCAAATTTCAAGATTCCATTGGGTTTTTGTGTTTGTTTGTTTGTTTGTTTCTGCTGAGTAGTACTCCATTGTGTAAATGAACTGCATTTTCTCCATCTATTCTTCAGTTGAGAGGCATTCAGGTTGTTTCCAGGTTCTGGTTATTACAAATGATGCTGCTATGAACATAGTTATACATATGTCTTTTTTATGACTATGCATCTTTTTGCTATATGCCTAAGAGTGTGAGATACCATCTTACTCCTGTCAGAATGGCTAAAATAAAAAACAGCAAGGACAGTTTGTGCTGGATAGAATGTGGAGAAAGGGGAACATTCCTCCACTGCTGGTGGCAGTGCAAACTCATTCAGCCACTTTGGAAATCAGTATGGCATTTCCTCTGAAAAATGGGAATTACTCTACCTCAAAATGCTGCAAACATAATTCTTACTCTTTTAAAATAATTATGCTTTAAATGTATTCTTATTTTAGCTTTTGGAAAAACAAGAAAATCAGATCCACTCACTCTGTAAACTTTAAAGTATATTGTATAATATTTATAGTTATTAACATGATGTATCATTAAACATCAAAGCTTGAACTCTTTATATGTAATTTAATTAATATATGTCATATGGCACTAGTATAAAATTTGTACCCTGACACACTACAAGGGAAGAAAAACACAATGATTAATGAGTTAGATACTGACTGCATGTATATAACTTGAACTTATATTTCAGTTTTGTGACCTATATGACAGTTTTGACACATGTATGCAATGACAATAATCAAACTATTTAACCTCAAAACCTTATTATTCTTTATGTAAATTGAAGGTTATCAAATTGCATTTATAAAAGGGTTATGACAGTCATGAAAATTAGATGATGATTATCAATCCACTATACATTTTAAATTAAATGCCTAAGTCAAAATAACTTATTAATTGTGCTTTACAGTATGTATTTCCACATATGAAAGGGAAGACGAAAGGAGTAGGTCAGAAATAAGCTTAAAGTCATGGTATATATTTGTAATTATTGCAGGAAATATTATGTCAAATGAGATCAAGTCCATTTTCAACACTTAAAATATTTACTTTATTAAATAGTTATTATCATTATGAATCAATTAGAAAATTCTGAGCTGTCATTTCATTGAGCCAACACTGAGAATTATTGCAAAGGCAAAGGTTTCTCATGCATGATAACTTTATTACTTTTATTTATTTTTAATGCATCCTTAATATAGTTTCCCCTCCCTCCATTCACTACATTGATCCACTACCACCCCACTTCCTCTCTCCATTAATTCCACTCCTCTTTAGTATCCCTTATTAAAACAGCAAACCTCCTGGGAATATCCACTGAAGAGGGCATAACAAGATACAATAAGACTAGGCATGGGCAACCCAGGAGGAGGAAAATGGTACCAAGAGCAGGCAAAAGAGTCACACAGAACCACAATCCCATTGTCAAGGGTTCCATAAAAACACCAGTTGAACAATCATAACATATATGCAGAGGACGTATTATAGATCCATTCAGGCCCCATAATTGTCATTTCAGTCTCTGTGGGCACCTCTGAGCCTTATTTAGTTGAATTTGCTGACCTATGGTCTCCTGGTATTCCCTAACTATCTGGTTACTATATTTCTTCTTCTGCTTCTTCCTCAGAATTCCCAGAGCTCCAAGTGAGAGGGATCCAATGGAGGTGGTCAATTTAAGCTTTCTATTCACTTAATGTTTGACTTTGAATCTGTGCATCTGCTTCCATCAGTTGCCAGTAGTAGACTCTTTGGTAATGATTGAGATAGGTGATGGGGGATGTCCTTCAGTATAATGTGAATATATGTTTCTCTTATGGGTTGAGGAAAACACTGTTCTGGTCAATGGACAGACAGGCTGTAACTATGAAGGAAGTATAGGCAAAGCTATCAGACTTTATTTATTCCTTGGTTGAGGGGCATCTACGTTGTTTTTGTCTTCTGACTTTTACAAATAAACCTGCTATGTACATAGTTGAGCAAGTGTCCTTGTGGTATGTTTGCGCATCCCTTGGGTATATGCCCAAAAAAGGTTTAGATGAGTCTTGAGGTAGATTAAGTCCCAATTTTCTGAGAAATCAACATATTAATTTCCAAAGTGACTGTAGAAGTTAATACTCCCACCAGCACTGGAGGAGTGTTCCCCTTGCTTCATCTTCATGAGCACGAACCATCAATTTTTTAACTGATCTCAGCTACTGTGACAAGTATAAGATGGAATCTCAAACTAGTTTTTATTTCATTGATGGCTAAACTACTCTATCAGTACCCATGCATACTGTTAGAATTTCAGGTTGGCTGCATGCTTGCCAAACTCCCCCACTCTCAATTTCTCTGTGCTTACCCACCATATCCCCAAGTCCCATGCTCTGGCTTCATCTCATCCCCTTAATTGGGATGGAGAATCCCTGCTTTATCAGAAACCACACTGGTAGCCAGTATTCCAGACCCCAACTTGAGTGGAGACCCCATTCTCAAATATAAGTCACAAAGACCAGAACACAGAGGGGAAACAGAAGAAAAAATCCATCCAACAAAAACAAGGTCAGACATTGATGTTTAGACCTATAATCACCCCAAACCCAGATGCCTAGACACCAGTGCAAGTAAACAATCAACAACAGTAATACAAGAACTCACCAGCAGAAGCATGCTAGCCTACTTCAGTAATGCCTAAATAGTCTAGCACAACCAGGAGCACAAGAAAAAGGACTCAAAAGATGATAGAGATATGTAAATAGGAAATAAATAAGTCTCTTAAAGAAATTCAGTAAGACACAAACAGTTTCCATTGAAGAGAGCCAGGAAAAAAATAGAAAAACAGTTGAAGGAAATGAATAAAACTGTGCAATGCCTGAAAATGGAAATGGAAATGGAAGCAATAAAGAAAACACAATTTGTGGGAATTTTGGAAGTAAAATTCTAGGTAAATTAACAGGGAATATAGAGTCATGCATCACCAATGGAAGATGAGAGATGGAAGAAATAATTCCAGACCCAGAATGTAGCATAAAAGAAATAGATATATTGATCAAAGAAAATGTTAAAACTTAAAATTTCCTGCCACAAAACATCCAAGAAATAGGAATATGATTAAATTCTAAAGTTTAAGAATAGTTTGGCAGATTTTGTTGATCCTTCCTTAATCAACAGTCCATGGCACTGGTAGCCCTATTTCTGGGCAACATAAGATGCCATTTTGCTCCTGCTGAAAACAATGAGCAGGCACCATGCTCTGCATCTACATAAGGGGGATAGATCCTATGCATACAACCCTTGTGTGAAAGTGATGGAACTTCTGCCCTCTGAAATAGCTTTGGGCTCATTATTTTCTTTTTTGAATTAAAACTGTCATTGAAGCCAAATAGTATATTGGCCTTTCCTACAAAACCATAATATCTAACATCCTTACCTCATTTAGTCATATGTCTGTCCACTTTAGTCAAGGTTGGTAGTACTGTATTGGAAATATTAGCAAAACCATTTTTGGCTTCCTACATAATTCATAGATAAACACAGAATCTGCACGTACTTACCAATAGAAATATCTACAAATTGTAATTGTATGGAGCTCAATTAATGACCACAACATACAAGTAACTGTGATGAAGGAAACGAAATTTTCCAAAAACCCAGAGGCCCTATTGGTAACATATTCCAGTCAAACATTCTTATTATTTCTCAAAGCTAAATATTATCTCTACATTTCATGCTGGAAGATAATTTTATAATCCAAGACATATGACTTAATAATATTATATGCATGCTTTTCTATTTTTTCTTTTACTATAATAATATTTTGTGTGCATTTAATCTATGCTGTTAACAGAAGTTGACTAACCATTCTTATATAAAAAATGTATCATAGATAAGAAGTATATATGTTGTCTATTACAATATAGTACTGATTCGACATTGTATATAATTTTTAATGAACATATACACACTATTTTTCCTAAGCAAATATGTCAGAGTCAAATTGTCAGGGCTTTTGCTATGCAGACATTTATCATAAATAGAAAAAAACATAGTTACCAATAAATTTTTGTTAATTTATTTTTATAATGATAACTATTTTTCAAATCCAGATTTCACATATTTACACAACAATGTTAACAATTCAACTTGCATCAAATCCAAACCAAAAAATGTACAAGTCTGTATTAATAGCATTAAGTTTGAGATGCAGTAATTGTTCTGTGTAGCTTCGATTTTTACTTCCCTGTTTATAAAATAAATTGAACAACGTTTCATGTTTTCATTGCCATCTAGATAGTTTCTCTTGTGAAATATCTGATGAAGACTGGTACTCAGATTCATTGAGTCTTTCTTCCTCTTTCTTGTGTATGTCTTCATATTTTTTTTAAAAAACAGATTCTGTGTGTTTAAAAAAATTATTAAATACATTTATATCATACTTTAAAATTTATTGAAATCAGTTTGTACTCCTGACTTCCAAGTCAAGAATTGTATAGATCATGGTTTCTGTGAAATTGTTAATGATCATTTTTTAGGTAATCAGAGGAACATGAAATTTAAAAGATTTTGATAAATATATATACATATATATTTGTACTTATATATCTTATTTATCAGGCTTAAATATAACTTTCATGTAAAAATGAAATACTTTTTATATATTCATATAAATTTTTCAAAACTAGTAAATATTTATGTAAAATAAAAACAACATGACTGCAATTTATTTAGATAATAATTACTTTGAGAAACTTAGGTGAAGCAGCATATGTTTGCACTCTCAGTACTGAGCTTTAGAGAAAGGCATATCATTCTACCTTACTGGCCTATTCAGGCAATAAAATTAGTAAACTCAGAGTCTAGTGGAAGACCATGTCTCAAAATTAAAGGTAAATCCAAGTGAGAAAATAGTTGATGATGCTGACTTTTGATTTCTAAACTTATGTAATCTATCTATCTATCTATCTATCTATCTATCTCTATATATATGCATATATATATATATATATGTATATGTGTATGTGTGTTTTATGTATGTGCTTGTGTGTGTGTGTCTGTGTGTCTGTGTGTGCCTAAATGCACCTGAATGCCCATGTGTACATAAAAATCTACACTTATACATAGACAAATACCATATGAAATTAATCAATATTTAAATGTACCTTATGATAAACATACTACATGTAACATAAACATGTTTTCTTAGATTGAATCAAGAAAAACCTAACAAACTCAGGTTATACTGACAGAAAAACCTATCTTTTTAGAAGATTTAGTTGTATAAAATCAATTATTTTATGTAATAATTGTAGCTAATAATCTTTAGAAAATTTAGGGTTGGGAATTTTCATGTGTTATTTCAATCCTTCTATTCAAATAAATGTGTCTTTAAAATCAGGAAGTATATAGACAGGAAAGCCTAAAAAGTTCATATATTAAAATTAATATGATAAATATGATACAGAGAGTTAGAAAATGGAAAATGAACCATTTAGAGCCCCAGACTCTAAATGTAAGTTTTCCTTTTGCTAGTGTTTGTAAATGTGCTGTTTCAAATCTCACAAAAACATAAATGTAGGCAAAACATCAATGAACATAGAATAAAGTAAGTAATATATTTTTAAAAGGCATTTGCTATCAGACCAGCTTCACACAACAGTTCTTCATAGTGGAAACTTTCTGGAATCTATTAGGATGACCCTAGAGAGGTCTCCTAAAATGGATGATAAGGGGGTCTGTCGTGTGTATGTTTCCACCAGCCCGCCAGCCCGGGCCCATAGCCGTGCCAGCCCCAAATAACACTCAGAGACTCTGTATTTGATACAATCCTGTTGGCCAGTTACCATTACTGTTTATGGGCTAGCTCTGTCTTAATTATTAACCCATTTCTACTTATCTAAGTATTTCCACATGGTCGTCTTATTGGGGAGCCCCGGCTGGAGTCCTCCTTCCTCCCTGGGCTACATGTCAACCCCTCCCCTCTACTTCCTCTTACCTCCTTGTCTCCTAGCCCCACCTATCTTGCTATCTCATTGGCCACAGAGCTTTATTAACCAGTATGAGAAACATGTATACAGAATAACATCTCCCATCATCTCCTCTTTTCTGTCTAAAGTAAAAGAAGGGGTTTAACCTCAACATAGCAAAATGTACCATACAAAAGTTATCAAATAAGAATCACAGTAAACAATATTTAGTCCATTAACCTTTTGTAAGGCTTAAAGAAAATATCATCTATCCTATCTTTGTGAGTCTAAAGTCCTATATGTAACTTATCTTTAAACCTAACTAAGGAAAACTATAACCATAACTACCTGTCTTCAACTCCATCAAAGACCACAGAAGGATAATAGATAAATGCTAGAAATGACAGAGACAACTCATTGCCTGGTCAGTCACCCGAAATTCTTCTGTAATGTTCCATCTTCAGCCCATAGGCCATAGAGTGTGTCCAGACTCCTCAACAAGGCAGGAAACATTTCTCTGTGTCCTGTAGACTGTCTGGCTGACTGGCAGCCTCTTCCATGAAGCAGGAATCCTGTAGCAATGTCCATCTTGCATCAGCAGTCACCTTTTTGTGGGTCCTGCATGTCCAGTTTCTACAACATAAAGTCAAACAGTCCAGAAGAGCAGTACCTTGCACAAATGGCTAGTCTTGCCATATTAGAAGCAAACTTCATAACGAGTTTCTTCAATGTCCATCTTCCTTTTTGATGCAGGTGGTGTTACCAGGAGCAGTTCTGCCTCCCTGTCAAGAAAAACCCTAAACTATTTTAAATGCCATATTCTGTAGGTCTTTGAAAGGTTTGAAGAATGCCTATTCATCTCAAATACATCTCTGCATATCTAGAAATCCAAACTAACTTAACTCCAAGTATTGACTATCATAGTTAACTCTCTATAATCTGTACTAAATTATACATTACATTTTCCAATGAGCTATATAAACACAATACCTAAACAAGAGGAGAAATATACATATCACAAAATTGACCTTAAATTGTATCAATAAAAAAAATCCATTTCAAAGCAAAGTATTCATATCTGTACCATAATTCCCTTTTTACCTTTAAAAAGATTGTTTGTGGTTATAGCCATTTATAACCAAGTCCATTTAAATGAAAACAAACATTTATAAACAATATTTGGGAATTTGGGTGTTGTCCTTTCCAAGCTACTTCCTGCTGGTAGAGGGAGCTGTTATGGGTGTCCAAAGAAGATGCAGAAATCTTGGCAGTAGTCTGCAAGGCTTTGTCTCAACTGCTTTGAATGTTGGATCACCTGGGGAGCTGTTTCAGGGGGTCTGGCTTGATCAAACCATATAAGTCTGGAAAGAATCCATAGCTTTTCCTTTTCTGTGGAAACAAAAATAGAAATTCTTTTCCCCAGTAACATGTCCTTAGTCTTAAATTTTGGAGTCAAAGCATTTTTAAAATATATAAATTGAATTAATCCAGCAGCATTTCTTGTATTAGTAGTTGTTATTTTTCAGCAATCAAATAATTTAAAGACAACAGAAGCACGTATAGTATCCAAAATTTCTCTGTGTTTTCCATCTTTACGTGGCTTTTTTATTATTCTATTTCTTCTACTTCTATTTTTACATATTTTGAGACAGGGTTTCTCTGTGTAACTTTTATCTGTCCTGGAATTCACTGCATACCAGGTTTACTTTGAAATCACAGAGATCTACTTGCCTCTGTCTGCCGAGTGCTGGGATTAATGGCATGCCCCATTATACCCATTCATTCTACTTTCTTTTTTCTTTTTTAAACCATTGTACCCCCTTTCTTTTTCTCTCCCAAGCCAGCGTATTTTTTAAAACACAGTGTAAACCTTCATTGCAGCTCTCCTACACACCAATGAATTGTTAGCAGAGCTCTTTAAAAGCAAGGCGGCTTTTTTGCTGCTTATGCTAATTGGATACCTCCCTTAAAGGAGCTGCACAACTCTCTGTCTATAGCAAAACAAATCCAACCAAGAAAATGCTGCTACTAAGAAGTCTTGCTAGTCTCTGTTCCTTTGTTTCTAAAATCCCTTTTTAAGCTTTTATCAAGTTTAAGTGAAAGTTCTTTTAGCCACGTTGGGCACCATCTGTCGTGTGTATGTTTCCACCAGCCCGCCAGCCTGCCAGCCCGGGCCCATAGCTGCGCCAGCCCCAAATAACACTCAGAGACTCTGTATTTGATACAATCCTGTTGGCCAGTTACCATTACTATTTATGGGCTAGCTCTGTCTTAATTATTAACCCATTTCTACTTATCTAAGTATTTCCACATGGTCATCTTATTGGGGAGCCCTGGCTGGAGTCCTCCTTCCTCCCTGGGCTACATGTCAACCCCTCCCCTCTACTTCCTCTTTCCTCCTTGTCTCCTAGCCCCGCCTATCTTGCTATCTCATTGGCCACAGAGCTTTATTAACCAGTATGAGAAACATGTATACAGAATAACATCTCCCATCAGGGGTCTGAACTGACCATTTTTTGTATCCAGGCAAAACTTCCAGTGATGGAACTTGGTTACATTCCATTGAGATGTTGGCTGAGGACATCCATGGAGATCCCTAAACATTCCAAGATGATAGATTCTAGGACAGATTTTGTTACTGTCTGTAAACTAACAGCAGGCTCCTCATCACTGATTGCAACTTCCACATAGCTCACTGAACACTGAGTGATTGAACTGATGCCACCTTGGAGCTTTCAACACTATGTTCTAGTCTCTTTTGCATAAGAAGTTACTCTGTAGGCCATGAAAAGAGAAACATAGACACCAACGAATCCACAAAACCCTTGACCTACAATCTGTTTTTCATGCAAGATGTGCTGGGGCAATGTTGGTTTAAACTTGTGCTAATGGTAACCAATATTTGGCTTAGTTTGAGGCCCATGCCAAGAGAGGGAGCCCACTCCCTACATTGCTTAGATGACCAAAATTCAGAGAATGGATAGACCAGATACTTGTCTAAAAAGAAATCAGTGAAATGGACCCAATGATACTTTGCTATACTCACAGATCAGTGTCTTGTCTTGTCAACATCATATAGGCTTCTAGCAGCAGGTGGGAGCAAAGAACCACAGCCAGACATTTTTCAGAGAGAGTGACTAATTTGGAGGTCCCCATCAAGTCCCTTTCTCTAAAGATTGAGGAATCCCACAAAAAGCAGGGGGAATATAGGTGTCAAAGACGATGGAGGACACCAGTAGAACATGGCCCAGTGAATCAACTAAGCAGAGCTCACATGGACTCACAAAGTCTGAAGCAGTAAACTTGAGCAGTAAACAAGGTCATCTGCATATGCATTATAGCTGTTAGCTTGGTGGTGTTGTGACTTTATTCCCTGTTCTTGAGACTCTTTTCCTCCTATTAGGTTGCATTGTCCAGCCTAGATATGAGGGATTTGACTTGTCTTATTGTATCTTGTTTGTCCTGTTTGGCTATTGTCTTTTGGGGGTCCATTCTTTTCTGAAGAGTAAACAGATGGGGAATGGATCTGGGGAGGATGAGACAGGCGGAGTGGAGGGAGGGGAAACTGTTGTTGGAATATGTTGTATGAAAGAGGACATTACTTTCAGTTTTTAAAAATAATTGTTGAAAAAACATTCAAAACAAGGCACTAACACTTCTAAAATTTGAATGATGACTGCCATCTTTGCCATCTTTTAAGGCTTATATAAATGACAAATTATTTGTAATTATCATAGTTTATTCACTCTAAGTGAGCTAATATTTGTAACATTAAATTGCAAGACAAAGCAACTCTAGGATTTTTTTTTGTTTTCCTGGGGCTTGGGAGTAGTCCCTCACTAGGCATTTTTCTTTCCTCCTGAATAAATGGATGGGTTCCTCCCACATTATTTTACAGATAGATAGAACCTACTAATATAATTGCGCAGAAGAACATAGACAATAATGATGTAAATTACTTCCAAGCATAGTTCACAAATCTATAATGTCTCTATATCTTTATTAATCTGCTGAATTCAGTGCCCTGGAGAAATCCTATAAGATAAGCATTAAAGATAGCAAGGCCTCTGGAACACTTGAGCAACATGAGATGAAATCGTACCTACTGTGTCTTCTACATACATCCCTTTTGTTTTCTACTTTGAATCCATATGACCTTGGCTAAACAACCTTTTTAAAGAAATAGTTTCTTTGTTTGCAAAATAGAGAATTCATTAGTACAAAGGTGTCATGATCATGTTATAAAAATATAGTGGTGAATATGGATTGACCTTTCCAGATTGTTAGCATTTTTTTGAATTAAAAAAATTACTAGGTGTAATGGTTTTGTTGAATACAGTTTGCAAAGTAGTCAGGCTTTCCTTGATAACCATACAGGGAAAAAATGCTTTCTTTCATTTCAACATTATTTGGTAACATTATTTCTTAGATCACGTATTATATAACACACAATGAATATGTGTGTGTGTGTGTGTGTGTGTGTATCCATATCTGTTTCCATATCCAAGTGTATATGTGTGGGTATGCTTATTAGAACGTGGGTACAAAGGATTGAAGAGGCCCCAGATGAGCTCTAGGATTTTCCAAAAGCCTGAGAAGTTAGATCTTGTGGTTAAAGGCCGTCTCTACAGGTATATCAAAATGAACTTAGTCAAGCGGTTTTGCTGAAGGCATTCCTGCTGACATTGCTTTTGTGTTAGGCTGTAGGATCTGACTTTATCTGCAGAATCAAAGGTATGGTGGAAGATATAGAATCAAAGGTCAATGAGCAGGGCCTGGTGCTACACAAATATAATCCCAGCTCTCTAGAAGCAGATACAGGCAGATTTCTATGAATTTCAGTCATACATCAGTGAGTCAACATAGTGAATTCAATGTCAGTCATGACTACATAGAGTGCTCCTGTCTCAAAATGTCAAAACAACAATATCAAGGATAAGAATGAAACAAAAACTAGTGCAGGTCAGATGAATACATGGGAGAATTGGTATCCAGATAGCAATTTCAGTAAGCAAAATAAACAGTGGAGACAAAGCTAAGCTGAATCTCTAGGAATAGTTGGGATTCCTGTGCATGCTGTTCCCCTTGATGCATACACTATGTGGGTAGATAACAGTTTGGTGGAACTATTTTCACTACAGTGTTAGATGTCTTCCTTTCTTAGAAGTATAGGTGAGTGACTTATATATACTGTTTTCTATGTCTGATATGCCTTATGGGTTTGATTTTAGTATTCCAATTTAGCTTGGTAAATTTATACTTTTTACTTTTACAACCCAACAGCAGTGCACAGTTTCCCCTCCCTCACTTCCCACCTTTTCATTTACTCTTGTTCCTCCAGTTCTCTTCAGAAAATGTCAGGACTCCCATGGATATCAACCAGCCATAGTATATCAAACTGCAATAATATATGTACCACCTTTCCAACCCTGTAAGAGGAAAAGGTCCCCAATGCAAGCAACAGAGTCAGAGACAGCTCCTGCTCTCATTGTTATGAGTACTACCAGAAGATCAAGCTACACAACTGTAATATATATGCAGAAGGCTGAGGTCAGTTCCATGCCACTTAGTGGGATTATGTCTACTCCTGAAATAGGTCACTTTTGTGGGTAGTCCTGGACTCTTGGTGTTCCTTCATATGTCCATTTGGGTACAGAGACATCCGTCATCCTCAAAATGGAATCAAAGCTGCTCTATACAGTGAAGTCACTTGGATCTGGGCAGAGTCTTAAAATACATTGTTTAGTGAAATATGGAGCAATTAAGGTCAGGGCATGGCATGATCAGAATGCATTCATTAGATTGTTTTTGATTGAACAAAAGGCCTGCAATTTCTAATAATAATGATAATGTAACAAGTGATTTTAGAGGAGAAGTCAGGGCTCTGGCATCTCCAATAGGCTAGACTGGGGCCCTGTCCCAATATACCAATTAAGAATCAAGTAAGGTATAGAATCAAAAAGGAAGACTAATTCAATGTGGAGAAGATAAAAGTGCCAATGACCCTAAATCCCTCTTCAGGATATTGACAAGAACTAACTACAGGTTGAAATGGAAGAAAAATCAGAACAGGCCAAAAAACCAGTGCTGACCAAGCTATGCTCACCTGATTCTCTCAGCTCTAGTCCTACAACTGATCCAAAACCATCATTATTGCTGAGAAGAATAGGCTATATTTTAGGATCTAAGGGGTAGTCATCTCTGAGAGGTCCTGCTGTTCTAGGAACTTGAGGTGAATCAACAGAAAAAGTTAAAGACTGGAACCTATCAGTGTGTCTTCGTCCAAAGTAAAGGGGACAAATACAACAATGGAGTAAATGTATCAGGTTCTGTCCTTCTTTTACCTTATTTGCAGGGCCCAATAAGAAGCAATAGCAACTCCTACATGTGTATTTTATTATCATAGTTCTTTTCAATAAAACAAGAGAGAGGATTTTACCACAAGCTAAAACTACAAGATTAAGGAAAGAAAGAAAATATGACTGTTCTGTAAAGCATATTAATGAATCAATAAATGAAGAACAATAGAAATAATCAGCACAACACAAAGGGTATAACAGATTTCTGACTATTCTTCCAAACAGGAGGATTTGCCTTCTAATACAGAGACAAAGTCAAGAAGAGTCAAGGCTTAAGAACACTGAAGGGAAGTACAAATTAGAATCAAACTTAAATCCAGTATCCTGCTTTTTTCCACCAGTAAAAATGTGTGTTTAATGCATTGAAAGAAGAGCAAATATTGCAGCTAGAAAATACTACCTCATTCCCTTTGGTAGCTTATAATTAAGCATCTTTGATCTTTAAAAGTTATTTTTATTGAAATTCCAAATTTAAAGTTCATATTTACAAAATTTGAAGAATGTAGGCTTGTGTATACTATATGCAACATTGCTAATGTATGTTAAATTGATTTTATTATAATTTTATGCCTAAACAGAATTAGATATATCACATTTCCCATTGCATAGATTGTGCATACCATCTTTTTCAAAGTTAAACTTTCCAATAATTTATTTCATATTCTATTTGCTTACAAATCAATTAATTTTTTGTATTAATTTATCATGCTTTCAGAAAACTTTTGGGAAGAAATATATATGTAGTAATGGCGTAAATCATGTAACAAACACTTCAAAGCTGCTTTTGCTAAAGACTATTGAGTTTTCATTTGGACTCACAACTAAGAAAAAGCAGGATGAAAATCTTATTGTCTTTGCCTTTACAATGTTTCTTTCTCCTATATTTTGCCTGATGGCACAGAAATAAGGAATTTTCCATAGCCATTTCTCTTAATCACCTGGGATTATGGAACCCCCAGAACCTTGCAATAGAGACTATACCCCAGGTAAGAACAGCTATCTATGAGGTGAGGTGGCACTCTGGAGCAGAAGTGATTGTCTCCCATCTCCTCAAACACTATTTCTTTTTCTGGGCACTTTTCCATGATGAAATTAACCACAGCTAGTCTAGGACTGCTTAATTAAGAATACTCTTTATGCTTTCCAAAATCCTGCCTCTTTTTAAATGTATACCTCACAGCTGTATTTCAAAGACAGATGTGAAGTCAGTAACCTCTGTATCTCTTTCTCTTCTCTGTGTGGCTGCTCTGAATAAATCTCCTTTCCTTGTTCTCATCATTAGTTTAATAAAAAATTAGAACATTGAAGACATGTAGGTGAACATGACTTACTGGGGCTACCAGAGCCTGGCTTCTACACTAGAAACTGTTAAATTCAGAGTACGACAAAGTTTTTAAAGATAAATTTTGTTACCATCTGATGGAATATACATGACATTAAAATATTAATTTCTTTGACTATATGCCTGAATAGTGTGTGTTGAAGAATAGCTCCATCTGCTGGCAATTGGTGGTGTCCTGAATTCATCTTAAATTAAACATTTAATATTTGCTGTTTTCAAATGGTTTCTATGAAAAATAAATTATAGTGGAATATATTTGACATGTGTGTAACTTTGATAAATTATGAATGATATTATTTTATAACTGGAGTCTTTGTCTATTGCTGTAGAAGTTTAAAGTGAAATATAATCAGTGTCTGCAACAGACAAATGCATTTGAAAGGAAATGTTAGAATACATGCAGTGTGGATATTTAAAAATAATAAAAAATCTGTCTGGGAAGGTAGAAATAAAGAATCTCAGCAGTGTATTATATGTAAGTGGAAATTACAATGCAGGTGAATCACTGATTTTAATTCTCCATCATGTCTTTCAAAGCATAAATATACCATCATCATATCATAATTCAGATGCTTAGATTAACTCTGGTATGAGTGATGTCCTGAAGCAGCTATGACTAGCAAAAGAAAAGCCAATAGGAAAAAGACTAAAATAATTTAAGTGCACTTTGGCTAAAAGGTGGATGATGACTTCCACCCCAAGTATTTACATAGAATTTGGCTGAAGTTTTATATAAGGAAGGGAAAGAAGTTCCCAATCCTGTCTTCTTTTCCCTCCAAGTGATGCTGATTGTCATCAGGAGATGTAGAGAAGATAACAGCTACGTTTGAACTGCATAAATGATTTTACTCATCTCAAGCAGTGTTTGGCACAGTCTTGTGAGAAAATAGACTCCCTGTCATCTGCAAGCACGCTTCACAGCCACATATGTTTGTTCAGAATAACATTTCACGACTCATGGCAGGGAGTAGGTGTCTAATTGTGATCCAGATTGGAATTCACTGGAAGGAAAGCTCTCTATCTCTACCCTCTCATAGCAGAATTGGAAAAAGAGAGTGAGGAGTTTTCTCCAGAATGATTTTTGCCACCTTCAGAAGTTGATATATTGGTAGTTTGTTTTTACAGCCTTCTCATTCTCCTTCAGATACATGAGTACTCTTCTCTACTTATATGCTGATTTTTTTCTTTTCTGCACTGTGTCTGTGCCTGCATACAAAAGGCTTTTCATGGGGGATTTGATTGCTAAAAGCTAGGGTCTAAAACAGCAGTATTCCAGATTGGTGAGATGTCTATAAAATGGTAATTCTTAACTTTCCAAGGAAACATTTTAAAAGGAAACTTTAGAAATGCAGAAGAGAGAGCACTGCGAGCTGGAAAAGATGGATGGTAATCTCAAATATCTTAATGACACCAGACCAGTGTAGCTTTGACTCTAGAAAAGAGGCAATGTTGGAGAGCACAACCACACCTTACATTCCAACATGCTTCTTTGCCCTTAACCCAGGATACCAATAGTCTTTACACTCCTGTCTAACTCCATACGGGGAAAGCACATATAAAAGGCACACACTTCCACAGTGTTAAGATGATCCCTTGTGTGCGGTATTGTTAAATAGAGAGTGAATGATAAAGTTTTAACCCTGTAGAGACATAAACCTTTACATTCCCTATTGAAATAACATGTGAATACTCAGAATTTATGACAGTAGCATACCACATCAGTTGTGCTGTGCAGTATATAGACTTCAAGATGGTTTGTGTTTCTTCAGATTATGAATTTAGAACACATTCACATTTTTTTGGATACTAAAATCAGTGTGCAAACTTGGTTGCCATATTTGCTTCTTTCCAACCAATTATATGCATCTTATGATATACATGTGATGAACTAAACTATCATTCTGATCTCATTGTGAGGAAATAATTATCCTTGTTTCAAATAACAAGTGATTTCTTACCTGCTTCATTATTTTTGAGGACTTTACTTGAGGCTATAGTTCTGATGATGAGATGTGAATTTTTTGTTGAGAATGTAGTGGATTTTTTTGTATGTTTGTTTGTATCTTTTTCCTAGACATATTGCAATCATGATGTTTTTCATGAAAATTAGTTATCATTAGCATTATCACTAAAATGAAAATCTATGAAAGTAAATATGACAAATCAGAATGAAATAAGAGTATTATTCACAAACATGCTCACAAGACTATGGAAACAAATCATGTTTTTCATAACTACAATAAAAATAGAAATAAGGAATTTACAGTTCACAAGAATAGACATTTCCTGTATTGATATCCAATTAACATAAGAAGGTTATTACTTGATTACTGTTAAGTCAAATTAAAAAAAATTATCAAAAATTTAAATACACAAATTCATTGTAAATATTTCATAGTTAAACAATTATTTTTCATGTAATTGATTTAGATATGGCTACAAGTACATAAATCAAAATATTCCCTAAAGATTTATATGATTGATACTTTCTATCAATTGTCTGAGGATTGTTCATTTAAGAATTGCCTGTCATTATGCTGTTAGAAACACAATTTAATTAAATTTGTCTTCTATTTTTACTAAATTTTAATATACAATAAAAATCATGCCAAAGTATGCTAACAAAATTTTTCACATAATATTGCTTACCTGTAGTATAGACATTCACATTCAATTTAGGCACAAATAAACATACCAAAAAATTCCTTGGGTACTGAATGTAATTATATTGGTATGGTGAATTGCTATGAGCCTTGCTCCTAATGGGTTCCATGACCTCAGTTGGATGTGTGAAGTCACTGAAAGGAAGAAAACCTGCTTCAAACAAGTAGCCCAGGATAGCCTGAGCCAGTAGTTTGTTTTTTTTTTATCATTTTAATAGTTTGCATGAACAGTTTTACAATCATATTTGCTTCCTTAAGTTTCCAATTATATTTACAATACTTGATAGATTGTTCACTTACCTCATCCTCCTTCCTTCCCCTAACTTTCCCACTAGTAACCGTTACCTACTTGATTCACAACTTCACAACTCTAATGCTTTTTTTTCTAGATATAATTCTGTTGGCCAGTTACTAGTTTCTTATTGGCTATCTCTGTCTTAAATAGTAACCAATTTCTATTCATCTAAGTACTTCCTCATGGTCTCATCTTACCAGAGAGAGGGGCTGGCATTCTTCTTTCTCTGTCCTCCATCTTGGATCCCACACTCTAATGTTAAGAGTATAAGCAGTATTGAAAGAAAGAAAGGAAGTTTATAACTAGTCACACTTAAAGAAAGAACAGTGTGCTCACTTGATAGCATTTGCAGTTACAACAGCATACAATGTGAAAGGGAATTTTAACTCTAGTGGTTAATATTTACCTCTAGTGAATTTTAAACTCTCATAGTCAATTCTTCAGCCAAGGATGAATCAATTCATTCTTCATTCTAAATGACTTTGTCTCCTATGGAGAATATACCATGTTTTTTCCTATTATCCGGTAAACTACATGACTTAAAAGCATCCTCTTAGTAATTGACATTCCTCATCTATTGTTCTCATGTCTTCTTTCTCCCAGCTTTATACAGCATTGGCACAGTTACAGAAATTAGAGAATTGTGGGTTTCTATGACTCTGCTTCATTCTCTGTCCTTAGACTATCTCATTTGCATTGTTCTTAGACTCTTGTGGTAGTAACCATTTTCTACTGGACAATTATGCAAATCTGTAATGTGCTAAACTATTGTGATTCTTTTAAACTATTCACAAGGTATGTTTGAAAGGCTAAATCCTATTCTTGAGAATTCTGAGTTTATGACCACATTTGAAACATCAAAGGCGTTAGAAGTTGAATCAGACCCACTGTATATTTTTAACAGCCTCTCCTTTGACCCTCTGCAGAGAGGCATCAGCAAAACATTCTCCTAATGCAATATCTATTTCATCTGACTCTAAAAAGTGAAACTAGAGGAAGCCAGAAATATGATTTGTGTAAAGAAAGCAAGAAGAAGAGGTAACATACATGGTCATGTAGAAGTGTCCAGAATTATACAGTGAACTATCCATCAGCTTTGTAAAAATTGATTGATTTTCCCAATGTCTTACCAAAAGGAGAATTTGATCATGCTATTCTCAGTCCTTGTCTCTTGAAGAAGTCACATGACTCCTGTTATTGGAAATGTTAGAGGTCACGGTGCACAAATTATTGACTACTATTGCCATGAAATGAACCTCTTCCATGGATAGGTGATACAAAGATAAGACTCTCCAACAGAGAATAGGAGTATTTTATAACTTCTTTTATAAAAATTCAACAACATATGCTTTATTATTCTCAACAATTATGATGGCATTATAATATCTTTATATTAATAACCCCCCATTAATGAGATAAATGATAAAATTTCTTATGTGAATATCCTCTAACTGTAATGATGCTTAATTAATATAATCAATTCTAACACTAAGTGCTATTTTCCCCAAACCACTTTTAACATTATGATTAAGAACAGACTTTCAGTCCTTGTATATTTTATATGCAAAATAATAATAATAGAAGTAGCAGTAATAACAGTAATAAACTTTAAAGAGAAAATAGTAAAATCTCAACATAATTACTCCCAATTGTAACATTTACCTACGTTTATATCAAGTATATGCTGATAAAATCTTTAGTACACATTGTGATTTTATTTAAATATCAAAACATGTAAGAAATTAAGTCTTAAAAACATCAATCAAAAGTAATCTGTTTGTTAATCAAATATGAGGAAAGAGTTCAGATCCCTTGAACTTATGCAAGAAGTTGGGTGTGGCTGCTCAAACCACTAAAAACCCAGTCTAGAGAGGATCACAAAGGTTTTCTGGTCAGAGAATGCAGTCAAACAGTGATCTCCATGTTTAGAAACACTCTCTCTCAAAACATAAGGTGGAGAATAATTAAAACAATAAAAAAGACACTGTGTATTCACCACTGTCCTTATCATGCCCACACACAACAGTATAGAAACCCACACACACATATACACAAACAATTTAGACTATGAAAAACAACATCCTTCCATGAAACTTCTTAAGTTGGATGCAACATTCAACAGAGAAGTTACTGATTCCAATGTTAGTTTAAATAATTGTTTAAGAGGCTTTAATAAGGGCT
Source organism: Cricetiscus sungorus (assembly GCA_030556225.1). Lineage (NCBI taxonomy): Eukaryota > Metazoa > Chordata > Mammalia > Rodentia > Cricetidae > Cricetiscus > Cricetiscus sungorus. Next base: position 52,242,756 of record JANBXA010000726.1, on the reverse strand, counting down.
CAATGGTTATGAGTTCTGGTTTGCTCTTTCAGAGGAAGAGGGTTTTGCTCTGAGCCTCTATATGGTGAATCACAATCTAGTTACAGAGAATCTGACATATCCTTCTGGCCTCTGCATGCACCTGACATTCAGAAAGTATGTATACCTACATGCAAACAATACACTCATAAACATAAAATAAAATAAATAAATATTTCTACAGTTGTTTAAATAAAACAAAACACACAGATATCTAATAGTTATTATATGTTCAAGCATGTTTAGGAATATTATAAATCTAAAAGATTTTAGAAAAAAGGTCATTACCATTACATTCTGAACAGGAATAAAGACACAGAGAGACGAACTACATTGAATTAGTAACATCATATGATTCTTTTAAGCTACCTTAGTTTTAAGATGGAAATTATGAGAATTGTATTTCTCACTAAAATTATCCTAAAAAATTCAAACTCTCAAGCTGGATTTTACAGAACATACTTATAACTCTATCACTTATGATGTATAGGTCAGAGGATCACAAGTTAGAGGACAGCCTTGGTGAAATAATATGATTCTATGTCAGTAAATACACAAACAAATAAATGAACATTGTCATTAAATATGTAACAAATTACAGTTATAATCTCAATTTAAATTATCTCAATGTATATTAATTAACCAACATTTGACTTAATATTTGCCAAACAATGATTCTTGTATTTTACATTACAAAATGTTATTGTTTTAATTATTTCCTTTTAGTTTTTGTGAATAAATTTAATCACATTTTTCCATTTACTTATTACAAACCTTCCCATATAAACGTCCTTGCTGTCCTTCAAATTCATGCCCTCATTTTAATTGCTGTTGCATATTCATATGTATATACACAAACATGCACATACACACACACACACACACACACAAATAGAGACTATGTTTTCATTTCAGTACTGAGCATGATACCTAGAAACACTGGAATCTAATCAGTTATAAGAAAAATATGCAAAAATATATTGCAAACTGCTCCTTATAAACAGTGTAATTTAAGAATAAAAAATACTAATGGATGGAGAAAATGTGGTACATTTATACAATGGAGTACTACTCAGCAGAATAAATGGATGGAAACAGAAGAAACCATTCTGAGTGAGGTAAGTCAGTCACAAAATGACAAACATGATATGTACTCACTCCAACTAACAATGTAAGCATTAGTGGAAAGGTACCTTAAATGCCCTTCCCTGGTAATGATATTGATGACTACCTTATATGCCATCCTAGCGCCTTCATCTAGTAGCTGATAAAAGCTGAAGCAGACACCCACAGCTAAACCCTGAGCCAAACTCCTGGAATCCAGTTGCAGAGAGGGAGGAGAGATGAGCAAAGGGGTCAAGACCAGGCTGGAGAAACCCACAGAAACTGCTGACATGAACAAGGGGAGCTCATGGACTCCAGTCTGACAGCTGGGAAACCAGCATAGGGCTGACCCTGACTCCCTGAATGTGGGTGTTAGTTAGGAGGACTGGACAGTCTATAGGGCCTCACCCTTCCTGGGGAGCAGAAAGGGGGATGGCATGGGGGCTGGTAGGATAGGAAGATGTGGGAACTGCCATTTGTACTAGTTTCAAGTTGGGGTTTTTCTCATCATGGAACTGACCAACAGGTGTTCTAAAATAAAAATTATGGTAATCTCTCTACCTGGAGAAGCTTAGTGTCCTGAAACAGAACTAAAATATAGTGGTAAATTCCAGATAGGCCAGATCAGTGTTTCAAAAGCATACTGTAGAAAACAATAGGTGGTTGTGGTTAAATTCCCAACCTGCTTTTTGTCTGAATAACATAATCTTGCTTCCTTGCTTGTTCTAATTAAACTCTTGACCAATAATTTTATTATGGTTTCTTGTCTGAATTCTTCACATTTAGAAGCACAAGAACTGAGAGTGCCGCTGGAGTTGAGACTGGAGGAAAGTAGATTTCCCCTGATAATATTGTTATAGTTATATTTTCAGGGCATCTAGGCTTTTTCCTTGGCAATGGGCATTTTATTAACTTCAGATATTATTTTGCACACTTTCAGAATGAAGAGTGAAGTATAGAAAATGCTTAGTGTATATAATTAATAGCAAGTCTTTTCCTGAAAACCAAAGTTAATACATAATTTGTAGTAAGAGTCTTAATGCAAATTTGAAGAAATATGTGTTTTAATGGTAGGTATACACACTGATACATGATAGTCAGGCCACTTGCACCACCACCACTAGGAATGAGAGACAAACATTGCAAGTAGATTATTGAGAACTTAATTGCACCAGCTATTTGTCTTTATTTCTTTTATTTTATTCTGTTATTCATTCATAAATGTATTATTTTCCATGTTCACTCTATAAGTTTGGTTTGCTGTCTTATTTTTTATTAAACTGAGCAAGCTATGAAAGTCTCAAAGTTGATGTATTTTTTTCTTATTAGTGTTTAATTTCTGCATAGTTACCCATGAGACATTTAAGAAGAAAAGATGCCAAAGAACAAATATGTTTACATGTTTTAAATTCTGTGCAATGATTAAAAATAAAACTTATGACATTGAGAATATTTAAAACATTATAAATAATTGTGTATCATTATCTTTTATATTGAAAATGATTTCTTTGATTTTGAGCATATGGAACCAAACTGAACAATTTGCTTTGGGAAATCTTCCTAACAGGTTATGCATATAATCTGTGTAGCCTCAGCTTTGCTTCTGAGGTAAAAATCTACATAATTTGTTGTTTTAGATTTATTCCATTATTTTTTCCTCCACATACTGGTGGTGATGCATGTTAACACAGCTAATCCATTTCACAGGAGGGGGCTACAATATCCTTGTGGTTAGGCATTTATAATAATGTATGATTAAATGATGAAGGAAATTGGTCTCATTCTAAGGGAAATGAGCCTATTCTTTTCAGACACAGACAGTGTAATTAAAGGCATCAATACTAAATGCAGGAAGTATTGGTCAGAGATGCAAGCTGTTTTAACTTTTACTTCTGTCAACGTTAGATGTTTACTAATAATTCTTGATTGAAACCTATAATAAATGAAGTTCAAAACAGCTCCAATCAGTTTTGTGCTTCCCGTTTCAGGTTTTCACAGAATTTCAACTTGTGCAACACTCGTTCTTTGCCAACGAAAGCTACAATCTCTGGCAAAGTGTTCCTGAATAAGGAAACATAATCCATTGGTCTATAAAGTGAAAGAATAAATATATATTTCAAAAAGCACAATTAGAAAAATTGGAGCAAAAATAGAAGCATCTGGTATGCTATTTTAAAGTGAGAAATATTTCCTCAGAATGTTGTTTTTCTTTCTTTGCTTTTTTCCCCCAAACTGAGGATTAAATACAGGGCCTTGCCTTTATTAAGCAAGTGTTTTACCATAGACATTTTCATTAACCTTAAGAATATTGTTTTTAAGTTACACAAAGAACATAGATTTTTTTAAACATACAAATATTAGAGACAAGTCAATAAATCTTGCAAAAGGAATTAGTACTCCAAGAATATTGAAACACTACAGAATTTCATCTTGTATAGTGATTTTAAATATTTACAAATGTTTATCTTACCTCTTCTATGTAATACTAGGGACAGTTTATATGTGATAAATTTTTAAACAGATGCTTAAGAATTACAAAACAGTGTTAAGATACTGCATTAGTTTCATTTTGACAAGCATTGAAAATAGTGAATAGGCACTTTCAATAACCAAATATTTTCTTCTTTTTCAATAAGAAAAACACTCCTAAGACTAAATGGGAAACACTAGAATTATTTTGAGAATAATAATTTTCTTACATTTCTTTCCTTTTTTGTTTTGAATATAACAAGACTCATTATAATGCAAATATCTAGTATTATATAAAGCAGAATGAGACATAGTTCTTCAGTTATCAGCTATTAATCCAACTGAATTCTTGTTTGAACATTGTTTTTACAGTTTATTTTCACACAATAAATATTTTATCTTTAGATATAGGATGTTTGGTTATCTTTCTTCATTGGGAATATTTTACTTATATAGAAATTCCTCCTGCTTCTATAAATTCCCCAAAAGAGAAACATTTTAACAGAATACAGTAGGACATCCCCAATCAAATATCTATGTTTTTCCCTCAACAGTATATCTGAATAAGCTCCAAAGAAAAACTTATTCCCTACATATGGCGCCACAATGTGGCTAATAAGAACTTCCACTTAAAACTAAAACAAGCTTAAAAAATAGTTTTTAGAAACAATAGGACAGATATAAGCAAGGCTTCTTGGTAGCAGCATTTTTCTGTATTGGACTCTGTTTTGCTAGAGACAGAGATTTGTTCTTGCATAGCTCCTATAAGGGAGGTTCCATGACTCAGCATAAGCAGCATATATATATATATATATATATATATATATATATATATATATATATATCCGCAAGGCTTTTAAAGAGCTCTGCTAACAACTGAATGGTATGTACAAGAGCTGGCAATGGCAGTGAGCATAACTCCCAGTGCGGGTGGTAAAATAGCTGCCACCATCTTTGATAGACCGCAGCTAAAACAATTGTGGCTTTCAATTTAGGAATGTCTTTGTTTATCAGATAAAACACTTGTGGCCAGAATAAAAGATAAAGATTTAAAGACAGATTCAGATTAAGAAAACCTCTAAATGTTTACAGTGTGTTTTTAAATATATGTAGGCTTCAGAGAGAAAAAGAAACAGCACACAATGGTTTAGAAAAAGAAAAAGAAAAAAGAAGTACAGTAACTGGGTGTGGTGGCACAAGCCTTTAATGTCAGCACTTGGGAGGTAGAGGCAAACAGAACTCAGTGATTTCAAAGTAAACCTGGTAAGCAGTGTGAATTCCAGGACAGATAAATGTTACACAGAAAAACCCTGCCTCGAACTATAGAGAAATAGAAGTAGAAGAAATAGAGTAATAAAAAAGCCATGTAAAGATGGAAAGCACAGAGAAACTTTGGGTATTATATGCTGTTCTATTACCTTTAAATTGTTTGATTGTGGAGAAAATACCAACAACTTTTAAAACAATTGCTCCTGGATTAATTCAATTTATATATTTTAAAAATGCTTTGACTCCAAAGTTTAAGTCTAAGGACAAGTTACTGGGGAAAAGGATTTCTATTTTTGTTTCCACAGAAAATGAAAAGCTGAGGATTCCTTCCAGACTAACATGGTTTGATAAAGCAAGACCACCTGAAACAGCATCCCAGGTGATCCAACATACAAAACAGTTGGGACAAGCCAGCCTTGCAGACTATAGCCAGGAATTCGACGTCTTCTTAGGATCCCCATGATAGTGTCAACTACCAGTAGGAAGTAGTTTGGAAAGAACAATGCCCAAGTTCCCAAATATTGTTTATAAATGTTTGTTTTAATTTAAATAGGGTTAGTTATAAATGGTTAATGATCACAACCAATCTCTGTTTAAAGGTAAAAAGGGAATTATGATACAGATAAGAATACTTTGTTTTGGAATGGATTTTCATTTATTGATAGAATTTAATGTCAATGATAATAGCAGGTTTGGCAACAATTGTAGCTAGTTTTTCTGCCAGCCCACCTGATCTGGTCCTGCTGCCAAGCTAGCCCTCAATAATACACAGATACTCTGGATTTGATACAATGCTGTTGGCCAGTTACTATTATTGCTTATCTGCTAGCTCTGTTTTAATGATTAACCCATTTCTCCTTATCTAAGTATTTCCACGTTGTCATCTTATAGGAGAGCGGCAGGCAGGCAGCTTGCTCTCACATGCTGACCCCTCCTTACTACTTCCTCGTTTCTCCTTGACTCCTAGCCCCCCTATCATGCTTTCCAATTGGCCCACAGCGCTTTATTCACTAACCAGTATGAGAAACATACTTACATAATAAAATCTCCCAACAGGTAAATTTTGTGATAAGTATATTTCTCCTCTTGTTTAGGTATTGTGTTTATATAGCTCATTGAGAAATGTAATGTATAATTTAACACAGATTATAGGTAATTACCTATAATAGTGAAAACTTAGAGTTAAGTTACTTAGAATTTCGAGATATACATAGATGTATTTGAGATGAATAGGCATTCTTCAAACCTACAAAGACCTACAGAATATGGCCTTTAAAATTGTTTAAGATTTTTTTTGACAGTGAGACATAACTGCTCCTGGAAACTCCACCTTCATCAGAAAGGAAGATGGATCTTGAAGAAACTCATTATGGAGTTTGCTTTCAATTTGGCAAGACTAGCCATATGGGCAAGATACTACTCTTGTCTGGACTGTTTGAATTTATGCTGTATATAAACTGGACATGCAGGACCCACAGGAAAGTGACTGCTGACACAAGATGGACAGTGTTACAGGGTTCCTGCTTCATGGAAGATTCTGCCAGACAGTCTACAGGACACAAAGAAAAGTGACTGACAAACTGCCAATACAGATGGACAGCTTAAAGTTTCCTGTTTTGATGAGGAGTCTGCCAGACACACTATGGCCTATGGGCTGAAGATGGAACTTTACAAAAGAACTTCGGGTGACTGACCAGGTGAGTTGTCTCTGTCATTTCTAGAGTTTATATGTTATCCTTCTGTGGTCTTTGATGGAGTTGAAGACAGATAGTTATGGTTATAGTTTTCCTATAGAAATAATAATTCCTTTAGAATTAAAGATAAATTGCACATAGAACTTTAGACTCACAAAGATAGGATAGATGATGGAATATTTTCTTAAACTTACTAAATGTTAATGAACAAAATATTGTTAACTGTGATTCTTATTTGATGACTCTTGTGTGATATATTTTGCTATGTTAAGGTTAAAACCCTTATTTTTATTTTAGACAGAAAAGAGATGATGTGAGATGTCATTCTGTAAATATATTTCTTGTATTGGATAATGAATAAAGCACTGTTGGCCAATAGGAAAACAAGATAGGAGGGACTAAGGGACAAGGAGGAAAGAGGAAGTAGTAAGGAGGAGTTAGGATGTAGAGACTGGAGACAACAGAGGTCTGGGCCATCTCTCCAGTAAGATGAGACCACGTGGAAATACTTAAATTAGTAAAAATGGGTTAATAATTTAGACAGAGGTAGCCAATAAGAAAATAGTAACTGGCCAACAGCATAATATCTAATACATGGTCTCTGCGTGTTATTGGGGGCTGGCATGGTGGTGGGACCAGGGCAGGCAGCAAGGAAAAACTTACTTCTTACAAACAGTATATCTGAATAGGCTCCAAATGCAAGAGGCCAAATGGCATGCATTCCTATTCCATATAGATGAAAAATGGGCTAAGAAAGAATTTAGAGAAACATCACATTTTACAACAGCTACAAACAACATAAAATGTCTTGGGGTAAAACAAACCAATACAAAGGAAAGAACTATATAGTAACTTTGAGTCTTTACAGAAAAAACATTAAAGAAGATCCCAGAAAATGCAAAGATCACCCATGCTCTTGGATAGTTAGGATCAACATAGTAAAAATGGTAATCTTGCCAAAAGCAGTCTACAAATTCAATGAAATTCCCATCAAAACACTAGCAAAATTCTTCACAGACCTTGAAAAACAATACTCAACATTATATGGAAAAACAAAAGACCCAGGAGAGCCAAAACAACCCTTTACTGTAAGCACCTACCCCTGACCAGCAAGGAAGGACGTGACTCCGGATAGATCTTCTTCATGCAGTTTTAATCAGGATCCTTGAAAAATGTTCTTCTGACCTGTGAGAGAGAGCCAGGGGACTCATCCACAGGCTTAAATACCCTTGAGCTAACCAACCCCAGTGAGCCACATGGACCCTGCAGATAGGCTGCTCTATTGCGGAAGCAGACAGGCTGAACAGACTTAACCAATTAAGGCCTTATTTATGCCAGAGATTGCTCACCCTTGGGGAGGTGGAAGGCAGAAGGCAGCACTACTTTAAGGTGTGGCACTTCGCGGCTCTTCACAGTTCCCCTTTTTGTTTTAATAATGCAAAAGGCAAGGGTAGTGGTCTGGTCTCCAGTAAAGCAGTGGACATTGTAATGACCCTGAATCCTGGTAGTCAGCCAAGTCAGTGCCACACCGGTCTAGCACCTTTTTTCCTGGAGGTGGGACCAGGGACACCAACCCACATGCAACCAGACTTGCCCTTCTCAGAGTTGCTCACTTCCAGAGATAACTCGGAGTGCAGTGCTAAGCCATACGACATGAGTGTGAAGGATCAATACTTGTTCATGACTGCGAGCCATGCTTGGGGAGACTGTCCTGACCCAATGGCTGTAAATGCCTGGACAACCATAGCTACATACCGCTTCTGAGCAAACCTCATCTTGCAAAGGCACCAGAGGCCCACGAAGGAGATAAGCAACAAGAGGACAGCCATGGCTCCCATTCCTGCCCACTCTTTCAGATGATCCATGGCAACAGTAACTAAGATGACAATCTGGCAGCCAGTCCCGCATCCACATATGTTGAATTTACTGCAACGATGGTCACTTGCAGCTGTACCATTAAGTCATCAATGTCAGCAGACCAATTTCCTAAAAGATAGCTAGACAACTGTTGTGACAAATTAGCAGCATGTGTAAAGTTCTCTTACTGAATGCTGGTAACACACAAACTTGGATATTTCATTTCACATTCCAAATGGGCCAGCTGCCACAAGGTACATATTTGCTCTTGCACCAGATTAATTCTTTGGTTTACAATCAATAAACCCCCCTTTTGTTGAGCACCAATTGTGGATTGAGTATCCAAGGTGGTAGGCACATTCTTGGACAACTCATTTAGCTACAGGCTGTCTGCACCGATGTGCTCATAGCCACAGCAGCTGTGACTGAATCTACAACTGCAAAAGACATAGCTGCAACTATGGCTGCTGTAATGCCAAAATCTCTCCCTGTAGCCTGTAACAAACAGGCCATAACATCTGAAAATGGTTTTATGGGGCCTTTTAGTATTTTAGTGAGGTTACCATTCACCTCTCCCTTACTGGCAATCTGATTTACTTGTTCAAGACTTAAGTCATTTTGTACGGCTTTCCAGACCTCAGGGCAAAAGGAATGCCCTGTACCTTGGTCCTGCCCTTCCTCACTCTGATGAGGGGAAAGCCTCAAAAGCATTGCTCCTGGAGGGTCCCTCCCCTCCCCACATTGCCATTTCTCCTCTCCCTTCCCCCTCTGCCCCTTAAGGTATTGTTTCTGAACTCCTTTTACGAGGGCTTGCAATTCTTCCTCAGCCCAACATGCTACCTTGATGTCTCCCGAATCTGCGAACCAAGGTGCAATGGCTTCACATTCGCTCAGGAATCTTTATAGTGTGCTTTTATTTATTTTAAGTTTCTTTGACAAAAGTAGCTCCTGAAGAGCCAGAAAAATTGGATGAGACTCGGAAGTCCCCATCTTAAAAATTTTACTTTCAGTTTGTTACAACAGCTTGCTCAATGCCTGAGACTTTATTGCCGCTTATTTTCCCAGTCTTTAACTTGGTCCCAACTTACCTGGCACTTTATAGCTCCTTACTGGAGACCTTATCACCTCTTTACCTAGGGCCTTAAATTTGATCCAAACTTACCTTGGGAACTTTCCAGCACTGCCCTGACTGCAAGAAGTTCTGATCTGAAAAATTCCCAGTACGGGCCACCATTTGTACCATGCCCACCCTTTCCAGCAAGGAGGGACGTGACTCCGGGTAGATCTTCTTCATGCAGTTTTAATCAGGATCTTTGAAACATGTTCTTCTGACCCACAAGAGAGAGCCGGGGGACCCATGCACAGGCTTAAATACCCTTGAGCTAACCAACCCCAGTGAGGCACGTGGACCCTGCAGATAGGCTACTCTAATATGGAAGCAGACAGGCTGAACAGACTTAACCAATTAAGGGTTTATTTATGCCAGAGGGCTCTCACTGTGGGAAGGTGGAAGGCGGAAGGCAGCACCACTTTAAGGCGTGGCACTTCGCAGCTCTCACACTTTACCATAAAGGAACTTCAGGAGGCATCAACATCCCTGAATTCCAGCTCTATTATAGAAATATAGTTCTGGAAACAGCTTGGTTTTGGTACAAAAATAAAAAGGTAGACCAATGGAATGGAACTGAAAACCCTCATATTAACTCGCACACCTATAAACACTCGAATTTTGACAAAGAAGCTAAAATTATACAAAGGAAAAATAAGAAAGCTTTTTCAACAAATGGTGTTGTCATAACTGGATGTTGGTGTGCAGAAGATTGCAGACAAATCCATATCTTTCATGGTGCACAAAACTTAAGTCCAAATGGGTCAAAGACCTCAACATAAATCCAGATACACTGAACCTCTTAAAAGAGAAGTAGGAGGTATCCTTGAATGACTTGGTACAGGAGACTACTTGCTAAACATAAATCCAGCAGCATAGACACTGAAATCAACAATTAATAAGTAGGATGTCCTGAAATTGTAAAGCTTCGGTAAGGCAAAGGACACAGCTTTCAAGACAAAATGGCAGTCCACAGGAAGGAAAAAGATATTCACCAACCTCACATCTACACAGAGGGCTGATTTCCAAAACAAACAAAGAATTCAAGAAGCTACTTACCAAAACACCAAATAATCCAATTAAAAAGTGGGTTACAGAACTAAATAGAGAATCCTCAATAGAGGAATACAAAATGACTGAAAGACACTTAAGAAATTGCTCAACATGTTTAGCCATCATGGAAATGCAAGTCAAAACAACTGTTAGATACCTTTTTGTTCCAGTCAGAATTGCTAAAATGAAAAGCACCAAAGACAATTTATGTTGGAGAGGACTTGGTAAAAGCAGAACAATCCCCCACTGCTGGTAGTAGTGCAAACTCGTACAGCCACTTTGAAAGTCAGTGATGCAATTCCCAGGAAACTGGGACTCAGTCTACCACAAGATCCAGCAATTCTACTCTTAGTTATATACCCAAAAGGTGCACATTCATACAACAATGACATCTATTCAACTATGCTTATAGCAGCATTGTTTGTAATAGCCAGAACTTAGAAGCAACCTATATACCCCTCAATTGAAGAATAGATGGAGAAAACTTGTTACATTTACACAATGGCTACTACTCATTAGAAAAAAAAACACAATGGAATCTTGAAACTTGAAAGTAAATGGATGGAACTACAAGAAACCATCCTGATTGAGGTAACCCAGTCACAAGAAGACAAACATGGTATGTACTCACTGACATATGTATTTTAGACAGAACAAATGATTACCAGCCTACAATCCCCACTGCAAAAACAGCTGGGAAACAAGGAGAACCCTAAGGGAGACATTCATGGCCCCCCTGAGAAGGGGAAAGGTACACGATCTCCAGAGAAAATTGCGAGAATGGGCGGAGAGGAGAGGGATTTAGGAGAAAGGGAGAAGAGGATGGAAGAGAGAGAGCAGGATGACAGAGCAGGAAAATTGAGTCAGGAAAGAATAGATGAAAGCAAGAAAAGAGATACAATAATACAGGAACCCATTACAGGTATAAATAGAAAATAGGATAACCACAACTAACAATCTAAGCAATAGTGGAGACACTACCTTCCCTGATAATGAGATTGATGATTACCTTATATGCCATCCTAGGGCCTTGATCCAGGAGCTGATGGAAGCAGAAGCAAACATCCGCAGCTAAACAGTGAGCTGAACTCCTGGAATTCAGTTGCAGAGAGGGAGGAATGATGAGCAAAGGGGTCAAGACCAGGGTTGAGAAACTCACAAAAACAGATGACTTGAACAAGTGGGAGCTAATGAACCCTGGTATTATTGATAGCTGGGAAACCATTATAGGACTGACCCAGATTCCCTGAATGTGGGTGTTAGTTAAGAGGAGTGGGCAGTCTATGGGGCCTCTGGTAGTGGATCAGTATTTATCCCTAGTATATGAATGACTTTGAGAGCCCATTCTAAAAAGTGTGATACTCTCTCAACCTAGACACATGGGAGAGGGCCTACACCCTGCTCAAATGTTATAACAGACTCTGATGATTCCCCATGGAAGGCCTCACTCTACCTTGGGAAAAGAAACAGAATGGGATGGCAGTTAGTAGGGGGCTGGCAAGGAGAGGAGGGTAAGGGTACTTAGATTGACATGTGAACAAGCTTGTTTCAAATTTAAATAAAAATTATGAAACAAAAACTTGAGATTATCCTCGTTGTGAAATTTTTAAATTCTACAAAGGGGCTTTTAGTGCACATTGAGAAAATATATAAATGAAAGGATATTCATTTCAGAGGAAACATATATCTCTGTGACATGTATAAGTGAAACTAGGTCCTTGTTATTAATCTATAATTCTGCTAGGTAGTGATTTAACTCTTGAAATGAAATAATCATCATAAAGATAAACAAAATGAAAAAAATATGGTTACAAAGGCAGATGATCTACTAGAAGCATATGTCAAAGACTACTGAAATTTTTACTACATTCTTGGCTCTTCATTAAATTTCTTCTCTCTTACTATCAATCACTTTTTCTCAATTTAACTTCAAGAATATAAAACTGATTCATTACGAGGTTCACAAAGTTCAGCTTCTAATTTTGAACATAAGCCATGTAAATCTAGACTCGGTGAAGATGAAAGAAAAACAATGGTGATATCTATTACAGCATTCATATATCATGATCATTACTGTTGCAAATAATATAATAATAAATAATTTGTAAATAAGATTTGCTTTGTTTTATATAAAGTTAAATTAATGCAAAATTGGTATAAATATATATAAGTCTAATATTTTGTGAAATCTCTTCTCATGACCATCAATCTCAATATTTTACTTTGGTTCCTTGAAAATTTTATACATGTATACAACTTATTTTGATCATAACCACTTTGTCATTTCATCACCTCAAATAATTCCCGGTTTCCTAACATATGTTTCCCCTGACTTCAAAGCCTCTTCTCCTTTAAAATATTTTCATTAACACAAATTTCCTCATGTGACTCCCTTTAGAGATTATTGAAAAACCTTAATAATAATATAATACTTAAAACTATACTTACTTTGAAATTTATGAGTATAATATTAAAATTCTATGCATACATTTATTTCATACATTTCATGATAATTCCAATCACATGCTTATAAACATGTAGATATTGCTACATTTACTGTTATTTTACATTTCTCAATATTTACTATTTTAATTTATTATTACTGTGAATCAATGTTCTGATGATATAATTTTAACCCAGAACTCTGTCAATCATAGCCAAACAGTTTTTTCAAAAGGACATTATTTTTTTAAAGGAGAAAAAATTACCAAATAATTCAGGTGGTTAATTAAAAACTCCATTCTAGCCATCTAGAAAAATTGTTCAGAGTTTTCTGTATTTTCTAATCCTTAAACAAATGTAATATCTAGAGATAAGATGTGAAAATTGAAAATTAGAACTCAGTGTCACCAATCCAAATTTCTTATGATTTTCTATGTGATATTTTTAACTTCTCCTCTTTTCCCTTTCCCTATATCTTTTGTTTCTAGATATGCAAATATTTTCTCATTTCCAAGATATGGAAACAGGAGCAGTATAAGAAAGGAGGACATTTATCTGAATAAAATGAAGGAATTGGGTTTTAACTTTGATTTAGCTTGATCCTGTAACTTAGTTACTCATCACACATTATAATGTGATAGTAAAACTATTAACTTTTAAGTCACATAAACAATTACTTGATATTAGTGTCTGACCAATAGCTATGGAAGGTTATACTCCGTCTTCTTCACGTCTAAAATATATACAATACTGGGGACAATTAATAATGCTATAAGGACTAAATAAAATTAATGGTGGTAATTCATTCATAACATCTTGTGTCTTCATGGGCTAATTATTGCTATGAAAGTTTTGTCTGCTATGACAATTAGATTGTACCTTAAATTCGAGGTATGTTAAGGGTTCTAAACAATAGGTCTGGACATCTTACTCTTCAGGATTATTTGATGTGAACCAATAATGCATTACACTAAATTACTACCTACAAGAAAATGGAATATTGACTTAGTATTTCATATACTCTTATAAGCTTTTGTAAAGCAGTATTGATTCATCTTCAGTGAGAAGGTCATAAGATGTGCAAAAGAAGTAAGGGTAGAAGGCATTATGGCTATTTTTAAACATGTTTATATGTTATAAAAAAATATCACTGTACTTTCCTAACCTGTTTCTGAAAAGAATGTTGATAATTTTTAGATTTTTACCAAGCCAAGAGAAGATGACAGATAAGCATATAAAAAGAAATCTTGAAATATAAATCAATGTATACAATATTGTGCTTTATTATTTTGTCTGACATGTTAAATAAAAAAATTGTTTGTGCTAAAGGTATTTGTTAAAAGATTTACATTGTCAAATATGCTAGCATAGCTACACTTGTCACTACTCCAATCAAAATATATTCACTTATGTCCCAAAACAATTACCATTTCCCCTAATTTTTCCACTGCATGAGAAGTTGTGAAGCAAAGACTAATAGAGATCAAAATAGACATATGTCACTTCATATAGGGTTTTTACCTGTGTTTTATGTACTTTATAATACAAAGAACAAGGTAATCATAACCAAAATAGATTTCAGAGACAGTATAGTAGTTTATTTCATGAAAGTCAAATATCTTTGTGGTTTATTATTAAATTTTTGTTTACTGTTTTACTTAGAATACAAAACACAAAATAGTGAATTTTATTATGACACCTTTAGCCATATATGTCATTATTTTCCATTAAACCTTTATTCCAAGTCTTGCCTCTTTAGTTTTTCAAAATAATTCTTTACTGACAGAGCTATGCAAGCTTTAAATAGATTCTTCTAATGTTTAAATATTTTTGGATTTTAAGAAAATTCAATATTAATTCTGATACAGTTTGGTTGGAGACAAGGACTAAGGAATACTGTAATTTTTTATTTTCCTATTTAATACAGTGATAAGCTCAATTTTATCTCCTTAAACCCGATGTGTTAAACTAGTTGCTCTAATACATCAAAATATGACAGTGTTTAGACATGTGGACTTTTATGTGGGAAATAATTACAAATGTATCTATTAGAGTGGATCCAAATCAAATTTGACTGTTTCCTTATAAGAAATATACGAAACACATGTGTAAAGTCAAGCTTATAAAACCAAGAAGAAGCAAACCCTGAAAAGATCTTATTCTTGACTTTCTAGTTTCAAGAACATGAGAAAGTAAAGTTTTGTTGCATGTGCCATCTGGTTTAATAAGATAGATCTAGAAAACTAATATTAATATGTAGTATTTATTGACTAGATTTGTTTTTCTTATTTTACATATCGATCACAGTGCCCTCTCTCTCCCTCTCTCCCTCCTTTCCATGCACCCCCCCGACCATCCTCCCATCCCATCCCAACCCCCCCCACTCCACAAGTAGTGTGATGCCTTCCAGGAGGGATCAACAAAATTGGTCAAGTCATTTGGGGTAGGGACTAGGCCTTCCCTCCTGCCTCTAGGTTAAGGCAGTATCCCTCTCAAACTGAGAAGCTTCTGTAAGGCACAGGACACAGTTGACAAGACCACATGGCAGCCCACGGACTGGGAAAAGATCTTCAGAAGTATTGCAGAAAGACACTTGCAGACAAACCAAACTGTCAGAAGATATTCAGAAAAACTGAGCAACCTGGAAAGGACAACTTACTGAGATTCTGGAGGTTATGCAGTATGTTTTAGAATTTCAGCTTTGGTGAGATGCCACAACCTCTCTGGGGTGGGCTTTGCTGACATAGCTGTCCTTGAGCCATTTCTTCTTTGGGTAAGCCACCCCACATCCATATTCCTGTTACCAATAAAATTCATTGGTACACCAAGCTGGTCTCCCATGGTATCTGTTTTGATCTGTCATCAAATTTCTATTTGGCATAATTAAGACATTTTCATACATCTCTCTGTAAATAGTATCCTTCAACACATTTGTGTTAAATTATCATTAAATGTATATAAATTAATAGAGAAATTTAGAAATTAAATTCCTCTGGAAAGTCTTCAGAAAACATTTGACATACTATATTTGTATAGTCTTATAACCCTATAACTTAGTATTATAGATAGTAAGTTAGTAGGCACATGAGTTTGAGGCCAGTTTTGACTACAAAATAACAGTTTGTGCTAAAGAAACAAGGACCAAATTTGTAGCTTTATTATAGAAACTTATCCATAATATGTGAAAAACAGTGTTTTTTTCCTAAGCACCACAGTAGAATAAAAGAAATGTGTCTTGGCTTGTATTTGACATGATATATTTAATGGAAGTAGCATAAATAGAATTTATTTATATTTCAAATCAACCAAAATATGTTTTTATAATTCAGTCTGTTCCATAAAATAAAATATCAATGAAACTAAGATTATTATATTTTATTTTTTTATTTTATGTTTATTAATTTTTTTTATTTCACATACCAATCGCAGTTCCCCCTCCCTCACATCCTCCTGCTTCCCACACATTTCCCCCTTCCTATTCCCATCTGTTCCACAGAGATAATAAGCCCTTCCATAAAAAGGAAATGAAGCCTTTACCATCACCATGTTGAGGCAGGAACAAAACCCTCTACACCTTGTCTATGGTGAGCAAGATATCTCTCCATAGAAAATGGACTACCAAAAGTCACTTCATGCTGTAGGGACAGATCCTGGTTCCACTGCCAGTGGCCCCACAAACTTCCCAACCATCCACTCTCACCTACCTACATTCAGGGTATGCAGATTTCCCAGCTGTCAGTCTTGTGTAAGTAAGCTCCTCAGGTCAACTGTTTCCATGGGATTCCCCATCTTGATCCCTTTGCTCATATTATCAGTTACCTCTCTCTTCAAACGGACTCTGGAAGCTTCGCTAGTGTTTAGTTGTGGATCCCTGCATCTACTGCCATCAGTTACTGAATGAAGGTTCTATGGTAACAAACATAGTATTCCTCAATCTGATAACTGGGAAAGGCAAGTTCGTTCAGATAACTTCTCCAATACTCCTTAGAGTTTCATGTGGGGTTATCCTTGTATATCATTGTATATTTCTAGGAATTTCCCTAATGACAGGTTTCTATCTAATCCCATAATAGCTCTTTCTGTGAACATAGTGCTTTCCTTGCTCTCCCTCCCTGTGCTTCCCCCAGCAAGACCATTCCTTTCTCTCATGTTCTCCTACCCATTACCATACTTCCCTCATATCTTACCTCTTTCTTATTGATTTTCTCAAAGGACCAACTCTTTGTTTAATTATTTCTTTATATTATTCTCTTTGATTCTATTTTAGTGATTTCAACCCTCAGTTTGATTGTTTTCTTGCCATCTATTCCTGTCTGGTGTGTTTAATTCCTTTTGTTCTATAGCTTTCAGGTGTGTTCTTAAGTTGCTAGTACGAGATCTCTTCAGTGTGTGTGTGTGTGTGTGTGTGTGTGTGTGTGTGTGTGTGTGTGTGTTTAAACACTTAGTATTATGACTTTCTTCTTAGCACTGCATTAATTGTGGTTCATAAGTTTGGGTATCATGTGTACTCATTTTCCTTGAATTTTCAAAAGTGTTTGAATGTTTTCTCTATTTCTGTCTTGACTGATTTTCATTCAGTAGAGATTTGGTCAGTTTCCATGAATTTTTAGGCTTTCTTGTGTATCTGTTATTCTTGAAATCCAGCTTGAATCTATAGTGCTCTAATAGGATGTAAAGATTTTATTATATCCTTTCTGAAAAGCTTTGTAACCTAGTATGTGGTCCGCTTTGGAGAATATTCCATGTTGAAAAATGTGTATTATTTTATGTTTTTGTGAAATGTCCTGTATATATATATATATATATATATATATATATATATATATATATATATACACATATATATATGTATATATATCATATTGGTGGGTATTTCCTTTGATGAGTATAAGTGTCCTATCCTGTCTTTTTAAATTAATTTTTATTTGGAGATTAATTTGTTAGATATTAAAAGAACTACACCAGATTGCTTCCTATGTATATTTGCTTGGAATATATTTTTCTAAATTGTTACCTTTAGGTAACGTCTATCCTTGATGTTGAGGCAGGTTCCTTGTGTGTAGCACAAAGGTGGATCATGATTTCTGCAATCACTTTGATTTCTGTGTCTTTTTATTTTGAACCCATTGATATTGAGCAACATCAATGTCCAAAGATTATTGTGTGTGTGTGTGTGTGTGTGTGTGTGTGTGTGTGTGTGTGTGTGTGGAGAGAGAGAGAGAGGGAAGAGAGAGAGAGAGAGAGAGAGAGAGAGAGAGAGAGAGAGAGAGAGAGAGAGAGGTATATTGTGTTTTTATGGGTGTAGTTAATTCCTTAGAGTTTTTCTTTTAGGACCTTCTAGGGATGCATCTGTGGATATATATATTGTATATATTATATATATTTTTCTTGATAATGGAGTATATGCTTTCTCCATCTATAATAATTATTTTTCTGAATATAGTAGTCTGTGTTTTGGTCATTTAGAGTTTGTCTAATTATAATAACTCTGCTTTCATATCTTACTTGATCTTTTTTTGAGCTTGGAATATTCTTCATTTGTTCTGCATATTTAGTGTTTTTATCATGATGTGGTGAGAAGATTTTATTTCCTGGTCTAATTTCTTTGATGTTCTGTAAACTTCCGATCCTATTGTAGGCAACTCCTTCTCTAAGTTAGGAATATATTTGTCTAGGATTTTGTTGAAAACACTTCCTAGTTCTTTGAGGTGGAATTTTTCTCCTACTTCTATCCCTAATTTTCTTATGGTTGTTCTTTCCATAGTGTACCAGATATCCTGGACAATTTATGTCTGTAATTTTTTTTATTTTTAAAATTTTTTTGAACTTTATTTGTTCTTTCTTATTTTTTATAAATATTTATTTATTTTATGCTGGACATAAATATACATGCATTTTTAATGAAAACAAACATTTATAAACAATATTTCAGAATCTGGGTGTTCTTCTTTCCAAACTGCTTCCTGCTGGTAGGGGGCACTGTAATGGGGGAAACTAAGGAAGACACAGTAATCCTGGATGTAGTGGTCTGCAAGGCTGCATTGTCCCATTGATGCTGCTTCAGGTGTCTTGCTTGATCAAACCACATTAGTCTGTAAGGGATCCACAGCTTTTCATTTTCTGTAGAAAGAAAATTAGAAATCTTTTTCCCCAGTAACTTGTCCTTAGGCTTAAATTTTGAAGTCAAAGCATTTTATATATATATATATATATATATATATATATATATATATATATATATATTGAATTAATCCAACAGAATTTTTCCATCTCCATCTTTTTTTAAATAATAATGTAATTTAAAAATTTTAGATGTGGATCCCAGTTTCCTCTCCCTTCCTCCCTCCAACGCTCCCTCCATCTCTCCTTCCCTCCCTCTTACCCTCTTTCCCCTGTGACATGCACCATGGCAACCCTCCCCTCCCATCCCCCATCCCCATTCTACTTCTATGCTATCCAGGTTGGTTCATGGAAGTCTGTCGAATCATTTGAAGTAGGGACTAGGACTCCTCTACTGTCTCTATGTTAAGGGGGTATCCCTTCATGGGGGATGTGTCAGCAAGGTCCATTTGTGCACCAGAAATAGATCCTGTTTCAATTGTCTGAGGTACACAAAACTGCTCAGTCCTTCTAGCTGAGACCCATATTCAGGGGATCTGAGTATGTCCCTTGCTGGCTTCCTAGCCATCAGTCTTGGAGGCCCAAGCTCCTCCTTGTTCAGGTCAGCTGTCTTTGTGAGTTTCTGCAACCTGGTCTTATCCCCTCTCTCTGCATCTGGATTCTAGTCCAACTCAGTGTTTGGTTATGGGTGTTTGCTTTTGTTTCCAACAGGTACTAGATGAGGACCCCATGATGGTGGATAATTTAGTTGATGTTCTCACTATCAGCGAGGGGCATTTATGGTAGCCTTTCCATGGTTGCTCAAATTATAAGGTGGAGTCAGTCTTGTAGTTCTCTAGACCTTTCTTTAGGTTCAGTGTTCTTTTCAAACCAATAATGACTCCCTCATTTAAGCCCCCGTCTCACCCTGACCCAACCTATCTAGTTACACGTGTTTTCCTCTTCTCCCTTCTCTTTTTCCTAGTTCTCTCTCCATTCACTGCCCCCCCTTTTGCCATGTGCTCTGGGGAACTTCTCCCTTCCCGCTTTTTTGAGGGACCATATAAGAATCTCTTAGACTACACCTTGTATCCCAATTCATCTGGTGGTGTGTATTAAAGGCTGGTGATCCTTTGCTCTAGGTCTAAAATCCATATAGGAGCGAGTACATACCCTGTTCCTCTTTTTGTGACTGGGTTACCTCACTTAGTATGGTTTCTTCATGTTCCATCTACTAGCCTGTGAATTTCAAGATTCCGTTATTTTTTTCTGCAGAGTAGTATTCCATTGTGTAGATGTGCCATATCTTCTTTATCCATTCTTCATTTGAGGAGCATCTAGGTTGCTTCCAGTTTCTTGCTATTACATATAATGCTGCTATGAACATAGTTGAGCACATGTCTTTGTTGCATGGATGTGAGTCATTGGGGTATATACCTAAGAGTGGAATTGATGGGTCTTGCTGTAAGGTAATTCCCATTTTACTGAGGAACCAGCATATTCATCTCCAAAAAGGCTGTACGAGTTTACACTCCCACCAGCAGTGAAGGAGTGTTCCCCTTTCTCCACATCCTCTCCTGCATAAGTTGTCATTTGTGTTTCTAATTTTAGCCATTCTAGCAGGAGTAAGATGGTATCTCAAGGTTGTTTTAATTTGCAATTCCCTGATAGCTAAGGATGTTAAACATTTTCTTCAGTGTCTTTCAGCCTCTTTGATTCCCCCTATTAAGAATTCTTTCTTTAATTCTGTACCCCATTTTTAATAGGGCTATTTTGTGTTTTGTTGACTAATTTCTTGAGTTCTTTGTGTATTTTGGAGATCAGCCATTTGCTGATGTAGGATTGGTAAAAAATTTTTCCCAGTCTGTTGGCTGCCGTTTGGTCTTGTCAACAGTGTCCTTTGCCTTACAGAAGCTTTTATGTTTGAGGAAGTTCCATTTACTAATTTTTGATTTCAGTGTCTGTGCTACTGGAGTTATGTTCAGGAAGCAGTCTCGTATACAATTTGTTCAAGGGTACATCCTACTTTCTCTTCTAAGAGGTTCAGTGTGGCTGGATTTATGTTGAGGTCTTTGATCTATTTGGACTTGAGTTTTGTGCATGGCAATAGACATGGGTCTATCTACAGTCTTCTACACACCTTCTTCCAATTGTGCCAGCACCATTTGTTGAAGATGCTTTCCTCCCCCCACCATTGTATTTTTTTACCTGTTTTGTTGAAAATCAGGTGTTCTTAGGTGTGTGGATTAATATCGGGATTTTCGATTCGATTCCATTGGATTACGTGTCTATTTTTATGTCAATACTAGGATGTTTGCAGGACTATAGCTCTGTCGTAGAGCTGAAAGTCAGGGATGGTGATGCCTTCGGAAGTTCTTTTATTGTACAGGGTTGTTTTCTCTATCCTGGGTCTTTTGTTTTTCCATACAAAGTTGACTATTATACTTTCAAGGTCACTGAGGAATTGTGCTGGGATTTTAATGGTGATTGCATAGATCGCTTGTGGCAAGATTGTCATTTTTACTATATTTATCCCTCCAATCCAAAAGCATGTGAGATCTTTCCATTTGCTGCTATCTTCTATAATTTCTTTCTTTAAAGGCACAAAGTTCTTATTGTGTAGATCTTCCATATGTTTGGTAAGTGTTACCCTGGGATATTTTATGTTGTTTGTGGCAATTATAAAGGGTGATCTTTCTCTGATTTCTTTCTCAGCCTCTTTGTCATCTGTTGAAGTAGGGCTACTGATTTTTTGAGTTTATCTTGTATCCTGCTAGTTTGCTTAAGGTGTTTATCACCTGTAGCAGTTCCCTGGAAGAGTTTATTGGGTTGCTTACATAAACTATCATGTCTATCATATCTTCTGCATATAGAGACCATTTGACATCTTCCTTTCCAATTTGGATCCCCTTGATCTCCTATTGTTGTCTTATAGCTTTAGCTAGAACTTCAAGTACAATATTGAAGAGATATGGAGAGAGAGGACAGCCTTGTTTTATTCCTGATTTTAGAGGAATCATCTTAAGCTTCTCTCCATTCAGTTTGATGCTGGCTGTTGGTTTACTGTATATTGCTTTTTTATGTTTAGGTATGCTCCTGTTATCCCTGATGTCTCCAAGACCTTTATCATGAAAGGGTGTTGAATTTTTTCTAAGGATTTTTCATCATCAAGGGAGATGATCGTATATTATTTTCTTTTTCAGTTTGTTTATATGTTGGATCACATTGATAGATTTTCTTATGCTAAATCATCCTTGCAACCCAGGGATGAAGGCTACTTGGTTATGGTAGATGATTTCTCTGAAAATTTCTTGGATACGGTTTGCCATTATTTTATTGAGTATTTTTGCGTCGATGTTCATCAGGGATATTGGTCTGTAGATTTCTTTCTTAGTTGTATCTTTGTTAGGCTTGGGCACCAAGGTGATTGTGGCCTTGTAGAAAGAGTTTGGTAATGTGCCTTCTCTCTCTATTATGTGGAACAATATGAGGAGTATTGGAATTAGCTTTTCCTAGAATTTCTGATAGAATTCTGCAATGATACCATCTAGCTCTGGGATTTTTTTGGTTGGAGGACTTTCGATGACAGTTTTGATTTCATTGGGGTTTATAGGTCTATTTAAGTTGTCTGTCTGTTCTTGGTATAATTTTGGTAAGAGATAGTGGTCCAGAAATTTGTCCATTTCCTTTGAATTTTCAAATTTTGTAGAGTACAGGTTTTCAAAGTATGATCTGAAATTTGTCTGGATTTCCTCTTTGTCCATTGTTATTTTTGATTTTGTTAATTTGCATGATCTCTCTCTGCTTTTTCATTAGTTTGGATAAAGGTTTGTCTATCTTGTTGATTTTCTCAAAAAACCAACTCTTTGTTGTATTGATTTTTTTGTGTTGTGTTCCTGGTTTCTATTTTATTGATTTTAGCCCTCAAGTTGATTATTTCCTGGCATCTACTACTCAGGAATGAGTTTGCTTTTTTTTTTTTTTTTTTTTTGTACCAAGGCTTTCAGTTGTGCTGTTAATTCTCTAATGTGACTATCCTGTTTTCTTCATAAGGACACTCAATCAAATGAACTTCCCTCATAACACTGCTTTCAAGGTGTCCCATAAGTTCGGCTATGTCGTGTCCTCATTCTCATTGAATTTTAGGAAGTCCTTAATTTCTTTATTTCTTCTTTGACCCAGGTGTGGTGCAATTGCACATGGTTCAGTTGCCATGAGTTTGTAGGGTTTCTGCGATTTGTGTTGTTGTTGAATTCCAATTTTAAAACATGGTGGTCTGATAAGATATAGGGGATTATTCCAGTTCTTTGGTATCTATTATTCTTTGTTATGCCAAATAGTATTTGATCGATTTTAGAGAAGGTTCCATGTGGAACAGAGAAGAAGTTATATTCTTTTGTGTTTGGAAGGATTGTTCTATAGATGTCTGTTAAACCCAGTTGAGACATAACTTCTGTTAGTTCTTTTGTTTCTTATTAGAGTTTCTGATTGGTGGTCCTGTCTAGTGGTGAGAGCTTTGTGTTGAAGTCTCCCACTATGAGTGTGAGAGGTTTTATGTGAGCTTTGAGTTTTAGTAGCATTTCTTTTACAAATGTGGGTGCCTTTGTATTTGGGGCATAGATGTTCAGAATCGAGACTTTTTATTGATGGATTTCTCCTTTGCTGAATATGAAATGACCATCTTCATCTCTTTTGATTAATTTTGGTTTGAAGTCTACCTTGTTACATATTAGGATAGACATACCTGCTTGCTTCTTGGGTCCATTTGATTGGAAGATCTTTTCCTATCCATTACTCTGAGGTAATGTCTATCTTTGTAGCTTAGGTGTGTTTCTTGTATGCAGCAGAAGGTTGAATTATGTCTTTGTATCCATTCTGTTAGCCTGTGTCATTTCATAGGCCAGCTTAGACCATTGATAGTAAGGACCATTGATTGGTAATGTTTGTTTGTTTTTGGATTGCTTTTGGCAGTGGTATGGTGAATTTGTTTGTCCTTTACCCTTGGTTTCTGGTGAAGTGGGATTATCTGTTGTCTAAGTCTTTGTGATTGTAGTAAACTTCCTTGGGTTGGTGTTTTCATTCCAAAGCTTTCTTTATGGCTGGATTTGTAGATATGTATTGTGAAAATCTGGCTTTGTCATTAAATATCTTGTTTTATACATCCATAGTGATTGAAAGTTTTGCTGTGTATAGCAGCCTGGGCTGGCATCCGTGGAGTCTTAGTACTTGTAGAACATCTATCCAGGACCTTCTGGCCTTGAGAGTTTCCATGGAGCAGTCAGGAGTAATTTTGATAGTTCTGCCTTTATATGTTACCTGTCCGTTTTCCCTCAATGCTTTTAATATTCTTTTTTATTCTGTATGTAGGTATTTTGATTAATATATGTTGAGGGGTCTTTTTTCTTTAGTCCAGTCTATTTGGTGTTTGGTATGCTTCTTGTACTGTCATGGGCATGTCCTTCTTCAGATTGGGAAAGTTTTCCTCGATGATTTTGTTGAATATATTTTCTGCTCCTTTGTGCTGTGCTTCGTCACTTTCCTCTATGCCTAGTATTCTTAGGTTTGGCCTTTTCACAGTGTCCTACATTTCCTAGATGTTTTGTGTTAAGGATTTGTTGGGTTTACGATTTTCTTTGGTAGATGAATCTATTTCCTCTAGTTTATCTTCAGCACCTGAGATTCTCTCTTCCATCTCTTGAATTCTGTCGGTTATGCTTGTGTCTGCAGTTCCTGATCATTTGCCCAATTTTTCTATTTCCAACATTCCTTCGGTTTGTGTTTTCTTTGTTTTCTCTATTTACATTTCAAGTCTTGAACCTGTTTGTTTTTCTTGGCTTTTTGTACATTCTATAAGAGTTTTATTCATTTCTTTCAATTTTTTGTTTGTTTTATCTTCCATTTCTTGAAGGGAGTTTCTCAGATCTTCTTTCATGGCCTCTATCATTTTTATGATGATAATTTTTAGGTCGTTCTCTTCTGATTCATTTGCTTTGTTGTGTTCTGGTCTAGTTGGTTTAGCTTCCCTAGATTCTGATTGTTATGTTTGTCTTTCTGATGTTAGGTGTTCTTGTATTGCTGTCTTCCCATAGCTTCTTCCAGTAGGTGTTTGTGGGGTTTCTCCCTCTCTCTATGGATTTAAATGGGTCAAAGATTCGACGTTGGTATTCTGAGTGGTCGAGGCCCTCTAGGAGGTCTCTAGGTAGGCAGGGGACTGACGATGGGGTCAAAGTTCAGGCTTCAGCAGAGGAGAGCCTCTTTGGCAGAGGCTAGCCCGCAGGATGTTTCTTAGGGATATTCGGGTCTAGTTCTATCCAAGGCCTCTAGCCAAGTGCTGGTGTTGGGGTACAAAGGCTAGGCTGATACTCAGGATGTTTCAGCACTGATAGGCGGGTCTAGCTGGCACTCTTCAGCTGAGTAGGTCCTCTTTAACAGAGGTCCTTTGAAGGGGGTAATTATCCAGCCCTCTGCAGGAACTCAGGGTGACCTGAAGAGGTAGGCAGATATCTGGGCAGTGCCCAGAACCCAGTAGATCAGTGGTGGGGGTCAGAGACTAGGCAGGTGGAAATTATGGGTGGTCCCACACTTTCTTTAACTGATTTATCTATTTCTTCTATCACATCTTCAGAATCTGATATTCTTTCACCTTTTTTATTCTATTGCTGATGCTTTCATCTGTAGTTTCTTTTTGCTTACTTAGGGTTTTCATTTCCAGAATTACATTATCTTGTGTTTTCTTTATTGTTTCTATTTCTATTTTGAGGTATTAAACAGTTTTATTTGTTTCCTTCAACTCTTTCAGGAAAAGGAGGCATACCTGTGATTCTGGAAGCTGTGTATTTTCTGATAAAGCATGGAATATCAGCCTTGTTTGGGGCCTAGGACACAGAGATGTGAAGAGGAAGAAATTTAAAAGGGCGTTTGGAGACATCAACAGAGGACGGGTGGCCTACTCGTACTTCCTGCAGCCTCTGTAGCTTCCTGTCTTGTTTGTGGTCTCTACCCAAATTCCAGACTGGAATATGGCAATTAGTAAGATGTTGGATCTGGTTAGATTTTTTGTGAAATTTCCATATGCTTGGATCATTTAGGAAGGAGAAACCACAGAAGTGATCAATTGATCCCATCAGATTGTCCTAGAGGAAAGATTCCAGAGTATTTTCTTGAATAATGTTTTATGTGGTAGAAACAGGAGTATTGTGGGTAGTGTCATTACTGGGAAGGTGATCCTTGATTGTGTAAAATAGCAGGCTGAAGACGCCATGGGGAGTAAGTCAATAAGGATAGTTTTTCCGTGGTCTGCACTCCAGTTCCTGCTTCCATTTTCTTGCCTTGATGTCTTGCACTGAATTCCTTCACTAAAGAACTCTAATGGGGAAATGTAATTAAAATAATCTTTTTCCTCACAAAGTTGCTTTAGGCCATCAAGTTTTCACGGAAGTAATAGAAACAAAGTTAAGACATTGGATGATATAAATTTTAAGCCTAATTATTTTTATAAGGGTACCTTTATATTATTACATTGATCAGCAATTATTTAGAAGCCCTCTCTTTGTGTCCAAAATTCATAGCTCCAAAGCTCCAAAACATTTGTCTGGAAATAAGTTTGCTATTTCTTATAATGGGACAATCAAACCTTGCCTTTGTACATTTAAGGCAAATGCTTTACCATAAATACATTGTCTGCCCTTGATACCATAAGAGTAGGCTTTTTTTACTTTAAAATAAAGTGAGTATAAGTACACAACCCCTTCCACACACACACTGTATAATGAAGCAAGAGAAATATTTTTAAGTTAAGTGGCTTTTTCTATGTCTATGTAACTTTCAAATTTGTAAAAGAGTTTTATTAATTTGTTTTTATTTTTACTCACACATTGGAAATATTTTCCTTGAATCCAAATATTATTCTTCAACTAATATTAATGTTTAGTATTAAATTATATTGCTGAAGGGCTCTTAAAGGCTGATTATTTAGCAAAGAACAAAATAATTTTAAAGTATACACTTTGAATAGCATAATATCTATATTAATATTAATTTCAAATTCTTAAAGATATAAATTTAGGCTTAAATTTTGAAGGAAATTAAAATATTTAGCAAACTATCATATTCATAAAATAAAAAGTTTTTCATAATATTGGCATTTTTGTTGTGATTTAATTTTATATAAAATGATTTTACTTGCCATGTAAAATGTATGTATTCATATATGAAAAAAATAGAAATTCTAATATTTTCATATAAAAATGTTCTGTGTTTGTTACAGATTTTCATGATACATGTTGAGACTGGTTCCATATATTTTAGTGAAAAATATTTGACTCCTGCATAAAATATTGAAATCAATAATTCACTTATAGTCACAAACCTTAACAAAAGAACATTGCTAGGGTATAAGTACACTTTGATAAAAAGAAAGCTACTGAAGCAGAAGTTCTTTTAGGTCACCAGAAAAAGCTCCCAAATCATAACATAGAAACTTCTTATCAATTATAAATGCTCAGGAATAGTTTATGCTTGTACTACTAGCTCTTATAATTTATGTTAACCAGCTCTTTTCATCTACAATTTGCCTTGGGGCTTTTTATGATTTTTTTTATGCTTTATGTGCTACTCCATTTCTGTCTGTGTGGCAGCTGTCTTGCTGCCTGGCCCTGCATGTCTGACTCTCTCTATCTCTCTCTGTCTCTCTCTGTCTCTGTTTCTCTCTCTCTCTCTCTCTCTCTCTCTCTCTCTCTCTCTCTCTCTCTCTCCGATCTCCTTTTGCTGACCCTAGATTTTTTTCTTCTACTTAGTCTCTGTGCTCATCAGCTCTGCCTGTCCCTCTATCGCCTAGCTATTGGCTGTTCAGCTTTTCGTTAGACAAAGTAGATGCCTCAGGCAGACAAAGCAACACATCTTTACATCATTAAATCAATACACCATAAACAAATGTAACACCTTTATATAGTTAAAGTAATGTTCTGCAACATAAACAAATGTGACACGTCTTTACATAGTTAATGTAATATGCAACAACAATCAACTTTAAATAATTAGCTTAATTTTTTACAGTTAGCTTCACTTTCATTATATACTTATAAATTCAGAAAACTACATGCAATTTATGCTGAGTGACGTTAAAATGACTAACAGTTGTTCTGCCGTTGGAGACATGAAGTTACTCTGAAAGGTAATTTGGGAACAACTAAATAAAACCCACCAGTAACTCTGATTTAAAGAAACATGTAGTGGGATGAGGAAATAGCTCAGATCTTTAGCTTTCTGATGCTCTTGAAGGCAATCAGAGTTATGGTCTCAGTTCTCAAGGCCAGTGTTTCACATTTGCCTCTAGCAACTACTCCAGAGGGCTACAAGGTGTTTGGCTTTCATGGACACGTGGACTAATGTGTACATGCTCACATAAAGATTCATACACACACAAATAAGTAAAATTCTTAAAAATAAATTATAGAAAATTAAAGTACTATTAGCCAGATAACTTTCATGAACAATATTTAATTTTCAATACCCTGTTACAGGATCAAATGTTAAATCTATATGAAAAAATTATTCCCAGTGCTGCCAAATAGTGTTTATATAAGTGAGAAATATGCATACTAAATGCCATGAATTTGTAACATAGATGTTTTTCTCTAATAAGCTCATTCTCATGTTACTTCATGTGAAATATGTTCTGTAGTAACTGCTTGATGAAATAAATTAAGATAAAAATGAAAAATCAATTAGTAGTATTTAGGGAAAATACTGCATATTACATGTGACAATGGAAAATCAGTTAATGCTCCAATGTGTCAGTAGTATTATGATGTTTCAGAATAGGCATTATGTGAGCTTACATTTTTTAAATTTAAATTAGAAAAAAAATGTTATTTTACTTATCAATCAAAGTTCCCTCTCTCTCCCATCTTCCCATATCTCCCACTGTCTCCTATCCTATCCCCTTTCTGCTCCCAGGGAGTCAATATGTCTAGGACGATAGACTATCCCTCTATGTGGAATGGGCTCCCTAAGTCCATTCATATACTAGGGATAAATACTTATCCAGTCCCAGAGCCCCCATAGACTGCCAAGTCCTATTAACTAACACGCACTTTCTGGGAGCCTGGGTTGCTCCTATGCTGGTTTCCCAGCTATCAGAATGGGGTCCATGAACTCCCCCTTGTTCAGGCCAGGCATTTCTGTGGGTTTCTCCAGCCTGGTCTTGACTCCTTTGATCATCACTCTTCCCTCACTGCAACTGGATTCCAGGAATTCGACTCAGCAGATAGCTGTCCGTATCTGCTTCTGCTTCCATTAGCTTCTGGATGAAGTCTCTAGGATGACATATAATGACATTTTAATTTCTACATTTTTTCTCCAAATTAATAATATATATCAGCATCATTAGGTAATATTTTGTAAATCATGATTTCATGAAACATGGTCTGATTGCAAAGTGAGAAAAATACAGATAGAAAAGTCAAACCAGGAAAAAATACAAAGTTCTTCTATGTAACAAAGGAAACACTAAAGACAATAATTATCAAAAGGAACTTCGAAACCTTGTCAGCCTACTCATTTATGTAATCATTCTTTAGAATTACAATAACATATTAATGATTATTACAGTGTGTTTTGTCCAATAGGAATTCAACATTTATTGATGACATTTAAGATTTTTTAAGAATTTCTTCATTGTCCTTGGCTTTTCTGACAATGCCAATTGAACTTTTCCATCCCTGTAGGCATCTGATGTGAGCTCTTTAGATTCAGATTTATTTATAATGAGTAAAATAAACAATTCTCTAACATGTTAATAGCTTTAATTTGCTTCTTTTCATCAAGGTCTAAAGATTTGATAATTGTGCTAAGACTATAAAAATGAACATTATGAGTTAGTTGCTGTCAGAAATGGTCAAGAGAAAAAGTGCTTATGTGTAAAAGAATGTGTGATGAATAAAAATGAATACTTCTGGTTGTAGCTAACACTGTGTGAAAAGAATACCCTATTTTAAATATTTGCCATGGATTATCGTAGAGAAAAAGCATGAGTGTGATATGCCCTTGAATTATAGTTGTGATTATGCCAATGCATATGTGCTCTTCCACACATGTTAATTCTCAAAATTTAAAGAAGAAAGTGGCCTTGTAAATAAAGACAATAATTATAAGCAGAAAAATGAGTCACAGTTACATTAATGTAAAATTATATTATCATGTAAAATGTAGCTGTTTCTATTAATTTTTAATATTCATAAATATTCATAAAAATTTGGCTTAGATAATTTGTAAAAGGTACAATTACAAGTACTAAAAATATTATTTTACTTTGTTTATGAAATTATGATTTGATTACATTCCACATAGATTCAGAAGTTGTTTTTTCCAATGAATATTCCTTGATTTTGAGACTTATAACCTTAAAAGCTAGTCTTAATATTGAAATGAAATTAAAATAAACATAATAAATGTGGATTACAAAATGCTAAATATTAACAACCTAAAGTCACTGTAGAGTAACAAAAAGTATTTTGAAAATTATTGGAGGATAATAAATGTATTTTGGAAATCATTGTGAAAATAATAGATTTTTTATTTTGAGTAATCTGTCATGAAATTGTAACCCACACTTTATTTATTCTAAGAAAATAAGCGCATACATTTTAGCCATCAAAGTGTTAATATGCAGACAGAAAAAAATCTGAAATATCCTGCTACCTTTTTCCATTGCTTACTAAACCATTTGTATTTTCTTAACTATGAATGCCCATGCTTTTCCCCTATCATTCATTCAAAGGATATTCAAGATGAAGAAATGCAAAACAAGAACCTCCATTTGACTTTAAAAACAACTTAACTATTAACCCCTATATTCCATTTTATGATGTTGTTGTCTTAGTAGATCATCACTTTTCCAACAACTTGTTTTTTTAAATTATTTTGTACTTTTTTAATACTAAAGTTCCATGTTACTACATCTATTTCAAACTGATATTGACTCAAATTGCAAAACACATACTTGATTTCAAATACTTAAAACAGATTAAGAATCAGAAGGGAAAGAGGATTGTATAGAGAGAAACAAAAGGGCAGTAGTGTGAGGGGCTAATATGATAAACATACATCATATGCATGGAAATGCCATAGAGAATCATCTTACTTTGTATGATAACATTTAGAGGAAGAAAGGGAAATAGAATCCAGATGGAGAAGGATCCTAAATAAAATTATAAATGACACACATTTCTAAATTTATGAAGGTTTGATAACAGAAGTATGAAATATTTATTTGAATAAAAAATTAATTCAAAGATGTAGAAATTGGTATACTCAAAAGTACTATAAGTAGATAAGAATAAATGCTAAAATTAAACTGTCCACAAAATCAAGAGTAAACAAAATAAGAAAAATAATTTACACATAAAACAAATAATGAAATGGCATAATTAAGTACTAACAAGTTACTAATTGTCATAGTTAGGTGGCTTAAATATACCAATTAGAAAAATAGATTGGCATAACATATTTAAAAATATTTCCCAATCACTTCCTTTTGACAGAGTTCTATGAGAAAAAGTTTTGCCCATTAGAACTTGAAAATATTCTGACTGATAAAAATCAAGCAAGCATTTGTGATCTTTACTATGACATTCCTGTATTTCATACTGCACTAATGAGTAATCTTGGATTTTTTTTCTAAAATAGTGACTTACACATTTTTAACTTTGGACAAATGTTTTAGTTGTTGAGCAGTTTATGGAAGACAGAATAATAATAGACCATAGACATTTTGAGGAGATGCTCAATATTAGTAGAAAAATGCCAAGGATATCAGTAATTAAGGAAATAAAAGGTCTGCTAGAATTTGATACCTGTATCACATAATGAAAATGCAAAGTCTCTGAATTCCTCGCATATACTGTAGCACATACAAACCAGCACACGCACGCACGCGCATACACACACACACACACACACACACACCACAGACACGCATATCTGTGCATACACACACAGACACGCACATCTGTGCATACACACACATGTGCAAACACACACACACAAAATCTTATATGCAAGAATGATAAAAGATTATAATAGTAAGTAAAATAAAAATGAGGGAGACTACAACAAATGATAATGAGTGTATGAAGGAAAAGGAACCTTTGCAAACCACTAGTGGGAATGTAATTGTTACACTTGATTTATAAGGGTAGTAAGGAAACTTATCGGGGAACAATATTTCTCTGGTCTGTGTAGAGGCCTAGTATTCAAATCTACCACAACCACAACAAGACTAATCCAATTACAGACATCATTACTTGGCTAAGGAACTTTTTTTTTTTTTTAAGATGGCATGCCCACCTTAAGCCATGATAAAGAGATAGAAGAATAATTTTCCTTTTAATGATATAATTTACCTTCCAAGAAACACCACAACCACAAACCACCTCCTGTAGTAATTACTTATGAAGTAAAATTGTGTGGCTTCATATCTTTCTGGCTTAAGAGTTATTTTGTTTCTCAAGGACAAATGGCTTAATTTGGCTTTGACTCTAAGTTTGGTGGTGAGTATGGATGTTACTTAAACATATAGACACCCAGATACACTTCTTAGTATTTACTCAAAAAACTCCACTCCAAAATATAATAAATGTACATACACATCGGGTTACTGTAGCAATATTCACTAGTTAATTAAGAAACCAACCAAGTTGTCTAAGGAAAATGTGTTATTTATGCAGAGTAAACTTTAAAATAAAAAGAATTACATCATTTGAAAGAAAATGTATGCTGCCAGAAGTAGGCAATCATATTAAACAAATTAAGTAAGCTAGTCTAAGAAAGACAAATATTCTGTATTTTCCTCATTTGTGGTTTCTAGATTGTATATTTACATAAAATCACGTATGCATGTATGCATAAAGGCACAAATTAATTTGTCTGAAATAACAAGAGGTTAATTGTTATTTAAGCAAGAAGACACAAGAAAAGATTAAGGAGCTAAAACAGGGTTGAAGAACATGTTACGTGTGTGTGCGCGCGCGCGCGCGCGCGTGTGTGTGTGTGTGTGTGTGTGTGTGTGTGTGTGTGTGTGTAACTTTAAAATGTATAATCCCATACCTCTAGAGAATAAAATTTGATTAAAAACAATAGCTTATTTACAGACACATTTAAAAACAATTATAGAAATAAAAACAAAATAACAAAATATAATTATGTAAAAGAGAAAACACTATTTAAATGCAGAAAAACTATGATTAATTATTGAGTAAGCATTATTTTAAAATAGTGAACTATCTTCTAAATATTCATGTTTATATCCATAGAATTTAGTCTCAGCATTAATGATGGCA
The DNA here is from genome assembly GCA_030556225.1 of Cricetiscus sungorus. NCBI lineage: Eukaryota > Metazoa > Chordata > Mammalia > Rodentia > Cricetidae > Cricetiscus > Cricetiscus sungorus. The sequence goes on along the minus strand of JANBXA010000726.1, from coordinate 52,209,304 downwards.
GACTTTCTAAAGAACAGCAATAAATGCATACTTATGGCTATACAAGGAGTTGAGAATAAGTGCCCAACACTAAACAAGACATTTATACCACCTTCTCTAAGACTCAGGAAGCATTGCAAAAGAGAGATGGAGGAAATAATGTAAAATATAGGGAGAAAGGCTGTAAAATCACATCTTTTGAGGAAGACACAGCAATTGTAAAAATCAACTCATAGCACCTGCAAATTCATTATTGGGCCTGCTTAAGTATAGGTCTCTCAACAATCAAATATGAGTAGAGCATGGTCTCTGGAGCTTTATACTTTTCTACTGGCATACTTACTACTGGTACAGTCAGGGAAGGTTAATTATTTCTTCCCATTGTGTATAAACTGATGACTCTACCAAGCTACAATTGGACCAATGTAGTTCAATGTTCACAAATACGGCTCTTACTAAATTAAATGAGTTACAAAATAGACCTAAATGAAAATCATTAATCCATAAAAAAAACCTGGCAGAATGTGGAGTGGTATGGATTAATAGGTATGGGAAGGAAGTAAAAGGATGCGGGGATAGTAATCTCAATAATTACATTTATGTATGACATTGTCAAAGAAAAAAAACTAATCAAATACAAAACACCAAAATGGATAGACTACATGTTTTTACTTCCTTATTTAAAAAACTTTTTTTAAAAATCACACAATATTAGATTGTTATATAATAATAATAATGTGAACTATATAAGTGAGCAATATATATCTCATATAGTTATGATTCTTTGTGAATTCTCAAACAATTAAAATATACTCAGCAGAAAACTCCAAGCCATGCAACTTCATTAATCATAAAAATGGTGTATAATATACCTCAACATTTACCTCATGATTTTTATGTAATTATTTTCTTTTATTTGTAAACCTCCTGTCTTAACAACCACAATTCTAGATAGTGGAATTAGATTTATGTTCAACTACATTCTTCTTGCATTTGTTTTATAACTAAAAGTGACAAGATTGATCATAAGCAGAAATCATAATTTTCATATATAATTTTTTAACTACATTTGGATGAAAAGGGACAAAATAACAGGTAAAGAAAACAGCCAAGAAACAAGCAGAAAATACTCTAAAGGTCATAATTTACTAGTATCCTCTGATCTGTTTGACTAGTTATCAAAAGCAAGGCATTTAGATATCAGTGATAGCAGATCCATAATATCTTTTAAAAAATAAAGGTGTCTGCCCTTCACCAACTCAACACTATGTGTGGTAAGACATTAAATTTTATCACAAATTTAAACAGTGTATTTGTGTTATATAAATGTTTAATTTGCCAGAATTCTTCCAGAGAATAATGTTTTCATTTAAGCATAACACTTATCAAGGTGAAAATTCCTTAGAGCAGATTTAACAGCTCTTTCATTACTTGAATGTAATTTTGCCATTGCAGTGTTTCTTTGATACATAGAATGGAAGAAATAAATTTTATTTATAGTGTGTTTCACGTAAAAGACTGTTAAATGAATGACAAACATCCCAAAATGAAAATTATTTATAATCTTTTTAACATCTTAAACATAGAAAATGATATTCACTTACAGTGGAAATTTACAAAAGAAATCATTCTGAAGATAAAAAGCAATGCAACATTTAGTGATACCAATTCATTGTTTTCAGCATTAACTTCTTAAGGAAGTATTTGTTGTACCGGGTTGTTTTGGCTATCCTGGGTCTTTTGTTTTTCCATACAAAATTGCTTATTATCCTTTCAAGGTCAGTAAAGAATTGTTCAGGGATTTTAATGGGGATTGATTGAATCTGTAGATTGCTTTTGGCAAGATTGCCATTTTTAATATATTTATCAATGCAATCCAAGAGCATGGGAGATCTTTTAATTTTCTGGTATCTGCTTAAATTCCTTTCCTTATTTTATAGGTCTTTCACATGTTTGGTAAGCTTTTCCCTGAAATATTTTATGTTGTTTGTGGCTATTGGAAAGGGTGATCTTCCCTAGGCTCTTTGTTGTCTGAATAAAGTAGGGCTTCAGGAGGCATCACCATCCCTGACTGTAAGCTCGACTACAGAGCTATATTCCTGAAAACAGCCTGGTATTGGCACAAACATAGACAGGTAGACCAATGGAATCAAATCAAAAATCCCGATATTAATCCACACAACTACAAACACCTGATTTTCGACAAAAGAGCTACAAAAAAATACAATGGGGGAGGAAAGCATCTTCAACAAATGGTGCTGGCACAATTGGAAGAAGGTGTGTAGAAGACTGCAGATAGACCCATATCTATCACTATGGTCAAAACTGAAGTCCAAATAGATCAAAGACCTCAACATAAATACAGCCACACTGAAGCTCTTAGAAGAGAAAGTAGGAAGTACCCTTGAACAAATTGGTATAGAAGACCACTTCCTGAACTTAACTCCAGTAGCACAGACACTGAAATCAACAATTAATAAATGGGACTTCCTCAAACTTAGAAGCTTCTATAAGGCAAAGGAAAGAGTTGACAAGACCAAATGACAGCCCAGAGACTGGGAAAATTTTTTTTTAACCAATCCTACATCTGACAAAGGGCTGATCTCCAAAATATACAAAGAACTCAAGAAACTAGTAAAAAAAAAACACCAAATAGCCCCATTAAAAAGTAGGGTACAGAATTGAAGAAAGAATTCCCAATAGAGGAAATCAAAGAGGCTGAAAGACACTTAAGAAAATGTTCAACATCCTTAGCTGTCAGGGAAATGCAAATCAAATCAACTTTGAGATACCATCTTACTCCTACCAGAATGGCTAAAATCATAAACATCAATGACAACTTATGGTGGAGAGGATGATGTGGAGAAAGGGGAACACTCCTTCACTACTGGTCGGAGTGGAAACTCTTACAGCCATTTTTGAGATCAGTATGGCGGTTCCTCAGGAAAATGGGAATTAGCTTACCACAGGACCCAGCAATTCCACTCTTAGGTATATACCTAAATGACTTACATCTATGCAACAAAGACAAGTGCTCAACTATGTTCATAGCAACATTATTTGTAATAGCAAGAACATGGAAGCAACCAAGATGCCCCTCAACTGAAGAATGGATAAAGAAGATGTGGCACATCTACACAATGGACTACTACTCTGCAGAAAAAATAATAACGGAATCTTGAAATTCATAAGCAAGTAGATGGAACATGAAGAAACCATCCTAAATGAGGTAACCCAGGCACAAAAAGAGGAACAGGGTATGTACTCGCTCATATATGGATTTTAGACTTAGAGAAAAGGATCACCAGCCTATAATACACACCACCAGATGAACTGGGATACAAGGTGTAGTCTAAGAGATTCATATATGGTCCCTCACAAAAGGAGGAAGGGACAAGTCCCCCAAAGCACATGGGAAATGGGGGGCAGTGAATGGAGAGAAAACTAGGAAAAAGAGAAGGGGAGAAGAGGAAAACACATGTGACTAGATAGGTTGAGTCAGGGTGAGAGAGAGAGGGCATACATGAGGGAGTCATTATTGATTTGAAGAGAAAACTGAACCTAAAGAAAGGTCTAGAGAACTATAAGACTGACTCCAACTAATAATTCGAGCAACCATGGAAAGGCTACCATAAATGCCCTTTTCTGATAGTGAGATCATCAACTAAATTATCCACCATCATGGGGTCCTCATCTAGTACCTGTTGAAAACTGAAGCAAACAACCCATAACCAAACACTGAGTCGAACTAGAATCCAGATGCAGAGAGAGTAGACAAGACCAGGTTGCAGAAACTCACAAAGACAGCTGACCTGAACAAGGAGGAGCTTGGGCCTCCAAGACTGATGGCTAGGAAGCCAGCAAGGGACTGACTCAGACCCCCTGAATATTTGTCTCAGCTAGAAGGACTGAGCAGTCTGGGGGACCTCAGATAGTAGAAACAGGATCTATTTCTGGTGCACAAATGGACCTTGCTGACACATCCCCCATGGAGTGTTACCCCCTTAACCTAGAGACAAGAGAGAAATCCTAGTCCCTACTTCAAATGACCCAACCTGGATAGCATTGCCCTACAAGTGGAATGGGGGTGGGGTGATGGGAGGCGAGAGTGGCCAGGGTACATGTCACAGGGGAAATAGGGTAAGAGGGTGGGAGGGAAGGAGTGATGGAGGGAGGGTTGAAGGGAGGAAGGGAAATGAAACTGGGTTACACGTGAATGAAGTTTTAATTTTATTATATATATATTTATATATATATATATATATATATATATATATATATATATATATTTAAAATGATTTGACATCAAAATTTAAGCCTAAGGACAAGTTACTGGGGAAAAGGATTTCTAACTTTCTTTCCACAGAAAATGAAAAACTGTGGATCCCTTACAGACTAATGTGGTTCGATCGAGCAAGAGAACCTGAAGCAACATCAATGGGACAATGTAGCCTTGCAGACCACTACAGCCAGGATTTCTGCATCTTCTTAGGATTCCCCCATGACAGCGCCCCCTACCAGCAGGAAGCAGTTTGGAAAGAACAATGCCCAAATTCCCAAATATTGTTTATAAATGTTTGTTTTCATTTAAAGAAAAAAAGCATGTATAATTCGGTCCAGCATAAAATAAATAAATGTTTAAAAACAAAAAGTATTTATTGGGTGATAGCTACATAGAAAGCAATCAAACATTTCTGCAATGCATAAACCACTAGATTCTTCTTCAAAATCTATTATTCCTCTCTTACTAATAAAACTCTACTTTTTGTCTGGTGGCAGGAAATATGGCTCAAGAAATTATTGCTCCACGCTGCTTTTGGAGTTGTTTTTTAATACTTGTGATCACTCACATAAAGGTAGAAATCCCCGGAGTCCTTTTATTCACAAGCATAATGCCACTGGCTTTAAAGTGAAAAAGTTTTGGCATTTGTTTTTTTCTCCATTCCCTTATTTCCTGTCTAGCACAAAGATATAATTCATGCTTAGATAATCTATTCTAAATATAAGTAAGTAAATCACACAATGAAGGTATTGGTTTAAACACATACTTGGGTCCATAAAACATCCTCAAGTAATACGATAAGTTGTGAACTATCTTCTTTTAAAGTTTCTTGATAGCCAATAAAACATTTCACTTGTTATGTCATGTAGTCAGGAGTTTTGTTTGTTTAATGAATATGAAAAGCCATTCCTAACTGGCTTCATTTCATTCTTGCAGAAAAATAAAAATCTGTTTCCTCAATATTGCATTGCTATCCTGTAACTGCCCTTGTGTGTTTGATTAGAATTCTTGGTCATTAGAGGGAATGCATTTGGTTTGTTTGCATTCTTTTTTTTTTTTTTTTTGTAGCATGATATCAGAACAAAGACAGGCCAGAATAGCATCATTAAGTGTCAGTTCTTCAGGGGTAAATTGATGAAATAAACTTGTGAACAGAGAAGTAATTCCCAAAATTGTCAGTCCTAAGAAAAAGTCATCAAAGGGCCTTGGTATTTCAATTTCTTCTGGAACACAATTACACTACTTCTGACAGATCTTGTTCAAATTTTATCTATCGCCTTCTATTTATATATTCACATAGTAACTGCATGAAAACACTAAATGCACTCTGGAAAAATCTGCAAGATAAACTGTAATAAAACAGCTACTAACAATGAAAACCAAAACTTACAAGGATATTAAATTCATATTAATGGTAAATTTAAAATTTTTAACGTGGTTTATAATTAGTCAATGAGTAAATTGTGAAATTTTATTTTAATAAAAAGGTACTGAAGATACTTTGTCTTTTCATTACAATTCATAACCCCCTTTGCCTTAATGAAATATATTGTAACAAAAATTTTTTGCATTAATGAAGCAAGGGTCGAAAATGTGATTTCTACTGCCATTTTAAAATCATAGTGATTTTTCATTATAAGTTGAATATTATAATGTTTGTATGTGTATGTACTCAACTACTAGGTCTAGCGTATATAAGTTTATACCAGAGGTGACTAAAATGAACTACCAATAGATGAAACACTTAGGATAAGCATACAGAGATGGGGCAACTTCTTTCATTCTTTCTTGGACTTACAATTGACTGAGGACACCAATGCATTCACCAAACCAGAATCTCCTCATTTAAAAGTATTTACAATCTTTTCTCCCCATTTCCCTTACTTGCCTGACAGCTAGGTGATGGTGCTTAAACTTTTTATTTTCTAGTCAAAATCACACCACAAGTTTGATCTTGCTGGTGACTAGTCCCATCCTCAGGCTATTTCACGATACCACTCTGAGCCACCACATTAGTATAAACTTAAGAGTAGATCTAAAATACTTACCTATAACAAAAGAAAAGAAAACAAAACAAAAACCCACTTGTATTACTAAGAAAAGCCCAACAGTTACAAGTGCTAAAGTTCTTGTCAGAAACTGTAACTTACTCCCTTTTTGCACAATGTTAAAATTACCTATTAAAATTTTCTATCAAGGAAGTCTTTGCCAGTTTCTGTGGATTATAAAATATAAACAGATTTCCATGCATAAAGCATTATGACTTTTTATCCCAATTTTGTGCATGCTGGTATCATGGTTTTTGTTGTTGTTGTTACTCTAGCTAATTAGTGTAACTTGAAATCAAGAACTTGACTATATTTCCATCAATTCTGTATTTTGTGCCTGTGTTTAGGATTGTTTTGGCCATCTTGAGTAGGTTTTGCTTCTGTATACATGATATGAATATGTTTTTCACCCCATCGCCAGGCCTTGGCTAGAGGTGACTCTGGCTCTAATTCCACTGGGGTGGATTCTCCCCTACACCCTTCCCCTGGAAATCCCTGGGAGGGTCCTGGATCTTGCTGCCCCTGTGTCCTGTCCCCAGTGAGAGTGCTCTTGGAGCTCTGATATACCCCCACCCACAACCACCAAGTTCCTGCCTTCACTCTACCCTCTGCCCTACCCTGCCCACTGTCCCACCTCTCTGGCTGAGCACTAAGCCAGGGGGTAGAATCAACAATCCAGCCACCTTCAGGGAAATTCCTGGAGCCGATCTGAGCACAATAGACCTGCCTATCCACGCAGGACCACCTGTAATTTCCACCTGCCTGGTCTCTGACCCCCACCACTGGTCTTCTACTAGAGTTCTGGGCCCCTCCCAGAAATCTGCCTATCTCTGCAGGACTACTCAGAATTCCTGCAGGCTGCATCCTTGACCCCCATCTCAGGGCCTCTGCTAAAGAGGCCTCACTCAACTGGAGAGTGCCAGCTAGACCCCTATCAATGAAGAAACGTCCTAAATATCAGCCCAGCCTTTGTCCCCCAGCACCAGGCCTTGGCTAGAGGCCTTGGGTAGAGCTAGACCTGACTATCCGTGAGAAAACCTCCTGCAGGCTAGCCTCTGCCAAAGAGGCCTCAGCTGTCCCCTGCTGGAGCCTGATTTTTGACCCCCATTGCCTGGCCCCTGCCTACGGAGAGACCTCCTAGAGAGTTTGAACCACTCAGAGCTACAGACATTGAAACTCTGACCCACCTATACCCATATAAAGAGGGAGAGACCCCACAAACTCCTACTGGAAGAAGCTATTGGAAGACAGCAATACAAGAAAACACCTAACATCAGAAAGACAAGCATAACACCACCAGAATCTAGGGCATCTACACCAACTAGGCCAGAACACAACAAAGCAAAGAATCAGAAGAGAACGTCTTAAAAATTATCTTCATAAAAATGATAGAGGCCCTCAAAGAAGATGTGAGAAAATTTCTTAAAGAAATGGGAGATAAAAAAAACAAAAAAATTGGAAGACATGAATAAATCTCTTAAAGAAAGTAGAGAAAGCCAAGAAAAAAAATAATTAAACAGGTGAAGGAAACGGTCCAAACTTGAAAACAGAAATGGAGACAATAAAGAAAATACAAACCGAAGGAATGCTGGAAATAAAAAAACTGGGCAAATGATCAGGAGCTACAGACACAAGCATAACCAACAGTATTCAATAGATGGAAGAGAGAATCTCAGGTGCTGAAGATAAACTAGAGTAAATACATTCATTGACCAAAGAAAATCTTAAAACCAACAAATCTGTAACACAAAACATCCAGGAAATGTGGGACACTGTGGAAAGGCCAAACGTAAGAATAATATGCATAGAGGAAGGTGAGGAAGCCCAGTTCAAAGGGGCCGAAAACATATTCAACAAAATCATCTAGGAAAACTTTCCCAATCTGATGTGAGGTGTTATTCTGTTAATATGTTTCTCATACTGGTTATTGAATAAAGCACTGTGGCTAAAGGGAAAGCAAGATAGGTGGGGCTAGGAGACAAGGAGGAAAGAGGAAGTAGTAAGGAGGAGTCAAGATGGAGAGCCTGTAGAGGTAGAATGCCAGTCAGCCACTCTGGCCAGTAAAAATGAGCCATGTGGAAATATATAGAATAGTAGAAATGGGTTAATCATTAAGACAGAGCTAGCCGATAAGAAGCTATTACCTGGCCAACTGCATTATGTCATCTACAGAGTCTCTGCATGTTATTGGGGGCTTACGTGCCAGTGGAACCCGACCAGCAGGGAAAAACATGCTTGTAACATAATGGTGTCAGAAGTGGAATTGAGAACTTTCACTTAAAACTTAACAATAGCTTAAAAAATAGTTTTTAGAAACAAAAGAACAGAGACTAGCAAGGCTTCTTGGTAGCAGCATTTTTCTGTGTTGGACTCTGTTTTATGAAAGACAGAGATTTGCAATGCTCCTTTAAGGGAAGTTTCCTGACTCAGCATAAGTGGCAAGAAAACAACACTGATTTTAAAGAGCTCTGATAACAATTCATTGGTGTGTATGAGAGCTGGCAATGGCAGTGAACATATCTCAAAGCCAGCAGCATGCTTTTGGATGCAGCGCAGACAAAGGCAGTGAGCACAGCTCTCACTGCTGGTAGTAAAATGGCCACTGCCATCTTGGATAGATTGAAACAAAAAAAAAAAAAAAAAAAACAAAAACAAAAAACAAACAAACAAAAAAAACAAAAATAAACGAAACAAAAATAAAACTGTGGCTTTCATTTTAGGCATGTTGTTTTTTAGCAGATAAAAGACTCATGGACAGAAAAAGATAAAGATTCACAATAAGGACAGATTCACATTAAGAAAAACTGGTAAAGGTTTACAATGTGTTTTAAAATATACGTTGGCTTGGGAGGAAAAAAAAGACAAAGAATAAAATGGTTTTAAAAAGACAGAGTGTGGCTGGGTGTGGAAGCACACGCCTTTAATCCCAACACTCAGGAGGCAGAGACAAACAGATATCTGTGATTTCAAAAGTTACACAAGAAACCCTGTATCAAAATATGTAAAAATAAAAGTAGAAGAAATAGAGTAATAAAAAAGCCATGTAAAGATGGAAAGCACACAGAAACTTTTGATACTCTACACGATTCTGTTGTCTTTAAATTGTTTGACTGCTGAGGAAATAACTACTGATAAAAGAAATGCTGCTGGACTAATCCAATTTATATATTTTAAAAATGCTGTGACTCAAAAATTTAAGCCTAAGGACAAGTTACTTGGGAAAAGAATTTCTATTTTTGTTATCACAGAAAATGAAAAGCTGTGGATTCCTTCCAGATTAATGTGGTTTGATCATTCAAGACCCCCTGAAACTGTGTCCCAAGTGATCCAACATTCAAAACAGTTGGGACAAGCCAGACTTGCAGACTACAGCCAAGATTTCTGCATCTTCTTAGGAATCCCCATGACCATGCCCCCTACCAGCAGGAAGCAGTTTGGAAAGAACGATGACCAAATTTCCAAATATTGTTTATGAATGATTGTTTTCATTTAAGTGGGCTTGGTTATAAATGGTTAATGACCACAACCAATCTTTTTAAAGGTAATAAGGGAATTATGGTATAGCTATGAATACTTTGTTTTGGAATGTGTCACGACTGCCTCGACCAGCAAGGAAGACGCAATACTCGGACTCTTCTTTAAGCAGTTTTAATCAGGAACCTTGAACAATCTTCTGACCCCAAGGAAAGCTAGCACACAGCGTATAAAGCCTTGGGGTAGCCAATCCTGGCACGCCATGTGGTGAATGCAGATAGGTCCACATACGCAGTAGCAAGCCTAGATCTCAGCCTTAGCCAAATAAGGACTTGTTTATTCCAGAGAGCACTCACCACAGGGAACGTAGAAGGCGGAAGCCAGTGCCATCTTTAAGGCAAGGCACTTCGCAGCTCTCTACAGGAATGGGTTTTCATTTCTTGATACAATTTAAGGTCAATTTTGTGATATGTATTTTTCTCTTGTTTAGGTATTGTGTTGATATAGCTTATTGAAAAATGTAATGTATAATTCAGTACAGATTATAGAGAGTTGCCTATGATAGTGAGTTGTCTCGGTCATTATTAGAGTTTATATAGTATCCTTCTGTGGTCTTTGAAGGAGTTGAAGACAGATAGTTATAGTTATACTTTTCCTTACTTAGGATTATGGTACCTTACATAGAGGACATTAGACCCACAAAGATAGGATAGATGATATTTTCTTTTTAAGTCTTACAAAATGTTAATGGACTAAAAATTGTTAACTGTGAATTTTATTTGATAACTGTTATATGGTATATTTTGCTATGTTAAGGTTAAAACCCTTCTTTTATTTTAGACAGAAAAGAGTAGATTATGGGAGATAGTATTCTGTAAATATGTTTCTCATACTGGATAATGAATAAAGCACTGTGGCCAAGGGGAAAGAAAGATAGCCAGAGCTAGGAGACAAGGCAGAATTAGCAAGTATTAAGGAGGAGTCAAGATGGAGAGCCTGGAGTGGTAGAATGCCAGTCAGCCACTCTGGCCAGTAAGATGAACCACGTGGAAATACAATAGTCGAAATGGGTTAATCAATAAAACAGAGCCAGCCACAAGAACCTAGTACCTGGCCAAAAGGATTGTATCAGATACAGAGTCTCTGCATGTCATTGGGAGCTGGCATGGCAGGGGGACCCACAGGAAGGGAAAAACTGTGCTCTTAACATGAATTTGAAGAAGGATATGCCCATGAAAGTACAAGAAGCATACCAAAAACTAAATAGACTAGATCAAAAAAAAAAGACCCCTCGACATATAATAATCAAAACGCCTATTATACATAATAAGGAAAAAATATTAAGAGCAGCGAAAGAAAAAGGACAGGTAACATATAACATGAAGAAACCATCCTAAATGAGGTAACCCAGGCACAAAAAGAGGAACAGGGTAAGTACTCGCTCATATATGGATTTTAGACCTAGAGCAAAGGATCACCAGCCTATATTACACACCACCAGAGGAACTGGGATACAAGGTGTAGTCTCAGAGATTCATATATGGTCCCTAACTAAAGGGGGAAGGGACAAGTCCCCCAGAGCACATGGGAAAATGGAGGGCATTGAATAGAGAGAGAACTAGGAGAAAGAGAAGAGGAGGAGAGGAAAGCATGTGTGAGTAGGTAGATTGAGTCAGGGTAGGAATAGAAGACAAGAGAAAGAGAGAGAGAGAGAGAGAGAGAGAGAGAGAGAGAGAGAGAGAGAGAGAGAGAGAGAGAGAGAGAGAAAGCACATAAAAGAGGGACCTATTATTGGTTTGAAGAAAAAACTGCACCTAAAGAAGGTCTAGAGACCTACAAGACTGACTCCAACTAACAATTCGTGGTACCATAGAAGGGCTAACATAAATGCCCTTCCTGGATAGTGAGTTCATCAACTAAATTATCCACCATCATGGAGCCCTCATCTAGTGCATGTGGAAACAGAAGCAAACACCCATAACTAAACATTGAGTCGAACTAGAATCCAGATGTAGAGAGAGGGGACAAGACCAGGTTGCAGAAACACACAAAGACTGCTTACCTGAACAAGGAGGAGCTAATGTCCCCCCCAGACTAATATCTGGGAATCCAGCATGGGACTTACTCCGACCCCCTGAATATGGGCCTCAGCTAGAAGAACTGAGCAATCTGGGGGACCTCAGACAGTAGAAACAGGATCTATTCCTGGTGCACAAAAGGACTTTGCAGACACGTCTCCCATGGAGGAATATCCCCTTAACCTAGAAACAGGAGAGAAGTCCTAGTCCCTACTTCAAATGGCTTGACAGATTTACATGACCCAACCTGGATAACATAGCCCTACAAGTGGAATGAAGATGGGGGGATTGGAGGGGATAGTTGCCAGGGTGCATGTCACAGGAGAAAGATGTTAAGAGCGAGAGAGGCAGAGGAAACTGGGATCAACATGTAAAAATTTTACATTGTATTATTAATAAAAATAAAGTAAAAAAATGAAAGTGTTTTTCTCAGTCATGATTGTAAGTTTGACCACTTTAAACTACACAGGCTGATTTTGTTTGGTTGTTTTTTCTATTGTTCAATGTCTCTTCACAATAGTTTTTCCTTTCTCATTAGCACTTAGAAAATTTAAAATTAAGGCATTATGTTATCTGTCTTTGGGGTAATCTTTATTATCCCTTTCTCTTTATTATTTATTTTAAAGGGTGGTTATATCATTCTACAATTTCATGTCTTATTGGATTTTCTGGTATACATGTAATATGCTTTATATTATAATATGCAAAAACTGTTTAATTTTACTAGAGACTTATGCTTGAGAATTATCAGTTTATCTTGTGTAGCTATTCATATGATAGCCATGATTTGTAATAGTTGTGTAATTACAGAATCAGTATTTTAAGAACTCAAAGCAGTCACCACTTGAAATTATGAATACATATGGTATAATGTTCATATTTTAATTTTCAAAATTCTGCAATATGAAACACATCTATTTCCCAATCTTTGCATACCTTTAGAGGTACTTCCTGCATGCAATAGCATTTTATTATACAAGGAACAAGTAGGACATATTTTTACAATTTCCTCGGCTTAATGCCAAGTAAGGGAAAAATCTTTTTTCAAAACTTTTTATTTTTATGGGCATAGGGTTTTTTATGAAATTCTAAGGCCTCCAGGACATTTCCTCCTAATAGCTAATTAATTATCACCCTCTTGTACTAGTGGGATTGCAGATCTGTATGGAATCTGATATATATATATATATATATATATATATATATATATATATATATATGGGATGGTTCACCTGGATATTTCCTGTAATGAATGAAGTTAATTATAACTCACCTGGTATAAGATCAGTGATTTAAATGTGCAAAACAACTCTTTTTGCATACTGAGAGTCAGGAACTATATTGAGAAGATCTGTAAAAACCTTTAATACCATGAGAATGGCATATATTGCTGACTTTGGCATACAGTCATAAAAGCCTTGAGCCATTTTGCTAAATTTTCTGATTTATATAGCCTGCCATACCTGATTTAAATCCATCAGTACAGAATGTAGGCATTTCAGATATTGCTATTACCCATACAGTGTAAGGACCCAATTGGATCTTGTTATGAATTGATGTCTCTTGCTTTTGGGATATCTGTTGTTCATCTATGACAAAATATTATTTTAAGCTCATTGTCAATGTTCATTACCTGCCATTAAAGATGAGATTTCTGCTTTGGTATAAGGTACTAATATTTCTTGTGTGTCCATTCCTGTCCATTGATGAATTCTAAAATTTTCTTTTAGAATCGCCTCAGAAACATTTTTCTCCTAAGTTTTAAATTTTACTTTATGTGGGAAAAATGTTAATATTAGGCAATATCTTTTCTCTGCATTAAAATCCCTGTAGGAGAATACATACAGGGTAAATTAACCAGGATGCAATCAAACTCCAGATCCAAAGGATCCACATGTGCATCTAGTCATTTCTTTTTCACAAAAGCCAATTTTATCTAAGCTTCAGCAGATAATTGCCTTGGATTATTTACATCTTTGTCATATTTTAAGGTTTGAAACAACTTACTTCGATATTTAGTTGTTATTCCAATAGTGGGCCAAAGGTAATTGATGTCATTAAGTGTCCCCAATTGATCTTTCCTGATTTCCCACTTTTTGGGTTGTACTATTGTAGACTTATTCTAAATTCTAAGTAATTAATAGAATCTCCCCTTTGTGTTTATTAGGAGCAATTTGTAATTCCCAGGGAAGTAAAATGCTTTTATTTCTTTGAACACATTTTCTAAAGTATCTATGTTTGAGCCAGCCAATAAAATATGATCCATATAATGATAAATTATAGATTGAGGAAACTATACACAAATTACTTCCAAGAGTTGTCACATAAAAGATTGGCACAGGGTGGGACTATTTAATTTTCCTTGTTGGGAGAATCTTACATTGGCATTTCTTAACCAGCTGAGAATTAGTATAGTGAAGGCAAATTTCCCTATCCTTTTCTTGCAGATGTAGAGCATGGAGGAAGCACGATGCTGGGGCCGATGCTCCCTGATAAGATGAACACGTGGAAATACTTAGATAAGTAGAAATGGGTTAATAATTAAGAAAGAGCTAGCCCATAGACAATAATGGTAACTGGCCAACAGGATTGTATCAAATACAGAGTCTCTGAGTGTTATTTGGGGCTGGTGCCCCAGACCGACTGTGGGTGGGCTGGCGGAAAACATACAAGCTACAGATGGTGCTCAATATGGCTATAAGAACTTTCAATTAAAACTAATAAAAGCTTAATAAATGTTTTAGAAACAAAAAAAACCAGAGACTAGCAAGACTTCTTGGTAGCAGCATTTTCTCGGTTGGATTTCTTTTGCTGTAGAGAGATATTTGTGCGGATCTTTTAAGAGAGGTTTCCAAAATTTGCATAAATGGCAGAAAACCAGCATTGCTTTTAAAGAGTTCTGCTAGCAATTCATTGGTGTGTACGAGAGCTGCAATGAACGTTTACACTGTGTTTTAAAAAATACGCTGGCTTGGGAGAAAAAAAGAAACAGGGTACAATGGTTTAAAAAGGAAAAAAGAAAGTAGAATGGATGGGTGTGGTGGCACAAGTCATAAATCCCAGCGCTTGGGAGGCAGAGGTAAACAGATCTCTGTGATTTCAAAGTAAATCTGGAATACAGAGGGAATTCCAGGACAGATAAAAGTTACACAGAGAAACCCTGTCTCAAAATATGTAAAAATAGAACTAGAAAAAATAGAGTAATAAAACAGCCAGGTAAAGATGGAAAGCACAGAGAAATCTTGGATACTATATGCAATTCTGCTGTCTTTAAATTATTTGATTGCTGAGAGGGTGGAAAAGAGGGAAAGAGAGAGGTAGGGAGAGGGAACTGGGATCGATATATAAAATAAAACATAAATTTAAAAAATTATAATAAATAAATAAATATAATGCTGCTAGACACTTACAAATTTCTTATCGGCTAGCTCTGTCTTAAATATTAACCCATTTATATTGATCTAAGTATTTTCACGTGATATCATCTTACCAGAGAGAGGGCCCAGCATTCTATTCTCTCCATCCTCCATACTGAATTTTCTCCTACCTCTTCCCAAAACCTCCTTGTCCCCTATTGGCCAACAGTGTTCTATTCATTAAACAATACTAGAAACACATTTACAGAATGACATCTCCCATCAGTGTAATTTTAGCTTCTTTGTCCAAATTCAGGTGTTACTAGGTATGTGGGTTAATATCAGGGTTTTCAATTTGATTCCTTTGGTTTATCTGTCTATGTTTATGCCATTACCAAGCTGTTTTCAGGATTATTGCTCCATAACAGAATTTGAAATTAGGGATGGTGATGCCTTCAGAAGTTCCTTTATTGTATCGGGTTGTTTTGGAAATCCTGGATCTTTTGTTTGTCCATATAAAGGTGAGCATTGTTCTTTCAATATCTGTGAAGAATTGTGCTGGGATTTAATGGAGCTGGCATTGACTCTGTAAATTGCTTTCGGTCCTACTTATCCAAGAGAGAAGTGATTTTCTATAAACCAACTTTCTTAGCTATAAAGTATGCATAATGCTCCCAAATAAAGTTGAAGATATTAATGTACTGTTTCCATTTTTCTTGCTTCTGCATATATATTTCTAGTTTAATTGTAATACCATGCTGCTCTATGCATTTATGGAAATTCCTACAAGTTAGAATAGCATTCTTTCTGCTCATTTTGATAATAAAGATTCTCCAAATTATATTGGATTAAGTGTTAAGTTTTAAGGCCACGAGTTGATAATTGCCAAACAATGCAGAGCATTTGATATTCCTTATATTGTATTCAATCTAATTGAGACTTAATTAAGAAGTCCACTTAAATGGGACATTTCCCAAGTTACTGAATTAATACTAATTAACAACAATGATCGTTGTTTAATTGGGATGGTAATTCTGCTAATTGGGATGGCTGCTAATGATTAAATGGTGCTCAAAAAAATATCCCAGCTTGGTTTAAAGGCTAATTATACTTTGCTTCTCCTTTAAAGACCTTTCTAAAAGTATTGCTAACTAAGAGCTAGAAAATAATTTTAACTAACCCTTCCACTTCTCCTGACATAACAGAAAATCTTTGCAGTTTATTAATTGACATCTTTTCAATCATTGTATGATTGTTCTTTATCCATTAATCTTTCAATAGTCCCACTTTAGCAAACTATTCTTTCTCTCTGTCACTGTGTGTGTGTGTGTGTGTGTGTGTGTGTGTACAAGAATTCAAAAGCTAATGCACTGAAGAAAAAAAAGATGGTACTATAACTTGTAAATTTTTTTAGCTGTGATCCCATATACTTGTGTTGCCACCACTTCAGAAACAGAGACTAGAGAAAGCTATCTGGTATATGATGGAGAATTTCTGTTAGAAAGAAAACGAAGAGTTACTTCAGTGACATTACCTCAAAATATTAGGGGTTGCACAGGTATACAACAAAGAATAAAACTTACAATAATTAAAAAATGGAACAGATCATTACAGTATAAGAAAGACTTACTCAACGGTGTATTTAAATATTAGGTTAAAACTAGAGTATATATTTTGGAGAATGCTGTTGCATGAAACAAGGAAGTTTAGAAGCTAATTCTGAATGAGAAGAAACAGCATAAAACCTGTAATAATAAGAATATATTGCAACAAACAAAATAATAATAATTAAAAAAATAAACTTTTGGGTTGGCATGGTACTGCATTGGGGATGCAAAGTCAGATATATTTCTGGAAGTTCAAGTTAAGCCTGGATAACAAACTGAGTTCCATGCCAGTAAAACTCCCAAAAAAGAAAGTAAAAAGAAAAAATAAACAACCACATGAAATAATAACAAGGTAGCAAGGATGTGTGCCAAATTTATTATCTGAAAGAACTCCAAAGAGATGCTAGGTTTGAGAAAAATATGTTTGTCTAAGATTTCCACTCTGTCATCAAGAGTCTATTGGGCAACCCAGGAAAGCATGTAGGTCAATTTTAGGAAAAACATTATACAATAAAGAATTTTATCTTAAAATAAGGTTTATTTCTTCAGTACAGTCACTATGCTATCACATAAGCCCTTGGCTCTTAGGACAGACCTGTTGATACTCCAACAGCCATCCTTACATAAACACAAAATGAAAAGATCTACCTCCCCTTATAACAATACATTCTTTTACTTCTGAGCTAAAGGAAGAACATCAGAATGATTCTCGTGAAGAATTTTAATGAATGCCTGGTGATATATTTTGAATTTGATAAACATTGTGATTCTTATTCAGAGCTTATGCTTTATGTATGTATATGATGATAGGCATACATGTGTGTAAACTAGCAGTTACATTTATGGGCATGTAGAATCCAGAAGTTGATATTACAGGGTCTTCCTCAACTATATAAATGCTCTTCTTTATCTCGTGGAAACAAGATCTATATGTAAACAGCTCAGCAATTGCTTAAAGAAGCTGGTAAAGGGACAACAAAGCCTGGCTTCTCCTCCTCCTTCTCCTACTCCTCCTGCTCCTCCTCTTCCTGCTGCTCCTCCTCCTCTTCTTCCTCCTTCTCATCCTCCTTCTCCTTTTTTCTCACATGAATTGTGGGGATCCAAACTCCTATGGCCTTGCCTGTGCAGACATCATTTTAACAATCGAATGATCTCTTCAGGCTTCTAAAGTTATTCTTAAATATGAAGAAAATACTTGCAGGTTTAATCTGGAATTGATATCAGTAGCTAGAAAAAGGGAAATTACAACTTTTGTTTCTTTTATTTATTGAATTTTTCAATGTGATAATAACATCTCATTTACCTTGCACAAAAGTTATATACAAATATGTAATTGTAATTATTCAATGGAAGCCTATGGATATTATATTAGGAAAGTATTACTCTGTTGATACAGTACAGAATTCCAACCGTCCAACTCTAATGATAAACATAGAGCCTTTTATGAGACTAAAATGTTATTAAAACATCAACAAATCTCAGAGCCATTGGGTTACAATGTCATGTGGTGAAGTGAGTCCATGACTTTGGACGAAATCATTTTATATAAAACTCCAGTTACCTAATTGTTGTATTACTGTTACTTGAGAATGTTATATAGTAGTAAAACACCTTCACTAGAACTCAACAGAGGTTATTTTTTTTGTGACAAACAAAATGAAATACTGTCAAGATTAGTTTTATTGACAGAAATTATTTAAACATAAACAACTTATTTCAAACACCATGAAAGTTTATGCTTTTCGAGGCAAAGAAATTTTCAGTTTTCTAATATAACACTCCTTGGTAGTATCCCCATGTATCTAAGCTGTGTTCACCAATTTGACCCTCTCTAAAGATCTATTATAACAGCAAGTAATGATACAATACAGTGACAAACAGTTATTACAATGAAATCTAAAGGAGAGAACTGGATATAAATACTTGGGAACCTCTTACAATAATGCAGCTCTATTCCACACTGTACAACAGTCTGTTTGTTTTGTACAAATTCTCTTAAAAAACTAAGGAATATACACATAAGAAAGATACTCTTTGAACTTTAAGGTATGTATTAACTTAAAGAATCATACTTTCTGGGTTTCTTTGTTTGTACTGTTTTGAACCAGGAAATAAACATAGAATATGATCAAACACAGATTTCTGCCAAGATTTGTATTAATGTGGACCTAAATAAGCTTGAGCCCAAAGGGAGAGGGAAAGAAACAACAAGCAGTTTTTTGATAAGCACAGTATTTTATACATGGGGTTCATTTAGAAAACAAAAACATTAAAATTGTTTCACCACTTTGATACTAGTATTTTTGTTTTTCAAGAGATGAATACTACTTCATAATCAAATAAACTACATATATATTATTACTTATAAATTATTAAATATCTTAAGTCATTAATAACGGTTTTAAATCATTGAATAATATGTCCTTAAATTTGAATAAAAGTCTGGATATAATCTAAAGGAAATAATAATAATGAATATGAAATTATGGAGGAAAAATTAAAAATCATCAAAGTATTTCCACATAAATTTCTTCCTCATTGAATTATCTGATGAAAAAATACCTGCAAATCTTAATCCTTTCTTTCTTCCTTTCTTGTTTTATTTTTTTTCCCTGTTTATAGTACAACTTGTAAAAAGCTATGGAAAGATACATAATATACAAAACATTCATAGTAAAATTTATGATCTCCTTTGCCCTTTTGTTCATATTTGTCACCTTGAAGAACCATTGCCTCTTATTTTAGGTCCAACTTTTTGCTATATTGAGTAAATACCACAGCCTTCTCTGCCATATCATCCTATACACAATATACCTGTAAAGATTTTACTGAGAATTCCTTAGTTTTATGAATGATTCATGTATGTACTGAATCACTTTTCTTTGCTGCTTTCAAAATCTCCTTTGCTTTTAACAGCATTTTTCTAATAAAATGTATATCCTTGTCTTCTGTTTGCCACCATATTTTAAATTCAATAGAAGACTCTCATTTTTATATTAGTGAAGAAAGTAATGGTACAACTTTGTTTCATTACAGTATTTTCATATATATTTTGTTCTTATTTTTCTCTTTTCCCCTCTTTTTCCCTCCCCCACCCTTCTCTAACTTGCCCCATTCTTCCTTTTTAATACTTCCATTTATGCTTTCATATATATTATAATTTCCTTTTGCTAATTCCCATATCTTCCTTCCAATAATTTGTCTTCCCCTAGCCCTATAAGTCCCAGTTCTAATTTTAGGACCTTCATCCCTTTTACAAACAGGAAAATTAAGATTGATCATTTGCATAGGAGAGAAAACGACTGAGTTGTTATCTGAGTCTGGAGTATTTTTCTTAAAATAAAGATTTCATGTTTCATTTAATTTTTTTCCAAAAATGCAATATTTTCTTTTTCTTTATGCGAAAATTATATTTTATAATGTGTGTATACTGCAATTTTATCTATTTATCTGTTGATTTACATATAGGATGGTTTTATTTTTAATCTCTTATGAAAAGTTAAATAATAATATATATATACAAACACCTGTTTTGTAGGTCTTAGAGTCTGTTGGTTACATACCCAAAAATCGTATAGCTAAATCACATGATTTGTGGAACACCCATGGTGATCAATAGTGGTGTACCTCGCATATATTCTCACTTGCAGTGAAAAGAGTTCTTGCCAACACTATTGCCATTTTTTATGTTAAGTATACTCAATGGGGTGAGCTAAAGTCTTCAGTACTTTTTTGTTGTTACTATTATTACATTTGTGGTACTCTTTGATAAATTCACATATAATTGGAATGCATTTAAGTAATAACCATCTCATGCTATAATATTAAAATTTCACCCAGACCTTATATCTTGTTTGAATTTGATCATTTGTGTTTCCTCATTGATGATTATTCAGTTCATTAGTCTGACCTTAGTTTGGAACATAAATTCAGTTTTGTCCTTCTTTTACATGTATTACACACACACACACATATATATAATGTTGCCAGGGAAGGGTGTGGGGGTGATTCAAGCCAAACTGGTTCCAGACTCACCTCTGAGTGGCCCAGTAATGGGGCTACTTTAAAACTTTTAATAACATACATATTACAAAAATTAGGTAGCATCTGTTACAGAAAAATAATGCATTCTTTTTCAGATATGGTGGTTCATACTTTTGATATCAGTATTCTGGAGGCAGATCTAAGCAAATTTCTTACTTCAAGGGTAGCCCAGTCTACAGATGAATATGCAGGACAACTAGGCATGCACACACACACAAAAATCTGTACCAAAAAATCCAATAAAATAATAATAATAATAATAATAATAATAATAATGTTGTAAGGTAAAGTCATTTTGTGTGTGGTTTGTATTAGGACTTCAATGTTATGTGATACATAGTAAAATGACTTTTTGAACTACTTAGAATACATTATTAATAGCAATATCTAGTTGAAATGTTAAGTACCCTCAATCTCCCCTTTAAGAATGACAGAATGTTCTTTACCACCAGAAACCAACTATTTACACTTAGACAATTAGAATTTGATAGTTTGAGACTTCTTTCACTTCACTGAAAGGAGCTGAGTCATCCTTTGCTGTTGCTTTGCCTAAACTACACTGTATTGTGACAGAGAGAAGATGGGTCAAGGGTAATGAAAAATGTCATGACATTTCAAAGCATTTTAAAATGGCTTTTCCTTGATTAGGCATGCACTTAGTGACTGTATCTTATTAAGTGCTTTATGGAGAGTCTAAAATGCTAGATTAGAAAGGTTTAGATTAGTGTTTTAAAAAATATTTTAGAGTGAAGAAAAGAAGCCTAAAATTTCTCAACCTACGATTTGGCTGATGTGGCAAAGATCTCATAAATAAATATGCTTCTCAGGAAATGTTAATATGTATATATTTGAAAACTACTATATTCAATAGATATCATAAATTTTAGATTAGAAACACAATGCTTATTTTTACCTCCCACATTTATATAGTATGGGAAGCATTGACTAGCACTTTAGAACATATTACATCTAAAAGTAGTTTTTTTAGATTAAAATGTAACAAAAACATATTATTTGTAAATTATATACTATATAACACATAAGTGATAACACACAATAGAAAATATGCAGGTAAAAGTAAAGTATTCAACAAATCTCCAAAATAAAATACCAACTGACAAAATCCTTTGCTGTAACTGTTTATGATAAAACATATAAAGAAGTTTTACAACAAATTTCTTATTTTTGTTGTAACTATGTGTTTAATTGTACAGTGTGTCTACTGTTTCCCTGGCAATTGCATTGTATTTGGCATTATAAGCAATGGAAAGTGTGATTTTTCAGTGATTTACATATTCCTTGTACTAGTTTTGCATAGATATAGTTATAACTGCATATATATATATATATATATATACACTGTGAATAGAGACTGAAGAAGAAATTACAGAACCTGTAAAGGTCTGTTATAGGTCTTTGGCATATATGATGTAGACCTTAGGTTTTGTTGTGGGACACCTGTAAGTGGGAGTACGGAGGCTCTCTGACTCTTACACTTGTTTTTGTGACTCTTCTCCTAATACTGGATTGGATTGCTTTTCCTAGCCTTAATATGCATGATTGCGCCTTGTATTATTGTATATTGTTATGCTGTGTTCATTTGCTATATTTAGGAAACATGAACTTTTCTGAAGGAAAATGTAGGAGAAGTGGATCTGCGGAGAAAGGAGGTAGAGGGTGGGGCCTGGGAGAAATAAAGCAAGGGAAAAGTGCAGTCAGAATGTAGTAAAAAATTAAAATAAATTTAAAAGTCAGAAAAAGAAAGTTTCACATAATGAAACTTTATATCAAATGCAAAACTATTTTAACTATTTTACAAAGTCACCTTAAAATCATGTGATTACATAGAAATCAACAGGAAACTGTATTTCTTTGAGAATGAGACAGGAGAGAGAGACAGACACAGAGACAGAAATATTCCTGACCATAGGAGACTTAAGGGAAACATCAGAAAGTTGAAGCAAATTCATTTAAGATGGAAGAGCAAGGCATATGTCAAGAAATTAGAAGAAAAGCAGGGATACAGAGAGAGAACATGTGTTAAAATGAAGAGCCCAAAGGTGATATCTAACTTGTCTTAATGTTATAGGTCTGATATACATTTACATTTTCAAGGAACCATATATTTGGATATGATCATAAAGCCTCCTGCTCCTACTAGGTGGGCAGAGAGGGACTGAGTTTTTCTTCCCCATTTCATAACCCTTCGGCCGTCCCCAGCCTACTGAGATCTGTTTGCTCCAACCTTTTCAGAATGGGCTGTTCTTTCATTCCAGCAGACAAACTGTAGTAGGTATATGGCCTGATTTCTGAGAGAAATAGTATGGTTGCTAGATATTTTGTGTTCTAACAAGGACATGCCAGTTTCAGTAAATCAATTTGGCATCCACAGAGACAAATTTTATCTTCAGTGCCAGAGGATCACATTTCTCAAAGTGTCTACTAAACAGAGTTCATTTCTTCCTAAAAACAAGAGGAAAATGAAATCAATATAAATGAGATGGAGGGGTTTCTTTCTTTTTTTGCTATAAAATTTGCCCATTTTGAAATATCTTGACCAGAGGACTGTTATTGTCCTTAAATCTTTTATCTGTTGAAACACTCAGACCTTTTGAGTGCTTAGCAGAGAATATTGGAAATAAATTTCGACTTCCATACTTCCTTCTGTAGGGCATGAAAGTAAAACTTGGAAAGCAAGCCTAGTCCTCTGTGGTCAATGGTCTCAGGCAACTTGAATTGTAGACAGAATCAACTCAAACCAGCTCTTACCCAACTTTAGCCCCATCCAACACCTCTATGATCCTTAGTATAAAAGCCCAAGTCACCTACCCCCCACTCAATAGGTCATTTATTAATGAGGTGGCATGATGGCATAGAAACTAACCTCAAACATCTTTGTAAAGGGGACCTTTTCTGTATCTTGGAGAGAGAATGTTTTCTCTCTTCATAACCCAACCATGCTATCTGTGATGTTAAAAACTCCAATAACAAATTTATAGCAAATAACCAATAACTCTACCAGTAACTCCTTTAACAAAGAATTGTAGATGTAGTTCAGTGATGTAGCATGTGCCTAAACAGGGCAAGGTCCTTTGTTTGGTCTTCAATTTTTAATTAAATAATTATTAATGATTTCTACTGAAGGACAATTTATTTTAGAACATCCCTTTCTCTAACTTTCAAAACCATTCGTCCTAAATTACTTAACACTACCTTATTTCATTTTTTAAAGATAATCATAATTTTCTTTTCCAGTTATAATACTATTCTAAAATGATAGTGTTTAAGAAAATGTAATGGAATCTTGTCTCTAGTGTAGTGTATTAGGTAACTGTGAAAACAATCCTGTTTGCAAGTCTATTTTTCATAATGTTCCCAGGATGAGAGCATCTTCAAACTGAAACTTTCTGAAAGGCAGATTAACTGACTGGAACTTCAATGGTATTGGGACTTGGAAATGTTGCAGATCCAGAACCTAGTTAGTTTATCTTGAGCTATCTTTAGCAACCTAAATTGCCATTATTTGCCTACATCTTGTTACAAACATAGAATCTTCTTGGAATGTATTAACTTAATAAAATCATAGATTCCATCAAATACAGAGTTAAGCATTTTGATAGAAAGTATCTAAGGCCTATAGCACAATCCTCCCCATTTTGATGTAACCCATCTATCAAGTATTTGAAAAGTGTCTTGCTTATGGCTTTTTTTCATGTATTACTACAAAAAGTTTATGAAATTTTTACCTCATTTGGACATGGTATTTTGGGAGATATAAACATAGAATACTAAACAGTGATCACTCATCCTTAGCTCCAGAATAAACTGTCTCCTCAACTCCCTACTTTGAGATGAGAGATGAGAATTGTGATTTTGCACTGGCATTCTTATTTAATATGCTATTTTATATATTGGACTAAACATAGTAAAATATCCCACATATGTATATTGTGTTTGTTACTCTCTCAAATATTTATCTAAACACAATAATTACATTTTGTATATTTCTTATATTTTATAAGATATATTTTGATGTCACTGTTTTACAAATCAAAGCTAAGATATAAGCAAATGTTAATGAAATGATGTGACTACAACTCAGTAATTGTATCCAAATGTAGCATAAAAATAAAAGACCCAGAGACAGATATTAGGATTCAAGCTGAAGATCAGAAAAGCAAAGGAGCCAACCAGTAGATATTACCTCTTCCCAGCTGAAATTGCAATTCTATCTCCACAAATCCTCAGAGGCAAAAGCTCTCAATTCCTATCTCATCTTCCTTTTATTCCTTTCTCCACCTCCTGTCTCTACCTCCCTAGTGGTAGGATTAAAAGGATGTAATCCCAAGTGCTGGGATATAAGGTGAGAGCTCTGTTGCTCTTCACTTTTATGGAGGCCTGGGTGCCCTTAAACTCAGAGAGAAACATCTTCCCTGTCTCCTGAGTCCTGCGATTAAAGGTGTGTTCCAGCATTACCTGTCTAGCTAGTACGGGTGCTGAGATTAAAAGTGTGTATCACCACTGCTTGACTTCTATAGCTTGTGACTGTCTTTGTTTTCTGAATCTTATGGAAAGCTTTAAAAGTCATAAATAATATAATACCACATCTAAACCATAAAAGTTTTGTTATTTTGTTAGGTTGTAGAAAGTTGTACTCTATTCCATGCTTTTCTCTACAAGAACATGGAAGCAATTCATCATACTGTTCATAGTGATTCAAATTTTAATAAGTTGATTGCATTTGTTTTATATTCAGTTCAGTTATAGAGCAGACCTCATTGGTTATCAGTGTGTGATTAGATCAAATACTCCCTGTGGATCCTAAAAGCAAAAGATGCTCAGGTATTTTATTAAATGGTATAGTACATAAATAGCCTATGAATATTTTTTCATGTATTTCTTGTAACTGTTGAAGTTGTATCTTTTAAAATAGAAATGTTATATAAATAGTTGTTATTTTGTATTATTGAGGAATTGTATTGGTGATTATTAATAGCTTTCTAATTGGACTTAAGATCTACCCAAAAAATGGAAATTATGCCTGGTAATGAAAACCTAGCTGACATTCTTAGGGTTGTGATGTCACAGACATTAGAAGATAATCTACTATCACTATTCACTAGAACAAGTAATTCTTAACTACATACTAAACCTTCAACTTATACCCAAAGGCAAGTATAGCTTCTATCCGTTATTAAAGAAGCCCAATTGGCAGTAAATAGGAAGCATCACAGAAAGCCACAACTGACAAAATGAAGACCTCAAGGGATCATGGAAAACTGCCCCAATATATACAACTACATCACAGTCTTAGCATCTATGACTTTAGAAACTTCATGGAAGTATGTGTCTGTGTGTGTTTTTGGAGGGGTGTTTTTTATAAGAGCCAGAAACTCTACTTTCAAGAACTTTCTCCTATATATGTCTTCATGAACAAGACATGCATCATGATAATAGCAAAAGACATGTTAACATGAAAGGGAAGAATTTTCTTGTCATCCCATTCTTAGACAAAACCAATATGGGCCAGAACAGTCTTAGTAGCTGTAGCAGAGGTCAGGCTCATCCTAGGTACCACAGAAGACTTGGGCTTTAACATCGGCCAGGCTGGATCTAGAGACACAAGAAAAATTCAGCTTTACCAGAGGCCTGACTATATCAAGCAACCAAAAGTCTTTCAAACCCCAGCAGACATATCATACTCAGCCTGAAGATTCATTAGTCATGTGAACCCTTAAACACTTAGGCTAGAAGATCAGAGAAGAAACAGAAACCAAGGATAAAAAAAAAAACAATACAACAAAGACAAACACAGGAACCAACACCTAAACCTATATTCACCCTAAATACAGATGCATAAATGATGATATTAAAACACAATCAAAAATAGAATAGGTAATATATTGACATCAATACCTGGCTGTACTATGACATAAAGACCTGAACATTCCAACACAACTGAAGCACAAGGAAGGAAACTCCATTGAAAACAATTTTATGAGAATGACAATGATGCTTAAAGAGGATTTGATTTAAAAAATCAGCAAAATAAATGAATAAAAATAAGGGAGGGATTTCTCAAAAGGGAAAACCTGTATAAGTAAACAAACGGTAAAGTTCAAGTCTCATTAAGGGAACATAAAGAGATTTTGGAGTATCTTAGCCTTTGAAGATATAATAGAGTAAATATATTAATTGTCAAAGAAAGTATTAAATCTAAAAAAAAAATTCCTAACAAAAATATCCAGGATATTGATGACACTATGAAAAGAACAAACATAATAATAGAAATAGAAGGACAAGAATCCATGCTCAAAGGCCAAAAATGGTATTTAGCATTATAAAGGAAAATTTCCACAGCCTAAAAAAGGACATATCTATAAAGTTACAAGAAGCTCACAAAGCACCAAATAGACTGGACAAGAAAATAAAAAGTTCCCTTTTACCACAATAACCCAAACACTAAACAATCATGGAAAAATAAGGCAAGAATACTAAAAGATGCAAAGAGAAAAGGTCAAGTAACATATTTATGTAGACCTATCAGAATTACACTAGACTTCTCAATGGAGACAATAAAAACCAGAAGAGCCTGGAAGTATCTCTTGCAGACTCTAATAGAGCATGGATACTACTATACCCAGAAAAATTTTGATCAACATTGATGGAGAAAACAACATATTTTACAGCAAAGTCAAATTGAATCAATATTTATCCACAAACACAGCTCTACAGAAAGTAATAAAAGGAAAATGCCAATACAAGAATGTTAGCTAAACACGTGAAAATTGAGGGGATAATTCCATGCCAGTGGGAAACTCATACACACACACACACACACACACACACACACACACACACACACAAGCACACACCACACCAACAACAACAATAGCGGCACCATTACAGCAGGCTAACAGAATGACTATGAAAACAAGATCCATCCATCTGCTGCATAAAAGAAAACCACCTTAATATCAATGACAGACATTGCCTCAGAGTAAAGGGTTGGAAAAGATTTTCCAATCAAATGGACCTATGTATTAAGCTGGTATGGCTATCTTAATAAATAACAAAATAGTCTTTAAACCAAAATTAATCAAAAGAGATCAAGAAGGACATTTCATATTTATTAAAGAACAAGATGGTGTCTTAATTCTGAAAATCAATGTCACCAATACAGTGGCACCCAAATGTATAACAGAAACATTACTAAATTTTAAACCATACATAAAACCCCAGACATTTTTTGTGGATAATTTCAATAGCCTACTCTCACCGATGGACAGATCCTACAGACAAAAAATTAACAGAGAAATAATGTAACTAACAGATTCTACTTTCAGACACAAATGGACCTAACAGATATCTACAGAAAATTTCACCCAACAACAAAGAATATACCTTATATTGAGCACCACATGGAACCTTCTCCAATAAAGTCTGTACTTGGTGACAAAGCAAGTCTTAACAAAAACAAAGAGCCTTTAATAACCCAGTGCATTTCATGAGATCACAATGGGTTAAAGTTGGAGTACAACAACAACACAAACAACAGAAAGCCTACAAACTCATTGAAACTGAGAAATTCTCAACTGAATTAACAGTGTCTCAAGGAAGCAATAAAGACATAAAAGACTTCCTAGAATTCAAGAAAAATGAATGCACAACATACCCAAGCTTATGGGACACCTTGCAAAGAGGAAATTTCATACGAACAAGTGCCTGCATAAAGAATTTGAAGTCAACAAGATAGACAAACCCATATCCAAACTAACTAAATGTCAGAAATAGACTATCCAATATAGCAAAATGAGAAAAGAAAATGAGGACGTAACAACATACACTAAGGAAAGCCAGACAATCATTAAGTCATACTTCAAAATGTACATTCCACAAAATTGGAAAATATAAAAGAAACAGACACATTTCTTGATAGAGATCACAAACCAAAATTAAACCAAGATCACATAACAAATTTAAGCAGACACATATCACCTAAGGAAATAGAAGAAGTCATTAAAAGTCTCCAAACAAAGAAAAGCACATAGCCAGATGGTTTCAGTGCAGAATTCTACCAGACTTTCAAAAAACAGCTAAAACAAATACTCCACAAGTTAGTTCACAAAACAGAAACAGAATGAACATTACCAGATTCTTTTTATGAGGTCACAGTCACCCTGATAGCCAAGCAAAGCAAAAACTCAACAAAGAAATCTTTTGTTTATACACATGGAAACAGCCCTACAAAAAATTAACTCTTAACAACCCTTGACAGTTGGAGGTTTTTGCTTTATGCTTCTCTTAAGCACAAAATGTTTAAATTTTAAACAGAGTGTTATCTATTACAATTTCCACATTTCTTTCTTTTTTTTTCTTTCCTCCTTTCTTTCTTTCTTATAACTAAATGTATGGTGTCTTCAGCAACAGTATCTTATTAATCAGCCCTGATTGGGAACAAAGAAAAATGGCAATTGCCTGTGCTTTGGTAACCAGCCATCTGTTATCTCCCTAAAAAACAAATCATAAAGAACTACCCAAACAGAAAGGCCTGAACATAGGAAAGAGATCTGTAGGAAGAAAGGAATATAACAACGGAGGGGGAAGTTAAAAAAAAAGTGTTCATAAATAAAGAGGAAGTAGAATGTGCTGCATGTAAGTACAAAGCTATGAAAGAAAACTTTAACCAATCAAAAAAATGTTTATAAAAACAACAATGAAAATGATTTCTCAACTCCACATGAGTATCTGCCAAAGGTGGAAAGTCTACTTTTAACATGAATATCATTGTTAATTAAATAAATCTGGCACTAGACACCAGATGCTAAGTACTATGCATTCCTTAAGAATAAACTGAAAACTAGTCTAACTTGATTCAATACAAAACAAAGAAAAAGCCAGTAAACATAACAATGTATCTTTTAGCTTAGTCTTTGTCAAGCCTATATTCCTAGCTGTAAGTGGGGAGAGATAGGAAGTTCACAAGTTTGAGGCCATCTTTAACTATATAAAGAGTACCTGTTATAAAATAGTGAAGGAATAACTTCTGTAACTTTTAGCTCAACTGTAATCTCAGGCAATTACAACAATTGCAAGTGACTGCCTATAAGGGAAGGCTAATTGAACGGAACACGCTCCAATAAGGAAACTGTTTGCTGTAAACATTCAAGCTATTTCGGCATTTTTTAAACACTCACTGCCTACATTGCAATATGAAATGGGAAGATTCCTGAATCTAAAACTCTTCTGGTTCTGAATACTCTCTTATTACTTATTCATTGATTTATTTATTTACTTTATATTTTACCATTATATATTCCTTTCCCTACTAAAAAAACAGTCATAAGAGGTTTGTGATTATCTGGTCAGCTTAAGATACATAGGAAGATTGAATGACAAAAAGAAAGAACAAAGTAAGAACAAAATAAAACATAACTGAATTTTTTCTTTTAATACTATCCTTTTAGTAATATGAGTTTCTCAGTCTTGTAGGTGATGGGATTTCTAAAGCATTTATTATGTGGCTGAAAGTTTTAAGCATATTTGTGTGGGAGGGTTGCTTATACATTTTTAACATTTTATTATCTATTATTAACATGCTTCTTTATATTATTAAGAGGATCTAATATATGAAGAAATACTTTCTATACAGGTTAAATTAGAAGAAAGCAAAGATTTTGTATTCAGGGCTGGCTTGGTGAAGGCACCTGTACTGAAACCAGATGACTGGAATTCAATCCCTGATACTCAAATGGATAAGGAGAAAATATTAATACCAACAGGTGAGAATAAGAACACTACCAGAATTGTTGAACCAAATTTGAAGGAAAAATTAAATACTGGTCAAGATGATAAATACCGGCCTGGTCCTTATCCAAATTCCCAGAGAATGGCCACAAATTATGTTAGTCTGATGCTCATAAAGTCAAATCCCAGAAGGCTACATACTTCCTGTCTTTTACTATTGGGGAAAGCTTATACATCCTGACTTCTTGCCTATGTACCTTTTGCCAACATGTGATCAAGCACAACTTGTGCCATTCATGGAAATGGATATGTTTATAGAAATAAAGACACATGGCTTGTTATCTCACATGAACAACAGCCCTCAGCATCCCAGGAAGTTATCTGTCTTTGGGAAGTTTGGGCTTACAAGTTTATCAGTCCTAGGGAAAGTCGGGTTTACAGGTTAGAGATATTTTTGTTTTTTTTACATCTCTTAGCCACAGTAATTAAAACTGAAAATATAACTTTAGCTCTCAGATACCAATCTCCCTCAAGTGGACTCTGACCTCCATACAAGTCTGTTTATCTCTCTTTTTGCTCTCTCTAACACAAAGAAAGGAAGGGAGGAAGTGTAGAGAGCCTCAAAGTGCCACGCCTTAAAGTGGCGCTGGCTTCTGCCTTATACCTTCCCGTTGGTGAGGGCTCTCTGGCGTAAACAAGCCCTTAATTGGTTAAGTCTGTTCAGCCTGTCTGCTTCCGCGTTAGAGTAGCCTATCGGCAGGGTCCATGTGGCTCACTGGGTTTGGTTAGTGCAAGGGGATTTAAGCCTGTGCAGGGGTCCCCCGGTCTCTTGTGGGTCAGAAGAACATGTTTCAAGGATCCTGATTAAAACTGCACGAAGATCTTCCCAGAGTCGCATCCATCCTTGCTGGTGGGGGAAGGCGTGGTACAAGGAAGGGGGAAGGAAGGAGGGAGGAAGGAAGGAAGGAAGGAAGGAAGGAAGGAAGGAAGGAAGGAGGAAAGAAAGAGGTATACAAATTTATGTATCATTACTTCCTGCTAAGAAATAAAATTTACTTGAATAAATAAGTAATGTACATATGCCAATAGCTGTATGATAAAGGTCAAGTGAGTGATATATACATAGGACAGTATAGGATCATGAAAATAAAAGTCTAAAATATTACATGGAATTTAAATTTGGACTTAGTATATAGTTTAAGCTTGACAGATCCATGGTGTGTTTAAGGGGAAATATTATTGTAGGTTTGAGGGAGAAAAGAGCCAGATGCATCTGAAGATTCTAGAGCAGAGAAAGTAGTACTCTTAATATGGCCAGCAGACTAGATGTTTCCAGGAAAGAAGCAAGAGCAGAATATAGAGAGGGTAGAGAAAAGTGGAGAGAGAGGGGGACATAAAGGAGAGATGAAGACAAAGCAAATATGTGTAAAAGGGGGAGTATAGCCAAAATAGAATTTATTAGAAGAATGAGTAGCTATGAGGATGAAAGTCTATGAGCTACAGAAGTTTAGGGTGGAGTAGTGAGAAGAAGAACTTGGACTCTGAAATGTGGAACTGGTACTTACTATACTGAGTGAGCCCAGATGTCCTGTATGCTCTTTGTTATGCTAGTAGGCACCATAGATAGCCATTTGTCTTTTCTGCCATTGATAAATGAAAAATGACTCCTTTTGGTAGAGGAAACTGGCTTCAAAATTCCTGAGGAATGTTGGCTTTTGTTTAATCACCATAAATTGGGGAAATGAAGTTTCCTTTGGAACTGACAGTCTTAAAAACATCACAAGTATCAGCTAGGTAGAGGAAATGTGCCAAGAGTAGATCATTCAACCTTTGAAAAGCTATGTAGCAAGCCAAAATTGAATGAA
Organism: Cricetiscus sungorus; assembly: GCA_030556225.1. Taxonomy (NCBI): domain Eukaryota; kingdom Metazoa; phylum Chordata; class Mammalia; order Rodentia; family Cricetidae; genus Cricetiscus; species Cricetiscus sungorus. The sequence continues at coordinate 52,176,824 of JANBXA010000726.1, read as the reverse complement.
ATGCGTAATGTCAGAATGAGAAATAATTGCAAGCACTGTATGGTGCAAAGTCAGGCATGACAGTTTCAATCAATCTGCCAAATCTTTTTCTGAAGACAGCTACAAATTTTCATGTATATTCATAAATGATCCTGACTTTATTTGCTAGGCTAGTGTTCATCTACATTCATATTAGGATATATATATATATATATATATATATATATATATATATATATATATATAAAATTGCCATTCCTTACACAAAGTTTTACCACTGAGTACTATTTCAGATTTTCTAAAACAGTTATGTTTTCTTTTATTTATAGCTTTGACAAACACGTTATTAACATTATAAAGTACCTGAACATACAGAGACTCCTGTGTTGATTTGGAACCGTGTATTTGGCTTCCCTAAAGAACAAAACTGAGAGAATGACTATCTATATATAAAATGTATTCATTAGAATGGCTTACAGGCTTGGTCCGGCTAGGTCAACAATGTCTATCTACCAAGAGAAAGTACAAAACTCCAGTAGTAGTTTTGTCCACAAGGCTAGATGTCTCAGATGATCTTCAGCATCCTGGAGAAGTAGGCTTCAATAACAGTAAAGGAATGAATTTCCCAGCAATATCAGGGCAAGCAGCAAAGAGCAAGTGCTTCCTACTTCTAGGTTTTTTATAAAGGTTGCCACCAGAAGATGTGACACAGATTTAAGATGATTCTTTCCCCTTCAAAAGATCTGGGTTTACCAGCAATTGGTGGAACAAGATGCAAAGATCAGCAACCAAGAACCAGGCTGAATTCTAGGAATTCTGTCACAGAGAGAGAGAGAGAAGGGAATATATGAGCAAGTGAGGTCAAGATCATGATGGAGAAATCTACAGAGACAGCTGAACCGAGCTCAAGGAAATTCATGAACTCTATACTTACAACTGTGGAGACTTCGGGGGACCAAATTAGGTCCTCTGAATGTGGGAATTTAAAAAGAAACAGTTCACACAAAGGTGATTTTGCACTTCACTTTTGATTGTGTGCCTTTAATCCTAGTACTAGAAAGGTGGAGAGAGCAGGATATAGCTGGGAGGAGAAAGGAATATGAGAAGGAGGAAACAGGAATTCAGAACTTTTTACTTCTGGGGATTCATTCTGGTAGGTAGAGCTAAGATCTACTGGCTTGGCTCCTTTGCTTCTCTGATCTTCAGCTTGAAGCTTGAACCCCAATATCAGTCTCTGGGTCTTTAACTTATTTATTGTGTTATAGGCACACATTTTTAATCATAAAGAAAAGCCTTATGTTATTAAAACACTGTAAATGCCATACTCTGTAGGTATTTGAAGATCACCTATCTATCTAAAATATACCTCTGTATAACCTTGAAAATATAAATATATGACTATAAGTTTGAAAGTTATAGGTGACCATAAATGTAGTGGGATATTCACTGTGTCTGCTTCTTTGGCACTGGCCACAGCCATTGAGGGGTGGAGCCAGGGGCAGAAGTGACCTGTGGAACTAGGGGTCCAAAGGAGGAGGGGAATGCTCTCTTGCTGGCAGGACACAAAGAGAGGAACATCCAGTTCCAACTGCTGAGTTCATCTGTCTGTGTTGTGAGTTGTTTCTCCTTTAATAAACATCTATTTGCCCTATTTGTTTATCCTGGCCCTTACTAAACAGCATTATCTGGTGTCAGAAGCAGGATCAGGATTTTCATGGCACCTGGGTTTCACCCAGGCCACTGCAGCAACCCTTCCCTCACCTTCCCCAAACGGGCAGGGTCCCTTGCCTAACCAGGGAGATACACCCTGCCCTAGAACTCCTTTTATCTCCATTATCTCCATTGTGGCCCTGAGACCACTGCTCATCTTCAGCCCATTCCCTCAGATTGCATTCTCACAGAGCCCTGAGGCATTAGCCCTGCCTTTTGTGTTGCTGTGCAATGCACGGACTAGGCCTGCCCTGTTTGTGTCCTTGCAGGCTCTGGCTCTGGTGGCTGCAGCAGCAGTGGCGGCCAGCTGGCTGGTGGAACATGTACATACTACAGTTGTAGGAGGCTCCTGTTATCCCTGTGGTCTCAACAAATTGTACAAGGCTCATTTCACTCCTTCATTTAACAAAATTTTGCTTGCTTTGTTTGTTAAAAGCTATTCTACTGAGACCAGGATCAGATGGATCCTCTGCTATAGGAAGCTATTTGGCGGTACACTTCTGGACACTATTTGGTGGTGCAATTCTGGGTAGAACCAGAATTGGAAGGATCCTCTGCTACCGGATGCTATTTACTGGTACACCTCCAAGAGTAATTACAGCAAGTTGAGATCTACAACTAAAAGCATCAAAGCTCCAGGACAGCGGAATTACACCTAAGGTAATTGTAACATCTATTGTTCCATAGCTATGGCAGATAATTTTACAATGCAGGACTTTAGGAAAGTTTTTACTTCATATATAGAAGGAATCTTAGCAGAAGAAAATTATGACTGGATCATTATATATACACCTTTTTCGTAATAGTAATGGGTTTTATCACTAATATGATATTCTCAAAGAAATGGTTTGAGATTAGCGCAAACAATAAGAAACTTGTACAAACCATAGGAGACTTAGTAACAAGGATTCAAAACATTGAAAATGACAGAACGCAAAACATAGAATGCTTAGGAAAAAAGGTTTAGAATATTGAAGATGGCAACAGAAAGCTGACAGGTAGAACACAAAACATGGAACATAAAAATGACCAAATAGATCCTAGTTGAACAAGAGAAGCATCTTAATGAAGAGAAATGACAAGTCTTCTAATAAATTAGATCCCATGAGATGTGCAGAGACTTCTCAAAGGTAAGGGAAGTGTTCTATTCTTGTCCTTACAGGAAAAGAGGAGCACCTATCTTCAAACATCCAAGAGACAATGAACATGTAGGTACTTACAGAAGACAGCTCTCCAGAAAGAATCACTTAAGGAAGAGGAGTCTGATTTATGGTAAAAATATTTAAGTCTAGTAAACTGTTTCTATACTGAAATCTAGTTTTCTTTACTATCTAGTATTTCTGTAGTCCTGATTCATGTAAACCAATGCTGGCTTTGGAGTTGGATTTGGCTTTCCTTCTCTAAATTCAAGCATGTTGTTAAGATTAAATTCACAGTTTCTGCCTTATATCAAGAAGCCGATTGTTGTGAGGCAGAAGAAAACAAAATCTAAGGACTCATTAACTTATTCACATATTTCTCTCTGAAATCCTAATTTTCTCATACACATTTTAATGCTTATTGTTGCCTTTCCCTAATGCATATCATAAAAATTAAAATTTTTCCTTTGATATTGATATTTAAGTTTTCCACTAGGAATAATAACAGTTCCCAACAGCAATCTCTGAACACTCTGGAAAGAAGATGGGGCCCCAATTGGACATTTCCACCTGACTCAACCTGATGCATCTGGACTACAAAGTTCACCCTAAAACCGGTTTGAGACGGCTTTGCTCGAGACAACTCATGATTAGCTAGCTGTATGGGTGCACCTTCTTATTACAAACTGGCCAGAGTTTCAAGTAGAATTCCAGTCAAGCATTTTCTGCCACACAATGACTACCTACATATGTTACAGCCAGTTCTGTTGAGAAATTTGGTTGCTTAAAAATTTCTTCCTGCAGGATCCCATGAAGAAATCATCATCCCATTTCAGCAGGAAGTAATCTTATGATAACAATGCCACCTTTCCCCACACTTGGAATTTATGGATAATATTCATCTTCATAGGGTTGGTCTTAGTTACTTGGGGTTGGATATGGAAGGTGATACTTAGACTTGGTTATCTCTTTTAGACGGGAATAGGATATGGTTGGGAAAGGTATGGTTCAGAGTGGATATAGGTAGATTAGCCTATCTTCTTGTGAAGTATTTAGTAAGAGTGAGACATTAGTGTTACAGCTTAGTTTTTTTATATATTCATATCTGTGGTAACCTATGTAAAATTAAGTTTATTCCCTTCCTGGAAGAATTGTATATTATATCTTGTTATATTATGTGAATTCGTTTCATTTACAATGTTTTATGCACATTATTCTTGCCATAATCAATGTATGTATACTTTGGCTTGTGTTGAAGACATTTTGTATATTGATACAATTTGGGACATTTGTATTGCTGCCCTCTAGAGCTCTGCCTCTTGTTTAGACATTTATACTCTACCTCTACTTTAGGAATTTACATATGTGTATATATAGGTGTACATAGTTATATTGTTTAGGTGTTTATCCTTGCTTTACTTAAGGAAGTTTTATTCAGGTTTTTAAGATAAGTTCCTGAGTATTACAGATTATCCTCACCCATGTTTCCTTTGCCTATGAGATTAGTCAGACATAGATGCTTAATCTTCAATCACTTCATAGACCTGCATAACATGGCATTTAAATGTTTTTATATTAGTACTCCGTTAACATGAGACACTGTTGCTCCTGACAACACTGTACACGTTCCCAAAAATATGTTGGACACTGTAGTTGCTCTTTCTGAATTTCACCCTCGCTTCAGCTAATGGCCTCTTGGGCAAGGAACTGCCTCAACCTTGACCACTGATTTGGACATGTGGTCATTTGTGCAGGCAGGAGACAAACAAAGAAGACTGCTGAACCTTGCCAAGTCAGAGTAAGACAGCCTTTCTACCTCCCTGCTTTTGTTGTGGTCTGTCAAATACTAATGGCATTAGCCAATACTGGCTGTAAAAACGTTGCTGTGAGACCTTGGGTGACTGTCCAGGTAGCTTACTGTTTCTGTCCTCTCTGCACCTTTTGGAAGTTGCCCATCCATACTTCCTGTCTACCATAGTATCATTATTTTCCTTCTCAGGTCTTGATGAGGTTGTATATTAAACTATCACAAGTATTATTCTCTCTTCCTAGTTAGATATATTAGGTACTAGACTTAAGCTTTCCAGCTTAGGATGACTCTATTGTATACTCCCTTATGCCTTCACCCTAGGACTAGATATGTTTGTGGTTTTGTTCTCAATTTTCCACTTCTTAGAGAACACTTGTTATTCACTGTTTTGTATATACTTTTGTATCAAGCTAAAATCCTTTCGTTAGACTAAAAGGGGAACTAGGTCTCCGAAGGAGATGGGGAATGCTCTTTTTCTGGCAGGATGCAGAGAGAGGAGCATCCATTTCCAACTGCTGTGATCATCTGTCTGTGTTGTGAGTTATTTCTCCCTTTTATTTGTTTATCCTGACCCTTATTAACCACAATACAATAACCTTTATTTGTTATTATAAATAGCTTTCAAAGACTATAATTTATGTAACATATTCAAATGAGCTGCATGCATACAATACCTTAAACAAAATAGAAACATATATGCAATTAAAAATTACCTTAAATTTTCCTCAATATACAAAAACTCATACCAATGTAAAATATTTGGATCTAGTAGTGTTTTAAAAGTAGACTCAACAATCGACCCTTTTATCCATTTTATATTATATCCCCCTTTTTCCTATAGAAAAAGATCCTTGAATTTATCTCTTTTCATTTAGCTTTCTTACTATTACCAATGATAACTTGTAACCAACACTATACACATATATACATATACATATATAAATATAGTATACACACACACACACACACACACACACACACACACACACACACATACACATACACATACACATACACACCATGTTCTCTATACTGTTTCTCTTGACTGGCGACAGTGGAAATTTTAGGAGGCCCTAGAAAAATTTGGATGATGGTCAAGTCTTGGAAGAGTTAGCTGTAATTGTGTCATCTAGTCTCTGTGCAATGGGAAAGTATATGACTTATCTTAAATCCTGGCTGGAGCAGTTTTTGAAGCTGGACCATCTCAGCCAGAAGTTTTGAAGCAGTTCTGGATACAGAATTCTGTGGAAACCGCAACAGAGGCACCCTGAAAGGCAGATATGTTACGTAAATGGTTAGTAATGCCTTGTTGGCACTAGTGTGACTAACATCTGCCATTTTTTTTTTGTATTGCCTTCCTTTGTATCTGTGCATAGTCATCATCTTGGCCAGAAGAGAGATGAGGACAGCATCAGAAATATGGTTGCCAATTCAAAACTGTGCCAGGAAGGATCACAAATTGAAGTCTTCATGACAGTTCACATATGATCACTATGAGCTGGTTGTGTAATCATTCAAAGAGAGAAGGAAGTTAGCCACAGAAAAGCGTTACCATGGAAGCCTGGATTCCCCTTTGGGTTCTTAATCTTATTTATAAAACAATTTTATAATGGACTCAGAAGAAAGCTTGAGAGGAATTTTATTAGGGTTTGAAAGAAAATCAACAGACCAGGCATGCCAACAATATTAACAGCTACATGGAAAATTGAGGTGGAAAAGTGAAAGAAAGTCATGAGGCCTTTTGGTGTCTGGAGATGGCATGTTCAGTATGTCAGCCAGGCAGGCTGCAGTTAGTGGCAGAGGAAGAGACTTTCAGATAAAGCTGAGAATATCAGAGAAAATATACTTAAACTTTTGGCCTGTATTCAAAAATGAGACAAAGAGATGGAAAGGAAAAGCATTCTTACTTTGTGGCCATGTACATGACTTCAGGGGACTTCTATTTCAGGATCTTGTGTCTCAACCTAAAGACTGCTTAAGGGACACATGGTTAGAAATAGAAACAGCTTATTAAGAATAGGAAATTACTCCCCAAAACAGGAAGGAGCCAGTGAGATGACAGAAAAGCTTGGAAAAACCAAAGCCTCCAGAGACATGATACTTCAAAGGATATTAATCCTTCACAGAATATTTATATAACACCCACCTTTCTCAAGTTTTGTATTATTAGTAAATATTACCTTGGAGGTTCTTGTTTGAGTTCCAAAATATTTCATCTCCATTTTTTATCAAGTTGTGATTTCTTTATTGATTCTATTTTTCATTTTCACTTATTACTTTTTATTTCTTTCCACTTCTCATTTATGTTTTCATGGGTTTATTTAATGGATTTATTCTGTCTACTTAATAATTTTATAAATGCCATTTGAAGTCCTTCTCATGTAGCTCAGCTATGTTGCATTTCTCAGGGCCTATTGTAGTGTCATTGCTGGGCTGTAGTGTGTACATACTGAAGTGATTGCTATTGTGTCTTTACACTAGCATATAGGATTATGGGTTTAGAATGATTGTTATTCTATGTGCTGATATCTAGTCTTTTATTTATTGGGTGGGTATTTTGCCTTTTACTTTATGCTGCCCTCTCTGGTTCATAGGAGTATATAGTAACTGTGGGTTATATGGTAGGAAATTCTCCTGGGATACTCATACATGTGGCTATTGGTAATAATACTTTTTGATTTTCAAGTATTATATACATGAATTAAGTCTATAGTCTACCTCATATATACATATAGATTTTATGTCAAAAAATAACTAAAAATTCATGATAATCCTAATTGTAAGAGCTCAGATGCATGCTTTTCAAAAGTGAGAACTTTTTGTGACCATGGTTATAAACCAAATGCTCAAAAATAATTTTAAAATGAATAAATGATTCTTCACAAAACCAGAAAATGTCATGGAACATTGTAGAGAGAGTGAAATTATGGCTTGGAGACAGAAGATTTGTTCTGTAAGCACAAGCCCTTGGCTTTGATAATTAGCACTGTAGAAAAGAGAGAAATATGAATGGCAAGTTATAAGAGAAAATATCTGCAATTGAGCTCTTCTGATCAAAGTGGTTTACAGAAAACATAAAGTGCTCCAAAGGCTGAAAAATTACAAAGCAAGCAACTCAATTTGAAATTAGGCAAAACTTGAATATATTCCATTTTTCCAGAAGGTTAATTAAATATCTTGGATTATGAACCTCCTTCAAAAACTCTTACACTTAGTACTAGTATCCCAGTATAAACTATTAGAAGTTTGTGGGACATTTAGAAGATAATATGTAGCAGGAATGACTTGAGTTATTGCATATATGTCTTTACAATTAATGGTAGAAATCTTTTGCTGCCTGCCCATTAGTCACACACACACACACACACACACACACACACACACACACACACACCACATGCAAACACACACACATACACGTCATGATGATCTCGCTCATGAAGTTACTAATAAAAGTCCCAGTCAAGGTAACTTGCACACAGAAAAATAAAATTGGAACCTTCTTTCTTATGCTGTACAAAATACAACTAAAAATGGATCAAAGATCTTAACGTAATAACTGGTACTCTGGAGCTGCTAAAGAAAACAAAATATAAGGCAAATGTCTCAACATATAGGCATATGTAAGACTTTCTGAATAGGTTTCTGTGTGCAAGTTACCTACTCTAAGTTTATGTGAACAATGTGGAAAAGGAGGCAAGAATAATGTAAGATGCAGAAATTAGGAAGAAGGGCTAAAATATGCCATCTTCTGGACATGGTACAGTTGTAACAATAAAGAGCTCATAACAGGTAAGGTTATCTGTACAAGACTGGCCTGGTCAATAGTCAGTTTACAGATGGAAGAGGAATTCAATGTTACCATATTCCTCTCCAATGAACTATTGGCTACTGAAATAATTAAAAAAGGGAGAGACATTGTCTCCAGTTGTGTACTCATATTATTGAGACCATTAAAGTTCTGATGGATGGTTCCAAACACGTGTCAATGATAAGGGTCTTGGTTAAACTAAGTGGGACTCAGTGGGACACACACACACACACACACACACACACACACACACACACACATGCACATACAAGAAAGATTTAGGGGGGAATGACAATGATTGGAGGTGAGTAAATATAATGCATTTTATACATTTTAATGTCTCAGAAAAGAAATTCAATGCATAAACACCATGAGGAAAGCTTAATGAGGTCCTACCAACTAGATTTCAGTATTTCCATTGTTATTTACAATTTTGAGGCATAATAGCAAAAAATAATAATAATAATAATTAAATTCAACCATTTTCGAAAGAATATAATTGTGACAGGGTTACCATTTTGATTATATGTAGTTTTAGTCAAGAATAGTGATCTTTATAGTATTTCTGTTAAGAATATGCATTATCAAAACATTGAATAACCTAGATTTGGAGTTAGAAATGTTTGTGAACCTCCACGGGGGTGATAAGAGGAGAACAGTGTCCTTCCAGAAGAGCACCAAGTACTCTTAACTACTGAGACATCTCTGCAGCTCCAGGCAAACCTATTTGATTCAGCATGTAGGTGGTTGCATTCACAATGGCTTGATATAGGAAACAACTGTTACAAGTGATGGATAGAATGTTTTTGCACTGTTGTTTTTTTTCCTAGCTAGTATTTTACTTAAGCATCCCCTTAGCTGCTGACACCTGTGATCAACTGATTGCTACTTGGAATGCATAATGTTATACCAACAGTGATCCTGCCCACCATCTGTAAAACATGTTTTCATTACTTGGGAAGTGTACCAGTAATCTCTGAATGGCTTGTAAACTAGGAAAATCACCTATAAATCATAAAAGGAACAAATTTTTAAAAATGTATACTGTGGAGTAAAAGGCACATCCAGAAACTATTTTTTGCAAAAATATCATGAAAAACATAGTAATGATAAATGGTGAAAATGTCATGCTTTTTATTCTTAAGTGCTAATAGATAATTGCAACTATCACCATGCAAAGATATTATTGTCGCACATGTAAGAATATTTTGTTTTGATAATGCATATTCTTAACACAAATAAAATAAGATAAAAATGAATTAATGTGACATTATCTTGTTTGTACAAATAAAGTATGTCTCTCCTAATTTGCACATTTTGAGGTCTATTTTTTTTGTTTGTAAACCTACTTCAAAGCCTAAATAATTAATAAAATTTCCTCTTTGCATTTTGTTCAGGAGCAATTTTTAATTCCTAACAAGGCAACATTTTCCTTATTTCTTCAAATGTTCTTTTAAAATTACCTACATTTGACTCTGGTAATAAATGTCATCCATGTAATATATAGATTGAGGCAACTGCTAATATATTATTTCCAATGGCTGTTACTTGCAACATTGGCACAGGGTGAGTCTGTTTAACATTTTCTGTGGGAGAGCCTTCCATTAATATCTCTTAATAGGCTGAGAATTATTATGAGTAGGCAAGGTGAAGGTAAATTTTTCTGCCTTTTTCTTTTAAAGGTATACTAAAGAAACAATCTTTTAAATCAATAATTATGAGAGGCTATTCTTTAGGCAATGGAAAAGGCAAATATGTAATATGAGTTCTAATAGTTCTTAATAATAAAAGCCCAGAGTCAGATACTGGGGAAAATGCAGAGAGCTCACAGAGTAAAAAGCAAGCCAAAGCAAATTTTACCTCACTCACTTCCCAGCAGAAAGGACACTGAGTTCCAGTTTTTCCTATATTTCTTTCTCTTTTCAGCCATTTCACTCCCTGTCTATCTGTACAGACCTCAAGACCTCTATGATTAGCTAGTGGCAAGTTCCACTCTCTGATCTTCAGACATGCTATATTTGTACAAACAATATATCACCACAATTTAAAAAATGTTTCCTTCATCTGTACTAACAGACAAAATTCTATTTTCTTGTCTCTTAACTTTCTGACTCTTCAAATAGATTCAGAGTTTAGAGATCTCCATAAAGTCTCTTTAACACAGATATAATTTGAATTATATTTCTTCAATAAGTAACATGTGAATACCTCCATTTTATTCAGTTTTTAAAATTTTGTTTACTACCAAATTTGTTGACAGTGGAACATACTAGTTGCATTATCCTTTCCCATTACAGATTTTCTGATAACCAAACATTCCTGCACGTCAGGCATCAATTTCTCAGTTGCAAATTTTATTATGCCTGATAGCAGCCATACAACTGCTGTGGTGACTTGCTGACAATCCCTTCCCATTTGAGTTACTATAAGAGACCTTGGTGTATTCTCTAATCTTAGCCTCTTTTCAAAGTGTTCCTGATGGGAGATGTTATTCTGTAAATATGTTTCTCATACTGGTTAATTAAAAAAGCCCTGTTGGCCAATAGAAAACAAGATAGGTGTGATGGGAGATGTTACTCTGTAAATATGTTTCTCATACTGGTTAATAAAGCACTGTGGCCAATGAGATAGCAAGATAGGCGGGGCTAGGAGACTAGAAGGAGGAAAGAGGAAGTAGTAGGGTGGAGTCAAGATGTAGCCCGGGGAAGGAGCAGGACGCCTGCCGCGCGGCTCCCCGATAAGACGACCACGTGGAAATACTTAGATAAGTAGAAATGGGTTAATAATTAAGGCAGAGCTAGTCCATAAACAGTAATGGTAATTGGCCAACAGGATTGTATCAAATACAGAGTCTCTGAGTGTTATTTGGGGCACACGTGGTTGCAGGACAATGGCGGCAGAACCAGTGGCAGCCGGCGGGGAAACCTGCTGTAACATAATGGTGTCAGAAGCGGGATTGAGAACTTTCATTTAAAACTTAACAAAAGCTTAAAAAATAGTTTTTAGAAACAAGGGAACAGAGACTTCTTGGTAGCAGCATTTTCTTGATTGGATTTGTTTTGCTGTAGACAGAGATTTGCGCGGCTCCTTTAAGGGAAGTTTCCAAAATTAGCATAAGCGGCAAAAAGCCGCCTGGCTTTTAAAGAGCTCTGCTAACAATTCATTGGTATGTAGGAGAGCTGCAATAAAGGTTTACACTGTGTTTTAAAAAATACGCTGGCTTGGGAGAGAAAAAGAAACAGGATAAAATGGTTTAAAAAGAAAAAAGGAATTAAATGGATGGATGTAATGGCATGCCATTAATCCCAGCACTGGGCAGACAGAGGCAAGCAGATCTCTGTGATTTCAAAGTAAACCTGGTATGCAATAAATTCCAGGACAGATAAAAGTTACACAGAGAAACCCTGTCTCAAAATATGCAAAAATAGAAATAGAAGAAATAGAGTAATAAAAAAGCCACGTAAAAATGGAAAGCACAGAGAAATTTTGGATACTATATGCGATTCTGTTGTCTTTAAATTATTTGATTGCTGAGAAAATAACTACTGATAAAAGAAAAGCTGCTAGATTAATTCAATTTATATATTTTAAAAATGCTTTGACTCCAAAATTTAAGCCTAAGGATAAGCTACTAGGGAAAAGGATTTCTATTTTTGTTTCCACAGAAAATGAAAAGCTACAGATTCTTTACAGACTTATATGGTTTGATCAAGCCAGACCCCCTGAAACAGCTCCCCAGGTGATCCAACATTCAAAGCAGTTGAGACAAAGCCTTGCAGACTACTGCCAAGATTTCTACATCTTCTTTGGATCCCCATGACAGTGCCCTCTACCAGCAGGAAGTAGTTTGGAAAGAACGATGCCCAAATTCCCAAATATTGTTTATAAATGTTTGTTTTCATTTAAATGGACTTGGTTATAAATGGCTATAACCACAAACAATCTTTTTAAAGGTAAAAAGGGAATTATGGTATAGATATGAATACTTTGCTTTGAAATGGATTTTCTTTTATTGATACAATTTAAGGTCAATTTTGTGATATGTCTATTTCTCCTCTTGTTTAGGTATTGTGTTTATATAGCTCATTTAGAAATGTAATGTAATAATTTAGTACAGATTATAGAGAGTTACCTATGGGAGTTAAGTTAATTAGGATTTCTAGATATGCAGAGATGTATTTGAGATGAATAGGCATTCTTCAAACCCTTCAAAGACCTACAGAATATGGCATTTAAAATGGTTTAGGGATTTTCTTGACAGTGAGGCACAACTACTCCTGGTAACACCACCTACAGAAGAAAGGAAAATGGACATCGAAGAAACACATTATGGAGTTTGCTTCTAATATGGCAAGACTAGCCAATTGAGCAAGGTACTTCTCTTGTCTAGACTGTTTGACTTTATGTTGTAGAAACTGGACATGCAGGACCCACAAAAAGGTGGCTGCTGATGCAAGATGGACAATTGCTACAGGATTCCTGCTTCATGGAAGAGGCTGCCAGACAGCCAGACAGTCTACAGGACACAGAGAAAAGTTTCCTGCCTTGTTGAGGAGTCTGGAGACACACTATGGCCTATGGGCTGAAGATGGAACATTACAGAAGAACTTCGGGTGACTGACCAGGCAATGAGTTGTCTCTGTCATTTCTAGAGTTTATATATTATCCTTCTGTGGTCTTTGATGGAGTTGAAGACAGGTAGTTATGGTTATAGTTTTCCTTAGTTAGGATTAAAGATAAGTTACATATAGGACTTTAGACTCACAAAGATAGGATAGATGATATTTTCTTTAAGTCTTACAAGATGTTAATGGACTAAATATTGTTTACTGTGATTCTTATTTGATAACAATTGTATGTTATATTTTGCTATGTTAAGGTTAAACCCCTTCTTTTACTTTAGACAGAAAAGAGGAGATGATGGGAGATGTTACTCTGTAAATATGTTTCTCATACTGGTTAATAAAGCACTGTGGCCAATGAGATAGCAAGATAGGCGGGGCTAGGAGACTAGAAGGAGGAAAGAGGAAGTAGTAGGGTGGAGTCAAGATGTAGCCCGGGGGAAGGAGCAGGACGCCTGCCGCGCGGCTCCCCGATAAGACGACCACGTGGAAATACTTAGATAAGTAGAAATGGGTTAATAATTAAGGCAGAGCTAGCCCATAAACAGTAATGGTAATTGGCCAACAGGATTGTATCAAATATAGAGTCTCCTGCGTGTTATTGGGGGCCAGGACGCCAGACCAGCGGCGGGCGGGCTGGCGGAAACTTACACGCTACATAGGTGGGGCTAGGAGACCAGGAGGAGGAAAGAGGAAGTAGTTGGGAGGATTCAAGATGTAGAGCATGGAGGAAGCAAGACGCCAGCTGTGGCTCCGAATAAGATGAGCCACGTGGAAATACTTAGATAAGTAGAAATGGGTTAATCATTAAGGCAGAGCTAGCCCATAAACAATAATGCTAATTGGCCAACAGGATTGTATCAAATACAGAGTCTCTGCATGTTATTTGGGGCTCACATGGCGGTGGGACCAGTGGCAGCTGGCGGGAAAAACCTGCTGTAACATGTTCCCAAACACAAAGTGGACCCCATTCATTAAACAAGCACCCCACATTACATCATATAAGAAATGGTGGTTATACTGTAGCATTTCTCAAGATAGTTTGTAGGGAAAGGTCACAAGTCTGTCACTTGGGATTCCAGCTATTATTTTTTAACCTACAACAGGAACGACCTATCTTAAATTAACAGCTATGACTTTAATTACTTTGAAGTAGGACAAATAAGACAATATTTTTTAAAGATTGAATATATTGACTTCTTCATTCAAATTTTCCTCAAGGAATGTTATATAAGTTCAGGATAGGTAATCTTATTAATGAAGGGCCCTAAGTAAAATGTAGGTTATGGTTTTATGAGACCTAAGGAAGTGGTTTAAGTAGAAAAATAACATTTTCAAGTTTTCTACCTACTTTCTTCAACAAGAAAGCTTTGAGTAACATATGTGAAGATTATAGTTGATGGTCTTGATATAAAGACTCAGAAATAATAGATCTTGAGATGGTTAAAAAAAAAAAGCCATTTCAGGACATCCTCTACTGTAGTTCATTGGCTCTAAACCAAGTTTTGTGTGGTATATTGGCTAACCTTTTGCATCTGTGACAAACATATGAAATCAATCATTGTAAAAGAAAGTGTTCTGTCAGTGTTATATTGCTGTGAAGAGACACCATGACCATAGCAACTCTTATAACAGAAACAATTTAATTGGGTTGGCCAACTAATAGTTTCTGAAGTTCAGTCTATTATCATCACGATGGCAAGGTAGAAGCAGGCAGGCAAATCTGGTGCTGGAAACATAACTGCGAGTTCTACATATTGAGCAGCAGACCACAAGAAGCGATAAACACCGGGACTGGCCTGAGCATTAGAAACTTTAAAGCCCACTCCATCAACAGGGCTACATAATACTCTAGCAGGGCCACGCATCTAAGTGGTACTACTCTGTGGTGACCAATCATTCAAATATGTGATCTTATGGTGAACATTCCTATTAAAACGACCATAAGAAGTAAGAATATTTAGGCTTATAGTTTCAAAAATGTTGGTCTATGACCCAGTGATTGTTGTTTCTGAGCTAGGCAGAACATTATAGGAGGAAACATGTTAGGGGGCAAAGGAACTTACATCTTTACATACAGAAGTGAGAAAAAAAAAAGAAGTGAGGAAAAAAGTCCATTGTTCAGAGAAACACTTCCAAAGATCAACTTTTTCCAATTACAAATCTCCTACTCTTTGACTTAATCAGTGAATGGGTTGATGTATTTACAGTGCAGTTATTAGAAAGACGTTAAGTCATCATATTACAGGGATTTACCCAAGTCTGTCAGAGTACAGACAAACCCTAAACATGCCTTTAGTGCACAGTGCACATGCCTTATTCAAAGAGTTACACTTGAAAAGAGTTTTATTAATGAAGCTTTCCAGATGAAGACTTTATAACTGCCTTTTTTGCTCATATAAGATCAGAAACAGTTTTTAACGAGCATCTGGACTTCAACTTGACAAATAAATATAATGTAAAAATGACTAAATGAGAATGAAATTATAGTGGTGTAACCTTGAATTGTGTGTAGGGGGAGTAATACTGAGAGCTGTTATTTAAATCTCTCTAAAATTATATTTTAGTAATCATAAAAATCCCTATGTAACCAGCAAATAAGAAAATATTATCCAGTATAAAAGAGTAGATGAAAGAAAGCCAGATAATTCATTTGTTAATACAATGGTATTTCAAAGTTAAGAATGTTTTATGGTATCCATTACAAATATGTATGTGGAGCTAAAAGAAACCATGATTGTGGAAATAAGAGTTTTGTGTATATATTAATATTATAATCCAAAAATTAAATAATATAGAAAGAAATTATATTTGTAGTCCACTAAATATTTCTCTTATCAGAAAAGAAAATCAGACACTAGCACTGAAAAATAAATTTGAAGCAGTTGAAAGAATTTGTCAAGGCTAAGAGATGGCTCATAAGTTAAAGACATGTGTTACTCTTTCAAAGAACATACCCAAACCAAAGCTGACAATCATCATTAGCTCTAGTTCTAGAGGATCCATTTCACTATTTGAAGGTACACAGGCTTCTGCACACCCATCCTGCATGTACATATTGGCAGGCAAAACAGTCATATGGATAAAAAACAAATCTTAAGAAGGGGAAATTGTTATCTTGAAGACAGAAAAGATATCCTGATTTATGACTGCTCTTGTTGTGTTGCTAAAGTATTCATAAATTATCATGTTAGAAGATGGAATTTGAAGTAACATAAATCTGTGTTTCTTGGCCATGGTTATTCATATCTGGTTCCATAAAAATTATACAATATCCTCTCTATTTGTGGTCAAAGGTGTGCTTTCTGTTGACATGATATAGTTATTTAATTCATATGCTAATACAAATGAAAGATGTGATTTATCTGGAAATATTTTCATTGGACTCTAAAGTTAGCAGGCTTTGTGAGCAGGTAATGTTAATTAATAAGCAAATAATTAGCTTCTGTTTATTAAGTAATTTTGAAATTGTAAATATCTACCTGCATTCTATTAATTTTTTCAGTTTCTGTTTTTCTCAAAGTTGTCAAAATATTAAGATCACAAAAGGAAGTTGTAAAATTCCTACGTCTATGCCATATTTTATTTTAAATAATTTATTTTGCTTATTCTTTGAAAACTTCATAAATTTATATATTTTTCTTATAACTATCCAACATTATATCTCAATAATTTCCCGTAGTACACTCAGTACATAATTCATGTCCTTTTTCATTATAATTAATAACGCAATAATAAATGTGTATGGATGTAGGAATATTCACCAGAGCTTAAGCCACCTACTATAGCTATATTATCCCCAGAGTAGTATTCTGTTGTGTAAATGTGCCACAACTTCTTTATACATTCTTCAGTTGAGGGGTATCTAGGTTGCTTCCAGGTTTGCTATTATTTGCTATTACAAATAGTATTATTTGCTATTACAAATAATACTGCTATGAACAAAAATGACCACAAGTCTTTGTTGTATGGATGTGGATTATTTGGGTATATAACTAAGAGGGGGATTGCCTTGCTGGGTCCTGTGGTAGATTGATTCCCATTTTCCTGAGGAACCACCATACTGATCTTCAAAATGGCTCTACATGTTTGCACTCCCACCAGCAGTGAAGGAGTGTTCCCCTTTCAACACATCCTCTCAAGCATAAGTTGTCATTGATGTTTCTAATATTAGCCTTTCTGTTAGCAGTAAGATGGTATCTCAAAGCTGTTTTGATTTGTATTTCCCTGATAGCTAAGGACTTTGAGCACTTTCTCAAGTGTCTTTCAGCCTTTTTGATTTTCTCTATTGAGAGTTCTTTACTCAATTCTGTATCCCATTTTAATAGGGTTATTTGGTGTTTTGTTGACAAGTTTCTTGAGTTCTTTGTGTATTTTGGAGATCAGATCTCTGTCCAATGTAGGATTGATGAAGAGCTTTTCCCAGTCTGTGGGATGTCATTTTGTCTTGTCAACAGTGTCCTTTGCCTTATAGAAGTGAATCAGTTTGAGGAGGTCCCATTGATTGTCAATCTCAGTTCTTTTCTACTGGAGTTATGTTCAGAAAGCTGTCTCCTGTATCATTTTGTTCAAAGTTACCTCCCACTTTCTCTTCTAAGAGGTTCAATGTGGTTGGATATATGTTGAGGTCTTTGATGCATTTGGACTTGAGTTTTGTGCATGGCAACAGAAATGGGTCTATCTACAGTCTTCTATAAACCATCATGCAGTTGTGCCAGCACCATTTGTTGAAGATGCTTTCTTCACCCCATTGTATGCTTTTAGCTATTTTGTCAAACACCAGGTTTTCTTAGGTGTGTGGGTCAATATCAGGATTTAATATTCAATTCCATTGGTCTACTTGTCTATTTTTGTGCCAATACCAGGCTGTTTTCAGGACTATAGCTCTGTATTAAGCTAAAAGTTGGAGATGATGATGCCTTTTGAAGTTCCTTAATTGTACAAGGTTATTATGGCTATGCTGGATCTAATGTATTTTTTTATATAAAGGTGATTGTTATCCTTTCAAGATCAGTGAAGAATTGTGCTGGGATTTTTATGGCGATTAAATTGAATCTGTAGATTGCTTTTGGTGAGATTGCCATTTTAATATATTTATCCTACCTATTCAAGAGCAAGTGAGATACCAGTTTCTGGTATCTTCTTTAATTTCTTTCCTTAAAGTCACAGAGTTCTTATTATATAGGTCTTTCACAAATTTGGTAAGCATTACCCCAAGATACTTAATGTTGTTTGTGGCTATTGTAAAGGTGATATTTCTATGATTTCTTTCTCAGCCCCGTTGTCATCTGAATAAAGTAGGGCTACTGATTTTTTTTTTGAGTTTATCTTGTATCATGCTTTGTTGCTGAAGGTGTTTATCATCTGTAGGTGTTCCCTGGTAGAGTTTTTTTGGGTCACTTATGTAAACTTTTATATCATCTGCAAATAGAAAACGCTTGACTTTTTCCCTCCCAATTTGTATCCCCTTGATCTCCATTTGTTGAATTTTGTCGAATGCTTTTTCAGCATCTAGGGAGATGATTATGTGGTTTTCTTTTTTAGTTTGTTTATATGGTGGATCATGTTGATAGGTTTTCATATATTAATCCGTTCACTGCAACCCAGGGATGAAGCATACTTGGTCATTGTGGATGATTTCTCTGATGTATTCTTGGATTCAGGTTGCCAGTATTTTATTGAGTATTTTTGCATCAATGTTCATGAGAGATATTTGTCTGTAATTTTCTTTCTTACTTGTGTATTTTTATGACTTAGGTACCAAGGTGGTTGTGGTCTCCTAAAAAGAGATGGTAATGAACCTTATGCTTTTCTGTGTGGAACAATTTGAGGACTGTTGGCAATAGGTCTTTCTTGCATTTCTAGTAGAATTCTGCACTCTTCACTGAATCTATAAGGACATGGGCTTTTTATTTTCTTTGTTAGAAGGATTTTGATGTCTGCTTCAATTTCATTAGGAGTTATAGGTGCATTTAAGTTATTTGTGTATTTTTGGTTTAATTTTGTTAAGTATAGTTACCCAGAAATTTGACCATTTCCTTTGAGTTTTCAAATTTCGTGGAGTACATGTTTTCAAAATATGACCTGAAAACTGTCTGAATTTCCTAAGTTTCCTTTGTTATTTCCTCTTTTTTGTTTCTGATTTTGTTTATTTGCATGTTCTCTCTCTGCTTTTTGGGTTGTTTGGATAAAGGTTTGTCTATCTGGTTGATTTTGTCGAAAACCAACTCTTTGTTGCCTTGATTTTTTTGTATTGTTTTCCTGGTTTGTACTTTATTGATTTCTGCCCTTTAAATTGTTTTTTTTTTCCTGGCATCTACTCTTCCTAGTTGAGGTTGATTCTTTTTGTTCTAAGGCTTTCAGTTGTGCTGTTAATTTTCTAATGTGATTATCCTCCATTTTCTTCATATGGGCACTTAGTGCAATGAACTTCCCTCATAGCACTGCTTTCAAGGTGTCCCATAAGTTTGGGTATGTTGTGTTCTCATTCTCTTTAAATTTTATGAACTGCTTGATTTCTTTATTTCTTCTTTGACCCTGGTGTGGTGCAATTGTACATTTTTTCAGTTTCCATGAGTTTGTAGAGTTTCTGAGACGTGTGTTGTTTTTTTTTAATTACAACTTTAAAGTATGGTGGTCTAATAAGATACAAGGGACTATTCCTATTTATTTTTATATCTGTAGATGTCTGTTATGTCACCTAGTGTGTGGTGGATTTTAGAGAAGCTTCCCTGTCCACACCCTTCCCTGGGAATGCCCTGGATTCACCTCGGATTTTACTCCCCACTGTGTTTTGTCTCCAGCTAGAGCATTCCTGGTGCTCTGATACACACCCACCCCACCCCCACAAAGAGCCTGCCCTACCCCCACCCTGTGCCATACCCTGGCCATTGTCCCATGACTCTGGTTGAGCACTGGATCAGGGGGCAGATCCAACAATTCCTCCACCTTCAGGGAACTTTCTGGAGTTGAGCACACTAAACCAGCCTATCAATGTGAAACCACCCTACAGCCAGTCCTCTGCCTGAGCTCTGGGACATGAACACAGATCAGCCTATCCCTGCATGACTATCCTGAGTTGCTGCCTGCCTGATCTTTGACCCCAATAACAGAGCTGCTGCTGTAGCCTGATATTTGACCCCCATTACCAGTCCCATGACTGAGGAGAGGCCTCCTCAGGAGCTTGGACAACCAAGAGCTACAGACATCTAACTTCTGACAAGCTCACCAGGGGAGTAGCAGAGAGAGTGAGAGAGAGAGAGAGAGAGAGAGAGAGAGAGAGAGAGAGAGAGAGAGAGAGAGAGACCCCAACTGCACCCACTGCAAGAAGCAATTGGAACACAGTAATACAAGAAAACACCTAACAATAGAAAGACATGCATGACACCACCAGAATCTAAGGACTCTACACCAATTAGAGCTGAATATCCCAAGGAAAATGAAGCAGAAGAGAACAACTTAAAAATATCTTTATAAAAATGATAGAGACCTTACAAGACTACGTGAGAAAATTCCTTAAAGAAATGGAAGAAAAAAGCAAACAAAAATTGGAAGAAATGAACAAATCTCTTAAAGAAATTAAAAAAACAAGAAAAAAAAAGCAATTAAACAGATGAATGAAACAGTTCAAGACTTGAAAACTAAATAGAGACAATAAATAAAATACAAACTGAGATAATGCTGGAAAAAGAAAAACTGAACAAAGGATTGGCAACTACAGATGCAAGCATAGCCATAGAATACAACAGATGGAAGAGAAAATCTCAGGCACTGAAGAAAACTAGAGGAAACAGATTCATCGACCAAAGAAAATCATAAATCCATCAAATGCTTAACACAAAACATCCACGAAATGTAGAACACTGAAAAGTTCAAAGGATGCCAGCCCAGGCTAGTATACCCAGCAAAACTCTCAATCACTATAGACAAAGAAAACAAGATATTTAGTTACAAACCAAATTTTAACAATATGCGTCTACAAATCTAGCTCTACAAAAAGTTCTGGAAGAAAAACTCCAACCTAAGGAAGTTAAGTAAACTCCCAAAGACATAGACAATAGATAATCCCACTTTACCAGAATCCAAGGGTATAGCTGGGTAAATATATTCACAATGACACTGCCTAAAACAAATCAAAACAAACAAGCAAAACAAACAATGGCCCTTACTTTCCCTCAACATTAATGGTCTTAACTCACCTATAAAAAGACACAGACTAACAGAATTGGCACAAAGACAGAATCCATCATTCTGCTGCATACAACAAACACATCTAAGCTTCAAAGATACACATTACCTCAGGCTAAATGGCTGGGAAAGTATCTTCCTATCAAATGTACCCAAGAAGCAAGCAGTTGTGGCTATCCTAATTTCTAACAAGTTAGACTTCAAACCAAAATCAATCAAAAGACATGAAGATAGTCATTTCATATTCATCACAGGAGAAATCTATCAACACAAAGTCTCATTTCTGAACACCTATGCCCGAATTACAAAGGTATCCTCTTTCTTAAAAGAAACACTACAAAACCTCAAAGCTCACTTAAAACCTCTTACACGCATATTGGGAGACTTCAACACTCCACTCTCACTGCTAGAAAGGACCAACAGTCAGAAAGTTAACAAAGAAAAAGAAGAAGTAAAGTAAGTTTTGTCTCAATAAGGTTTCACAGACATCTTTGAACATTCGATCCAAATACAACATGGAACCTGCTCAACATGGAACCTTCTCTAAAATAGACCACATCCAGGGCAACATAAAAAAACCTCAACAGACACAAAAAAATCAGAATAGTCTTCTGTACCTTATCGGACCACCATGCTTCAAAGTTTGAATTACACAACAACACAAATTGCAGAAACCCTACAAACTCATGCATACTAACAATGTGCTATTGCCCCATACCTGGGTCAAAGAAAAAATAAAGAAAAAAATTAAGGACTTCCAAAATTTAAAGAGAATGAGGACACAACATACCCGATCTTATGGAACACTTTGAAGGCAGTACTACGAGGGAAGTTCACTGCACAAAGTGCCCATATAAAGAAAATGGAGGATAGTCATATTAGCGAATTAATGATACAAATGAAAGCCTTAGAAGAAAAAGAAGAAAATTCACCAAGCAGGAGTAGATGCCAGGAAATAACCAATTTGAAGGCTGAAATCAATAAAGTAGAAACCAGGAAAGCAATACAAAAATCAATGTAACAAAGAGTTGGTTTTTCCATAAAATAAACAAGATAGATAAAACTTTATCCAAACTAACCAAAAAGCAGAGAGACTATGCAAATTAACAAAGTCAGAAATGAAAAGGGGACATAACAATGGAAACTGAGGTAATCCAGATAATTTTAGGTCATACTTTGAAAACCTATACTCCACAAAATTTGCAAATTCAAAGGATATGAAGAAATTTATATCAAGATTAAATCAAGAACAGATAAACAACATAAATAGACCTATAAGTCCTAATGAAATAGAAGCAGTCATCAAAAGCATGCCAACCAAAAAAAAAAAAAAAAAAAAAAAAAAACCCAGGTTCATGTGGTGTCAGTGCACAATTCTAGCAGAAATTCAAGGATGAAATAATAACAATACTCCTCAAATTGTTCAATAGAAACAGAAGGTTCATTACCAAACTGATTCGAGGAGGCCACAGTCACCTTGGTACCCACACAAAGACATAACTAAGAAAGAAAACTACAGACCAATATTCTTTATGAACATTGATACAAAATACTCAATAAAATACTGGCAAACTGAATCCAAGAATACATCAGAGAAATCATCCTCCATGACCAAGTATGCTTCATCCCTGGATTGCAGGGATGTTTTAACTTACAAAAATCTATCAACTTGATCTACCATCTAGACAAACTGAAAAAGAAAAACCACATGATCATCTAACCAGGTGCCAATAAAGCCTTTGACAAAATTCAACACCCTTTCACTATAAAGGTCTTGGAGAGATCAGGGATAACAGGAATAGACCTAAAGATAATAAAAGCAATATACAATGAAACAACAGCCAACATCAAACTGAATGGAGAGAAGCTTAAGGCGATCCATCTAAAATCAGGAATAAGACAAGGCTGCCCCTCTCTCCATATCTCCTCAATATTGTACTTGAAGTGCTAGCTAAAGCAATAAGCCAACAAAAAATGATCAAGGGGATACTAATTGGAAAGAAGAAGTCAAATATTTATTATTTGCAGATGACATAATATTTTATATAAGCAATCCAAAAAACTCTACCAGGGAAATACTACAGCTGATGAACATCTTCAGCAACCTAGCAAGATACAAAATAAACTCAAGAAAATCACTAGCCCTACTATATACATATGGCAAAGGGGCTGAGAAAAAAATCAGAGAAACTTCACCCTTTATACTAGCCACAAACAACATATAGTATTATTGGGTAATGCTTACCAAACAAGTGAAAGACTTATATAGCAAGAACTTTGTGTCTTTAAGGAAAGAGATTAAAGAAGATACCAGAAAATGGAAAGATCTCCCATGCTCTTAGATAGATAGGATAAACATAATAAAAATGGCAATCTTGCCAAAAGCAATCTACCGATTCAATGCAATCCCCATCAAAATCCCAGCACAATTCTTCAACAGCTTGAAAGGATAATAGTCAACTTTATAGGGAAAAACAAAAAATACCAATAGCCAATACAACTCTGTACAATAAAGTAACTTCAGGAGGCATCACCTTCCCCAAGTCGAAGCTGTACTACAGAGCTACTATCATTCTGAAATCATCCTGGTATTGGCACAAAAACAGACAAGTAGACCAATGGAATCAAATTGGAAATCCTGATATTTACCTACACATCTATGAACACCTGATTTTGACAAACAGCTAAAAGTAAACACTGGGAGGAGGAAATCATGTTCAACAAATGGTGCTGGCACAACTGCATGACGGTGTTGTAGAAGACTGAAGATAGACTCATGTCTTTCACCATGCACAAAACTCAAGTCCAAATGGATCAAAGACCTGAACCTAAATCCAGCTACACTGAACCTCTTAAAAGAGAAATTTGATGAGAGATGTTATTCTGTAAATATGTTTCTCATACTGGTTAATGAATAAAGCACTGTGGTTCAATAGTTAAGCAAGATAGACAGGGCTAGAGGACTAGGAGGAAAGAGGAAGGAGGAGTCACCATGTAGAGGCCAGAGAGAACAGAGGTCTATGCCCGCTGTGTGGTAAGATGACCACGTGGAAATACTTAGATAAGTAGAAATGGGTTAATCATTAAGACAGAGCTAGCCGGTAAAAAACTAGTACCTGTCCAACAACATTATATCAAATACAGAGTCTCAGCATGTTATTGCAGGCTGGCATGGCAGTAGGACCAGGTGACCAGCGGTGGGGAAAACATACTCATTACAGAAAGTGGGAGGTACCCTTGAAGAAATAGTAGACAGCTTCCTGAGCATAACTCCATTACCACAGACATTGAGATGGACAATAAATGAATAGGACTTCCTCAAAGAGAGTAGCTTCTTTAAGGCAAAGGACCCATTGACAAGATGAAACAGCAGCCCACTGACTGGAAAAATACCTTCACCAGTCTTACATGTGACAGAGGGCTGATCTCCAAAATATACAAAGAACTCAAGAAACTAGTCACAAAACCATCAAATAACCCTATTAGAAATGGGGTACAGACCTGAATAGAGAACTCTCAATAGAGGAAATCATAAAGGGCAAAAGACACTTAAGAAAGCACTCAACATCTTTAGCTATCTGGGAAATGCAAATCAAAACAACACTGAGATACCCTCTTACTCCATCCAGAATGGCTAAAATTGTAAACACCAATGGCAACTTATGCTGGAGAGGATGTGTTGAAAGGGGAACACTCCTCCAATTCTGGTGGTAGTGCAAACAGCCATTTTGGAGATCAGTATGGTGGTTCCTCAGTAAAATGGGAATCAGTCTATCACAGCAACTGGCAATTCCTCTCTTATGCATATACCCAAATGATCCACATCCATGCATCAAAGACGTGTTCAATTATGTAAGTACCAGCATTATTTGTTTTTTGTTTGTTTGTTTTTGTTTCTGTTTTTGTATTTGTCCATAATTATTTGTTTGTTATATTGTAATTACAAAAATCCCTCCCCATCCTGTGACTATCTCATTTACCAAACGCGGGTGATGGTGAATGATACTTTGTCTAATGAATGTGATAATTCAGCTCTTGGGTAATGAAAGAGCTATAGACACATCTTGTAGTTCTGGCCAGTAAGCCTTGACCAATAACCTGATAGGAATTTGGAAACCTCCAGTAATATTTTCCTACTTTACAAAAGATACACATGTAAGGAAACAGTCCCCTTTCTTCTAGTGGTCTGGTTTTGCCTTCCTTTTGTACCTGGAACTATAGCCAACCCTACTGCATTAGGAGTCAAATATGAGTGCTTTATTGAACCTGACACTTTATTGATCTTACAAGTGCTGTTTGAACGACCCTGGGATTATTCCCAAATTCTTGGCTGCTTTCTGTGTGATGTAGGGAGTATGTTTGTTGTTGGGGCAACTTTCAAGTTTGTGTTTCTGTATTTAGAAACCCACAGCATAATGCTGTGGTTCCTGCTTAATCACTTGCCTGCCTGTCCCACTATGCAGATAGATAAAGACCATCTCATGCAGAAACCTGTGCTTAGAGATGCTTGCCCATTGTTCAAACCTAACTACTTTTAGTGGTTTTCACATATTTTTATAGCACTCTGCTTCCCTCTACCCTCAACAAATATTGGCGATAATAGCTTTTCACATTATATCCTAATTTTATATAAGATTGAATATTAAGGAGTAGCAAATTCATTTCTTTTCTTTCTTTTTTTTAAACTCACTATAATAAGGGATAATGCCATTGAGACAGTAATCTATTCTATAACCTCTTTGATAAGTGGGCAAGTAAGGGCAGTGGTAGAAAAGGCTGTAGCAGCATTATTTGTAATAGCAAGACCTGGAAGCAACCTAGAGGTCCCTCAACTAAAGAATGAATAAAGAAGATGTGGCATAATTACACAATGAAATACTACTTGGCCATAAAAAACAGAAAGAAAAAAAATGGAACATTGAAATATGTAGGCAAATGAATGGAATTTGAAGAAACCATCCTAAATATGGTAACCCAGTCACAAAAAGAGGAACATAGTATGTAGTAACTCATATGGGTTTTAGACATAGGGCATAGGATTACCAGCCTATAATTCACACTGCCAGAGAAACTAGGATACAAGGAGGATTTTAAGAAATCCATATAAGGTCCCTCACAGAAAGGGAAATGAGCAATATCTCCTGAGCATATTGGGAGTGGGGGGCAGTGAGTGGAGAGGGAACTAGTAGAAAATAGTGGAGGAGAGGAAAGCATGTGGGACTAGGAAGATTGAGTCATGGGAAGAAAGACAAGTGAAGAGAGACAAACAGAGAGAGGGGGGACATAATAGAGGAAGACATTATAATTTTGAAGAGAAAACTGAATCTAGAAAAATGTCCAGATACCTACAAGACTGGCCCAAACTAACAATTTGAGCAACAAAATGCCCTTCCCTAATAATGAAATTGTTGACTAACTTATCCACCATCCTAGAGCCCTCATTTAGTAGCTGATAGAATCAGATGCAGACACCCACATATAAACACCAAGCCAAACTGGAATTCAGATGCAGAGAGGGAGGACAAGACCAGTCTATAGAAAGACACAGACAGCTGACTTGAACAAGGAGGAGCTAATGGGCCCCCAAAATCATAGCTGGGAATCTAGCATGGGACTTACTCAGACACCCTGAACATGGGTCTCAGTTAGAGGGCCTGGGCAGTCTAAGGGACCTTGGACCGTGGAACCAGGATGTATCCCTCTAACACAGAAGAACTTTGGGATCACATTCCCCATGGAGGGATAGTCCCTTAACTAGAGACAAGAGAGAAGACCTAGTCCCTCCTCCAAATGACTTAACAGATTTAGATGACCCTTCCTGGATGGCATCAAGCTACATGTTGGATGGAAGGTGCATGGGAGGGGAGAGTGGTAGGGAGACATGGGAGAGTGGGAGAGAGGAAAAGAACAAGGGAATTGAGATTGCTATGTAAAATAAAAAGAAAAAAAAAAGAAAGCTTGAGAAGTATATAAATAATTTTAGGAACATGTAGACCAAATATTTATTGAAATAAGTATCATAACCCTAAAGCAACTTTCACTAACATTCAGAAAAAGAATTATTATTATTATTATTATTAGCCCTGAAATACCATCTTGTTCACTGTCACATGCTAAAATAGAAGTTCTGTAGAACAAAATACATTGTATTACAAAGTAAAAAGTCACAGTAATTTAAAATATGGAATAATGTCCCCTTGAAAGTTTTTATATTTCTTTTACAGTCATAGAAAAGGAGAATCGTACGCATATCAATAAGGCAATCATTTCCTAAAGCAAACTCTTAGAAGTTAAGAAGTGATCTACATAACTACTCCAGAACTTTTCATTATGTCAGAATTTAAAAGCCATACACAAGAACATGTAAGAAATGATAGTGTAAAATTTTGGTTTCTACAGTGAGAGAACCTGTTAGTTACAGGAAAAGGAATTTAGCATTGTGTCATTTAGAAGTTTTTACAATTAAAAGTTTTATTCCTAGAGGAGCTACAAGACAATTAAATGAAATTCTAACAACAAATTAAATGCTTTATAGGTCAGTCATCCCATTAGGTCTCTTTAGGGAAGCTGTTTTCATATAAAGCATGCCATAACCTATTTGCATAATGATCCTATCTTAACTGTGCCTTCTGCTCTTTTATGCCATGTTGTTTATCCTGATGCATGGCTGATATCGTAGAGATGTAAAGGAGGTAAAAGCTGCTATTTAAAGCAAATACAATTTGCAAAATTCAGGCATATTAAACTAAGCATATTAAACCTGATTGTGAGTTTTTTTCTTTTAAAGCATAGCTGTGATTTGATATATAATACTTAGGATATTTCTTCCCTTGAAATGACAACAACAGAGTAGAAAGGTGGCAAGCTAATATAGATAATATTTACTGATATAACTAAATTAACAAAAATTAAAATAAACATATTCCTGTGGAAAAAAAAATGGTGTTTTTGTTACCAACTTTCAGCATCACTCACTTAAACATTCTGAATGAACTTGGCAATGCTTGGCCCATCATTACACTTTGCTTAATGCACACACACACACACATACACACACACACACACACACATATACACACACACAAACACACACAGAGAGAGAGAGAGAGAGAGAGAGAGAGAGAGAGAAAGAGAGAGAGAGAGATTATAGCATTTGCAAGCATATTTTGGTAATGAATTTCACTTCATATTATGTCATATATATTGTGTAATGAGTATCCAGAGTTTCAAAGTTTTAAGCATATATAGACTAAATGTTTGTGGAAGCAAGTTTAACACTCTTAAACAAACTTCCTTTAATAGGAAAAATATTCTTATCATTTTTAGTCTTACAAACTTAAACTATTTTTCACTGAACTAGATTTTATACAACATACTACTTTTCTTAATAATTTGTTTTCAAGGTGATAGAACATATGTGCCTTGTGTTTATGTGTGTGATGCTGGGAAGCGTGTGTCTGAGGATCTTTCTTAGGCCTCTCTTTGAGTCCCTGTTACTTACAATTGCCTCTGTAGGAATTCAAACAATATTGAGAGTGTAGTGTAGCAAGTGGACAGAGTTTATTTCAGAGTATAGGAAACCACACTCAAGGGATAAGAGGCAGAAATGTCCAAAGGACCCATTAAGGAAAACACTTTCAATCTTGGTGAGAATGGACAATGGTCAGCTATGCCATTATGATCACTTAATTTTGGTAGGTATAATCATATCTCTAAGTGTGGGGATAGATAGCTTTTCTGAAGGTCTTTAGTCTTTTTTTACTTGAATGATATGTCCATTTCTATTGAGTCTCACAGGAGGGAACACATAGTATGTCTTATTTCTTTGTCACAAAGCCTCCTTTAATATAGGAATGTTATAATGTCTAGGGATCCTGGAATCAGGTTTAGATAGTTGTCAATTAATGGCTTTCCTGGAAGTTCATGATGTCCCATCTTTCCTCAGCGCTAGAGGCACATATCAGATAGCATTCCTCTGACTAATTCTGAGAGCTCTACAATTTTAACCCTTGGTTCACAAGTTGTTGGCTGTGCAGGGTAGGGTCAGAAATGAGATCTTTCTTATCTTTCTAATATATCAGACACATACAAACACTATGTGTGTGTGTGTGTGTGTGTGTGTGTGTGTGTGTGTGTGTAATTTACATGCATAACAAGCCTTTTTGGTTAACTCCTTCTGAATGAGAAAATATTAAGATAAATACTTATTTGCTCTGTTACTTATTCATTTATATTATCATTTTGCTTCTAATCTTTTATTTACCAAATGATCTGGGAAATGGTTACCCAAGGTAAGTTATCCAAAAATGTAAGCTCTTTGATTGGTATTCACAAATTTATATTTTCATGGGTCCATATACATGTCTTATTGTTTAGGATAGCATATTGCTCTTGACGATCCACATTCAGTTTCACAAAACCCATGTAGAGCATCTCACAGTTTCCTATAATACCAAATTCAGAGTGTCTGGCAAGTGCTTCTGACCTCACAAGATACCTACACCCATGTTCACCTACACACACAGACACACACACACACACACACACACACACACACACACACACACACACCTTAATTGCAATATGAATGATAAAAAACCCAGAGACTGATATAGAAGTTCAAGTAGATGGTCAGAGAAGCAATGCTACTGGCTACTAGCTTCTACCTCTACCTATGATGAAATGACAACCCTGTCTCCAGGAATCTTCAAAGGCAAAATTTCTCAGTTCTTGTCTCCTCCTGCCTTATATTCCTTTCTCCACCCAGCCTGTCTTTACCTCCCTAATGTTGGGATTAAAGGAATATGAGTCCAGATGCTAGCAACAAAGGTGTTAGCTCTGTTACTGTTCACTCTTGTGTAGGCAAGGTGGTCTTGAACTCACAGAGATCCATCTGCTTGTATCCTGAGTCCTGGGATTAAAATTGTGCATCACCGCCACCTGACTTTTATGGCTAGCTAATATAGCTACTAGATTTAAGATGTGTATAATCACTGCCTGTCCTCTATGACTTGTGGCTAGCTTTGGCTTTTGTACCCTCAGGCAAGCTGTAATAAGTCATAAGTAATATATTACCACACATAATTAAGAAATAAAACAAAATTCAGAAGAAAATCATAACCAGTATGATTCTTTTTAAAGAGCATTCATAATTCAGTTATATTCTGCTTTGTATTGCAGATTTCATTAATTTAACAGTATTTAAGAAGTTGTGTTATCCAGTGTATTTTTGTCATTATTTGAATTAGAGTGTTTATTATTGGGTTAAATAAAAAATAGACTTCACGTAAATATTTCATATACATTTTCAATTAATTGCTTAAAGATTTTTAATTACAGTGACTTCAATTAAAAATAAAACTTCAAGGTGAAGTTTAAGTGTTTTCTTCTTAGTTGATCTATTTTTGCAAAACAAAGTAGTAAAATGTTATTAAATTCATTGTACTGGTTATTTTCATGTATCAATTTGACTGGGCTTAGAGGGCTCAGGTGTTTAGTCAAAAAATTCCTATGAGTATCTGTGTGGCTGGTTTTAGGTGAGATTAGCATGCAAATTGATAGATTTCCTTTCTAATGCAAATTGTAGCCATTTCAGTTGAAGGCCTTAAAAAAAGTCTGTCTCTTCAACAATGAAATGCAAATTTTCTCAGTGTTTGAGCTGATAAATAGACCTTTTTCCTTTGGAGTCAAATGGATGCATGAATACTTCTGGCTTCTTGAGGCTATTGAACCTATATTGTCAGCTCTTCCAATCTTCTAGAGATCTTGTAATGTAACAATATCCATAACTACATGAGTAAAATTTTTATAAGATATATTTTTCTCCCTATGCACCAAAAACAGGTGTCTCATCTCTATCTACTATAAAGATGTAAAAGTTATGTCATAAATATGTACGTAAGCATGTGTTTTTCTAGTTCATGTTCTCCATTATCTCACCTATATACCATGAGGAATCAAATTATTAATGAAACACAATTGGAACACATATAGTTTCAATTTTCTTGTTTGTCAACTTTTTCTTTTATTTCTGATAAAAAGCTATGCTTTTAATTAAATGTTTCTTTTTCACTCTGAGAATATTCAAATTGTATTGGAAATTTTTACCCTTGTTACAATATGACTTACAGTAGTGCTGTCCTGGTGTAGAGTCCAGATGAGAATGGCAGGAAGAGTGGCACATAAATTCTAGTTCAGGGCCTTACTTTACTATTTGCATACATTGTAGTCTGGAAAACTTTAATATCCCAGTGTTTCTAGTTTAAGGTTACCATTTCGCTGATGAAACCCTATAACAAAAAGCAATAAGGTGAAAAGGTTTTATTCACTCACAGTTTCATGCAAGAGTTCCTCATCAAAAACAGTAAGGACAAGAACTGGAACAGGATAGGAACCCGGAAGTAGAAGCTGATGTAGGGGCCATGGTGGGGTGCTATTTACTGGCTTTCTCCCTCTTTTTGCTCAGCTGTCTTTCATTTGTAAACTAGGAATACCAACCCAGTGATAGCACCACTCATAAAGGCCTGTGTCCTCCCTCTTCACCAGCTAATTGAGAATGCATTCTACAAGCATGCCTATAGCCTGATTTTATGGAGATACTTTCTTTGTTGATGTTCCCTCCTCTCAGATGACTTTAGCTTATGTCAAGATTACATAAAATTTATTGAACAAACAACCATAATAAAATTATCATTGGACATACAATTTAATATGATGTTTAAGTAAATAATACATATTTTACTAACCATTTAACTTTAATTACAACTTTTAAATATTTAAATGTTTATGTACTTTCTATTACCTTTAACCCCCAACACACTTACAAATATAAGAATTGGTCAGTGTCATCAAATTGCTAAATGTTGACAGACAGTTTTCTGTGAACTTTATATTTTTAAAGTAATAATTTACTCAGGAAAATTATGAAGCTAAAATTGAGTACATTTTAAACTTATTTTCATCCTTATGATGATTAGTAAGTGAGACTACATGAGCATTTCAAGAGGTCAGGGAAGAAGTAGACCACTGAAATATTTATAGAGAAGTAACATGAAGAAAAGGGGAGACAGTAATTAAAAATCACTTTTAAGACTAGGTATGAAAATTTGTTAAATTCTTGTATTGCATCTATTTCCTTTAAGTTCTGTATATCATATTTATAACAAGGAAAAGAAGAGATAGCAAGTAATTAAAACCCAGCATTCACTTTATTGAATTCTGTTGACTAGTCATAAGTTAAACCATGAAAGCCAAATATTAGCATATATGAATTTGCAATTGAAATGCTCCTACTTAAAAATAATAGATTAATGTTTGCAGAGCCCTTGCATGGCTCAAATCTCTTGAACTTTACTTGGAATGGCAAGGGGTGAAGAAAAGACAGGTATACACACAAACAAAAATGCTGGATTCAGGTAGACTTCGCTCTTTGTTAGAGAAACCCCAACCCTTTGGATGTTCAGCACATTTATTATATAGTTGAACACAGAGGATGGGTTACTCCATACAGCTTAACAATATTCAGATCAACAGCAAGGCATATAAAATATAGCTTGATAAGGAGTTAGTTTTAACTAATCTCTTTTGGAGTAGTCTATGTAAGAGCTGTAGGAATACACTCTTCAGACCATCAACACCCAGGAGGAAAGAAAGCTAAGATGGATGATGGGAGATGTTATTCTGTATGTATGTTTCTCATACTGGTTAATAAAGCTCTGTGGCCAATAGGAAACAATATAGGCGGGGCTAGGAGACTAGGAGAAGGAAAGAGGATATGGGAAGGAGTCAAGATGTAGCCCAGGGAGGAAGGAAGATGCCCACCGCGGCTCCCCCATAAGACGACCACGTGGAAATAATTAGATAAGTAGAAATGGGTTAACAATTAAGGCAGAGCTAGCCCATAAACAGTAATGGTAACTGGCCAACAGGATTGTATCAAATATAGAGTCTCCTGAGTGTTATTGGGGGCCGGCACGCCAGACCAGCGGCAGGCTGGCTGGCCAGGAAACATACAAGCTACAGATGGCGCCCAATGTGGCTATAAGAACTTTCACTTAAAACGTAACAAAAGCATAAAAAATAGTTTTTAGAAACAAGGGAACAGAGACTAGCAAGACTTCTTGGTAGCAGCATTTTCTCGGTTGGATTTGTTTTGCTATAGAGAGTTGCACGGCTCCTTTAAGGGAGGTTTCCAAAATTAGCATAAGTGGCAAATAGCCGTCTTGCTTTTAAAGAGCTCTGCTAACAATTCATTGGTGTGTACAAGAGCTGTGTTTTAAAAAATATGCTGGCTTGGGAGAGAAAAAGAAACAGGATACTATGGTTTAAAAAAGAAAAAGGAATTAAATGGATGGCTATGGTGGCACACACTATTAATCCCAGCACTCAGGAGACAGATGCAAGCAGATCTCTGTGATTTCAAAGCAAACCTGGTATGCAATGAATTCCAGGACAGATAAAAGTTACACAGAGAAACACTGACTCAAAATATGTAAAAATAGAAGTAGAAGAAAAAGAGTAATAAAAAAACCATGTAAACATGGAAAGCACAGAGAAATTTTGGATACTATACGCGATTCTGTTGTCTTTAAATTATTTGATTGCTGAGAAAATAACAACTACTGAAAAAAAAAAATGCTGCTGGATTAAGTCAATTTATATATTTTAAAAATGCTTTGACTCCAAAATTTAAGCCTAAGGACAAGTTCTTGGGGAAAAGGATTTCTATTTTTGTTTCCACAGAAAATGAAAAGCTATGGATTCTTTCCAGACTTATGTGGTTTGATCAAGCCAGACCCCCGGAAACAATGCTCCAGATGATCCAACATTCAAAGCAGTTGAGACAAAGCCTTGCAGACTACTGCCAAGATTTCTATGTCTTCTTAGGATTCCCCATGACAGTGCCCCCTACCAGCAGGAAGTAGCTTGGAAAGAACAACGCCCAAATTCCCAAATATTGTTTATAAATGTTTGTTTTCATTTAAATGGACTTGGTTATAAATGGCTATAACCACAAACAATCTTTTTAAAGGTAAAAAGGGAATTATGGTATAGATATTAATACTTTGCTTTGAAATGGATTTTCTTTTATTGATAAAATTTAAGGTCAATTTTGTAATATGTATATTTCTCCTCTTGTTTAGGTATTGTGTTTATATTGCTCATTTAGAAATGTAATGTATAACTTAATACAGATTATAAAGAGTTACCTATGATGGTCAAAGCTTGGAGTTAAGTTAGTTAGGATTTCTAGATATGCAGAGATCTATTTGAGATGGATAGGCATTCTTCAAACCTTTCAAAGACCTACAGAATATGGCATTTAAAATGGTTTAGGGATTTTCTTGACAGTGAGGCACAACTGCTCCTGGTAACACCACCTGCATCAGAAAAGAAGATGGACATCGAAGAAAAACATTATGGAGTTTGCTTCTAATATGGCAAGACTAGCCATTTGGACAAGATACTGCTCTTGTCTAGACTGACTATATGCTGAATAAACTGGATGTGAAGGACCCACAGAAGATGACTGCTGATGCAAGATGGACATTGCTACAGGGTTCCTGCTTCATGGAAGAGGCTGCCAGACAGTCTACAGGACACAGAGAAAAATGACTCACAACCTGTCAATACAGGTGGACAGCTTAAAGTTTCCTGCTTTGTTGAGGAATCTGGAGACACACTATGGCCTATGGGCTGAAGATGGAACATTACAGAAGAACTTTGGGTGACTGACCAGGCAATGCGATGTCTCTGTCATTTCTAGAGTTTATATATTATCCTTCTGTGGTCTCTGATGGAGTTGAAGACAGGTAGTTATGGTTATAGTTTTCTTTAGTTAGGATTAAAGATAAGTTACATATAGGACTTTAGACTCACAAAGATAGGATAGATGATATTTTCTTTAAGTCTTACAAAATGTTAATGGACTAAATATTGTTAACTATGATCCTTATTTGATAACTGTTGTATGTTATATTTTGCTATGTTAAGGTTAAACCCCTTCTTTTACTTTTGACAGAAAAGAGGAGATGATGGGAGATGTTATTCTGTATGTATGTTTCTCATACTGGTTAATAAAGCTCTGTGGCCAATAGGAAACAAGATAGGCAGGGCTAGGAGACTAAGAGAAGGAAAGAGTAAATGGGAAGGAGGAGTCGAGATGTAGCCCAGGGAGGAAGGAAGACGCCCACCGCGGCTCCCCCATAAGACGACCATGTGGAAATACTTAGATAAGTAGAAATGGGTTAATAATTAAGACAGAGCTAGCCCATAAACAGTAATGGTAACTGGCCAACAGGATTGTATCAAATACAGAGTCTGTGAGTGTTATTTGGGGCTGGCTCAGCTGAGGGCCCAGACTGGCGACAGGAGCGGGAAGCCAGCGGGGAGGAACCTGCTGTAACAGATGGACATTTGATTCACAAAACTATCGACACCCACATCCAGATTTCTGGAAAAGACATTGCTATTTCCTTCTGAGTCTAAGACTATGGTCTTTAACATGGCAGTTCCTATGTCAACAGCTTACCTTCACTCAGGACCTTCCACGCTCAGGGCTTCCTTTGTTCACCACAAATATCAGTAAGCTGCATGTATTCATTTCAAGCAATATGACTCTATATGAAAAAAACTATGCTACCATTATATTTATGTAAGAGTCTTACATTATCAAGAAATATGCATGAATTTTTTAAAATAATTTATAAGGTTAATTATTTTATACATCAAAAGATTGCCCTCTGCAGCATAGCTCAGAGCAAAAGATTTATTTTATACAATCCATAAACAATGAGTATATGCAAAAAATACCCTTGTTAAGAATTTAATGTAAAGGAATTATATCATTGTTTAAAGTGGGAACACATTTAAAAAAAGCTAGCTAGTCACCTCCAGAAATTTTAATTTTGGGGGTTTATAATTAATTTGTATTTTAACAAATAAATTTGAAAAGGTTAGGATTGATATATAAAATAAGAAAAACAAACAAACAAAAAGAAGGTTAAAAAAAGAAAAGTTTAGTTGGAGACAAAGCTGGATCTGGGAATCATGTGAGAAGAGTCAGACCTAGATGCTAAACACAACACTCTGGTGAAGCTTAATTGTTCATCCTCTATGAATTTTAATTTGTTTAGAAGATGTATCTAATCATAAACAGACAATTGTTTATGGCAACTTTTTCTTAGGAGGCCAGATGTATGACCTGCCTGTAGGAAGTAGGAAAGAGGAGAACAGGATAATAGTTAGAAATAAGCATCAAACATGCTTAAAAACAAAAGCAAACATGTGAAGACCAATAGCACTGGTCACTCCCATTCCATGGGATTTTAGCTCACCTAAGTTTCTATTGATGACATGATACCAATCCATTTATCTGGACCTTCTATCATGCATTTCCCTATTTGTGCATTTTGACACATCCTTGCTCCCCATCTATAGCCTCTATGGTCTTGTACATTTTTTTCTGCAGGTCTTCTTGTGTCTGTTATCCTGAAAAAGACTTGACTCTCCATCTACATTTGTTATCTTATTTGTGCGTAGAATGTCTTTGCATATCTACTGTCTACCAGTTTCTTTTAGACTTCTTTGTAATTCCTTGAAATCTGCTGCAATTTCTTTAACTCATGGTCACTTTGAAACTTAGCTGACTGTGTATCTATCTGTCTGTCTGTCTGTCTGTCTGTCTATCTATCTGTACTAACAGATTATTTTATTGTGAGGTTTATATTATATGAAATGTGTTAATACTCATAATGAGAATTGAAATAAAACAAACTTCGTTTGCCTCATCAGCCTATTAAGGACAGTAGAACTATTTAGTAAAAATTTCTGCCAATAAATCTTTGAATTGCTTATATAATTATTATCTAAAAATTTTGACTTTGTGAAAAGACAGAAATCTTGCTTTGGCAGTATTCTTATGACAGTATCTAAGTCATAAAAAATATATTCAGAGTTTCTTTCCCTCAGTGTTCCCCTTTTAATTCTGGTTATCTGTATTAATATGAAGTTACTCTTTGAGCCAATATCTACATTCATATAATATATAGGTGTTTGCGTATAGTTACTTGAGATGTGTACTTTCAGATCAATTATGAAATTATGATCACACTTCATGTGAAATTATGTGAAATTGGCTAAACTCAGTTACACATGAACTTGGAGCCCTAAATGCATTTAGAACAAATAGATCTAAAATGTTTTCCATTCACCAACTTATCTATGTTGAATTTATTCTTCTCAGAATCAATCTAGTTTTAAATATAGCCTCTGAGAGCTTCTGCCTCCCAAGAGTTCAGCAGAAGGATGCCTTAGAGAATATATGAATTATCTAAATGATGCTCAGTTATCCCCATCATTAGATTATGCCCTTATCAGCTTTCCTACGTTTTTCTGCCCTTGAGAAATTCAATTCTCCTCATTGTTATTAACCAGAGTAATTCAACTCTTCACCTCCTATTTGGCTCTGGGATCATCTTTTACATATGCAAATAGCCATTAAGGTACTCAGCTAAGCAGTGATAGGAAGCTATAAAATCTGCTTCTTAGCCATCAACCAAGAAAATAAAGGATTATAGACATTTAATTCATTCCCAATGTGAAATGCTGTACTTTCTTTACAATATAATCACTGTTAACACCAATTCTGCTTTTATAGTCACTTTTTATTTGTAAATACATAAGCAATATTAATGTGTGGTTCACTTGATTTCTTACTTCATGACTTCTGCAAATGAATCTTTCTGAAGTAACAATTCTGAACTGACAGAGTTATAGTAAAGTGGTTCCTGGCATATAGTAAACTCCCAGTATCACATAGCTGTTACTCTTATCTTTACAGTATAATAATAGAATTTTATATGGGCTCGGGGGCAAGAAGGACCAGAAGCTAAGTATACTTGCCACCCATAAAGTGGAAGGAGGGACTTGATTTTGGAAGTTGTTCTCTGATATCTACACATGCAGTGGGCCATACATATCTATATATAAACAGAAATAAATAATTTATAAAAACACATTTAAAAGTAGAGTTCTACATTGGCAAGTCAGGATAATTTAACAAAATACTGATTTTTTCTTTTAACTTCATATAAATCATTGCCAATTCTGAACATTTTTATTCATCACTTACCATAGGAATATACAGCTGTGAACATAAAAGCTACAGCTTTCATCATAAAGGGAATAAAAGACAGTTTATTCTGTAGGCATTATGAATAACCATGGCCTAGGAATAAAAATGTGGGTGACCCAAAATTAAAAGGTACAATTTGGAAACCGTTTCATAAAGTTTTATAGTTTTACAATACAAAGTCACAAATCAAGACAAGTTTACAATACATTAGTGAGCACACCAGAGAAGTGGGTAGAATGAGATGTGGGGATTCTATTCTGTAGGCACAAGACACTATCTGAGACATTCTGAGCTCTTGGATTGGCAGAAGCTAGTGTCTTTCTAATAGCTTCTAGTCTTTTATTTATTCCCTCAAGATGGTAGTTCTAAGTTAATAGTTTCTGAAAGGATTTTATTTATTTACAGGAGATTTTATTTCAGATACAGAGTTAAGCAAGAAATGTCTATTCTGAAGAGCTAAAACTAGCGCAATCTGAATCTGTAAAATTCCAACATCTCTACAGTACTGCAATTCCAATCAGTCTATCAATCTCTTCAGACAGACTGCTTCCAAAAGGTTTTTGTTCATAGCCAGACACAACTTCTTTTAAGGAATTTTCATTCACAAGTAATAGCAATACCTAACTCATGGAGTTTATGACAGAATTAATTTAAATATGTATAAGGTAGGTAAAAATATGTGAATGTTGGTCAGTACTATGAATCAGGTAGTCATTACTATGCCTATGCCCATTATACCAATTCCTATTTTCATTTAATATTTCTTCAAGGAGATTTATAACAAAGTATTAGATTAATTTGTAATGAATACATGCCTAATTATGAAAAAAAATAGATAGTGGCAGTCACAACAGTCCAGGAGTCATGACTTTTCAGCTGTTTGCCACAATTTCTCTTCATGGGATGGAAACTCTAGCTACTTAGGTAGTTTTACACAAATATCCTACATAAGAGCTTGTAACAGTAGTAAAGAGTAATGTTTCAAACAACAGAAGCTAGATCAAAATGTTACGTCTAATTCAATGAAAATCGAGTTATTAATGATGTCATTGGTGATGTAGGAGGGGTACAATCCTGTTTATGGTTCTTTTACGCCATAAAAAGTGACTGTATAATAAAGGTTTTGCCTATTTAGAAAAAAATAAATGTCTTGTTCTAGGGTACACATTTTATTTAGGGACTTTATTATTAAGAAATTGAAGCTTTTAATTTTTATACATTTTAATATTGAAAAGGTCCATATTGGATCATATGTAATTGGTTAATATAAAGTGTAATGAATAAATAATGAAACTTGAATATCTTTAATTGGTTATCTTTATATAAAAATTCACTTTCAGTGTGCTGCTGTATGCATTAATATAGTTTTAATGAAGTGATTATTATTAACAAAAAGGGAAATTATGAACTTACATGTAGTCTATTCTATTTTTCTCATAATTAAAACCAGTCATATTTTGTTTCTTCTCAAGGAAATATTTCATTTCTACAAAATAGTTAATCAAGGGACTGGAGAGATAGTTTCATATTTAAGAGAACTAGCAAATCTTTCAGAGCACCTAGATTCAATTACCAGCAACTTCACTATGGATAACAATCATATATAACTAAAGAACTATGAGAATCCAATGACCTTGTCTGGCCTCCATGTATACTTCTCACATAGAGTACACAAACAAACATAGGCAAAATACTTATACATAAACAAATATAAATACATAAAGACTCACACAAAACTTCTCATGCTTGGTGTTGAAAGTTTTCTTAGATATTCTATGGCTGGGATCATTATCAGCCAAGATAAAAAAAATTGAGTTGAATTGTTCTTGTTTTTCTTAAATTTTGAATTATATCATTAAGACATTAATTTGTGTTCTTTCTGATTTTTTAGCTAGCCACTCAGATCTATAAATTTCCTGCTTAGGATGACTATCAATGTATTCCATAGTTGTAATTTCATTTAGTTTCAGAAGTTATTTAGTCTACTTACAATTTCTTCTTTGACCCATTAACCATGCACTACTGAGTTGCCTAATTTCCATGAGTTTGTGTGAATACTAAATAATTGTTTGCCACTCACTTTAGGTTTTACAATTCTATTGTCAGATAAATAGAGCATGGAGTTATTGCAATCTTTCTGAATTTGTTAAGATTTGCTTTATATTCCAGGAAGTGGTCTATTTTAGAGTATCTCTCATATACTGCTGAGAACAATGCATATTCCTTAGTGTTTAGGAGAGACATTCTGTAGCTATCTATTAGCCACATTTTATACATGACATTATTTATTTCTGATGTTTCTCTTTATCTTTCTTTATTTCTATTCATTAGTTCTATTTTGAAGTCTACTTTGTCAGATATTAGTGTAGCAACCTTTTCTTTCTTCCTGGTCTCACTTTATTGGAGTGCTTTTGTCCATCCTTTTATTCAAAGGCTATTGCAATTTTTAACTCTAAGGTGAGTTCCTTGTAGACAATAGATTGATGGGTTTTGTTCCTGTTTAATGCACCCAGCCTATGTCTTTTGTTTATTTGTTTGTTTGCTTGCTTGTTAGTTTTTCAAGACAGAATTTCTCTGTGTAGTTTTGAAGCCTGTCCTGGAACTCTGTCTGTAAACCAGACATGCCTTGAACTCAGAGATCTGCCTGACAGCCTCTAAATCCTGAATGCTTAGATTAAAGGTATGTACAACCACCACATGACCCAGTCTATGTCATTCAATTGGAGAATACAGTCTGTTAAAACTAATAGTTATTACTGAAAGGTATGTGTTGATGGCAGTCATTATATTGCTAATTTGGGGTGTTGTTGAAGATGTTTTATTTGCTTTTATTTTTTTGTTCCAGGAATTACAACTTTTCTTTCATTCAACTGAAATATTGCTTCATGCATTTTCTCTAGGACTGTCTGTATATATCTTTTTAAGCTGTGTATATCATGGAAGATTTTTTCACCAATTTACTGCAGCAGACAGTTTTGCTGGATACAGAAGTTTAGGTTGCCATTATGTTCTTCCAGGACTTGAGGTGCATTTCTCCAGACTGCTCTGTCTGTCAAACTTTCCAATGAGAAACCAATTATTATTCTGATAGGTTTTTGTTATGTTACTTGTGTTTTGTCTTTTGTAACTTTCAATATACTCTCTTTATTCTGTATATTTAATGTTTAAACTGTGATGTGGTATGGGTATTTTCCTTTCTGGCCCTGAATCCTTTATGTTCTATGTGCTGTTTGTGTCTACATAGGTACATATTAGTTTGGAGATGCTTCTTTCTGTATTTGTGTTGACCATCTGGTCTAGAAATAAACTTGGTATTCTAATACCTTATATATGCCTATATTTCAAATGTTTGGTCTTTTTATGTTGTGCCATGTTTCCTGTATTTTCCTTGCTTATCTGGCTTAGAATTTCTACTTTATATTTGAGTTTACATATTCTATTATTGGCTCCTTTCATTCTACACCTGAGTACAATTTGAATTTTCTAGGTAAGTTACAGAGTTTTTCAATTACAACTTCATTTTAACTTGAGTCTTCTTGAATTTTTGTACTTATTGAATTTTATTTTCAAATTCTGGGTTATCTGCCATTTCCATAAAATTTCTGTTTGTGCTTTCTGGGTATCACTCTGGCATTCATTCTATTTTAGCACCTTCTCTTTAAGTTTAATGGGATGTTTCTTTGTGTCTTCCTTAAAGGTCTTGAGTTCTTTGATGAAATTTCTGACTGTTTTTTAATGCTGTGTCTAGGGGTTTATCTATGTATTGCTGCCTTGATTTTTCATATTTGTTGTATTTTTGCTATGAGATTTAGTAATGTGAACTTCTTGTGTTAGGTTCATGACTGATACAGAGAGGGTGGAGGCAGAACACAGAATGTACAGGCTGGGTTAGAATGAAAGGTTAAATGTGGCTAGAGTGGAGTGAAATCACATGGACACAGTAGCCTGGCATGGTAAGCAGGTTTTGCTTCCTGGTCCTAATCTAGTGTTTGGGGGTATGTGTGAGGACTGAGGAAGGTGTGTTGAGGGGAGCACCAAGTGAATTCAACTTGTTATTCCCTAGCAAAGGGTGAGCAGGATCTGACTTGGCAGAGGGATTGGGGGTGGATTTGGATGGAACTGTAGATTGTACATGAACAGAGAAGTTCTTAGAAAAAGACAAGACATTGAGGACAGTGAAAGCAGGGTTGACCAGATTAGGCTAAAGCACTGCATTTGGGACCTAGCAAGATCTGGGGTTTAGGGAAGGGTACATCAAGGTGAGGATAAGGTGGACTCAGCCAAATATACTGAAGGATGTCCTGAGTATAATTTTTACATCAATGTAGCACAAATTTTAGTTGGTCTTAATAATAAAATCCCAGAGACAGATATTGGGATTAAAGCTGAAGATCAAAAAACCAAATCAGATAGCCAATTGCTTTTACCTCTACCTCAGACTGAAATGGGTTATACAGAGTGCATGAATACTCAGACTGAATCCGACTACATGTCTCTCCACCAAACTCACTCCTGTCTCCTCTTGCCTTATATTCCTATTTAGTTGTGGGATTAAAGGTATGTACCACCGTTTCCTGGACTCTATGGCTAAGTAGTGTGGCTGCTGGAATTAAAGGTTTGTGACACTAGTGCCAGACCTTTATGGCTCACTGACTAGTGTGGCTAGCTTTGCACTCTGATCTTCAGACAAGCTTTTTTCCTTAGATCATAAACAAATTATCACCACAAACCATAAATATAACATTATTCCAACCTATCTATATTAGTTAATATTTACTCTTGAGGAATATTCTTTGGGCTGCTGATAATAATCTACCATGTTTTGCATTGAATGTTCTATAGATGTCTGTTAGGCCAATTTGAATTATGCTGCATTTAAATACATTTATCTGTTTAATATTGTTGTGATATCCAGTCCTAGTCAAAGCGGGGGATGGAAATAGTCCAGTCATATAGTGGTGTGTATATTCATTGTCATTTCAACCAGTGATATGTGTTTTATGAAATTGTAAACACTAGTATTCATAAATGTTTAGAATTATGTTCTTTCTCACTTGTGGTTTAGTTAGATTGTTCACATGGAGATATTAGTCTTGATAACCCTACAAATCAGTTATGTTTGACGACATTATTACTTAAACATCCCTATGAGTAGCTTCCAGAACAATCTAATATCTTTGTAGACAGATAATGAATTCTCTTCTCTTAAAGTCTGTCTTTGTTCCTGGGCAAAATTTCTTAAACATTGCTATGGTGCTACATATATAAACACTGTTCATTTTTTTTCTCCTTATTTCAGCTTTGCAAGCAAGTTCCTCAGCTTGTGATACCTCTGCCATCATTGACATGTCTCAGTAATGTCAAAACTTTAAATCAGAAGCAAGTTCAGATAAAGGCAATATTGCCTCTAGGATTCACCTTCATAATTAATAGCCTCTTGGTCATTGTCTACAGAAATGAAGACCCAGAGAATGATGACAAATGTTCGTAGTCCCACTTGGAGAAAAAATACAATACTTACCTAGGACTTTGGGACACAATAAACCTTGTTGTTCCTATAATATGTTTTCTGAAACAATATTTATTTGGCACGCAATAGGAAGAAAGCTAAAATCTAATAAATTATAACTATTTACAATTATATTTAACACATTTACCAAAATAAATAATGTGTTAAATGCTTAATTGCTCTTAGTCAATTTCTATCACATCTAAGTATATTGTTGCTTCTATTGTCAATTAAAAAATAATTTCCAACAGTGTCTTAATCACTGTTCTATTGCTGTGAAGAGACACCATGACCATAGTAATTTTTATTAAAAAGAAATCACTTAATTTGAGATATTTATTTATAGTTTCAATGGTTTAGTTTGTTCTCATCATGGCAGGGAACCTGACAACACAAAGGTAGGTATGATACTGGAAGAGTAGCTCATTTCTATATTAGAATAAGTAGGCAGCAGAAAGAGAGGGAGTCTGGGCTTGGACAGGGCTTTTTCAAACCTCAAATCCACTCCCAGTAATACACATCATTTAACACCTCAGAATCCTATTAAATAATGCTACTCCCTGGTGACCAAGCAAGTGTTCAACTCTATGAGCCTA
Organism: Cricetiscus sungorus; assembly: GCA_030556225.1. Lineage (NCBI taxonomy): Eukaryota > Metazoa > Chordata > Mammalia > Rodentia > Cricetidae > Cricetiscus > Cricetiscus sungorus. The sequence goes on along the minus strand of JANBXA010000726.1, from coordinate 52,132,327 downwards.
TAGGGGCCAATCTTTTTGAAACCATCTCAACAATGAATAGTTGTTTTGCTAAGAAGAGGATGCTAAGCACTTTTGTAAGTTCATAATTTATCATTTCATGTGGTATACTTTTAGTTGAAAATATATTTTCTTACATATAATATACTCTGATCATGGTTTCTTCTATCCCTACTACTCCCAGATCTTCCTCATTTCTCCAACCACCCAATCCACATGAATCTTTCTCTCAGTCATGAGAATGCAGGAAATTAAGCAACATTAAGAGAAATAATGATATATAATGAAAACAAATTAAGAAAAGTAGAGCAAAAGAAACAAACAGGTAACAGGGAGTGCTGAGAAAAAAGCAGAAGCAGCATATACATTGTCTGAGACACAACACACATGCACAGACAGATAGAAAACCCATAAAAACAAAATTGGAAAATTTGATATATAAACAAAATATTTGTAAGTTTTAAAAATTCCCAAACTAAGCATTATTGAGGAACACAACATCCAAAAATGCCATGAAGTTCCTTTCGTGGTGGCCATCTCTGGATGAACATGGGGTTTGCCTTTAAGTTGGTCTACATAGCTAGTGAGTCTCTATTAAAAAGAGCACACATCAATAACAACCTTAAAAAACCCCACTTTTTTGTGAACAGGTATATTTAGGACATAGCTTGTGTTCACTTATACTCTCAGCACTAGAACCTCATCTGGCTTATACCTGTGTGTTCCCTGTACATGCTGTTGCAGTCTCTGTAGGCTCAAGTGTGCATTGGCCACATTGTACTTCAAAGGCCTGATTTCCTTGGTGTCTTCTATTGCCACTGGCTTTCAGCCTTTCTGGTCTCTCTTCCATAGAGTTCTCTTTCATGACAGTAGGGATTTAATGGAGACTTCCCATTTAGTATCGTGCATTTCATGGCCTCTCACTAGATATCATCTGTCTGTGGGTCTCTATATTTCCCATCTTCTTCAGGAGGGAGATTCTCTGAGAATGGATGATCAATACAGTAATCTGTGAATGTATAAGAATGCTTATTAGGAGTCAGTTAGAATGGTAGTATTAAGTTTTCTCTTAGACCTACGGCCTACCTAGTCTAAGTATTATTTTTGGTCACACTAGCAGTGTCTAGCATGGGTCCCACATTCTGGAGTGGACCTTACATAATTTTACTATTTCCATAGAACATCACATCATCCACAGTATGAGTAAGAGACCACTAATTTTGAATAGAACTTTCAAGAATGAAAATGGTTAAATATCTGTCTGTTATTCCAGTCTCCTTATAAAGATTTCTGTAAATGCAGATAATCAAGACAGATTTGCTTTTCTCATTACCCACTGGTCATTTTGCCAAAAGGGAAGTACATTCAGAAGTGTTCTGGACTATGCTGAGTATATCATTGAGTTGTCATTATTCTTACCATGGCAGAAAAATGAAGCCAGAACAAGCAAACACCTATTCTATTTGTCTAACATTTAAATGTAATAAAATATGTTGTCCTTTCTATCTGTATTTTATTCCACTTGTATTAAGTACAATATTATAAAAGAACAAATCAAATGATAAAATAGTCAGTGAGGTTCTCTGATGACTCTTCACATTGTTCTAATCTAAATAGAAACTTATTTTTTGTATCAGTATTTCATATATGCACAATAAATTATTTCAAATATTATGATGAACATTTATTAACTTTTGATCCCATTAAGGCAAAATCCTAAATTTTATTTTCATACTAACTTATGCATCACAAACCAATAAATTCAATTAGATAGTGGTTGATTTTACCTACCATTTTATGCCACTATTGTACTAGTGGATCTTACAGGAAATCCACACTACTGTAGATTGCAGGGTTCGTATTTATCTTTCTCTTCTGGTAGGGTGAAGAGTACCTTCCAGTACCATGAACATTTATCAGTAGAGATGAAGGTTTTAGTTAGGTACTGTAGTAGTTGAATGTAATTGGACCCATACGTTCACAGGGAGAGGCAGTATGGAGGTATGGCTTTGTATGGGTGGGTATGGCCTTGTTGGAGGAAATGTGTCACTGTGGGGATGGGCTTTGAAGTTCCATATTCTCAGGATGTTGCCTGTTGTCTCAGTTGACTTCCTGGTACCTACAAGATATAGGTCTCTTAGCTACTTCTCCAGCACTATGCCTACATGTGCCAAGCTCTGTGCCCTGTTGATAATTAACTGAACCTCTGGAACTATAAGTAAGGTACCCAAATTAATTAAACACTTTCCTAAATCATTCTTAAAACATTATGAAACTGGTACAAAGTCTCCTCTGTAAACAAGTTGGAAAACTTGTTAAAGGGAAAAGAAAGTGCATCCAGAGTAGTACTGATTTCTCATGGACTTCAATATATCCTGCACATCTTTTAGTTTTGGTCCTTAGGAAGATTTGCAAAGAACATAGCTTAAGAACCAGCAAGGACACAAAGAATGTTGTTCAGAATTTTTCTTTAAATCAAGACCAGTCTATGTCTAATTCAACATTAACTAATCATTACAAAAATCAAAACACTGCCAAGATTCATGTCCTTTTGTGGGATTGAAAAAATCAATATAATTAATATTTAAAGATTATTTTCTCCACATATTTATTCCAAGAAGAATTGGAAGAATTCATTTGGTATTATTAATTAATTGAAAGTTGAAAACTTACACTGGTTCATTATTCTGAACATCTGTCTGCATTTCATGGTCTTTTATAGTGATGTTATTCAATATCTCCTTCTGGATTCCTGTTATTCTATGCTTTATTAACTGCTAATGATTTGAGATACAATTCACTTGGCTTTGCTTTGTATTTCTACACTTGTTTCTCATAATTATACTGGAGTATAGAAAAAGAAAGTCTGTATGTATTAATGATTTCTCAACTTAATAATATTACTACATATTTATACTGTTTTTAAGTTTCTCTCTGTAAATATAGCCACTTGATCTTTGAAAATGACTTGTTAACCATTTGTTAATGTAGAGAAATAATAGTGATAATAAAATTTAGTGCTACATTGAAGTATAGGGATATGCCACAAAAGTTGAATTGAACTAAAAAATCAAAAAGATGAATCCACAGCATTGCACTGAAATGAAATACATCTATGTGTAAAGTCATGAATGAATATCTAAAGCACAATATTAAGGCAAATTTCTTATAATATATCTTGTCTTTGTTAGATTAACAAAATTCTAACATTGATGAAGATGCTAACCACTGTCCAAGAGGCAAATCCTTTTTCTGATTACTGACACTGAGGATTAGTTAGAAAAGCTTCTTAAAAATAATTTTATGTGTATGGGTTTGGACTGCATGCATATCTATGCACCATGTGTAGACAATACCTGTGGAAACCAGAAAGGGTTGTCAGATGCCCCAGGGCTTGAGATACAAACATTTTGAACACTCATGTGAGTGGTGAAGATCAAACCCAGGTCCTCTAGTAAAAGCAACCAGTAATGTAAACCACTCAACCATATCTCCATGCCAGATAGAAAAAGATCTGAATTTTACTTACACAGTATTTTGTAATTTCTGAATACAGTATCTTTTATACTTGGCATCCTTTTTGTTAATTTAATATGTCTTTTCATATAGGAATGATTATGAGTGTTGCTTTTAAGTTCAAGTGCTATTATATGAGTTCACATCTCATGTCTTTTCATATAGGAATGATTAAGAGTGTTGCTTTTATATGAGTTCACATCTTTTGCTGAGACAACAGATTAACAAAAATTAACAATGCTCCTTTCCATATTATTTTTAAAGAATGTGCTGAATATATAATGACATTAGATTTTTAGAAAGTTGTGAATAAACTGCAGAAACTGTCTGCCAAACAGAGTCAGTTTTCTCTGTTCATAACTCTGTTTTCAAAGTAGTTCTTATGATAATTTTGATATTTCTGATCAGGGTGGGTTATAGGTCAAGATGGGAAAAGTGACATATGCCAAAGGTCCATGTTTTGTGTCTTATTCACTTTTAAATCCTTAATAAGTTGCAAACAGGTGCTCATCAATAAATAATGTCTGCTCTTTTTCATTCACCTGAACTCCTGAGCATTTTGCTGTAATTCACATGTCTACAATTAATTACAGCTTCTTAGATAAGATGGTTGGAGTGTGGAAATTCAATAATTTAGCACTAGAGAAGCCAAGTTGAAATTCATTCTATGTCACAATGGATTAATTATTTATACTCACATAGCCTTAACTACTAAAAAATTAGGAAATGAGACCAAACCAAGAAGCAAAACAGAGGAAATAGTTTGTATTTCCAAAGGATAATGGATATATTGAAAGAATACATATATAAAACTAAGTATAATTTTAGAAAAGTGCTAAATTAATTTTGGAAATTACAATGCTCTCACGATCATAAATCTTGTCACTGCAACACATTATATCATGTCTATGGGCTTCAGTTTTATAATATGCAAATATAGAGAAACCCTCGTATTTTCCTCAGAAAACTATTGAACAACAAATAAAATAGTGTGTATTGAGGCTCAGAAGAGATTGCTCAGTGGTTAAGAAAGTTTCTGCTTTTGCCCAGAATTAGACTTCAATCACCTGCAGTGTAGCTGACAACTGCCTGCAAATTCAGTTCCAGGCAATTCCGTGCCTTTTTCTGGCCTTCACATGCTCCTTCACACATGTAAACTGATATGCATACAGAAACAGAAAAATGAAAATAAATATTTTAAAATGTAAAATAAAATAGTTTGAAAAAATACAACTAAATGTGAAATATTTTTTCAAACTATTTTATTTTAAGGTTTTTGGGGATAGTGCCTATTTTACTAGGAAGTCTAATAAAATTTTGTTAGGAAGGGGAGAAACATGTGATAGGGTAACAATCAAAGGCAAAATTATTAGAAGTTTCCATGTGTTATAAACTATAAAAGCAGTTTAGAAGTCTGTTTAGCATGGTATTGGGAATGTATATTCTAATGGGATTTGAATTCAAATTGATCCATCCCTATACTAGTAAAGAAATGAAACAGCATGCTTATTATCACATTTTTTGGTCAGGCTGTATCCCTGGTTCACTAAAGGATTTTGGGAGCACATTAACCATGGAGGGATACTCCCTTAGCTAGCCTAGAGGCAGGATGCAGGGCCTAGACACTACTTCAAAGGACTCAGCAGATTGTGTTGACATCTCCTGGAAGGTATTACCCTCCCTGTGGAGTGGAGGTTGTGGGATGGGAGGGAGGTCAGTGAACTTGGGAGGGAAGGAGAGGGAACTGGGATCAATATGTAAAATAAGAAACAATAATATATATATATATATATATATATATATATATATATATATATTTATAATAACCAGATAGAGCCTTTATGTTTTTAAAATTTTATTTGTATTTTAAGTCTGTGTTTTGTCTACATGTATATATGTGTACTGCATGCATTCCTTTTCCCTAATGAGACCAGAAGATGGAACTGTAACATTTGTAACTATAATTGTGACTAGATGTAAGCCACTGTGAGGCTGTTGGGATCCAAGCCTGGGTCCTCTGCAAGAGTAGTGAGCTGGTAAGCCACTAACCATCTCTCTAGTCCCCAAATATGCCTGCAGAATGAATGGGATTCATGAGACCTATCAAACAAATAAAAGTTCTATTTGGTCTTTGCAGAATTGAAATATGTCTGTTGAACAGTCTTAGTAATCTTGGCAATCCCAAAAGAGTTAAGAAAGAACCACCTCAGACCTTTTATTTGTGCATTAAAAATATAGGGACTCATATATTATCCTGGTGGATACTGTGGGAACCTTTGAAGCGAGAGACTCTCATATTTACTTAAAGGTTGAACATCTGTGAAAAATAACCACAATGTATTCAGAAATGTTCTGATGGTGCTGTTTGTTATCTAAGACATCCAGATAAAAACAAAACAAAACAAAAATGGAAAACTGTTTTCACCTTGAATTATTGTTCAGAATGTTGGCTTCTGGTTTCTGTCCTTTATCAGAAATATCCCTGTTAGATGAAGGCAACGTGAAAACAACCTGCAGAAAGATGGCACATAATGTTTCCATTTATTTATTCTATGACATTAACAGAATATTTGAACCACATTAGCATTCACTCACTATAGCTAGCACTAAATCAGTCTAGAAGAGGTAGATTCTCTATGATCATTACATTAAGCAAGATGGTTAAAAAAGATTATGCCACCAAGAAGCCCCATAGTTCAGCACATGGATTCAAGTCAAAAGCAGATTTGTTTAAGATATGGTTGTTTTAGAAAACAATCTAGAGTAAAACAAAGAAATATCAAAATAACTAAGAAAACTTTTAAAATGGGATATACAATACAAATGATTATTTGTAGGGGAATGATTAAACAAAAATTAAGTATGTTTGAAAAGCCATATGAAGAACTACTATTGTGTAATCTAACTTAGAAATGTAATAATATTATAATATATAATATAGTAATATAACTGGCATGGTGATTTAATGGGTAAATGCACTTGCTAAGTCTGAGCAGGGAGTGTGATGCCATGACCAAAGTGAAAAAGAATGATGAAGAATGAATTTTACAGGATGTCTCTGACTTCTACACATGGGCAATGACATTGTAAAACACAAACACACACACACACACACACACACACACACACACACACACATATACTTATATGTCAGTGCATATATATGTATAAGGTACATACACATATGTATGTGTACATGCAACATATATTTGCATACACGTGTGTGCATGCGTGCGTGCGTGCATGTGAGCATGTGTGCATGTATGTGTGTATGTTTGTGTGTATCTTTCATGTCTGGATAAGGTTGCTTCTAAAATCCATGAAGAACTTTTTAAAATCTCTAGTGTCACATGTGGGGTACCTCCTTTTGAGTTGTTGTTGTAGGAGTCCACCCAGAAAACATTACAAGGTCTTGTCTTACTTTTGCTAGTCTTCCAGAACATGCTGATAAACTTTGCTTCCTGAAGGAAGATGCCACATACATTGGTTGTAAGACAAGGAAAATTTAAACTAGAATTGACCTGGAGGCTTCCCTCCTGCTCACTTGATTTTATAGTTCAGGAAACTGTTGTGCAGGCTGCTGAGAGTACAGTCACCAATGATCTTATCTATCTGTGAATACTGTCAACTATAATGCCAATATACTAAGAAAAATATGATCACTGATGCAATAGATGCAAGATTTATATAGGGCTAACAAATTATTGTTGGCTTTTCTTTGAGACTCAATGCACAGAAAAAAAGGAATACATAATACTGCAAACCCAGTAAATACCCTAAGGGTCTGGAGGTCATATACACTAGGGGGTGTACCTCAGCACTACTGTTTAGCTACATTGACATGTCACTACACAAAAGTCTAAATATTTATGTTTCTTCCTACAGACAAATGCTACTCCCAGACTTAGTTAATTTTCTCTTCTGCAGGAAAAGGCAATGCTTCCAGAGACTCATGGCTGCTTAAGATGCTTAGAATAAATGGTAATTGAGTGTTATTTGTACCATCTCCTTGGGAGTATTGCACAAAATGTAGTGGAAATAGTATAGAAGCTAGAAGGAAAAAAAGGAGACATCTGAAATGCTACAATTTGGATATGACAAGGCAATTGCAAACATATTCTCATAGCAGCTACAACTCCCTGCACTGGAACTGTATAAGACTGAGCTTGTCAAGAGCCATATATGAATCCCCAGGAAGGAGCTCCTAGAGCCTTACACCTCCCTAAAAAGCACTTGAAAACTTTTGAGGAGGGACGGAACCCACCATCAGGTTTCAGTAGAGAGCTCCAAACCAGTGATCACACAGAAGGTCTTAGGCAAAACCATTGGGTCAGAAGAAAACCAAAACAAAAAGACATGAATGTAGAAAAGGGTTATGTGCTGTTGGGAGTGAGGAAGAATGATGATAGGGGTGCTAGGAAAATAAGAGATATTGGGTAGTATGTGTAAACAGAATATACTATCTATGTGAATGAAGGTGTTAAAGAACAAAGTTAATTAATGAAAAAGTTTGAAAAATATTCTGTGTATTATACACAACTTAAATAAGTCTGAAAGGATTAAAAAGTATGTAAAATAACTCTCAACTAAAATGAAATACTTTTTAGATTTAATAAATGTGCATTTTGGTACCCAAAATGTTGAACAAAAAATTCTAAGTGCAATACTGCAGTTCAAATGAAAAATTAATAATCCATGAAGACAGAAGTGGCCAAAGGAAGAAAGACATTATTATGATAGAGTTAAATGTCTTCTACGAAGTGTTGATTTCACTATATTTGCTTGTGTATTATTTATAAACTTGTTTAGCTTTAAAGAAATCATAGTCTGACTACTCATGTATTTAAATGCATGACATAATTTTGATGATCAATTTATTTCATTAAACATTTTGATTAGTTTTTTAGATCTCTTTATACATTTTGTTAGCATTTTGACATTTAAAGGAATCAGTAATTTTTTCTTTACAAAATGCTTTATTAAAACAAGAAGCAGGTAACATTTGTCTCCTGGGCCTTGTTAAGCTAACCAACTTTAAACATTTTTAATTATTTTATTTAAATTAGAAACAATCGTATTTTATATATGAATCCAAGTACCCTCTCCCTCACAATCTCTGATGCCCCTCAAAGAATCCTGTCACATTCCTCTTCTGCTCCATAGAAAGGGTTAGGCCTTTTATGGGGGATCATCAAAGTCCGCAACATCATTTCTTGAAATTTAAAGGCAAATGGATGGAACTAGAAGAAACCATCCTGAGTGAGGTAACACAGTCAGAAAAAGACAAATATGGTATGTCCTCACTCATATATAGATATTAGACATAGAATAGAAGGATTACCAGCCTACAATCCATGCCTCCAGAGAAGCTAGGTAACAAAGAGGACCCTAAAAAGATGCACAGTAAAATCTTTTAAGAAGGTATTTGTCAGAGTCCCCTCCTGCCTAATCTCTGACCCACAAAACTGGTCCTCTGATGGAGATCTGGCCCTAGGCAGAGATCCACCTACCCTGGCTGAACAATCCTGAGACCCTGCCTGCCGGATCTTTGATCCCCATTGCTGGGACTCTGCTAGAGGTGAGTCTAGATCCAGTCCTGGTTGAATCCCCCCCACACATCCTTCACTGGGAACTCCCTTCATTTTCTCTGAATCTCGCTACCCTCCGCCCCCCGTGTCCTGTCCCCAGAGAGATCACTCCTGGTGATCTGATACACAAAAACCCCCAAATGTCTCCCATACCCCCACCCTGTGCCCTACCTAGCCCATTGCCCCACTGCTCTGGTTGGGCAATGAAGCAGAGGGCAAATCCAACAATCACATCACCTCCTAGGAAATTCCTGGAGCTGCTCTGAACACATTATATCAGCCTATCAACACGAGGAAACCTTGAGTCGCAGACTGCCTAACCTCAAACACCCACCAACTGTCATCTGCCAAAATTCGAGGCCCTGCTCAGAGATCTGCCTATCCCCATGGGACCATCCTAGTCCCTGAATGACGGATCTTGGACCACCATCGCTGGGATCCAGGTGAGGCCTGATCTTTGACCCAAATCACCAGGCCTCTGCTTGAAGGGAGACTTCTTAGAGAGCTTGGACTACCCAGAACTTCTGAAGAAGGACATGCCCATGAAAGTAGAAAAAGCATACTGAACACCAAATAGACTGGATTAAAGAAAAAAGACCCCTTGACACATAATAATGGCAACAACTAACAAACAGAACAAAGAAAGAATATTAAGCACAGCTAAGAAAAAAAGTCAGGTAACATATAAAGGCAGAACTATGAAATTGCACCTGAATTCTCCATGGAAACTCTCAAAGCCAGAAGGTCCTGGATAGATGTTCTACAAGTACTAAGAGTTCACAGATGCCAGCCCAGGCTACTATGCCCTGCAAAATTCTCAATCACTATAGACAAAGAAACAAGATATTTAATGACAGAGCCAGATTTTCACAATATGTATCTACAAATACAGCCCTACAGAAAGTTATGGAAGGAAAATTGCAACTGAAGGAAGTTAACTACTCTCACAAAGACAGGCAATAGATAGTCCCACTTCACAAGAACCCAAGAGTAAAGCAGGGTAAATATATTCTCAATACCACCTCCAACAACTAATCTAAAAGAAACAAGTATTGACAATTAATGGTCCTTACTCTCCCTCAACATTAATGGTCAAAACTTACCTATAAAAAGACACAGGCTAACAGAATGTATACAAAGACAGAATCCATCCTCCTGCTGCATACAAGAAAAAGACCTAAGCTGCAAAGATAGATATTATCTCAGGGTAAAGGGCTGGGAAAAGATATTCCAATCAAATGAACCCAAGAAGCAATCAGGTGTGCTATCCTAATAACTAACAAGTTAGACTTCAAGCCAAAATTAATCAAAAAAGATGAAGATTCATTTCATATTCATCACAGGAGAAACTCATCAACAAAAGTCTCAATTCTGAACATTTATGCCCCAAATACAAAGGCACCCACATTAGTAAAAGAAACGCTACTAAAACTAAAAACTCACATAAAACCTCACACACTTATAGTGGAAGACTTCAACACACAACTCTCACCAGAAGACAGGACCACCAATCAGAAACTCAACAAAGAAACAAAAGAACTAACAGAAGTTATGTCTCAATTGGGTTTAACAGAACATTCCATCCAAACACAAAAGAATATACCTTCTTCTCTGCTCCACATGGAGCTTTCTCTAAAATCGAACACAAACTAGGTGGCATAACAAACCTCAACAGATACAAAAGAATTGGAATAGTCCCCTGTATCTTATCAAACCATCATGCTTTAAAATTGGAATTCAACAGCAACACAAATCGCAGAAACCCTACATACTCATGGAAACTGAACAATGTGCAGTTGCACCACACCTGGGTCAAAGAAGAAATAAAGAAAGAAATTAAGGACTTCCTAAAATTGAATGAGAATGAGGACATGACATATCCAAACTTATGGGACACCTTGAAAGCAGTGTTACGAGGGATGTTCATTGCACTGAGTGCCCATATGAAGAAAACAGGATAGTAACATTAGAGAATTAACAGTGCAAATGAAAGCCTTGGAACAAAAAGAAGGAAACTCACTCCTGAGTAGTAGACACCAGGAAATAATCAATTTGAGGGCTGAAATCAATAAAATAGAAACCAGGAAAACAATACAAAAAAATTAATGCAACAAAGAGTTGGTTTTTCGAGAAAATCAACAAGATAGACAAACCTTTATTCAAACTAATGAAAAAGCAGAGAGAGATGATGAAAATTAATAAAATTAGAAATGAAAAGGGGGACATAACAACAGACACTGAGTAAATCCAGACAACTCTCAGGTCATACTTTTGAAACCTGTACTCTACAAAATTTGAAAATTCAAAGGAAATGGACAAATTTCTGGATAACTATCACCAAAATTAAACCAAGAACAGACAAACAACTTAAACAGACCAATAACCCCCATTGAAATCGAAACAGTCATCAAAAGTCTTCCAACCAAAAAAAGCCCATGGCCAGATGGCTTCAGTGCAGAATTCTAGCAGAAATTCAAGGAAGAGCTAATTCCAATACTCCTCAAAATGTATCCAATACACAGAATAGAGACAGAAGGCACATTGCCAAACTCACTCTATGAACCCATGATCACCTTGTTACCAAGCCTCACAAAGATACAACTAAGAAAGAAAATTACAGACCAATATCCCTGATGAACATCGATGCAAAAACACTCAATAAATTACTGGCAAACTGAATCCAAGAATCCATCAGAGAAATCATCCAACATGGCCATGTAGGCTTCATCTGTGGAGTGCAAGGATGGTTTAACGTACGAAAATCAATCAACCTGATCCACCATATGAGCAAACTGAAAAAGAAAAACCATATTAATCATCCATCTAGATGCTGAAAAAGCCTTCGACAAAATTCAACACGATTTCATGATAAAGGTCTTGAAGAGATCAGGGATAACAGGAACAGACCTAAACATAATAAAAGCAATATACAGTAAATCAACAGCCAGCATCAAACTGAATTTAGAGAAGCTTAAGGCAATTCCTCTAATATCAGGAACAAGACAAGGCTGTCCTCTCTCCCCATATCTCTGCAATATTGTACTTGAACTTCTACCTAAAGCTATAAGACAACAAAAAAGATCAAGGGGATACAAATTGGAAAGGAAGAAGTCAAACTGTCTCTATTTGCAGATGATATGATAGTTTACATAAGTGACCCACTAAACTCAACCAGGGAATTCTTACACCTGATCAACATCCTCAGCAAACTAGCAGGATACAAGATAAACTAAAAAAAATCAGTAGCCCTACATTATTTAGATGACAAAGAGGCTGAGAAAAAAATCAGAGTAAGATGACCTTTTACAATAGCCACAAACAACATAAAATATCTCGGGGTAATGCTTACTATACATGTGAAAGAACTATACAATACGAACTTTGTGTCTTTTAAAAAAGAAATTAAAGAAGATATCAGAAAATGGAAAGATCTCCCATGATCTTGGATTGGAAGGATAAATATAGTAAAAATGGCAACCTTGCCAAAAGCAATCTACAGATTCAAAGCAATCCAGATTAAATTCTAAGCACAATTCTTCACTGACTTTGAAAGGATAATAGTTAACTATATATGAAAAAACAAAAGACCCAGGATAGCCAAAACAATCCTGTACAATAAAAGAACTTCAGGAGATATAACCATCCCAGACTTTATGCTCTACTACAGAGCTATAGTCCTGAAAAGAGCCTGCTATTGGCACAAAAATAAACAGGTAGACCAATGGAATCGAATCGAAAATCCCGTTATTAATCCATATAACTATGAACACCTGATTTTCGACAAAAGAGCTAAAAAAATGCAATGGGGGGAGGAAAGCATCTTCAACAAATATTGCTGGCACAATTGGATGATGGTGTGTAGAATACTGCAGATCGACCCATATCTATCACCAGGCACAAAACTCAAGTCCAAATGGATCAAAGACCTCAACATAAATCCACCCACACTGAACCTCTTAGAAGAGAAATAGGAGGTATCTTGAACAAATTGGTATAAGAGACTGCTTCCTGAACATAACTCCAGTAGCACAGACACTGAGATCAACAATTAATAAGTGGGACTCCCTCAAACTTAGAAGCTTCTGTAAGGCAAAGGACACAGTTGAGAAGAACAAATGGCAGCACACAGACTGGGAAAAAATTTTTTAACAATCGTATATCTGACAAAGGGCTGATCTCCAAAATATACAAAGAACTCAAGAAACTAGTCAACAAAACAACAAATAGCCCTATTAAAAATGGGGTACAGAATTGAAGAAAGAATTCTCAGTACAGGAAATCAAAGAGGCTGAAAGACATTAAGAAAATGTTTAACATCCTTAGTTATTAGGGAAATGCAAGTGAAAACAACTTTGAAATACCATCTTACTCCTTTCAGAATGGCTAAAATCAGAAACACCAATGACAACTTATGCTTGAAAGGATGTGGAGAAAGGGGAATACTCCTTCACTGCTAGTGGGAGTGCAAACTCATGCAGCCATTTTGGAGATCAGTATGGTGGTTCCTCAGGAAAATGGGAATTAGTTTACCTCAGGACCCAGCAATTCCACTCTTAGGTATATACCCAAATGACCCACATCCATGCAACAAAGACATGTGCTGAACTATGTTAATAGCAGCATTATTTGTAATAGCAAGAACATGGAAGCAACCTAGATGTCCCTCAACTTAAGAATGGATAAAGGAGATGTGGAACATCTACACAATGGAATACTACTCTGCAGAAAAAAAATAACAGAATCTTGAAATTCGCAGGCAAGTAGATGGAACTTGAGGAAAGCATTCTGAATGAGGTAACCCAGTCATAAAAAGAGGAACTTGGTATGTACTTGCTCATATATGGATTTTAGACACATAGCAAAGTATCACCATCCTGTAATACACACCACCAGATGAACTTGGATACAAGGTGTATTCTAAGATTCATATGAGTTCCCTCGCAATAGCAGGAAGGGACAAGTCTGCCAGAGCACATGGGAAATGGGGGGGCAGTGAATTGAGAGAGATCTAGGATAAAGAGAACGGGAGGAGAGGAAAACAAGTGGGACTACTTAGATTGAGTCAGGGTGAGGGGGGGACACAAAATAGGGTGCCATTATTGGTTTGAAGAGAAAACTGAACCTAAAGAAAGGTCTTGAGAACTACAAGACTGACTCCAACTTCTAATTTGAGCAATCATGGAATGATTATCATTAATGCCCATCCCTGATAGTGAGATCATCAACTAAATTATCCACCATCATGGAGCCCTAATCTATTGCCTGTTGGAAACAGAAGCAAACACACATAACCAAACACTGAGTCGAACTAGAAACCAGATGCAGAGAGAGGATACAATACCATGTTGCAGAAACACACAAAGACAGCTGACCTGAACAAGGAGGAGCTAATGCCCCCCACCCGCCAGACTGATAGCTGGGAATTCAACATGGGACTGACTCAGACCCCTTGAATATGGGTCTTAGCTAGAAGGACTGAGCAGTCTGGGGGGACCTCAGACAGTAGAAACAGGATGTATTCCTGGTGTACAAAAGGACCTTGTGGGCACATCCCCCATGGAGGGATATGCCTTTAAGCTATAGACAGGAGAGAAGTCCTTGTTCCAACTTCAAATGTCTTAACAGATTTACATGACCCAATCTGGATATCATAGCCCTACAAGTAGAATGGGGGAGGGGGGATGGGAGGGGATCGAGGCCAGGGTGCATGTCACATGGGAAAGAGGGAAAGAGGGAAGGAGGGAGGGAAGGAAGGTTGCAGGGAGGACGGGACACAAAACTGGGATCAACATGTAAAATTTTTAATTTATATTATTAATAAAAAAGGAGAAAAATAAAACAAATGCTGCTGGATTAATTTGCAATGCTTTGACTTGAAAATTTAAGCCTAAGGACAAGTTACTGGGAAAAAGGGTTTCTAATTTTGTTTCCACAGAAAATGAAATGCTGTGGATTCCTTCCAGACTAGTGTGGTTTGATCAAGCAAGACGCCCTGAAGCAACGTCAATGGGACAATGCAGCCTTGCAGACCAAAACAGCCAGTATTTCTGCATCTTCTTAGGATTCTTCCATGATAGCACCCCCTACCAGCAGGAAGCATTTTGGAAAGAATGATGCCGAAATTCCCAAATACTGTTTATAAATATTTGTTTTCATTTTTTTAAAAGAAATTCCTTGTATAAATAAATAAATAACATTTAATGGTCCTTACTTTCCCTCAACATTAATGGTTTTAACTCACTTATAAAAAGACACAGCTCACAAAATGTTTATGAAGAGAGAATCTATTCTGCTGCTGCATACAACAAACATATCTGCCCTTCAAAGACAGAAATTACCTCAGGGTAAAGGGTTGGAAAAAGATCTTACAATCAATTGGACCCAAGAACCAATCAGGTGATCTAATAAGGTAATATCTAATAAGTTAGATTCCAAACCAAAATCAATTAAAAGAAATAAAAACATTTTGTAAACATCACATGAAAATGCATCTGCACAAATTTTCAATTCTGAACATCTATGCCACTAATAAAAAAGCACCCACATTAAAAAACTAGACACTACTAAACATCAAAGCTCACATAAAACCTCACACACTCATAGTGGGATACTTCAACAACGCACTCTCACTGCTAGACAGGGCCACCAGTCAGAAACTTAACAAAGAAACAAAAGGACCAACAGAAGTTATGTCTTAATTGTGCTTAACAGACATCAATAGAATAT